>JAYKYS010000018.1:3690757-4921009 GCA_036924285.1 Asterella californica | reverse complement strand
TTGGGATAAGAGGCTACATGCCATCTTATGGGAGTACCGAATGACAACAAAGACTTCTACTCGGTACTCTCCATTACGACTGGTTTATGGAGTGGAGTCCAAGTTGCCGATCCAATTCGAATTGGATACTTTTCAAACCATTCAACGAAAGTTGAAGAGGTCGAGGGGAGAAGACGTGGTCAAGTCAAGAAAGGAGCAACTCATGGAGTTGGAAGAGACCCGAGCGGTAACAATGATCCGGATGGAACGAGCTCAAGCGTATCAAAAGAAGAGTTACGACAAACGTTTGGGCAAGAGGGAGGTAAAACCTTTTCAAGTCGGAGATTGGGTAATGTTGTATGATGCTATTAGATTCAAGAGGGCTAGGAAGAAGTTTCTTCCGAGATATTTTGGTCCTTTTGTTGTAGATAAGGTGTGGAGCAACTTCACATATGACCTTCAGGAGTTGAGAGGAAGGAGATTCGATCGGATCAACCATGACAAGTTGAAGCTGTTTCACCGACGAAAGTTCTCTCTTCACTCCGAGGACGGAGCGAAAATTTAGTCCGGGGGTAAAATGTAACGACCTATGTTACACATAGGAAGTTTGTCTATTAGTAAAGTATTTAGTTATAACTAAGTGTTGAGAATGTTTATTTGCTGCCCAAGTACTTTAAAGAGGTATCAAGTTAGTCATGACTAGCTAAAAGTTAGTTATGGTTAAACTTAGCTGTACTTTTGGCAGAATTCAGATATTTCCTAAAGAGTGAGCACTACTATCTTGTCATCTTGTCTAAAAGGTAGAAAGGAGGTGGAAAGTATCCCTTATCTCCTTTTTGATTTGATATTAGTGGTTGGATTAAAGTTGTGGACTTTGTGGACATTAAAAACAAGAAGAGATTCTACATGTTTCTTTTTTAGTGAGTCCTAGTGTAGACGGGGGGTGGAAATTCGAGATTCCTTGAGAATATTTCAGAATCCTTCTAGAAGTTGTTGACTTTGAAGGAATAAGCCCATGTGAAAAGGTAAAAAACCCATGTGATTAATGCTTGTACCTTAAGTAATATCTTAGTAAAACCCGGTAAAAGTAGTTACGACTGAGTTACCGGAGGGTACTAAAGTAAAAACCTAGAATGTATAAATATAGGAGTAGAGAAGAGCTCCTCATCCTTGTTTTCACATCGTCGTAATGACAACTTGAGTAATATAGAGAATGTGGGATATTTTTAGCATGTGAGAACTTGAGAGACGTCGTTAGAATGGAGGATTTTAGTTGATGAGTTTATGGAGATTTTTAGTTGATAAGTTTGTGGGTGTATGAATGAGTGAACTTAGCATTTTTCCCTTCAAGATTCATGGTGTGCTTCCATCAAAGCCATCAGAGGTGACCCCCTGAGTGAGAGACAGGCCCGACATTTGCAGATTCATCGATGACGATCGTGGTGGTTGAGAGATCGGGGGTTAGTTGATCGATGGGATCGTGAAGGGTTTACAGACTCAGTCAATCTCTATACCTTACCCAAAAGCTATTTCAATTCGATCTTGAGAACTGTAAGCATATCAGTACTCTCATGACTCCAAGTGAGAAACTTCCTACTCATGATCCTCCCATCAATGAGGAGGAGAAGACTTTATGCGCCAACTATCCATATCAAAGCGCAACCGGATCCATCAACTGGGCAGCTATATGTACAAGGCCTAACTTGTCATACATCATAAGCTCATTATCTCAGCATATGGCAAGTCCCGGCCTAGCTCACATCACTGCAATGAAGAGAGCTTTCAAATACATCAAAGGTACTTTGGACTATCATCTAGAGTACAAATACTCTCTTAATCCACGCTCCTTTTTTGGTTATTGCGGTGCTGACTGGGGAGGTGATGATGAATCACAACGTTCCACTTCTGAAAATTGTTTCATCTTTGCTCAAGGAGCGATTAGCCGGTCATCCAAGCGACAACAATCTGTGATGTTGTCAAGTACAGAAGCTGAGTATGTAGCATTAAGTACATGTTCTTCAGAAGCAATTTGGCTACGACAACTACTCACAGATATTGGACTGAAGGATGAACAACCAACAACCTTATTTTGTGATAACCAAAGTGCTATTGCCTTAGTTGACGTAGAAAGACTGATACTTCAAGGACAATCCAAGAAGAGAGAGCGAGTAGACAAGGAAGTAAAATAGAAATGAGATAAGATGTATATATAGTGGAGTTGAGTACAAGAGAAATCATAATGGTGGGCTAGCTCTCTAACTAACTGTAACTATCTAACCACTCCGGCTAATGTTAGCCGTTGATCTACTAGAGCTTAAGATTATATCAACACTCCTCTTCAAGATCGACTCTACATCATGTACTCCTAGACAATGTCTGAAAGCATCAAACTTATCTCTAGGCAATGTCTTAGTGAAGATATCGGCAACTTGATCTCCTGTGCTCACATAACTGAGCTCAATCTCTCCTACAAGGACCTTCTCTCTAATGAAATGATAATGCACCTCAATGTGCTTCGTCTTAGCATGAAACACAAGATTACTAGCTAACTTCATGCTGCTAATGTTGCCTGTATATGGAACAACATGATATGTACACTCCACACCAATAGCAGATAGCAGACATCAGAGCCAAATTGATTCGCATGTTGCGCTCATTGCTCCTTGGTATTCTACTTCTGTGGATGAAGTTTAACTTTTAGCAACGCTTCTGAGTCCAAAAGCGTAACCTGACGTGGATCTCCTGTCGACACTTCCTGCCCAATTCAGCATCTGTGTAGCCATGTAACAACAATGATCCACCGTATCGATAGTGAAGTCCGTACTGCATCGAGAACTTCACGTAGCGGAGGATCCGCTTGACAGCCTCCAAATGTGATCTCCATGGCGACTGCATGAACTGACTAATCAGACCGACGGCATAGCTCAAGTCTGATCTGGTGATCGTCAAGTAGATAAGACTCCCAACCATCTATCTGTACATGGGTGAATAATCAAGTAACTCACCTCCTAGCTTTACCCCTTGCTCTAACGGCGTAGCAATGGGTTTGCAGTCAAGCATATCAAATCTCTCAAGCATACTGAGAGCATATTGTCGCTGTACAAGCCAAAGATCTGTAATGAACTCCACAGCAAGGAAGTACTTGAGTTCTCTTAAGTCCATCATCTCGAACTCGGATTTCAAGTGATCCTTGATCTAGGAAATAAACTCCTCATAGTTACCGGTATTGATCAAGTCATCAACATAGATGGTGATCACAACAATCTGATCTTGTATTCGTAATGAATACAAGATAGACTCTAAACTACAAAGATGGAAACCAAGAGATTGCAAGTAGGAATTGATCTTTGCATACTATGCTCTTGGTGCCTGTTTCAGATCATAGAGGGCCTTCAGTAACTTACACACACGAGAAGAGAACTTAAGATCCTCATAACTTGGAGGTTGCTGCATGTAGACCTCCTCCTCAAGATCACCGTTGAGGAAGGCGTTCTTGAAGTCCATCTGGTGCATCTTCCAATCTTTCTGAGTTGCAACTGCAACTGCGATTTGAATAGTCACCATCTTCGCAACTGGAGCAAAGGTCTCCATGTTGCTGTGCGTAGCCCTTGGCTACCAATCAGATCTTGTACTGACACACGGTACTATCCGAGTTGCGCTTGACCTTGAAAACCCACCTGCAACCAATCGCTTTCTTACTCTCAGGTAAGTCCACCAACTCCCAAGTCTGTTGGTGATGAAGCACAACAAGTTTAGCTTCCATAGCACTTACCCATTGGACTTTTGCATCGTCTCCTCAAGTGAACTCGGTTCCTAGTCTTGAAGAACATTGGTCATATATGCATGGTGCGTAGCAAGAAGACCTTCATGCATATACCTACTCACTAGATGTTTTATCCGTTCAGATCTGCGAGAGGTAATCGGTGTACTAGTCATCTCTCCTTGCATCTGATCTGACGTAGACGTCAAGGTCTGAGACAAAGTATCCAATGGATGTGAAAGATCTATATATCTGGACGAGTCAAACATACGTTGCAATAGCATGCGCTCATCATGTGTAGAAACTACACTAGTTTCACTAGGCTGTGTTACGTGGATTTTATCGTTAACAACAACTCTATGTGCAATTGATTCTGATATGGAATCAGTGACTTCTCCAGGTCCTCCACTCAACGTACTACTCTGAGGTACTACAGTGGACTGACTCCTTGATTCTACAATAGAGAAGGGATGGTTACGACAGATGCAAACCAAGACTGTAGCTCATCAAAAATAACATCTCTACTGATACAGAACTGCTTGGATGAAGGATTGTAACATCTATATCCTTACGTATCAGAAGCATAGTCAATGAAGATATATCTATCTGCTTTCGGATCTAGTTTCTTACGTCTTTCATCAGTTATGTGCACATAACAGATAGATTCAAAAACTTTAAAGAAAGAGTAATCAAGCTTACTACATGTGAAGACCTCCATCGGTGTCTGACTGTGGACTGCTGTTGTAGGCGTCCGGTTTATCAGATACACCGCACATGAAACAACTTCTGTCCAGTAAGATCTAGGCATGGTCTTCTCATTCAACATCGCACGAGCAGCTTTTGCTATGTGTCAATTCTTGCGCTCGCAACCCCGTTCTGCTGCGGACTGTAACTGCAGGTCTTCTGACATCGAATGTCATGCTCACGCAGATATGCATCGAACTCTCCAGAAAGAAACTCGCCTCCTCCATCAGATCTCAGATAGAGGATAGAAGCTCCAGACTATTTCTACACCAACTTGCGGAAAGTCTGGAATGCTGACAGAACTTCGGCAAAGGACTTGTTTCTCAACAAATATCTCTAAGTATAACGCGAATGATCATCAATGAACGACCGAAGTACTAGAAATCGATCATACTTGATTGAGAAGCAGTCCACACATCAGTGTGAACAAGCTCCAGAAGCTTGTTCGCTCTACTACCTGATCCCTTAAAGGGTTGTCTAGCTTGCTTGTCGAACTGACATGCTGCATAGACTCTAGTGGGCTCATTGGATTCGAATTTGAGCAGACTTGTAACCAGGTCCGAACTCGGAAGGCTTTTCAGCCTCTGAAAGTTCATGTGCCTCATTCGCTTGTGCCAGATGTTAATATCAGACACTATTGGACCACCCTGTCCATACATGATAACTTGTAACTTAGGTGCAGAGGCATCTATTTTAAACAGCCTATCACTCTTGCTACCTCGAGCTATGACAATGCTATTCGAATCTTCAATAAAACATCCATCTTTATTGAAGTGCACTTGCAGATCCTGCTCTATCAACTGTCCTACATATAGCAGGTTTCTAGTCAACGTGGATACATGTAAGACATTCCGTATATCAGTAAACGTTGAAGCATGAATGTCAAGTGGAATGTTTATCTTTGTGCTGGATCTTGTGCTTGGTGTCATCTCCTGTCATCATAAACTACGGAGTCTCCACAAGCTCGAGTGAACTGAACCACTCCCGATGGAGAGTCATGTGACTGGTGACGCCAGAGTCGATCACCCAGTCAGTCTGTGGCTCGAAAGTCGCATAACTCTGATGTGTTGTAATCAGCAACTGCTCCGAATAGACTTGCTCAGTGACTGCATAGCCTTGCTGGTTGCTGTTATCTTGCTGGGGGTTGTTGTCGTACTGATGTCTTTGATTGTCTCTCATTGAAGTAGAACTCTCCAATAGGCACACCTCCTCTCCTAACATCATAAGAACAAGTTCATCAAACCGCGGAAGGGGTTCTCTAGTTGAAATCGATGTTATGAACTGTTTGTACTCTGCAGGCAGTCCCTGCAATGTGACTCCGATCAAGACAGTGGGATCAATCTCGACTTTGACAAAAGATAGCTGATTCACGAGCTGCTTGACATGGTTCACGTAGTCTTTGATGCACATCAACCTCTTCTTCACGGTGTTGAACTGCTGTAACAACTGTAACTTTTGCGCCTCTGTTCTGGATTGAAACAGACGCGTGAGTGCATCTCAAGCTTTTTTGGGTGTATCGCAATCTTGACTGTGACCGATCATCGATGCTGAAACTGTCAGCGTGATATAGTGAATCGTCTGGTACGAGCGCTTCTTCCACTCCTTGAATTTCAGATCAGAAATTGATACTTCAGGCACTTTTTCCTCCTCAGTGATAACATCTCATAGATCTTGTCACTGCAGGAAAGTCATCATTCGGAACTTCCACACTTGGTAGTTGTTCTTGTCAAGCTTCTCTCCAGTGATCAAAGACACGGACTCCGCAATAGCTGCAATCGAGAATTGTAATGTTATGTACGCGAAAAAACCACACAAGACCTTCACAAAACTCGTCCGCCCACACCTCTCTATGAAGAATTCATCACGAGTCACAACAATGGCAACTCTGTGCTCTCCTCCCGAGCGAGAATGAAGAAAGAACATGTCTGCGAACTGTAAGTGAACAAAAGAGACGAAAACGTCAATAGAACACACCAAGAAAAGTTGAAAACTAGACCAAATAAGGTCAGAAATGAGCTCGTGATACTTTGAAATTTTGCAAATTTTCTAAGTGTAAGTGGTGATTTTTCAAAGTGTCAAGGCCGGGGCCATTCTAATCGGACCAGTATTTCTTTTTGACTCAAGTCCTAAAAGTTTCGTTTTGGTCGAAAAAAATCTAATTGAAAATCTGCCGCTGGAAACCTCCAAATCGGCTGAAACTTGACCGAGTACGCAATTCACACCTTTTGAACAAGACATTCCTTATAGGACTGATTGACAAATATCAATGAGAAAAAATCGTCCAGACCTCCGAAATTGCGTTGAAAGTTTCTGGTGGCGAAAGAAACAGTTTCGTCTCATCCGAATGCATCAGCAGGATAGTGCTCGACATCAGGCACAACTCCAGCTGCTCTCTCCTGTACTTCTCCATGCACAAACTCCATCTTGCTCATTAGCAAAGAACACACACTCTCTACTGCTCTGATATCATGTAGAAAGACCGATACTTAGAGGACACTCCAAGAAGAAAGAGCAAGTAGACAAAGAAGTAAAATAGGAATGAGATAAGAGAGGCTTTGCCTCTCTATGTATATATAGTGGAGGTGAGTACAAGAGAAACCCTAATGGTGGATTAGCCCTCTAACTAACTGTAACTATCCTAACCACTCCGGCTAATGTTAGTCGTGGATCTACTAGAGCTTGGGATTATATCAATAGTTGACACGACTAAATTTCATGATAAGACAAAATACATAGATATCAGATATCACTTCATAAAGGATCAAGTCACTCTCAAAACAGTATTAGTTCAGTACTGCCCAACAGCTGATATGGTCGCTGATATTCTTACTAAGAGTTTACTAGCTTCTAAATAGAATATTTATTACCGGAACTTGGATTGTAGAGGACTAGTCACTGAGTGGGAGTGATAGAATACTGTGTGAACAATAACTTTTATTGAACTAGATATCGTGAAGAGACACAAGAGGATGACACCCCTCGACCCTTTATCTCTCTCCTTGTATATTAAGAGGACCCCCTTGGTCTACCTATTATCGTTATTCATTTCATCAGAGTTTTCCTTTGGCTTGAACTATCTCTTCTTCTCTCTCACACATTGAGTGCACCTTAGTTTCCTACACATATGGATTCTCCAGAATGTTTCAATTAACATTCGTGATGTACAATCTAGATCTGTGTCGACCACTTCTCTTGTTGCTCACTTCTTGGACTTCAAACCTCAATGAGGTTCTCACATTCATGTTCCAAGTGTACACGAACTAGTTGTGTTTTTCCTCTGTCAATTTAGGGTTGACTTTGAGGATTTCCCGGTTCTTGTTTGGGATGACAACTCCATAGAGAACAATGTTTCTTCAAAGAGGAAAATTAATTGTTTGATAAATACATCGTTTGAGACCATTATCATCCGAAGAAAGATAATATCATTTTTTGAGTAATGATATTATCATTACTCAAAAAATGATAATATCATACCTCTTGAACGATGAGAAAATGTTGGAGTTTCTCTCATCCAAGACACACCGTAGTATCTTTGTGGTATTTATGAAATGTGCACTCTCTTCATAATATCATGTATCCCTAGGCTCTGTTCTAACATGCATGTTTTTCGTCTCCTCACGTTGAAATCTGGCTGAGAGGATGAATGTGGTGGTGGATGTTACAGTATTCGCTATTCTTGCTCTCGGGGACAAGACGTTACACCTCTTCCTGCATTGCTCGAAGATCTAAAAGAGACTATAAAATGGAAAATCGATCACTGAAGATACCATTCTATACGTTCACATCTTATCGTTTCTCATCTCTCTCTCATAAAAAATCCAAATATTCCTCGATACTTTCGAAACCGTGGAACTTGTTTTTCTTTACAGGTATAATTCCCATTCTGTTTGTGTGGTGTTATTTTCTTGTAGGTCTTGCTCTGTCCGTCGGTCCGTTGTATGTAAGACTTAGGGTTGGATCAAGGACTGTCTAGCCAAATATAATGTCCATCTACGAAACGTTAAACAAGCAAACATATCTACTTTGGAAGGTGTATCTACTAGATCTAGACCCTGCATTGGATTCAAGTCCTTTGCAAGAGTCACATTTTGGATTATGATGTTGAATGCAAATCCTTGTGCTATAGCTAGAGATCTGCTCACGGCTTTGCTCAGTTGGAAAACACTATGGTAGTGCAATCCTTGAGCCATTAGCAGCTTCAGGACCGCACTGACCTCATCATTTTCATCGACGAAATCAAGCTGGGTCAAGCTTGATTTCGTCGATGACCACATATGAGCCTATGGTAGAGACCCCTCCTCTTGGAAACTCAGTCTTGCCTCCCCCCCCACTACAGTACCTGCTTCCAGCGTGAAGCATGGCGATGTAATCAACAGAAGTCAACAGCCAAAGTCTCGTAGAATTTATACTCTCCCCCCAATACATTTGGTGCAGTTGTGACAGTTAGTGGAAACTTCATTTTCTGGATAGTACGGAAAAACACAGTTCGTTTAAGGGTCTTGTGTTCTTCACAAGTTTACTTTTCTCACCGTAAGAAAATTTGAGTATGATTAAAAGCCGCAAGCTAGGCTGTATAACAAGGAATGTGTTACTGAAATTACTAACCTGAAGCATCCCTTTTACTTGCCTTTTTGTGAGACCAGTTCCGTCGATCTCTCTTCCAGGGACAAGAGAACATCCGTAAGATCCCGAGTTGCTCTGATGGCATCAGCGGTTTTCACCCACTTTCCACGATGTTCTTGCACTATGTTTGTCAAGAAAGTGTCAAATCAGTCATGCAGTCTATGCAACGCCCCTCTTTGCCACCTATATCCAGTTTACGTAAGAAGGGAAGATACTTGCCGATGAGAAAATATCCGTAACTGGTTTTCTGTTCCAGAAGCTCGTGAAAGACCCTTGACTCTCGTGAGATTCCTTCGGTTGCCTTTCCCTGGGGATCATAGTAACGCTTGTTGAAAAGAATCCGAGTCATGTTGTTGAAGGCTAGCTCCGTCATCCTGTCAGACATTTGCACGAGCTTACCTTCGGCTCCTCCTTCCAGCATGCTCTTTACAATCCTTAAGATCTCCTCCTTCCTCACGCACAGTGATTTATTCCGAGACGACCATAATAATACGTTACAACTTAATGCACCCACATGTTTATTAGACTGTGACAACTAAAATTCCTATTGAAGTGACTGACAATATACAACCTTCCCGCAATTGCTCCGCTAGTGCTGATATAAGTAGATTACCATGGAAGTAAACAATAGTACTGCTCCTTGTTCTAGTCTAAACTTGAGTGATGGTTTGCAACCTTGTAAGTAGACTTCATTCTGTATAAAGAGGGCAAAACGTTCACAAAAGTCTCTGTATGAAGGAAGGCCATTAACAACAACTCAAGTTCACGAACCGAAACTGGATGAACCTTTCTACTATATACAGTGCTACGATCGAGAGGGAACTTTAAAGCAGAACGAATCACATGCCCAAAAACCCAGAAGCCCAGAGAAGTATATCTTTGCTAGTGAGTAACAAAGATGGTTGTGGTAACTTTAAACGTCATCAAGTTAGGGAATATCTGTAACCAAGTGGCGAACCAACAGAAATGTATAGCACATAGCCTGAATGAGAATGCAAAATATGTTGGTCCGCGAGAATAGCAGAACTAAATTAGACTACTCTTTCGCACTTAGATAACTTCCAAACCCAGAATTCGAATGGGCGTGCAACAATAAGCAATGCATACATATGTATCTACAGTGTACCATGAGCAAATAATCCAGTAAGTATTAAGACCGGAAGTTATATGGAGATCCCAGTGGAGGAGAAACACAAACCTAGGATTGTCCAATTAGTTCGGAATGACTAGTTCGGTCGTGCAAATCTTTCGCAACTTCCGCAGATTCTCCTAATGGCGACCAGCAATGTATGCACTGACACCATAGCTTGTCTCTAGATTCAAAACGTGAGGGCGAGAAGCGGAGATATGATCTTGACTTTTCAGAATCTCCTTCGCCACACTTTTCAAGTGCTGAGAATCATGATCAGGTCGACACTCACAATGGAAGTTATTATTGCCCAGGTCGACCTGCTGTTAGAATGATTATTGCTTCGACCCAAATGTAGATTGCAGTTCACTACATAGATATCTCATACGTCTTGTCACAGCAAGCAACAGATCCAGATCTGAGCTGGAGCTGCCAATATCTTGCCCCACGGTCGAACTTGCCAAGAAGCTAACATTGGCTAGTATTGTCCACAATGTCCAATCTGCTGAAGGTGTAGTAAGCACCAACCATGGCCAGTGAAGTATGTTCAAACCATGGATACAAATGAAACCTGAACGTTGAAGGCCTAGCTTCCAAAATTTGTCAAAACTTTCTCAGATTATATGATCGACGGGAATTCTGAGTTTCACCTGTTTACCTACACGTAGGTCATACCCACGATCACTTCCCAGCTTGCAGTTGACTGAAGTATAGTTTTCACTTGTTCCTTCAGTTCGTAAAGACCGCATCGGCGTTTAATGGTTGAAAGTTACGGGGTAACTAGAAAGATGAAGACAAAATGTTCACGTGCGTCTCCTTCTGCCGATCCGACGTCGAAGTGAGCGCTGCTCAATCTTGAGCTCTAGATTACGTACTGACAAAATCTCGTACAGCACTTCTCAATTGTACATATAGTATGCAAGTTCTACTCGTTGAAGTACCCTACTCCACATTCGTGTGGAGTCGAATCACGGCACGATCGCGATATATACCTGATGGCATGCGCAGATCATGCCTAGTAGAACATCACGCTGCAAAGAGCTTCACATAGGTCCACATGTTTCCTAAACTCGGTAATGTTAAACTAGCTAGCTAATCCTGCTCATGCATAGATCAGTACTAAATCGATGGTTCTGGCAGTGAGCACTAGTCAAACTTCTCAGATGGTCATGGCCGCGGTCTGGCAATAACTCCTCATGATCATGATCCCCAAGAGGTGAGAGTGTGACACTGTCACTACTGACAGCTAGTTAACAGAATCACGTGCTCATGATCAGTCACTGCTTAACAGCTGCCAGTAGAATCAACAGAACATTTGTTCCGTCAAATTTGTACATAAGGTAGCAGTGAGTGTCTTTCCTTCATCGGACGAGGACGGAGTTCACTCATGCATATGCACCTCAGGAGGTATCCCTATGCCAAACTTTTACTTCCCGCAAGTGCTTCTTCTTCCCGTGGCCAGATTGCTACCACTGTCTAACTACAGAGATGTAGGCACTGAGGACTTTGAATTCTCCTCTGTGCACTAGAACGTTGCATGCACGAGAGGTTGGTTGAGAAAGTCAGCTCGATCGGACCCGACGAAATGTGATGATCATGAGATGATAAAGCAATTTCCAGAACATCGCAGTTGCAAGCCCAACAATTTTACGTACCCAACGGAAGATTACCTTAATATGGTTCAATCTTATGCACATATATATACAGAATGAGAATTCAATGAAAGCAGAAGTGATGCAAAACGAATTAGGCTTTGAAACAAGCTGCGATTAATCAATTTCATCGCCCTTTGCATTATACTTCTTGCGCTCCATCAACTTTCCATCCGCGTCATACTTGGAAATCTCATAATACTTGAGCTTCATCTCCCTTCCGCTCCTCTGGTAAGTCTCACACCTCTCGGTTATGCCTCCAAATGAGTTGCTTTTGGATAAGACAATGTGCTTTTGCTTCACCTCCTTAGTATCATTCCCTGCATCACCGCCAAGTTTGGTACTCGCTGCATCTGCAGAGTACTTGTATCGCTCCTCACGACTGCTAGACATGCTGTTTGCAACGATCGATCTCTGCAAAAGAATCCGAATAACAGCAAGAGTCAGCAGCTAGCATCGACAGGGACGGACCCGGATGGGCATCTACAGAAATAAACAGCGTTAACAATATTCACAGTGCAATTTTTACGTACTTGTGATCACCAAGCCCAAACTAAAACTCAGACTGGCTCCTCAGATTCCTCGATCTTTCTTCGTTGGTCGCCTCGAGCTCTCAGACTGGTGCTCCTCGCTCCACAGGCTGTGTGTACATACATCTCAAAGAACTTCGCTGTACGTTAAATAAAAATTAGCTTCGGGGATAACGCTGCGCATGCAAACAGGAACTCGATCGTGCAAAAGGAACCGTGTGTTTGAAATTTCTGCCCCTTTGTCGTTGCTTCGGATGCTCCTTGTTACGTGTGATCGAGTTTTCCTTCATACTATACGCGTCCAGAATATCTTAAATCCTAGGGAAACAAGGGAACAGCTGAAGCCAGATTCTATAGCTAGTCACTTACAAGATCCGAACTTACAAAACGCATTTTGTAACCAGATGACTTGCATGCATCTATTAAATATTATTCAGTTCAGAACAAACAATGGTGGACTTTTACGACGCGGGGAATGAGAAAGTTGGGCTTCCCCAGAATTCGGACAGCATTTGCCTAAACTCAGACTTGCCACGAAATCCGAGATACGCAATAACAAGATCCGAACTTTTAGTAGCAAAACGCATTTTGTACAAGATTACATGCGTATAGAACAAACAACGATAAGGTGGGCCGTGGGCTTGTCCAACGCGGTCAACGTCTTCCGCGTAGGGCGGAAGGAATTTACTGCTCCTTCCGAACTCGATTCCAACGCTTGCTCATGTATGCAGACAGTAGCTCCATAGTGAAGCGGCAGATGACCTTCTTCTGACGGGAAATATGCGCTAAAATGAAGCTCTGGCCACCCTGGAAGCTGGTGGTCTCTGTTAGTTTCAGACCTTTCAGTTATCAATTAATACTTATTGATTCTACAGTTTACGTTAACAACTACTTTCATGTGAAAGCACTTCTTGGATGCACGGTGTATTGAGACCAGCTCGCTTCTTTATGTACTTGCTCTTATCCTGTAAAAGATTCATTCACAACTCAAAAAGCTTTCAGGATTTCAGATCTCTGTTGTATTTGATACTGTTTAATGTGTGTTAGAAGCGAGTACACTTATAGACAAGTTATGGGCTCACAGAACCGACTTCCATTCTCTATCTATCAGTATCTCAGAAATCATAATAGAATCAGTTTGCTAATAGACTCGAGGATCGAGGATAACATCTCTACTGATGTGAGTCCTTTTTGTAGACTGATTATACACTTTGTAACCCTTAGTTTGCTACGCATAGCTATAAAGTATACACTTTTCAAATTTTACATCCATCGCTGTTCTATAAACTCTCTTCATAATGTAAACATCTGTGTTGCAAGCTTCAACCCGAAAATAATTAGGAAAATTCTTGACCTTCATCATGGATCTGTCACTTTCCACAATCATTCTATTTTTCCTTTCAGCTACATCATTTTGTAGATCCATTCGTTGTCAGAGTAAGATGTATACGGTCAGGTCTCAATTCTCTCTGTATGTGATGATCAAAAACATCACCGAAGCAAGCAATCCCATCATCTTCTCCATGAACTCTTCACATAAGTAGACAACCAATCACTATCAAAAGTGATCCCGGTTGATGTAGTGAAGCTTTGATATGAAACGGAGTCGAGAATAGAAGATCCTAAACTCGGATCAATTCTCCGTCCATTAGTACAACTCTCGCTGCTCCTTATCCTCCATGTAAGATACTAGGAAACACTCAAGAAACACCACGCAAAAAAGAATGCCCCCACTAACCCTCGACCCTCTATCTTAAATACAAATTTGATAATAAGAGTCACTCACACGAATGTTCACTGATCATTGAGTTGTCACGTCTCATTATCGTGCAATCTAACATCTCAGATAACCGTAGACGTGACACCTAATACGCTGTCAAGCGAGTTACATGAAAAGATTTGTGAGACATAAAAAAATAACTTATTACAAGTTCTACGCTAAATTCACATGTGAGCCGTTCACAACATGACAACGTGATCTTTGATCGAGAGAAGTTCACAAATTTCTCTAAAATTTCATCAATCAACATTTTTACTGCCAAAGGAGATAGCTTGTTGACCACTAGAAGAGGAGAATGTCCGACTGGCACTTGGATCACTCAACTTGGACTAGACGATCACGATCAAACATGTGTTATACATTGGTGATGCACATACCAACTTATCGAGTGTAAGTAAGATTGCATCTTCTGCCTAACAGTTAATTTTGATGCTAAAGTTTGCTATATTCTTGATTCCTTCGGACGTGTTGTAGCTCAAGCAGAATTGGACGGAAGATTATATTGCTTACAGCTGGATAATCTTGAGGCGGCTTACCTTGAGCAGTAAAAGACGACCACTTCAAATTCATCTATAGTTCCACTCACGGTTTCGCATGAGAGACTTGGATATTTGAATATGGATAGTATCAGACGTTGGCATCTTGAATGAGATATGAAACCAATGTCACACAAGATTCTGATAGCATACCAACTTGCGAGCATTGTCTCCAAGAGAAATAACACAGAGTACTATTTCGTACATCGACTACTAGATCGACCGAGCTTCTACAACTTGTACACTCAGATATTTGTGGACCCATCAACGTCCCTTTCTTAAGGAACTCTAAGTATGTACTTACTTTCATCGATGATTATAGCAAGAGGATCTGGTTTACGTGCTTGCAAGGAAAACAGGACAAGTGGTCCTTACAACTTTCCAAGAGTTCTTGTCTCTTTCTGAAAACCAATTAGGAAAGAACATACGAATACTAAGTATCGACAGAGGAGGTGAATACATGAACGACAAAATGACTTCATTTTTGAAAAGTCATCGGATCTTACACCAAAGTATGAGTCCATATTCTCCAAACAGAATGGGGTTGCAGGAAGAACAAATCGTACGCTCTTCGAGGGAAGCCAAGTCGATGTTGTACGAATAGTATGTAGAAAAAATAATATGGACAAAAGTTGTACATACAATTGCATGTTTACACAATAGATCTCCAAACATGATTCTCCATAGTCTTCTCCGATCGAAAGCTCACATGACGTGCATCAGGAATTGGTGGACCTTTCATTTGAAGACTACTTACCTCGCAAGTGGTTTGGAAGACACATACAACCTCCAACTCACTTCAAGTACAAGTACACCGTACTTATCAGATAAAATCGAAGATGAGTTGATGGTTGTCAATCAAGAAGACTCCTTGATTGAATCTGCATGAATTACCGCTATTTTTGCTGATCCTACTGAGCCACAATCTTATGAGGAAGCCTTACGTTCCTCTGAGTCCAATCATTGATAAACTACCATTACAACGGAGTTACAGTCTCATAAAGACAATGACACATGAGAGATAGTAGATTTACCGCTTGGACAGAAGATTATTAACAGTCGATGGGTCTTCAAGCTTAAGCATAATTCAGATGGGACCATCCAACGATTCAAAAGACGCTTCGTAGCCAAAGCTCACACACAATGATATAGAGTTGACTACGATGAACCTTCTCTCATATAGTAAAGCTCACTACTTTACACACATTGTTAGCTATTGATGTTCATCGCAGGTTGTTAATACTTCAGCTTGATGTTGATACAACATATCTTTACGGTACATTGACTCAACAGGTTTTCATATCTTTACCTTCAGGATATGAGCATCCCGAGACGAAGTTCATACAACTAGTGTGCCTTCTCCTCAGAAGGTTGTATGATCTTCATCAATCAAGCAGATGTTGGTGGTAACGCCTGGGCGCTTTCTTGATAAAGCTCGGTTTCATGAGATCAAAACCTGATGCATGCAGTATACACGTTCCACTGGGTCTTATTTGATTATGCTAGTCATTTACGTAGATGGTCTCATTTCGGCTAGTTCGTCCCAGCAGCAACTGGATTTATTAGTATCTCAGTTAAAGCAAGAGTTCAGGATGAAGGGACCAACATCATTGGAATGCTGGTTGGGCATTGATTACGATGCAAGTTACATTGCACTTAATCAGCACAGATACTTGGAGAGCATTTTGGCATGGTCAGGTTTTCAAGAGTGCACTATTATTACTACGCCAGTTGAGCTCAATCTCAAGGTGGATAAATTAGGATTTCTCAACATCACAGCAGGACATGAACCCACTGAAGAACATGCCTATCAGCGACTGGTGGGAATGCTCATGTACGCAATGTTGCTAACTCGGCCAGATTTAAGATTTATAGTGAGTTTTGTTAGCCAATTTTGTTCCGTCCTCACTTTGGATCAATTGGCTATGGTCAAACGTATTTTCAGATATCTCTCTGGAACACGTGAGTTCAAGCTATTTATCAAATGAACAACTGAGTCAAGTTTTCACGGATTCACAAATTCAGATTGGGCTGCTAGCCACATTGACAGACGATCAGTAACTGGTTCTATCTTCTCGATCGGATCCGGAACAATCAGTTGGAGCAATCGTCGGCAAAAAATCATCGTCATCTCTACAACAGAAGCAGAGTACCAAGCAGTCTCAACAGCCTCTCAAGAGAGACTGTCTGGTTACATCAACTCTTGACAGATCTTCATGTCTCAGATTTCTTAGCATGACCTACAACTATTTGTGGAGATAACAAGGGAGCACTAGACATGGTTAAAAATCTTGTTTCATTCTAGAAGTAAACATATCGACGTTCAACACCACTTTGTCCGTGAACGATATGATTTAGGTCATATTTCAGTCAGGCAAATACTTTCATCAGATAAAGTAACTGATATACAGACAAAAGGAATTCCCGTTATCAAACACGATTATTGCTTGAAGAAACTAAGACTTCAGTAGAACCGAGAAGTAGAAGAGATGTTAGTTTCAGATCTTTAAGTTCTCAGTTAATACTTCTTGATTCTATAGTTTACGTTACAACTACTTGCTTGTCACATCACTTCTTCCGTGCGATGTGTACTGAGGCCATGCTTCTTTATGTACTAGCTTTTAGCTTGCGAAAGATTCATTCAAGACTCAAAAAGCTTTTAGGATGTCCGATCTCCGCTGTACTTGATACTGTCTAGTGTGTGTTAGAAGCGAGTACACTTATCGACAGTCTCTAAGCATCCAAAGCCTCAAAGTGTGCTTCAGAAATGTACATGTAATGCATATCATTAAATACTTGAACTTGCAGGTGGAAGTGAATCTAGATATCTTCCAGTGGTCGTACGTGGTAGCTATGAAGTCTGAGTCTTGCTCAGTGCATGAGGGAGCTAGCTAGGAGGCGATGAACTCATGTACTACGTACCAACTTCTCTGGAGCACTACGGCAGCAGTAGCCTTCATGAAGAGAAACAGTTTACGGTCCAGAGAGGAGGAGTAAAGTCATTCCGAGAGGGACGAAGTACATACAGGTCTATGCTCAACCCACCATATTCTTCTGCACCAGCTAGGTGGCCATGGCCATGGCAGCACGCCAGCTACGAACAAGTAGTCTTCAAGGCAAGTCAAGACTGTTTCGTGACCATCGATCTTCACTCTACAACACAATAATGCAGAGGTTTACAGAGTTCCATTTGCGAGGAAAAAGAACCACTTACTAATTCTAATCAATGAGAGAATTGTTCTCATCATGTCTCCCAAGGTATGCTTGCCTCCTGCTTCATCATACGAGGAAAGGTGAGGCCTAGGTGACATTTATACCAAATTAGAGTGTTCGCGAATCAAGACGACTACTACACTACTTTAGTCTCTTTTAGTGTAGTCACCTTGAGTAATTATGTAGTCACTATGGCTCACTGTTAATTTACAGAATCGGGTGGTTCTGCTTCAAACCTAGAGTTGGTGATAATTTTCTAAGTACTTTTTCTTTTGTAATGAAGCGTTTTGTTTTGTGTAGTGGGGGAAAGATGCTCTAAGGGCACAGAGCTCCAACGCGAAAATAGCTCTAGAAAACAAATATAAAGGGAAAGGCGACTGTTCCGAGGGACTGGTTGTGAAGGACATGATCTCTTGCCATCTCCCATCTCTGCACAGAACGAACATGATTCGTACGTGAAGCGGGATTCCTGCTTCATGACACGTTTTGAAACGAGCTCGAGGCAACGGACTGGCCATGGAAAGCGGTGACTTGATCATCCATGACGTCCCATTACACCGCCTCCTTTGGTACGTGGTCGCATGATCTTCGACTGTCATTCGCGGGTCCTCTACATCTATCTGTTCTAAACGCCCTGACACTCAAGATCGATATAAGCAGGTCACTGGATGTGTGTGTCCATATTCTCCTAAACTTCAGGGGCCCATTCCGCCGTAAAACGAGGGGGGGTACAGAGTGCAGGACAATTCCACGGTCATCATGTCGATCACAAGGTATGGTACAACAACTTTCCGGTTGCCTCATGTGTATTCCCCTGTGAGAAATGTAGAGGGAAATGCCGAACTTTGGAAACAGAGGCGCTGCCAGGGACCTGAACTCATTCTCAGTTCTTCTGTTAACGAACAGATCGATATCAGCAAACTGCTAATCACTTAATCAACAAGCAAGTAATGCAACTTGTAATTAACTTACAAGTGGGAACATCCAGCTGTACAGGATGGACGACATATACACTCAAATGGGCTGCAACAGGACCTTGATGTCTTCTCCTGTAGACAAATACGCTTCGATCGCATGAATGTTACCCCATGTATGAAAAGTCATGATTTCTTCCTGAAGTACAGTGATAAGTACAGTGATGTATTTAGTTTCTGAAATGGACCGCATATACAACGTATCTTAACATATGCAGAGGCCATATTAATTTACTTAGTTGCCATTGCCTGCAGGCATGATTCATGTGCAGGCATAGACGCTGTACTTTGCTTTACAGAGGCCTTTTCAACTCTACATGTGAGAGTTCATAAAGCCGTGAACAAAGAACCGTCCTAACTGCTAGCTGAAGTTCTAAGTGTATATACTGAAGAGTATACACCGAGATTGTCTGGCCATGGGGACCTGTTCGGACTGGACTGAGTTCGGTTCAATAGAGGTGAGATTACATGATCATTTACTACTCTGGGGACCGGAAAGAATTGATCATGACTCCTACAAATAATTTATAACAAAGGTGGTCATTGATCGATGAAGTGGATCAGCTCGTGGTGGTCTCGACTTCATGATCGATCACGATGAGAAAGTGTGTCTTGGGTGTCTGGATGGGTTGCTGAAGCGACACCGTCTTCGAACTTCCCCTTGAGTTCCGAGTTTCAAGTCGATCTGTCCCATCTTCACCATGGCGGCTCCGAACTTCTCGAAGAAAGCGGTCTGATTCGTAGTTGCAGTCGTCACGAGATTCGTGCCGATGGGGTTGGTGATGAGTGTTGCATCCGACTGGAACAGTCCCTTGTTGGCTGCAACGTCCTCGTAGTAGACGTTGTCGAAGGCCCCATCGGTGGTGTCCATCATGATAAACGTGCCTGTGTTGTCCTTAGGGCATTTAACCTTGAGGCCATCAGCAAAGACTGGATCCAGAGATGGATCAGTAAGGTCGGGAACCCCGGTGAAGTTGTACAAACGGTCCCATACCTTCACACAACGTCCACGACCCAAAGTGTGGGCACCTGCAGTAAGGTGAACCAGTTAGAATCAGTTTTAAATTTGCCCGCTGCAGCATATTCATTAGGTCGGTTGATCTTGATCCTCAGGAGGAAGATATATAAACACCATGTCCCTGAAGATCTAGGGTAAGGTGCAAATACGTTGTGATGTGTGTTTCAAGCAGCCTTACTGTATGTCTAGTAGCAACCGTATCTTTCGAGAAGTCTATATCCTTAACATCATGGTTAGCATGTAGACTGCCTGGATGAACACGACTTCTAGACCTGACTGAAGATATAGACTGAAGGTCGACTTTTCCTCATTACCTAATTTTCTACGGGATGTGCACCAAGATGCAGTTTTGTGTGCTACCGAACATACATGAACTGATTTTTCTTCCCAAGCGAAAGCTAAGTAAGATAAGTCTGACTCATGGGCTAGAGGCATCAGAATTGACAGACTAGTTCAATGATGGCTTCGAGTTTCCAGAGAAAATGTTTACCTGAGAGGATGACCATATCCAGCGGATCGAGACCAACATTGGCAAAATTTCTGGCCAGATCTGCAAAGCTGCCATCTGATGGTGGGAGCTTCTTCTGAGCTTCTTCTGAGGATGAAATATATCCATCTCTTCGGCCCAAAGGAACTGGCCATGTTGGGCCTCCAGTCTGATCATAGGACAAGCTCTTCAGGAACATTTAACTGTCGAAGGCCTTTAAACTGTTTGAAGACTGGAATCGAAGTTACTTAATCTAGTCATATGCTGTGTTTCTTAACATCCTGTCTGTGAACCAAGTGACGGTATAGCAGCATTAATTTGCTCTATTCTGGTTAGAATGAATCTAAAGGTACCTCTTCAACAGCGTCACGAGCTGCTATAGCCAGAATGTCGGCGCATGAAACTATTCCTGGGCACTGGTCTTCAAGAGCAGCCTTAATATCATCAACCTGGTTGAATCCCCTGAGCGAGTTCGCGTTAGGTGGGGAATCCTTCTCACATTCCAGTAAAGAGGATACAGGATCGAGGAGCACGGATGCATCGCAGCCCTGGTCAAAGATCACGAAGAATCAATGAACAAAATTAGTGTGAGGTCACGAAAGCTGGTTAAATAAATCAACTCCCTTGAGAGCTGATTACTTCTACATACGACCTTCAAGAGATTCACCCACGCTCGAAGTATACCGTAGAATCATAAGTATGTAGCACCTGTCCGGCTCTCTGTAAGGCAGTGTTTGCCTTCCTGGTTTCTGACTAGCTTATATACAATAAGATGGCTTACAAAACCGGAAATGTCCAAAAGCGATGACCCTGGAAAAGAAGTGGTCAGAAGTACGAATTCACGAAATGCTTTGAGAGTAGAATCAAGTGGTTATCTAGATCTGTCAAAAGAGAAATCATAAAATTTTGTAGCTTACATTGACGAAGCAATCGTGAAAGTGAAGACGCAACAGTCCTGCAGCAATGCCCACATCCTCTGCAACTTGTTGCTTCACCAGATCTCGGATGATGGCAGTCATATTGGGGCAACTCTGGGCATAGTATTGTTCGGACAATGGCCCTTGCGCATTACATGCTAGTGCGAGCATCAGAAGTGCAAGGGCATATGTCGCCAAGGTCTGCTGCTTCGCTGAGCCCATCTTCGCTTAGCAGATGTTGAATAATGTGCCTTCTCTGGCTGAACTCTCGGATCTCAGTTGCAGCCACGAGTCATCCCTGCGCATGCATGTCAAGCAGGATAAAATAAATAACTCCGCAGAATTATACTTACACTGATTAACAGCTCTATGGCCCGAGAGTCATATGACGCAGTAGAAGTGCACACTGTGAACGCAGCATGTATACATATTTGCTGCTTTTTTAAGAACATGTACTCAACACACTGTCAGTAACTTTCAGAATCATGTCTAGCAACCTTCACGATACAATTCTGAATTTAGCCCAGACAAGATAGATGCATTAAGAGCGTTCCTAGCTAGCTGACGGTGGGCTTGGAAATTCTGGGCAGAGTCGAAGCTTCAGCTGTTAAAACCTAGAAACTCGTGAGAGAACTGATATACCGAGGAGGTGCTTCATGTCATGCTTGCAAGAGGACTGATTGATGCACACAAGTTAATGAAAGCAGAGCACTGACAGATTTACTCACACAAACCTGGGAAGCCGTCATTAGTTGAAATCACTTCACTAGTACAAGCTTAAGGTGTTGCAATTGTTGACCCGAATTCTATCTCAGCTCTGTGAGCTCTCCTGAAGTTTATAAGAAGCGCTAGCAGAAGCTTCTCCAGCTTCTCTTGTCGACGTCCGAGACCGTGCCATGCGTTCCACATTTCTACGTTCCCTGTGCTGGCACTGGCGGCCTTTAGTTTCGGCATCTGTTCCGCCCCAGTGCTGATACTGTGCACACCTCTCTTTTTGCTCTGGGCAGAAACAAACGCCTGCTTGACCACGATCACTCCAACACAGTCCTTCATAGTCCGGATGGCCCACGATTAATTCCAAGCCTGGAACCCATCGATGTGGATATCTCCATGCAGTCATGCTAACTATCGTCTCACGGCCTAGAAAATGTGATCCAGAGCAAGCTGCTGATGATTTCGCGGCGCCCGGCTCTTCCAGAAATAGGCCAAAACAACTGAGGCAAGAGGAGCGCGCTCCGCACGACGGCCAGAAACAAAGGTAGAAACCCTTCCCTCCCGTCAACGACATGGCCGCGAGCTCGGGAGGTCGGTAGCCTACCGTAGGCCTTAAGTCGTGCAGCAGCTAAGACTCTTGTCGAATCGCAAAAGGAGGCGCAGCTCTCGAATCACAGAGGGCGAGTCCATCGAATGAGTGAAGGTGGAGTGGAGTGTACAGTCAACCCCGCCCCCGCCCCCAATCCCAACACCAACCTTCGCACATTCCCAGCTGATGATCACTGTTGGTATCGATCCCAGTCGGTCACAGTTAATCTTCCAGCTTTTTACTTGATCAGGCCCCCAGAACGAATCGCGGACTTGATCGGACCCTTCTACTAAATCCCTTCTTGATCGGACCCCCAACCTGCCACAGCACGTAAAGCAAGTAACTGTGCCATGTCAGAGTACAGCTAGGATGATATCAACCACACCACGATGACGCGAGAGCCATGTCAGAGTACAGCTCATCGCCAGAAATTTAAGTACATTCTGTACTTTTCAGGGGACGAAGACGCGGCCAGGGGACGAAGACGCGGCCAGGCGACGGAGACGCGGGAATAGAAGTTCGAATGAAGATTGTTTCAGATTGTTAGCGGGAGAGCAAGTCGTGTTACAAAAGCGGGAGAGCTTGAGCAAGCTTACAGAAACGTCGTGTTACAAATGCGGGAGAGCTTGAACGCGTTGAATCGAATGTGGAAGAGCATAAGCGCCTTGAATCGAAGGCGGGAGAGCTCGAACGTGTTGAATCGAAGTCCGCAGAGCCTGAGCAGAGGTGACAGAACTCCAAAATGTGTTCTTTGGCAGAACTTGAAGAGTGCATAAATAATATGCCTTCCATGTGGGTGGTAGCTTCTATTCAGCGCATAATCAAAAATCGGAAGTGGAGTTCTATTTCGTACGTTGCTTGTAATTTTCCAGGGTGTTTCAAGCAAGTGACAGAACAGACACAAATCTCGTCAAGCTCGGCAAGGAAGGTGTTATATTTCAATCACTCGCAGTCTGATAGTAGGAAAGCTTGGCATGCTTGTGGTCAGAGGGGAAGTAAAAGGCAATATCGTTTTCATTTAGGATTGATCGATTATAGTGTAAGTGATCGTCCAGAAGCAGCCTTACCTATAGCCATTGTGTGGAGTATTGGAGAGAAACTATTAGGGATCACTGCGGAAGAGTTCGAGAAATTATCTTCTGATGAACAAGATAGCATTTTCAATGCTGTCTGCAGAAAGAAATGGCGATTCAAAATAGGTATGAATTCGAAGCAGAATCGATTTACCGTGTTCGATGTGGAGCAGGAGGTAGAGGAGTTAGATGAGTTCGAAGACGCTATAGAAGATCTTGCCACTGCTATGGATAGTGTGACATTTTATCCTTCAATAGAAAGTGAAATGTCCACAGTGGGTAATACTGCGGAGCTTGTTGAGATAGAACGCTTACATTATCGAGTACTGGCCCTGGTTGAAAAATCAGAAGAGACTGAACAGAGCTTAGAAGGTATTGCTCGGGGTTTACATGCTGTAATAGAGCTCAGACGCCAAGAAAAAGAAGAACTGTTAGAATTAGTAGAGGCATTACGAAAACTGAAAGAGTTGTAAGTGTAAAAGGATCATATAATAAAGTTTTGAATTCCATACAGTGTTCAAACTCATGCATGCTTTCGAGAAGAAGCTAGTAATATTGCTAGTTAAGGAGGCGAAACAGGTATGTTTCGCTCAATTGGTAGGCGAAACATACATGTTTCACAGGTACAATCCTACCTGAGGGCGAAACATGATGTTTCGCCCTCTGATGTATTCGTGTTTCGTCTCGTTACAGGGCGAAACACGATGTTTCGCCCCGTCACGAGGCGAAACACGATGTTTCGCCTCGACATTTAGTCGGAGACGAAACAGAGAGTGTTTCGCCTCGACAGTTTACTCGGAGGTGAAACACTCCATGTTTCGCCTTGTCACGAGGCGAAACATGGAGTGTTTCGCCTCGTAACAGTTTACTCTTTGTGTCGTCGACTTTCTGTTTACCCCGAGGGCGAAACACGATGTTTCGCCCTCTGTTATCGAGTTAACCAAAAACCCTTATGGACGCGAAAACTCACTATTTGTAAGTAGCTTTGTAGCGATTTTTCATATGGCTTTATAAACTTTGCAGCAAGTGCAAGAAATAAACTGCTCATGGAAGTTCTTTATCCGCATGGAAACTATTCGTCGTCTAACCTCGATGTCCACGTACTGCTTCTCCCGGCCAACGGAAAATTTGCTTCCTCCCGGCCAAGCCAGCCGATTTAGAAGCTTGAGATATCTTGAAATCGGAAAATTTGCTTCCTCTCAATTTGCTTCCTCTCGATATTCATGAAATTTGAGTCCAGTGGAATAGAATCCAGAACTGTTTGGAGCCGAGTATCGATGATGTGTACTCGGCTCCAATCAGTACTGGATTCTTTTCCAGAAACGCATGTTTCTCTTTGTAGCGTGCACGCATGTTTCTCTTTGTAACGTGCTCCCGATATGATCAAATTTGAGTACAATGGAATAGAATCCAGAACTGTTTGGAGCCGAGTATCCATGATGTGTACTTGGCTTCAATCAGTACTGGATTCTTTTCCAGAAACGCATGTCTCGCTTTGTAGCGTATTCTTAAGCTCGCTCGATGTTCACCTACAGCTTCTCCTAATCGAACCCTACACACGACGTCTTCTTGTTGTGTTCTTCTCTTTTTCCTCAAACAACTCTTCACAGGACAATCTTTAAACTAGTGTAACAGTGAAGGACAATATCTTACAGAAGGACAATATCTTTAAGTAGTGTAGCTTAACACGAGGAAGTAAGTATTACAAAATATAACTGTTTACAAGGTAAAGTTATGGACTTCCTCAAAAAGAGTAATGTTTCTCATCGAAGTTTAGGATAGAGATCCATACAAACTCCATGAGGAACAGATCTCCATACAATATTTACCTCCTCCTGGGTAATATTGGTCCAATAGCTTTTAAGAGCTACAAATGGATCTTGACCAAAAACCTGCGAATATCTGCTCTCTACATAAGCTGGTGTTGCCTCTGGACTAACACCCCAACGAAGAAGCCAAGGCAACAAAGTGGCTTCTAGATACAATTCTCTATCACTATCCATAGTGAAAGGAGAGAAGGGAGGAGGATGTATAGCATTAAAAGGATGATTAGTACAGTTTTTCACTGGACTATCATCCACCAATAATACGTCTCTAGTGCTCAAGTTGCGATGATGAAGCTGTGTAAAATCTTTCAAGTACAAGTGGTTCCCAAAGGCAGCTTCTCTCACCGTCTTGTATTTGAAACACATGTCTTGAGCAAAAATTTGACATACCTAGAAAGAAAAAAAACCGAGATTAGGATATATATCTTAGCTCAAACATATAACATATAATACAACAAAGATATTGATAAGTTGATCTTAAAAGAAGAAGTTCAAACTCGAGAACAGTTCATACCTTCCCTTTTGCCACTCCAGGAGGTAGATAATCAGCATCCTCCATAGCACGTAATAAAGTCGCAGTGTTTAACATCGTCCGAGAAGTCCATATGATGACATGAAACTTATCTAGACAGATTTCCAAAAACTGCTTCACTCCACGTCTCGCCACGTACCATATAAACGGCTTCGATGTAGTGTGTATTACATATCCTCTTTCACGTGCAGGCATCAACTCATGTTCGTTTCTTCCCACTAGTACCAAAAGACCATTCAAGTCGAGGATTAAGGTCTTACGTCGATTTGCAGTAGGAAAGACTAGACGAGGATAGAACTCTTCTGCAGCTCGTACAGTGGTCAATTCTTCTTTCACTACCATGAGTTGATAGTTCAAATGCTCAAGTTCGTTGTTCTTGGACTTAAGCTCAGCGTCCCTCCTCTTTATGGCTTCATGGAGTTGATTAATTCTCGCTATGAGAATAGCTTCATCATCTGCAGATAAAGGATCAAAGTTAAATATATTTAAACACATCATAAAAGATAAAACAAATGTATAACTAAAGAAACAAGTTGAAAAGAATCAAAAGATATGTAAACTCTAACTAGAAACACTTTAAACTATAATATATTTACCTGACGAAGGAGTAACATGATGAGAAGATTGAGGATCTTGCCCAGGAGAGGAAGACTGCACAGCAGGATCTGGAAACACTACATGATGAGAGATGAGAGTTTAAACATAATATAAACTTTATCATAAAGTTCATGAAACAAAAAAGGAACCTGAAACCCTTAATTGCTATAGGCTTACTTGATGATGGACATAAGTAAAAGAAACCAAAGACAATACTCTCACAAGAAGTTAAAGGTCTTACTCGATGATAAGGGATGTTGTCGAGATGAATCCACTCGTCCTCCCTCGGGAAGTATACCCATGTGGATCATCAGATGGGTCAAGATGATACCTACCCATGTCTCTGGATGTCTCACTAATCTTTCTTTGCTCATATGCTTTTTGATAGAAGAGATCTCAGTATCCAAGGAATCTAAAATAAATTCCGTCCAGTCGTAATCTTCTGTCGTCTCCTCTACTTTAGTCTTGACGTACAAAGCTAAATGACCATGTACTTCTCTTGGCCGTCGTCTAGCCAGAAAGAGACAATTGATAAGCTGGAAAACGGGTCTCCACTCCGGATACTCACACATCCACAATAAATATCTCTTTCCCTTCTCATCTTTTTGAGGAAACCAATCATCTATCATGCTCCTCTTCACATTATGAGGACGAGGGATGGTTGTTCCCATAGGTAATACTAGTGACTCCCTTAAAACCGACTCATCCAACACTATCTCGTGGCCTTGTACAATAGCACGATGATTTTCCTCATCGTATGACTGGATGAACTCTATACAAAATGGAACCTGTAAAATAAACAATCTAACCATATAAAAAGAATTGCAAATCCATTACAAAAGAATAAACAACCTCAATGATATACAAGATTAACTAACTAACATAAGTACTGGAAATAACATCTCTACTATAAAAGGGAGTATATGCATCCAACCAAAGTTACATAAAAAAGACTACTTACATCCGGAGGAGGAAAGTCAAAGGAGAAAGCAACAAGTAATCCTAGTCGATCGAGAGCTTCTTCCTCCACTCCCATCAATGAATTCTCCACTTCATCTCTCGAAACCCAGCACCACTTCAAATGATATCTCTCGTCCTCTTCGTGAGAATACTTGAACATTGAAGGTCCTTCCTTCATACTCTCCAATGCCACACCCGCTAGAAACAAAAATATTATAACACACCAACTACAAACTAGTCTAGTAAAAGTACCCCGATATCCATCAGTGGGCGCAACAGATGTGTTTCGCCCACTGCGAGGTGAAACACGTTTGTTTCGCCTCTGTAAATAATCGGGGTAAGGGGTACCCCTTACCCTGATATATTACAGTTGGCGAAACAGACGTGTTTCGCCCACTGCGAGGCGAAACACGTTTGTTTCGCCTCGATATATAATCGGGGTAAGGGTACCCCTTACCCCGATATATTACAGTGGGCGAAACACGTATGTTTCGCCCACTGTGACGCGAAACATACGTGTTTCGCCCACTGCGAGGCGAAACACGTTTGTTTCGCCTCGATATATAATCGGGGTAAGGGGTACCCCTTACCCCGATATATTACAGTGGGCGAAACACGTATGTTTCGCCCACTGTGACGCGAAACAGACGTGTTTCGCCCACTGTCGAGGCGAAACACGTCTGTTTCGCCTCGAGGGTAAGGGGTTTCTCTTTCCCGACTATTTATCGAGGCGAAACACATGTGTTTCGCCCACTGTCATAACACGGGGAAGGGGTACCTTCTCCCCGCGAGGCGAAACACATGTGTTTCGCCTCGACAGTGGGCGGAACACATATGTTTCGCCCACTGTCAATAACAAAACTACGGCGAAACAACATGTTTCGCTAACCCTAACCTACCAAATGCATCGAAACAGCCTGTTTCGCCTACCTAACAACCATTTCAAATCGATACAGAAACACAAACACACAAACAAACACACAAACAAACACAGATTTCAACAAACACTTGGATGTAAAATATATCTCACAGGATTCATCTCTTCGAACTCTCCTCTCTCCCGCGACTCCATCGCGGCCTCGACCTCGTCCTCTCCCATCGCCTCGACCTCGACCTCGACCACGTCCAACTCCTCGAGTTCTCATCACAGCGATGAAATCGCTCAGAATAGGAACTTCGAATTCAAAACTCACTCAAGAAAAAACATAACTTTCGCACTCCACGCGCTCCACACACACGATGCACTGTCCTCTTCACTAACTCTCCTCTCTTCTTGGCTCTCGTATAACTCTCCTCTCCTCTCCCTTAACTCTCTTTCCTCTCAAACCACGCTCTCACCTCTCGTCTCCTCCCTCTCCTCCCTCCCTCTCCTCTCATTGTTTTGGCTTGTTTTTTATTAGATTTTGTGTTTGGGAGTTTTAGTGTGATTTTGATGTTACATGACGCTGCTAATATTTTATAAGAGTGGGTATGAATTGGTTTCCAAGCTGATATGGAAAGCTGCCACCACTTCATAGCGTTTGCAAATTATGAAGTTTACAGTAAATGTGGAGACTCGATTCTACAATGCTTTGTAAAACATGAGACGAAGCATACCAGCAACATGTCTTAATATCCATCGTTACAATAATCGTCCAACATTGTTACATAGTTAATCGTCAAACAATATTGATAGTTTCATAGTTTTGAATCCATATGAAGCTCAGTATCTATATTACGCTATACTTGAAAGTACACAGAAGCTTGAACTAGTTACACTTCATCCTCATCTTCATCACCACTAGATGCAGTGAAGATTACCTCGTTCTCATCCTCACCCAACATATCGTCCTCCACCACTGGAAGAGAAGTAATGGGTTCATTAACTACTTGTTGTTGCCCAGGACAAGTCCGTCTGTTATGTCCTTGTTGCTTACACCTACTGCAACTCCTTAATCTAGATCGGGATTGTGATCCTAATTGGTCACATGATGAAGGATCAGTCACTGAAACTACTCTTCTCCTTCTATGAGCCAAATCCGAACTTGGAAAATGATTCACCTGCATGTCATGTAAAGGAAAAATGTTCTCAATAGTGACTCCGCCTCTTGAAATTGCTTCTCCATCGTCAGCTCTGTTCTCGTCAGCATCACCAGTTGCTTCAGCTGCATCATCAGTTGCTTCAGCTGCAGTGGTAGCTCTCGCTTGTGAGAACTGAGTATTATTATCTATCCTCACTACTCTATGTCTCCCGATACGCTTAGCTATGGGAGGTGGTCCACAAGTCCACACTGGTTCTAAGTCATCGGTTGTCATAGCAGGCAGAAATGAATGACCATAAATTGAAATAAGACTAGAACTGTACCAAATTGAATCTACTCGTGTAACTGGACTCTCTCCGAGCTCTCTGTCGAAAGCTATCACGTGACCACATGGCCAAGCCATTTCTTGATACTCCAAACAAGTGCATGTACCTCTACCGTTTACATAATGTTTCACAACATAACTCTTTCCAGTTCTATGACAACGAACCGTGGCCTCAGTTTGGCTCGATATTTGACAGAGAAAACCTTCAGCAGCCTGCTCATTCTCATTAAACCTGAGTCTCGCGAATTTCGTTAACAAATTTGTCTCCAGTCGAAGCTGTGTCCTTCGCTTCGTAAATTGCTGCATAATGTAATACCAAAGATCGAGTAGAATCTTAAGAGGTGCATTCCATCGAATTTGTCCCAGAGCATTGTTCATGCTCTCTGCAACATTAGAAGTAACCTTTCCATAACGTGGTAAAGGAAACGCACACCTACTATATCTCGCTGGATCGATATCTCGTAACTATTCTCCTAGCTGTTTGCCTCTTTCTCCAGAATCAGCCAGCTTGCTCAAGACATTGTCGTACCTGCATTCATACATAATTAACTCAATTAGTAACCAGGTTAGTGAAGCAGACATGATTCATACAAATAGAACGATAGCGGATAAGAAATCTTTTTGTAAAAACTTACATTTCACGAGTTCGGGCATAAAGACATGCTAAAAACGGCTGCTCAGCATCCTTCCCAAAGCGTGTACGCACGTTGATGCGAATGTGTTGTGCACAGTGCCCATGTTTTGTGTCAGGAAATATTGTAGCAACGGCTTTTTCAAGACCTTTTTGTCGATCACTGATTATAACAGTTTGGGGTGATAAAATCCCATGTATCGACTCACGCAGTAGACCACAGAACCACGTCCAATTCGAGGTATCTTCTCTTGGAGCTACTGCAAATGCCAGGATGATAGCTTCGTTTGCGCCATCAAGCACCGTGGCTAAAAAAATCTGAGATGGAAATTTTTGGCTCTTACTGTGACAAGCATCTAAGCAGATCACTCTCTGGCAAAACCTATATGCATTACGGGTGGCACTTGGACACACAAAGAACCTGCTGAAAACTGTTGGGTGATTCTCCCATGTTCCCCAATCTACTACACACTCAGGATCTACATCTTTAAGCCTTCTACACACGGATGGAATATAGTGAAACGAGACGGCTTGGTTACCTTCTAACCAGTCACGCGAATGTTCTCTACCTCTCCATACTTGATTATATGGTGCTCGCTTGTTGAAAGATGTTCGGATTTCTTCCATCAAGTTACGAATAGGTGTATGCGGATCAATCGCCACTCTATTACATAGAACAGTAGCAAGAAACTTTGAATTTGATGCAGGACCACGCCAATAAGCCATGTGTGCCGGGCAAGTATGTTCTAGATTGCAAACAGTGATAGTGATTTTCGCACTGAATTTTCCTCTTTGTGCTCTGATTCTCCATTTGCATTGATTTAACACCTCTCCAACGATAGAACCTCCTCCATAGAAGATGGTTCTCCCCGCAGTCAAATATCGTAATTTCTCTCCACAGCGACCATTTTCCGGCACCCTTCGATCTACTGTTGGTGTTGGTGTGACTGAGCTTGCTTCTTGATCATCTCGTCGCCGGCGTTGTCTTTGTCTCTGAGAGAACTCATGAAAGCTGCGTGGTTGACTATTGCGAATATCTCCTTCCGCCGCTCTATTTATCTCTCCTCTCTGTTCGACACTTTTGCGGCAGCGCGCGTTGCCACCCCACCTGCATGTCCGCAGCTTATAATTCTCTTTCGATTTTGCCTTTTGGCTTGCTCTACTATGAAGGAAACACCAGCTATCAACAGCAAAATCAAAATCTTTGAAGGATGAGAATTCCGCTCCCAACTTCAATCTGCCTGCAGCATCACGCAATGACTCTAATGTTCTTCCTTGCAACACGCAGTCATCAGCTCGAGCTTGTGACATTTGTAGCCGCCATTGATCTAGTATGCTCAAGTCTCTTTCTTCATCGGTCCTGGCATCCAACGTAAACTCCTGTCTGTCAATATCCTCAAAATATAATCCATCTAGACATCTCTCCTCTTCAGTACTAGGAGATTGCACATCCTCCATCGTTTAAGTGTATGCACTCAATGCTTCCTAACTACACCCCGTCGCACTCTATTTACAACCGAAGTATCAGTCGACGAATTTCTACCCCTCGCCGAATAAAGAGGGAAATTGGTCACTGTGTTGTCGCGGATAAGTTTTCAAATTTTCCCGGAAAACATTTCCGACACTTCAGTTGTAAGCATGACATATACAGTCCGAGCTGTACTCTGACATGGCACAGTTACCTCTATTTCGAATCCGAGCTGTACTCTGACATGGCACAGTTACTTGTTTTACGGGCTGTGGCAGGTTGGGGGTCCGATCAAGAAGGGATTTAGTAGAGGGGTCCGATCAAGTCCGCGATTCGTTCTGGGGGCCTGATCAAGTAAATTACTTGATCAAACGATTACTTTCACAAACTTTGATACCCTTTGATTGTTGAGATACAGTTACATTGTAGTTTTACGCCGAGTTTCTCTATTCTCCAAACCCATGATTTCGGGCCACTAGACAATTTCCTATGGTAGGGGCCTGCTCGATGATCTCTGCAGGAGTCCTCTAAAGTCGCCATCGATCGTCGTTTCGAACATTCATCACACCACTGGATATCAAATTGGAAACCGGAGTTACAACCTACCGTAGTGAGTATTATTTCAGAATAAGACGAAGTATACGCTGTAGAATACACTGAATGTACCATTAGCGTATAGTATATTGCAATCAATCCTCTTTTATGAGTATAACAGCAAAACCTCGTTATAATCACCTTCCATATAGTCATCGTTTTCAGGGGAAAAGGACTTCACCATAATATTTGTAACTCTCCCCCTATACTCACTATCATCATATATACTCATCATAAACACAAAGAAATATAAGCTAGCAAGGATAAATCGGTTGTATAATGAATTTAACGTTGTGAAAGATTATTGTTGTTTTAACTGGATCCTATATCGATAGGAAAGAGCAAAGGTGTGATGTGCCGAAACTGAGACCTTGAGCTCAGTTTCGAGAGGGAAACCGAAAACTTATTAAATACTAGAACACAAGAAGGAAAATGATTCTAAGTTCTCAACATTTTTGTCTAGCTCAAGCAGCTCTCTATTCTTTCTTGTTTTCTCTCAAAAAGTAATTACAAGACTTGGTAAGACATGGTTTTCAGGGATCGAGTAACATAGTCAGACATGATTAGGGCCCATGCGGACAAATTGCAACCATAGAAAAGTGATCTTTTATCTCGATCAAATTATCTTTACAGCGACAACATATGTTTACAGGAACGTGGACAGTTGGTGCAGAAATAAAAGTGAATGTGCTCCCGCATGAAGGAAGGCAACTGGGACGAAATCGTGCTCCTTATGTCAACTAACTCCGTCTCGAACCTCTGTGTCTTGAGTTACTGTCCACGGTGTTCTCAAGTTTCACGGGCGCTAGAAGATTTGTACGGTACGTAGTAGTAGTTTGAATCTGCAATGTATGAATGGCAACTAGGAAAATTCCATGCTCGTTATTTCAGAGCACTAAATGTCAACTCACTGTGTATCCTGGATATTATCGACCATGTTTGCCGATTTTGCTTCGTTTAGCCTATACCAATATTGCCTCGACTGCATCTGTTCTATAGCGCCACCGACTATTGTCTACCGTTTATTCTAGGACTCATCTTTTGCAGAGTCCTAAGCCAGCTTCCCAACGCACTCTTTTACTTCTGGGGTGCGTAGATTAATCATGTCACATCCATCCATTATTTGCCATCTCGTTTTGTGGTTGTTTGTTGCTTTTCTATGAGTGAAGGTGTTCTGAATGAGAAACATTCTCGCTTCTGAGTTTTTCATAGTAATCTGTGGTACCTTCAGCCAAAGTGATGTGCATCTAAATCATCAGAAGCTTTAGGGCGGTAAACACCAAAATTGACCAAATAAGGGAATGACCTTTCTAACTAGAGTACTGTTTTCCAATCTGTAATGGCTCTAACAGCTGAACAGACATCTGACACACGAGTGGCACTGTTCAGTACAGGATGGCATCCCTTACACGAGCGCATGCACTTTCCGGAGTTCTGTCTTCCCTGTAGGCTTTAGAGGGTACCATGGCCATGGCCAAGAAACCGCTCATGATGATGCAGTCGTGAGCATGTTTGTATACCTCAACAGAAAAGAACTATAAAAATGATAGGTCCTACAGATGAAGAAGATAGTAGCTCCTATAGAGAAGAAATAATAGAGCCTATCGACCTCGAACCACTTGAGCTGCTGCTCCATGAATTCGATAGAGTAGTCCAAAACTTGCGCTCGACAGGATTAGGTCTTGAGAACAAAATCTTCCATTCCACTTGACAAACCGTTCAGCGGTGGCAGCAAACGACCCACAGCACCAGTGACTTTCGTAACGTACTGCATAAGACTGAGGTACCTTACGAACGGAGAGGCCATGTGCTAGCCGTAAGAGACTAGTGATCGTGCTCAACCAATTCCAAGTCGCGCATCTGTAGGAGCTTGGGAGTTCGGAGTCTATGTACCTCTAGAACCAAACAAAAGCTGTAAATTTCGCTCGGCCTTGGCATGGGCATAAGCTTCTTGACAAACGACGTTTGATTTTCGTATGAGCTCGGAGCTCAAGCGAAAAGAATGTTGTCGTCATGGGTTCGAAGCTAGTGGTAGACAAACTTGAAGTTCGAGGTGATCGACGCGGGCGAAAGTTGTATCTTCGACGCTTCCTTAATAGAGACTACGATGCCGATCGCTTTGAACATCTACAAGACTTGGCTTATGAACTAGATTGCTGCAAGGTCTATACAACAAATTGAATGACAAACCCCAAATCTGAAGGGAGGATATAAAAAGATTAAAGGTTGAGAAGTAATGGGTGCCATTGCTCTGCTACAAAAGTGGTTTTCTCGGTTCCCTCTTCATTATCCAAGGAATCAGCATTCTGATACTTTAGACGCGCGCGGATCCGGAGATCTAGCCATAGATACACAAACCCGATGTTCAGATAATTAGTGATGAGCCATTGTCATTAGAGAATGAAATCAAAGCATAACCAGACTTACGAAAGTAGAGGTTCTGATAGAAGTCCTTAGGGCCATCAGTCGAGCTGATAATGCATGCAGAACAGTAATTCAGGAGTTTTTCCTCAGATGATGATATTGCTAGAGCTGCAGCTCTAGCTAAAGTTCGTCCCTCTTCCCATCTTAGATCCTTTCTGGAGCTTTGAAAGGTCTACATGCCCACTGTTTATGCGCATTCCCCTGATCATCAAGTTTCAAGCGTACGCGAGACACTCTCTATCTGTGCGTCATTTTGTACTTTCCCTTGTTCCAGCACCTTCCAGCGGGGTGTCGAGCCGATCTTCAGTGGACTTGCTTGAGAACTGTTGGACGGCAGCAGCAGTGCCAGTTCCAGCTCCTGCAGGAAGAGTCGAGGACTGGGTAGCAGACATTGTTGCAGGCACATACGCACGTAGCTAAGCTGGAGAAATATCAATCCATCGATGGAAATGTGTAATTGAGAGAAAACTCAGTGTCACTTCTCTTTACTAGCTTACATGGCAATCAGTGAACTTGAAAACCTCTCTACGGCTACAGCCTGATCAGATCAAGACTGTGAATGAGTACAGATGATTCAGAAAGCCTACGAAGCTGGAAATTTATGCTTCGATGTAGTTGGCTGTAAGAAGACAAGTAACTGAAAACAGTCCTTGTGAAAAAAGAATTAATGCATTCTGAATCTAAATGGCCGAGTTATCGCATTCTGAATCTAAATGGCCGAATAAACTTGTCTTCTTACAGCCAACTACATCGAAGCATAAATTTAGGTCCCAGCTACCGACAAGTAATAAACTTGCAGGTAGCTGGGACTCTAACAGTCACCAGCCTGCAAGAACATCAAGACAGATACGGACCGTCATCTCATACTTCCCGTGTGGACTGGCATATTCAACACTCCCTCTCAGAACACTACGGCCTTAGTCAATTGGGTAATACCCCAAGCTTGGACCTAAATAATGTAAATTTTGATATCGCTAGTGGTTTTGTGAGTATATCAGCAATGTTGTCGTTTGTTGATATATTGACTAATGAAACAGACTTATCGATATGTGATCGGATGAAGTGGAATCTTACATCAATGTGCTTCATTCTCCTGTGATCTACTGGGTTATGCGCCTGATGTATACAGCTCTAATTGTCAACAAAGATTTGAGTAGCTTCAGTTTGCAGGTAACCCTATGAAGAAAATAGCTTGCGCATCCACACAACTTCCTTCACTGCATGACACAGAGCAATATATTCCGCTTCTGCTGATGAAAGAGCGACCACCTCCTGTTTCTTGCAGCTCCATGATATCAGTCCACTGTTCACTTGAAAACAATAACCAGACGTAGACTTCCTATCATCTACATTTCCAGCGAAGTCAGAATCTGTCCAACCATGGATGGGGATTTCATCATCGCTGTTGTAGTTCCCCTTGAACTTTAGAACAAAGTTTTTAGTTCCCTGTAGGTACCGGAAGATCCTCTTTACTGCTTGTCAGTGAACGCTCCCTGGATTTGCTGTGAATTTGATGACTCTAGACATGGCATACGCGATATCTGGTCTAGTCCCAACCAGTAAGTACATCAAACTCCCCACTGCTTGTTGGTAAAGAATTTGCCGCATTATAGCCTTCTCAGTCTCCGTAGAAGGACACATAGAAAGGTCGAGACGCTTACCAACCTCCATCGGTGTGTCTACAGGGTGACATTCAAGCATTTGAAATTTCTCCAAGATGGCAAGAATGTAGTGCGCTTGGAAAAGAGTAAGTATTCTTAGGCGCCGGTCACGGAATACGGTGATCCCTAGGAGGAATTTGATCTCCCCTAAATCAGTCATGGCATACATGCTGTGAAAGGCAGCCTTGAATGTTATCAGTCGCTCTATGTTGTCACTTGTCATTACACAATCATCTACCCAGACCGTAATGATGAAGAGGTACCTGCAGTGTATGAAAACGCTAGGATCAGCCATACTTGGTACAAAATCTTGAGATTTCAGAAAATCATGTAAGTTTCCATCCTAGACCCTGTTTGCCTGTTTCAGCCCGTAGATGCATTTCCTGAGACGGAGCGATTCCCTTTCCTGGTGTGGGAAGCCAACTGGAAGCTTCATGTAGATCTCTTCCGCTAATTCTCCATGTAGGAAAGCAGTTACCATATCCATGTGATGGATTTCTAAATCTAACCCCGCTGCAATATTTAATACTGCTCTAATTGAGTTGAACTTGGACACAGGAGCGAATGTCTCTGTGTAATCCAGACCCTTTACTTGGGAGTAACCCTTAGCTACTAGTCGCACCTTATACTTGTCAATGGATCCGTCTGCTTTTCTCTTGAGACGAAATACCCACTTACAACCTACACACTTTCTCCCTGCAGGTAACGTAGAGGACTCCCAAGTTCCATTTCCATCACTCAGAGAGTTGTACTCTTTGTGTATGGCTTTTGTCCACTCACGCTTCTGTCTGCTTTCCATCGCTTCTTCAAAGGTAACTGGTTCAACAATTGTCTCTTCCTCATTCAATAGATGCAACGAAGCAGTTGTCCTCATAACCAAATCTGGAAGGTGATACACCTTTGTTTGACCGAGAACTTACTCTTGGTTCAAATTGCTCCAGTACCTGTTGCTCATCAGTGTCACTCTCCTCTTGATTCATAGAATCTTCATCTTCTGAAGGAGATGGTTCACTTCGGGATGTATTGGGATCCATTGCACTGTTCGGTGCATTATGATGTAAACCACTTCCTTCACTTGAATTGCTTCCCGCACTTGGATGAAAAGCTCCACTTGAAGATACGCTGGCTGGAATCAGGCCCCTTGCTTGCTGATGTTGAGATCCGAGGATAGTTGTGCCGCTCCTTGGAATACTAGCGTACTCCCTTTCAATTCTTCGATCGCTACTAAATCCTCATCAAACAGAACGGATAGGCTATGAATTATCCTCTTGCTGTCCTCATTAAACAGCTTATAGCTATTACATGTATTATCATGTCTATATCCCAGAAAATGCATTTCTGACTTTTGTGATCCAGCTTCTTCTTACGTGTATCAAGAATATGTGCATATGCTATACACCCGAATACTCTCAAGTGGGACACATCAGGTTTAGAGCTTGTCCACTTCTCCTCAAGCGTAGAATTAATGGGCTTGGTTGGACTCCTGTTCCTCATGTAGAGAGTAGTAGAAATAGCCTCGGCCTAAAATTCTCGACCCAGTCTAGAGTTAATGAGACATAGATCTAGCCTTTTCCATCAATGTCCTATTTAAACGCTCTATATTGCCCATGATGCTATAACTCACAAGTCAGCACGATCGCGCTCGGGGTGAAGATCTAGAGAACATGGCTTCGGCAGAATGATGTGATACAATATTTAACTTGAAGCTTCAGAGCGAGCGATGGGACTTAATCCACTGCTCGGGAAAGTATTTGTCGGAAGGGAAAGCTCTTCGTTCAAGTCCCTCAACGGCACGACTGTAAGAAGATAACACTTGGGAGACGCTTACAAAGCCTTACACTGTACCAGCCTTGTGATCGGAGAGATCATTTTTACCACCTAAGGCAAGTACAGATATCACGTGTGTTTTTATGGGCTGCTCTCATCGTCCAGCTGGCTCTTCAAAACCCTTCGAGTCAAAAGGAGTCTGGTAACTTCGATGACAACGTACGGAACGGTGGTGATACCTTTCGCAAACTAGTCATATGTACACAAAGTAGCACAAAATGCTGAAAGATTAGAGCTAACCTAATCCGCAAAGTACCGATCTTCGGTCGATTCGAGTTTGTTACAGAGTGAAACCAAGCTACTATCGTAACCAGAATGTAATGGACCAAAGAACCGGATCTTCCTTTCATTTCAAGTAAAGACATCATGTATACAGCGCATTAGTATCGACAAGCTAACATCGGACGAGACAACTCTCCGCTTCTGGTTGTTGAATAATCTGATTCAGAAGAACATTCACGCGTCTTACCCTCCATGAAAGTTGGTGCAGGCAATAGGTACAGTAGCATTTCCAATACAATTCACTATCCTAGTAATCAACAGGCTAAGGAGCAGATTTTCTCGACTGTCGACTTCGATATTCATGTTTACACATTCTATACCCTATCGTGGACATAATCTTGAACTTGGAAGCTCATCGTACATTCTTCGAGTAATTTGGCTTGGAATCGTAATCAGCAATATCATCAAGTTCTTGTGTAGACTAATGCCCGGGTAGGAGGGGTTCCCGTCGTAAGACCCTTCCCTTCTCTCCCCCTCGGAACAGCGCAGAACACTCCGGATTTGGGCGATAACGAATTACATTACATTGTGTACAAGTTCTAAACTGTAAATTCGCTTTAACGTTAAACCTGCAGCGCCATGAGTTGGCCAGAGGCTTGCATTTTTTCGTGAGCTTACGGTTTCTAGTGGCCTTCACGTTTTCCAGTGACATTGCGCATCTAAGAGCACGATAATATACAAAGAACGAGTTAGATTCGAATTCCAAATCGACGAGTGACGCAACTATTTAATTCCCCAGGGGATGCAGCTATAAACTTTTCCTCTGTGCTTCCTGGCTGATGAAGAGTTGCGCTGCTTCGGACTAGTTCAAACTTCATGCCTGTGTTATGAAGGACAGCTCAGAGTGGTTATGAATAGCAACATCACTGAAGATATCTCACTCATAAAACCTCCGTTCACACGATTTCTGCACAATTTCTCTTCAGTTTTGAGTTTCCTAGCGAGCATGAAAACAATGTGTTTAGATTGACTACTTAGAAAGTGTCGCTTACGGTTCAGAACAGTAAGCCTCTCCCGTCAGCATTTCTGCATGAATAGCTCAATTCATCGTCGATCTTGGAAGTCTGATCAAGATTGAAAGCAATTGCAACTTATGGTCCAACTATGGCCACAGCCGTTCCAACAAAGTACTAAGAAGAGCTCGATATTTAACTCTCTTTTCCTCAATCTCCTACGATCATTCTGCTGAACTTACATCATCGCCTAGTTTGAATCGCTTCAAAACTACATTACTGGGACCGAATAAATATGCATGCAAGCTGAACTTCTGAGAAACCGCTGTCCTCTTGTTGTTATCAGAAAACACATACATGTTAAGTAGATATTTTATGCTAAGTTAAAAAAGTAATCAAATTATCTAGAAACATTAAATGTTAGTGAATCTGGAGATGAAAAACATACCGATATAACCAATTATTTACTTGGTCAAACCCAAGCGCAAAACTTGAAATTTGGTCGGACTCTTGCGCAGAAGAAGTAACTTGGTCAGCTCATGACTTGCTACAATCGGTAGATAGTTGACACTGCTGACGTGATGGTCATTTCTGCTAATTTTTTTATGTTTCAACTCGGAGTTGTTTGCTACCGGTTAATACTTGTAAATTTCTCATCTCACAGATCTCGGTAATGCGTTACTCTGTCTCCTAGGAATCTTTATCATGAATTTAACTTACTCGTGTCGTGTAACTGCTGACATGGCAGTAATTTCTTCACTTACCCGGTCATGGGTTTGATCAAGAAACGATTTGAACTCAAGGGCCTAGCCAAGTAAAAACTATAGCGCATCGACCCGACCAAGTAAATAACTGCGATATAACCCATAAGACAAGCGGACACTGATTCGCTGCAAACAGTATATATCTCGGAGACTACAAACAAATAGACGGGAATTTAATGGAGAGTTTGACTTATTAGCTCACTCTTCTCATGGAAAAAGGTTACGTAAATTAAACCACATGCATATTCTGTTTAGAATGTGAATATGCATGCTCTCAAATAGTTCTCGAATATGCATGCAACTGACTCGTAACTTGCTTCAGAAGAGTTTAGTGAGAAATACATTAGCCAACTTTGAAGAAAACGCAAACTTACAAGGAAAAATACAAGACTGATGCTCTACTGAAAATACATTCTGGAGAGGATGAGACATAAGTGATAATATTTTCTAAATTTAAATTATTAAATTTAAAAATCAACAATTAAACTTAGTTCACTTGAAAACACATGGCCACTACAGTCACAAAACCCATAAGCAAGTTACGAAAATTCAACATGTTCTTGATATAAACAACTCTGCCTAAAAATATTTTCAGTTTTAATTTATAAGAGATATAAATTAAAATGAGTGTATATTTCCCCTCTTCCGAACTTGGAAGAGGTTGAATATAACCCGCTTGTGTATGTATGTTAACCTTTTCCAAAGTTAGAAAAAGAAGAATATGCATAGGCAGTTTAATTTATTACTTAATACTTTCATTAGGAAAGTTAAGTAATAAACTAATCTGTTGAGATGAGCAAGCTGCACTTATATCCCCAAGCACTTATATCCCCAAGGTGCATCTGGACCTTCTTCATTTATAAGTTAATCTTCACTTATAAGTTAAGTCTAGTTACTGTCTCACGTGTTGCCTAACTAATATATAACAATTAGAAAATAACTACTTATGATATAATTATTATTTAACACATATAAAATTTTTTATCATTAAGGAAAAAAATTTACCAAGAAGTTCATCGAGCATATGCACGCCGATAATAGTTCCTTTTTTCAGTCCAAAACTTGCAACAAGGCTTAATTTGTTGCACCATACAAAGAACAAACTCTCTCGCTTTCTATCCTCGTTGAATTCGGTCTTTGCTCGCTTTTGCCTACTCCGACTCGCATGGCCTATCCTGTTTGTGCAATGTCGATTACATGTAGATTCTGCAGTGGAAGGCGTGGATCCTTTCTTTTTGTGCTGGTCTGCGGTAGTAACACTAAAACTCGGCCGCGAGTAAAGTAACGAGTAACGCGATCATCATGCAACATCGTAGAAAGTATTTAACCGTTTCAGAAAAACGCGACCCAATGAATAGCAAACGGAAGGGAAGACCTCATCAAACCTTACAAAGGAAAGAAGGACCCGAAGGTCAAAGCAACTACCACCTCGAAGGGAAGAACACCGAGACTAAGTCCCGAGACTAAGTCCCGCTATCAGTAGTTTTAAAATCGTCTATCGTATCTATAATGTCGGAAATAAAAAAGTCAGTATTTCTACATACAAAAGGGCATGTGAAGAAGCATCACCTACTGCGATTGTTTTCCTGTGGATGACGTTTACTAAAACTCTCTGTAGAGCAATGGAATAGAGAAATAGAGCTATCTAACCGTTTCCACCGATGGGTATCTAGTTGGTTTTTCTAAACTAAAGGGTAACTTGTCGGTATGTTTTAGTCTTTGCCGGTAGAGGTCTGGCTGACCCGATCTTTCCAAAAAAAAAGCTTTCGGTTGATCTTCCGAGTAACTCCCGGTTAGCCCCAAGGCCTAGCGCGATGCTCGCCGGTAATCGACCGGGATGTCACGACGCACCGACATCGCGGCGTGGAGAACCGGCTGCTTGTTCCCATCGTTGTTTCGCCCTGCAAGTCACTACCGGTAGTCTGTGGGTTTCTCGTCATGGAAACACTACAGAAAGGACGGTAAAGTCGTAGATTCAGGATCTTCTCTTCCGTCGATAAACGGGACTATCGGGAAATATGGTGTCCTTTCCTGTTTCCCCTTTCCCTAAATCTTTACCCTAATTACTATTAGGGTAAAAGAAAAAAGAGAAATTTGAAAGAAAGAAGAAGATTAGAAGAAATGGTGAAAGATTCAGAGACTATCATCTTGTGAGAGTACTGTGTGTAAATAAAATAATGCAGGAAGTGGATCCAAAAAAGCTTTTGGTATGAGAGGTTTTTCTTGTTCCAACTCTTTCTTAGTTCCTCAAATTCCAGACTGCATCTCTTCTTGGGATTCTGGATTCCATAGTTCTTGTAATTTCAGAAACTCAAAGAGTTGTTGGTTAATGATAGGACCTACTTTAAATTACATCATTCCATGCTATGAACATACCATAAAGAGTGCAGATTTACCGTGGCATTATCTGTTCATTCATGATATTCCATTCTCATATATCGCAGTGCTGAGCAATTGCATCGCTCATGTCGTGCGCATATACATCGCTACACAACATACATCGCTGTCAGAGATACACCACAAATACACATAACATATGGACGATGTCATACACATACACAAGTGTACCACAATAATCTGAATAGAGAAATTACCATCTCCAACACCACAACAAGGATTACTCACAAACGGTCAAGCCAAACCCACTCTAAGCACGAAGAGAATCCGAGTTACACTCAACTAGACTATCCACCATAGCCTGGAGCTTGAAGGCTCAACTCAAAGAACTAAGGCCTCCAAGGCCTACCTGCGAAGTTTACCCTTAGTGGGCTCTCTCACCAACTCGCCCTAACGGCACTAACGGCCTTACCGGGATGCGTCACTTCGCACTCGGTCAACCTAGCCAAGGTGCCCAAACTGACGTGACAGCTGTCGTACGCATACACATCGCTACACAACATACATCGCTGTCAGAGATACACCACAAATACACATAACACATGGACGATGTCATACACATACACAAGTGTACCACAATCGCCCCCCTAACTGGCGGTTAGGTCCCTCTAACTCCAGATAGCTCCATATCCCAACTACGTGATACACACCTTCATGGGTGCAAGGATCAAGAGGCCGGGTGCTACATCGCCCCATCGTTAGTCGCCTGTCTGCAATCCATACCACGCAAAGATCTAATCGACTATCTCCGCTATATACATCGAGGACAAACCCACCGTCCAGTAGGAACTACACTGAGAGGTGGAGTCAAACATGACATGTGCCAACCTCTCGAACAACCATCACACACCAACATACGGGCTGCTCCACCAACAGATCCACACAACATACACCTCAAGCCCGCGCATACAACTGCTAAGCTTGGGTCAACGGTACCATCAATGTTGGAAAGATGACATGACGCGCAATTACGCACATGGTCCTTCCAAACAACACCATCACGGTCCTCTAACATGAGTACTCCCAGAAGGTAACATCTCACGCACTCGTAAAATAGTGCACCTTGCGGTCACATCTAACGTCGTCGGTGCAGTCTGCTGTAGATAGATATAATCGCCAGGATGAAATCTGCGAATCGACGGCCGATAACCTCCTCCTCGGATAGTCACATATCGCAACGTGTCTCTATGCTGAGCAATCGCTAGGTTCTCAAAAGCCATAGGCATAACTCTCCGAAATGTCTCTGCTCGTTGAGAACATGCTCTCACCCACATATCCGGGTCATCAAGGTTCAGCACCTCAGCAGAATCACGACGAATGGCCGAAGGTAGATATGGATCTCGGTCATACAATAGAAAATACGGTGAGAAGGAAGCCAAAGACGCTTGTCGGCTGAAACGATAGTCAATAGCCAACCATGGTAACTGCACATCCTAGTCTCCCAAGTGGCCCTTTTGCAAACCATACTTGCGCAATCCTCTCTTCACCGTCTGAACTACCCTCTTCGTCAAACCATCCGCCTCAGGATGATCTCGAGATGTAGTCCGATGATCAATCAGCGCCTGATCACACAAGGCCTGAAACTCACCAAGGAACTCTATACCTTGGTCTGTCAGCACTTCAGCTCGTGCTCCAAAACGACTCAGCACTCGATCTAAGAACGCATACGCTGTCCCTTCACTCGCCTTGTCTGGTAATGCCACCAACTCAATCCACTTGGAGAAGTGCTCCACCATCACCAACACATACCGGTGGTGACGTACGGTCAACGGTAAGGGTCCCGCAAAATCCAAACTCCACCGGTAACCCAACCCCATAATCGGTAAGGGGTGTAACTGTGGAGTAGGAGCATTAAACGATGCTCTTACTCGATCACAAACCACACATCGTGCGACAAACTGTTGCACATCGATGTGCATACCACGCCACCAATACTGTCCTTGGAGTAAGCTATGTGTACGCTTCACTCCAAAATGTCCCAACTCCTCATGGGCATGTCGTACTAACTGTGCCCTCTGGGATGGATGTGGCACTATCCGTACCCTTCCATCACCCCACACTCGAAGTACATGTCGTCTTTCTCGTCGAAATCTCTTCGCTCGTTGAAAGACACGATCTCGCTCCTTAGCACTTACTGTGCCTACTACCACACCAGTACGTAGATACTCCATCACGGTGACATCATCATGGATATCTCGCTGATCTGGAACACCATCTCCACCCTCAAGATCTGGCGACTCATCATCTACTCTCTGACCAGAGAAAGATACGACTTGGCCCTCCATACTAGAGTTCATGACCAACACACAAAGAAAGGCAGATGCATGCCACCCTGGCACTATCTCCTCATCAACCTCGTCATGCCATCGAGCCCCAGTCTGATCCTGCTGACTCGTGGACGGGTTGCGACTCAACCCATCGGCATCTAGGTTTGCAACTCCATGTCTATGTACTACCTAGAAGTCATACTCCTGTAAGATCAGAGCCCATCGTGCAAGCTTCCCTGTAAGCTTATCGGACTCCATCAACCACTTGAGCGGCTGGTGATCAGTGATGAGAGTAAAGGGGTTCCCAAACAGATAACATCGAAAGTGTGCAACAGCCCACACTGCCGCCAAACACTCTTTCTCATATGAACTATACCTCGCCTCCGCTGAATTGTTGGAGCGACTAGCATACGCCACCACGAACTCCTTTTTCTCATCATCATGCTGAGTCAGCACTGCTCCAAGTCCCAACATACTCCAATCTGTGTGCAGTTGGAAAGGACGTCCTCTAACAGGTCTCCTCAAGATGGGAGCAGATGTCAACCTATCCTTGAGCTCTACAAAAGCTCGCTCCTGCTCATCTCCCCACTGCCACTCCTGGTCCACCTTCATCAGCTTGGTCAACGGCTTCGCAATTGCACTAAATCCCTTCACATACCGACGATAAAAGTTTGCCAAACCAACAAATGCCCGAACTCGACTCACATCTATGGGGCGCGGTGTCGTGTTGTACATGGGTCTGTACAGTGAAAAAGTAAGGCAAAGAGATTTTTTTCTATATTGTGTAAAGGAAGCTGCCCTGCAGCTTAACAAGCTAGGCAAGAGCTAAGCTGGGGCCATGCTTGACAAGCTGCCCCCTAGCTTGGGTTGGAATATCACCCCTGAGGGAGTCGAAAGACACCAGAATGTGAAGTTCGACGAGGAGAGCGACCTCATGCTTCTAGTTTTGACAGAAGTGCTTTAAGTAATAGTTAGCACGTGTTTTAAACTAAGAAATATGCGATAGAGGGAAATCTGTCGATTCTGACTCGTGACTCGAACTCAGAATCTGATTGCGTGAGTGTGTAGGTGTTCACAAGTACTATAGTTTTGACTCTTTACTCGTTTAAAACGGAGTTGTATAGAGAAGTTAGCACAGAAAAGGCTAGTAAAGACTTTACAGGAAGATTTCCTTAGTAAAGCATATGTACATACTGTTAAACCTTTTTGAACGGAACCAAAGGCCATCCCAGTGATAGGGCGCCTGCCTAGAAGAGAAGTGGTCTCAGGATCAATCTCTCCTGGCCTCTGGTTCCTATTCTGGCATGTTGGCTTCCCGGATGGGAGTCTATGTTGGGTATGCAGCCATGTCCTGTATACCTAGGGACGGGAGACCGGTATCTCCCTTAATCGTGGGCTTCCTGGTCTAAGCTTCCGCATGCCATCCTGAATATACTATGGGAGATACCTGGTGCGCATATGGGGGGGCTGTAAGCCCTGTGGGGCAGCCTCATAAGTGTTAGGGCTTCGGCCTACATTGGATGGCTTGTAGTATATTAAGGAGGGCATCAAGAGCACAGGAAACTTTTGCTAATTAGTTAAATAAGCATCGAGTAGGCTTGCGATGGAGAATGAGGTTATGTGAACCTTTATTAGTGTAGGGGTAGAGTTTGTGGAGACAACTGTGAAACTTGTATTAAAAAGGGGCCAACTTTGTAAATAATGCTCTGTACGCATAAGGACAGCAGGGGGGCAGCTTAAGCTAGGGCCCTGCTTGTGATAAGTGACTGCACTTATAAGGACAGCAGGGGGGGCAGCTTAAGCTGGGGCCTTAACTTTTAGGTTTAATACCTGCGACGGCTGGAGATGGGGGGACACTTTTCAAGGGAGTTTTCTGAGAAAACTGAGGCGGAAGGAGGAAAAAGGAGCAGAATTAGGGATTGAGGAGAGGAGACGCTGAGAAGCTTGGAGGCTGAGTGGGGATCGATTTTTCTGACAGAATTGAGTGGATTGAGGAGAGGAGACACTGAGAAGCTTGGAGGCTGAGTGGGGATCGATTTTTCTGACAGAATTGAGTGGATTGAGGAGAGGAGACGCTGAGAAGCTTGGAGGTTGAGTGGGGATCGATTTTTCTGACAGAATTGAGTGGAGTGAGCAGGGGAGATCGTGAGAGAGGCATGAAAGTGTTTTGGAGACAAGAACCTCACATGTTTCACAGTTTTGAGGTTTGGAAGGAGTAGAATTGAACGGACAGAGGTGGTTTACTGAAAAGAGATCGGTTTTGACAAGGCTTTGGTTGTCGTGAGATCAAATTCCTTGGAATTTTCAGCTGAGAAGGACTCAGGAGAGTAAGAGAGAGATATTTTCTTAAACAGTGAAGCAGTTGACACTGAAATAAAGCTATTTCTACTCCGGAGAGATCTATTTGTGTACCTGAGTGCGTGATTGAGTGTTTGTTTTGCAATTGGTGGGCACAAGAGGCTGTGTTTTGAGATTTCATCGTCTGCAGCGACCTATTTTCCTTTCTGGTCATTTCTCTTTGATCTATCACAGTCAGGAGGTCCGTCCTCCCCAAGAAAGACTCTCGCCACGACATCTGATGCTTCCATTGAGAGCAATTGGGGTGATCGATTTGGAGAATTGGCTAGATTGGGTGGAAAATGGATCACAGTGCTGCTGTACAGGGTGCGGCTGCTGCTCAGGGTGCTCCTGTCCAAGGGACTCCTGGTCAAGATGGAATTGGCTCTCAAGGAGGACCTACGGTGGTTCCAACAGCAGCAGCACAGCCTAAGACGTCTCAGATTCTTCAGGCGTTGGCTGCCTTGATTCAACAGCAGCCTGCAATTGGAGGAGCTGAGCAGAAATCCACGAAGGCGTTACAAGCAATTGTTGGTCGATGTGGGCGATTTGATGGAAGAGATGTTACTAGGTACCTGCGGGAGTATGTAGGTGAAATGGAGTTGGTCAGGGCACCTGAAGTTGAGGTAATTCTAAGCTTTGAGTTGACTGTTGTCCCTGAATTGAGAGAGAAGGTTAGAAATTTACAGAGAAGACATTTAGGTGGGTGGACTCTGTTTGAACGTGCACTGAGAGAAGAATTTCTAGAAGAGGACTCTGAAAAAGTCACCAGAAGAACTCTCATGGATTGGATAGAGCGTCAGCCTGGACGTTCCATGGGATTGAATGAAGTGATCCGTGAATTTGAGAAGAGGTACTCTCAGCTTTCTGGTCTGGAGAGGTTGACGTTGGATGCTAGGAAGACAGAGTTGTTCTTAGGGGCTCTGGATGAGTTCACAGCAGATAGGCTTTGTTTCATGTTGGCTGATCGAGGGGTTGAAGGGGGAGTTACATCTGATTGGAGGAGAGTAGAGGAAGCAGTATCCACCCTTGCTAGACAACGTCGTGGTAGGATGGTACTGCAGCCAGAGACCTTGCCAGAGCAGAGAGTAGCTCCTCATGTTCCTGTAGCTCCTCCTGCAATACCTCAAGCACCTATTGTGATTCCTCAAGCACCTATAGTGGTTGCCCAAGTGGTTCCTCAAGCACCTGCAATACCTATTCCAGCACAGAGAGGACCTAGACAGCAGCAGCGACCCGTTGAGAATCGAAATCAACATAACTTGATAGAAGAGCTCACTCAACAGCTGAGAGATTTGAGAGTTGAGATGGCAGACCTGAGAAGAGATCAACGACCAGTTGCACTAGGTGTCCGATCTGTAGGAGGAACCTTTACCAGGAGATGTATTTGGTGCGATAGTCCAGATCATCTCAGAGGAGACTGTCAAGACTTGGCGGTTGCCTTGCGAGAGGGCGTAGTCAACTATCAGAACAACAGGTTGTATCTAATCGCCACTGGGCAGCCTCTGAATACATATTTTGGAAGAGGAGGAATGAGGAGTTCTCTTCCAGCACTTACTGGTGCGAATACTACAGTGATGACTGCGGGTCCTGCGGAGGCTGATGTATATACTGGGAGAGTTGAGGTGCGCTCTAATCCAACTATGGTTGAGCAGGCTGTTGAGGTTCCGGTTGAAATGATGAAAAGAGGTGCTGAAAGCATTAGGAGAGCTACTGGATGGAGAGACCCAGTAGATGCAACTTCTATTCGAGCGTTTTTAGAGACGAGTGGTGAACAAGATGCCATGATCGAAGATAAAAGAAGACGGGACGCTTCCGATTTAGATGCAGGAGTACCAGAGGACAATGACCGTCGGAGGGTTACAAGGAGGAGAGCAGCAGAACCATCACCATCTGTACCAGCTGGAAGATTTCCTGCTGCAGAGGATATACCTTCTACCTCTACAGCTCCACCACCTGCAGTAGATCCTATGGAAGGTGTACGGGATTTGCCACAAGAGACTACTGCTACAGATAGAGTACGGGGAAAGAGGTTTACAGCACAGGAGAAGGGAAAAGCTCCAGCTTACAAGTTAGCGACAGACATCGAAACAACAACAGACTTGCGTGCTGTTCTAGAGCAACGCATTTTGGATGCTAGAGTTGAGTTTACTCTTCGTGAAGTGCTTGGTATCGCAAAGAGAGAGTTTCATGAGTTGATAATAGACATCATGAAGAGAAAGAGACAGGTATTGACTGAACAAGTAAGTAGTCAGATGGTTGGAGCAGTAGATGCTATTGGTGTTGATCAGTTCAGAGATGATAAGTACGAGGCATGGGTTGCTGGTCCTGCTGTTATTGAGAATGAAGATGAAGAGTTTGAAGATGATGGGTCAGGCGTAGACAGCGATTTCAAGGAGAAGCACTGAGCAAGAGCGACAACAGAGACGCAAGTTCGGCTTGGAGGACTTTCTGAGCCAGTACCTGCACTTGTGGATCACGGGTCGGAGATCAACATCATTTCCAAGGAGGTGTATGAAAAGGGACAGTGGCCAATCGAAAGGAATCATGGTTGGGTGCTTTGAGCTGCAAATAACCAAAAGGGTGAGTTATACGGAGCTTGTCCCAATATGCGTGTAAGGATTGGGGATGTAGAGGTTGATCAGCATTTCTTTGTACAGTCATCTGCCTCCTATCCTGTCATACTGGGTCAACCATACATCACCGCTGTTCGGATGGAGACAAAAGTGATGAACGATGGGTCTCATTATGCTAGAGTTCGGAGTTCTGATGACAAGTACTCAGTACAGTTTTGACGGTTCGTTCAAGACATGAGCGGAACAGACAAACCCTTAGAGATTCTCAGACGAAGAGATGTAAGGTTTTTCGCAATCCACTCCTGTAGAGCGGGAAGACAGGGGTGTAGAACCTACTGTTGAGGTCCCGTCAGAGTTGGAAGCGAGACATGTACAAAGATCTGGATACATGTGTGGTGTACAGAGTTGGCAGTCTGGATTGCTGATGTTTGAGACAGATGGGTGGAGCCGATTTACAAGAGTTGAAGATATGGAGGAAAATACAAAAAGATGGATGGTGAAACATGTATCAAGGTTGTGGCGTGTAGGAGTTCTATCTGAAGACGAAGTGGTTTCTGGTTTGTTTGAAGAGTTTATGTTTGTATAGTCAGCTGTTGGTTGGTTAGACAATGTGAGTAGATTGATGGAGGGGAAAAATAGTGTGGTGGTGATCCTTATCCACTCTCGATGCATATATAAGGAGATTGCTACATACCTGCAGTTCTTTCCTCATCCGATGCAGAATAATGAAGGGAGAGAAGCAAGTTGTTGGTGTGCACTCCCTCAGGAAGCAGACGTCCATGCGAAGTACAAATCTGTACTGAGAAAGGTAAGACCGGTAGCAGCTCAACTACTTGCTAACTCTCAGCAGCAAGTACAGTTAGTGGGGACTGAACCTATATTGCGTGATCATAGACGAGTAGGGCACCAGTTTACTGAGGAGACATTAAAGGAGCTCCAGATAGGAGGGGGTGAATTCTTGACTGAGGTCGAGAAGACAGTGTTTGAACAGATGGTAGTAAAGTATGGTAAAGCATTCTCTTTTTCAGCAGAGGAGATAGGTTGTGTGGACCCGCAAGTTATAGCGCCTATGGTTATATTCACAATCCCTCATGTGCCTTGGGACCTGAAACCGATCCCAGCTCCTCGTGCTTTATTGCCTAAACTCATCGAGTTGTTGAAGGAGAAGGTACAGATGGGGATACTTGAGCCGTCTATGGGGCCATATTCTAGCAGGTGGTTCACTGTGCCCAAGAAGTCAAGAGCTTTGCGTTTTATTCAAGACCTACAGCCTGCGAATAACGTAACTATTCGTAACGTTGGGACGGGTCCTGTGATTGAAGAGGTAGCAGAGGCATTTGCAGGGAGAGCTATCTATTCGATAAGAGATCTATATTCTGGTTATGATCAGTTCCAGCTGGCTGTGGAGAGTAGAGATTTAACTACTATGCGTACGCCCCTGGGATTGATGCGGATGTGTACTCTTCCACAAGGAGCGACGAACTCGGTGGCTCATATGCAGAATGTGATGCATAAGGTACTAAGGGAGTTTGTGCATGATGTTACCATTCCATTTCTAGATGATATTCTTATAAAGGGTTGCGCGGTTGAAGACAAGGATGAAGCAGTACTTGCGAATGGATGTAGAAGGTTTGTTGCAGACCATATCAGGGATGTAGAACATATCTTGACTCGTCTGGAGGAGGTACATCTCACCCTGTCAGGAGCTAAGTCCAAGTTTGGCGTGTCTGAGATTTTAGTGGTTGGACATCTGTGTGGCGCTTTTAAAAGGCGACCAAACTCCGAGAAGGTTGAAGCCATAGCAAGGATGGCAGACTGTAGGAATATCACAGAGGTTCGACGCTTTCTAGGTGCTTGTGTATTTTATCGTTTACCCATTCCTCATTATGCTCATGTTGCTGAGCCTTTGTATGCATTATTGAGGAAGGGTAAGAGGTTTATATGGACCTTAGTCCATCGAGAAGCTATGAATAGATTAAAGGAGGTTCTACAGTCTCTGCCTGTTTTGAGAAGAGTAGACTATGGATGTGGGAGACCTGTCATTGTCACAGTAGATACTAGCCCAAAGGCAATTGGCTGGGCGATAGGTCAAGATGATGCGGATGGATTGCGGCTTACCTCTAGGTTTGGAGCTAGGATCTTGACAGACAGGCAACGAGATTATCCTCAGGTGAAGCGTGAGTTGTGGAGAGCGGTGACAGCAATGAAGACAGATCGTGAGTTTCTGATTGGTGCTCATGTAGTCCTGGAAACGGATTGTCTACCTCTACTAGGCATGATATCCAACTGTACCACGCCAGACATAGCAATGTTACGTTGGATTGCCTATATTAGAAGCTTGAATCCAGAGCTGAAGCATATAAAAGGAAAGGAGAATATGGTTGCAGATATGTTGTCAAGGGCTCGATTTGTGGATGAGGATGTCATGATTTCGGAAGCTGAGGAAGAAGAGAGACAAGATGCTCAGTGTCAGGTTAATCGACGGGCTACAAACTTGGAGCCTTTGATGTTTAGAGAAGAGCTTTACACAGGTAGACTTCGTGACATAGGATATTATCTGAGCTTGTTGGAGAGGCAAGAGAGGTGGAGCAAGGTTGAGTTCAGAGAGATAAGGAAACAGCTTACAACTATCTTCTGCATGATGGGTATCTTTGGAGACGACCACAGAGGAGAGATGGGATGTTCATACGGGTAGTGGACGATCAAGAGACTAAGCAGCAACTAATGAAAGAGTTCCATGATACCTTATGGGCCGGACATCGAGGGATTTGGGCTACCTACACCAAGTTGAAGGAGAGGTACTGGTGGAAAGGTCTGTATCAGAATGTGGTGAACTACGTCAGCTCCTGCTTACATTGCCAGTTCTATTCAAAGATGCGGTATAGGGATGGTCTCGTGCCAACTTATCCGCCTTGCATTCACTTTCAGTGGGTTCTCGACTTAGTGGTGATGCCTCTGGGATTATGGGGCATGCGATATTTGGTTCTCGCTCGTGAGGATCTCTCCAACTTTGTAGAAGGGCGAGCTTTGAGGACCAAGACCACAGAGGGGATATGTAAGTTTGTTCTTGAAGATATTATCTGTAGGTATGGGTCTGTAGGAAGGCTACGGGCAGATAGGGAAGAACTACGGGGTACGGAAGCGAAAGAGTTTTTTGCTCGATATGGTGTGAAGCTCAAGCTTACTACTGCGATGAATCCAGAGGAGATTGGCAAGAGCGAGCGAGGACATCCATCGATAGTTCAGGCTTTGGTGAAGGCGTGTGATGGTAAGCATAGAGAGTGGCCTAGGTTACTCCCTTTTGCTTTATGGGCAGATAGAACAACTCATTGTTCGACTACAGGGTACATGCCTGTTGAGTTGATGTTAAGGCAGAAACTGATGATGCTAGCAGAAGAAGACTTTCCTACCTGGGCTACCTTGCCATGGGAGGACAATGTGGACCGTGTGCAACTTCTCTCACTACGAATCATACAGCTAGAATGTAGAGAGGAGGATCTCGCTGAAGCGCAGCTCCGGCTGAAGGCGGCTCGACTTGGGAACAAGGAGAGGTTTGATAAAACTCATAGACTTCGGCCAAAACCGATACAAGTTGGGGACTGGGTGTTGGTATTGGAGAACCAACACTCTACAGTTCGAAAGTTTTCGAGAAGGTGGTTTGGTCCGTATCTTGTCTCAGATGTACATCAGAATGCTACTTATTCCTTGCAAGAGCTAGATGGCACGCATTTAAGACTTCCAGTTGCTGGGAAACGAGTGAAGCTATTCAAAAAGAGAGGGGAGACTGTGGAGCTAGCTGAGTTCTTAAGTTCAGAGCAGACAGGAGCAAGTGAAGATCTTTTTGAGACGATCGAGGAGAGCGAAGACGATTTGGAGGATCACGACGATCGATGACGGATTGGCACATACCAGAGGATGTGCAGGTTTGGAGGGGGTGAATGTCGTGTTGTACATGGGTCTGTACAGTGAAAAGTAATGCAAAGAGATTTTTTTCTATATTGTGTAAAGGAAGCTGCCCTGCAGCTTAACAAGCTAGGCAGGAGCTAAGCTGGGGCCATGCTTGACAAGCTGCCCCCTAGCTTGGGTTGGAATATCACCCCTGAGGGAGTCGAAAGACACCAGAATGTGAAGTTCGACGAGGAGAGTGACCTCATGCTTCTAGTTTTGACAGAAAGTGCTTTAAGTAATAGTTAGCACGTGTTTTAAACTAAGAAATATGCGATAGAGGAAAATCTGTCGATTCTGACTCGTGACTCGAACTCAGAATCTGATTGCGTGAGTGTGTAGGTGTTCACAAGTACTATAGTTTTGACTCTTTACTCGTTTAAAACGGAGTTGTAGAGAAGTTAGCACAGAAAAGGCTAGTAAAGACTTACAAGAAGATTTCCTTAGTAAAGCATATGTACATACTGTTAAACCTTTTTGAACAGAACCAAAGGCCATCCTAGTGATAGGGCGCCTGCCTAGGAGAGAAGTTGTCTCAGGATCAATCCCTCCTGGCCTCTGGTTCCTGTTCTGGCATGTTGGCCTCCCGGATGGGAGTCTATGTTGGGTATGCAGCCCTGTCCTGTATACCTAGGGGCGGGAGACCGGTATCTCCCTTAATCGTGGGCTTCCTGGTCTAAGCCTCCGCATGCCATCCTGAATATACTATGGGAGATACCTGGTGCGCATATGGAGGGGCTGTAAGCCTTGTGGGACAGCCTCATAAGTGTTAGGACTTCGGCCTACATTGGATGGCTTGTAGTATATTAAGGATGGCATCAAGAGCACAGGAAACTTTTGCTAATTAGTTAAATAAGCATCGAGTAGGCTTGCGATGGAGAATGAGGTTATGTGAACCTTTATTAGTGTAGGGGTAGAGTTTGTGGAGACAACTGTGAAACTTGTATTAAAAAGGGGCCAACTTTGTAAATAATGCTCTGTACGCATAAGGACAGCAGGGGGGCAGCTTAAGGTAGGGCCCTGCTTGTGATAAGTGACTGCACTGATAAGGACAGCAGGGGGGCAGCTTAAGCTGGGGCCTTAACTTTTAGGTTTAATACCTGCGACGGCTGGAGATGGGGGGACACTTTTCAAGGGAGTTTTCTGAGAAAATTGAGGCGGAAGGAGGAAAAAGGAGCAGAATTAGGGATTGAGGAGAGGAGACGCTGAGAAGCTTGGAGGTTGAGTGAGGATCGATTTTTCTGACAGAATTGAGTGGATTGAGGAGAGGAGACGCTGAGAAGCTTGGAGGCTGAGTGGGGATCGATTTTTCTGACAGAATTGAGTGGATTGAGGAGAGGAGACACTGAGAAGCTTGGAGGTTGAGTGGGGATCGATTTTTCTGACAGAATTGAGTGGAGTGAGCAAGGGAGATCGTGAGAGAGGCAGGAAAGTGTTTTGGAGACAAGAACCTCACATGTTACACAGTTTTGAGGTTTGGAAGGAGTAGAATTGAACGGACAGAGGTGGTTTATTGGAAAGAGATCGGTTTTGACAAGGCTTTGGTTGTCGTGAGATCAAATTCCTTGGAATTTTCAGCTGAGAAGGACTTAGGAGAGTAAGAGAGAGATATTTTCTTAAACAGTGAAGCAGTTGACACTGAAATAAAGCTATTTCTACTCCGGAGAGATCTATTTGTGTACCTGAGTGCGTGATTGAGTGTTTGTTTTGCAATTGGTGGGCACAAGAGGCTGTGTTTTGAGATTTCATCGTCTGCAGCGACCTATTTTCCTTTCTGGTCATTTCTCTTTGATCTATCACAGTCAGGAGGTCCGCCCTCCCCAAGAAAGACTCTCGCCACGACAGCGGGATACGTGCAATAGCCTCAACCTTCGTCTGTTGAACACCCAATCCACCTGGATAGATGGTGTAGCCCAGATACTCTACCAACTCCTGGAAGAACTTACACTTCCCAGGGTGTAACTTCAACTCATGAGCTCTCAACTGCTCAAACACATCCCGTAAGTGTCTCTCGTGCTCCTCCACTGTAGCACTATAGACTAAGATGTCGTCAATATAACATCTGACAAAATCCAATCCTGCTAGGATTCTGTCCATCACCCTTTGGAACTCAGCAGGGGCGTTCTTCAACCCAAATGATAAGAACCGCCACTGATACAAACAATCCTTGCCGTGAGAGTCAATTCCTCAGAATGCTGTCTTGGACTTATCTTCTTCTCTCACTGGCAACTGATGATACCCTGCTCGAAGATCCAATGTACTGAAGACCTTCACATGCCCCACTGCATCAAAGATCTCCTCAGGTGTCGGCATGGCATACTTATCGGACTTCGTCTGCCGATTGATAGGACGATAGTCCCCACACATCCGTCTATCTGTGTAGTTGCCATACATATCCTTCTTGGCTGGCATAACTGTGGCAGATGCATACTCTTCATGCGACATCTCCACCAACCCAACCTCCAACAAGTCTTGAGTCCTACTATGGATCAAGGCTCTCTCCATGTCACTGTACCTATAAGGACGTCGAAAGATTGGCGTGTCGTTAGGCAAGTCGATCCGTATACCAGGTCCCTTCAAGGTACCCAAATCCTTCATACTGAAGGCAAAACAATTCCTGTAACTCTTCAGGAACCTTTGGACTCTTCGTCTCTCCTCTCCTATAAGCTTGGGTCCAATCTCCGGCTCCCAAGTATCCTCTGTTACCATGCTAGAGGTAGAAGACGAAGTCGTTGACTGCTATCTTGCAGCCTGTGGAGCAGTTTCCTTCTGCTCACCACCAACGACCTCCACCGCTACTGTGCGTAAAACTTCTACAGTTCTAGCTGCAAGCTCCACACTCTCTCCTATGACATCCCATGATGTCCAAGGATGACGAACTCCACTTGCCTCGCTCCCAGCCTTTGCCTCCACCGACTCGATAGGCAAAGAGCTCAAGAGTGCTCGAGCAGTAACACCCGTCGATCGCATCCGACGCTGCTCAGCCAATCCAAGACTAACAATCCATGTCAAGCAATTCAAGTCCATTGCTTGACCCAATACTTGACGACGTGAAGCCTCTGACACCGAAGCTACTGCCGTCGCACCCGTAGCGAAACCCATCGCTCGCTCTCTCTCATCGACATTGGGCTCCACCAACTGCCGTAATTGAGCATCTCACACAAGCCCAGGTCCTCCATCTCTGTAAGCATGTGACGCTGGAAAGCTTACCAAAGTGGGTAACGCTACCATGGGCCGTCCCACTAGGTTCACCACTGCCATGGGTGACCTATCGACGACTCTCACTACTAGAGATCGTCGTCCTACATCCAAGATGCTATCAACGGTGAGATGTGCTGGTCGTCTCACTCCATCGTGTGCTCGCTTAAGCACCTCTCTCGGTAACAAGTTCGTCCACCACAACCGTGGACGATGTGCACGAGATCCTACTCTCGCTGCATCCAACAACACTACTGGTCCAATCCAAGACCGCACTTGGTGCACACTCGTCTTCATCTGTGTACGAGCATCACCCAACAAAGGAACGTTCTCCAAGATGTACGCTGGAGAATCCACCTGATGAATCTGGAGATGTCGTAAGATCCGTAACATCTCCCAGAACATCCTAGATCGTGGGTCATGGAAACCTTGACCTCTCCCAGCACGTGTGTGACCTTGGTATGGCCATCCGGCTATCACCAAGTGAATGGTACCCACCAACGTAAGATCCTGCGCCCTCAGCAGCGAAATATCTGACGGTAATGCTTGCTGGTATCCTCTAACAGCTGATATGGGCAACAACTCAGGATATCTCTGCATCAAACGTGCCACATGTCGCAATGAGATGCGTCTCGCAATCTCATCTCTCTCCACATACAAGTATCGCTGTACTTGTATACCTGCTTGCAATACCGCAGCCAAACCTGTGCTGATCCCTCCAAACAGCTCCAGCACACATACACCCTCCTCTGGATACTGCCACACAATGGGAGTCGTATCCAACGGTGATAAGGTCACAGGACCAGTAGCAGGAACAACCCTTTGTTCCTCTACTGGTGGTACAAAGGCTTCACTCCAAGCCTGCTGCACCAACTGATCAGCATACTGCTGCAACTCTCCACTCGAACTCCAGAGTGGAACATCCAAGGCAGATGGTACTAACGTAGACATGCTAGGCATGTCCTCCACCTCCTCAAAGACCGGAGTATCCTCCGCATGGGCATTGCCCTCCAACAACTCGCCCGGCCAAGTGATGACCGAACTGAACCCTGCAACGGATGCCATCGTCCCTGGTGTAGGCTCCGTCGTCCCAACTCTAGCACTGAACCGCACTGGTAAGCGGCTAACTCGTCCCTCACCGGACTGCCAACCTGGTCTGTAAGATGCTGTCTCCGCCCAATAGTCGATCACAAATCCCATAAGGTACAACACAGCACCTCTCACCAATACATCATAAGACTCTGCCGCTGTAACGATGGCCTTGGCCCTCACTATAGAGCCATCCGTGGGGTGATCTGGTCGAACTCTCACCGTCAACATCTCACGTGTCATATGTAGAGCCGTACCTCCTGATCCCCCTAGAGATGTCTGCAACTGGAATGGACATCTCTCTATCTCGGACTTCTTCAGATCCAAACCAATACACGCCGCCTTTCCCAACATCAACGGTTGGGCTCCAGAGTCTAACAAGACCTTTTGGGATCGATACACTTTCCCTGAAGGTGCCACCAAACAGAAAATACCACTTTTGTTGTCCAACAAACTAGCACGGTCAATCGCCGGCCTAGCTGGTAACTCATCTAACCTAGCAGCCGCCGCTTGCCAAGTACCACTGGTAGCTGTCTTGATCCTCAACTCCATGGACATGTCTACCGCCTCGCTGAACTACTTCAGCACTAGAGGTAACTACATCCTCGCTCTCACTGAGCGTGGCCGCCAACTGGAACACTGGAGCCAAGTTGACTCCCAATGCTCTCATATCCGTGGCTGAGAATAGTGAGGCTCGCAAAACTGCTGTAGCCATCCCCAACATCGAGTTCGGTGTCGCATCCTCAGACGTCGAAGGTGGACTCACATCGCACCCACTCCTGGATGTCGATGCCTCCAACTCTATTGCACCATTGATAGGCCGTTTAAGAACCATAGATGTGGTCCTCAACGTCTCCGATAACGTGAACGACTGGGGAAGCCTGGCCTGTCTACCAGCCTCTCCGCGTTGTGGATCCAACTCCACTGACGCAACTCGTGGCTCCGAGGCACGTACTGCACCTCTAGTCACTGCCGCAGATGTCTCAATCTGCGCCACACCAGCCATGAAGTCGAAGTCACCTCCTTCTCCTCCATAAGACGTGGAAGCCTCTGTTCCACTTGATCTCCGCTGGGCCATAGCCATACTAGCTATCCTCTGCTCCAACTGCTCAATCCGAGCAGCCATACCTGCTTCTGACGTCGTAGCAGGCGGTGGACCGACCGGTCCTCTCCCAGGTGGTGGACCTCTACCTCCAGCTCGACCACCACGGCCTTCCTGAGCTCCTCCGCCTCGTCCACGATCAGCCTTCCTTTGCTGCAACTCGAGATGGAGATCAAAACAACGGTCACTACTGTGACCAGGTCGTCCGCAATGCTCACATTGCCTAGGTACTGCTTGAGACGTCCTTGATGTCCCTGACGTCTCATAACCTCTCCTCTGTGGACAGTCCCTCTGCTGATGAGGACCATCACACGTCCAGCAAGGACCCGCTTGCTGCTGACTAGAGAAGGACGGCATGGGCTTCTGCACACCAGATCCTCCAACACCTCCCTGAGATCGTAACTGCTCTGCACGATCGTTACCACCACCACCACCACGCTGTTGCGTAGCCTGTGATCCTCGAGAAGAGGTGGTCGTTCCATGTGGTGTCTCCTTGCTGAACCCAGCAACCACCACCCTCTCCTCCACCATGTTGAGCTCAATCCGCTCAGCCATACTAAAGACAACCGCCAACGTCGGAGCGGTATCTCTAAAGAGGGTAGCATCTCTAACTCTCCTACGCAGCTCCCGGTCTAGTATCCCATACCAGAACTGGACTGCATGTGCTTCCGTCACCCCTTGGGTAACGCTGATCAACCGCCTCATGCGAGTAAACGCCTCGCGTAGGCTCTCTCCAGTCTTCCGCTGGAACTCCTGCAGACTCCTCAATTTGTCGGTCCGCACACCCTGATAGTTCTTCCTCAAACATTGGAAGAACTAAACCACAGGGTTAAACCCTGGTGGTATCCCACTCACACTACCACCTGCTCCACTATCGGTGGACGCACCGCTGGTAGTAGGTACTCCGCCACCTGCGGGTGTACCACTGCTACTGGCACCCGAACTCGCAGGTGCTACGCCTCCCAAAACTGCGCAAGTAGTGATAGAAACGTAATTGGGAGACCAATGTTATCTCCACAACTCGATCTCAACACTGTAATCTCGCCTGAACTCATGATAATCGTCCATCGGCGGTCCCTCCAAGTGCTGGAACAAACCCTTCCACGCCATGAAGGGTGTAAACAGCTGTGGGTTCTGCATCTGCTGCAGATCGCACCAACTGTCAAACTCCTGGATGAAGTCATCCAGCTCAATGGTACCAACTGTACCCGAGTAACGTCGAGGCCCCTTCGTGGTCCCATAGATCTCGTCCATGTCCCACAACAACGGTGTGGTGACACTAGACTCACCACCAGAAAACGCGCTGTCTGCGTCTGACTCGTCCTCTAGAACAACCGACGACAATGGTGTAGGTAGTCGATACTTCACTCCACTCCGTGTATACCCACTGTCGGAGAAGTCCCCACCAGAACCTCCCGAGAACTCCATGATGAGAGAATCCCGCTAACACACTCCTCAACCGGAAGTCGTAATCCCCATCACCACCGTAACCACCACTTGTCTAACCCCGCTCCTACTGAGCTCACCTATCCCCTACTAGGACGGTCAAGGTAAAGACAACCTGTACCTGCCATCACCACAGGCAGCCTCTCACGATCTGTTGGTCATCACTCCAACCGCACCGTGAGAGAGACAAAGGTAGTCTGACTGGTCCGCAACTCCAGCCTCACTACCGACAGCACACTGGAGTGAACTCACTCCGGAAATCAAGCGCCAACACAAGCAAACGCGGCGCACAAACAGGAAGCAGAATATGGAGGGGTTCCAACCACAAGAAGTCCAAACGATAACCCTCCACACTCAAACATTCACATAAAGAGAAACTCAGCCCCACCCGGACTGACGTCTCCTCGTCGGTGACCACATGCACAATATATGGTCACCAACTGTCGTAATTGACACTGGAGGTCACTAACTAGATGGCCACACCTCTAGTAGCTCCAAAAACATCCACGTGGTAGCTCTACTAGCTCATCCAAGACAACTGCCACCAACTGTCTCCATACGCGTCTCTACGGTGTAGGCAAACACTACCACAACTATAGCTTCTCCCTAATACTGTGGGGTCGCCCTACCACTCCTCTAGGGAAGTGCGAGAAGGTCTCCTACTACCTTATACAAGTCCATAAGTACTTGCACGCATCCCTGTAGGACACCAAGAGCTATTGGTCTAGTGGTAAAGCCAAAGCTAAGACTACAGAGTTAGGAGTCCAGGTCCAGAAATAGTGTTGGGATGGGTGACCAGCTGGTTTTACCTTTCCCACACAACTGGAACTTGATACCTCTCTCACGCATGCTAGCAAGCTAGCTTGCGGTGGGCGCGGGCTCGGCCTCGGACTCAGGCTCAGGCTCAGCTCCGCTCCGCCTCCGCACTCTCGCACTCCGCTCTCACGCCTCCGCACTCACGCACCTCTGCTCCTCGAAGCCTCTAACACGCACTCCACACCTCGACACTGCCGCTCACTCTCCGCTCCGCTCCGCTTGAAGTAGAGTAGAACAGGTACAACACACCAAAAGAGGCTCGGCTCCACCTCGAATTGCAGAAGATTGCACCAAAAGAGGCTCCAAAACAGCGAAAACAGCTTGCGGGTGCACACGGGTGACCAAAATCTGACGTAAAACAGCAAGAACACCCAAATCGAACCCGAACACCACCACAACAGATTCGTGAATGCACAAGACACACTTCGCGAATGCACACACACATAACAAAACTCCTAAACTCGACTTTCCACACGAAATTGCACCAAAATCTGACATAACTAGCCTTTTTGCACTCGCGGGTGTCACAACAGCGAACTTCGACATGCCATAACTTCTTCAATCCTTGGCCAAACTCCACGAAACTTAGTGCACTAGAATCGTCTCTCAAATGCGCTTCCAAAGAGCCCACTCCGGCCCGACATTGCCAAGTACTCCGTCTGCCACGTCCAAACGCACAATCTGGCTCCAACAACACACTTCAAGAACATTCCGCAAAATTTCTACAGCGCTTCCGCATGACAGAAATCTCCACTCGACCCCAACAACAGCAATTCGATCTGAGACCAGCAATGTAGCATGCGTCCACACTCCTCGATCACAACTCCAAACGATCAACCACGAACGACAACGCCCGAAGATACCAGCGGACGATTTCAGATTTCAGATCAGCGAGCTCTTACTGAACTCCGCCTCGACCTGCACTCAGTTCTTTGAGTAATATGAATAGAGAAATTACCATCTCCAACACCACAACAAGGATTACTCACAAACGGTCAAGCCAAACCCACTCTAAGCACAAGATTTCAAGTTCTGGAAACATTGAATTTCATTTGGTAGGTAATATGGTGATGAGAGGTGTAATATTTCACATCAAACTTTCTAGACGTCAAATCTTTTCAAATGTTCAAAGTGTTTTATGCTGTGGCGATCCAACTTGCAGTTGGGACACCATATCACTTATCCATAGGGATTGTTTGTTGATTCTTGCAACATCCACCTAGTTAATTTCATATGCTTATATATTAGGGATGAACTGCATCGCATTACATATCTCAGATTTCACAAAAAAGTAAGGTTCTTAGCCTCGCAAGGGGGTCTTGATTGTCTCTATTTTTCGTGTTGAATTTGTAGTGGGATCGCACTTCTCCCTTTGGAGTAAATCAAGACCCTGCAAAATCCTCTAAACATGACACATCAACCTTCAGTCCAATAGTGAGACTCTAGAACTACGTAGCTCAATATAAACTTGCAATAATTCTCTTCCCAAAATGAGAAAAACTGCACGATAAGAAAAAACTTGCTTAAAAACACAAAACTAGCCAAAATACAAAGAAACCGCTTATTATCAACCCTCACAACGGCGAGCAAACACTCGCCTAGAAACACCAACTTTATAATTAGTTTTTATGGAGATTGTCATAAAGAAAAATCGTCAAATCTATTCAGAAAGTAATCAGCCTTGTTTGATTTCATATCGATCTGATCCAAAAATTCATCAAGCACGATGGAAATAAACGTTACATACAGTGAATGTCCGAAAGCTTTTTTTATGTTTTATTGAGGAATTTTTTTTCCTTAGATCAAATGAAATTTTTTTCATTGCTATTTTTGAAGTGGAATTTATATTTCTTCCATAACAATTTATCTCCAATTAATTCTTCTGGTCCGAGATCACAGTTATGTAAAAAGCTCAAAGACAAAATATTCTATCCTCCGTTTCGTGAAAACTGAGCATTGGCATATGAGTCAATCATGTATCAATATATTGAAGAAGCCTCTGTTCCACCTGATCTCCGCTGGGCCATAGCCATACTAGCTATCCTCTGCTCCAACTGCTCAATCCGAGCAGCCATACCTGCTTCTGACGTCGTAGCAGGCGGTGGACCGACCGGTCCTCTCTCAGGTGCTGGACCTCTACCTCCAGCTCGACCACCACGGCCTTCCTGAGCTCCTCCGCCTCGTCCACGATCAGCCTTCCTTTGCCGCAACTCGAGATGGAGATCAAAACAACGGTCACTACTGTGACCAGGTCGTCCGCAATGCTCACATTGCCTAGGTACTGCTTGAGACGTCCCTGATGTCCCTGACGTCTCATAACCTCTCCTCTGTGGACAGTCCCTCTGCTGATGAGGACCATCACACGTCCAGCAAGGACCCGCTTGCTGCTGACTAGAGAAGGACGGCATGGGCTTCTGCCCACCAGATCCTCCAACACCTCCCTGAGATCGTAACTGCTCTGCACGATCGTTACCACCACCACCACCACGCTGTTGCGTAGCCTGTGATCCTCGAGAAGAGGTGGTCGTTCCATGTGGTGTCTCCTTGCTGAACCCAGCAACCACCACCCTCTCCTCCACCATGTTGAGCTCAATCCGCTCAGCCATACTAAAGACAACCGCCAACGTCGGAGCGGTATCTCTAAAGAGGGTAGCATCTCTAACTCTCCTACGCAGCTCCCGGTCTAGTATCCCATACCAGAACTGGACTGCCTGTGCTTCCGTCACCCCTTGGGTAACGCTGATCAACCGCCTCATGCGAGTAAACGCCTCGCGTAGGCTCTCTCCAGTCTTCCGCTGGAACTCCTGCAGACTCCTCAATTTGTCGGTCCGCACACCTTGATAGTTCTTCCTCAAACATTGGAAGAACTAAACCACAGGGTTAAACCCTGGTGGTATCCCACTCACACTACCACCTGCTCCACTATCTGTGGACGCACCGCTGGTAGTAGGTACTCCGCCACCTGCGGGTGTACCACTGCTACTGGCACCCGAACTCGCAGGTGCTACGCCTCCCAAAACTGCGCAAGTAGTGATAGAAACGTAATTGGGAGACCAATGTTGTCTCCACAACTCGATCTCAACACTGTAATCTCACCTGAACTCATGATAATCGTCCATCGGCGGTCCCTCCAAGTGCTGGAACAAACCCTTCCACGCCATGAAGGGTGTAAACAGCTGTGGGTTCTGCATCTGCTGCAGATCGCACCAACTGTCAAACTCCTGGATGAAGTCATCCAGCTCAATGGTACCAACTGTACCCGAGTAACGTCGAGGCCCCTTCGTGGCCCCATAGATCTCGTCCATGTCCCACAACAACGGTGTGGTGACACTAGACTCACCACCAGAAAACGCGCTGTCTGCGTCTGACTCGTCCTCTAGAACAACCGACGACAATGGTGTAGGTAGTCGATACCTCACCCCACTCCGTGTATACCCACTGTCGGAGAAGTCCCCATCAGAACTTCCCGAGAACTCCATGATGAGAGAATCCCGCTAACACACTCTCCAACCGGAAGTCATAATCCCCGTCACCACCGTAACCACCACTTGCCTAACCCCGCTCCTACTGAGCTCACCTATCCCCTACTAGGACGATCAAGGTAAGGACAACATGTACCTGCCATCACCACAGGCAGCCTCTCACGATCTGTTGGTCATCACTCCAACCGCACCGTGAGAGAGACAAAGGTAGTCTGACTGGTCCGCAACTCCAGCCTCACTACCGACAGCACACTGGAGTGAACTCACTCCGGAAATCAAGCGCCAACACAAGCAAACGCGGCGCACAAACAGGAAGCAGAATATGGAGGGGTTCCAACCACAAGAAGTTCAAACGATAACCCTCCACACTCAAACATTCACATAAAGAGAAACCTAGTCCCACCCGGACTGACGTCTCCTCGTCGGTGACCACATGCACAATATATGGTCACCAACTGTCGTAATTGACACTGGAGGTCACTAACTAGATGGCCACACCTCTAGTAGCTCCAAAAACATCCACGTGGTAGCTCTACTAGCTCATCCAAGACAACTGCCACCAACTGCCTCCATACGCGTCTCTACGGTGTAGGCAAACACTACCACAACTATAGCTTCCCCCTAATACTGTGGGGTCGCCCTACCACTCCTCTAGGGAAGTGCGAGAAGGTCTCCTACTACCTTATACAAGTCCATAAGTACTTGCACGCATCCCTGTAGGACACCAAGAGCTATTGGTCTAGTGGTAAAGCCAAAGCTAAGACTACAGAGTTAGGAGTCCAGGTCCAGAAATAGTGTTGGGATGGGTGACCAGCTGGTTTTACCCTTCCCACACAACTGGAACTTGATACCTCTCTCACGCACGCCAGCAAGCTGGCTTGCGGTGGGCACGGGCTCGGGCTCGGACTCAGGCTCAGGCTCAGCTCCGCTCCGCCTCTGCACTCTCGCACTCCGCTCTCACGCCTCCGCACTCACGCATCTCTGCTCCTCGAAGCCTCTAACACGCACTCCACACCTCGACACTGCCGCTCACTCTCCGCTCCGCTCCGCTTGAAGTAGAGTAGAACAGGTACAACACACCAAAAGAGGCTCGGCTCCACCTCGAATTGCAGAAGATTGCACCAAAAGAGGCTCCAAAACAGCGAAAACAGCTTGCGGGTGCACACGGGTGACCAAAATCTGACGTAAAACAGCAAGAACACCCAAATCGAACCCGAACACCACCACAACAGATTCGCGAATGCACAAGACACACTTCGCGAATGCACACACACATAACAAAACTCCTAAACTCGACTTTCCACACGAAATTGCACCAAAATCTGACGTAACTAGCCTTTTTGCACTCGCGGGTGTCACAACAGCGAACTTCGACATGCCATAACTTCTTCAATCCTTGGCCAAACTCCACGAAACTTAGTGCACTAGAATCGTCTCTCAAATGCGCTTCCAAAGAGCCCACTCCGGCCCGACATTGCCAAGTACTCCGTCTGCCACGTCCAAACGCGCAATCCGGCTCCAACAACACACTTCAAGAACATTCCGCAAAATTTCTACAGCGCTTCCGCATGACAGAAATCTCCACTCGACCCCAACAACAGCAATTCGATCTACGACCAGCAATGTAGCATGCGTCCACACTCCTCGATCACAACTCCAAACGATCAACCACGAACGACAACGCCCGAAGATACCAGCGGATGATTTCAGATTTCAGATCAGCGAGCTCTTACTGAACTCCGCCTCGACCTGCACTCAGTTCTTTGAGTAATATGAATAGAGAAATTACCATTTCCAACACCACAACAAGGATTACTCACAAACGGTCAAGCCAAACCCACTCTAAGCACGAAGAGAATTCGGGTTACACTCAACTAGACTATCCACCATAGCTTGGAGCTTGAAGGCTCAACTCAAAGAACTAAGGCCTCCAAGCCCTACCTGCGAAGTTTACCCCTAGTGGGCTCTCTCACCAACTCGCCCTAACGGCACTAACGGCCTTACCGGGATGCGTCACTTCGCACTCGGTCAACCTAGCCAAGGTGCCCAAACTGACGTGACACTCAAGAATCAAGCGGAGATTTCAAGTTCAGGAAACATTGAATTTCATTTGGTAGGTAATATGGTGATGAGAGGTGTAATATTTCACATCAAACTTTCTAGACGTCAAATCTTTTCAAATGTTCAAAGTGTTTTATGCTGTGGCGATCCAACTTGCAGTTGGGACACCATATCACTTATCCATAGGGATTGTTTGTTGATTCTTGCAACATCCACCTAGTTAATTTCATATGCTTATATATTAGGGATGAACTGCATCGCATTACATATCTCAGATTTCACAAAAAAGTAAGGTTCTTAGCCTCGCAAGGGGGTCTTGATTGTCTCTATTTTTCGTGTTGAATTTGTAGTGGGATCGCACTTCTCCCTTTGGAGTAAATCAAGACCCTGCAAAATCCTCTAAACGTGACACATCAACCTTCAGTCCAATAGTGAGACTCTAGAACTACGTAGCTCAATATAAACTTGCAATAATTCTCTTCCCAAAATGAGAAAAACTGCACGATAAGAAAAAACTTGCTTAAAAACACAAAACTAGCCAAAATACAAAGAAACCGCTTATTATCAACCCTCACAACGGCGAGCAAACACTCGCCTAGAAACACCAACTTTATAATTAGTTTCTATGGAGATTGTCGTAAATAAAAATCGTCAAATCTATTCAGAAAGTAATCAGCCTTGTTTGATTTCATATCGATCTGATCCAAAAATTCATCAAGCACGATGGAAATAAACGTTACATACAGTGAATGTCCGAAAGCTTTTTTTATGTTTTATTGAGGAAATGTTTTTCCTTAGATCAAATGAAATTTTTTTCATTGCTATTTTTGAAGTGGAATTTATATTTCTTCCATAACAATTTATCTCCAATTAATTCTTCTGGTCCGAGATCACAGTTATGTAAAAAGCTCAAAGACAAAATATTCTATCCTCCGTTTCGTGAAAACTGAGCATTGGCATATGAGTCAATCATGTGTCAATATATTGAAGAAGGTAAATATGCAAGCACTTCAATTTATTACTAAACCTTTCCTCGTGAAAAGAGTTGGTCATACATAAAATATAATTAAAATTTTTATTATTAATTGACAATTAGAGCTTTTAAAGTGAGCCTGGGACATCTTGTCCTCTACGGTTATTCTCTTCTTCTCGGCCAAGTGTAAACGAGGTCAAAGTAAATACCACTCCTTTCTAGAATTTAAAAGAGATTTGAGATTTGAGATTAAATTTAATTTCTGAGCTTTAAAAATTATATCTTAGTGCGGTCTTAAAAAGCGCTGTAGACTATTCAAAACCCGTGAGAAGAGAACATGTTTTGAAAGTCCCTAAGATCCTGAACTACAGAGAATTATGCGAGGGCTTAGGGAATTTCTCGCTGAATTAAGTTTTGTCCTGTTCAAAAATTTTCTTCTAACTGCAAGCAAACTATGGTCCGGCTACCACTACTAAGAGAGAGTCAAATTGTCACCCGTTTGTCTTTTTCTGCTCTGAATGCAAAGGTCTCCTCAGAAGTTCACATGCATGTTAAAAAACTTTATTTTTAATAAAGTTAATATTTTAATATTTATATGTATGTTACATGAATTATAGAATCTCTTACTTACGACTCATTTCTATGTTCTCACGGGTTCCCCACTGTTCGCTATGAGGACCGATCTCCAAAAAGAAAAAGACGCGATGCAAAAGAATTACATAAATACCAACGATTAAATAATGCTCGGAATATCGGAATCATTTGAAACTGAAGGCTTCGAAGTTGTTCCATCATCCATAGGAATAGTAGATAGCCGCATAAAGTTTTACCAACTTGCATCTTGTTCTTACCAACGGTTGGGGAGCGTGCGTATTCCTCAATCTTCCGATAGTTTATTACTTAGATTTCCTATTCGGAAAGATTATTAGGTAATAACTCAATACATCAATTAATTTTGACTTAATTCTAGGATAATAATGCGTATATAACTTGCTCTTTTTAGAACTTGAATGTTTGTTAATTTTCCAGGCGCGTTTACAGACTGAGTGATTACTTCTGTAAACATCGTAGCTAACTAATCCCATCGTGTAACGTAAGGAAAATATTATACAATTATTCTATTCTCAACACTTCTTTTCAATCCTTTATGTAAATGACCTAATACAAGTTCACAATCCAATTCTCCACCTAAAGTAACTCTAACTCGGAGAACACCATGCATTGATGGATGATGAAGAGCCATACCTACTATGATGGGTTTGTTTGTAGTAAGTATCATCATATGCCACTCTCCTTTTTTATAATAAAAAACCATTTTCTATATAAATCTATAAAAATATGGCAACTCCTAGAAACTCCCAAACTAAATTTCTTTATTGAACCATTTTCACACATGAACATATGTGAACCGAGAGTCTCTGTCTTGACTTTATCCAGCACAAGCATTGGTTAGGGTAATGTCTCCTCACTTTTCAAATTGAAGTTTTTGTTTAAACAGCAACCGCAGACAATAGTACAGGTTGAACGGAACCACAGTCATACTATTTAGTTGAACAGCACCTGATAAGATTAACGAGTCTTTACCCGATGATTAAAACCAGGATGGCAAGGAGAACTCGGGTGTAAATCTTCCGGTGGCTTAACATCCCGATGGTTTTTTCTCTCCTCCAGCCGATTTATTAATGTTGCGGAGGCTCTCCCGGCTCTCCCATTCCGATGACTTCAACGCAAAGTTTGATTTAATTTAGAGGTCTTTAAGCATAGATTTTATTCTGATGGCTTCAACGCAAAGTATGATTTAATTTCAGAGGCCTTTAAGCCTCGATTTTTTACCTGATGTAACTATTTCCGTGGAGCTCCGATGGTTTTCTCGATGGTTTAATGTTGCGACGGCTCCTGATAATCCATTCCGACTACTTCAACGCAAAGTACGATTTAATGCAGGGCCTTTAAGCTAAATTTTTGACTCGATATAACTATTAAGTGATGATGATAATGTAGCGATGACTTCGTAAATTGCCCCCGATAAATATTCGATTTGTGCTGTCAAACACCATAGGTCACTTTCACTTTCACCATCGGACTGTTAAGCCACCGGAATACTTACGTCGAGTAAAAATTTTAGGCCTAAAGGCACTGAATTAAATCGTTATTTACGTTGAAGTAAACGGAATTAACGTCGTAAAATTAAAGCAACCCTAAACTTCGGGAGGAGGAGGAAACCATCATTGACAATAAAACCATCGGAAAGAATGTTGCTGTAGAGTTCTCCTTGCCATCCCGGTTCTAATCATCGGGTAAGAAATCGTTAATCTTACCAAGTGCTGTTCAACTAAATAATATGACGATGGTGCCGTTCAACTTGTACTATTGTCTGCTGGTGCTGTTTAACCAAAAACCTCCTTCAAATTACTCTTGTACAATAGAATGAAGGGAAACAGGTGGTCGTAGGATATCCCCGCCCCCAAAAACATTCCCGTGGAATGTACCGTAACACGAACATGTAAGTCCCGAATTTGAATTTGGGCAGTAAAGTGTAAACCTTCTCGCTACACAGTCATAGGCCGTAACCACACCCACATTAACTAAGCCGGTACTCCGAGATTAGCGCGATAATTAAATTTACCCCGAGGCTGTTTTGACGGGTGCGTGAATCTAGGTTTGTGTACTTGAAAAAACCACTGTCATCGCACCCGGCAGCCGTCTCTAACAGAGCACTGTAACTGAGCACTATTATCGATGTAATAAACGTTTAGACCATAGACAGCCTCGATGCCTGCAACATGCATACAACGTGGATTGCCATGCAAACTTTGGTGAAGTTCGCCAGGGAGTTTAGTGATCTCGCGCGAGGGCCAATATCGACCCAACGTCTATTGTTATACAGGGAGGGAATGAGGCGCAAATAATGTGGCCAGTAAGTTGAACTCGACCATCGAGCTCCAAATCTTTGTGTGGGAATACCGATTGACACATTCCTTGTGACACCACGGGGATAGTTCGGTAAAAATACGACATCAATGGGCTGGATGATGGAAACTGTGTCGTGGAAACCTGTACTATCGTCCTCTCTCCCTGTTTTGAAGGGTTTAAGATCAGAAAAAGGTAAAAAGCATTTTAAAGATAACCAGCTCGTAAGCATTAGAGCTCGTAAAGGTAAACAGCATTTGAAGGTAACCAGCTCGTAAGCATTAGAGCTCGTAAAGGTAAACAGCATTTTAAGGTAACCAGCTCGTAGCTCGTAAAGGTAACAGCATTTTAAGGTAACCAGCTCGTAACCATTAGAGCTCGTAAAGATAAACAGCATTTGAAGGTAACCAGCTTGTAGCTCGTAAAGGTAAACAAGATTTTAAGGTAACCAGCTCGTAAGCATTAGACCTCGTAAAGATAAACAGCATTTTAAGATAAACAGGTCGTACGAATTGAAGCTTGTAAAGGTAAACAGCGGGTAAAGTAAACAGCCCGTAAGAATTACAGCTCGTAAACATGCTCGTAAACATAAACTGCCAGCTTTCAAACCTGCGACAGTAAATAGCTCGTAAACGTGAACAAAGATAAACAACGAATTTACTAGCCAGCTACCTGCGACTGTAAACATAAACTGCCAGCTTTTTGACTGTCTACCTGCGACGATAAATAGCTCGTAAACGTGAACAAAGGTAAACAACGAATTTACTAGCCAGCTACCTGCGACTATAAAGTGTTGTTAAGGTAAACAAGCTCGTAAAGGCAATGAACTCGCAACCAAACCGGCAGCCACTCGACTGTAAACAGCTCGTGAAGGAAAATAGCTCGTAAGAAGACAAGGCTTCGCATGTAAACAGCTCGTGAAGGAAAATAGCTCGTAAGAAGACAAGGCTTCGCCTCAAAACAGCTCGTGAAAGAAAATAGCTCGTAAGAAGACAAGTGTTCGCAATCAAACCGAAGGTCGTGAAGGCAAACAGCTCGTAAGGGTAACCAGGTCGTGAAGGCAAACAGCTCCATAACGTACCGTGAGTCGTGCGACTGTAAACTACGAGTAAAGGTAAACTGCTCGTAACTATTCCACATCGTTAAGGTAACCAGCTCATAAACAATCCGTGACTCTTGTGAAAGTTCACCCCTCGAAAGGTTTCTAGGTCGTGAAGGCAAACAGCTCGCAAACTAACCCTGAGTCGTGCGACTGCTTACTAACCGTGAGTCGTGCGACTGTAACCTACGAGTAAAGATAAACAGCTCGGATGTAAAACAGCTCGTGAGAGACTTCTCTGTAATGAACCACGACTAAAACAAGACGCAAATCAAATTCGGCAAAATGTAAACGAATGAAAATTTCGAGAGGTGGTGACCGAGAAAACCGAACATGACCACGAGCAGTAGAACAAAACAGTAACGATATTTGCATATCAAGTGCCTCGGCAACGATACCATACATATCAAGTACCTCCCTACTCCCAAGGAACTGAACACTCTATACAATCTAGAGGGCACGGGAACTCTGAGTCCACCCCGTAAAGTAACACTGGGTCTACCGCACCCACTGAGCGAGCTGCAAATAAATCTGAGATCTTCTTCTTGACAAGCTTTCGCTTCGCTTTGTGACCTGTGACTGCGAACCCGGCACATATCAGCATGGACAGCTCGAAGATCGAATCGAAATCTGCTTCCTCGCCGACATGTAATGCATCTTCCCACCACTGCAAGCACAATTCGTGCCACACAGGAAACATCGTCTTCAATTCTTCTGGGTCGATTTCCATGCCCCAAGTCAGCTCTGCACCAACAACCTCCCACTTATCTGAACCGTCAACTTGGTGTACCTTCACTTCGGGCAGAGGCTCATCTGCACACCAGTCGGTCTCGAACCTCGGCTGTGGAGGTAAGTCCTCCTCCAGGGTCCACATTGGTCTTCCTGCAGCAATTCGGTGTGCATATCAGTAAACCCACTGAACATCAAAATGAAGCTCAGACTGTAAACAGCACACGAAATCGAAGTCCTGAGTTCTCACCCATGTTGTATACTGTCTGATACCAAAAATGAGAATTCTGACGATGTTGAGACGACTCACTAAACAGTGACAGTGGAGGACTGAATTCTCGAAGCCCAGCGAAGATGCTCAACAATGTGCGATAGAGGTACCCAACCTTCTTCGACCTCAAGCAGATGTGGTAAATTCAACCACTACAGCCTAAAAACAGAAAATTTAAACCGTACTTCGAGACATTTTCTACGTTTATTCAACCACTACCGACTATCAGTCTGGACCCATATTCGAAGCAGTGATACATCGAGAGCAAAATTGAAACAAGTGTAATAGCGAGATGTCCTCAATACAGCAAGACCGAAATAATACAGCAATGACCGAAATAATAATTATATACACACCTCAAGGGTCATTGAAGCATCAAGGAGCTGAAGACGACTCCAAAAACGCAGCTAACGCTTCTCTAACTTCACTGCCACTCTCCCTGGCAGAGTTATGAGCAAGATCTGTGGTCGCTGTCACAGAAGGCGTGGTGACAGCGGAATCTACACAAATCACAACTCTATGGTGCACAAGGAAATTATGTAACACGCAACAACACTTCACTATTTCTGCTGCCCATTTCACACTACTGGAATTGCAAAGCGACCTTTCAGAACACCGAAGGCTTGCTCAATACAAACTCTACCTTTTATCTGATGTTCTGTAAATAGTCTATGTACATGTGGTGACCTCGGATTCAATGAGAATGGGGGCATTAACGACCTTTCCATCGTGTAATCAGAGTCTCCTAACAAATACGGGTGAAGCCGAAATCCATTAGGTAGTGTAACTATGGGCTCTGATAACACTTTGCAGTCTCGAATATGGGTCCACAGGGCTGAGGTTCTCAGAACTCGTGAGTCGTGGTTCGACCTGCCCGGCCGTAACTCACATCAAGAAAATGTCCTTTTGTGTCGCACACACATTGCAACACTAAGCTGTGGTACTGTTTTCTGTTGTAATATTCTCCAGGAAGCTCTCAGGCTGGCGGGGCTCTGATTTTAATATGTGAGCCATCTATGGCACCTTGACAATTTGGAAGACCATCTTTCCTAAGAAAACCCTGAGACACTCGTTCCATAGCAGATCCAGTAGGCCATTGGATAAACAAAGGACCAAGGACTCGATTCACAGCAGACACAACATCTGCAAAAACTTCTTGAGAGGTGCTCTCTCCTATATCGAACCTTTCGCCCACCTGAAAATGAGTCATGCCTGAGGTCAGTCTGAGTAATGCTGCCCCAACTCGAACCTCGACGGGGACTGCTTTCTGATAATGAGTATCTGCTTTTGACACATGTGGCCCAAGTAGAGCAACAAGCTGAAGAAACAATGCTTTAGGCATTCGAAGGGTTCTAATCCATCCATCTTCTTCATAACTCTTCATGAGATAGTAGTCAAACCATATTAAAGATCTTGGCTTCACCCACCATGTATAATGTTCAGTTTGCTAGAGATGCTGAACGATAAGTTGTTGTGCCATGAAGACAACTCGCGTGACAGAGTCATGCACGGCCATAATATCAAACCACGATTCGAAGACATCATCCTCTTCCTCTTCCACTCTCACCCACTCCGTCACAATTTCTGTAACGAGCACAACCGCTGTAGTCACAACCACCAAGATAGCCTTCCTATCTGTAGAAGAAGGTAACAGTTTGAAATGTTTCTCAGTAGACAACTCGAATTCCAAACAGTAAGTTTGTGAAAGTATAAACATGGACTCTGACCTGAAACATGATAGATTGTTATTCTGAGCTGGAACAAGCAAACAACTCAGCTGTTCAAATCGAAACTCAGTAGACAACTCGAATTCCAAACAGTAAGTTTGTGGAACTATAAACATGAACTCTGACCTGAAACATGATAGATTGTTATTCTGAGCTGGAACAAGCAAACAACTCAACTGTTCGAATCGTTTCTCAGTAGACAACTCGAATTCCAAACAGTAAGCAAGTGAAAGTATAAACATAAACTCTGACCTGAAACATGATAGATTGTTATTCTGAGCTGGAACAAGCAAACAACTCACATGTTCGAATCGTTTCTCAGTAGACAACTCGAATTCCAAACAGTAAGCAAGTGGAACTATAAACATGATAGATTGTTATTCTGAGCTGGAACAAGCAAACAACTCAGTTGTTCGAATCGAAACTCAGTAGACAACTCGAATTCCAAACAGTAAGTAAGTGAAAGTACAAACATGAACTCTGACCTGAAACATGATAGATTGTTATTCTGAGCTGGAACAAGCAAACAACTCAGCTGTTCGAAATGAAACTCAGTAGACAACTCGAATTTCAAAACACATTTGAAATAGGCTTTCTTACACAACATCATACAACAAAATGGCTGATAGTTCGAAATGGGGAAACTGTACAAACTTCAAGTTCTGAGTGTAGATATCGATTCGAACTAGAACAATTTCACCATTATGAACTCTTCAGTTTCTGATCAAGGCGCTCCCAATGTGAGCCAATGCCCCTGCCATCTTATCTAACACACTAACAATTTGGCTGGATCGAACGTTAGCCCCTTCTTGTTTGCTCTTCTCTTGCTGGAGTTTCTGAGCTTCTAGTTCTCTATACAAACTCAACTTCTCTCTATCAATTTCAAGTTTTTGTTTCTCTACCTCAACTATGGAGCTAGAAAAGCACGTGAGAGTTTGGTTCAGAGCAGAAGCACTGCGGCTCATTTCACGCTTTCGTTTTCTTGAGTTATGACGATTGGACTCCTCGGCATCTATATCTGTGGAATTCCTTACTTCAGAATCCGATTGAGGACCTGGTTGAACATCATCACTATCTGGACCTGCAGGACCATTACTCGGAGTGAGAGATTCGGCCATGCACGACGGGGTTGTGCCAGGTCGAAGATCATACCAACAATCAATGAGCGGATAGTGGTGCAATGGATAATTCAAGGGGAGTTTCTTCTCTTCACGTTCCTGCCGACTCAACGAGGTGTAGGGGGTATTTCCAGAGACCTTGTTGTGATCTCGAATTTTTCTATACCCGGTTATCACTGTCTCCCACTTATTCTTTATAACAGTTATGTCCGTGATAACCACACCTTTAGCACGAAGGAACGACTGAACCTGCTGAAGCTTGCTCACCGCCGTTATCATCTTCTTCAGACTTGAACTCCTATTCTGCTCCTCATGCTCTAATCGCTTCACCTCAATCAGGTGGAGCACTTGCCAATCTTACCACACAAACCTACTCTGCTTTTGACAATTATCTGGCAGCGGCGAGCTTGGCTGAGAGGTACCATCGACCTCAGAAATTGGGATGGAATGCAATCGAACATTATTGCTTCCATCTGGTATCCGTGACACTCCTTCATCTCGTACTGCCTCCTCAGCTCCAACAACGTCGTCGAGAGGACTTCCCATGATTTCATGAAGATTCGGAGGTGGTGCATATACTCGATCATTGTGTGCAGCAGCCTCAGCTCATGTCGAATCTGACTGTCGGGACTCAGAACTGTCCCATTCGGATCATCGAGCTGTGTCCCTCCAGACACCGGAGGCTCATCTACAACGAGATCAAACACTTCTAAAACCCTTCGTCTCAAAGCCATTTGCACTCTCCACTTTACTAAACTCGAAAATGAAAGTAACGTTACGATTACTGTAAATTACGGCCGAAACTGCAAAGGCTGGAGAGGCTTCACACAACGCTAGCAACTGAACCGCAATATGCGTCATTTCTCTCTTCTGATACACACAGCGAAATGCTTCTCTTACCGCGAATGCTCTGTAAACCCTCCGCGGTTCTATCGATCAACTACCCCCCGATCTCTCAACCTCCACGATCGTCATCCACGAATCTGCAACATGTCGGGTCTGTCTCTCACTCAGGGATCACCTCTGATGGCTTTGATGGAAGCACACCATGAACTTGAAGGGAAAATGCTAAATTCACTCATTCATACACCCACAAACTTATCAACTAAAATTCTCTATAAACTCATCAACTAAAATCCTCCATTCTAACGACGTCTCTCAAGTTCTCACATGCTAAACATATCTCACACTCTCTATATTACTCAAGTTGTCATTACAACGATGTGAAAACAAGGATGAGGAGCTCTTCTCTACTCCTCTATTTATACATTCTAGGTTTTTACTTTGGTACCCACCGGTAACTCAGCCGTAACTATTTTTACCGGGTTTTACTAAGATATTACTTAAAATAAAAGCATTAATCACATGGGCTTCTTACCTTTTCACATGGGCTTATTCCTTCAGTCAAGAACTTCTAGAAGGATTCTGGAATATTCTCAAGAAATCTCGAATTTCCACCCCTCCTCTACACTAGGACCCACTAAAAAGGAAACATGTGGAATCTCTTCTTGTTTTTAATGCCCACAAAGTCCACAACTTTAATCCAACCACTAATATCAAGTCAAAAAGGAGATAAGGGATACTTTCCACCTCCTTTCTACCTTTTAGACAAGATGACAAGATAGTAGTGCTCACTCTTTAGCAAATATCTGAATTCTGCCAAAAGTATAGCTAAGTTTAACCATAACTAACTTTTAGCTAGTCATGACTAACTTGATACCTCCTAAAAGTACTTTGGCAGCAAATAAACATTCTCAACACTTAGTTAGAACTAAACACCTTACTAATAGACAAACTTCCTATGTGTAACATAGGTCGTTATATTTTACCCCCGGACTAAATTTTCGCTCCGTCCTCGGAGTGAAGAGAGAACTTTCGTCGATGAAACAACTTCAACTTGTCACGGTTGACCCGATCGAATCTCCTTCCTCCCAACTCCTGAAGGTCATATGTGAAGTTGCTCCACACCTTATTTACAACAAAAGGACCAAAATATCTCGGAAGAAACTTCTTCCTAGCCCTCTTGAATCTGATAGCATCATACAACATAACCCAATCTCCGACTTGAAAAGGTTTTATCTCCCTCTTGCCCAACCGTTTGTCGTAACTCTTCTTTTGATACGCCTGAGCTCGTTCCATCCGGATCATTGCTACTGTTCGGGTCTCTTCCAACTCCATGAGTTGCTCCCTTCTTGATCTGACCACGTCTTCTCCTCTCGACCTCTTCAACTTTTGTTGAATAGTTTGAAAAGTATCCAATTCGAATTGGATGGACAACTTGGACTCCACTCCATAAACCAGTCGAAATGGAGAGTACCCAGTAGAAGTCTTTGTTGTCATTCAGTACTCCCATAAGATGGCATGTAGCCTCTTATCCCAAGTATGTTTCGCAGTCTCAACACCAGCATCTTTGACGAGCATCATACAAAGTGTAAGATTGATCTTCTCCGCAAGGCCATTGACATTTGGTTTGTATGAGGTCGTTACTCGTGCCTTGATAGAAAAGTGTTGTAGCATAGCAGTAGTCATGCTCCCTACAAATTCTCCTCCTCTATCCGAGACCAACTCTAACGGACATCCAAATCTGGTGATGATCCTCTCCCATAGGAATCTACCGACTTCTGTTTCATTAGTCTCCCTCAAAGGTCTAGCCTCTACCCACTTGGTACAATAGTCAGTGGCGACTACAATGTATCTGTTGCCTCGAGGTGTCTTATTAAGAGGACCTACAAAGTCAATACTCCACTTCTCAAATGGTCCTAACACGGGAATTGATCTTAACGGAGGTGTTCTAGTAGACTTCAGAGCAAATGCTTGACATACGTCGCAAGTTTTGCAATAGTCTAAACACTCTTTGAAAATCCCTCTCCAGTGGTAATCCGCATCCAAAATCTTGAAGGCTGTTATCTTACCAGCAAAGTGACCTCCGCAAACAGTTCCGTCGTGAAACTCGTGCATTAGCTTGAATGCCTCCTTCTGATCAACTGCTCTCCTTAGTAACTCATCTGCTCCTTGATGAAACATAATTCCCTCCACCATGGTGTAAGGTTTGCATCTCTTGATCAACGCGTTACGTTCTCGTGTATGCATACCTTTTGGAAAAGAACCATCTGCAAAGAAACTCCAGATTTCTTTGTACTCGTCCGGTATCTCCTCAATGCTTGTGATGGTCATCAGATGTTCGTCTGGAAATGAATCATCAAACGGTTCTTCTCCCTCATCATCATAAGCCCTCGACAAAAGATCAGCATTCGCATGTTTTTTCCTTGATCTATCTTCGATCACGTAATCGTATTCTGTTAGAAGGATCTTCCAACGAGCAATACGACCTTCGGCATTAAGCTTATTAAAGATATACTTTAAAGCCTTGTGATCTGTGACTATGGAAAATTTCCCTCCTAGCAAGTAATGTCAGAATTTCTTCAATCCAAAGATCACCGCTAATCCTTCTCGTTCAGTCACGGAGTAATTCTTCTCCGCTGGCACCATCTGCCTACTAGCATAAGCTATAGGATGATCATGCTCATCTTCATCTAACTAACTTAATGTACACCCGATAGCTACATTGGAGGCATCCGTATACAGAATAAATGCTTTACTCCACTCAGATTTAGCAAGTATAGGAGCTGTCACCAATGCCTTTTTCAGCTCCTCAAATGCTTCCTTTGCCTTCTGATCATGCACTATCAAGTCAAAATCAACTCACTTCTTCATATACATAGTCAAAGCTATTGCTTTGTTTGAGAAAGAAAAGACAAACCTACGATAATATCCAACCATCCCAAGAAACTGTCTCAACTTTGTCAAGTTGATTGGAAATGGAAGATCCACAATCTTCTTCACCTTCTCAGGATCTACTGCAATCCCTTTCTTGGAAATGATGTGTCCTAACAGCAGACCTTCTTCGCAGCCAAAGATGCACTTCTCTGGATTCAAAGAAGCGTTAGCTTGCTCCAATCGCTGTAAAACTTTGATCACATGATCAAAGTGGTCCTCCTTTCTTCCGTACACACAGAAATCATCAATGAAATCACGAACAAACTTCCCTATGAATAGTTCGAACACCTTGTTCATGAACCTTTGAAACGTGGCCGGAGCATTACACAGTCCGAATGGAATCACTCAAAATGCAAATGTTCCTCAAGGAGTAGTGAAAGTAGTCAATTGCTGGTACTCTTGTGCTATCTTGATCTGGTTGTATCCACTATAACCATCACCAAAGCTGTACCACTCATGACCAGCAACTTCCTCCAAAATCTCATCTATAAATGGTAGAGGATAATAATCCTTCTTGGTAATTGCATTCAGCTTCTTATAGTCTATGCACACTCGCAGCTTACCATTCTTTTTCTTGACAATCACAATGGGTGAAACCCATTCTGAGTTCTCCACCTCATAGATGAAACTCACCTCCCTCAACTTGTCTATCTCCTCCTTGACCATCATTGCTGTTGTAAGATTGACCCTTCTCTGCTTCTGTCGAACTGGTCTTGCGTTCTCTTCCAATTCGATTCAATGAGTCTCGAGAGTCACCTCCTTCAAATCCTTGTAGCTGAAAGCAAACACATGGATATATTTTCGAAATATATCTAGGAATCTATTTTTCTCCTCTTGAGTGACATTGATACCAAACTTCAGGGTAGAGAGTCTTCTCACAATCTCTGTCTCACTCACTTCTTCTTTGTCAGGATCTTTCTCCACTGCTGGTCGAGGCAACAAGTCAATAGCACTAAGCTGATGTAATGATTCATCTCGACCAAATCCTTCGTCCTCAGACGAGGATTCTTGATCGTAAGAATCTCCGGTATCTACTTCTGAGACACTCTGATCGTCATCCGTATCAGATTCCCAGTAGTCACTAGTGGGTCTATCGGAGTCAGAAGTCACAACTCCAACACTCGAGAGAGGAACTATCACTCTATGATCTCTAGGCCCAATCCGTAAGTATCCCTTGTGCCACCTATCAGTGGTGCGCACAGCTCTCAACCAAGGCGTACCTAGGAGCAAATCATAACTAGAGTCCTTTAACACTTGAAAGGACATCAATGTTTGAACTCCCATCACAGACACGACCACCTTCTCTAACACACCAAGAGGTCTTACCCGTTGCTTGTTAGTCATCCTCACGACAATGCTAGTCGGGCGAGTTGGTTCCATCCCCAACTTCTTCATCAACCTCTCCGGTATGACGTTTATAGCCGATCCTCCATCCATCAATACGTCAGAGACGTAGTGACCATTCAATTGGACTTCAATCTTTGAAGCCCTAGTGCATACCTCTGAAGCATGCACATCCACCACACCAACTCCCACTGACTTTGATGTCTTGCTCTCGAGTTTCTTCTTCTTGCTTCTCTTAGAACTCAGTCCTCCTCTGAGTTCCCTTCGTAAGCTGGGATTAAGTGCGATCAGTTGTCCAACAGTGATGTTGGCTTTCTGAGCACCCACATCTTCAACCACATCATATCCCGCTTGGGAAGATGAAATGGTGAAATCCGTCATCTCCAGCTTCCTTCTTGGTTCCCTTGGTGTACTCGAAACATTACTCGAATGAGTACTTCTACTTGCTGACTCCTCCATGAAAACCGGTTCATCAAAAAATTGAGTTCTTTTCCTTTCTTGAGCTAAAAGCTCCACCGGTGCATGAGAAGAGTTTGAACTCTCTCCTTTCTCGTACATGGGATCTCGCACGACATCCATAGTAGCCACCTCCTTGTCTCGTCCTTGTGATGGATTTCCTCCACCCACATTCATTCTGACAGCTTCAGCACCTCTCGCTCCGTTGTTAGGACAATTCCGCTGGAAATGAGAACCTCCACACGTCCAACAAGTGATTCCTCCAAAGTTACCTTGGTTGCCTCCAAAGTTACCTTGATTTCCTTGATTTCCTCGGTTGGGATTGTTGTCGTAACCTCTTTGACCTCCTCCTCCACCTTTGTTCCTCCATTCTCGTAACTGCACCACGTTTATCTTGAGATCCGCAAGAGTATCGGTGATGCTCTTCAGCTCGGCATGAAAATCAGAGGTGGCAGTAGACATTGTTGTTGGGACAAACGGTCTTGGCACCACCGTTGGAGTAGGAGCTGACGTTGAAGCAATCACCAATTGTGATGGTGCAGGTGCGATCGTTGTGACTACACCAGGAATAGGAGTTGACACCAGAGCAGCATGATGAGGTTGGATGATATCTCCTTCATCCAAACTCTCTTCCATATTTGTCGCAATCTTGATGGCCTCTGCTTTGGTTGCTGGCTTCTCGTACCTCACTTGGGTTCGAATTGAAGATCTCAACCCTCCCACCAAGTTCTTGGTCAACACTGCTCCAATCCCCGTCATCGTTAACTCCACATTGTCTCCACTCTCCCGTAGGACCGTCCGAAACCGTTGCTCCAACTTATCCACCCTTTCGGCATATTGCCGAACTTTCTCGTCGTCCCGTTGCTTCAAATGAGTAAGCTCCACCATGAGCTTCTCATAACTCTCTTCTGGAAGAAATTCTTCGATGAGTGCATTACTCAACGTCTCCCATGTGTCCTCAACTGCACCAGGTGTCTGGCTCTTCACTCGGTCTTCATACCACGTAAGAGCAAAATCTTCTAAAAACTCTGGCAGTAACAACACCCATTCTTCCTTTCTTCTCACGTTGTTTCCGATGCAACCCCTTTTGAAGTCTCGTACAAATGGTTCTACATCTTCATTGTCCTTCCCATGAAACACAGATAACTTCCCCATCTTGTAACTATTCTTTCTACCCTTCTAATTTTTGTGCAATAACTACTCGCTAAAAGAGTACGAATATCACCAATTCCATTCGCGAATAATCTACCATAGGTAAAATGAAAGGAAATGGTTGTAACAACACCTCTTGTGCCATCTCTTCTCCCAAGGTAATCATGAGCCTGAGTCGCATCACCGTCTTCTCCATCATCCGAATGACGATCTCCATCACAACTCAACTGAGTCCTCTTTTGAAGTCGACAACTTCTCCGTCTCAGCTCTTTGAGTCTCGTCCAACTTCTCGACTACTGACGTAAGTAGAGCGGCCACATCGACGCACTTGTGTCCTCTTGATAGATCACCCACTCCACAACTTGGACAAGGATCTTCGCCTAGAAGATGAATTGACGCTGGTGACGATGGACCCACTCGAAGACTTAAATCAGTAAACTCCCGCTTCCCTTTAGTTTTCTCGGTTCTGATTCTAGTTGGACAATTCACTACTTTGTGTCCCAACCCTCTACAGAAATAACACCACAAGTCGGTTTCTACTCTTTTCCTCGGAGATTCTACTTGAGGTTTAGTACTAGGGTTTTCAAACTCGACGATAATCTCTCTCGAACTTTCTCCAACACTTACTATGACATCTAAACCTTGAGGAAGGTTTCTAAGTCTAACTTTCCAATCTTTTGAATTTCCACTCATGTTGCACCTTCTCAACCATTAAGTGGACAAAATATCATAGAGGAAAATAATTCTACATCACTTTCTTAACTCTTCCGAGCTTTATATTGGAAATCGTGTATTATACATGCTATACACGAAATAAAATCTAATCTAAAATTAACTATCGAAGATATGATCCTCCTCACCATCGTTTGTACTAATCACAACAGACATCTTGAACTCACTCTTGTAAGGATCCAACTCTACTTCACCAGGAGCATTCGTGACCTCCACAGTGAATGATGCTTTAAACTCGGCTTTCTTCAAATCTGTGCCAATGGTCGCGGAAGCTTCTTCGTATAGGGTAAAGAGGGCACCCCAAGTGCTATAGATGCGGGTTCGTAACTCATCTCTACTTAACTTGGGCTTCTCCGTCTTTGTTCGAACTCCTAAACGTCTCTTTTTCCACCTCGTCATTCGAACTGGATTTCCCATGAAGTATCTTCAAGACCTCCTTGTATGCCGAAACGTATATCTCTTAGTTGGTAAGAGATCTCTCCAAGATTTTTGTGGTCTCCAGTAGCTCAACCTCCAAGCTACTAAATCATGAAGTTTCAACAGAAACTTCCCTAATCAGAAGAGATGGTGATGACTGTACAAATTTTCAGAGAATTGAAATTTGTATATTTTCACTTCCCTCATGGTTGTCAACCCCCTCCACTTTGAAAAATTCTTTCTCTCTCTTCAGACCTCATCTTCTCATGATTTTTTTTGTCCTGGATAGCTTATCAGCCAATCTAAAACACTGGAAAGTTTCTTAGGAAAATAAAATTCACAGAAAATCTGACACTGACTGTAAACTTTTTCCAGAGAACAGAATTCCTCAACTCTCACGAATAAACCCCCTCAACTTTGAAAATTCATTGCTCCTTCTCTAGACCACCTTTTCTTATGATTTCTTTTGTCCTAGATAGCTTATCAGCCAATCTAAAACACTGGAAAGTTTCTCAGGAAAATAAAATTCACAGAAAAGTTGACAGCGACTGTACAAATTTTCCAGAGAGCAGAATTTCTAAACTCATAAATTTCTCTCCTCTAATAACTTTTCTCTCCTCCTTTCTCTACAACTCTTGTTGCGCCCTCTTTCAACTCTCCTCAAACTCTTTCTAAGTGAACAAGATGTAAAGAATGACTTCGAACGCGTCATATATCACTACGGGATACACAAATGGTTCTAATGTTGCTAACATCGCGTTAGCTCTCTCTCCTCCCAACGTTCTCTCCATGTGTTCTCTCATAATCTCTTTTTGTCTAATATAGAACTGAACTCTAAACATTTTCAATGATCTCTTCAAGTGAGGTCCCGACAACGGAACCAAAAATGTAAACCCTCTGCGGTTCTATCGATCAACTACCCCCCCGATCTCTCAACCTCCACGATCGTCATCCACGAATCTGCAACATGTCGGGTCTGTCTCTCACTCAAGGGTCACCTCTGATGGCTTTGATGGAAGCACACCATGAACTTGAAAGGAAAATGCTAAATTCACTCATTCATACACCCACAAACTTATCAACTAAAATTCTCCATAAACTCATCAACTAAAATTCTCTATTCTAACGAAGTCTCTCAAGTTCTCACATGCTAAACATATCTCACACTCTCTATATTACTCAAGTTGTCATTACAACGATGTGAAAACAAGGATGAGGAGCTCTTCTCTACTCCTCTATTTATACATTCTAGGTTTTTACTTTGGTACCCACCGGTAACTCAGCCGTAACTATTTTTACCGGGTTTTACTAAGATATTACTTAAGATAAAAGCATTAATCACATGGGCTTCTTACCTTTTCACATGGGCTTATTCCTTCAAAGTCAACAACTTCTAGAAGGATTCTGAAATATTCTCAAGAAATCTCGAATTTCCACCCCTCCTCTACACTAGGACCCACTAAAAAGGAAACATGTGGAATCTCTTCTTGTTTTTAATGCCCACAAAGTCCACAACTTTAATCCAACCACTAATATCAAGTCAAAAAGGAGATAAGGGATACTTTCCACCTCCTTTCTACCTTTTAGACGAGATGACAAGATAGTAGTGCTCACTCTTTAGCAAATATCTGAATTCTGCCAAAAGTACAGCTAAGTTTAACCATAACTAACTTTTAGCTAGTCATGACTAACTTGATACCTCCTAAAAGTACTTTGGCAGCAAATAAACATTCTCAACACTTAGTTAGAACTAAACACCTTACTAATAGACAAACTTCTTATGTGTAACATAGGTCGTTACAGCTCAGCTCTGGTGACTCGGGCATTTCCCGCTCCATTTCTGCACATGTGGACACCGAATTGCTCGAGGAGCTACTGCCTTCCCGCTCCATCGCAGCACAGCCTAGAATTCGTGTTAAACTCACATGCGCGAGAAGGGACCAGCACTCGTGCGAAAGGACGAAAATCTGTACCGAAGCCCAGACCCCACCCTTTTCGAGCCTGTCTCGCAAACGGCGAATTAAGCGTACGGATCGGCTTCCTGCGGCCGCGGAGACTAAAACCGGATACTGTGCGGTGAACACGTCTATCTCCAACCGTAACCGTTACACGCGTCTGGCGAAAAACCGGCTTAGTTAATCAGGGTGCGGTTACGGCCATAGTATCGACGTTCAAGCGTGGGGGGATATCGTACTACAACCGAAAAGAATCAGGATCCAGCAGCCGTGTAACAAGCCTAGAAACATGCGACGCAATGAATAGCCAACGGATGGAAAGACCCCATCAATCCTTACAAGGGTAAGAGAGAACCGAAGGGCCAAGCAACCAACGCCCCCGAAGGGAGGAAAAACATCGGGGCATCAGTAGTTCTAAGGTAGCTTACAATTACTAAAATATCACACATCGATAAATCAAAACTACTACCTACAGTAATAGATATACATGAAATGAAGTAGTATCTCCTGCTGCAATTGCTATTCTGTGTACCGTACCTGCTAAACTCTTTGTAGTGCAATGGAGCAGCCGTGTAACTGTAGGTGGATATTCCAAGGTGAAGCGCTAGCTAAGAGAGCACGGCAGTACCTGAGGAGTTTAGTTATGGTGTTAACCCACAGACACCAACTCGAACGAACGATGAAACTTCTTGAAGCATCAGCATCATTTCACTCGGTAAATCAAAGATTTTTCTCTCTTCTTGAAGCGTCAGCATCAATTCACTTGATGAAGCGAAGATTTTCTCTCGTGTACGAGATCTGTCTCATGATAGCTTTCAGACTCTGCATGGGATGCTGTCTCGGTGTGACGTGTGGGGATTCAGTCTGAAGAGCGAGCATTCGCACTTCGTTCGTGTTGCTGCAGAAGGAACAGCATGTAGTAGTCCTACGTACGCCGCCCCCGTAGACAGGTGCAAGGTGGTATCTATAGAGCTAAGTATGAGGCTGGATCAGGCGATGTGTGCCTCGCCTGTGGACTAGATGATAAGACTGGCTGGATGCCACTCGTTTCGTCGAATATCTTCGTTCAACTTGAAGTCTTCTCAGCAGCAAGTTCTCAGTTCTGAGCAAGCACTTCAATCAAAAACTGTTTGAAATACATTCCTAACCCCGGAATTTGATTTTGGCCCACAGCTAACCCCGCAGAATACTCCATTGCCTTGAGTGTCTCACGGCTGTACTATCTGTCAGTGGGCCTGGTTCATCGAGCAGACGTACAGTATTTGTAATCAATTTTAGAGGAGGATTAGACCCGAGCCGAGGGCTCAGACCAGACACTCGAGTGAAACAATCACTCTATCCTTACAGCGAGAGTCGTACGCGTTTGCGGCGGATTCTGCATGTAATCCATCCGAATCTGCTGCAAAACCGAGCCATCTCTGCATTCTTTCTGGTGGGCCGACTCGAAGATCCTCTGTTTCACCTTCGGGCCGAGATCCTGCCACGACGACGATTCAGGGGAGAAAACATATTGCATACATCGTGAGATTTCGCCTCTACGGCTCCATTGAGACTTTTCTGTTCTCCTTTTTGTTCAAGAAACATAACTTTTCACGGTTAATTCTACGGCCGGTGAAGCCACCGGTGGTTGACCGAATCTAAATCAAAGAACGATGCCTCTGTCGCGCAAGCTCCAACATGTTCCCTGTTACTGCTAGGTTCGTTCGTCCTTCATGTTCCCTGTTACTGCTAGGTGATTATACCGGTCGACTGGCATACTGTAGTTTGAGTGTCCAGTCGTTTGGGGTGCGGCACCAAAAGCGGCTTTGAAAACTGCGTGTGCCGTCGACGGAGTCCGGCCGGCACATGCGAAAACTCTAGCAAGTTTAGAAATAACTCTGATTCTGGTTTAGTTTTGACGGTACCAACAAACTCTCTAGACGCTGGCGTCCCGCCGCGAGGATTAACGGTTCCCAACTTTGTCGATAGTCCTCGTCATCTTGTGTTCTCATACGTGGGAAGAAACCTGATACGTGTCGCAGCTTACGTGGAGGAACTTGACCATTTCGTTTGATTATTGAACTCTAACGTTCTCTTTCTGCGTTCGAGGCGGATGTATCGCATGGCATGAGGAGGCCGTTGTATGAACGACAAGAGTTCGTTCCAAAGGAATTCAGTGACGTTTGATGATCTTCGGACGATCAGTCCTCGAGCACTAGACGAACGGTTCGATGGCTTGTGGTGTGGCCTTGCAGTATGATCTTGCTATTTACGTCCTCCGTTCGGCTACTCTCGATGGGGTTGTTGCAGCTATTCACGCCTGCTGCTGTGACGCATTTAGACTGAGTTTGGGAAGGAGCTGCAGCGCAACCTCGAGTGAAGCTCGTGCGCCTCGAGCGTAACCAGCGAGCTCCAGCGCAGCAGAAAGGGTTGTGCCCCGCAGTCTTGCTTTTCAGTAGCGGAGTTGGGTCCTTATAGACTCGATCTTCGTCAGCTGATCTCATTAGTTTTCAGCAGCCCACAGATCAACAGAAGTGTCTTTTCTCGACTATCCTTTCAGAGTTGTCAATTTCCTCTACTTCTTTCCGTGAAGATGTCTGCTAGATGGTTCCTCATTCTTACTGTGGCAACAATGCTCGCGGTGCCACGTATTGAATGTCAGACGGCGCCGGCACCAGGTCCAGCGCTCACACGAGTAAATACGACGTTCACCGAAAGCGACTTCTATCGTGAGAAACGCATCCTTCCCTTCTTAAGTGTTCGATACTTCGTAGAGCTGGTTTGCCTTCTTCAACCAACTGAACATGAACGACTCGTCAGGGAATATCGCTTTCTGTCTACAGTCTGTAGTCGGGGGCTCTCCAGTCTAACAATGCTCCAATCTGCTGAGATAATCCCAGTTTTGAGCGATGGAGAGTTCTTTTTATCGCAAGTGGATATACTGACTTTTCTGCAGACTTACGATTACCATTACTAACTGAGGTGAGGGGATGTTTGATGTACAGGCACGAAGTGCTTCCCGCAAGGCAGCAAAAGGGCAGGTCAGCTCGGCATGATTGTGGCTGGAATTGGCGAGCCCTACTTTAAGGACGGCGCTGCATGTGGAAGTGTGATCAATGTCAAGTGTGTCAGCGATGCCGAACATCCTTTGGATACCCGCACTTGCACTGGTGCATCCGTGAACGTTACAATTGTGGACAAATGCGAGCACAAGCCACCCTGTCTCAACCTCCACTTGAACGCCTTCAAGGTCATCGGTACTCGCAATATCTCGGGTTTCATCGTCGCGGATTTCTACGAGTAAGTGCATTGACAGCTTTTTCTCGAAGTAATCTACGCATTTGCATATGCCTATTTTCAAGTGAATGCTGAATCTGTTGGGGGAGTCGGATTGAGGTGGCTCGCCCTTGTTTGGTACCAGTGAACATCAATGAAACATCAATTCCCGGTGCGTTTGTGGCGTGCTGGGGAAGATGCAGTGCTAGTTCTGAAGTCCTCACCTGAGGCTCACAGCACTCTGTCTTTCTCTGGATGCAGAGTTCAGTCTTTTTACACATCTCTCCATACTTCCATTGCTTGCACTTTTGTCGTCTGCGATCGCCGACATTTCATCAGCCGTTGGCAGAAGATTGTTAGCTAAAACCGATCGCCCCCGTTTGTGTGACAGAGTGTCTGCAGGAACAGGCGTAGTGTGGACCCCAGACCAGTAAGGAGCTAGCGGACGTCTACATCGTTGATGTTCGAACCATCATCTGGCTGGTTACAAGTGATCTTGTTGTAATCTACGGACATCCTCAATCTTGGTCGTCAATCATACAAGCGTGGAGCCGGGACAAGGACGCGAAGTTGGTTCTCTTTCACAATTCCAGAGGCCGTTTCCTCGTCTCATTATCTCGTCCGGACTCCGTGCCTTAAATGAACGAGTAACATCTTCACGTAGTGAAGTTTCGAAATGCAGTTCTCAATTCTGCGTGTACCTTAGCAATAATAACCAAGTGAAGCTGGATCTAATCCTTGGCCCCAAAACCACATTAGACCTCACAGTTTCATCTCGTGCAAAGCGAATTTATTGGAACGACAGTACCGAATTCTTTTGATCTCTGGTGTTCCCGCGTGAACGTGTCCCGCTTTGGATAGTTGGAGTCTGTGAATGATTTCTCGGTGTCAGTCAATGTTGTGAAAACCAAGAGAAAGGGAGAAGAGGAGAAATAATGGTCAAATGTAACCAAACCTAACTAGTACCTTGCATCCTTTTGCTCAGTATAATGCTCTCATCGATTGCATAATATAGTTATATGTGCATTCACCTGTCAACCATCAACCTCCAGTTACTACTAAGCTCCGACATCGCTGGGCTTGTGCGTGGGGAAGTAGGGAGGACTATTTATTTGGAGAAACCTGTCAGATATGAAACTAAACTACTGCTACCGTATATTGTCATACCTCACAAGTCCACTGAATCGCAGACAAGGATATGTCAGGTTGTTGTGACGGCGAGGCCAGCTAAGTCGTTCTGCAGGCGATACGCTCGAGACACAAGACTCTGAATTTCCCCCACGGTAGCACAGGTCTGAGTTCCTCAGTTAGGCGGAAATAGTGATTGCACAAGAAGAATGGGAAGCCACGGAGAGCAAAAGCAGGGCAGGGTGGGTGAGTCCATCGTGACGAGAACACTTGGTGATCACCTTAGTGACGTTCTGGGATCCGAACATGCAGCTGTCCTTCCACACTGAAAAGATTGAGCTTGCGAATTTGTTAAGTAGACAGTGAGAGAATGCCTTCTTAGAGTCTGGTCGCTTCTGTAGGAAAAGGAAGTGGAAGGAGTGGTTTGCGTGGTGTAAGGAAGGGTTCCCCCTCTCCCGCCTCAGGAAGATCCCTGAAATCACAAAAGTCACATCCTTGCAGTGTTTTATCTGCGTAAAGTACGAATCGTTCAAACACCTCACAGAGATGTCTGAGCGTGGCCTTACGGGGGTGTAAGCCACGGGCAGAGTAGAGTAAGTTTGTTGATTGTGTCCGACGAGGTCCTGCCTAAATACAAAAGATCAGAGGGAGTGTTTGGACGTAAGTGCTTTACGGATATGGAAAGACATCGGCCACCCTTAAACCCCAGGTGCGGGTATAAAATCAACGAGAGGAATTTTCCTTTTTTCCTCCTCGTGTACTTTAAGTTTAAAAAGAAGATACTGTTCCTTCCAGTATTTTTCAATAGATATTCATAAATTTGTTGTGAAGTGAATCACATAGTGTAAAGCTAATGGAGAACTTTGATTTACATCCTTACTTAACAGATTTTGTTTTCGCAAGCAAATTAGTTAAGCAAAAGTATTTAGGGTAGCCTTTTTGCTCGCAAACCGCCTATGCGCAAAATGAAGTCTTCTCGGTTACCAGGAATATCTATAGAGTCATTTGGGCATATTCCTCTCATTTTCCTTTTGTAAGATTACTTTATCTTAACTCCTACTTTGACTGTGGGCTCCATGCAAACAGGACAGCTCCGATTATCTTATTGTTGGAATTAGGCTCGCTAAGTGTTAACTTCAATACAGCAACTAGTCAAAATATTTGAGCTTGTGTTCTTTGGCAGACCTAGCCTGCCCTTTACCAATGAATATCTGACTTATGGGTCTCTTATCTTATTATTCAATAAATAATTAGCTTACACATGCTTGCTCTCTCTTGCCTCGATTCTCTCTCTCTTTTTCCTCTATGGTATCAGAGCTTCGGGTTGTTATTTTCCCAGCACAATAAATAAGCTTCAGGTAGACCCTAGGCATAGAAGAAATAGCTATCAGGAGACGCCTTGACTGCTAAGGCGATGGACGCTCCTGGCTCTGACGGTCCCAACACTCAAGTCAACCGTAGTAGTTCAGCAATATATTAGTAAACACGTTCAGCATGAAAGACTGGACGAAGTTCGATGGGACGTATTTTACATACTGGAAGCACAAGATGAAACTCTAGCTAGATGCGGATATCTCGTGTCGCACGACGGCCAACATTCGGTGTTTTGGGTACAATTTAATTGGACATTGTATCCAAAACTGCCCCAATCAAGCTTCTAGTAGCAACGCCACGCCTAATCAGTTCCAACAGCAAGGGGGATGTAAGTCCTATGAGGTGCCTCGATAGATGTAACTTCGGTCTATATCGGATGACCTGTAGTATAACCAAAGTGGCATCAAGATGGCATCAAGAGTTGGGAAATTCTTAATAACCAAGGCCATAGCTTAGCAGAGGACCTGCTTGATTATTATGAAAATAATAAGAAGGGCTTAGCTTAGTACAGGGCATGCTTGGTTGATAGTACTGATACAAATCCTAGCTTAGTTGGAGTGTTAGGGTTTATAAGGACTCTAGCTTAGCTAGGGTGTTAGGGTTTGGATAGCACATCCGGCATCGTACGAAGGTGGGAGTATTGTACTTTTTTTTCCAAAGAGTCGTCGAGATGCATAGGAGAAGACATGGATTGAGAGGATCGAATTTCTGAGAGACTTCACTGCTGAAGTTGTGGCAAGAAGAGAAATAAGACGTTGGAGGGTTCAAATTTTCATCTATTTTTGCTTCTTGGAGATCAATCCACCTTTTGGTGAATAAGAGAAGATCTATTAAGGTGAGGATCAACTGTTCAAAGATCAATCTGCTTTATGACGATCAAGAGACGATCTATTTGAGTGGGAATCGGCTGTTTGGAAGTAGTCTGCCTTTTGGTGGACGGGAGATCTTACTGAGTGAAGATCAACTGTTTGGAGAAAAATCTGCTTCTGGTGAACGAGTAGAAGAGCTGTTTGTGGAGATTGACTGCTTGGGACTACCTTATTGAGTAAGGATCGATTGTTAAACAAGAATTGGTGTCTGTGGAGAGCTTTTGACTTTCACAGGAAGAGAAATAACACATTGGGAGTTTGGATTTCTTCTATTGATGTGTTTGGAGGTGGATCTATCTTCTGGTGGATGAGAATTGATCTTGTTGAGTAGTAATTTACTGTCAGACAGAGTTTAGTATTTGTGAGAGACTTTGACCGTTGTGAGCAAGCTGGTTGGTTCTTGTCTGCTTGTTTATTCTCTACCTCCATCTTGCAATTAATCACAGTCAAAAGGCTCACCCTTCTCGAGATAGACTCTCCTCGACATAAATATGGTACTTCCATTGAGTCATCTTGGGTTGATTGATCACGTAGCTTGAGGTTTTCATACGAAGAAGAGATGAATCGCAAGAGCGAAAGCGCTGCTACTGTCTATACGGTTGGGACATCATCATCTAATGTTGCACCTTCAGCTGCACCTACGTCTGCAGCAACCGTAGCATCAGGTCTAGATACTATTGAGATTCTGAAGACGCTTGCGGCCTTGGTTCAACAACATCCGATCATCGGAGGGGTGAATTAAAATCTACGAAGACTTTGCAAGCGACTGTGAATAAGTGTAGAAGATTTGAAGATAGAGATATTTCTAGATATCGTTGTGAGTACAGAGAAGAGATGGAGCTTGTGAGGGTGATTGATGCAAAGATGATCGGGAGTTTTGAGTTGGCTTTGAGTCTTGAGTTGAGAGATCAAGTCAAAGATGTACATAGAAGAATTGGGTGTTTGGGTGAGTTTTGAGCGAGCTCTCTGAGAAGAATTTCTTGAAGAGAATTCTGCAAAGATTACTAGGAGAAAGTCTATAGACTGGATTGAGCAACAACCTGGTCGTATGATGGGACTAAACGAGTTGTTGAGAGAATTCAATCGGAGATATGAATAGCTTTCAGCGCTTGAACGAATAACCTTAGATGCTAGAAGGATAGAGCTCTTCTTGCAAGCCACCGATGAGGTCACGATAGATCGATTATGCTTCATGTTAGCGGATCGATCAACTGAAAGAGGTGTTACTATTGATTGGGAGAGAGTAGATGACGTCGTGGTCGTTCTAACAAGGCAAAGGCGAGGAAGAGTGAACGTATGAGGACGTTCGCTTGCAGAAGTGGTCACTCAATCACACATTGCTCCTCAAGTACAACAGCTCCCGACTCCTTCTCTTAGACTTGTTGTTCTTGCAGCAGTCACTCCAGTGTCAGTAGTACCGGTTCTTGCACAAAGAGTACATGTTCAGATACCTATAGAGAACCAGGGTCAACAAAATAAGATTGAAGATCTGATCCGGCAGATGCGTGAGTTAAAGATAGAGCTGGCTGGTTTGCAAAGAGAGCAGCCACCAGCGCATGCTGCTGGACGTCTAGGAGGTGTTGTGCGTCCAGGAGGTGCTCCTGTTCGTAGATGTGTCTGGTGTGACAGTCTAGATCATCTTCGAGGAAACTATCACTAGCTTATAGTCGCTCTACGAGATGATGTAGTCCGCTACCAGAATGGTAGATTACACCATGTTTCTACTGGAGAGCCACTGAGCATGCAGTTTGGACGAGGATGTATGATGAGTCTTCCTCATGTCACTACGGTTGCAACAGTAACTACGTTGACGATACTACCGGTGAATCTTGACGTGTATACTATCATATTGAAGTTTCTACTAGTCCTGTTTTGCTAGATAGGACTGCTGGGAACGGTAGTGTTGACGTTCCTCCTGAGGTGTTGAAGAGAGGAGTCGAGACTATCCGTAGAATTACAAGATGCAGAGATCCCGTAGATACCACCTCTATTAAAGCCTTCTTGGACGTGGATAGACACGTTCATTGGCAAAGATGCTTCTGTGGAAGAGAAAAGACAGTGCAATACCTCTGAGCTTGAAACTGGGATTCCAGAGGAGACTAGAGAGGAACGGAGAGTCATCAAGAGGTGAGCAACTCCTCCAAAGGATGTCCCATCTACTTCTCAAGCTCCTTCGTCTATACCAGGTCCAATGAAGGACGTGCAGAAGTCTCAACAGGAGCCAACGACTGCTGGTTGACGGTTCACTTCCCAAGAAAAGAAGAAAGGACCGGCTTACAAGTTGACTGCAGATATTGAGACTTCCACTGATCTTAAGAGCATTCTGGAGCAAAGGATACTGGATGCACGAGGATACTGGTTGCTGATACCAACACTATCGAGGTTGATGATGAAGAAGCTGGTGAGGAGAGTCTTGTTGCTGACAGTGACTTCAGAAAGAGACATTGGGCTCCAAGACGTGTAGCCAGTCAACAACGTCACAATTCAGAATGTGAGAACAGGACCTGTGGTCGATGAGATAGCTGAAGCGTTTGCTGGAAGGTCGGTCTATTCTATAAGTTCTACACCGCTACATCGTTGTTCGTCTGCTGCATTACAAGAGCGACTGCTTCACAACTTTCAAAGAGTTTCACACAATCATCGAGCGTTAGACGATAAGAAATTCAAGACTCTTTGATCGACAACGGTGGTGAGTTCCGATCTACCCTCTTTGATGCACATTGCTAAGAGCACGACATCCACCGCCAGCTGACCATTCTTGACACTCCTCATCAAAACAAGGTACTGAGCATAAAAACCGCACCCTCTTAAACTCTATCTGTGCTATGATGCTTTTCAGCAGATTTAGATAAACAATTTTGGTGTGAGTCTCTTAATTGCACCACTTATGTTTTGTCTCATCAAGGTTGTCGATCCCACCACTACTCTTTTTGAGCTCTAGTATAGCCGCAAGTCCTCCACTTCTTCAAGTAGTAGTCTTGATCTAGATCATGTTCCTCCTCTCTCTTTGTTGAAATATGGAGGAGGAAGAGTTGACGAATGCATACATCACACACCAACTCAGTCTGTGGCTAGCTCATCCACCAGTAGTCCACCGTCATACACTAGATACCACTCTTTAGCTTATTCCACTATGTATTTATCTTCTCCTGTTCGAACCAGACATAATTCCTCAGCAGATGTAGAGAGTAGGAGCACGTTACACCTATACCTACATCTCTCACCACCGTAGTCTCCACCACCATACTCAAGTGAGATTGAGATTGCAATGTTATCTCCTCCCATTGAGATCCGAACACCACCATCAATCTGACGATCCATATGTCAATCTATATGATATGATAACATTGATCAAGAAGAAGCGTGGTTTAATGATGATTTTGAGACCAATCCCGATGGAGTCCAACTCCTACCAAGAGGTTCTGTCATCTCCAAACGCTACTCGATGATCCAAGGTCATCATCGAAGAGCCCAAGTCCCATGAGGAGAATAGTACGTGATCACTCACAGACTTATCACACGGATGAAAGCACATAATCAACAAGTGGACCTTCAAGTTGAAGTTAAATTCAGATGAGTCCTTCATCCGGTATAAAACAATGTTGGTGGCCTGAGGATTCACACGTGTGTACGGGCTCTACTACACAAGAATGCGTTCGACTTCATGCCTAGATTGTCATGTTTCTGACGAAGAGCGCAATGTGGTTGTTATTCATATCAGAGCGCAACATGTTCGATTAACTATGTCGCCGTTTGCACTCATCTTGATCTAACATGTATTATCTCAATACATGGCTAACCCAAGACTAAAGTACATCATCGTCATAAAACGCACATTTCGTTATATCAAGAGAACTTTAGATCAGTAATTAGATACAAGTACTCACCCTAGTCAATCTGTCTATTTGGTTACACTGATGCTGGCTGAGGAGTTCACATCGAGTCACGACGTTCAACTTCTAGAAATTATTTCATCTACTCCCAAAGAGCGACCAGTTGGTCATCGAAGAGACAAAAATCGGTCACATTGTCCAATACCGAAGCTGAATATGTGACACTTAGCACATGTTTCTCAAAAGCGATATGGTTTCGTCAATTCTTAGCTGATATAAGATTAGTTGAGAATGAGACTACTACTTTGTATTGTGATAACCCTAGTGCAATCGCACTCGTAAAAGTATCCAAGTTCCACAACAAGACGAAACATATAGATATTCTATACCACTTCATTAAGGACCAAGTTATATCCAAGACAATTGAAGTGTAGTAATTCCTTATTCAGAAGATGGTAGCGGATGTCTTAATTAAAGACCTACTGGCTCCAAAGTTTGGACTAGTTTCTACCAATACTAGGATTAAATATTTGAATACTTAGTCTACAACAACTAGTTGTTGAGTGGGAATGTTAGAATTAGATTGTCTAAGTATGAACTTCAATACAACAATTAGTTCAAGAGAAGTATACAACAATTAGTTCAAGATATTTGGACTAGTGCTCTTTTGCAGACCTAGCCTGCACTTGTACCAAGGTATAAATACTTGTCCATGTACCTCCTACCTTATTATGTAATAAACAATTAGCTTACACATATTTCCTCTTTCTTGCATCTATTCTCTCTCTTTCCAATACTTATCGGTTCTCTACAACGCGGATTGGCTCTCAGTCCGGTTATGAACAATTACAGTCAACTATCTATCTACATGTGCATCAAACGATCGATTTCTGTAATTCATGGGCCGAGTTTACAGACCCCATGTGGTGCAACTAATAACAGAGACCTCTGTCGTGTGGCACAAAAACATGGGAGACGACCTCGACCCTAAACACACGGGAATCTGCATATCTGGGAATTAATAATCCATGCTTGTCTTGGTAACTACCGATTAGTATACTGAGAAACACATACTTCCCCTGCCAACTGCAGGAGAAGGCAAGAGATCTTCTTGTAATGAGGTTTTCTGCGCATGCTCATTGCGTGCCGGCCTGAAAACTCGTCGGCTGTTAACCCACGTGCCCAGGCACAAGATATCCGTCGAGAACAGGTATCAAGCCCTGGATGTCATGATCACACCAGTGAGACAACGGTACTTCCTCCGGGGTCGAAGGCAAGAGACTGCGAAGTGGGTGTGACCACTGGCCACTTATGACTTTGAGGCATCAAGATGAATAAATGCTCCTCGTTAGCAAACACAGTCGTTGGTTATAAACAGCAAAGCTAAACCAATTCTGTCTAGGGAATCCAAGCCGCTTTTTCAAAAATGTAAGTTCGAGTAGATCATAGTGGAAGCCAGGGGCACCAAAAAGCTTGATCGTCTCACCTCGCCCAATTTTGATCGTCTCATATGGGCGATCAAAATCTCCCGAGGAGGAAAGCAATAACTACCAAAGGGGAGTTTCACGGCGGAGGACGGACGTCGGACGTCGAATGCTGGACCCGAAACCCAGGCAGTTTACAGAAATGACTGCCACAACATACTCAAGAGGGAACTGAATACAAGGTTATGGGAAATTTGTGAGTTCTGTATATGCACGCACTGCGATGCACATTAAATGAAGTTAGAGCTCCTAACTCTTGAGTTTCTCCAATGCAGCCCTGGCTGGCCCCTGGGGGAAAAAAACGTCGTGAATAACGGGGTAAGACGGGTCATAAGTGTCTTCGAGAATCAGTGTGTGTTTAACGAGTAAAGTAAGTGACCGAGTTTGTTCCACGACACTCGGTTTACTTGTACATCCACGATGAGTTTCATCGAACCCGACCTGTGGTACCTGTGTGGGTTAGTTGACCCCTAGCGTTCGTAATGACTAATATGGATACAGGGAGGCCAATGCCAAATATAAATGTGGATGAAAAGTCAAGCACTTGTTTCATACGTACCAGTGCATCAAAAGCGAAGCTCATGTAGTGGGGGTTTCACGTGGCCCAAAGCTGCGCATGAGTCACGACGAACTGCTTACACGGACTGTGATTGCACTGTCAGCACCCTGTCCACAACTGCAAGAAGTAAAACGCAGCAGATGATGATTTTCACGTAAGAAACACCGAGAAACCTCGCTGACATGTATATTTACTTCTTGACCAATTGGGCTGCATGAGTAATGCCTGCCCAAACGGGATATAGGTGTGGTTTTCCTAATTTCCAGGTAACTTACCATGAAAGGGTAAGAGAGCCTCTTTTGCGTGTCAGGTCTCTGAAAGCAAGCAAGACTCGAAACATTCTCACTGAAACTGACTGAATGAAGTCGACATGGCCTTCAAGCAGTAGCTTGTTGGCAGCCCCATCCGCCCGTAGCCGAGGCGGCGTGCGGGGAACGGCGCTCAGTCTGCGGAGAGGAAGCAGCTCCCGGCTGCAGAAAGCCCCACAGCAAGAGAGTCCTAAACGAGAAAGAATTGCACGAAGTCCACATTCCACCTGGTCTCCGTACTTAGTCAAACCTGAAAACATCGCTAAACTTCCAATAACTACTTATAAATAGTTATAAGTTTAAGACTCCAACTTACGTGGTCCAACGCAGGCTTTCCTCAAGAAAGTTTGCTTGTCGCCAGGAGCACCGCCGTCTCATACTTCGAATACTACTTACCAGTCGGCTCTAGCATCACTATCCATTTTAATACAGCACGCCACGCCACGGAACAAAGTGAGAGTACGAAGATTGACTGACCACCGAGTTTGGAGGAACAACAGGAGCAAATGGCGCTTGGAGCGCCCTCGTGCCGACGAAAGCATGTGTCCCATAATCCAGGTGAGCATTTGAGGTTGAAGAAGGACACTTCTAAATACAGATGTTTTTGCATGTGCGTTCGGTTGTGGATCTCCTACGCTCGCTTGGCGGGAATGACACTCGAACTGGCTGAAGTACGCACCAATCTCAAAATGCGCAGTGTATTATAGAACTTGGTGTTCAGTGGAGAAGAAGTTATTCGTCAGTCCCTTTACAACCCAATCGAAACCGAAACCCATATCGCATCAGTGATCGCCTATAAGTTGTCACAGACCAGCTCGTGGTTTTGCAGCACGAGAGATAGTAACAACTTTGCTACGTACGTGAGCTTAATCCGAACAGGGGAGGATGAATCCAAAGAAGCTGAACCCCATGGCGAAGCTGCGCAGGGTGTTCACGATGCCCAAGATGTTCCACAAAGGGAAAGGACGTTCCGATCCTCCTTCACCCCGAAACCCTCAACAAGTCAGTCGGAGGTTGAGCAGCAAAATCAAGCGCGCCGTGTCTTGGAGGCCAAGACGTCCGAGGTAAGGGGATGATACCCTGCCCTGTTTTGCATTTGCTTCGGTTCTTGTGGTCAAGCTGTCTTATCATCTGTGAAATCTGTCCCTTGCAGCTCGGTGGATCAACCGAATGACTTGGATTTTAGAGCTGGTACTCTTGTGCCCAATTGAACTCAGTTCTAAGCGCCTCATCTGGTCGCGCCGGTTGAAGGATTTAATGTTCATCTCCATCTTCCAACTTCTGCTGGCCCAACGTTTCATTCAGGACTCTTCGTTAGATCACTTGTTTGTTTGAACCGCGGTTACGCAGATATTGGGACATTTTGTTCGTCCGAGGACTCCTGTGTTTATGCTGGCAGTGGGCAGATTTGAGCAACTGATCCGCATCAACTTGGCGAAGAGTTAAGCCCCACTAGATGTCCATAATTCTGAAGCTCACTATCTGATCGACGACATCCCCATTTTCAAGACAATGCGCCTGTCCGCCATGTCTGTCTATATCACAGTAGCTGGCTCCTCCAGTTGCACCCACAATAGTTTCACATCTTGCATTACGCGCCGCAGGCTTAGCAACTGAATATCGTGCATGGGGTGTCGCTGTTTATCGAGTTACAAGAAACTGCGAAACAACGCTCGCCAAGTTAGAGCACTCAGCAACTGCACATAGTAACATTTACTAACAAGAAATTTGTCCAGAACTGTCATTCAGCAATTGCAAAAGGTTCAGTATGTTCCTGTCCGCTCTGCGGACTCTCAGCAAGATCAAATATGTTTGCGAATGTAGCGTGGATGCGAAATGTGATATAACGCGCATCTCGTCAATATTCCTGTAAACCGTGCGATTCCGCCACTTGAATTTCATGTATTCGCGTTGTGGTTCTCTTGCGAGTGTGTTCTGAGCGTGTAACCGGAGAAAACGGCTAGTAAAGCTTAGTACTGATTTAAAGTTGAATGCCCTTACGTACAGAATGTGATTGGTTTTGTCTGGAAAATGGTAAGTCAAAGCTTTTACCGCAGTTTGTCTCTGGAATCGCATTATTGTGGGCTTGAACTGATAAACCTCTGCCTGCAGGCGATTTTCGAGATCTCGTGGAGCGAGCAAAATCTACCGAGATCCTCCTCGACAAACTGCACTTAGCGCTATATCGGCGGACATTATCCGGACCGGTTCTTTGTATGTAAGTACTTCCCGCGACCATACGTCCTGATCCGTTGAGCTAGCTGCAAACTAGTTGAGTCCCTTCCTTAGATATGCAAGTCATCCAGTGAGTACATGTATTAGGCTTGGAACTGGAGCAGTGCCATTTTTGAAACTTTGATCTGCTCAGGCACCCTAGAGGACTTACAAGTAATTGTCGTTCATTTCAGCATGTTGTAATTCATGTTCTGTCGCTGTGACAATTCGGCCGAACTCGAGCTTAGTAAGGAAGTACACATGCTTCATAAGTAATCTGGAGATATTTTAGTGAACAATTCCTGTTACCGTACCAGGTTGCAGAAGTGAATAGCCTAACTCGAGCTCGGAGTCCTCTTCAATGGAGCACGTCAAGCGAGACGCAGCAGCAAGGGCTTTCTCGGTCACGGAGTCTCCCGGAATGGAAAATTCAGCCCTATAGTTTGCGAGTTCTGTCGAAAAGTGGGCCAATGCAGTATAATGCGGTCTGGCCACTTTCCCCACGCTAGGCACGCCAGAGTTCATACGCCAGTGTGCTCTTTCAGCTGTAATTGTTAACGTCACCAGCAGGAATGTGGAGAAAGGCTAGTGCCAGTTTCATTAATCATATGCTGGACAATGGCGTTATAGGTCAAGTAGCATAGTGCCCCTTCCGTCACAAGAGATTTGGGCAACGGCTGCGAATCCTGCGTGGACCACAGCGCTTCAGCCTGCCCTGACAACATAACAACGGCACTAGAGCGAAAGACCTCTCCTCATGACCGATGCTCGGATTCGAGTAGCCATCGGAAAGCTGTATCAAGTTTTGGAGACTGGAACTCGATTCGAAGCTCAACGCATCCAACTTGCGCAACATCTGGCAGAGTCCATAATCTCGCGTGCAGAACGATTTTCATGGATTCGATAGTTTAGCTGCCAGTGAGCGGAACACGCCCCTTGTATTTATACAACATATATTTAGACACCCGTACTGTTGAGTGTCAGACGTTTATGTCTTGCAAAGCAGAAGACGAGTTCAGACGTCCATCAGATCTCAACATCCCGATGGAGAAAGCAAACATGTTCTTGGCTAAGGTGCTGCGCAGCATAGCCTTGTAAAGAAGTGTACTTTAGTGTACCGTCCGCCGACCAAGCGGACTGTAAATTTTCATATATCTGTATTTTCGTTCTTTGCAGACTCGAAGAAGGTCTACTTCGTAGTTCACAGTCTGACGATTGCATCAGTTGATAACTAGTGGTCAATATTACTGCAGAATTGCTTTTGCGAGAAGTTTTCGCTTACCGCGTGATGTTGATATGAGTATTACAAGCTATTGAAGCTACTATGTATAACCTGTATATACACAGTGAATATACTTAAGGCACAGCTAAGTTACGAGGAACCAACCTCTAATGTGTTTTATTCTGTCTATATTTTGAGAAGGGGAGTTGTCTTTAGGTTAGTTATTTTGGTGATATTTATCTTCTTTTTTTGTTCTCCTTGTGAGAAGATTGTGAGAGTCTCTTTCTTTGTTGAAAGATTTCCTCCCTTGTCCGAGTGGTGCTATGAGTGTCGGGTTCTTGCTGCCATACATTGTAATATGGTATCAGAGCTTGAGTGAAAGAATTAGAGATCGGAGGCATACAGAGGATTGAGATTGCAAGTGGAAGTGTTGCAATTTCTGCACATGGAAATTTCTCTGGAGGCAAAAATCTAATAGACGTCTTTACTTTCGAAGGTCCAGACATCATTTTTTCAGGTGTAGCAAGGAGTGACAGCATTGGTGACAGATTTTTGAACTTTCGGATTGTTTCTCTGCTGTGTTTGTTGTGTATTTTTGTGAGTTTTTTACAATTTGAGTCGGTCAACAAGCTTTGACTGCTTTTGAGGGTCTTTCACTCATTTTTAGCCAAATGGAAAGTTTCATCTCGATAACCACAGGCTAAGCTTAGTGTACTGGTTTTGCAAGGTCTACCAGAGGAATTTTTTCTGTAGTCATTCCGAGCTACTTCATTTTAGGACATACAATCAACCGTACTTTGATCACATATTTGAGAGTGTAGACGAAATTACTAGGCATTCTGAAAGCTTGGATCACACTAACCTACGTCCAAACCTATATCTATATAATCCTAGAATCGACATGTATATCACTCTGTGAAATTTTGATCTGTTCTGAGACATTATATGTATCATCATTTTTTACTTCTATCCCACCATGAGTAAAGTAGATACGTTTTCAGCCATTACTGGTGAACCTTTAGACAAAAACAACTACTCCATATGGAAGTATCGCAAGTCCGTCTTCTTGAAAGACCAAGGTTTGTTCGGCTTGGTCATAAGGACAGAAGCGAAACACATTGGAGCTGATACAGATCCTGATGTAGATGCATGAAACAAGCGAGTTTGTCAAGCTATGTATTATCTTTCTCTATGTGTCTCATCTTCCATGTTTTGTTACATACAGTCTGTTGACACCCCCAAGGAGGTTTGGATGCACTGACTAATGTTTTCCAGACATCTACCAAAGCTCGTAAGTTACAACTCAAGCAGCAACTCTTGGATGTTAAGAAGGGTTCATTGAGCATTATAGACTATGTCTACCAGGTGTGAGGTCTAGTCGAGCAACTTAACAGCATAAGTGCGAAAGTCGAGGATGATGATCTCATCCTACACACCACTAATGGTCTTGGGAAGGAGTACAAATCTTTTGAGACCTCCATTGCTGTCAAGGATAATTTTCCCAAGTTCGATGAGTTGATTCTTATGTTAGTGTCAGAAGAGATTCGTCTTCAGAGCAATGGTGGTTTTGTCTCATCACAAGAGTAAGCTTTCTTTGCTGGAGGTAGAGATAGAGGACGAGGAAAAGATTTTGGTGGTAGAGATAAGAACCAATTTGGTTCTTCTTATTGAGGTCAGTTCTATATGCAGTAACAAAACTTTCGACTTGACCAACAGCAACAGCAAGCTAAAGGCGAGAGTGAGCAGCGATTATGTGCATACTGCAAAGTCAAAGGTCATGTGATCAAGACTTGCTTCAAGAGGCAAGCAGACATCAGGTCTGACAAATTTCCACAGCAAAACTATGTGTCTAAGGAGGAACCTTTTCAGATGGCAATCTTCTAACGATGGTACATGTCATGGGTTCCATGAGCAAACCTGCTGATGAGTGATTTATTGATTCTGGAGCTTCGAACCACATTCTTGCCTTTCCAGTGAACTCAAATAGCGCCCAAGATCCAACCACTCGTCATCATACACATTTTCCTCAAAAAACTCCAACGAGGCTGCAAAACAGCTTCTATCCCTTCTAGCAAAAGCACTAGAATAGAACTCTGTTCCCACATCCTCCTGATCATCTATCATTTCTTTCTCATCGTAATATCTAGCCCTTGATAGCATATCTGCCACAGGATTGTCTTTTCCTGCAATATGTCTAAACTCTGGGTTCAAGGACTTGATATATGCTATCCACCTCAACATAGCAATATCTGGAGTTGTACAGCTAGTGATCATTCCCAAGAGAGGTAAGCAATCTGTCTCCACAACCACAGGTGCTCCTATCAAGTATTCCTTATTACTCTTCATCGCAGTAACTACTCCCCATAGCTCTCTCTTGACCTGAGGGTAGTCTCTCTGCCGTGAACTTAAGACCTTAGCACCAAAACGCACCACGTATCTATTTCCATCCTTATCATCTTGTCCTATAGCCCACCCAATGCCAATAGGACTAGTATCAACAGTAAGGATAACAGATCTGCCCAACTCATATGTTACCTTCCGTAGAGTTGGTGGTGAAGACAATAGATCCTTCAACTTCTTCATAGACTCGCTTTGCTCCTCTTGCCATTGAAATCTCTGCCCCTTCCTCAGCAACTTGTACAACGGATCTGCTACATGTGTAAAGTGTGGAATCCATATATGATAAAACACACATGCACCTAGAAACCTTCTCACCTCAGTAACTGATCCACATGTCTCCTTCATCCTTCGGATGGCATCAACCTTGTTTGGACAAGGTTTCCGATCATAAGATCCACACAGATGTCCCACTATTAACACCTCCTGTTCTCCAAATACAGACTTTGCTCCTGATAAAGTCAAATGAACCTCCTCCAGTCGACTCAATATCTTATCACAGTCGGCTATGTGATCTGCAACAAACTTACGGCACCCCCTCTGATCCATTACCTCATTCTTCTCCTCCTCAGCACACCCTTTGATCGGCACATCATCAAGGAATGGCATAGTTTTTTCAGGAATGAAATCCCTCAAAACTTTATTCATGCCATTCATCATATGTGCTACAGAATTGGTAGCACCTTGTGGCAAGGTGCACATCCTTAGTAACCCCAAAGGTGTCCTCATTGTAGTCAAGTCTCTACTCTCAGAGGATAACTGAAACTGATCGTAACCTGAATATAAGTCTCCCATTGAATAGATAGCACGACCAGCAAAAGCCTCTGCAAACTCGTCTACAATAGGTCCTATACCCATATTCCTGATAGTCACCTTGTTAACTGGCTGCATATCTTGAATGAATCTCAAAGCTCCACTCTTCTTCGGAACAGTAAACCATCTGCTAGAGTAGGGAGCTATAGATGGTTCCAAGATACCCATCCTAATCCTCTCATTGAGCAAGTCTATCAACTTTGGTAGATGAGCTCTAGGTACAGGGATAGGACGTAGATTCCAAGGCACATGCGGTATAGTAAAGATTACCATTGGACGCGGAAGCGCTGCCCAATTTCTGTCAGACATCTTCTTACTTCTTCCTAAGTCCAATTCGAACTTCCCTACACCTCGTCCTCAAATTGACGCTCTCAGCTATCAATTTCCCGACCCTACTACCCCTCTACCCCCGAAACCTCGAACAGAAGACGCTTCGGAAGATGGGAACATCTTCGGAAGACGCTTCTTAAACTTGACTGTCTTCGGAAGTCGACTAGTACCCATTCGTATCAAGAGTGGATTTGTGTTGCTTTTGTGTTAAGAGAGGCTTGGTACGAATCCTGAGTGGTGTGGTGAGTTGTTTTGTTATTTCGAGAAGTTGGAACTCGGGAACTAGGCTTGTGCCTCCCGGTCTTCCAAGCTTCTCAACTCCACATCTTCCTAGAGAGACTAGAAGACTGAAGGGCTGGCAAAATGAGCGAGAAGACGTGAGGGTCCATTTCGGGTCTCTTCTGTCCGACCCATAGCAGCCATTCCTTCTTCTTCCCAAACTTAGAAGAGAGTCGTGAGAAGACTTGCTGGCAGAATCTGGAGAGAATGGTCGAGGGTCATGTCTTCCCACCGGGCAGCAAGCTTCTTCTGAGTGCGTATGAGAGGTGAGAAGTCAGAAGAACAGAGTGCAATTGTCTTGAGTCTGTTGTGAGGATAGATTGCGCGTAGGAAGACGATGACAGGTGAGACCAGTGAAGGGAAGTCTGACTTCGGGAGGTCTTCCGAGAAAGACATTGAATCGGAAGCTGTCCCGAGTGTCTTCCTAGAGGTCACTGTCACCGCAGGAGCCCGCAACCATCTTCCGAACCTGTTATGCACTTGATGTTTCGCGAATCTTGTATCTTCTGATAGGAAGTAGGATGTAATGCAAGGTGGGTTGTCTTCTTGGTAATCCATGCGAGGCCTTGCTTAGATAGGATTGTTTAGATATAGCTCGGAAGACGAGAGCTATCTAGGAAGTACTGTTAGAACTCCGGAAGACGGAGTAGCTGTCTTTTGGAAGACTAGTTTCGCCTTTTGAGAAGTAGAAGATAGACTGTGGACACTTGGGAAGGACTGAGCCTTCAGCTCATAGTAGGTGCTTGTGGCTTAGTGCAACAGATCTTCCAGCATGACGATGCATCCGCGAGGCTTGGTGTTACCAGCGGTAGAACTGGCCGAGGTCACTCCTTTCCTCAAGGAGTTGGGTCACGACTTCTTCCTGTGGGATTGGAACCTTGCAGACCAGGGACTTCTGGAGGAGGTGTGGGCAGCGTTGCCACCTCATAACCGTGTACCTGCGAAGGCAGGAGTAGCTCGAGGAAGACCATCTTCCTGGACTGAAGATTGGTGGCGCAGGGCTTTTCACAAGCCAGAATCCGAGAACCGAGGATATTGGTACGAGAAGAAGATCTTGCCCAGGATCGTGAGTTCGTGGCATGTGCCTAGGAGCACCACCTGCCTTTTTGTGGAAGACAGGCAGGGAGGAACGGCTGGAAGATAGAATCGTATCGGGAGTCAAAGAAGTAACTTCTGGCGAAGTTGTTTCTGCATCTCTTTCCCAAGGGGAAAGCGCAGAAGACAAGGTACTTAGGAGATCAGGACGTGGAGGATGGAATCAGTGTGGGATGACAGAGTGTCCATCTACTTGGGCGCGTACATCCACAACTATGTACATACGGAGCTAGCGTACTTGGGTACCCCGGCGGGAGGACACTTGACGCTCTTCCTCTACTACTTGTATGTAGCCATGAGGGATCTTAGGGAAGATCAGCTGGCAGGGTATGGGCCACCGGAGCGACAGGAGGTGAAGGAGGAGACCTCGGAAGACGATGACCGAGCGGCAGCCGCAACGCCCCCTCCCACTCTGATGCCACAGCTGAGGCCCGGCTCTCACCAGAAGATGCTTCTGGTGAGGGAAGACGAGTCAAGTGGGTCGGAAGACGCCACGCCACCGAGGAAGATGGGTCCAGAAGTGTATCGAGGACACCCATCTCCCTCATTCATTCCGGATTGGAGTCCGACTCGGAAGAAGACCTACTGAGTACCCGATCGGAGCAGAAGACCGCTTCTGCAACACCTGGGAGTCTTCCGAAGACTCCAGAAGACGAAGGATGGATGGGCGCTCCTGCTGCGATGCGAGGAAGCGCAACGAAGAGAGCCGCTCCTGCCATGAGGAGTCTTCCACCCCGGAAGATGAGAAGAGTAGCTTCTTCTCGTGCGCAGAAGATGAAGGCCATCGTGGTGGAAGAGGCATCCTTGCCTCTAGGAGACAAGGTCGACACCTCCGAGCGAGTGATGGAGATGAACTTGTCTTCCGCAGGAAGACGACTGGAGGAGTTCAGCGCCTTCTTCTACAAGGAGATCCAGCCAGCTATGGAGTTGATGGAGAAGAGAGCGAAGACACATGAGAGGCCCTTGCAATCTGGATTCGGCCTGCGCACCTTGCTGCGACAGGGAGAAGACCAAAAGAAGACGGAGTCACTGGAAGCTAATCTCCGCACTACGGAGAAGCTTGCAGCAAGATACAAAGCGGAAGCAGCCGCTTCTGCCAAGGAATCGGTGCAACTTCGGAAGAGCAACCAGGAGTTGCAGGCGCGGAAACAGCTGCGTGATCAAGAAGTCCTCCGAGTGCGAGAGAAGATCACCACCCTCGCAGAGGAGCAGGCCACTTGGAAGACGCAGCGAGAAGCCGCAGAAGCGCAAGTTGCAGTTGAGAAGACGCAGCGGGAAGCAACGGAGGCTCGTGCACAGAAGATGCTAGCACAGTCGGTGGAAGCGCTTCGGAAGAAGTTCAACTTCACCGCGGGTAAGAAGTTACTTACCTTAGCTAGAGGATGGGACAGCGAGTCCAAGACAAGGTTGGTGGAATGCCGGGAGAGCATGTTCATGTACTTAGATCGACAGATAGAAGGAGTGAAGACACTTTATGGTCTTCCTTCGCTTCCGACACCTGCAACCGCATCTTCCTACGCTCCAGCACCATCGACTGGATCCGGAATGGAGAAGGAGTTGTTCGACCTCGCTGTGCACTTGGTAGTGACAGCATTGGAAGCCGAGAAGACGCCCCAGAAGACAAGATGTCTTCTGGAAGACAAGAAGACGAGCCGTCTTCCCAGGTATTCCGAGTGGAGGAAGCGACTTCCCCGGATCCCTATGAGGTCGTCATTGTCCCTAGTCCCGCATCAGTGGCTCAGAAGACGGAAGAAGCACCGGTCGATTCCGCTTCCCAGAAGACGCTTCTGTCTTCCGAAGCAGAAGCCGAAGCCGAGGAAGACGCAGCAGCAGCGACAGTAGGGCCAGCAAGAGACGATGAGGAGGAAGCCACCTCAGTGACACCTGGGTAACTGCAGGGCTTTCTAGCTTATCAGAAGCCGCGTTAGGAGCTCCGATAAGAGCAGATCAGGTAGAGATTGCCTCCGTGCAATCTGAGTAGTTAGTAACTCCATTGACAATTCCAAATATAGTAGGATCGAACATGCTACCTTAAGGGTGGCAGTTTTTCCGTGTAATATTAGTTAGGATACCATGTGGCAGCATAGGTAGCGTAGGAAGGACAAGGTGGATGGCCAATTCGGGCAGGGGGACCGCTTGCATGTGAGGTAGCAACCTCCTGGCAGCGCCTCTCTCTCCCTGGTGGTCATTTCCTCTAGTTCTCATGGCAGCGAAATAAGTAGGATCGCAGAGTAGGAGATAGAGTTCTTCCAGTTCTGTAGAATTCTGTAGCTATTGCACATACACATCGATTCTATGGTGCAGGCAGACGAGACACACTATAGCAGAGACACATGATAGACAGTTCTTCGCACACTACACCCGTTGTTGGAAACATACGAATAGTCTTGGAATACACAGGAGGGGTCTGCATGCTCGCACCAGTAGTGGTTCAAAGATGTAGATAGAAGTGGTGGACAGTCTAGGAACGGCATCCTCGTGCAGTCCTGTTAGCTAGGCTGGTGTGTCGAGGAGTAGACGCAGGAAGTAGAGGGAGTGAGCTTCCCAATGCCATTGTGACTTCTTCTCGGGGAATAGATTTTGGATTTGAGTGCAGAAGCTTCGTTCATGTCTTCTGGATGGTGGGTTCCTTGAATTTGCTCCCAATTGTGCAGGGGAAGTGTTCTTCTTGAGTGGCGGTGACTGTCAGCAGTTGTGGAAGTGTAGCTTGGCTCGTTCAGTAGAGCACTTGGGATCTACGTACAAACGGTCTTATGGGTAAGAGATCCCGGAAGACAGAGTAGTCAGAGCAGCGAAGTGAAGAAGAAAGAAGCCTTCTTCCCACAGCAGAAGACGACATCCTCGAGTAGAAGACGGTGCAACAGTACTCACGTTTGTTGTCTTCCTCCCCAAACTATTACAAGCAGGGATGGCTTGTTAGTCAGGATCCGGACTAGAAGCCTGTCGGAATCTTAATTTCCTCTTTTCATCTTGTTTTCTCTTGTTTGGATTTTCTCATCTTCCCCATCTTCTTACCTTCTTCTAGTGAGCTTCCGAGACTTCTATTGAGCTTCCGTGAAGGTGAATGTCGTTGTAGTGCTGCAGGAAGACCATTTCCGTAGGCAGAAGCCTGGGAAGGCTACTGGGGGCATACACCCTGTGATTAATCTAACTCGTTGGAATGTGAGTGTGAGAATAAGGTGTAACGACCGTTGCTAGTCGACTTCTGCGAAGCAGGACAGCCTTCTGGAGGTGTGAGAAGACGGGCTGAACCCCCAGAAGACGAGAATCGCTTCGGAAAGACAGTATCGAGAAGATCGGAAGAAGCAACCTGGAAGCAGGAAGATCGTCTTCTCAAGCTTCCTTGTGAATAATTGTGTGATATTTTAGTTGGTAGTTGTTTGTTTAGTTCCAGAGCACCATGTGGCGTGTCTGGAAGACGTGTGGTTTTGTGTGATTTTGTGAGAAGACGGGATTTTTAGACAAAACCCGTGTGTTTGTGTGTTTGAACAGATCCTAGAACTTAGAGCAGCGATTACTTGCATAAATCCTCTGTGGGAACGATATCTTGTATACTAACTGGGCAAAAGGAGTAATCCTGCGTCACTACATATAGTGAGCACCATTTTTGGCGCCCCTGCCGGAGATTTCATCTTAGTAACTTCTGTTCTAAGCTTCCTGATCTGCGTGTCATTAGTTAGGTTCATTTCAAACTAACTTCGATTGTAGTTGAATGTGTTGTGGGACTCTATCTTGCTAGAAGACAGGAACCGCAACCAGAAGCTGATAAGATACATCAGGGAAAGTTGGAAGAAGCCGCTTCCCTGCTTCCAAGAGTTCTTGGAAGACTCGATCTTGGAAGATTGCAGTGAGTGCAACCAGAAGTAGGAGAAGAAGACGTTCTGAACCTGTGATCGGTTGTTCAGTCATTTGGTCTCCCGGATCTAGTGGTAGAAGAATAGAGACATCTGTTCTCAGTACTCTAGTGGATGCCTCCGACCAGAGGAAGAAGCAGAAGACGCACGGGTAAAGATCCTGAGTGGGTAAACTCATCCCAGCGAACCGCTTCTAGAGAGCAACGGATATCCCTGAGATACCAAAGGAAAGAAGAAGAGCTCAGGAAGATCCGATCGGTAGAGTTGGAAGAGCCTTCCATCTCGAGCATAATCTTTGGCGAAGACAGAAACCAACCGGGTGATCACGTGTATAAAGTAGATTTTGGTACTGGTTACTCGGAAGACGTCTTCCCAAGTGCGGAAGAAGCTTCTCAAGGAGAAGGAAGACTGGAGGAGATTGTTCCATACGTCTCGGAAGGTAGCAGTGACAGTAGTTTTGACTCAGAAGACGACCTTCGTGATTCAGACAAGCCTCGACCTTCGAGAAGACCATCTCCACCACCTGGACCTGAGGGAGGAAGAAGTTGGCAGTCGCACCAGTCGGCAGTCGACATGGCTTCCCACACTCAGCAGATGATGTACGACGATGATGCTGACGCGGACGACTTCATCACGATGTTCGAGACCATCTCTAGATCCAACAAGGAAGACGCTGATGTTGACAGACTCCGGGTATTTCCTAGTTTGATCGTAGGAAAGGGAAGGAAATGGATGAGTAAGATGTTGGATGATGGTGTAGTAATGGCCGCTTGGGCTACTCTGAAGGTAGCTTTTCTGAAGAGGTTCAGAGGAGTGGGCTATGATCGGATGACCCTCATAGAACTTCAGAGACTCGAACGGAAGAAGAAAGAGACACTGCGGGATTACACCGAGAGGTTTGAAGATCTCCTGGATCACATCCCTCAGAACCAAGGAAGACTCGACTACTGTGCTCAGCAAGCCGTGGACTGGTACTTGGGAGGATTGTCTCAGGATATGGAATTGTACTGCAGAAGAGGAGGAGGTGATGATTTAGCAGAGGTACAGAAGCATGCCGAGCAGTATGAAACCTCGAGCATCACTCGGAATATGACGAAAGACAGAGGGAAGACCTCGAAGAAGTCCAAGAAGTCGAAGAAGTCTTCTCGGAAGTCCAAGAGGAAGTCCAAGTCCACTGAAACTGATAACAGTGATTCGGAAGCATCCTCTACTTCTGAAAAGTCTACTGTCGAAAGTTCAGAATCCGAATCTGAACAAGAGAAGAAGACGCGGAAGAAGAAGAAGGAGAAGACGCGAGCAAGGGAGGAAGTTGTGCAGAAGATGCCTCAAACTCAGATCATACAGTCTGCACCTGATCCCTGCATCGATGAGGTTCTGAAGCAGTTTGCCGACCTGAAAGTTCATCTTCTGAACCAGAAGGACAAGCGGAAGCAACCTACGGCTTCCTGGCCAAACCTGTGGTGCAACCTTTGTAACTTTTCCGGGCACACCAGAGATCAGTGTACGCAGGACCAAGCTGTCAACTGGACAGGATGGGAGAAGACGAGGAGGGATATCTACACGATCCCAGTGGGGAAACTTGCTATAGGATCGAGACGATACAACCCTTCACTCCTACGCCTCCCGCCCAATATAATCGTTATGTACCTAGGGATAGAGCTAGCAATGTACAGACCAGGACGCCCTGACAACCCTCTTCATCACAACGACCTCTCAATCCTCTTCCTGGAACGTGCAATAATTGTGGAGAGATAGGACACTGGTGGTCCACCTGTCCTCATCCGAGAAGACAGATTGGGCAAGTGCTCTTGTGTGAGAACTGTAAGGAAGCCGGTCATTTCACAAGGAATTGTCCTCAGACCTTACGACCACGACAAATGGTTAGATTTGCAGATACCACGCCTCCTGCAGAAGCTACATCAACTTCTAAACTCGAGTTAGCAGTGGTACAGCACATCACGGTAGAAGAAGAAGATCCTGGGGATTGTACGGATTGTCTCCATATCGAGGAAGACGAACCAGACCCCAGGAAGCGCGAAGGAAAGGAACCTCAGCTGCAGAAGACGACTACAGCCCAGAAGACGAAGTTACTTGAAGCAGCTTCTTCTTTCACTTTGGCGGACGGCACTGTTTGGAGCCCTAGCCCGGATTCAGACAGTTGGCCTCCCGAAGAAGTCTTGGATGAAGCGGTGTTCAAGGTAAGTACCAGAAGTAAAGGGAAGTCAGAATCTCGTCAGAAGGAGATCAAGAAGAAGAAGCAGCGAAAGGAGAGGTCATCTTCTCCTGAGCGGCCGTCTTCTCCTACTTACGACCGAGAAGATCCGAAGTACTTTGCTCCTGACATTAGACAAGAGGTTGAAGCGATCATGCAAGAAGAGCTGGAGAAGAGACGGAAGATAGTACAGCAGCTTCCTGCACCGACTAAGGCAACACCTGTCTCACGGGAACAGCCTCTAGTCGAGGGAAGACACTCATCTGGTCTTCCACCCAAGGAAGCAGCCACTACATCTTCTCTGTTGGAAACTCCAGTCACTCTTCTGAAAAGATCTCCGTACGACTTCTTGCGAGACTTGTGGAATCAGAAGACGGATGTAACCTTCCAACAGATGTTGGATGACAATGCCGGTTAGAGGAAGTTGTTACAATCTGTGCTTCGAGGATCGAGGAAGAGGAGGACAGCTAGACTTCCCCAGAGCACCCCGATCCTAAGGATAGAGCATGAGGACTTTGGAGCCCCAGAACTTGATATGGAGATCCATGGCTGTCTTCTGAAGAAGGTACCCATTGATTCCGGCTCCGGAGTTAACATCATGACTGAAGAAACGGCGCATGCCCTAGGCTTCACTGAGTTCCAGCCTACTCCGAGAATCCTCAGAATGGCGGACCAGACCAGAAGACGACCTTTGGGGCAACTGAAAGATGTCTTGACGGTAATTGGTGGAGTATCTTTTTACCTCACTTACATCATTTTGCGACCTGTAGCTAAGGTTGGATATCAAGTGTTGATAGGAAGACCATGGCTGTATGCTGCAAATGTAAATACCGACTAGAGAAGGCATCGTTTGAGATTTTCCAATCCTACACCCAAGCCAGGTGAGAAGACTAAGGTCTCGCTTCCTTGGATCAAGATTGGACACCAAGGTGAAACTCTGTCTACAACAGAGGGGTACACTTCAGAAGACTCACCTGCGTCTTCTGACAGTGATGAACGGTATAATGAGTTTGTGCTGAATAACTTGTGTACTACAGAAGTAGCAGAGAGAGCAGAAGATGTGATCTGTGGATACATTGAGTGCTACGAGATTGCGGAAGAAGAGCTTCCAAAAGACGAAAGTACCGTCTTCCCTTCGGAAGATCCGACAGTTGGTCTTCCAGAAGACGAATCTGAACCAGAAGAAGCTCCCAAACCGGAATACTTTGGTGCCAGTGAGTACAGTCACACCGAAAGAATGGTAAACCCGGATGATCTTCAAGAGATGGAGGTTGCTCCTGGGAAGAAGCTGAAGCTTTCCAAGGTGATCGAGGACCAACAGTTGGAAGACTTTCGAGAACTTCTGACGGAGTTCCAGGATGTCTTCGCATGGACCATAGAAGACATGAAGGGCATACCTCGAGAGTTGGGAGAGCATCGCATTGACTTGCTGGAGGGCGTTGTTCCTGCACGGCAGAGGCAGTATCGGCTCAACCCCAAGTACTAGCTTCTGGTGAAGGACCAGATTGACCAATACCTGAAGGCAGGAGTCATCTTCCCAGTGCTTAGTAGTGAGTGGGTAGCTCATATTGTCATCGTGCCGAAGAAACAGACAGGGAAGATCCGAGTGTGTCAGGACTTCCGGAAGCTGAACTTGGCCACGAAGAAGGATCATCACCTTTTACCATTCACCGACTCTGTGTTAGACCAGGTAGCAGGACATGAGTTCTACAGCTTCCTGGATGGGTATTCTGGGTACAACCAAGTTTCAATCAGAGAAGAAGACAAGTCGAAAACCACTTTCACTACTGATTGGGGGCACGTACGCGTACAATCAAATGCCGTTTGGCTTATGCAACGCACCCGCCACATTCCAGAGATTGATGACTACAATCTTCAAGGAGTATCTCCGCACTTTCATGGAGATTTTCTTGGATGACTTTTGTGTGTTTGGATCGAGAGAAGACCACTTGATATTTCTAAGGAAGTGTTTTCTGAAGTGTAGAGAACATCGTTTGGCTCTTTACCCTGAGAAGTGCTTCTTTGGTATGTCAGAGGGGATCTTGCTAAGACATAGGATTTCCGGAAGAGGTATAGAAGTCGACTGTGCTAAGGTGGAGGTCTTCATGAAACTCCACCCCCCTGCTAACCTGACTCAGTTGAGAAGCTTCCTTGGCAACATAGGATACTACAGGAGGTTTATTGACAGGTACGCAGAGGTAGCAGGAAGACTCACTAAGTTGCTGAAGAAGGACGAACCATACGTTTGGTCTTCTGAGCAGCAGGAAGCATTCAAAGAAATGAAGAGGCTTCTGTCGGAATCCCCTGTCCTACGGCCACCTGATTGGGAAAGGGTCTTCCATATCTATGTGGATGTTTATGCTTTCGTCATAGGGGTGGTGTTGAGTCAGAAAGATGAGAAGAAGAAGGATTATCTCATCTACTATGCGGGAAGACAACTCAGTGATGCAGAGAAGAAGTACTCGACAACTGAAAGGGAGTGCCTTGGCATGATTTACTCCTGTCGGAAGTTTAGACACTATCTTCTAGCCAACCCGTTTGTCTTCTATGTGGATCACTTCTCTTTGAAACATCTTGTAAAGAAAGCAGATCTGTCTGGTAGGATAGCTAGGTGGATTCTTCTACTCCAGGAAATTTACTTACACAGTTGAGTACAGGCCCGGAAGACAGCATGTTAATGCTGACTACCTATCCAGGTTAGAGACGGAACAACGAGAAGATGACGTGGAAGACGAGTTCCCTGACGAGAAGTTGTTTTCAGTTTTCGCAGAGACACTTTCATCTGAGGGGGGGCGTACCGCCTGCTTCCCAGAAGACGAGACTAGATCTTCTGATCCAGTCTTTGCGACTTCCACAGAAGAGTCGATCTTCAAGGACTTGAAGAAGTTCTTGGAAGACCAACAGTATCCCGAGGGATTGGATGCGGAGCAGAAGGCTGTCTTCTTACACAAGGCAGGACCTTATGCCATCTTCCAGGGTATCCTGTTTCGGAAGGGACATGACGAGAAGCTAAGGAGGTGCCTCGAGCCGTCAGAGATAAAGTCGGTGATCACAGGTCTTCACTGCGAAGATGCTGGGGGTCACTACGGGCTGAAAACCACAGTGAAGAAGATGCTAGACGCCGGATACTGGTGGCCAACCATGTACCGAGACACTTTTCAGGAGATCAAGAAGTGCGATGCATGCCAGAGGGTGGGAAGACCGACAGCTACAACAAGGTGGCCTCTTATTCCCATTCTTCCGCTCGCTCCGTTCGAAAAATGAGGGATCGACTTTGTGGAACCTATCGTCCCGATGGCAAGAAGAACACGAGCACGGTACATTCTAATAGCCACCGACTATGCTACCAAGATGGTGGAAGGCGAGGCCACGAGAAAGAACGATGCCGCGGTGGTAGCCAGGTTCCTTTGGCATAACATCATCACTAGGTACGGATGTCCGCTGGAATTGGTATCAGATAGGGGTACTCATTTCTTAAATGAGACTATCTCCCTCCTAACCCAATACTTCAGGATTAAGCATCGGAAGACGACGCCATACAACCCGAAAGCGAATGGACTGACGGAGAAGTCGAACGATCTTCTGTGTAACATCCTGAACAAGGTAACTGTTAACCATGCGTATGATTGGGACACGAAATTGCCATCTGTGTTATGGGCTTTTAGGATTTCACCTAAAGTCACAACCCAGAAGACGCCTTTCTACCTAACTTACGGCATGACACCTATTGTGCCCATTGAGTTAGAGGTCCCAACATACCGGTTAGCCGTATCCGAACGCATGGGAGAAGAAGAGAGCCAGGAGCAGCGTCTTCTGAATTTCGTAGAGTTTGAAAAAGACAGGAATGCAGCTTTGGAGAAGACATACGAGGTGCAAGCGCAACGTAAAGTAAACTACGATAGCAAGTTGAGGAAGATGACCATTGTGGATGGGGACTTGGTTCTTCTCTACGACAACCGACATCTTAAGTTCCCCGGGAAACTTCATCTTCGCTGGATGGGTCCTTACCGTGTCTTGGAAGTCTTTGACAATGGCTCCTTGCAGTTGGAAGAGTTGGACGGTACACTGATGACCACTCGTGTTAATGGATGGTGCGTCAAGAAGTACTGGACATAAACAGAGGGCAGAAGACATTGATGTTTGCGGGGATGCAAACATGTGAGGGTGGGCGTATGTGGTGCCCACAAATTACAGGATGCACGAATTTTTAAAATTTTTGAGATTAATAACTTGTTTGTATAACTGAAGAAGCGTTGTTACTTAAAGTTACGTCTTCCTTAACAGGAAGCTGATCTTAAGAGATGTTTGTAATAAGAAGTTGACTTCTTCGGAAGACGACCGTCTTCGGAAGAGCGTCTTCTCAGTTGCGTCTTCGGAAGACGGGAAGACGGCGGAAGACGGGACGACGACGAAAGACAACCATCTTCCGGAAGACAGCGACCGCGAAGGCCTGACCACGGATTAGGAGTGGTTGTACCTACTGGGTCGCACCGAATAGGTAGGTAGGTCGGGGAAGACACCTAAGGTCGAAAACCCTTAATCTGCGGGGAAGATGCACAGGAAGCGCATTAGCACATTCTAACTTCTCGCAGCACAGCGCGCTTGAGAAGATCGATTTGAGAGAGTGAGCTTCGCAAGTGAGCTTTGAGAGAGGAATCGAGTGAGGACATCGAGGTAGGAGAGAACCAGTTGACAGCTAGGCGAAGGGCGAGACCGAATTGCTGGAGCACGGAAGGCAGAGAGCGAAGACGTTTCTGTGAGCTCACGAGAAGCTGACATTGGAGAGTAGCGAGTAGAATCAAAGGTGGAATCGAGGCGTGGCCAGAAATTGACAGTAGGTGCAGTCGTCAGGAGTCGCATTGGAGCTAGGACCAGAGCCAGAAGCGCGCGGAGGTCGAAGGCAACTCGGGGAGCAGAAGAACACTGTAAAGCTTCTTCCCCACGTTCTTCTCCCTTCCCACTACTTCTCGCCTCTGTTGTGTGTTCCTCGCGCTTCCCTGGCTGTGTGCAGGCAGCCTGATCGATTACCCCCACCCCCCATTCTTTCTATTGAGACATTGGACGCGGAAGCGCTGCCCAATTTCTGTCAGACATCTTCTTACTTCTTCCTAAGTCCAATTCGAACTTCCCTACACCTCGTCCTCAAATTGACGCTCTCAGCTATCAATTTCCCGACCCTACTACCCCTCTACCCCCGAAACCTCGAACAGAAGACGCTTCGGAAGATGGGAACATCTTCGGAAGACGCTTCTTAAACTTGACTGTCTTCGGAAGACTGTCTTCGGAAGTCGACTATTACCCATTCGTATCAAGAGTGGATTTGTGTTGCTTTTGTGTTAAGAGAGGCTTGGTACGAATCCTGAGTGGTGTGGTGAGTTGTTTTGTTATTTCGAGAAGTTGGAACTCGGGAACTAGGCCTGTGCCTCCCGGTCTTCCAAGCTTCTCAACTCCACATCTTCTTAGAGAGACTAGAAGACTGAAGGGCTGGCAAAATGAGCGAGAAGACGTGAGGGTCCATTTCGGGTCTCTTCTGTCCGACCCATAGCAGCCATTCCTTCTTCTTCCCGAACTTAGAAGAGAGTCGTGAGAAGACTTGCTGGTAGAATCTGGAGAGAATGGTCGAGGGTCATGTCTTCCCACCGAGCAGCAAGCTTCTTCTGAGTGCGTATGAGAGGTGAGAAGTCAGAAGAACAGAGTGCAATTGTCTTGAGTCTGTTGTGAGGATAGATTGCGCATAGGAAGACGAAGACAGGTGAGATCAGTGAAGGGAAGTCTGACTTCGGGAGGTCTTCCGAGAAAGACATTGAATCGGAAGCTGTCTCGAGTGTCTTCCCAGAGGCCACTGTCACCGCAGGAGCCCGCAACCATCTTCCGAACCTGTTATGCACTTGATGTTTTGCGAATCTTGTATCTTCTGATAGGAAGTAGGATGTAATGCAAGGTGGGTTGTCTTCTTGGTAATCCATGCGAGGCCTTGCTTAGATAGAATTGTTTAGATATAGCTCGGAAGACGAGAGCTATCTAGGAAGTACTGTTAGAACCCCGGAAGACGGAGTAGCTGTCTTCTGGAAGACTAGTTTCGGCTTCTGAGAAGTAGAAGATAGACTGTGGACACTTGGGAACGACTGAGCCTTCAGCTCATAGTAGGTGCTTGTGGCTTAGTGCAATAGATCTTCCAGCATGACGATGCATCCGCGAGACTTGGTGTTACCAGCGGCAGAATTGGCCGAGGCCACTCCTTTTCAAGGAGTTGGGTCTCGACTTCTTCTTGTGGGATTGGAACCTCGCAGACCAGGGACTTCTGGAGGAGGTGTGGGCAGCGTTGCCACCTCATAACCGTGTACCTGCGAAGGCAGGAGTAGCTCGAGGAAGACCATCTTCCTGGACTGAAGATTGGTGGCGCAGGGCTTTTCACAGGCCAGAATCCGAGAACCGAGGATATTGGTACGAGAAGAAGATCTTGCCAAGGATCGTGAGTTCGTGGCATGTGCCTAAGAGCACCACCTGCCTTTTTGTGGAAGACAAGCAGGGGAGGAACGGTTGGAAGATAGAATCGTATCGGGAGCTGAAGAAGTGACTTCTGACGAAGTTGTTTCTGCATCGCTTTCCCAAGGGGAAAGCGCAGAAGACAAGGTACTTAGGAGATCAGGACGTGGAGGATGGAATCAGTGTGGGATGACAGAGTGCCCATCTACTGGGGCGCGTACATCCACAACTATGTACAGACGGAGCTAGCGTACTTGGGTACCCCGGCGAGAGGACACTTGACGCCCTTCCTCTGCTACTTGTATGTAGCCATGGGGGATCTTAGGGAAGATCAGCTGGCATGGTATGGACCACCGGAGCGACAGGAGGTGAAGGAGGAGACCTCGGAAGACGATGACCGAGCGGCAGCCGCAACGCCCCCTCCCACTCTGATGCCACAGCTGAGGCCCGGCTCTCACCAGAAGACGCTTCTGGTGAGGGAAGACGAGTCTAGTGGATCGAAAGACGCCACGCCACCGAGGAAGATGGGTCCCAGAAGTGTACCGAGGACACCCATCTCCCTCATTCATTCCGGATCGGAGTCCGACTCAGAAGAAGACCTACTGAGTATCCGATCGGAGCAGAAGACCGCTTCTGTAACACCTGGGAGTCTTTCGAAGACTCCAGAAGACGAAGGATGGATGGGCGCTCCTGCTGCGATGCGAGGAAGCGCAACGAAGAGAGCCGCTCCTGTCATGAGAGTCTTCCACCCCGGAAGATGAGAAGAGTAGCTTCTTCTTGTGCGCAGAAGATGAAGGTCATCGTGGTGGAAGAGGCATCCTTGCCTCTAGGAGACAAGATCGACACCTCCGAGCGAGTGGTGGAGATGAACTTGTCTTTCGCAGGAAGACGACTGGAGGAGTTCATCGCCTTCTTCTACAAGGAGATCCAGCCAGCTATGGAGTTGCTGGAGAAGAGAGCGTATGCACAGGAGAGGCCCTTGCAATCTGGATTCGGCCTGCGCACCTTGCTGCGACAGGGGGAAGACCAAAAGAAGACAAAGTCGCTGGAAGCTAGTCTCCGCACCACGGAGAAGCTCGCAGCAAGATACAAAGCGGAAGCAGCCGCTTCTGCCAAGGAATCGGTGCAACTTCGGAAGAGCAACTAGGAGTTGCAGGCGCGGGTACAGCTGCGTGATCAGGAAGTCCTCCGAGTGCGAGAGAAGATCACCACCCTCGCAGAGGAGCACGCCACTTGGAAGACGCAGCGAGAAGCCGCAGAAGCGCAAGTTGCAGTTGAGAAGACGCAGCGGGAAGCAGCGGAGGCTCGTGCACATAAGATCCTAGCACAGTCGATGGAAGCGCTTCGGAAGAAGTTCAACTTCACCGCGGGTAGGAAGTTACTTACCTTAGCTAGAGGATGGGACAGCGAGTCCAAGACAAGGTTGGTGGAATGTCGGGAGAGCATGTTCAGGTACTTAGATCGACAGATAGAAGGAGTGAAGACACTTTATGGTCTTCCCTCGCTTCCAACACCTGCAACCGCATCTTCCCACGCTCCAACACCATCGACTGGATCCGAAATGGAGAAGGAGGAGTTCGACCTCGCTGTGCACTTGGTAGTGACAGCATTGGAAGCCGAGAAGACTCCAGAAGACGCCTCGAAAGACAAGATGTCTTCTGAAAGACAGGAAGACGAGCCGTCTTCCCAGGTATTCTGAGTGGAAGAAGCGACTTCTCCTGACCCCTATGAGGTCGCCATTGTCCTTAGTCTCGCACCAGTGGCTCAGAAGACGGAAGAAGCACCGGTCGATTCCGCTTCCCAGAAGACGCTTCTGTCTTCCGAAGTAGAAGCCGAAGCCAAGGAAGACGCAGCAGCAGCGACAGCAAGGCCAGCAAGAGACGATGAGGAGGAAGCCACCTCAGTGACACCCGAGGTAACTGCAGGGCTTTCTAGCTTATCAGAAGCCGCGTTAGGAGCTCCGATAGGAGCAGATCAGGTAGAGATTGCCTCCGTGCAATCTGAGTAGTTAGTAACTCCATTGACAATTCCAAATATAGTAGGATCGAACATGCTACCTTAAGGGTGGCAGTTTTTCCGTGTAATATTAGTTAGGACACCATGTGGCAGCATAGGTAACGTAGGAAGGACAAGGTGGATTGCAAATTCGGGCAGAGGGACCGCTTGCATGTGAGGTAGCAACCTCCTGTCAGCGCCTCTCTCTCCCTGGTGGTCATTTCCCCTAGTTCTCATGGCAGCGAAATAAGTAGGATCGCAGAGTAGGAGATAGAGTTCTTCCAGTTCTGTAGAATTCTGTAGCTACTGCACATACACATCGATTCTATGGTGCAGGCAGACGAGACACATTAGAGCAGAGACACAGGATAGAAAGTTCTTCGCACACTACACCCGTTGTTGGAAACATACGAATAGTCTTGGAATACACAGGAGGGGTCTGCATGCTCGCACCAGTAGTGGTTCGAAGATGTAGATAGAAGTGGTGGACAGTCTAGGAACAGGGAACGGCATCCTCCTGCAGTCTGTTAGCTAGACTGGTGTGTCGAGGAGTAGACGCAGGAAGTAGAGGGAGTGAGCTTCCCAATGCCATTGTGACTTCTTCTCGGAGAATAGATTTTGGATTTTAGTGCAGAAGCTTCGTTCATGTCTTTTGGATGGTGGGTTCCTTGAATTCGCTCCCAATTGTGCATGAGAAGTGTTCTTCTTGAGTGGCGGTGACTGTCAGCAGTTGTGGAAGTGTAGCTTGGCTCGTTCAGTAGAGCACTTGGGATCTACGTACAAACGGTCTTATGGGTAAGGGATCCCGGAAGACAGAGTAGTCAGAGCAGCGAAGTGAAGAAAAAAGAAGTCTTCTTCCCACAGCAGAAGACGACATCCTCGAGTAGAAGACGGTGCAACAGTACTCACGTTTGTTGTCTTCCTTCCCAAACTATTACAAGCAGGGATGGCTTGTTAGTCAGGATCCGGACTAGAAGCCTGTCGGAATCTTAATTTCCTCTTTTCATCTTGTTTTCTCTTGTTTGGATTTTCTCATCTTCCCCATCTTCTCTCATCTTCCTCATCTTCTTACCTTCTTCTAGTGAGCTTCCGAGACTTCTATTGAGCTTCCGTGAAGGTGAATGTCGTTGTAGTGCTGCAGAAAGACCATTTCCGTAAGCAGAAGCATGGGAAGGCTACAGGGGCATACACCCTGTGATTAATCTAACCCGTTGGAATGTGAGTGTGAGAATAAGGTGTAACGACCGTTGCTAGTCGACTTCTGCGAAGCAGGACAGCCTTCTGGAGGTGTGAGAAGACGGGCTGAACCCCCAGAAGACGAGAATCGCTTCGGGAAGACAGTATCGAGAAGACCGGAAGAAGCAACCTGGAAGCAGGAAGATCGTCTTCTCGAGCTTCTCTGTGAATAATTGTGTGATATTTTAGTTGGTAGTTGTTTGTTTAGTTCCAGAGCACCATGTGGCGTGTCTGGAAGACGTGTGGTTTTGTGTGGTTTTGTGAGAAGACAGGATTTTTAGGCAAAACCCGTGTGTTTGTGTGTTTGAACAGATCCTAGAACTTAGAGCAGCGATTACTTGCGTAAATCCTCTGTGGGAACGATATCTTGTATACTAAATGAGCAAAAGGAGTAATCCTGCGTCACTACAACCCTCCGCGTCTCTTGAACAGTTTCACACGTTTGTCAGCCACAGATAGCTTCAAAGGAGTACCATCCAACTCACGCAAACTATAAGTGGCATTCTCATACACATCTAGCACAACATAAGGCCCGAACCATCTTCGAGAGAACTTACGAAGTGTAGAATGCTGATTCTCCAACGTGTTATCATATACCAGAACCCAATCACCAACATGTATTGGCTTCGGTCGTAGTCGGTGAGTCTTGTCAAAACGTTCTTTGTTTTTGACTCGAGCCACCTTCAGCCTCTCCTGCGCATCAGCAAGATCCTCTTCCCTTCGCTCCAACTGTCTTATACGTAAATTTAGGAGTGAAGCACGATCTATACCATCTTCCCACGGTAGCGTAGCCCACATAGGAAAGTACTCTTCAGCAGGCATGATCGGTTTCTGACCCAAGATAAGCTCAACTGCATATAGTCAGTCGTAGTATAGTGTGTAGTTCTATCAGCCCACAAGGCAAATGGAAGTAGTCTCGGCCATTCTCTGGGCTTACCATCGCATGCTTTCACTAAAGTGTGAACAATAGAAGGGTGTCCTTTAGTGGCAGCCAGAAGGAGCCACTAAAGACACCAGATAGTTTATATTGGTGATGATATCCAGCACAACATTACACATATGGGTACGGTTCCTCTATCTGTTGCATCTTCAAACATTTTTGCTCTGAGAGACGTACTGTATGTGCTCATCATTATTAGGAATCTAGTTTTTGTAAGTCAGATGGTGGAGCATGGTTATCAAGTCTGATTCAACAGCGAGGGATGTCTTGTTGAAACTAGTGGTAACAATGTAGTGGTCAGAGGGTCCCGAGTAGGAAGGCTGTTCAAATTGGATGATGTTCAGCCTCAACTTCAAGCTGCAATGTTTGTTCATACTTCTGGAGTCTCAGATTTGGAGATGTGGCATAAGAGAGTAGGTCATATGAACTATCAGCGGTTGAAGACCTTATCTACGTCAGAGCTAGTTACATATTTTCCCAAGTTCACATCTCCTATCTCATGTCAGATTTGTAAAGCTTGTCATTTTGGCAAGCAAGCTAGGCAGCCATCTTGCCATGAGGAGACTAGAGCCTCCAGGGTGTTGGAGTTGATACATCCTGATGTATGGACTGCATCTCAAGCAAGCTTGAATAGTTCTCTGTACTTCATCTCGTTCATAGATGACTTCTCGTGATTTACTTGGGTTTACTTCTTCAAGGTGAAGTCAGACGTCTTTGCTGTGTTCCAATCATTCAAGACCCTAGTTGAGAAGCAATATAATGATTGCATCCTACGGCTCCGTTCGGATGGAGGATATCCTCTCGTCACTTTGATATCTTTTTGCAAAAGCATGGGATCAAGAGAGAGATCACGTGCAGCTACAGTCACAACAGAATGCAGTAGCAAAGAGGAAGAACAGACACATTGCAAACTCAACATGTGCGATGCTGAATGAGAAGTCTATGCCTAAGTGTTATTGGACGGAAGCTGTTGCCTATGTTATCTATCTCATGAACCGTGCACCAACTGCAGCGGTACATAAAGACCCCTTACGATATATTGATAGACAAGAAACCAGACCTCTCAAGTCTCAAAGTGTTTGGTTCTATATGTTTTGTATATGTATCAGATGAAAGGCGCAGCAAGCTGAACCCGAAAGCTGAGAAGTGTATCTTCTTAGGCTATGCTTCTGATACGAAGAGATATATGTGTTATATACCAACTTCAAGGAGACTGTCATCAATAGAGATGTTGTTTTTTATGAGTTGTTATCCTGGTATCAGGCTACGTCAGGTTTTGTTGCTGTTTCATTTGTTCTATCCTCTGTCCAACCAGTTCATGTAGATTTTACAACAACTCAAGCCACTAGTTCAAGTAGTGGTAGTGCTGTATTTCATCTAATGCGCATGAGAGCTCATTGGTCTGACCAAGTCCTCGCAGTTGCTATATCGACGGTTCAAGACCCTACACTTGTTGTTCAACTTATACAGGTTGCACATTCCAACAGCTCTCCAGTGTTACAGCAGATGATCAATGAGCAGCGTAGTGCAGATACTGTGCATGCTTTTGACGACGACAACAACAGCTCTTAGTCATATCATGGATCTGAAGTTGGACCATCATGTCAATCTGATCTGCGGAGGGCCACCAGAGTGAGACATCATGTCCAACATTTTCAGTGTGAAGGTTTCTTGGCTGAACACCATGCCTACATGGGAATGTAGTACATGAGCAGGAATCGAGTTCTCTTGAGGAGATGATGCATCACGCAAAATGGGTGCAAGTCATGCAAGTTGAGCTTTCAGCTCCGCAACATCGGTAGACTTGGGAGCTGGTTGATTAACCTTATGGTAATAAAGTCATTGGTTGTAGATGAGTTTACAAGGTCAAGAGGAATTCGGATGATTCGGTCCATAAACACAAGGCGAGACTTGTGGCTAAAGGATATGCGCAGCAGTATGGTCTTGACTTTGAGGAAACCTCCAGTCCGTCGGATAACCAAGATGGCTTCCATACGCACCGTTGTGATATTTGCTATAAGTAAAGGGTGACAACTGCATCAAATGGACTTCAATAATGCTTTCTTGAACGGAGATTTGTAGGAGGAGGTCTACATGGTGCAACCCCCTGGATACGAAAACCAGAGTTATCCAAATAAAGTTTGTAGAGTCCATAAGTCCTCGTATGGACTTAAGCAAGCTCGAAGAGCTTGGAATGCCAAGATTAACTCGTTTCTACTATTGCTTGGTTTTCGTCTGTGTAGATCAGACTCCTCATTGTACTCTCTGCAGGTCGAAGATAACACAATACTGATCATCATCTATGTAGATGATCTAGTTATCACTGGTACCTCTGAGAGTCTTATCGAGCAGGTGAAAGATCAGTTGAAAGTGGAGTTTGATTTGAAAGATCTAGATGAACTTAAGTACTTTCTAGCTATTGAGGATGGAGGTGATACATGGCTCTTACAGAGATAGTATGTTTTGAATAAGCTAGAACAGTTTGGGATGATAGCTTGTAAGCCTATCTCTATCCCTCTTGTGTCTTCTCTGAAGCTAAATGCTGAGGATGATGAGCTATTGACAGATCCAAATTTGTATAGATAGATTGTAGGCAGCATGATCTACTTGATCATTACTAGACCTGATCTAAGTTACGTTGTAAACCTAGTTCGTCAGTTCATGCATGCACCTAAGAAACCTCATCTTGATGCAGTTCGACAGATTCTACGATACGTGAAGTTCACAATCCACTATGCAACGGGTGGTCTTTTCTTGTTACATGGTTTTACTGATGCAGATTGAGCAAGAAGTGCTCAAGATAGAAGATCTACGTCAGGTTTTATCTTCAACCTTGGAGACTCTACGGTTAGCTGACAATCGAAGAAGCAACCTACAATTGCTCTGTCATCGACTGAAGCAGAAATACAGAGGTGTCACTAATGTCACTTGCGAATCCGTTTGACTTCACATCTTACTGAAAGATATGGGTGTGAAATTTTCTGATCTTGTTGTTTTACACACAGACAATATCAGCAGTATTAAATTTACTTCTAATCTTGTTTTCCATGCTAGGACCAATCATATAGAGGTCTATTATCACTTCATTTGAGAGAAATTATTGGCTGGAGAGATAGATATGAGATATGTATCTACAGGTGGACAAGTTGCTGATATATTCATCAAAACTTTACCTGGAGATAAATTTGATATTTTCAGATTATGTCTAGATGTTAAAGATATTGATATGAGCTTGAGGGGGTCCGTTGATATATGTAGTAAAAGCTCTTGAAGCTACTATGTATAACATGTACATACACAGTTAGTATACTTAGGACACAGCTAAGTTGCGGGGATCCAATCCCTAATGTGTTTTACTCTCTTTATTTATTGAGAAGGGACGCTGCCTCTAGGTTAGTTCTTTCGATGATATTTCTCTCCCTTCTTTTGTTCCAGTTGTTAGAAAGCTGCGAGAGCCTCCTTCCTTGTTAAAAGTTTTTTCTCTCTTGTTGGAGTGGTGCTATGAATGTTGGGTTCTTGCTACCATACATCTTAGAAAGTGAAAGGTCGCACAAGTTCAAGGGACCAACATCGTTCTTGTAAAGCCATATTCTACGAGCAAAGCAAGCGAGCGACGGGCTAAGAAGGAAGATGGAACGGCTGCGATCGTCGCACTTATAATGAATCTGAAACTCCCTCCGCCTCTCAAACTGAATTTGCTTTCGGCCACGCGCTCCAAGTGGACGACTGTCTCTTCAACTGGCGTGGAATAAGATGAGAAAGTGGACTTGTCCGACGTCGCAGAGAGGACGCGTTCACGAGTTGCGCATAGAGAAAATGCACAAGGAGGTCGAGCAGAACAAAGGCGGGGAAGGAACGTAACGTCGGAAGACACGATAGGGCAGACAAGTGGAAGTGGGTCGGGGTTGAGGTGAGTCAGCAGCTCAGGGCTGGAGACGTCGTCAAGCTCTCAGGGGTCATTCACAACGGAAGCTGTTCGCAGTTCATGATTGCCGCTCAAAAGGAGTACTCTTCGGGAAAGAGAGGAAAGTACATAAAACTATGTCTACTTTTTCTCTTTGTAATTTTTACTGGTAAACAAGGTGCTGCGATTGCAGTGGAATTTCACGGCTATGCATTTGATATAAATTTGAATCTAAATTTTTCTCTGTTCCTCTAGTTTTTATTTACTAAAACAAATATATTAAAAGATAAAATTTTATATTTTACAAATTTACAAATCTAGAGATAGCTATACCTAACCTTCCCAAAGAATCATTCAAAGTAGTTTAGATGTACAACAAAGTATATAGTTTAAGTGTAGATATGCTACATTAAACCCTAGGTGTAAAAAAAGTGAAGAAAAATATATTTTTTTCGTTTATTTGGATTAGGAAAAAAGTATGGTTTTTATAAAGAATCATTAAAATTTATTTTAACAATTTTCAATAAATTTTTAAGTTTTAAGTTTAGAATTAATCACATATTATAAAGCTATGGAAGAGGTGTGGTTTAAAAAGTTTGTTTCTTATAAGAAAATCTTATCAACAAGAGTAAGTTTCAGAGTAGATCTCTATTACAGAAAAACTAGTCTTCTCTCAAAAGTTTTCCATAAAACATGGCGTATCACACGACCCGTCTACATTGACTGAGAAAGATCCGAGTGTTTTGTCTTATGCAACCAAAAAACTACGTGTACGAGATAGTGATCCAGTTTCTAAGATTAAAGTCCTCGAGGTCGCTCATTCGGATGTCTTGGATACCGTCTTCGGTTTTACGGCCAATCAGGAATATTATTGGTTAAAACCAATTCTAAGACTCAAGATCGTCTCAGGACTTCTCAATGGGGAACTAGTCTAAGTATAAGTCTTCAGATTCTTTGTCCTTTGACAATCCATCTACATAATGAAAACATCCAATGTACAGTTTGCAGGCATATAACAGGACTCACGGCTTTGTTCCAAAAGTGTTTGTGTATAGATAAGACAAAAAGATCTCACTTTTTCTTCTTTTTTTTCGTCTTTTGTCGTCTTCTTATTTCGATGGAACCGACGGTTAGCAAATGCATAGCAACAATCTGGCAATTTTTTCTCCCTTTATGTTACCGGAACAAGTGCAAATGTTATGGAAATCTAAGATTAAACTATGACTAAAATTGAATCTATTTGTAAATATTAAATGACGATTAAACCTACAGTTGCGATAACGTACAAAGATAACTCGTAAATTTGACGCATAGAAGCACGGATCCGGAGGTACAAGTAAAGAAGTCTAGCGAATAAAAGAATTATTTAATTATTACTTATATTAATTTATCACCTAACCCCTTCGGACAGAAAATAAATTATGTAATAAATAGGTAATAAATTAAACTTGCTTCCATCTGAAGATGGGAGCGATGAAAAATTCTGGACTCCGATCACCGGAAACTGATACACCACAGTTGAGGATGGGTTCAGGTCCTGGAATTGATGTGTGGCAGGTTAGTCCGGGTTCAGTTCAGAAAATTGATAAATCATTGTTTTGGTTCTAAATCATTGTTTTGGTTCCAAAAATTGGTATGCCACTGTTAATTAAGTCTCGATTAGGAGCAGTTCGAGACTTCTCCTATGTGAGAGCCGAAGAGAAGGCTTGCAGTCAAAAATATGCATGCAAGATCAACTTCCCGGAACTTTTGCTTTCCTTGCATATAGTCTAAAGCTTATTTGCATATTCACCTCTCTTCCATTTGAAGATGGAAGGGGATGTAAGCTTAACACTAATTTATTATTTAATCTTTTCTACGTGAAGGGTTAGTTGCTAAATTAAATTTTATTTTTATTTCAGCAGGTCCTCTCACTTATACCCTGAGAAGTATATGGCTCTGCACTTCACTTATGGGCTTTCTATTGACGTGATAGTTGTTTCCAGAATGATTAATATTTAATAAATAAGTTTAATTTTAATTTTTATTGAAACTTAATCTAGATTTTCTAAATAACATTTATAACATTCTCGATAATATATAGAGAGCAAAAGTTGTTGAAGTTGATCGAGCATGGTTATTCACTTCATTCTCAAAGCACTTGCATATTATTAACCTCTTTCTATTTTTTGATGGAAGAAGAAAATATCCAGAGGTTTTATTTATTATTTAATCTTTCCTGCCAGAAGGTTAGGTAATAAATTAAACTCACAGTAAGTTAATGTATAAATAGCTACAGTTTCTCAGACTTGTATCTTCAGCAGCAAGGCAGTCTATTGATTGCTTATGGTTTATATACAAGTCTTCTCCTCTTTTCAGGCATGTACTAATAGTTAATGTTTATAAATTATTTTGATTATTTTATCTACTTGGTATACAATTTTTGCTTAACAGTTATATATTTCTCCACTAACAAAAAACGAGCTAAATTTCCCATCATTCATCGAGAATGCATGTTTCACCTTTTAAGTTTAGTTTCTTATCTAATTATTTCTAACAAAGAGAAGGAGATTTGCGTGGAATCAGCCTCCGATATGTAGTTTCAGGACCACGGTTGTCAATGCTCCCCTTATGGGTTCTTTCTAGATCTTTTTGCATCTCTAGGTCTCTTTTTTGATGGAGGAGGTAAATATACAAAGCTTTAATTTATTCTCTAACCGCTCGTTAGGAAGGGTTAGGTTATACATTAAACTGCAAGAGAATGTAATCTCTTTGAGATCAACCTCTCTTTGATATAAATTTTTGGGAGTTCATTTGTCAATGTTCCTCGATATCGTATTGCATTTTGCGTGAAAGTTGCCTCAAAAAGTGTGAGGTTGTTGGTTATAGAGATATCGTGTGCTAAACAAATATGAGAGAGAGAGAAAAATAACCACGAGAATAAGCTTTGTTAGATATACCCAAATCTCAATTTGCTTATAGTTCTATATTTTCTCTATAAACACCAAACCAATAAACACGCATATGTAGTCTGTAGTTTGCAACCAAGTGTTTGAATCCAAACATAAGACAAGAACTACCGAAGTGTTACTTGAAATAAGAAAAACATCTTTTTGCTAACAAAAAGCTTCACAATAGTTTCCCGCAACTCGAAACATGAACCAAACTCATCCATGTACATGCTGGTACCATAAAACAAGCTACATACAAATCCTCACAACTAACTAGAACCTTAACGAGTCGGATATGTCAAAATTTGTACTGAAGGAGTCCATATGGAGACTACTTCCTTTTGTCAATTCGTCTTCAAATGTCAATAGGTTCTTCTTTTATGACTCCACTGGCTCTAGAAACCTTAAGATCCGCTCGCAATAATCAAATTATCTCTAATTTTTGATTGTAGATGACTAAACCCTCAAAATCTTCTTCTTTTGGCTTAAAGCCACGTACAGCAAATAAAACGGATCATTTATCATAGAACCATCTTTTCGTGTAAGTAGATATGACATATTGATCCCAATGACTCTCCAAACTAACATTCTGGAGCTCCTTTCGTGAAAAAAAGATGAAAAATTCGATCGCATGAAGAAAACAAATGAAGTAAAATGTGTTAATCAATTATATATTTTACATTTTATATTTTGAACATAAAAATTTACTTTTATAATGATTCAATATTTGTTCGACAAGTAGTGTCCTAAAAATATAGTAATTGTTATGGAATTTCTGCTATCTGTCTTTTGATATCTTTCAATCTTGCTCAAAATAATTTTATTTTATGATGTATGAAATCTTGTGTAAATAAGGAATATCTGATTCAGTGATAGATCTCCATGTTCATCATGTACTTTGAACTTGTGTGGTTTTAAAATATTTCAGATTATTCTATCAAATCAATATTTATTACTAAGATTTAAAAAACAATTATCAGATTTTAAGATTATGAAATTCTTTTTATCTAGATAAATATTATATTCATGTAATATTATGCTTTTAATATTTTATTTTGAACTCTCCATACTAGCATTTTGGAGCTCTTCTAGTGAAAAAAGATGAAACATTTGATCACATGAAGTAAAAAACTGATGTAAAAATTAGTATTAAATTTATAGTTTATATTTATTAAACATAAAAATTACTTTTATAATTATTCAATATTTGTTCAAACATGAAATTGCATAACAATGACTATACCTATAGAATAAGTATAGTCATTGTTATGCAATTTCAGCTATCTGTCTTTTGATATCTCTCAACTCTGCTCAAAATAATTCTATTTTACGATGTATGATATATAGCGTGTAAATAAGTAATATCTTATTCAATGATAGATCTCCATGATCATCATGTACTTTGAACTTGTGTGGTTTTAAAATATTTCAGAATTATGCTATCAAATCAATATTTATTACTCAGACTTAAAAACTGAATTATTAGGTTTCTGTTAAGATTATTAAGATTATTAAGGCTTTTATATCTAGATAAATATTAAATTAATGTAATATCATAATATTAAATTTATGTTTGGAACGAGGTTTATTGTTCAACCCTCGTTAGAAATAATTCAATTTTATGATGCACAAAATCTAGAATAGAAAGTTAATATTTATTCAGAGTTCTCCTTGATTGTCATGTACTTTGCACTATAAAAGAACCTAATATTTAATTTTATGAAAAATCGTTACAATAAATATTGATTTGATAGCAGAATTTTGAAATATTTAAAACCACACAAGTCCAAAGTACGTGATGATCATGGAGATCTATCTATGAATAAAATATTACTTATTTACTCACCATATTCATATATCATAAAATCTAATTACTTTGAGCAAGTTCGTTTATTCTTATCATAGTTTTTTGATCAAATTCAAATTAATAATAAATGATTTTTTGGGATAATTACTGATTTATAAAATAAATGATTTTAATACCATAGCATACTACATGTGCCTTAATTTCATTCAACCTTGTTCTAGATAATTTAGTTATATGAGTAAATGTATGGTTTACTTAGAGATCTTCTTGATATTCATGTTATCAAATTTATAGTTTACATCAAGATAATTTCATCTTGATATGATTCTTAATTTATTTAACAAGAGTAGTATCTTGAGAATTATACTAATTGTCATGCACTATCATACTAGATGCTTTTTCAACCTTGTACTTCCAAACTAACTAATGAAGCATCTGTCTTTCAGTTCATTTGTCTTACTTTTTTGGTTTCTTTTGACATTGTTTTTTTTTAATTTTCTTTGTGTGACTTGAACTATTGTGAGAATTATCTATAACTTCTATATATGATAACATTATGTTTTTCTAGACAGGAGTTCAATTTTTTGGATAAACTATCATTTCGTGTGTTTCTTGGATCAACTATCCATCAGTCTCTTGGATGTACATGGTGTTTGGAATATAAGCTTTAAAACATTTTGCACATATAGAACGATCCATTAAGCGATAAATTACAAAGGGTTATTAAACTATTTGGATAATCATTGTGGATATGTAAAAAATTAATTGTTCTTTTTTGTTTTAATTGTTTCTTGTATCAGTTCTACTTCCAAAATTTGAACATGTGGATGTTCAAATTTAATAACCCTTTGTAATTAAACTTATCACGATCAATATCACATCCACATGTTCAAATTTTGGACTGTGGACACATGTTCACAGATTGATGGACACAAAGGGTTATTAAAAAGGAGGTTATTAAATTTAATCCTCACCATTTTAAAGAAGAAAGATCTCAACAATCAACTTCTCTCATATTTGACATAAGGGCACATGCCATTACTTTACGTAATCATCCAAAATTACTGCATGATCATTGTTTATTTACACCTTGTGTCTTCCATTTTATGAAGATTTGTGCACCCCAACATCCATGAAAAATTACTGCGTTAGTTATTATAACACGAAAGCTGGTGCATCCATGCACAGTACATTATAGTGCCTAGTGTTATAAAGGAAAAGTTTGTATGCGAAAATAGTGCTTGTTACCAGATCTAACTACAGTCGACTCTCTTTAAATGAATGTTTTATATTTGCATAATTATCTAATTGCATAGAAATAGATGGGAACGGCGACGGTTCAAGAAGTATAACTGCATATTGCATAAGATTTTAGGTGATTATGTGAGATCTGGAAGTGATCTCCACCGTTGAATTTTGATCATATAAGCATAAGTTATTACCTTTTAGATTGTACTTTTTTATATATCCTTTAAGTACAAGGTGAGCAGATATTCTCTGATGATCTGCTAGTACTAAATAAGCATTATCATAAATTTATGAAGAAAAAATTGGATCAAAGTAAACAAACTGTAATTACTCAAATTTTCAGACCATTTATATTTAAACTATAATTAAAATAAAATGTTTAATAAAATTCTTTATTTGGATATCACTAAATGCGCAACTTTTTGATTCCACCGACAGGATGCAGTTAGAGAGAGTCGACTGTACGTTGGACGCCATCATAACGAGGAGAGGTCAGTGCTGCACCAAGACAAACCTTGACTAGGTTCACTGGGAACAACTATGCTTCGTTGTAGGTTGTCCAGACGAATTTGTGTCGAGCACAACGACGCTGTATCGTCTGGGCCCGATCTCTTTTTAGACCTTTACTTCCGAAGGCCATACAGATGTGAGGAGCGCCGTAAAACCATGGTATTGAAGGAAGGGTAACAAAGAGGTTTAGGATGAGAAGGAGGAGGATGCGTGGCAGTACCGCTCTTCATCCCTTTGTATAGTTATGCGTCTCGAAGACGAGCACCTGGGAAGAAGTTTGTTCGGTAATCCACTTAGAGTTGTTACGCGAAGCGCCCAGATCGTTTGAATTAGAGGGTTTGCGGTGCATGGTCCGACGGGAGGGACGTAGGGTGTTGAGAGTTGTAACACGTTAGTGGTAAGGGAAGAAGATTCAAGGAGGAACATTGTAGAGGGCGATGGAGGCTTCGTCGTCCGCATCGGTGGCACGGCAGACATGGGAGCTAGAGAACAATGTACAAATGGAGAGTCTAGCGGGAGCAGCTGTGGATGTAGATGCCATCTATCAGTATGATGAAGCTGCGCATGCTAGCATTCAGCTGCAGAAACCCTGGAACAAGGATCCGCACTATTTCAAGAATGTTAAAATTTCTGCTCTAGCGCTCTTGAAAATGGTTGTCCATGCGAGATCGGGGGGCACGATCGAGGTCATGGGATTAATGCAAGGAAAGACGGATGGAGATACTATCATAATTATGGTACGACAGTGTGATTTCGTCGACTGACACGAGAAATAGCTGCCCTGATTCTTTCAAGCTCTAAATTGCTGCAAGTAGATGGGATAAATGTCATTCTACCTTCGAGAGTGAAGTTTTGAAAGGTCTTGCTAATCTCTCGATTTCCTTAGAAATTGTATTTCCCAAGGCTAGAAGCAAATTACTTGAAAGTGAATTCTGATATAACATTTGAAGTCAATACCCTAGCTTTCATCTGCCTGGCCCTCCCGCCGTACGGTGGCAGGCACTTTTCTCGAGCCCTGGGAGTATTGATAGCGCACCGCGCTAAGTATTTGCGCCTTAGCGCACTTCGACTAGAAAAAGTTCGAGCTTGGTGCTCTCCAGTTTGTCAGGATGGGTTTTTTATTTCTTTTGCTGTCGTTTCTTTCTGGTGCATACGTTTTCAAATCTAACGGTCGCAAATCTAAACCCACAGGATGCGTTTGCTCTACCAGTGGAGGGAACAGAGACTCGTGTGAATGCGCAGGCAGATGCTTACGAGTACATGGTTCAGTATACACAAACCGATAAACAGGTACTCTCTCGTTTCTTGTGGCCTTTTACGCCTAGTCCCAGAATTTGTTGGAGGACATTGATGTGTATGCTTCAGACGGAAATCCACCGACAGATCCTGCACTTCTTCAGCTCCTAGTTACAGTCCGGGCTCTGAAGTTGTGAAACATAAGGTACGTGCTAAGCTTCAATTGTTTATGGAGCGCTAGGTAGAGTAACTGACGCGCAAGGTGTACTCGAACATCAGTGCTGATCCAGTTCAAAGGCTTGGTTGTGTTGCAAGACTTCGTACTTCGAGCAATGACATTGTTGTTTGTTTTGGAGCAGGTTGGGAGGCTCGAGAACGTGGTTGGTTGGTACCATTCACATCCAGGCTATGGTTGCTGGTTATCTGGAATTGATGTGTCTACACAGATGCTGAACCAGCTGTACCAAGAGCCATTCTTGGCTGTTGTTATTGATCCTACCAGAACGGTTTCTGCTGGAAAGGTTGAAATAGGTGCTTTCAGGACATATCCTCAAGGGTACAAACCTCCAGATGAACCACCATCTGAGTATCAGACTATTCCGTTGAACAAAATTGAAGATTTTGGAGTTCACTACAAACAGGTGCGGGCATAATCGTCATTTATGAACTATTTAAGTGGACGGGTTTGTTTTATCTAAAACTGAGATAAGGGATGTGAACTAGAAAAGAACATGAGCAAGTCATGAAACTCCATGTCGTTGTTGTTAGTATTCGCGAAAAGAAGGACGCTAACGTACATGCACCCCCTATTCTCCTTACTATGTACTTCCCGGGTTCGCTGCTGACGGGTTACCTCGAGTATGCGTGGGTAGTTTTTTTGCATTACTCTGCCATCCGCACAGACCGACATATATCGTCCGTGGGCGTCCGTAACTATATTGTTCGTGCACTATATCTGTTCACGGTGTAGATTTCTTGTGTGCTGCCTCTTTTTATGCGTATAGTTCGTGAGTGGAACTGCTATACTCATGGACGAACCTCTAATCTTCTACATGGTTGACAATCTACTTGCGCCAATGCTGGTTCGGTTATTCCCGTCTGCTTAATGATTGCTTCTTCTTATGATGCATACTGTTTTGTTTATTTTAGTGCTTGTCATTTCCTAGAGAACTCGCGCTTCATGCACTTTACAATTTGCCTTACTGGTATCAGTAGAATAGTCATATACTTAGATTGTTAGGCACCGCATATTGTACTCGCCATCTCTTCTGCACTTCCATGCCTGGGGGTACCATGTTTGGAAATGTGCTCCTCCCATACACATTCCCGTTGGTCCGGTATACATACGCTAGGTTCTTACACCAAGTTAGCACACATGTACACCACTCTTTTGTTACTTACTTTGCATTTCCCTGGGTTCAAAACTATTTGGGGGTCACCTAAGTGTGTAGGCGAAGTCACTGTTTCTCCGGAAACTGCTTTTCCCATGTTCCAAGATCGACTCATGGACGAAAATATATCTGATCTGATGATTTACACGGTAATGCGCACTTTGCTTGGCGATAAAATTAAGGTTATAGTGACCTGACTGACCTGGCATGTTGTCCTCTCTCCTTAAGCGTCACCCTGTCTTCAGTACAAGTTTCTTGACGCTATCCAAACCTCAGTTTTTGGTCCCTACGTCTCAAACTGACTACTTATATGACAACCGTGGTGTCAGCACGGGACTAAGCAGGACCCGAGCTCAGCATTAAAGCGGGGATAGTAAACAGAGCCAGCCCACTTTTCAAATGATTCCTTCGTCCGCTGGACGGCCGTTTAGTCTGTCTCCTTCTCTTTGTTGAAATCGTTTTCCGGTCAGGCAATGAACATTTTTATTTCTTATCAGACAAAGACTCAAACTCGTACCTTGAGTCGGCCTTTTTCAGCATACTACGCACGCCAAAAACGTGTGGATACCTGCATGCTTTGCATGTATGTCGTAATTAGTTATTGGGTACACATCTACTCATTAGCTACTGCGGTGCTACTGAATGTTGAGCTAAAGGCTTATCACTGGCTCTTGGAACATGAATGTATGCTTGTTGCTTGCTCTGTGACTAAGATGCACACCCTCTCTACTTTCTTTATTCTGGTTGAGTTTCTACACTGGGCTTCCACTTATCGCGATATCTCTTATCTATGCCTTATTTTATCTCTTTTCTGCATTAGAACCCGCATATGCTTATATTTGCATGCACTGCATATTGTACATCTCTTCTATACCAGGGACTACCATCTCTGGTTAAGATCTCTACTTAAAAAATAAATAAAAATTATGTGCTTTGTGCTGACCATTGTCATGCAGTTTATTGTCCATAGTTTCCTTTGACTGGGTCAGGGACTTAGTCTGCACGCTTGCTGTTGTTTATCATATAGAGGGCAACACAGATGTATGCTGGAGGACGTCAACTGTACACCGGATAAAATAAATCTACCTCCGAGATCAAGTTAGTTTGTCGCAATTAGCGTGTACTGTTGGATGGTCTTAGGCCTAAATCATATTACATTGTTGGACCTGGCAGTATTATTCTCTGGACATTACGTACTTCAAGTCAACACTCGACTCGCACCTGTTGGATCTACTATGGAATAAGTACTGGGTCAACACTCTTTCTTCGTCTCCTCTTCTTGGCAATCGCGATTACGTTGCCGGCCAGGTTTCAGATCTTGGTAATCCTCTCGCTCTCACCTTGCTCCGACGTAGTTGAATTCCAGCTTGCGGTGCTAGACGTTAAGGTCCATAGCTTGTTGGTAGCTAAAAGCCACACGGAAACACTGACACCGGTGTCGTTCCAAATGTGTCACAGCTGAAAAGCTTGAACAAGCTGAAACTCAATTAGCTCACTCGGGCCGCATCGGGGGTTTCTTGATGCCTCCACAAAGGAAGAAAGAGGTACTGCGTTTACTCCATTCATCCTTGAATACTCGTCTACATATCTGTGTTGTCTGTATTAAACGTTGGATAGTTACAGACGATTTACAGATCCAGCTGTCTCACGGTTTAAAGCTGGAGACCTCGCCGGAAAAGTAACCAATAACTCTCCTCTTGTTTTGCAGGAAGAATCACAGTTAGCGAAGATAACTCGCGACAGCTCAAAAATTACTGTGGAGCAAGTGCATGGACTCATGTCGCAGGTCAGTCTCTGCCCGGCGTAATGCGAATAGCGTGTACCTTATGTTTGTCAAGCAAGGTCACTGCTCTTTAATACAGAGGTTGTCTTCACTTATTTTTCACAGTTAACGACTTGCTGTCTAATCAATGATGTTCTGATTTTCATAAAGATACCTGTGTATGTCAACATTGAATTCTGTGTCCTTTTTAGGTGATCAAGGACATTTTGTTCAACTGCGTAACACCAGGGAACTCAGCTGCCCCCGTTGATTCATTTGGTCCCGAGCCTATGGTAGAAGCCTGAGACTAAATGGATGGGAGGTCGGTGAATCTGTACTTGGCGCTGCTCACCGCTCAGTTTCAGTCGTGATACACCTCCAGAGAGCCTCAAATGAGATGGTGGACTTGAGCAGAAGCCTTGCGCTGCAGTTTATTCACAGTTCATGCAAGGTAAGAATGGCCCAACAACAGACTCATACAACAACTCTGAGAGGACAAGATTTATGATGCTGAAAGTGTTTCTCCTTGTTAGAGATACTACGCTCCTGAGTTGGTAATGTCAGTGTCTGATACTTTAGCTTAAGGGCTAACAGGACAGTTTCAGTACACCCTGATCAAGTGGATGCATGACGTTGTCGAGTTGACAGTGTCAACTTGATAAACGCACTCGTTTGTACAGTAAATGAAGAGCTTTAGGCGGAGAAGTTGAAAGCCTCGTTTTTGCTTCGTTGCTGTCTCAGTCTCGATCTCGTTCTTAAGGAACTTTTCATGGTCAATCGTTATCGGCGCTCATCAATGGCTCCTCAATCAAGGACTGCCAGTTTTTGTCTTCTTTCATCACTGCTCACCAGGTCTTTGGGTCGAACCTTCAGTGGCCAATCTTTTAAGAAAGTTGAGCTTTATAGAAAGGTTGACCTCTGTATGAAAGACCTCTCAGCGATTGAAGAAATGCGTTTGGGTTGAGGCAATGGGAACGTATTGGTTTGACACCATAGTCTGCTGATAAGTTGATTTCCCCAAACATGCAGTGTATGCAGTCCGGGAACCGTCTGTTCGTTCGAGTATCGAATTATCTTCCTCTCGCAGACTGCAATTCAGAAGCCAGTGGATGTTACGATTTCCTGTTTTCGTTTTTGACTTAGTTCAGATCCAGTCTTCGTAAGATTCAAAGAAGCAGATTTGAATCTCTGTGTAACAGTGAGTTCCGCCTTTACCAATAGAACGTAGTTAAAATAGATTTAGAAAGTTCTGTGCGTAATTCCACAACGGAATGACCCTGGAACTCTTTTGTCGAGAATAATTGATAAATTTTGCCAATTTCAGTGTTTCATTTCAGCAAACAGACTAGATGGGTTGTGCGAGCGTGCTCAACAGGCCTGTTCAGCAATATTGCGTTTCGACCCGCATAGTCCACGTTTCTTTTGCTATTTGTCAATTTTTACTTTTTTTATGCTTATGTTGGTAACTGGAGATAATTTTATTTAGTTTGATATCGATGTGGATTGATATATGCTGTTGGCACAGGTGGTTTTCAGTATCAGATGGTTCGGTAGCTTTGTCTTTCTTAATTTGAAGCCTCTCTCCGAATAACTCCTGGTTACTTCCTTTCGACCTTGACGAAAGAGGGGTTAGGTTACCACTCGACTTCGGTTGAACTTGAGGCTAAATCTGTTATGTCGTTTTCCCTTTATTCCGGAGTAGTTGGGACTTCCAGTTTCTGTTGCTTATAGAGTCGTTATCAGATCACATTGTAAGATTGCTCTCTCATCAGACAAGGGTTTTGTCAGTTCTGTACAGGGTTCGAAGTATAGGTGGAATGCCTCCTGTCTCAAAGTTGAAGCGCATGTTGACACGACAAGTGTAAATGTATGTGTTTTGAATGAAATCTCCGTAGCAGGTGCCTGACTGGCAGATGTGGTAGCGTGTTACAACGCATTGAAACTACACTGCAGAGAAGAGTTGAGTGAAGGATAACCAAGTCAAAGGTAAAGTGGAGCTTGTCTTCAGGATAATGGGCGAGAAATTTAAGGTGGAACTTCCCTAGTTTTCAGGCCCCACTTCCAGGTGTAAATCCAAGCATATAATGCAGTTTGACATAATTTCGAACTTGATTGTTGCGATCAAAGCCCATTATTGAAGTGAGAAAGCATAGCGGAACAAATCAAAACCGAACATAATTGTCTAAACACATAATCCAGAGAAATATAACATTGATGATGAACTAGCTTGGACACCTCAGACTATCTCCACCAGAACCTAACACATCTGTGCAGTGTAGTGTAACTGCCCATGTACATACATACGGTCCTTGAAACACCAATTCTCGTCAAAATTACGCCACTCCTGAGTCTGTAGCTGTCCTGATCTGCTTGTGGCTAACAATATCCGAAGTTTACTCTGCAGGCACTGCTAGGTCACGCAGATACCTTTGCCACCTTCATCTGTACCCGGAAACGGATCTGCATGAACTCATATCGAGAAGCCAAAAACATACACAGCCTAATCTCGGAAGTGACCTAGTTGCTTGTAAGCTCTAGGGTTTGGTACCCATTCGTAGAGAAAACGAGGTGAAAACGAAATTTTGTATAGCTTACTGATCTGTCCAAATGTAGAGAAAGTGAATGAAACCCGGAGAATCGTCAGTGTATTTCACCGCCTTGAGTGGTGTTGTAGAGAGCACTTTCTGCTGCACTACTCTAATTCTGAACTTTGGAACCATAACTGAAGTATGGGTTTACTGTTGCACGTCCCAATATTTGTTCAAGTGGTAGTGCGTGAATCTGACCCACAAACAACCAACTCACGTAAATAACCTATCCTCCACCAAAGGAATGGAAAGGAGTCTGTACACACAGACTCCTTTCCATTCTAGCCTCCGGCATAATCCATCGCTCTCACAAGTCACTCCACACCCAGGCTGCGGTAAAATACGAGAAAGTAAACCGCAAAGCGCATTAGAACTGCATATGCAGCTGGCTTCCGCACAAGATGTGTGAAGCTGGGAAGTTCCAAAGTTCAGAGGTGACAATAATGGCATGATGCTACTGGACAGCAAGAAGCGCAATCAACCCTGTGTCCTGGAGAGTTTCACATGGTTCCTCGAGAAGCATGTGAAAGCTGCATGATTTTAGACGCCCTGAGCAATTAAGTTTGTTTCATCTTCTTGTCAACAAAGGACCACACATACCACGACTCGATCATTACCCTAATTCAGCCGTTTCTCTTGCCTGTCGTTTCCTTACTTCTTTAGTATGTCCGCCTCTGGAACATTTTCGACTGTTTGCGTGTTACCCAGGTGAAAAATTATTTTTGACTACAGTGCTCTAAACTTCTTACCTGGCCCATTCCCATTTGTGTTAATTGAATCTGTTCCCGACACATGTCTATAGTGCCAGTAAATTCGATATACGCCGGTTGATTTTCTTAGAGGGTCCGGTACTTCCGAGCACGTCAACTGTCAGTGATCAATAGCCTGATATTTAGCGAGGAACTTTAACTTTTAGTTGTCCGATTCTAGTTTAAATTAAAATCAGCAGGAACAGGAGGAGAGGAGGAACGAGGAAGCAGAAGAGTAGTGATTTTGATCCCATCGTAAGAGAAAAAGCTGTATCAGAATTTTGGGCAACGTTGACAGATGATTGCAGCGGGGGCCTGTCTGACAACGTCCGGCCCGAATTGTGCACCTAACCGAAGCGTTCACCGGACTACCACACCATTGAAGCCTGGTCTATTGATCACGTTGGGACGATGACCGCCGTGCTTGCAAAATATGAATTCATTCGGTTCTGACGAAGTGGGTAAGGAACAGACGAAAGCAAGAGATACTGGGCTGAGAGGAACAAGATATAGAGAGAGCATGCGTGCCCTTGAAGGAGAAAAACAGTGTAAGAATTTGCGTTGCGATTCTGGAAACCTGAACCGAAGGTGTAAACGATCAAAATCCGGCGAAACTTCGCACTGGATCGTGTGCAGCAGAAGATAAACTGGTGTCTGTAGCTGAAATGGTGCTGTTTCTGTTCCGCCTACTTGATCTGCACTCCCGTGAATCGCCTTCACAATTAACGTGACAGAAAAGGTTCGTGCGGACGAAAATTAGTGGTTTTCTTCATTTTCAGCGAGTTCCTTTCTACTCACGGTGTGGGCGGTGGCGATCTCCCTCATGTGTGAGGGACTGACTGAGCCTGTCACGCCTCTCGTGCGACGGAAATAATAAAACCACAGTCTAAGTGACTCCCAAAACAACGCACCAAGATTTCGGCATCACGATCGGCGTAGCAGCAAATCTCCGAATGATGTTCGTACCTCAATAGTGAGTCCTGCTAACGAGTCTCCCGCGTTTGGCTTTCGGCCTTGAAGTGTCAAGTCTACAGTTCGAAAGTTGGGCGGGAGCACGACCTTCGCTCTCTCATTGGCATTGTCAAACAGACTCAGGATTCGCATGGACACATTAGGGCAAAGAATGAATGGAACTCTCGTGCGGAGCGAGCGCACTAGGCGCTGCTGATCCACAACGAGAACCGCATGAAGGTGATTGAAATAACATTCCCTCTCTAAATTTTCTCAACTGGAGGATGTCGAAATCGCGGCGCGAGGTTAGGATGCATCGTACAACTCTCGTGGATGCGCCTCAAGGGGACGGGGAAGAACAGTGAACGATGCCTGGTGGCTTAGAATCAGCGTCCTGTCAGGTTTTTCTCGAACGGATTCGGGGCTTGTTGCAAGCTTACGCCAAGTTTGCAGGAGGAGGGAACGTGGAAGTAGGGAACAGTTGGAATGCGATCGCGGATTTGAACGCCATAAATCATGACCTCGAGTCCCACATTCCATGGGAAGGACACACACGGATCTGGCATTCGAGATACCGACAGAGAAAGAGATAGAAGAAGAGAAATCCGAAAATGTCGAACTCTAGTGCACTTACCACTCCTTTGGTGTCGTCGGTCGGTACACGAGGAGGAGAAGTCCAGCCTCTGCTAGTAGAGGACGGTGTAAACACCGGAACTAGTTCCGACGTGCCGAACGTCAAAATGTCACCCTGGGCAAACTTCCTGAACAACCTCTACGATGGGGCATCAAATCTGGCCAATCTTTTGCCCACAGGAACTTTTCTCGCGTTTACAACCATAGCTCCGATCATCACTGACAACGGAACTTGCGACCAACCTTCCGAGTTGTGGCTCACGATGGCCACGACTGCCTTTTTCGCAGCTTTCTGTTTCTTCTCGTGCTTTACCGACAGCTTCCAATCCGCTGATGGGCAAGTGTACTATGGGATTGTCACGTTCGGCGGCCTGTGGACTCCTCAACTGCCGACTGTCCTCCGTCCCGGGGATAAGGAGCAATACAAGCTGACATTCATCGACTTCATCCACGCAATACTTTCCGTAGCAGTTTTCGCCGCCTGTGCGCTCTTGACTCCTAACATTCGCTCTTGTTTGTATCCCAATGTCAGTGACGACCTTGTCCGAGCCATCCCCGCTCTTGTTTCCTTCGTAGTCAGTTCTGTCTTCACAACATTTCCGTCGACAAGACACGGTATTGGATTCCCTGTTACGCCCGTCAGCAGCAGCAGCAGCAGCCAGGGAACGGCCTCCTCATCATCCAAGATGGAGTAGAATCTCTAGATCTGGATTGACTCCCAACAGAAACAAGGTCCGCGTGCCAACTTTGGAAAAAGTCATTATTCCATCCTACTTCTTCTCTTCTGATATGATTCCCGGGTGGTTGATATGCGTGATTGTCATGCGTATACGTTCGAGGCTTCTAAAGAGTGGGAGTGAGATTTAGTCTGTTTGCTGTCATATTCAGCCGGCAAAACTTAAAAAACAAGTTATACTTCCATGTGGTTACATTAGCAGAAGTGGCAAAAATTCTAGAAACATAGAACGATTTCTTTTGTCAGGCAGATTCTGTACAGTAGAGATATGTAGTAGTACGTAGAATGTAAATGTAGTCGTCCCGGGAGAAGCAGCTCATTGACAACTAGGTGGTCTGCACGGTCCGAATTTATCAAGGATCGAGAAGTGTGGAATAAGCAGATCGAGGGAGAGCTGTTTCGGAGTGGGCTAGTTCTCTTGTAAATTCTCTTGACAGATGCTACGAGTGTTCTGATAGATCACTCAGTTTGAAAAATATGCCAGAAGTAGGAAATTGCTCCACTGTGTTACCACCCCAGACTTCTATAGATATTAAGTAAAAGACCAGACCAATTTGTCTAATTTTGTCCCTTGCTGAGTTCGATGGACGCATGTTTTCTAACTTTCATGCATTTCCATACAAACTTTTATCTGAGTTTTCTTGTGACAGAAATTCTGCATACTCTCCAGTTGTAATATACAGTGGAACTCACTATGCTTTCACCCGAAATTCGGCCCCTAATCGCTTCTTACTGTGTACTTGGCCGGGCTAACTGCGGGTTACCTATGTACTAGAGAGTGGTCCTTGATAGAATCTGCCATTTTCGACGTATGACTATATGCTTTCACCCGAAAAGATTCTGATCCAAGGCACATCTGATGATCGTAAAAGGCATGTTTATAAATGGCAATGTCAAAGAACCTAAAACGGTGGAGTTGTGAGTCGAGAGTTTTCCTCTGAGATTATCAGCCCGGAATTGAGTCCTTGTCAAATCAAGTTCATCGTTCGGTGAAAATGTCCGTCATCCTTCAGAAAATAGGCGCACCCCAAACCCAATGCTCATCTGAGGGTGTGATAACCCAGGCTTGTGCATCGAGTTGAAGATAAGCAAAGGAACGCCTTGATGTTGATGCGGTTGTCGACAGCAGTACGATAAAGCGAAGTACATTACAACTGAGCATTTTGTGCCTTGTACTCAAACAGCTCGTGGCAGTTTCCTGCCCTGGCTCGTCCCTCAAAACATTCATACCTTGCTCTACGGTAGTGCTAAAGAAGCGATTGCATGCCGTTCAATGCTTGAAAGGAAGTCTAGTCTTGTGTGACTTGCCCGATTAATATCCCGTCTGGAGTTAGCAGTAGACGTTGTTGGCAAGTTCTAACGATACTATCTGTGCTTTTCCCACAATACTCGGGGGCTGCGCTGCAGGTACCTGGGTCCCGAGTGCACTTCAATCAAATCAGGTTTCTGTTAGTGACTGTCTAAAACAGTATGTCGATGCTTTCTATGCTTTCCACTAGACTTGGGTTTGCGCTGCACGAACCTGGACCTCGAGTCCACTTCAATCAAACCACGTTTTTGTCAGTGACCGTCTATAATAGTATGTCGATACTTTCCATCTACGCTCTCAAAACACGGGGGTTCGAGATGCATGCACCTGGACCCCGAGTCCGTGTCAATCAAACGAGTTTTCTGTCAGTGACTGTTCCATATAATAGTATGTTCCGGGTCTTATAAGACATGTACAGGAGACTATCAGTTTTACTGTGCTCTTGTACTTTGTCTCTGCAGGAAGTTGGTGTATTCAGGCGTGTTGGCAAATTGTGAGTTGATCATGAACAGATGGTCAGGTCAGGACAGGCACCTGCATCTGATATCGAACAGTGTCCTTACTGTTGATGAAGGCACATTCGACTGGTTTATCGCTCCAGTTTCTGAAGCAACTGAGAGTTCGCGATACGCGCTACGACAGCAGAATCTCCTTATGGTTGTCATCCACCGATGATTAAGGTGACTCACTAGGACTCAAAGACCTCCCAACTTTTCCAGCTCCCAGTTGATAGTTGGGTGAACGCAGCCTCGAAGTTCGTTAGAAACTGCGGATTTCAGAAGCGATGCCAGTAGTCGAAAGCATGAAAACCCAGTATGTATCAGTGTACCCTCTGTGGTCTAGGCCACTCCTCTTGTTCCAAGTACTACGGCAGCACCTCTATGTTCGAGGACTGTACGAGAAAGCCAACAGTTCTGTAGATGCCCAGACTCTGGAGAGTCCGACTACAGTGCTGAGCTGCCGTAAACAAGCTTTTGACGCTAAAGCTTGAACTGATCGTCGAACAGCCCGAAGAGACGAGAGGCTCAAACCGTGGCTTATCTCCCTGACGAGTGGTAGAACAGTAATGTTGATGTGAATAAATACATAATTGAGCTACAATACCACTTGTCAGTGATAATGGTACGACGGCAACGTATTGGCGCAGCTCCTACTACGAGAAAACACCAGTCCAAACTTTAACCGTGTTCTTCCTGGCAACTGGCTGAGGCGAGTGCAAAGTCAAAGGATGGCAGGCAGCACAATGGAGATTCTAACCTTCAGGATTTGGTGGGTTTGAGAACGACTCCAGGGTTGTGGGTGAACTAATATCGGGATCTTTGGAAACTGTTGCACTACAAAGGCAGTCCTTCCCTGGAAAAAGGAAGTTAGTAATCAGAAAGCGTGTTTTCCTATAGAGCTGGTCGTGCAGGGCTTCATAGGAAACAGAAACAAGGCGCTCGAAGCAGCAGAAGAAAATGTCCCAAGCTGGCATACGCGCAGTGACCTGGAAAGTGAGAGCAATCAATGGGAGAGACTAAAGTGCGAGCCTCTGCAAGCTTCGATGTGCCATGTGGGCCTGAAAGAATCTATCTCGTGGAAAAGGGAGACCAGTATTGTAACACTTGTGTGCTCGTTCATGCGTCTGAACGTGGAGAAAGTATTTAGTAGTTTTCCAGAGTCCTCCAAGTTTCATCTATCATCAGACATGAGGACAAGCGCCTCGGAATTCGGTGCAATCAATGGTTGCAGAAAGACTGGTACGGTGGGTTTCTCTCTGAACGCCTGATTGTCTCATTTGTTTTTATCGTAACGGAGGAGCATCTAGAGAACCAGAGCAGGGGATCCAAGTCCTACTTCGGTGAGCACAGTTACTACAGACCAGGAAGTAGAAGTAGTTCAACGAAGAAAATGCTCGTTCTGATAGTTTCAGAACCGTATGTCTGAAACATCCATCTTGAGAGAAAGAAAGACAGTGCAGCTGCTAAAGCATCTGAGCATCTGAGTGTGTCAAAAGACTTCCTCGGGACGCCGAAGTCCCAGACTATCTATTCATTGGTATCTACAGTAGTTGTCTGTGTTCTCTCTGTGTAAGGTCTGGTGAACATGAAGCTTCTATCTTTCTGCAGTAAAGGGATAGTACTACCATTTGAACAGTTGGAACCCTTAGGATGTTTGGACTACTAGCGTCGAATTCAATGCTGGAGATGACTTAAAAAGAGTGGTTGGATCAGGCATGTTGGTATAGGGCCACGATAGGCATGTGCAGAGGAAGTAACATCCGTACCCCATTTCGACATTGTCATCTCCATCTCTAGGTCTCTGAGTTTCATGTCCACTCAGTCTGTAACGTTCAGGAGTCAAAAGCTAAGAAGTAAAGGGAATGCAAAGACTTTTGTTCTCGTTTGCTCTGTGGAATAGTCGCATAAGGTCTAAAGTATCCTCACAGCTATCTTTTTCATCTTCCTCGATAACTTTCTTGGAAAATAGAGAGGGTAGTCAGTGATATGGCGCAGGCCATTGCTAAACCTCAAAATTCCTTTCTAGCTGACGGAAGTAACCTACTGTCATGTACCACTAATTTTAGTCCTTAGCCCTGAGCAAAAAGTTGCGCCTTGTGAGGAAGGACCAACTTGGACTGGTAATGGAAGGTTCCCTGTAGTCATCCAACATGTCTTTCTTCAGTATCGAATTCTTGCTGACGAGTGTGGTGAGCTGGAAAATGTTTCTCCCTTCTCGAGGACTCCACAACTGCAACTTTCAGTTTGGTTCTCGTAAGGTTGCACAAATTGACACGACTTGGATTTAAAGCCGATGGGTGAAGTACACCCATAAGTTGTTTGTCTTCTAATATAGCTTTCAAGTCCACTTCTCTAGTGACTTTTTTATCCCGATATATCACTTAAGAAGGACCGGATGCCGATCATCCCTAACGAAAAACAAGATGCATGAAGGTTGACTCGTTACAGCAAAACTTTACTGAATCCTCTTCTAACAAGTGTGTTCTGCAGCGTGACTTCACGGCTAGTTCAGTGCTCCAAGACTGTAAAGGATCCTAGGTCCTAGCAGAGGTGACAACAACCATGAACTCGGGAGACTTCGCTACCAGTAGGTAAGAGGTTATACAGACTGGTTATCTTCATTTTGTCCAGAATCTTTTTCCTCCATGTTCAGTTCAGTTGTAACTAACTGCCTCGTCTATCGAATGGGTGGCTTCTGACCAGATGGATGTCGTTCAGACCTAGCGATGCGCATAGAACGGAAGACATTTAGTAAAAGGTGAAAGCTATGGACTCACGTCAGGGCTTCTCATGGAGCACCTGTCATCTAGGCCTTGAGAAGCAAAGTGTCCAGTTAACCGAGTTTCACTGAGATGGCGTTGCACGCACTCAAGGATCGCTTTCAGTATCAGTCTCTCTAAAAGGAAGTTCGATCGAATCCGTGAACTCCTGGAGTGATTCTCACGATTGTCAAGGTTGAACCTACAGTCTAGTCCTGCAGCCCCCATGTCAAGGAATTTTTCCTTCTCTTTGTATGGGCCTGCTCTTTTGAGAATACATGAAAATGGTTCTTGTTCTCAGCTTCTGACCGTGCCAGCCAATTCTAAGATGAGATAACCAACAACTTCTACAACGATCAGTGAAGTTTTACCTGATAACTAACTGTCTTTAAGACAGTGGTACATGGTGCTCCTTCACTGTGTACAATCGAGAGTCATCCAAGTCATTAACTTTGACATATTCAGTGAGTACTTTTACCACATCTTATGTGGGTTCTCCGATAGATATGGTATAACTTTTTATACCACAACAACAACTTCCCTATACACTTGAAACTGGAATACAGGAGGTTCATACACAACAGATAATATCACATATACGGGAGGGAGAATGAAGAGTTCGATACCAAACTTGCAAACAATATCCCCAAGCTTCTTGTCCAAATTATGAATCCATCAATCACTTAGTTCCGAACTTCTACAACAACTCTGCCGGTTTAAGTAAGTTGCTACTGCTTCTGACGGTAATCCGGTATGTATTGATAAGGTGGTGCAACTCCACCGTCAACAGTAACCCTGACCTTCTGTTTTACACGTTTGAGACCTTAGTGAACGCTTGGCTGGTTTAAAGCTTGCTTGGCAGGTATGCTTTCTAATAAAGAATGCTTCAGCATGTGTTCCAAATGCACAACGTGCTCATTCTAAGTTAATGATCTCTTAACCCACTTCACTGTTTAGCTGTTTGGGCACCGAACTTCCATCCATCCAAGACATCGAAGTCCCTCCATGTTACCCAACGGGGTTCCACATGCTGACATTAAATTAGCAACAGCAGGTGTTTTATGTCGCCCCCACATCATGCGAATCACATTTATGTTAAAGTGACACAAGTTTCTCATGAGCTTCATCGGAGTAAGAAATGGACTGAACGAAGTAGTCTCCCTCTATTTATCGCTTGGATGGGGTTGTTTTCTTTAGAACTGTTTTTGCACAAGAGTCTTTGGCTTATGCGGATGAATCCAGTTCTTTTCATCTCTTGCTCGATTCCACAGGAAGACGAGTCGGGTGATCACAACATCACAACCCTACCTTTGTCAGTAACGAAGGTTGATTCTTTCTCCAAATAATTTTCCCACTGGAGTTCCATACCAACAAGTTAGGCCAGCTGGTCTCTGGTGGGGTTGATGCTTCCATCAAACAGGAGCTTGAATCCTTGAAACAGGAATGTCTGTTCAGAACCCTAATGTGCTTTCTACTACCAACTTTGCTTGGAAGTACACTCGAAAACACAAGGAGACACACACACACAACTTACTTTGAACGTGTATGTAGGGATTCTGCACAGCTGTCTTCTTTATTTGTTTCGATCAGTTCAGCAGTTCAGATGAGAAACCCGGATTAGCCTCCTGAGAAAGTCTTGGAAATACAACTCTGTCGAGACTTCGATGCTTCTGGACGGTACAGCATTACTCTGCTTACTGAAGCAGCAAAGGGGAAGAGACATAACGATTATCATGTGGGGAAAACGCGACCCAATGAATAGCAAACGGATGGGAAGACCCCATCAAGCGTTACAAGGGAAAGAAGGACCCGAAGGGCCAAGCAATAACCACCCCGAAGGGAGAACACCGGGGCTAAGCACCACTATCAGTAGCTCTATCATGTGGTGCAGTCGAACGTTATCGTCGACCATGTAATTCTTGCTTGAAGTCCCTCCCTATTTTTCCAGTATGTACATGCAACACTACAACGTTCTACTGTATATAAATGCCGTCCATACAGTACCATTCTGTGTACTCAGAACCTTTTTGTAACACCTTTTGCTTTATCCCACCAGATGTCATTCGGACAGTGATTAACCAAAAAGTGGCAGCTGCATGGTCACAAAGCAAACTCAAGGAGACCAGATAAAGAGGGTCGTGAACCCTAAATGAGCCATTCTCAGTTTTCAGTATTTGAAGAGAGAGAGCACTCTTGGTGGTGAGGGAGGAGACTGTATTTTTCAGTGTAGTGTATATTGCCTTTGAGGTCAGAAATCAGGAGCTAGAACTGAATGCACATCAAGCTCCTTGGAGTGCAGATCTGGAGAGTAGACCTTGAGAGCCGACTTGTGATCAACAGGAAGGATATGGTGTAGCTTAGGTCGTTGACTTCAGATTTGATCTGGGGACTGAAAATTCAGAGCGTTCAGAGTGATAAGAGCTTATCTGGTGAAGTCTTAGTTCTAGAGTTATTTCTTCACAGCAGAGTTGCAGAATAGTGAAGAATTGCCGGTCCAAGAGCGCTGCGTGACCTTGTCAGCAAGTAAACGCCATGTAATGTATATGAGCCCTTGACTTTCTCCATTCTGATAAGTAGGCTTGAGTTGTGTGCCAAAACTGAGTTGGGCGCATCTGGTGTCGTGTTGACTTTATTTCGGTGTTATTGCTTTGCCTTCCTACTTCCTAGCATCTACTAGGTCTCCTAGTCTTGGCGGTTGCTCCTTGTGGGTCCTGGCGTTTCGACTTGATCACCAATAGCGGAAGCGCTGCCCAAATTTTATGCAACCCAGGTCTAGAATAGTTCCACCTGTATTTAGTAACCTAAGATTGACCAGAGACCTACAAAAGACTAGTTGGTTATTCGAAACCCGTTCAACAATTATTAAATCCTCTGTGCTTATTAGCGGATAGTTTAACGAACTGGATTTGGAGACACAAATAAAGTATACAGGTCTCCAGGGAGGTTCACGTTCGACAGTTCATTGGTTAGAAATAAAGGAATCTGTTCCGAGATCTGCGGTCGAACGTTACAGTTGGTATCAGAGCAAGCTCAAGTTGAGTCTTTACTGAACACCATTGACAATGGAGGTTGTGTCGACCGAGTTGGACGAGATGAAAGCATTGCTGAGAAAGTTGGAAGGCCGACTTGAGCAAGTAGAAGCTGACCTAACTCAAGCAAAAGCGACACAAGAGAAGGAAGCGGAGGTCCCTATACTGCAAATCGAGCAAGTCAAGGATTTAGCACTACCAGGTGAAGGAGCAGTTGATATTGCTCAAACAGATAAGAATGAAGATGGGTCACAGAAGGTGCAAGAGAATGTTGCGGGAAGGCAGCTCAGCCAAAGAAGGGCACAAGCGGAAAGTGAAGTGGGCTGAACCAGCGACACCATCAGCTTTCAACGGTGAGAAAAGCTTTTCCAGGTTTGAGTTATGGATTACTGAAATGGAGAATTACCTGGAGAATTTCGATGAGCGCAGTTGGTTCACCTATGCTGTTAGTAGACTGGAAGGAGAGGCTAAGGAATGATATGGAGGTCAACAACGGATGAGAAGTTTGAACGGTACAACTCCTATGTCCACTTGGCCGGAGCTGAAGGATGAACTCCGACGACATTTGATACCAGTGGATGAAGCTACACAGTTTCGACTAGAACTCATTCATCTGAGAGAGACAGGGAGTATCAGACAGTATCTCCAGCAGTTTTCTGAGTTGGTTACTCGTTTGCACATGGTGGATCGCACCGACTTGCTGTTCCACTTGAAGAAAGGCCTGCAAGGTTTCTATGCTAGTGTGTTTGATAGCTGGGTTATGTTTCATAAGTCCGAGGACATGCAAGATTTGTTTGCATTTCTGGAAGCAGCAGAGAACACTAGGGAACGTAACTACACCGTGCAGCCCTCCAAGTTTCAGCGTGGAACAAGTGGTGGTGAGCCTAGTAGAGGATTTTGGCGCAATCCTCAAGGACAGATAGCGTCCTCTCAGAGCAGAGGTGGTAGAGGACGTGATGGTGGAAGATTTGATGCAACGAGAAGGAGGTTTCCTCGTGGGTCTCAACAGCAAGGAGTTACTCGTGGTCCTACTCAGACCCGACCTACTGAATCTTATGCATCCAATGCAGGATCCAATCAAGCTTCGACTTCAGGTGCTAGGAGCAGTGGAGCTAGCAGTGCTACACCTTCAAGGACGATCATCTGTTTTCGATGCGGACGGGACGGTCACATTGCTCGTGAGTGTCCTCAACGTTCAACAACGAGCAACGTTCGTGGGTTGATAGCTGAAGAGACAACCAGTGTTGAAGAACCAGTTGAGGCGACTACAGGAGCAGAGGTATGTGCTGGTGAGCATTTGGTAGAACATGAGGATTTTCTGCCATGGATTGAAGTGAAAATAGGAAACCACCGGTGTTGTTTGCTTATTGATACTGGAGCAGATGTGAATGTCTTAGATGAAAAACTGATCAAGATCTTAGGGGTGACTAGAACCAAGATCATGAGCCCGTTGTTGGTAAGGTTTGTGCAAGGCAGCACAACCGTTATAGAAAAGCTCATGAGTGTCCCTATTACTGTTGGAGGGGTAACTAGGAAGCATGAGTTCTTAGTTATGAGCTTAGGTGACACGATGGAGGGTATCTTGTCCTGGTCTTGGTTACAAGAGACCAAGGCCAAGCTAGATGTTCAAGAAAGGAACGTCATAGTCATGGATCGATGAGACTTGGGTCAATCCCATCCATTGATCATCAAAGAGAGACCCAAGGAGCCAAACCATGCTGTCCGTAGGTTCCAACAAGCCAAAGTGGCATTTCAAATCTGCACAGCTAGGTAGTTTGGAAAGCAGATCAAGTCGGTAGACGAAGCTTGGGTTGCAGTGATGTCTAAACCCAAGGTGGAGACGGATGAACGTGTTGCTGCTCTTCCCATACACCCTGATATGCAAGTGCTGATTGAGAGGTATTCTCATATAATGCCGGATCAGTTACCAACAGGACTTCTTCCGAGGAGAGCCTTGGATTATGCCATTGATCTGGTTCCTGGGGCTACACCTATTGCAGTGCCATCAAGACGCATGTCGTTTGATGAGCTAACAGAGCTGAAGACTCAGTTGAAAGAGTTGGTAGCTCAAGGTATCTTACGACCCAGCATATCACCTTATGTTGGTGTTGTTCGTGATCAAGAAAGATGGTGGTATCCGCATGTGTGCAGACTACCGTGCACTTAATAAGATTACTGTCAAGAACAAGTATCCTCTTCCTCTCATGGATGAAACCACAGATCGGTTGGTCACAGGAAAGTACTTCACCAAGTTGGATCTTCGTTCTGGATATCATCAAATCCGGATCAAAGAAGGAGATGAAGAAAAGGCGGCTATAAGGACGAGGTATGGCTTGTTTGAGTATACAGTGTTGCCGTTTGGATTGTCCAATGCACCTGGTATTTTTTGCAGGCTGATGAACGAGATCTTCAGAGATCTTTTGGATGAGAGTGTTATCGTGTACGTGGACGATATCATCATCTTCTCATCCACTTGGGATCAGCATCTAGCAGATGTTGAAACAGTTTTTAAACGCCTGGAAGAACATCAACTCTACCTCAAGAAGAACAAGTGTTCTTTTGGACAAGAGAGTGTGGTGTTTCTAGGATGTTTGATCGATGCGCATGGTATTCACCTTAACAAGGCTAAGATTCGAGCCATTGTTGAATGGAAGAGACCTGAGAGTGTTCATGAGCTCAGATCTTTTCTTGGGTTATGAGGACACTAGTCATGCAAGAACGTCATGATTGTGAACTAGCTGGACATGGAGGACAGAATAGAACGTTACAACGACTTAAAGAGCAGTTTTATTGGCCAACCATGTTGGAGGATGTAATCAAGTACGTGCAGACTTGCTTGACATGTCAGCAACAACGAACTGAGCGGAGGAGACCTGCAAGATTGCTGAGACCATTACCAATACCTGATGGGCCTTGGGAGAGCATAAGTATGGACTTATGCACCGGTTTACCTGAGTCAGGAGGTTTTGACACTTTGCTAGTTGTCATCGATCGTTTCAGCAAACAAGCTCACCTCATCCCTTGTAGGGAAGCAGTGACGTCAAAAGGTGCCGCTGAACTATTCATTCGATATGTTTTTAAGTATCACAGGATGCCTAAAGACATTGTTTCAGACTTGGATATGAGGTTTGTTGCTGAGTTTTGAAAGGGTTTGTTTCGAAGACTCGGAACTACCCTCAAGTTCAGTTCCTCCTATCATCCTAAAACTGATGGTCAGACGGAAAAGACGATACAGATAGTAGAGCAAGGGTTGAGAAACTATATCATGCGAGATCAAAGTGATTGGAGCGAGCACTTGGACTTGGTGGAGTTTACATATAACAACACTAAGCATTCGAGCACAAGATTTAAACCATTTGAAGTGATTTATCGAGGCTCTCATGCACCTTGGACTCCTATAGCTCTAGCTATCAAGGGGCATGAAAACACAAGAAGGTCAAACTAGGATCCTCCAGATCTAGAGACTTTCATACGTGTTCAGGGTACTGTGTTTCAAGAAGTCAAGAAACACATGGAGAAGGCACAACAACGGTATGCCAAGTATGCAAATCGTGGTAGGCAAGACGTACAGTTCGAAGAAGGGCAGAGGGTCTGGTTGGGAACCAAGAACTTCAAAATACTAGCAGGGGTGGACTTAGCCAAGAAGTTTCTTCCAAAGTGGGCAGGACCATTCTTGATTGAGAAGAAGTTAGGTCCTGTGACTTATAAGTTACGTTTTCCATCTAGTATGAAGCATTATCACTCCATCATTCATGTTTCTAACTTGAAAATGTTTCGCGAAGAACTAGAATCATTGCCAGGAAGATATCAGAAATGGCATCCAGTGTTAGAAGCATTACCAAGAGCTGATGATCTTGAGTTGATTGAGATAGTAGATCATCGAGCATCATCGAATCCAGATGGAACTGGAGAACCCGTTACTCAATACCTATGTCGTTGGACAAGTAGAGTTCCGGGATTGGTAAGTGAAGCTTGGGAGTTCTTGGATGATCTAGCATTGTACAAGTTCCAGGAACCACTGCGAAGATACTTTATGAGACGACAGTCCGCAGTGGTTACTTCCAGCTAAGTGGTGGATTGAATCGAGTCAAAAGGGTCATGCAAAAGGGCCCTTCAAGGACACTGGAACCGAGTAGATCTGGCCAATCTGCTCGTCTAAAGATGGAGTTGTGGTCTACTGACTGCTTATGGCTGTCGGATGTCAATCAAGTTTAGGCTGACGCTACTGTGATGTATCATAGTAAGGAGGTGGATAAAAAGAAACTGACGAGTTTACCACTTGGAAGCTAGGGTTCTGTTTCACCCGAAAGCTTCAACGGATGTTCGGTGATGGAGCATAGCTCTGAGAAAGAGCTTACCCTGGATGGGGTAGTATTTCTCTGGATTTGAGAAAGTGTTATTTCTAATGTGGTATTGCAGATACCGCAGTTCAATGGAAGAACTGTGTTTTGTTAGTTGGGGCGATTGTAACACCTTGTGCTTTATCCCACCAGATGTCATTCGGGCAGTGATTAACCAAAAAGTGGCAGCTGCATGGTCACAAAGCAAACTCAAGGAGACCAGATAAAGAGGGTCGTGAACCCTAAATGAGCCATTCTCAGTTTTCAGTATTTGAAGAGAGAGAGCACTCTTGGTGGTGAAGGAGGAGACTGTATTTTTCAGTGTAGTGTATATTGCCTTTGAGGTCAGAAATCAGGAGCTAGAACTGAATGCACATCAAGCTCCTTGGAGTGCAGATCTGGAGAGTAGACCTTGAGAGCCGACTTGTGATCAACAGGAAGGATATGGTGTAGCTTAGGTCGTTGACTTCAGATTTGATCTGGGGACTGAAAATTCAGAGCGTTCAGAGTGATAAGAGCTTATCTGGTGAAGTCTTAGTTCTAGAGTTATTTCTTCACAGCAGAGTTGCAGAATAGTGAAGAATTGCCGGTCCAAGAGCGCTGCGTGACCTTGTCAGCAAGTAAACGCCATGTAATGTATATGAGCCCTTGACTTTCTCCATTCTGATAAGTAGGCTTGAGTTGTGTGCCAAAACTGAGTTGGGCGCATCTGGTGTCGTGTTGACTTTATTTCGGTGTTATTGCTTTGCCTTCCTACTTCCTAGCATCTACTAGGTCTCCTAGTCTTGGCGGTTGCTCCTTGTGGGTCCTGGCGTTTCGACTTGATCACCAATAGCGGAAGCGCTGCCCAAATTTTATGCAACCCAGGTCTAGAATAGTTCCACCTGTATTTAGTAACCTAAGATTGACCAGAGACCTACAAAAGACTAGTTGGTTATTCGAAACCCGTTCAACAATTATTAAATCCTCTGTGCTTATTAGCGGATAGTTTAACGAACTGGATTTGGAGACACAAATAAAGTATACAGGTCTCCAGGGAGGTTCACGTTTGGTTAGAGATAAAGGAATCTGTTTCGAGATCTACGGTCGAACGTTGCATTTTCAGCTAGGGTAGCTCCAAGTATTCTCAAAGGATGAAGCAGGACGAGCTTCAATCATGTAACGTCGTTTACTTTTAAAAAGGGCTGTGATTAAATGACGTTACATGGTGGCTACAAGGTGATACGAAGGGCTCTCCAGGACTAGATAAGGGATTCGCGAACCCTAAATGTCTCATTGAACGTTTTTCACTTCTTGGGTTCAGGTCACTGCGCATGGTTCTCAGGTTGGTGGCTGGCAGAGAGACTGATTAGAGACTGTACGAGACCAGAGAGTGAAGTCTTATCAGACCACGGAGCATAGGTTGAGTGGATCATTAGCAGAGCCTTACTTGAAAGAATAGAGGCAGGCTGGAACGGTGTTTTGACTACACTGGGAATAGACTGTGGGTGAATAGTTACCGGTCAAGGGTACCAAGGAGATTTCAGTGCTGATCAGATCTGTATTTTGAGATAGTTTGTTGAGTGGAAGATTTCAGCGTTCAGGGTGAAGATTCCTGAAGAGATAGCGTTCTGGAGGGAAATTATCAGGAGATTTGCAGAGCAGTGAAGAATTTCCGACCTAAGAGCTCTTCGAGACCTTGTTAGCAAGAAAACACCGTGTAATGTATATGAGCCCGTGATTTGTTTTGTTATATGATAAGCAAGCTTGGATTGAGTGCCAAAGTTGGATTGAAGAGTCTGGTGTGGAGTTGACTCTATTTCGGTGTGCCTTCCTACTTCCTAGAATCTACTAGGTCTCCTAGTCTTGGCGGTTGCTCCTTGTGGGTCCTGGCGTTCCGACTTGATCACCAGTAGCGGAAGCGCTGCCCAAATTTTATGCAACCCAGATCTAGAATAGTTCCACCTGTATTTAGCAACCTAAGATTGACCAGAGACCTACAAAAGACTAGTTGGTTATTCGAAACCCGTCCAACAGTTATCAAATCCTCGGTGCTCATTAGCTGATAGTTTAACAAACTGGATCTGGAGACACAAATAAAGTATACAGGTCTCTAGGGAGGTTCACGTTCGGCAGTTCATTGGTTAGAGATTAAAGAATCTGTTCCGAGATCTGCGGTCGAACGTTACAATCAGCATACGGTTATACGTATCTGGCATCCACAATCTGCTGCCGAGTTCTACGACTGTAGCGTAAATGGTCGTACCAAGACAATGAACGAACTACCGTAGCACAGCCCTTGAAAGCTGACGTAAGCTGGGGGCAGCAAACTGCCTTTCAGCTGCAAAGCTGAGGCTGTCGTTTAATGGCCCAAGAATGTGAAAAGAAAAGAACACTCTGCTGCGGTGCCCCAGAAGGGGAAATGATTGACGACAATGTTCCAGCTTTGGTAAATTCGCTCCCCTCGCTCGGCTCCAAAATGCTTTGTTGCAACGCCTATACACACACAATGTCCGTAGTAACAAGTTCCAGTAAAAGCAAGAAGACCATCGCATTGGAATCCTCTCTGATTCCTCCCCATCCATTTGGGACTATAAAAAGAATGATGGCGGCTTGAACTTTACGCCGCTTTGGGGTTCACTTTCGCTTCGAGATGACTTGCGGAACATTCTCAAGCAACCCAAAGAAAAACAAGAGAAGGAAACGAGGATGGGGAACTGAAGCATTTGAAGAACACGAGGTCTCGAAATTGGCAAGCCGCAACTCCTTGTTTGGGCTAGTCTAGTGGTGAACCATCAATATGCCGGGGAGGCCAGCTCATCCACAGAGAACCAGACTTTCAAGGACATGCCTATCCCATTAGGCTGGGACAGAAAGAAAGGAGTGTCTTGATGACCTTGGTACAATAATATTCCTCCACACACAACTTCCGACTCTACATTCACGAAAAGCATGAAGTGCATATGGAAGAGATAATGATTCACAACAGTTTGATCACACCTATCGATTCGCCTAGAAGCTTGACGTCGTGAGTCTAAGAGCTCCTCACATTACAGGCTATGACGTCTTTACGAAGAAATTGAACAGTTTTGGAGCCCAGACTCTCCAGAGAGGGGGCAAAAGAAGAGAACCAGGAGGGACAAAGAGGGAAGAACAGGGCAGAACATTATTCGGACCCAGCTGAACAGTCAGTAGTACAGTTCAGTAACTCGAAAACTCTGGTCATTTGACCTTTGAACGTCAGAAGCCCTGCCAACCGCAGCTACAAAGATGTTGTGACTTCCACCTCACCTGCCACTGACACACACAAAAATTGTTGTTGACAAAGACAACATCTTTGTGTGTCAGTTACAGGTGAGATCTCTACAACACGGACCGATCTGAAAGAATGGGTACGATTTCTATTGATTAGTCCCTGAAGATTGCATAAAATGAACAGCACTCTCCAACGGAGTATAGACTCCAGTAGCTTCTGTACGAACAGTCTTGTGCTCTCGTACAAGAAAATAGGGACATCGATGAGGTAAGAGATCATTACCCCTCGACTGGCTTTCAGTTTCGAGGTTGATATTTTTCGTTCTGATCGGGTACATGAACTTTGCATGATCATCGTTCATGGAAAGATGAGGTCTACACCAGATGCTGATAAGTAGTAATCCATGATGGATTTGGTTCGATACTTTACTGTCCACAACTTTGCAGTAGCTAGGCAGTACTGCCCAGAAGATGGGCCGGATGATAAGGACGTGCTTATCTAGTTGGGCATAGGACACAAGGTCCGAAGATTGACATGCGATTCCATGCAACTGTTTTTCCAATATCCATTTCTGCAGATGACTTGTCGAGAGTACAAACAGCTCATGAAAAAACATGTACAGCTGCACTGAAAAGTTGCAACCGATCACGGATCATTGGGGTAAAATAGAAGGAGTACGTCAGAACTCATTCTCAGTGCAACTCATCTATAAGTTCCCTCATGAAAATTATACTAAGAGTGAGGTATACTATAGATTGATGTGATCTTTATACGTGAATTCGAAGCAACAGTGTAGATGAGGTGATGGGAGTACCAGGTCACGTGAAAGTTAGTGTTTTCCTTACCTGGGTGGTGTTTATACAACGCTTTTGTTTATACAGCACACTGATTCGCGAGGCTCCACATCATGATTGTAAGTATACATCGAATAATCATATAACACCAAATATGGTTCGGTTCGAAAACCACACCAGGCCGAGAGGTAATTCCTGGACACAACAATATAGCATATCGGCAAAAGGATGAATTAGTGAAAGAAAATTCAGTTCCATCTGAGGGCTCTAGAGACTCCAGTTTTGCATAAACTATTATGGACCTGGGCCTGGAAGAGAGTATGAAAAGCTCACGAGATGGATAGCACCAAGGCCATGAATGACTCCCTGTTAGATGATCATCTGTGGATGGAGAAGACTTGAAGGTTGTAATTCTTGATGAACATTTCGCCAGCCAACAGTACCCACAAATGTTCTGCTGAAGGTCGTTGATGTCTTCTCTTCTTGGTGCACTCTTTCATGCGTGGCAACGAGGCAACCAGACGATGTTACAACCCATCGAGAATAAAGTAGATGACCAAAGTGTACTTACATACCGACAGTGGCAACATATTTTGCAAATCATGACCTCGAGGCTCTCGAGTGGAGGTATCCTCCTATTAGGCTATGTCTGTCGCTAACTGTACATTGCATTTCGTAGGGCGGTTCAAACATAATCAATGGAAAGCGAGAACGTCTTCAGAGAACTGGACTGGGTTTTTGTGTAGTAGGTGATTAGAACCAATCGTTTTCCCCTCTTCAGTAGAGCATTATCAAGAGGATAGAAACCTGAAAAACTTCGAGTGTTGTGCATCCCACGAATCTCTCGTTACCCTAATCAAAGGATGGCATGTCAGTGTAATGAGTAAGAGTCCATTCAACAAAATATCTTTCAGCAGGTCTCAAGATGACTTGAAGAGACCTAGTGTGAATGAAACAAACAAACACCACTCTATTCTTTCCCGGCCCAAAAGGCTTGGTCTGCTAGTTGTGCAGAATCTTGCAAGAAATAAACGATAGTAGTTAGCAGTCCTCGCCCATTGCTCATCGTACAAAGAGCCACCGCTTAGGAGGACTGAAAAAGTTAGACAAATCTTCACTTTCGCCAGAAAATTGTATCCTCTAGACATGTCTCCTCGTATCTTAGACCAAGATTTCGAAAGGGGTTTATTGACTACGGTATTTTAGTTGAATCCATTCTAATGAGTTGTATAGATATAGTTTTAGATTTAGTGTTAGAATCATTAAAAGATATATTTATTTCAATCAAAATTAGATTGTTGAATAATGTAGATAGTAGCATTTATCAGATAATAAACTTATTCAGAATGGTAAAGTGACATGTCTCATACCCAAATCTAAGATATATATGTAGATAACAAACTCTTATCACGAATGGTGAACCAACCGAGAAGAGTAAATTTGGATGATGAACAAATCTTGATATTCAAGCTAGCTGGAATAACAGTCAGCATACGCTAGGTCTTGTACCAAAGCTCACATTATTCAGCTTAAAAGTGACATTCATTTCATCTCTTTTGACTTTCAATAATGAATAGTTGTAGAATGGCCGAGTAAGATCTTTCAGATCTCCGAAGTAATGGATCTCGACCGGAAACGAGGACAGTATGAAGTGACATTGGAACCATATATAGTTCTCACTGAAGAACTGGGATCTCCGGTCATGAAAAAAGTTTCAACATAAAAGGTTAAAAGTTCACATCAAGATATATGAATTAAGTTGTTTCCCTGCATGATTGTTTCAGAAGTATTAGTGCGTGTCAAAGCTAAAGCAAAAGATTCTCTAACATCAGGAAGGAAAAGGGTGTAAAAAAGGGTGTTAAAAGTTTTTCCAATGGCAGCTTTGTCTAGAGCCGTGTATCACTGAAGTTGCTGCATTTGAATCGTTATAAATATTTGATTTTCTGATTTTTTAAAAATTATAATAAATTCTCTAAGTTACTTAACTTGTTTATTGTTGAAACTCATTTCCGATTTGAACAAAAGATAAGTTAGAGATGCACGCAAAAATCATCAACGACCTCTTGGTCGCAGTCGTAACATTCACCCGTGGTGGGTGATGAATATTTCTCAAAGGTTCCAGCTTTGACGCGCACTATTAGTTTCCGTGTCCGATGGTGAGTGTATCCGTGCACCGTACTGATGAGCAAGTATGAAAGTGTTTAGAACTAAAATATACTGGAGGATGTACAATGGAATGTATAATAGAATAACTCAACAACATAATACTAATTAGAAGGAATGCCAAACTCTTCACGTTTTTGAGAAAAATCTTGGAGAACCCATCTGTTCCGTTTCTACTTAGGAGCTGCTTAGCACTCATACGCTTAAACGACTCGTGCGAGTGCTAAGCAGTTCTGGAGCCTGATGTAAACACGCTACACAATGAATAGCAAACGGATGGAAAGAGACCATCAAGTCTTACAAGGGAAAGAAGGACCCGAAGGGCAAAGCAACTAACGTCCCGAAGGGAAGCCTGATGTACATAGCACGGTGCAGTGATGCTAGTTTTTCACTTTCACCTGTAGTGGTATAAAAGGCTTGACTTCGCACCCGGAAGATATTTTCACGGTAGCTTTTCTTTCTTTTCTCGGTCAGAGTGCGAGAGGCCAAGTCTCCAGTTGAGCTCTCTGTCTCAAAAGAGCTCGCTGGGTCATGTAACACGAAGGGTAAGTGATTATAACAAAATATGCTGGATAGTAGAATATTTCAAAATTCAAAATATAGAATATTCTCTTTCTGTGATTTTCAATGATCCAAGATTCATTTGATAATTTTGAAGTCGTCCCTATTTTTCCTGAGTTCATCATAGGCTCATTTTGAAATCTTCTTTTTGTTCATTTCACTACGAAGATCACACAGTTTCATCATGTATTCTGATGATGACTGTGTTACGCAAATCTCTAAATGGCCTGCCAGTGTCGAACTTCCTTAACAAAGATTAAAAATATTAGCGGTGGGATCCCACCTCTAATATAGCGGTAGTGGTGGTTTAAAGCTCCGGATAACGACACGCGCGAACCAACATCGGAGATGATTGCTTTTTACAAAAGACTAAAACAACAAAAACACACAATACGTGTTGCGGTTACGGCCTTAAGTACCCTAGTAACCGTAGCCGTAGCCGCCAATGTCCTTAGTACCCTAGTAAGTCCCCCGGGGGACAGCTCAATGGCCAGTACCGGTAACTACTGTGTACCATGCTTCCCAGACGGTCAATTGGTCTGGGCACGTGGGTTAGCAGCCGAGCAGTCTTCAGTCCCGCACGCAATCAAATAAAATTCCTATAATATATATAAGTATATTCTAGGAACTTTATCTAATATATAAAGATACAGACAAAAGAAAGTGGAGTAGAGAGTGTCCTACTGAAATGTTTGCCGTTCCGTAGCATGAACGTTGATTTTAATTATGATGTTTTTGTGTACTTTGGTGCACTGAATGGTTGTTTATAATAACTGTTGATTTGCGCCTCTAGGTTCATCTGTAGTTAGTTGTTTGGAGTTTCATTCAAGTCGCAGGTAACCTGTTGCTACGTGTTTTACAGAGGAATATACCTCTACTGGAGGAGACTCTAGGCGGTTGGAGGTGGTCAGTGAGCGTGTCAAACCTCACCCGGTAAAAATGAAAACGTGATCAGTGTTTCAACCCATAAGCTTCGAGTTTCAGATAATATTTTTTCATACTCGTGAAGCATGCATATAATTCACCTCTTTCATGTTCAGATGGAATTTAATTTAATTAGAACATATTAATTTATTCTCTAACTTTTATCAAGAAGAGTTAACAGTAAATATATATTATATTTTTATATTTTTATATTTTTATAATAAGGTTCCAAATTTGTCTTTTTAGAAGCACATCGGTGTGTTTTTCTCTTATTGGTTATATTTAGATTTTTCACATTTTAGTTTATACTATTAATTATTAATTATTAATTACTTTAATCATTCAAAAATTAGAACTTACATATCTACTGATAACACAAATCAAACATGATACCAAATCACATGAATTTAATGAAAAGAATTTTATGTGTACAACTCAGTTGCAGAATCTAGTCTCGCAATGATTGCAACCAGTCTCCATCCTCTTCTTCATCCACCAAAGATAGGTGTCCCAAGTGGTTTAGCCTATAGTCCTCTAAGAAAAAAATCGCGAAGTTGGGTGTGGGTACAGTTGGAAGTGCATTCACTGCAAACTATTAATGAAGCTTCTTGTCCGAGTCCCGCTGTGATGGACTCATATAGACAGTCTCATGGTCCACGAAGACCCCAAGATACCGTTAATATCATTTAGCATTTATTTCTCTTCTTTTTTCTTCCAGTCGAACGCCCAGAAAGCATACAATGCCATATTATTCAGACCACAAACCTTCGATTGTAAAATTTCGAACGAAAAAAGAAAGATACTTACACAAATTGACTGCTTACGTCCAGTTTTAAAATTGTGCAGGATACCTCCAGAGCTACCTCGTTCTGGTTACGTTCAAAACTACATAAAATTCTCTACGGGAGCGACTGTAACGTGTAACAGGATGAGGTTTGAGACGCCAGGTATGGACGCCATAGCCAATAGCTGCAGCAGCACGAAGTGACCACACAGCCTTCTTATTTTCTCACTTTTGTTTCTCGGTAATTAGCTTCCATTTTTCCTTGATCTAACACTAAATGTGTTCAGGAGTCCTCCTTTCACAAACTATACACACTCGAATGGGAACGCGAACTCTCTCGTTTCCATGTTAAATGTTCCAAGTCTACCAGTCGAACTTAACGAACCTCCAGCAATGGAGGTGGCCATAAGCAGAAATGTAGGCTTCGAGGCATCAACAAGAGTCGGTCTCAAATTCACCACTGTCATCAACGAAACCTGTGAAAGATGAACAAACTCTTACCAGTTAGTTACCAGTTAGTTGGGGATTAGCCCTTCTTCCCTTTGGGGCGTTAGTTGCTTCGCCCTTCGGGTCCTTCTTTCCCTTGTAAGGCTTGATGGGGTCTTTCCATCCGTTAGCTATTCATTGCGTCGTGTGTTCTCTCGTTGAAGGAGAGGACGCAGCATGACGAGTCTCAAATTTCACCTTGGTTGCAGAGTCGCAGAAGACGAAGGTGATGCCCAATGACACTCCTACCTAAAACGAGCGTGGTAGGGGACCTCTTGCAACAGTCGCGAAGGAGAGGAAAGAGGTCATCCACCTCCAAGTTGACCCGTTTCTGAGTGTGGTCTGGTTTTATGGAACACATGTTTTAGACTAGAGTTTGTCAAAGTTAAGAGAAAACATTCTTATCCAGTTGGAAAGAAAAAAGCAATAACTTATCAGCGGTTAGCTTCGTGTAGAATCGTAGATCATTCTTATGGATTGACAGTCCGATGTCTCCATTAATTGTTTTTTATCTCTATCATTACTATGAGAAGTAGATTTCTCTACTGCAAAAACTAACTGAATAAACAAATGAAAACTCAGTGAGAAAACACCTGTGGTGAATTTCGACACTTAATTCCGGAAATGCCTTTAAAAGTTTGGTAGAACTCCTTCTCGCGGGTCAAGAATCTTTAGAAAAAATTACAACTTTGAGACTCTTATTACACAGCATAGACCTTAGCGCCGTCCGCCTTCTTTATTCTGGTGGGCTATGTGACAAAATGGACACAAGTCTGGATGCAACAAGCGTTGATATCATGTGGATTAAAGTTCTCACGCACTCACTTCCTTATGGGATTGCTTAAATTAATCTTGCATATTATTCACCTCTTTCATCTTTCGACGGAAGATGCTTGCAAGATTAATACACGAACAGAAAAAATATTAAATTTATAATATATTCTTAGAAAAAGTTGAATACAGATCTAAGAGTTGAATAATAATGATTTTATTTCTATACATAAGATGTTTATACTTGAAGTGGATACCGTCTCAAACACTTGACAACATTGATGGAAAGGTTGGGTAATAAACTAAAGTATTTAATGAATACTTGATTATAACTCTAAACCCGGCAGCATTTATACGCTTGGAGGCACGTTGTTATGGACATAAGGTTTTCACTTAACGTTTTTGCAGTTACTTGTATGGATAACATTTAAAAGTTAATTTTGATTTTTAAAAGAACTTGGTATAGAATTTCTACATAACAGTTACAACTGTTCTGATAACAGATACCGAGCAAAAGTTCTCCAAATATGGTTGGGCTATGTGGTTTCTCTTATAAATGCAAATACATGCTTCAAAAGAATATATCATGTCCGATAACAGAATTGACTCGAAGGAAATTGCAGGTAACTCTAAACGATAATTCTGTGTGAGGCCAGGAAGTGTGAGAAAAGTGTCATATTGTTTCCAACGAGGTTTTTCGGACGCTACCTTTTCTCTGGACCTTTTCTCTCCCTTTCCTTTACTGTTAATACAACTTCGTAGTAGCAACTCTTTGGTATCAATAAACATTACAGTGATAGTCTGGAGTGCACGACCTCTACACTACTTTCAGTACAGAAGTTATAGGAAGATAGATCTCCAAGCGTTTAGATCGTACATGTTCTCCTGTCAAAAAACACACATTAGAGGGTGTCATTAGAGGGTGTCAAAGTTAAACGTAAAGATTTCTCTATTGCAGATCTGAAAAAGGTCATAAAAGCTAATCGGGTAACTTTGTTTAGGACCGTGGTTCACAGAGAAGTGATATTTTGAGTAAAAAAAAACTATTTTTTTATTATTTATTTTTTGTCACTGACACTGGAAATTCATAGCTTACGTTGACACCTTTCTACTGACACTTCTCACGATTGAAACGAACTGGAAGTAAATAAACAAACTTCTGGTGGTCGAAGTTGTAACTCCAGCCCAAAGATGAGGAATCTCTTGAAAAGATTCTAAGTTTGACACTCTTTATTATATTATTTTGATTAGTCTCAATTATTCTCTAACTGACTCGTGGCTATTAGGGTGTGTAAAAGCTTTAGAATCTTTGGTAAATACTTTTCGCCCGGGGTAAGTGTTTTGACTTCGACCACCAGGCCACGTACGTTCCTCTGAGAGTGCAAGTAGGTAAACGCCACAGACGTTTTATATTTGCTTTTATCCGATTCAGCCATAAATTTAGAGTTCAAAGAATTAATTATATTTCAAATAAATAATTATATTTATTTTAAATAAATAAATAAATAATATCAGTTCATAAATATAACCATAAACCATCCACGTTTCTACACAAAGTTATCCTTTGACAAACGACGACGGTTCTCCTTCTTCTTATTAGAGAATATTCCTTTTTAGCTTTGACACGTCTGATTACGGAACCAGACTTATTAAAGAGAAACCGGTGATTAGCATAACAATAGAATAAATATCTCTGTCGCGGTAGTATCAAAGACACTGGCGTATAAAGTGAACCATGCCTCATGCCTGCTCTCTCCCTCTCTCACTATGTCGGCAGAATCCTTGGATCGGTTACTGTACAGACGTTTGTGATATTCTGGAATCTTTCAACTGCGTCACCACTTGTGCAATGTCAGCAGGAGTAGTATCACGTAGGTATTGGTGTTGTAGTCACCATGTTTTTGATTCCTCGTAGTGGGGCAAGGGAATCGTTGTTATTATTACAAGGTGCTTTGCAGTCTATGCATTTGGTGAAGTAGAGAAAGTGAACATAGTGAGGACACGAGAATCATACTGAGAACGCATGTGTAAGTTCAACAGAAAATGACATATGTTTTGTCATCTTGCGAGTTCTTTCTAATCTGACTGTTAGCTATGCAAATGAATAGTAAAACGTTGTTTTACAATATTGCTATTTTGACTGTAGTAAAAATATGCACTTTTTGTTTACTGGTGTGACCCAAGCTTCTAAAGAGACACCTGCCGGTCACTATAGTCAGTCAAGATCTCTAGTTACTCAGAGTTTCTAGCATATTTAACAGTCATCTTAAACTATATGATGGTGACTGATTCATGTCTAGACACATGATGGAGTTTTCTCGAATGATTTTGTCTACATTTTAACACTGCAGTTCAAGTATTGACGCCTTTACATACCGTAGTAACAAGTTTTTTCGCACCACCTCCTTGCGCGAATAGCTAACACGAACGAATGAAGATATTCGCGTACTGGATTTAGTTTGTAAATGCTTCTTGAGTTTGACAAAAAAGACAAGCAAAAAGATAAATACCAGCTTTTGATGTAAATTGGTTTCGGTCATGGCTGCAGGAGATTTTGGATTCATGTAATACACATAATGTCTGTTGACTGGATTAACCTCAATTGATAATGTATTTAATTTATATAATAATATAAAAGAAAGTGTTATAAAAAATTTAATTAATATTAAAAATTGGAAATTCTTATACTACTAAATGTTAACAAAAAAAAGTGATACGAGCAACAAATTAACCTATAAGGTATGTGCAATTCGGCACGCTTCAACATGTGCAAGTCCAAAATCCCGTCACTACATATCTAATTTATTACCTAACTCTTTTGTCAGGAGTATTAGATAATAAATTAATCTCATGAATATTTACCTCCTCGAGTAGGTGAAATACCTACAAATACTAAGATGTTTCACGTTTCACGCATTAGTGTAAAATCGTGAAATTTCACCAGAATTAGCGAAATTACTTTTTATTTCATTTGAAATTTATACCAAACAAATTATACCGTTGCAATCCAGCCTATCAATCTGAAAGAGCTGAATCTGATCTCTTCTAGCAGTCTACTTACAGAATTTCGTTTACACGTTGTTTCGAGCTCCTTTGATAATATATCTAGCATAGAACCTCGTTTACATTATTTTTGTGCTTTTTTATAAAAGATCTAGAATAGAAAATCGTTTGCACAATTTCGAAATTCTTTGGTAACAGATCCACCATCCGTCAATATGACAAATTATCTGAGAATCTTGATGTCTTAACTTAATATCCATGATATATTTATACTTTGTCTAGTTTTAATAACTATTCTAGATATTGTCTGATATGTATTGCTGGATTTAATATATTTGTGAATACAAATTTACAGTATTCAGCACCGATTACTATATATGTGAGCTTTTCATCTCAAATTTTGGATAGGCATTCCACAAAAACTTATGGTCCATACTTTATCTTGATTACTTACATAAAGCTAAACATTCATTCAAAATTTACAAAAAATACCAAAGTGAAAATCGCTTACGCGAATAGACTAGCGACTACTTTCGTTTAAATCCTAGCAAGGCTCAATGAAGGTACAATAGTGGGTGTCAAAGTTAAACGTAAAGATTCTTTTACGAACGAAGTGAAAAGAATTGTAGAAAACAATCGGGTAACTTTGTCTACGTTCGTGATTCACAAAGAAGTGAGATTTTAAGTAGAAAGAACTACTTTGGTTAATTGTTTTTTATCACTGACACCGAAAATTCATAGCTTACGTTGACACCTTCCTACTGACACCACTCACGGTTAAAATGAATCAGAAATGAATAAAAAAATTGCTCGTGAGTGTTTCTTGCAAGCACCTCCGGAGGTGCCCGCAAGAATCACCCATGGATTTCTGACCGAAGTCTTAACTCCAGCACACCAGGGACGAATCTCTTGGAAAAGTTATAAGTTTGAAATCCTTAATATATGTACGTGAGAGTAAATTGTCACCAGCTCGAGTCGAGAGGTCTAAATTGATCTTGGTCGTTCGATTCTTAAATGGATCATTTTGACTATACGTATGTAAGCTTAGGGTGCTTGCTGCCTCTAATGCCTTACAAAATAAAATGGTTGAGGTGAGATATGCATCCAAATTTCCTGTGGGGAAGTTTAATTTCGAAAGAACCAGTAATTTTCATTCACCCAACGTTATAGGTGGTATCACTGCAACGAGATAGTTTTACAAAAAGTTAAGGGTTTTGTAAACATGGAATCTAATTGCCTTTGTATTGAATATTATCTTTATAAATAGAAACAATTAAAAATATCGTTATCAAGTTTATAACCTCCTCTAAATGCCACGGCCATAGGATCCGATATCTGCATAAAGCTGGTAGTAGAATTTCTCTCCATCAACCGTAAGGTTAATAGTGGGTGTCAAAGTTAGAACTTTTAGATTGAATACTTGCAGGAGGGAGTTACGACTTCGGCCAGATGCTTATGGTTGAGTCCTATGGGCTATAGAAGATTCGAGACCTGCAAGAGGGAGTTACAATTTCAGTCAGACCTTCACGGCTGTGTCTTACGGGAACTTCTGGAGGTACCACAAAAGCACAGGAAGGAGTTGAGTTGTAGAACATCAGAACAGCAAATGTAGAAATCACCGGAAATTCCCCCCGTCACAAATATCAAAAGCGGGAAATATCTGCCGATATACACTAAACAGTCTTCATGAGTTCGTCATGGTTCGATACTTTTAAATCTTTGGAAACAGCTGACATGACCAGATCTCAGATTTTCAAATAATAAGGCCACTCAAACCTTGGCCATAAAAGATACCTATAAGCTCCGTAAAGTTTCTACAGGTTTCTGCCATAAATTTTACAGTCACTAGATGTTTGCAGTCTACTGTAGTAGAACTGATCTCTCGAAAATCTCTGAAAAAATCTCGAACGGATATCTACATATGAAAATTCAGACTTACTTTTTTTTCATCTGAACCTTGTATTTCAATAAATTCTAGATTTAGGTTAGGGATCATCCGTGCTGGAGTATAGTTCCATTGCTGTTCGGAATCACACTTCATACTAAGATAAGATCTTACTTTAGAATCCTTGTTGTTACTTTCTATCTCACTTGTGAACAACCAAGAAATAGCTACGATAGCGATATAACTCCCCTAACATTTTTACGGGTTGTGGTTTGAATGACGCTGTTAAGGCCACTCCAACCCTTCTTGTACTAAAAATACATGAATCAAACCTTTCCTCTAACAAAAATTGTATGATTTTAAATGAAACAAAATAGTTAATAAATGTCAAGCTTTATTCAAGATTCCAGAAAACAGCCGCTCGTAACAAATGGTACCCGCGCACGGGTTCTCTTTGCATAATGAACATTCTCAAGATATCTCGTGGGTATGTTCATTTATGCATTTACGTGAAACACTTAAATCTATAAATCTCAAAACATGAGATAAAATTCGTACTTGGAACTGCACAGACATCCAACAAATGAGCTAAACTCATGATTAATTCATGCACAATATAGACATTTATTATTAAAATAAAAGTAATTTTATTCACACCGAAGAATAATAAACACAAGCATACGATAAGCGTTCGCAAACAACACGACAAAGAATGAAACTGAATCAAATCTTAATCACGTATTGTCATATACATGCACGCTGTCGTGTTGTGGTTCGGCTCCTGTGTGAAATTCTCATGGAACGTAGGTTGTGTTTCTTTTCTGTGTTTCGTGACTAGTATCGCGTAACTCGCCGAACGGTGTGATGAGTGTCACGTTTGTGATTATCTGTTTAAGTGATCGTACGGTAGAGGAACGTGCCAAATCATCGATCTGTGCGCGTTCACTTCAGTGGTCCTTGTCGCCGCAATTGTGTATAAAATGGGGGGTCGAAGATTCATACGACATTCTCTCTCAGCGGGTGATTCGTGAGGGTTCTCGGTGGTCTGCATGGAGGAGTGAAGAACTGCAGGAGTGGTGGTTATGGACGGAGGTGTGTTACCGGCTCCGGATCTTCCTTTCCCGAATCCGTTTCACATCAAGCTTCATTGCATCCACCGCGATCACTTTCGACAGTGGTTAGTTGCATACTTTGGCGATGAATTCATGAGAAGAGTGATGGAGCTACAGCTTCCGGTGATCCTTCCGATTGTAACATACGGAGAGACTTGGGATATGACGGTGTACATTTTGTTGTGAGGAACAATGGATCTCAACTATCCATCGAACGTTCCTTTCAACCTTTGGGTCGATGTCCGATGCCATTGCAGACCGAAGATCAATCATGGGGCTTGGATCGTGAGAAACTTCGGGCAAGAATATTACAATCGAGTGATAGCTTCACCATTTTCTTTTGTCGTACCTTTTATTGTAGAACGTTTCCAGGTTGTAATATTGACGTTGTATTAGTCTGCGGCTCACTAGTTTCATTCTGGTTGAGCGCTTCTGTGTAGTTACGGACCGCGAAGAATCCATCGACATATCTGAAGGATTTTCTGAGGTCTTAGAGTGTTGTTGATGTCTTGTGTCTCCTTGGAGAGTAAAAATTCGTTCTAGGGGAAAAAGTTGAGTGGAGAAAAGACAAAAATAAAGATCTTTTTGCTCTTATTGGTCCATTTTTGGACCAATGGTGTTCTAGCTGATCCTCGCGACGTTTCTGTGATTTCTGGAGGCTTCAGAGGGCCATTCGCAAAACGAAGGGAATGGTTGGAGAGCTCTCGACCGGGGCTACAATCTGGGCTGAAGAATCGATCGATTTGATGAAAGTATGAGCGCGTTATGATCGATTGAGTGGAGGGGGGTGAAATTCGTACTTACTGCTACGTTTCTGGTTGTTCCGAGAGACTCGCGAGGAGTTTTGAGGAGCTGTCTGTAGGGTTGGAGAGCTGACGACGTGCTGGTCGTTTTGATATCAATTTCATCAGTTTCTTGATCGAATTGGATTTTGAACCGACCTATTGAAGTTGAGAAGTGCAGACGGGATAAGGCGAGAACAGCGAACGGTGATAGCCATGGATAGGTTGCTATTGCTTAAATTCTGTCTCGAATTTCTGAGTGAAACTTTCCAGGATTGAAGCATGTCTTATCAGTAAGATACTTGGGAAGTTTCACCTCAAATGGTCGAGTAGTTTGTTCAGAATCTTGGATCAAATGTACCTGGGTCTGTAAAGCTCTGAAGTTAGCACAGATTACGGTTTGATCCATATCTGAGAATTGGTTTGAGATTTCGACCTGCAAATTGTTCAGGGTAGGAGTGAAGGGTCCAATCAAGCTTCCTGTCGAGTTTGATCATCATTGGTTGAAACTGCTAATACTTCTGTTATTAGCAGTTTCGGGTTTTTCGGTATCATCTATTGTCAATTTGATCATTTTCGAGCAATTTGGAGAGGATTTTGTTGCTGAAACTGCCATACCTGCATACAACTCGACATTGGAAGGTGTGGGGCTGATTTCAGCTCTTGGTGATGAAGGAGAACGGAGCCACCATGAGTCTTAAGCCGCTGTTTGGGTTCTCGGAGCTGCCAGGTACTACCGCCGTTGATGCTATATTGAGATCCGAATAGTGTTTTGGAGTATGCATGTTTTACCTTGCTGGAATACTTGATAGACCAGGGTGTACAGCAAGTTGTATCGATATTCTATCAAGTTGATTGAGTGATCTTAGTATCTTCTTATTGTACTATGAAGTTGTGATAGTTGGATTGATGGCCAGTTAGCGTCGCTGGGGAGCTATTCAGAAGTCAGGCTTCCAGTGATATAGATGAATAACTTCAGTTAGATAATACAGATCTGAGTATTTTTAGTTAGAATACAAAAGATCTGTTTGTAACACAAGTTTATGCAACCTATACGTAACCTTGGATCGTAGCAAGCTTTAAACTTGAGACGAGCGGATACAAGGTCACTCAGGCTAGAAGAGTAGATAATGAAACATTTGAGTGGAAACATCCAGATCTAGATCCAACCTTGTCAATCCACATACCTCTGCACAGTCATATACCCCGTGTATTCCTAGACAGAAAAACACGTTATACGATAACGCTTACGTGAACATGATGAACACTTTAACTTATTACTCAATTTGAACATATTCTTCATGGATGACTGATCCACTAAAAAATTCTGAAGAAAAAAGCTCTAAAAGATGTTGAGAGCTCATGGATTGCATAGCCGTCTAAGGACGATATGGAGTACGAGTGTTGTGCATCCATCGAATGCATAGATGACAACAAAATGAGTAGAAGGTAGTGTAATGCACAAATGACGAATGAGTCGTAAGATGACAAATCATCCATGCATTGTATGGATTCGACCGTCACAAAAAACTAAAGTAATCGAGACATCCATGCATCATCTGGATGTCAATGGGTCAAGTCTATGGACTACAGCTCAACGACACGACGTGTAAGCAAAAGTGGCTGGAGTGTGGATGCAGACAACGACATTAGTTAGATACAAGAACGTTAACGAAAAGAAGAATCTATTTAATGTTTGAAATCTATGAAATTCATAATGTCACAAAACTAAGAGCAAGCAAGTCACTTGACATCCATGTAATGCATGGATACCAAGAGTCTCACTTCTTAGATGACATGAATGGAGAATACATATTATTTTTAGTTCTAGATTTTGTTAGAAATTTATATGGTTTATAGATCTTATGATTATATCAAGACTAAAAGTTTTGTTAATGTTAGCTTTGAGAGGTGGCACAAATGCATACAACTTGTTGAATACTGTATGTCTTAAAAGCGTCAAAATGAGAGTAGTCGTCGAGAAAAGATCAATCAATTCATATTTAATAAATAATGGATTGTTATCAAGAGAGTGAGTATAAGTAGATAGTCGCAGGATTGTGTTCTATCAAGTTCAGTCTAACCTCAGTTTTGTCTATATGTAAAAGAATTATTGTAAAAAGAAATAATGAATATGACTATAATCTTTGATAGCATTTGTGGAGATCAAAGCATTTTATTTTTTTAGACTCAAATCAGTGGACTAGTCTCTTATGCTATCTTGTGCAAAATGATTGAATTAATAATCAAGGTGATTTTCAACCAATTCGGAGCATTTTCTAAGCAATTTGAAGTGTTGTAATCCATGAACTCCATGGATGACACTTTCTAAAACAAGAATGTCACTCATGAAATGCGTGGATGTACATCCTCTAACTTCTAAAAAAATGATTAGAATTGGTTGAAAATCACCCTGAAAGTCAAATTGACCATTCTGCACAAGACATATTTAAGCTTAAAAAGATCATTTTGACCTTCAAAAATATCATCAAAGATTTCAATAGAAAAATGACTAATGTATGTTAATGTAACAATGAGTGATGAACTTTACGTGTTCGTGGATTTTCATGAACGATCTAGTGCATCCATGAACTCCATGGATGTAATAGTCCGGGATGTGATCGACAATGTCACCGTACATGTGTATATTCAATAAGTGGCATAACTTCATGGTTGTAGTTAGGTAGACCATTGTGGATAATGGGTCGTGGACATTGTACGTCCATGGACTTCATGAATGTGCGGATGGAGATCAAGTTCGAGTTGTGCATCTATGGAAATCATGGACGCATAATCATTAAGAGGCTTGTACATCCATGAACTCCATGGATGTAATAGCCCGAAGAAAGATCAACAAAAAGCACAGACACGTCTGCTTCAATGAAGTTCATGGATACATGAGATAGCTCACGATAGAGAGTGGTATGTCAAACTTGCACGTCCATGAATTCTATGTATGCTCATAAAAAGACATCCACTAGATGACACGTCCATGATTTGCATGGATGCACTCCTCTAAGGAGCTTGTGGATCCATGTACTTCATGAATGCACAAGGAAGAGAAGGAACCAATAGAGAGTTTCATACTCGTGTGCATCTATGAAACCATGGACGCACAACTCAAACTTGGTGGGTGCATTCATGGACTCCATGTATGCACAAGCCGTTATGATTGCTATCAAATAAATAAAAAACCTCGAGCAAAGTTAGTCCATAACGTACATGTGCCTTGTCTTTTGTTATTGAGAATTTGTTTCAAAGACACATCGTCGAGACTACAGATGCAAGTGAAGATGATATATAAATGGTAGTAATCAAACACTCAATTATACGTTGAATTCAAAATAGGATAAAAAGTCTAATGATTTTTACTTGATGTTCTCGATGTTATTAACTTAGTTAGTTTTGGTACACTTATCCGTTCAAAGATAGAAAATTAGTGCTTGATTTATCTCAATTTATTACAAGTCCATGATCATTGTCGTCTTTATACTTGATAAAATTTAGAGAGATCATGTTTCCTTAAAGTGTAAAATATAGATGACGTGAGTTGTCACATAAAGTTGGGCGTCTCGTCATGTCTAATGAAAACAGCTGATTTCTATTGATATATTTTGAAAGATCAAACCTCATTTTTCTTCAAGCAATGTGCACCCATGAAGTTCATGGATGACGTAGTCAGAGTTACGACATGCACATGTATTTCAATTTGATGACATCAAATTTCATCTAATAACAAGCATTGATCATTTGTGGTACTAAATTTGTAATTCTAAATTGCAAAATTGATCAAATTTGTAAATTTTAATGGATAACTATGATTTCCATGGAATTTGTCCAAATTGATCAAATTGTTTCCAAGAAGATCATCTACTATATATTGTGTTGTTAGTATGAAATGCTCGTCTTATGTTCAAATTTATCAATTTCTGGAAATTATATGTTTTCAAAAGTCATCAGAATGTTGATTTTTGACGATTTTTTGGAAGTCACTTTCCATAAATCATAAAAATTGATAACATGTTCTCTTTTCGTGAGTATGCACCCGATTTCTTTTAGCGGCTGTTAGAACGGATGTAGTCATCCAATTCAATTATTTTCAATGATGTGCAAGAGATCTCATTTACTATCATACATTATATATAAATTTTACGTATAAAATTTTATGCAATTTTGGTACGTTAAAGTAATGATAAAATCTAAAAAATATTTTATGAGGTACAAGAATCCTTTACAGCCAAGATTTGAGCTATCCTATTGTATGTAGTTCGGTGCAAATCTTGTAGGTCATTCATGGATTGCCCACTACTGAAATTTGTAAGCTTTGAGGCTAAGTTCTCATTGAGAAGTTTGAGTCAATCTTGAGCCATAAAAACTGATCCTAACCAATAATCTTCTTGGTTGGCCGTGAACCCCGAGATGGTCTCCAAGACTTACGAATGAGCTATCCCGAGGACATTCATCCTTGAAAATTGAGTTACTAACCCGTTACTCGTAGCTTCTAGGTTGCATAAGACCAAAGACTCAAGTCTTTATCAACCAACGGAGTGGGATGTGCAATATTTTGTGGAAAACTTTGAAAGAAGACTAGATCTTATGTAATGGATTTAAAGTGAAAATGAACAGAATGAACTAAGAGATTGATCCTAAGAGATCTTCTTCCATAACCAAGTAAAGTAAAGCGTTAAAAGTGTTTCTGGTAAAATTTGTGTTAAAATGCCTCGAGTGTTGGTGTTGTCCTTTTGAAATTGGACTGGATTCAGTAGAAAGAATCAACACCCTCGATGAAAATCCAGTTCGCCGGGGCTTTGTTGTCTGCAGTAGTTCCTGCCAGAAAACTGTCTTCTGGAGCACTCATTACCATGGAGTAAGAGATGGCAGATTCCTAGGAGAAATACAGAAACGCAGCAGTCATAGCATATGATGCTTTGAATGTCTGGTAGGTCCGAACATTATGATTTCAATGACAAAAACTGATGCAGAAATCAAAGATCCGTAGAGGTAACTTTCCCAACTTCCAAGAATCAAGTCTTGTCTAACGATGCATATTGTGGAGAATCTGCCACACCTTCATCTGGATGGACCACACAAGTCCTTGCGCAATAAGGGACCATAGGTACAGGTGTTATGTGTGAGTACCCTACCTGTCAAGAAAAGGAAGAGAACGGAGTGCATACCCTACCCGTCTCTCAGACGGTAATGTCGAGGGAAAACCTTAATAATCGGTTAGGGCAAAGAACGAAAAGGGGGAAGATTGTGGTGAGTGTCCTTAGCGTTGGTCTTGTACATCAAACTGCAATTTCTTCCAATCGAAAACTTTATGTAGAAATGCTATATCAAGTTGGTCTAAAACATCAAATTTATTTATAACTCGCAACTGTTAACCAGTCTCGGTGTACTTAACAGATCCGGACATAATCCATAAGTCAGATGCTTACTACCAGGAGTATAAGTTAGGGACCTTGTTAACGCAAAACCAACATCATTTCATCTACACATTAATTTATTCTATACCTTTCCGGTTGAAAAGGTTAGAGAATCGGGTAATCCGAAACAATCCGACTAAGTGTACATGAGGTGAATATCTTACATAATCCATAATGAGATGACTATACCTTTTGAGTGATGGAATTGTATCTCAACCTTGCAGGTCACAGTGAACGATGCGTGAAGATTGCCACGATCTTCTAGCTTGGTACGAGTGCCAAATTCTGACCAAATCCTGCATTTTACGAGTGAAAGCACTTTTCGTAACTGACTCCATATCTCGTTTCAACAGGAATATTCGCTCTATATTCTCTGTTTGAATTCAAATGTCCTCTTCAGAGAGAACCTCGTTTGAAGAACAAAAATGTTAAATCTTAGATGACTGATCTCTGATATTTTTTTAAAGCAAAATGAATTTTTTTTGACTAAATGATAGTGTGTAAAACCGCTTCTTAATATTACCTTTCATGTCAAATTTAAAAACCGGACAAAAACGATATGAGAAAGCGCACGTCGCTCTGGGTAACCTAGACCCTAAATTTCAGTAGCGAGGAGGAGAACTAAACCTAAGCTTTGTCGTGTCCGAGGAGAAGTTAAAACACATAGCGATACATCATGCCAAGACCCACGTACCAATACAGAATGCACATGGCTCTGAGACTTCTTTAGCTCTCTACTCTACAAGGACGTTTTACTCCACCGTTGCCTCTGACCAGCTGCTGTTAGCGTGACGGTTGCTCCTCACCATTCTAGGCCGAATGACGGTGGTCGAATCCTCCGCCCGTCGCAGGACACAAGCATCGAAACTTCGAAAGGTGTGAGATTCTCTATAGTGAATAGGACAAGGAAACTGTAGCAATGCCCTCCTCTTTCCTTGTCAACTTGGTCTCCTTTGACCTTTAGACTATAACGAACTAAACTCCGCAGCTACTATTTCAATGTGGTTTTGAATGTCCCAACGCAATTTATAGACCCTCTAGTCTTTTCACATTTTGAAATTTATTAGTCTCTCCATATTTTAACATATAAACGTTATCTTATCAAGTGTGAATTAATTAAAATTCATCATTGATTTCAGTGTTTGTTAAGTTCATTCTTGCCCGGTTGTGGTGTTCAGATAAGTGCTCAAATCAGTAAAAATATTATCTATAAATCAAGGTGATTGGACTTGTAAACAAGGATCCAAGAACCTTAACCTTGTGGCAGGAGGCTGCACTTAGAAAGTAACAAGATTTTTATATCGTTGTACAAAAATTTTCTCTGAAATTCGAACTTTGGATCTCATAGTCCCAATCTAATTCACTCGCCCATCTGCTAACGTCTCACCTTTGCTAATCACCTTTCAGCTACATCTATAAACCAAAATTACTTCACATTCTTTCCACATCATATTTTGTCTGACTTACGTTTGTTTGTATATGCATTAAATCGTTCTCGCGTGTGAAAAGTACGCATTAATGAGTAAAAATGTAGAGGTGCTAGAGGCTTCCAGTTTATTGTAATTCCTTGATAGAGCTTTAAAGTTCTATTTCATTTATACTTGAAACTATTGGTACAAAATATATTACTGTACACTAGAATTTCGTTGCAGCACATAATATATATGCAAAGTGCACTTTTGGCCCGGAGGAGCAAAAAGATAAATGTTAACAGAGCTCAGAAAATTATTATTAACCATTGGTTAGCAATTGAGTGAGTGTTTATTGAAAAATACATTAGTAGAAAAAAATACAGATTTTATAACAAACTGAAAATCAAATTTGAATGCAAATGTTAAAACAAACTGAGAACCAAGCTAAACATATTTCAGAATAAACTGATAATCAAGTTAAAAATATAAAAATTTAAACTATTAAATGTCTAAAAATAATTCTCTGTTACGTAAAGTACTCCACATGTTACGAGAAGGAGAAAACCCATAAGTGCAACACATAGAAGCACTCTCATGTTGCCAAAAATATTTAGTCGATGGGTCATTAAATTTCATTTAAAAACTTTTAATTTATGACCTAACCCTTCTAAGAGGAAAAGTTAGGACATAAATTAAAAAATATGTATATTCTCTCCTTTTCGAATTTGGAAGAAGATCGAATATGCATGTTTGCATCCAGCGTATTATTTCACTCCTGCAAGTAGTACATCATTTCACGTAATCCTGAAATATGCATCAAAAGCATATATATATATATATATAGCTGGGGTCGGATGGGGACAAGCGTGAAACACTGACGGTGCAAATTCGTGTGTTTCATAGGCGAGTAATGCGTGAGTAAACTATCAACTCCAATGAATTTTAGCTCGCTTGTTGTTATCGGGAAAATATCTCAAAAATATAAAAATGTTAAACAAAAATCTTACACCAAACTGATAAACATAACTAAAATACTTATTAATATTAAATTTTAATCCAACCTGAAATAACGAAAACACCTTAACATAAACTATAAGGAGAGCACTACTAGGCACGCTCTCCAAAATACAAATGCAGGTGGTTAATTATCACTAGATAATTTTTAATCTAAAATTTAATTTATTACCTAACCTTTCCAACGATAGGGTTAGGTCTCCTTTAGGAAGAGGCACATATACATCCAGTGAACGTAAAGAGAGAGAATACTTCATTATTATCAAAGAAGTCTCCTGTAAGACTACCTCCTGACTCGTGAAATTGCAGATTATCTGAAGGCATTATTGTATAAGGTTGTATGCACATTGTACATACTAGGGAGAATCGTGACGCTTGGATTTTATTTTGCACAAGGTCACTATATAGTCTCTAGATCCATCAGTGAGAACTTGGTCCTGTTTCGTACAAGCAGAATTGAGCATAAGATACAAGAAGACGCGACTTGTACAATCAACTCATCATCAAGTGAACGTCACAGAACTTGCGACTAGGGAACTGAACATAGAGATGTTTTGGCTGCCTCTAAAACAGAGGCGCTTGTTTACACACAGATGGTGTAACACACATGAAGATGGTTGAGTTATACCAGTTTTTGCTATGCGTTAGTATGGTTATACGTAGATTGTGAAAAACAGAATAGAAAAAGAAAAAATTTTGTCGTGTAGCGAACGGACGGATGGGGACGTTGTGAAAACTGGAAAGAGAAAAAAGCGATCAAGAGTGCACAGATGGAGTCCTTGTAAAAACTGGAAAGAGAAAGGAAGTAACAAGAACAGACGGATATAATCTTTGTGGAAACCAGGAAAAGAAAAAAAGTAATGAGAACAGACCGATGGAATAGTTATGAAAATCGAGAAGAGAAAAGAAAGAGACAGATCCAGAAAAATCGCTAACACATAGTCTCGTTATTCCATTACAAGCGGAGTTACTGGTTATAGCATATGTCATTTACATGTAATATAGTTTAGCTCTATTAAGTTTGTAATATCTTACATATTTTCATTACACCTTTTAATTTATTCTTAATTCCAAAATTTACTGAAACTGACCATTACTGGAAAAAACGTCTCCCTTGCATATTCAAATATGCAAAGATTTAATATATTACATTCTAAATAAAAATGGCAAGGAGAGCGTGATATGTTTGTGAGAAGCCTCCAGGATATAGTGTTTTGGAAACGTGTCTCTACGCGCTCCCATCATGGTTATGTCTGGATTTTCCAGCATTTCTAGGTCTAATTATTGTTTTAACATTTGGAGATAAATTAGAATTTTCAAATTAACTTGATACAGAATTTTCACATAATATTTATATCTTTTCTAATAACAACAATCGAGCAAAAGTTCTCTTAAGTTGATCTTGCATGCATATTCGCTGATGACGGGAATCGGATTATGAGAATTTGACACACAACGAAATTGATGTGTCTAAAATAAACAAGACAAAAAATTTGTGTAGAAAATTATCTGCTTAGACCTTTTTGAACGAGTAATATTTTAACAAAAACTTTCACACGTCTGGAGGCTCTGTCAAATAAATTTAAATGTAACATGTGACGTGAGATATTATATGACTCGTTTGTTAGTACTACTCAACTCTGTTGCTGTTTAGATGGTTTAAAAGAACTCCTGTGTGAAGATTCTCGCTTTACTTCCGTTCTGTACTTGTAAAATTAGAGAAAGGTAAAGCATGCAAAGACAGAGATCATCCAATGGGTGTGTCAAAGCTGGAATCTTTTGTAAATATTCATTTCTTGCCACCAGACGCCAAGGCGTTTTCTGCAAGCACCTTTAATTAATTTTTGTTCATTTCGGACGTACGTTCCAACCGTAAGTAAATCCCGTAGGTAAAAAATTTACTGTAATTTTCAAAAATAAAAAAGTTAAAAAGTTAAAAACATAAAATTATACAAAGACAATGGACACTGCTTTGGACAAAATTGCCGTTGGATAAACAATTGCTTTTTCTCTTCTTGACGTTAGAAAATCTTTTGCTTTAGGTTTTACAATTTTTAATATTTCTTGGAGATTAATATTTCTTTACGTTGCGTGTTCTTGGAAGGAAATCAGGTACAGTGTTATGAAATTGTCAAAATTCAGATAAAGAAGTGAATATGAATGAAGGGTAAATATGCTTACTTGTTTTCTTGAATATGCATGCTCGATTAATGATGGGAACTTTTGCTCGTTTATTGTTATCGAAGAAATAAATAAATATTATATAAATATTATATATTAAATAGATAAAAATAATCAAAATTTTTAAAATATTAACTATTAGTCTATGCTTGGAAACACAAAAAGACCTAAATATAAACCATAAGTAATGAGTACACTGCTGTTGCCAAAGGAAACAAGTCCGAAAACTTGAAACTAAATATATATTAATTTACTCTGTGTTTAATCTATTACTCATTTGCCTTCTCTATCGAAAGATGGAGGAAGTGATTATGCATGTGCTTGCTTGTTTATGTGACACAATAAGTGTTGTCATTGTGTCACAGGAAATTTATATCGTCAGTTTCTTTGCTATTAAATCTTAATATTATAATCACAACAGAAAGGATTTCGTTATCTTTATTCAGTTTCTAATTATCTTTAAATTCGTACGTCATGACATTGGTTTGTATTATGTAAACCAACATTAGAAGCTGCATTAAGGCATGACTACGCAAGATAATAATAAAACACGAGCAAAGTCATGGGAAGAAAGTATGCTTACTTGAGTCACAAAAACAAAAACTACTTATTTTCAAAAATCATGTGAACTCCAGTGCGATTCTTCGCTTTTGTTAAATAAGTTTTCTTTGTTTTCTATTCTGCATTAACTAGGAGTCGACTAGTACTCAAATGGAAGCGAACATTCGCGTGCAGTTAATCGATATATGACTCAGTTGGATCCCAATTCATTGTGAATAAAATACCATACCATGGAGATAAATACATATCATCGCAATAACATTGTATGTGCAACTACTTGTTACTGACACACGCTTTCTATCGATCCCCGCAGTTTATTCTCCCTCGGTGTATGTGAGCCAGTGCTCGGGGCTAACCGGCATTCCTGGAATTTTCAACCGGCTGGAATCCTGAAAGTGGGGTTTAAATGGTTTCTCTTGTGATGAAACGTTGGTTAGGTTCACGACTCTATTATTTAGTGTTTCTTTTTTCGAATTGAGGTTTTCTGTAGCTGAATGACGCTACCCTTGCACAGACTGAACCCTCTCGGTAGAAAAACTCTACCTCACGTCCCCCTGGCTATGGGCGGATGGGGATGCCAACAAGCTAATGCTCGTTGGCAAAAGTCGGGTTCAAATGATGACAAGTTGGATTTTTTACAGGTAAATATATCACAAGAAAATAAATTACTTGTTAGGAAAACTAAAAGTTAATAAATGATTGAATAAATATACATCCAAATTGCAGTTCTATGAAAACAGAAAAAAATGTTTAAATAACTAACCAAAATAATCATGGGCAATTGGTTGACAATAGCTTTCAAAAAGATTAAGTGAAAAATGCAGTGAATGAAAACACACAAACACAGAGAAAAGTATTGGTTAACAAGGTTTACAAATCATAACATGTGTCAAAGTTCTCTAAATTAGTTTCACTAAATTTAAGTATTAAATTTGAATTATTAAACTTAAACTATTAAATTTAGATTCACTTGATAACTTGATTACACATGCTCATTTCAGTTATACCAAATCCATAAGTGACTCACGTGAATATAACCTTTCTCTGGTATAAAAGTTTATGATTCTCATGAGTAAAAATACTTTTAATTTATAAATTTTAATTTATACTCTAACCCTTTCAATAGAAAAAGTTAAAACTATTTGCGTATGTGCGTACTATCTTACCTGAATCTTCGGCAAGTTAGACGCCGGGGATGGTGGGACGTTTACGTTCTACTCACAGGTTTATCCGCCAAACTAGCTAACTAGTGAAGCCGGCCTAAATTGGCGAATCATATCATGTGCTGATGCTGCTTGTTCTGGATGGACTGTTGGTCATGAAATGAGAGTAGATTGTGTCGAGATAAAATGGATACTGGGTATAGCTGAGGAGTCAGGACAAGGACAAAGTGATGCTACCAAATGGCTGGAGAGAAGTTGGATGGTTCATTGTGAAAGAAATGCGCGTAAATTCTAACGACATGACAAAGCTCCTGTAGCTAGAGTGGGATGAAATTATGACGTAGGGCTATAGATGGGGAGTCGCTCGGTACGGTGAGTCAGGTGAGTCAGGTCAGGACATCGCATCTACGTTGGCCTTGGTAGGGTAGTTGATCAGTCCCAGTCATGAAGTCATGCAGACGGGGCGACCAGCTGGAATTCCAATTGCACAGCGCTCAAGGAAAAAGCAGGGACGCCGATAGGGAAGCTAAAGGGCACAGAAGAGGCAGGTTCACTTTTTTCTTCCTCTTCGTCTTCTGCCGCTGCTAGTGCTGGAGTTTGTCACATGGTACGACGCTTCACACTGCACATGTCACGATTCATCCAATCCTGAATCAGCTTCCTTTGCAATTTCCCACCTGGTCTGCTCTCATGGATCAAGTGAGGTGTAGTGGAGGAGGACTTGCTGCTACTTCATTTCTCGGTAGGATCTTCCGTGGACAACGGCGGCCTAGCATCTCTCTGCATCTCTTTTGTTGTTTCGACCATGGCGCCGTTTTGTAGGGCGGACAGAGGACTGGTCTCTTTTTAACTTTCGTGGCTGAGCTTATTGGGCACTGCTCAGGAGCAATGTTGCCTGCTTGAAGGTTATAGATGTCGTAGTCTGATCATCTGATGACGAGGGCTGTTCCCTTGTGCTGTGCAGTTCTTTTACTGTTGTTTACTATTGCACCTTCTGTCGGGGTTCTTCCTCCGCCTCCTAATGGCACCAATTCTTAGGGCACACGTTCTTGAGGAATTCTCTCTTTCTGTCTAATCTCCTTCTACTGGCACGCAGTGGGTCGGTCCGTCCATGGATTGGATTTGTCTATTAGTCGACTAGCGCCTGTCTTGCCCGAGTCAACAACTTACAGACTCGTGAGTCTGTTCAATAGGAGGAAGAAGAAAACCAAAAGAAGCCGGGGAAGACAGACTAGCCCCCAACGATTTATTCGGTTTGCTTTCAGAGCCGTCATTCAGTCAACGCTTATGAACCTCGTGTGCGTTAGGGGGAAGTTGAGAAGAAGTTGAGAAGACGGATTGAGGTACAAAGGGAAAGAGAAAGATTCTACTACTTGTCCACTGTTCTGTTCGGCTCTCGAACGATGCCCAGATTGAGAAGTGGATTGAGAGAGGGATCGAGAGAAGACAAGGCTCGCCGGTCCCGAAATGCTCCAACATTGATGTTCTGTGGCTGACGGGTGCGGATGTGAGCAACTCAGGAATTCATTCGAACTGTCACAGACACCGGTTGGAGCGAAGCTCTGTGAATGATCTTCAAATCTCAAGCAAATCCACCCCCTGGAAAATCTTAGAGAGGCTTATCCCCAGATGCGGATAACAGAGTAGCAGAGCGGGTCGATTGAAGCTTATGAGAACAAGCACGCTCTAACTGTTTTGCGAAATAGAAGTTGCTGTAAGGAGAGCAGAAGCAGCACAAGCGCTGGGGTGGCTGGTCCTAAGTTGATTTACAAGTTATGCAGAGTATAAGAAGGTTTTGACTGGGAGCTTCAAGATCGGACCACGTAGTTCTGAATTTGACGGGTGTAACAACGCATTAAGAGGAGTCGCACAAGCAAAAGCCGAGTAGAACGAAGTGGTGGATTGAGTCGATCAGATAGCTGGTAACAATGTTCATAGCTCATTTTGTATCATGGAAAGAGAGAGTGAGGAGGTACAGGAAGTCCATGGCCAAGCGCAGTCGGATGCTGAAGACGCGGGTCCGTGAGCTGGGGGATAACATGTTGACGAAGTTTCTGATCGAGAACACAGCCCCTCCTGCGATCAAAGATGAATTACGGTCTCCCGGTGACATGGACTCTGCAGTTTGGGGCTTCCTACCGGACGATATTCTTGAATCTGTCCTGACTATGCTTCCTTTCGATGACCTCATTAGTATGCGTTACGTTTGCAAGCAGTGGAATTCTGTCATTCTCTCGCGGGGCCTGTGTCCTCCCGACTTGAACCCGAAGCTGCTCTGTAATATGTCCGGTTCTTTTACAACCTACAATCAAACCAAGGCAAAATGGACACAGCGTTCACTGGACTTTGTGGAGAATCATAAGGACCTGTACTTGGCCACCTCGGATGGTGGATTGCTTTGTTTTCAAAACCGCGAAACAGGGGCTCTAATTATGTGCAATCCGGCTTCGAAATCCTGGAGGCCGCTACCTCCCCCGTTGTTCGAGATTTCCATGGATGTTGAAACAGGAGAAGGAAGGTCTCTGGACATGATAGGGATAGGGCATGTTAGGTTTCATGCCACCAGGTCCAGAAGTTGGAATGCCAGAATGACCAAATGTGTCGTGGGAATGAGTTGTGATAAGGATCAGAAGAACTACAAGGTTGTGGTGTCGAGCATGCTGACCAAACGGCCCCAGACGCAGGTATACGACTATGCCACCGATTCCTGGTACATTGGAGCCGATCCTCCGACGGTGACTTGGTTCAGACGATCGCCCGTTTCTAGTAACAACTGCCTTTACTGTGTTGTTCGGGGGCTGCGCGATGGCGACGGTGACGACGTCTGGGACTGGTGTGTCATAAAGTATGACCTCGAGTTGGACGTGTGGTGCGACATTCCGATGCCGCGCCATCGAATTCGGGACAATATTTTTGCGATAGAGCTCGCGGAGCACCGAGGCCACGTTCGAATGTTTCTTCGGTTGGTACACTCACTGATTTTTCACTGCTGGGAGCTCAAAGCGGATAGCGCCTCGTGGTTCGTGTTAGCGGAATTGCAGAACGAGGTCAACGCAAAACTTGCTGGGACTAGGTATTGGGATTTGTGCTTAGCTGGGGGGAATTTGATTTACCTGATGCTTGTAAATGTGTGGGATGAGGAGATCTTGAGATTTGTTCAGTGTTATGACCTTACCACTAAATCGTGGAGTAGATTGCCTCATATCGACCCTTTGAACAGCTACGACTGTCAAATGTGCCTATTCCAGCCGTCATTGACTGTTGCGGCATAAATTAACAGATATCTAAATGGTACAATTTTCCTTCACCAGCAAGGTTTACATAATAGAAATTAGAAAAAGACTTGAATCCGCATGTGACTAGCTGTTCTGTTCACATTATAAAAGCACTTCATTGAATTGTACGGATCACAGCTTGTTTCCGAGTCAGCATAACTGACGAATTTTGTGTCTTCCCTTTGTACTCGCCTCCTACCCAGGATGTATGTGATGGTTTCTCATGAACGAATATGTGTGATGGTTTCAAGTGTTTCTGCGATCTGTGCAATCTGTGATGCGAAATGTTTGATTTGATTCCAAATTAACATTGGCGGGGATTCTCGGGAATCAAACATAGGCTGCAGTTGGTTTGTTCTGTTTTTACTGGTCTTCTTCTGTTGCCCAGGAATTGCGAACTCGACCCTTATCCATCTCTCGAGAGCAGAATTGGTGAGGAGTTTATTGTACCGTTTTGTCTGTCCTGACCGGCTTGGTAGAAGCAGTGTATTCAGTAAGGGAGGATCTGCTTGCGGGTTCCAGACGTCATTTGCGTAAAAACTTGCCTTGAAAAAAGTGTCTGTATCACGTCAGCGCTCCATGCAACTGCATTTACTAGTTGTATGTCGAAGCCTGCGACCTTGTAGCAGTGGTCCCATGATCTTTGCGTCTCTTAGGTCGGAAAGTATGGAATAATTTCTTTCGTTTTAGCTCCATAGCTGGGGAGTTGTGTTGGTCGTTGAATTACATCCCAAACTCCGGTGTCATGAGTCTCAGAGAAGAGCCTTCTGCGGAGTTGGTGTTTCACTTCTCCTTGACTTTCCTGGCTCCTCTTCTTGGCACCCTTCGCTTTGACTTTCGCCAGCCTAGAATTTGGACTGTCTCAACGCACGGCTCTTCCACGGCTCGTGTTTGCAGCAGTAGACTTGCTAGACGATCCACAGCTGGTCCACAGGCATGCCTCCGTTGAAGAGGTGGTAAGATATATGCGTTGCTTTGTTCGTTCTGATTTCCGGGAAACTTTTAAGCAAGTGAAGAGTCGCACGTTAACGGTTGGGATGAGTTCGATATAATTTGGGATTCATACCTGACGTCAGAACTACGAAATGTTTACGTCTTTGACGCCGTGCACCAACAACGTTCTCGAGGATGTACCGCGCGAAGTTCAGGAGATGTCTTTGTGGCAGTCTTTACATGAGGATCTGATTGTTGAAGTGCTTGCACGGCTACCGTTTCCGAGCCTCATCTCCTTCCGACTTGTTTGCAAGAAGTGGAATAATGTTATCACTTCTGTGGGTTTTTGTGACCGTCACCAGTATGCTCCGAAGTGTGTGCCTGTCTACTTCAATTCCTGGGATGGAACGTTCACAGTATACAACTCTGTGCAGAATGCCTGGTGCAGACATTCTGTGTCCTTTCTGCAGACGAAGGTATACGCGAGCTCGCCTTCGCTTTGTGAATCTCTTTCATTGGCAGCATGTGGGGGAGGACTTCTGCTGTTCGATACACTTACTTTTGGCCAGTACTTCTTGTGCAACCCAGCCACGAAGCGCTGGAGAGAACTGAAGTTGCCCCGGAAGACCTCGCGGAATAATCATATGCCAGCTCCTCCATGGATCAGAAGAGGAAGACTACACCAGGACGTTGTTTCAGGAAGGAGGTTGCTTATGGGAATCGTGTATAGTCTGCACGATGTGAACTTTAACGTCGTCGTTGTTGGCTTGTACCCTGGTTCACTGTGGACAACTCTTGTTTACGATTCTCGTACTTTCGCTTGGAGCAAAGGTGCCCGGCTTCCGATTGAAGGTACAGGCACTGCTTTTGCAGGAAGAAGCATCTGCTGTAATGGGTATCTCTACTGTCTGATCAGGGGAGAGGGCAGGGAACTGAACCATTACAGGGTTCTTAAGTACGACTTGGAGGCGAAGGTGTGGCGGCAGTTCTGGATTCCAAGGTATTTCGGGCCATTTCTTGAGCTGTTAGAGCATCAGCAGAGCATCCTTCTCGTTGTGAGAGAACCGGCAAGGACGCCCCTCGGGTGCAACACATTTTACAAGCTCCAAGAGTGGAGCCATGATGATGCAGTGTGGCTTCTCGTTCTGGAAGACCTGACATCACTCACTGAACACTTGAGCGAGCCTTTATCTACCAAGTTCGTCTCGGGTTTCCACAGATGCGGTCATGTTGGAAGTGGAGACATGATCCATGAAGTAGGATTTTATCGCCAGGGGGAGGACAAGGGCTGGAGAGTGCTGCTTTTCAACCATTCAAACAGCTCCTGTTACTGGCTGCCAGATTATGAAGTCGACAAACGTCATGATAGCTGGCATGGCTGGACCAAATTCCCTTTGGGATTCTATTCATTCCAGCCTTCATTGCGTCTTCGAGTTTAAAAGTGTGGTGCCTCTAACAGACTGATTATCCTCTAGTCATCTCCAGCAGTCTGGTTAGTGTGAGAACGGTGCTGAGAAGTCAACGGCAAGTTAAGCCAAGGCATGTGGCTGCTTGACTCACCTGATTCCAGATTCCTTTCTTTCGCTGGCAGTCTGTTTGCCTCTTTGCACTAAGAGAGATGGGGCCATAACTACGGCCCTCCTGTCCAAACTTTGAAGTTGACAGCATCCAACTGGGTGCAGTTCGCGTAACTGGTACGGTACCCCTATCGAAAATATTAGAGTTCGCCCCTATAGTGGCAGACAGCCCGGTAACAACACCATTAGTTTATATATGATTGTTGGGGATTTAGTCCGCTTCTTTACTCGAATGAATAGAAAAAGAGAAACAGAAAATAAGAAGGCTTCGACACCAAAGTTTAGAAGTACGTAGCAACGACTCGTAGATGTGATAGATAGTTGACAGGTGATGGTCATTTGGATCGTAGCTTCTGTATCACCCAGACCACATTGCTTTAGATACTGCGCGGGCTATTAAGAGAAGATGATGAACAGGTATTATCCGGTTTAAGTGCTTCTGTATCACCCAGATCACATTGCTTTAGATACTGCGCGAGCTATTAAGAAAAGATGATGAACAGGTATCATCCGGTTTAAGTCCTTACATTGTGGGCAGATAATTCGCTAATATGCAGTTGACTGTCTTGAAAACTACCATTTAAGCTTAATAATGGTAGTTTTCATGATGTCGATTGATTCGTCATAGAAGCCAAGTATGTATGATAAATATGACTCACAAAGTCTGAGTGACATTTCTGGTGGCCGCTTTGATCGTTACCCGTCGTCCTGAAGAAACTGCGGTCATATCGAGGAAGAAATGATAAATGAGTAGACACTCGCCCGAGTCGAGTTACTGAATAGAGGGAAGCAGCGGTGTCTGTCAGAGACCAATGAGTTCTCTGGACCTTGCCAAGTGATATTTGGTTCTAGAGAACTCTGGAAAACCAGCGTGATCATTGGCAAGGTAGAGGTCTCAAGAAGGTGTAAAGTTGGGTGATTTAGAAGTCGTTTTGCTCCACGTTGCATCTGCCATCAGAGCAAATCGATTTTTTAGAGCTTTGACTTGAAAAGTAAGATCTTTCTCAAGCAAAAAATGTATTTCTGCGATGGCTGCTGTGCCGAAACATCAGATCTAGCTATGCCTTCAGTTGGCGGACCCCGAACTTACTAAATCCACTACGCAGTCGAGGATCCAAGAGCTGGTTAACCACGTGTTCCTGAATGGGAACGTGGATGTGACATTTTCTTGCCCAAGCATCTGTCCCAAAGCGCCTCCAGAAGCTTGGTCAAAGATCTAGGCAACAAATCTCACGTGGAGAACATGCTTAGTCGAATATCAGATTGCAAGTCGCAACTATCTTGTTGGACTTGCAGACGCTAACCGTACTTGCAGTCAAGTAAAGCCCAGTAAAGCCTGAGACAGATGTGAAGAGCCGCAAGTATCCGTATAGAACTATAAGATCATCTAACTGATCTCTGCTCTGCAAACATCACAGCCATTGATAGGTGATTTTTGGATGAACTTCATGTTACATGAATTTAAGAGGCCTTTGTGCCTTGCGTTCTGTCAGTCTTAGATAGACTTTTGTTTGAGTACATTTGACATTTATTTGATGCCTATGTGGAAGATACCCCGTGCCAAAAGAAAATCCTATGGTCTCCACTAACTTACGATGCTTACGAGCATATCTGCCATTCTCGACATAACTTACGATGCTTGTTGTTTCTAGATAGTAATGTGTAGATCCTACTTCGAAACAAAGGAGATAATTTCGCCTAAAAAGCATCTCCTGGCGACAACAAATTCCACTGACTGATATATTGTGAACTTATGACGTTTGTTGTTGTATATACTAAGGTGTAGACGATGAAGGGATCCCGTTCTCTCACACAAATCAGACAGTTTTGCGAAAGAACAATACCTTTCACTTTGGTACGGTGTCTTCTGGGTTTAAAGAACATTCTACGGGTGGTTCTAGCTCTAGTCTGGTGTTTGCCGTGGTGGGTTATGGTTTATTTCATGTCAAGAATACCTGAGAGGTTTCGTGTTTTATAGGGATACCTAGGATCGGGAATAATACCTATCCCCGGAATGTATACATCACTCTCTTGGTGTATAGACATCTCCGGGGAATAGTGCCACTCACTCTGCTTTTACAGAACCATAACTCTTGTAGAACTTTTTACAGGTCTGGACTCTGGAGTTATGGTAAATGTTACTATCTGTTTCTTGGGGTCTTCGCGGACTGTCCATGTGAGTCCACCGAAGCGAGACTCGATCAGAAGCTTCATTAACAGTTTGCAACAGCATTCACTTCCAATCTTACCCATAAAAGATTGAATTCACGATTTTTTTCTTAGATGACGATGAGTTAAACCACTTAAGACACGGATCTTCGGTTTATGCGGGGACGTGGAAGTCGAATCAACCGCTTCCCGCAGCAAAAACCCCCACGAAAAAAAAGCCTAAAATATAGCGTCGCGGGCCAAACCCGCTTCTTTCGTGACAAAAAAATAAGAGGTCTGGAGTTATGGGAGTTCTGTAAAGGTCCAAAAGCTTGTAAAAGTTCTAGTCACTGGACGTATGTATTCTAGTCACTGCTTATAAAAGAAATCTCATGAACGTCGTTGAAAAGAAATGAATCGAGTCAATACATACGTTCTGCAATCCCGGTTTAGACTTACTCTCATCCGAGCCCGGTAAATCTCGTTATGGGAAAGGGTTTGAGTGCTAACTAACCCTAATAGCAACTTCAGCTATGACGGGTGTGACCAAATATTCACGGATAGGAATTCATTTCCTGTGCTGGTGGTAGAACGATCTAACGGGGATAACACACATAGTCGAAATATCAAGCTGCGGTTAGCAACTAACTCAAGATGGAGGTGTTGCGGTTCTATTTTCCTCCTCTTGGAGAAGAATATTCGCTTTGGTACTTCTAGCGAAGTCATTTACGGAACTTTAGTTTTCAGCTAACTATTCGGGGAAAGGTCTTTATCCATAAACTTGAAATATTAATTTTGTTATCTCATATGAATTTGTCCACAAAGATTGAAGTTATAGGTTTAGACTTGGTGATCTGGATAGATGTGAATGATAATGCGAAATGTGATAATTTTTTTATTAAATTTACAAAAAAATATTTATTAAATTCAAAATACGAATAACTTCTCAAGCAGTGCTAAATATTCACGTACATAGCTACCACGAATATACTTAGGACTCCGGTACCTCACGGATATGTTCGGAAGGGAACGAAAGGATCCGATAGCGAAATGTAGTCCTTGGGACGTGGTGCGGTAGGATCTTAGAACTTGGCATGAGTCACGTATTTACACGCTAAACTGGGACTCAAGATTGTACTGATACGGAGTTCCGGGGCAATGGCGAAAACCTCGTACCGTACTTCTTCACTACATGTAACGTTCGATCACAGATCATGGAGTCGAGTCGTCCATCTCTAACCAATGAGTCGTCGAACGTGAACTTCCCTGAAGACCTGTATACTTTATTGTGTCTCCAGCAGTTCGTTAAACTTTCCGCTAATAAGCACCAAGGATTTGATAACCGTAGGACGGTTTTAGGATAACCAACTAGTGTTTTGCAAGTCTCTAGTACTAATCTCAGGTTTCAGAACACAGTGGAAGTTATTCTGGGTCTGGGTTGGATAAAATTTGGACAGCGCTTCCGCTACTGGTGATCAAGTCGGAACGCAATAATCCCTGAAGAATAACAGCAAGGACTAGGAAGCCTAGTGGATGCTAAGAAGTAGGAAGGCAAAGTAATTACACCGAAAGAAAGTCAACACCACATCAGGTGCGTCTAATCCAGCTTTGGCACACAATCCAAGCTTTCTTATCATAGAATAGAGAAAATCAAGGGCTCATATACATTACATGACGTTCAATTGCTGACAAGATCACTAAGAGCTCTTGGACCGATAATTCTTCACTGCTCTGCAACTCTCCTAGGAGAATTTCACTCTAGAACTAGAATTTCTCCAGAAAGCTATTCTTCACTCTAAACGCTCTGATTTTCCATTCAACAGATTCAATCTCAAATTACAGTCTAATCGCTACTAGATTCTCCTTGGTAGTCTTAGTTTGCAACTATTTACTCACAGCCTGCACTCAGCATAGTCCCAGCAAAATTTCAACTTGCACCTCTCTGCTATCAACTCTTTGTGTAGTCTCTTGTTTTCCTAGTCCTGCTCTATGGTTTACGCGTACAGTGTAAAGGTGAAAAGCTACAATGGGCCGGTTTAGGATTCGCGACCCATTAAGCACTCGGAGTCTTCTCAAGCCTTTGCTTTTTCTCCTTGTAGCCGCCACGTGCTTTATAATCACTGCCTATGCCAAATCCGGTTAAATTAAGTAAACGGCGTTACAATCGCCCCAACCAACAAAAAGCAGTTCTTCCATTGAATTGCGGTATCTACAATACCACGTTAGGAATAATATTTTCTCAAATCCAGAGAAACACTACCCCATCCAAGGTAAGGTTAAGCCCCTTCTCAGAGCTATGCTCCATTACTGAGCATCCGTTGAAGCTTTCGGATGAGACAGAACCCTAGCTTCCAGGTGGTGAACTCGTCAGTTTTTTTTAATCCACCTCCTTACTATGATACACCATAGTAGCGTCAGCCTAAACCTGATTGACATCCGACAGCCAGAAGAAGTCAGCAGACCACAATTCCACCTTTAGACGAGCAGATTGATCAGATCTACTCGATTCTAATGTCCTTGAAGGGTCCTTTTGCATGACTCTTCTGACTCGATTCAATCCACCGCTTAGTTAGAAGAGACCACTGTGGATTATCGTCTCACAAAATATCTACGTAGTGGTTCCTGGAACTTTTACAGTGCTAGATCCAGGAACTCCCAAGCTTCACTTACCAATCCCGAAACTCTACCTGTCCAACGACATAAGTATTGAGTAACGGGTTCTCCAGCTCCATCTGGATTTGGTGATGCTCGATGATCTACTATCTCAATCAACTCAAGATCGTCAGCTCTTGATAATGCTTTTAACACTGGGTGCCATTTTTGATATCTTCCTGCCAACGATTCTAGTTCTTCACAAAACATTTTCAAGTTAGAAACATGAATGATGAGCTGATAATGCTTCATACTAGCTGGAAAATGTAACTTATAGGTCACAGGACCTAACTTCTTCTCAATCAGGAACGGTCCTGTCCACTTTGGAAGAAGTTTCTTGACTAAGTCCACCCCTGCTGAGATTCTGAAATTCTTGATCCGTAACCAAACTCTCTGCCCTTCTTCGAACTGTACGTCTTGTCTACCACGGTTTGCATACTTGGCATACCGTTGTTGTGCCTTCTCCATGTGTTTCTTCGCCTCTTGAAACACAGTACCCTGAACGCGTATGAAAGTCTCTAGATCTGGAGGATCTTGATTCTACCTTCCTGCGTTTTCATGCCCCTTGGTAGCTAGAGTTATAGGAGTCCAAGGTGCATGAGAACTCCTATAAACCACTTCAAATGGTTTAAATCCCGTGCTCGAATGCTTGGTGTTGTTATATGCAAACTCCACTAAGTCCAAATACTCACTCCAATCACTCTGATCTCGCATGATATAGTTTCTCAACCCTTGCTCTACTATCTAGATCGTCCTTTCCGTCTGACCATCAGTTTCAGGATGATAAGAGGAACTGAACTTGAAGGTAGTTGCGAGTCTTCGAAACAAACCTTTCCAAAATTCAGCCACAAACCTCCTATCCAAGTCTGAAACTATATCTTTAGGCATCCCATGATACTTATAAACATATCGAATGAACAGCTCAGCGGTACCTTTTGATGTCACTGCTTCCCTACAAGGGATGAGGTGAGCTTGTTTGCTGAAACGACCGATGACAACTAGCAAAGCGTCGAAACCTCATGACTCAGGTAAACCGATACATAAGTCCATACTTATGCTCTCTCAAGGCCCATCAAGTATTGACAAAGGTCTCAACAACCCTGCAGGTCTCCTTCGCTCCGTTCGTTGTTGCTGACATGTCAAGCAAGTCTGCACGTACTTGACTACATCCTCCAACATGGACGATCAATAGAAATGCTCTTTAATTCGTTGCAGCGTTCTATTCTGTCCTCCATATCCAGCTAGTTCACAATCATGACATTCTTGCATGACTAGTGTCCTTAGTGATCTGGCTGGAACATACACTTTGGTTTGCTTATAAAACCAAAGGTCATTACGGAATGAGAGATTACGTACCAATGGATCTCTCTCTTGTTGGCTGGTCCAATGTTGAGCTTGAGGATCATCTGGCAATGCTTGTCTGATTCGATCCAAGAGCTCCTCACTCGTGTCCTGAGTTGTTAATGCTTGGACACGTCTGATTAGCACATCTGCTGGAATATTTTCCTTCTCCTTTTGATATCGTCATTCGATATCAAAACGTGCAAGCTCCACTTGCCACCTTTGTTGTTTACGTGACAAACGAGATTTACTCTGAAAGTATGTATTATCCTCACAGTCTGTTACAACAGTAACTTTGCTTGGCAACAAATAATGCTCTCAACGTTTCAGACAATGAACAACTGCAAACATCTCTTGTTCATGAGCAGATCATTTTGCCTCAATTTCTGAAAACTTATGATTTTCGTAAGCCACTGGGTGCTTTCTTTGCATCAACACTCCTCTAATGGCCCATTGAGAAGCATCTGTGTGAACCTCGAAAGGGTCTCTCATGTTTGGAAGAGCTAGCACAGACATCTCTTTAGTGCTTGTTTCAACCCTTGAAACCCTCTTTCAACTGCTGGGTTCCAAATAACCTTGGAAGCTTTGCGCAATAAGCCAAACAAAGGTGCGGCTTTATGCGCAAATTGATAAACAAAGCGCCGAAAGTATGTGACTAACCCAAAAAAAGATCTGAGCTCATGAACGCTCTCACGTCTCTTTCATTCAACAATGGCTCGAATCTTAACCCTGTTAGGATGAATATCTTGCACATCAATCAAACATCCTAAAAACATCACACTCTCTTGTCCAAAAGAACACTTGCTCTTCTTGAGATAGAGTTGATGTTTTTCCAGGCGCTTAAACACTATTTCAACATCTGCTAGATGACGATCTCAAGTGGATGAGAAGATGATGATATCGTCTAAGTACACGATAACATTCTCATCCAAGAGATCTCTGAAGATCTCGTTCATCAGCTTGCAAAAAGTATCAGGTGCATTGGATAATCCGAACGGCAACATTGTATACTCAAACAAGCCATATCTCGTCCTTACAGCCGTCTTTTCTTCATCTTCTTCTTTGATCCAGATTTGATGATATCCAGAACGAAGATCCAACTTGGTAAAGTACCTTCCTGTGATCAATCGATCGGTGGTTTCATCCATGAGAGAAAGAGGATACTTGTTCTTGACAATAATCTTATTGAGTGCACGATAGTCTGCACACATACGAATATCACCATCTTTCTTGACCACGAGCAACACCAGGGTAGCATAAGATGATATACTGGGTCACAAAATACCCTGAGCTACCAACTCTTTCAACTGAGTCTTCAACTTTGTCAGCTCATCAAACGACATGCGTCTTGATGACACTACAATAGGTGTAGCCCCAGGAACCAGATCAATAGCATGATCCAAGGTCTTCTTGGAGGAAGTCTTGTTGGTAACTGGTCTGGTATTATGTGAGAATACCTCTCAATCAATGCTTGCATATCAGGATGTATGGGAAGAGCAGCAACACGTTCTTCCTCATCCGTCTCCACCTTGGGTTTAGACATTACTGCAACCCAAGCCTCGTCAACAGACTTGATCTGCTTTCCAAACTGTCTGGCTGTGCAGATCTGAAATGCCACCTTGGCTCGTTGGAACCTACGAGCAGCATGGTTTGGCTCCTTGGGTCTCTCTTTGATGATCAAAGGATGTGGTTGATCCAAGCCCCATCGATCCATGACTATGACATTCTCTTCTTGCACATCTAGCTTTGCCTTGGTCTCTTGTAACCAAGACCATGACAAGATACCCTCCACTATATCACACAAGTTCATAACTAGGAACTCATGCTTCTTGGTTATCCCTCCAACAGTAATAAGAACACTCATGAGCTTTTCTGTAACGGTTGTGCTACCTTGCACAAACCTTACCAACAACGGGCTCATGATCTTGGTTCTAGTCACTCCTAAGGTCCTGACCAGCTTTTCATCCAAGACATTCACATATGCTCCAGTATCTATAAGCAAACAACACTGTTGGTTTTCTATTTTCACTTCAATCCACAGCAGAAAATCTCCATGTTCTACCAAATGCTCACCAGCACATACCTCTGCTCCAGTAGACACCTCAACAGATTCTTCAACATTGATTGTCTCTTCAACTGTCAACCCACGCATGTTGCTCGTTGTTGAACGTTGAAGACAATCACGAGCGATATGACTACCACATCCACATCGAAAACAGATGATCGTCCTTGAAGGTGTAGTACTGCTAGCTCCACTGCTCCTAGCACCTGAAGTCGAAGCTTGGTTGGATCCTGCATTGGATGCATAAGATCCAGTAGGTCGTGTTTGAGTGAGACCATGAGTAACTCCTCGGTGCTGAGATCCACGAGAAAATCCCCTTCCAGATGCACCAAATCTTCCACCACCACGTCCTCTACCACCTCTACTCTGAAAGGACGCTATCTGTCCTTGAGGATTGCGTCAAAATCCTCTACTAGGCTCGTCACCACTTGTTCCACGCTGAAACTTGGAAGGCTGCACGGTATAATTACGCTCCCTAGTGTTCTCTGCTGCTTCTAGACACGCAAACAAGTCTTGCATATCCTCGGACTTGTGAAACGTAACCCAGCTATCAAACACACTAGCATAGAAACCTTGCAGACCTTTCTTCAAGTGGAACAACAGGTCGGTGCGATCCACCATGTGCAAACTAGTAACGAACTCAGAAAATCGCTGGAGGTACTGTCTATCTCAAATGAATGAGCTCTAGCCGAGACTATGTAGCTTCATCCACTGGTACCAAATGTCGTCGAAGCTCATCTTTCAGCTCCGGCCAAGTGGACATAGGAGTTGTACCGTTCAAACTCCTCATCCGCTGTTGACCTCCATACCATTCTTTCGCCTCTCCTTCTAGTCTACTAACGACATAGGTGAACCAGCTACGTTCATCAAAATTCTCCAAGTAATTCTCCATCTCAGTAACCCATAACTGAAACTTGGAAAAGCTTTTCTCACCGTTGAAGGATGATGGCGTTGCTGGTTCAGCCCACTTCACTTTTCGCTTGTGTCCTTCCTTTGGCTGAGCTACCTTCCGCAACATTATCTTGCGCTTTTTGTGACCCACCTTCATTCTTATCTGCTTGAGTAGCATCAACTACCCCTTCACCTAGCAGCGCTAAATCCTTGACTTGCTCGGCTTGCGATATAGGGACCTCTGCTTCTTTCTCCTGTGTCGCTTTTGCTTGAGCTAAATCCGCCTTAAGCACCTTGTTCTTCTCAGCTTCTACTTGCTCAAGTCGGCCTTCCAACTTCTTCAGAAACGTCTTCATCTCGTCCATCCCAATCGACACAGCTTTCATTGTCGACGGTGTTCAGAAAAAATTCAACTTGAACCTGCTCTGATATCAACTGTAACGTTCGATCGCAGATCATGGAGTCGAGTCGTTCGTCTCTAACCAATGAGTCGTCGAACGTGAACCTCCCTGAAGACCTGTATACTTTATTTTTGTCTCCAGATCTCGTTCGTTAAACTTTCCTCTAATAAGCACCAAGGATTTGATAACCGTAGGACGGGTTTAAGATAACCAACTAATGTTTTGCAATTCTTTGGTACTAATCTCAGGTTTCAGAACACAGTGTAAGCTATTCTGGGTCTGGGTTGGATAAAATTTGGACAGCCCTTCCGCTATTGATGATCAAGTCGAAAAGCAATAATCCTTGAAGAATAACAGCCAGGACTAGGAAGCCTAGTGGATGCTAGGAAGTAGGAAGGCAAAGTAATTACACCGAAAGAAAGTCAACACCACACCAGGTGCGTCTAATCCAGCTTTGACACACAATCCCAGCTTGCTTATCATAGAATAGAGAAAATCAAGAGCTCATATACATACGTGGTGTTCAATTGCTGACAAGGTCACGAATAGCTCTTGGATCGACAATTCTTCACTGCTCTGCAACTCTCCTGAGAGGATTTCACTCCAGAACTAGAATTTCTCCAGAAAGCTATTCTTCACTCTGAACGCTCTGATTTTCCACTCAACAGACTCAATCTCAAATTAACAGTCTAACCGCTACTAGATTCTCCTTGGTAGTCTTAGTTTGCAACTATTTACTCATAGCCTGCACTCATCATAGTCCCAGCAAAATTTCAGCCTGCACCTCTCTGCTATCAACTCTCTGTGTAGTCTCTTGTTTTCCTAGTCCTGCTCTCTGGTTTGCGCGTACAGTGTAAAGGTGAAAAGCTACAATGGGCCGGTTTAGGGTTCGTGACCCATTAAGCACTTGGGTCTTCTCAAACCTTCGCTTTTTCCCCTTGTAGCCGCCACGTGCTTTATAATCACTGCCCATGCCAAATCCGGTTAAGTTAAGTAAACGGCGTTAAATACAGAAATTGGTTTGATCATACTTCCAATACGATCGTTGCGTTTGATCATACCTCTGACGGGTAACCAGTCATTTATTTTTTGGTTTATCATTTTAGTATTTTCAATCTTGACTAAATATCACTGTAATTTAAAGTATTTAACATTAAAGACACATTCTCAATCTTGACTAAATATCACTGTAATTTAAAGTATTTAACATTAAATTATCTATATTCTCATTCTTTTAATATGTGCAATCTCACATATGAATAACATCACAAAGTGACTGGTTTTACCGGCAATAGCCAGTCAGGGGTGTGATCAAGCCATACATCGTTAAGAGAGGTATGATCAAGCTCACGTAACCTACTGGGGGTGTGATCAAGCCAATTTCTGTCTTCACTAAGAAGATGCTTAAAACTTCGTCGTGTACATAAACCATTCCGCCCTCTTTCTCTTTGTATTTTTCAGTGTTTTATTTCTGATATAAACCATCGGCCTTTTCCCCTTATGTCGCTGTCTACGTTCAGTAACTGATGATAAACCATAGTTTAAGCTCGGTTTAGGTCCGGTAACTGATGTGCCATTGTTTAGACTCGGTTCAGGCTCCTAAAACTGATATACCACTACTTAGGTTCGATTTTGTTCATGTGACATGCATCGTGTATCTTCCTTTTTGAATATTAAAAGTATCTATTTTATCAATCAATGTATGTTCGAGCCTAAACGGTGGTTTATCCATTTTCTGGACCTAAGTAGAGTCTAAACCGTGGCTTATCAATTTTCCAAACCTAGACAATAGCGTAGAGAAAAAATTCGATGGTTTATCGAATGAAAACCACTGAATATAAAATAAAATTTCAAGAATAATTTAATGATACAGAACGAATTTTGTAACTATAAGTATCTCCTCCTTCATATTTTGGAGTGGCTTTTCGAACTATATATCATCCTCCAGAGTGGATTATTATATTTTCAACTGTGATTTTTATATGTTAATTTGATCAGCTATGATCTTTATATATTAATTTGATAAGTTATTATCTTTAAATGACATTTTTAAATCACAACTCATTTGCTAGATTTCTTTAGCAGTTAAAATATTACTTTGAAAACAGTGAGACTGTATATTCTTCTATCCATTGTGCTGCAGAAGTCACGATCTTAGTCTTGGCTTTTAATTCCTAGACCACCCACCTCGATTCAACCACCTCTGAGGAGTGGTTTAGGACTGAGAAACCACTCTCTTCTCGTTATAGATAAACCTATGAAAAGAATGGTTTATGTTGATAAACCATGGACTTTCATAATTTCATGTAACATGAACCATGTATTCAACATTTTGAATATTAAGTATTATTATTAATCGAGGTAATTTTGTGTTTTATCAAATTTAAACAGTAGCATATTAATTTCTTGATTCCAATCAAGTATGGAGAAGGTAGGCTGATACCGAGTCTGCTGTCTGTAGATGCCATCCTGCTAGATAGACGTCTTCTCTTGTTACAAATTGATCTTGTTCGGACTCTCTGCAATTTATGGAGATCTTAAACGACATGTTAGTGTTATCTTTTCCTCATTCGAATTTGGACAGTTTCATATGCTACTCATAACTTAGCTTCATGTGCTTTTCTGTTAAATGAAATCCACATACAGGTTTCGAATAGAGTAGAAAGGAGCGGCTTCGCTCGGGGTTTTAATTTAACAGCAGCTCTTGTACAAAAGCGCAGTGCTAATGCTGACTATACTCCGCGGCTTTCGTTCAAGAGAAGAACAGTTTGGTATAAACTCATAGGCTGCTCTGGAACGACGCAGATGAAAATGAGTAGTTTGTTTATAATCCTCCAAGGTTCGGTAGTGGCTTTCTCCGACAACAGCTATCTGAGACGCTGAAGGTTACAGCTTTCCGACATCTCGGGTGCAAAATTCCAACTATGCGTAGCAAGTGGTGATGGAACTGGCTCATCAAAATCTATCTACAGACCTGCTCAGTGATATGAATTGACGTATTCTGACTATCACTTTCCTCTTAGCACTAGTTTTCTGTTTTGCAAAATATAAAAACTTACCACCAGCCCTGGAAGCACACTAAAACAATCTGGAAAAGAGATATTATTCCAAGCAGAACTTTTGCCTACCATCCCCACAAACAAAATACCACGATTTTGAGCAGAGTACAGATCTTCCATGTAGATAGATCTTGATGAATAAATTCCACATCACTTGCTACGCATAGCTGGAACTTTGCACCCGAGATGTCGAGAAGCTGTAACCTTCAGCGCCTTAGATAACTGTTGTCGAAGAAAGCCACTACCGAACCTTGGAGGATTATAGACAAACTACTCATTTTCATCTGCATCCTCCCAGAGTAGCCTATGAGTGTATACCAAACTGTTCTTCTCTTGAATGAAAGCCGCGAGTATGATCAGCATTAGCACTGCGCTTTTGTACAAGAGATGCCGTTAAAACCCGGAGTGAAGCCGCTACTTTCTACCCTGTCCAAAACTTGTATATGGATTTCATTTAACAGAAAAAGACATAAAGCTAAGTTATTAGTAGCATATGGAACTGTCCAAATTTGAATGAGGAAAAGATAACGCTAACATGTTGTTTAGAGTCTCCACAAATTGCAGAGAGTCCGAACAAGATCATCTCGTATCAAGAGAAGATGTCTATCTAACAGGATGGCATCTACAAATAGCAAACTCGGTATCAACCCACCTTCTTCATACTTGATCGGTTCCAACAACGCTGAACTGGATCCTACAAAGGAGGAGACTTTGAGGGTTCAGGACAAAGAAAGTTTAAACGAGAGGGAGGAGACTTTGCGGAGTGAGAGTTAGAGCATGAGAGAGTGTTTTGTGAGTGTTTTGTGTGTGCAAATCGAACTATTGTTTTGATTAGGGTAGTATTTCTGAGTGATCTTGAGATCGTAGTGATGAAGATGAGAGGAGCTGGTAGTGATAGTAGAGGCGCTTGCCAAAGACCAGGGGTAGAGGCGGTGGTAGAAGCTCAAGACGAAGAGGTGGGAGAAATCTTAGTAAGTTCATGATCATCAATGCGTTGAATGTTGTGTGAATGTGTAAAATTTTGAATTGTGAATGTTTAGGATAATGTGTGAATGATTAGGTTCTAGCGATTCAAGATGAATCACTGATTTAAGGGTGATTCAATATGAATCGTCCGGTTAGATTATAGCGATTTAGGCTGAATCGCTGGGTTAAGGACGATTCAGCCTGAATCGCCCGGTTAGGTTACAGTGATTCAGACCATTAGATTTGATATTTAAGAAGTTTTTGTCTATTCTTCTGTCTATTGGAAGAATAGACAAAAGGAAGTAAAGTATCATCGATCAATCGCACATACCATGAAAAATCTTTTGTAGCAAAATGATCTACAATATCAACTCACTAAGCTCGATTGGACCATTTCACTTGATTTCTTAATCTGGATTCTAAGCGATCATCACCTGTTTGCTGTAGTTCATCATACTCTCATGATTAATTCCTCATAAGAAAAGATATCTATTCAAACAAGTTTCATTACCGTTATGACCTAACCGATCAAGTGCCACTACAAGCTATAATCCCACTGGAGCTTGAGAAAATCTGGACTTATTCATGAAAACATGATGGTCTTGTACAAGAAAAAGTAACGCTTGAAAGAATATTTATCCATACGAGTAAGCTGCCGAAACAGAGCTTTTGATAGTTCATAGAAGAAATCTTATATAAAATCTTTGCTCTTCAAAAAAGTAATAGAATGATCTAAATATCTTGCATTCTGTAATGCTAAATATAAATCGAATATCTCATCACCAAAACTTGAATCATCGGTTGAATCTGTATCTTCAGTTGACGTCAAACAATGTACTGAATCATCCTCCAAACTGCCAAGAGCCTCCATTTCTAAAATAAATTCCATCTTTTGCAACACCTCTCTACGGTCGGATAAACGAGGCATCTAGAAAGTACACGAGAATATAACAAATTTCTAGATAAGATGAGGACTGAAAATTTGAGAATACGAGATGACACCTTGAACACAAGCCGAGTGCAGTTGAGCGACAAAGAGATATCTCATCCGATGACTGAAGCTTTCTTGTCCATAGCAAAGGACCGATAGTTTTAAGAGAGAAATTCTTTAATTCAAACTTACAATCAAAAGAAAACTACGCCCGGAGGAGAGACCTCTGCGATCAGTCCTGCGATTGCCTCAAGTGATCGCAGTAAGACATTCAACCGTGACCGTAACTATGGACTGCGAGAGAAGAATATAATGAAAAGATTAACTTTGACACTCCCTAATAGTGCGATGATAGTAAACCTTGAAACCACGTAAGACCGAAGTGTAGCACGCAAGAATATAATGAAAAGATTAACTTTGACACTCCCTAATAGTGCGATGAGAGTAAACCTTGAAACCACGTAAGACCGAAGTGTAGCACGCTCTTTGCCATGTGGAGTCCAGCGTCCTATCTGTTTCCTCTCGAGAGCAGTCCAAGTCCCAGTGCAGACTCTTTCAACAGGAAGACCTACTTTTAGTTCGGAATCGACGGTTTCATAGAAACGGAAAGTTTTGAACTCTTGTTGCCTCTTCGTTTTGAAGTACGGCAGCAGTCTTTACGGAGGAGTAATGCAAGAAGAAGTGGACCACGTGAACTCCTTCTCCCAAAGAAAGAACGTTTCGATCCAGTACTTTGCCTCTTCGTGCAAGCGTGCAGCCCTCAAAGCACACGCAGGTTTTCTACCAGTTGGGATTCTGTCTATCTAAAGAGTTCCCAACTTCTGACATCGAAGGCTTGTCAGAAGAAGAAGAGGCACACCCAAAATTAGATTCTATCGAGTTTCTCTAATGGCATGCCTTATCCAGACTACAAGTCGTCGAAGAGTCGGCGCAAAGACACAAAATGAGGCATCATTCAACGAGAAGTCAAGCGTGTTACATTCATGGCCTCTAATCAAATCGTGGATCCGGTAGTGAACGCAGAAAGAAAAGAGGGAGCATGATCAATGCTTCGTCCCCAGTCTTCACACTTGGCAGCAGATCGATCGCAACTGGCATGGCCTCCAGCCACTTCATGAATCATGAATCTACATGGCTTCATTTCACGTTTCCCAGCAGCTCTTGATCATTTTTCCAACCAGGTCCGTAGACGCGAACTCTAAACCTAGAAAAGTCAGTACTCAAATTTTACGGACTCTGTTGGTCGCAAAACATGTTAGGAAGTTAGTACAGGTAAAAGAAAGGTAAGTGCAATGCATGATTTCGAACGAACTTCTCATTCAGACACTGATCTGCTTTCTTACCATATTCAATGCAAAGAATGTAACAAGAACTAACTGACAGTAATGAAGTCATTTTCACCGGCGGTAGTTTAGAAAAATATACCGATATGAGAAGTTCTAATATTGTTGTCGGTCGTGTCTATATAGTGCTTTCTAAGGACTGAGTCTCCGATGGACTGTAACAGTTGACGGGAACTGCAAAATAGTGGGCCATGTGAATCGTCCTAATTCAAGACGGTTCGGATTAGAGGGATGAGTGCTACAGTATGTAAATCATGCACAAAGAGACGGATACTAACGGGCCTCTTGGAGCGTGCCAAGTAATACCAGCATTTCTTTCTCCACCCTCCTTCGTCGTACGATGAAAGTCTTAGGTGGAGCGGCCAGGTGTCGTGATCCTCTGACGGAGTCACGTCGATTTTCTCTCGCAACTCCTTGGCTTATCGTGCACCTGCGAGGAGTACATGGCGAGAACAAGGGAGAACATTACGTGGGACCGCCCGCCCAAGTACGCCCGTCCTCTACTGGGGGGCCGTCCTAAGCTCCACAGGCGAGTAACCTCCTCCTCCATCGAGCTATTTATGGATTCGTCTAACTTGCCCCTTCGGTGATGCTTGAGGTTTTGATATGTCGAGGGTCTATACCCAACCTCAAGCCCACACCATGGTTACTTGGCTCCTTGGACTGAGTGGAGTCAACTGTCGCGAGTTGAGAGAAGGCCTCAGTGCACAGACTCCCACAGAGGCGGTGAGAGACAGTGTTGTGTTTTCCTTTTTCCCTTTTCCCTTTTCCTCTCTCGTCTTTATAATTTTAAACGTGAAGCGAGGCTGCACCTCTTGCCAGAACGCTCGATTGGTACAAACGTGTTCGAGACTAACGACGTCTGTCTTTCTCCTATACCTTCTAACCTCGTCATAGTCGTGGAAACATGGTTGGTATGCTCGCCTTGCCCTCCGACCTTTACCCTCCGATTGATCGCTCATGCGAGAGACAAGTGTTTTATACTTACGGAACCCAGCTATCTTGTAATGACTTGTCACTAACTCCTTTCTTCCTCCCTTTCTGGCTCTTGGTTCGCGTTTTATAACGACATGTGGACGTTCTTGTTGTTGCCCTTCTCGTTAGGTGTCTGACATGATCTACCGTATTCTGATGAGTTCCTGGCTCCCTGCTCTTGTTTCCTTCAGGAAACCTCAAAGGAAAAGGAAAGGTAAGGTGACATTTTGAAGTTGTTGATGTAAAGTTAAAAAGCTTTATTCCGTTCCATGTGGCTGCTCCTAAGTGAACAAAATCTGCTGCAGTATTGCTACTAAATTGGCGTGTCGAGTCGTAACGGTTTTCAGTAGCCTCCACATGCGAACTTATCCATGCAAGTTTATCCTTCAATCACCTTCACCAGCATGAGGTTCATCTGTTCTGGTTGGCTTAGATCTCAAACGCTTGAAGGAGCCGAAGCTGCCCAACGTTAACGAGGAGAAGAAAATAGACGCATGTCCTTTTATGTTCTGATGTTCAAATCACCTAAATTTCGTTGCTCATTCATTCACTGATTCAGCTGAAGGTAAGCTTTGGGAATCCTTTAAACCCTGGATATGAGTATAAAAGCATGAAAAAAAAAACATGTCTGTGTTCCTCATAGTGTTCTTTGAGTCTGAATCAAAGATTCTATTTTGTTCCAAGAAACCTTAAAATCTTCATTTTAACATTTCTCTATCAATATTAAGTAGTTCGCTGGATTTATAAGATGTGGTTTTTGGAGAAGATAAGATGGTTATATTTTATGATGAGAAATCTATTGAAACTTTAAGATTCATTAAGAAACAAACTAGAGCAATATCCAGTATGAAAGAGATTATGAGATCTACCACTGAGTCTCTTGATATAAGAAGAGAAGCTTGGGAGAAGCGAGCTATCAGATATGATAATATGAACAAAAATAGAGTGACAAAGTTGAAGAATGATTTACATTCTATCAAAATGGATGAGAGTGGAGATATTCATGAGCCTCGAGAAAATATATGATATTTATGTGCAACTAACCAGAGCAAGAAAGACATATGATGATGAAGATATGATTTTAATAACTTTCAATAGTCTTAGTACTTCATATTTTCATTTTTTTCTGATATCAACAGAAAGGAGAATATGTCAACTTATGAGAAGTTGTGCAGTTTTCTACATGAAGAAGAACAGTTGATCAGAAAATTTTTCCTTCAGAAAAGTCTAGGATCTACATTTATGGTGAAGACTTATTGAAAAGAGGAGCACCAATTTCAGAAACAAGGGTCTTCCTACTCATGGAACCAAGACACAACTTTCTGCTCACTTTGTAAGATGAAAGGCCATAGGATTGAAGAGTGTAGAAAGAAATTGAAAACTTGTTTTTTTTGTGAAAAAAAATCACAACATTGAAGATTCCTATGCTAGAAAGACAAATGGAGGTCAGAATTCTACATCAAATAATATTGCTATTCAAGAAGATGCACAAGAAGAAAAAGATGTTGGTAATATATTTATTACCAACTTGATATTTATCACAACAGAAGATAAGAATTGGTACATTGATTCTGGTGCTTCTAAGCACATGACCAGTCAAAAGATCACTCTTGAAGAACTTTTCAGCAACTGTAGACTCTAAGGTTACTCAAGTTGATGGATGATACAGGATGTGAAGTTCAAGGTACTGGAGTTGTGATAGTAAAAACAAGTGAAAGAGATCTGAAGAGTATACCAGAGGTACTCTAGATCTTTATTCCAAAGCTCAATTTTTTTTGGGTTTATAAACACGAACCGGACGAGGCCGGAAAGGATTTATTAACCAAGAAGAAGCGGGGTCATCCACCCCGCTCTCCCTGTGACTAAGCCAAGACGGCTTGTTGATACAGATGTTACCGAGACTAGTAGCCTCCTCCTCAATTTCGAACTTAATCGTACTTGCCAAGCATCTATCTACTATTGCCCGTAGTGTCATGATTGTCCCTATCCTCTTGTCTTCCTTTATCATTATCGAGCAGGATCTTCATACGCGCACTGCTGCTCTGCTTGCTCGCCAGGCGGTCCTTCTCGACCTGTTTTCTCCTCGGCTTCTCGATTCTGCGTCTGGTGCCTTCCTCCTTTCGCTTCGTGCTAAGTCTTTTCGTTGTTTCCTGCTTCTGATCACAATCTGTCGTGACCTCACCAGCCTCATGGTCTTTCTGCCGCGTGTTCTTGTCAATCCCGAGACGACGATCTTCATCTTTATGGTGCTCTCTCCTCTCTCAGCCAATGATCGCATTTCTGAAATTCTCCTTGACGATGCGTTGAGACTCGCTTCTGTTGGTCGTGCGGCCAGCAATCCAATTAGCGTTCGAATTCTTTGCTGGTTTATTCTCCTCCTTCTTACTTTCGATTCTTTTTCTTTCATTCCGCATCGTCGTTGTGTTGTCTCTGATCATTTCTTTGCTCACACGCTCTTCTTGTCCATTTGGCGGTAGTGTTGGTGGACCCGATGTTTCTTTCCAGAGAATCGTTCTTTTCTTGCCCTCTTCCGATCTCCGATTCGTTGCCATTAGTCTGAATTGGGTCCGAAACCCTGATGTTGGTAAGAAGGTGCTGGAAAAATGGAGCTTTGCATCTGTTCCGCAGTGTATTAAGTGTTTGCATGACCCTTTCTCCTTCTCGCTCCCCTTCGAATTTCAGATCATCATCTTTCTTCACTGTAAGTGCCCTTATCATTCTTTCAGTGTTACTGATGATAACTAGCATTGGTATTTCTCTATCCTTCCCTTTGAACACCATTTCATTGCGTTCAGTCCAGATCTGCTTTAGGATTTTGAGGGTCCCTAGTTGCTTGACGATTTGTCTCCCTCTGTAGTCTTCATCTATAGTTTCCAGTAGAGAAGGAAGGTTGTCCACTTTGCGTAGAATCTCTTGTGTTAGCTTGAACCACTGCTGCCATTTCTTTTGGGCCTTATAGCACTCCCAGAAGCAGTGTTTGAAGGACTCTTCTTCCTTGTAGCAGCGAGCACAAACACCATCTCCCTTTTGCATCTTTGCTAGCCGCTGAGCAGTTGGAAAGCCTTGTTGTAATATTTTCCAGAGCCATGTTTTGTCTTTCGGTGGTATCTTTGCATCCCAAATCTTCCCCCATCTCTTTCTCCAAGTTTTCCCGGTCTCGTTGTAGGTCCACTTAACGTTGAGTCGAGTATAAGTTTATCCTTCCTTTTCCAGTAGCATTCTCCACTCTTTTGTAGTAAGTTCCCACCCTTCACTCTCCTTGTCCAATTGTAGTCTCCAACACCATCTTTCAACATCTTGCAGCAGTCTGGGACTGTTGACTGTTTGAACACTTTGAGCCCAACCGTGAACTCTCTTTTCTGCTTCAGTGCTACTCACCATCCTTTCCGAATTTTGGACGCACCAAGCATGAAGAGAATTAAGACGAGGTATTTTCCTATCTTTAGCAAATCTTCTGACTTCCTCAGCCACTTCCGCTGTTAATCTCCCTCCTGCTTCCTCCAGAAGCGTTCCTTGTAGCACCGTGGTGTTAGTCCATACACTCTATTATTCATATCTAGTTGAAGACTGCCTTTAAGTTCACACCAAAGGTTTCTTAGAGAGTTGAAGGTTCTCGCTCGCCTAACCAAAGGGGGAAATCATGGAATGAAGGTGATTTTTGATGATACAAAGGTGTAGATACTTGATGTTTCATATGATCAAAGAGTTGTTGCTCCAAGAAGGAGAGTTATGAAATCAAGATTATATATCTTGAATATCGAGTCTCAAGTTCAAGAAGTCTTTATGGTTGTTTATTCTTATAATCAAGCAAACCTTTTACATCAGAGATTTGCACACTTGAATTTTAGAAGTCCGAAACATATGATGGAAGAGATGCCAAGGATGAAACTACAAACTACTAGAGATATATGTGAAGGATGTATATTTAGAAAACAAAGTAGAAAGAGTTCTCCAAAGAAAGGTGCAAGAACAAAAGAGTTGTTAGTCTTGGTCCATTCAGATGTTTGTGGACCCGTGCAAACAAACTCTATTGGAGGTTGTAAGTTTATTTTGACATTTATCGATGATGTGAGCAGAAAGACATGAATATATTTCTTGAAACAGAATTTTGAAGTATATGAATACTTCAAAAAGTTCAAGGCCCTTGTAATCAAAGTGGCAAGAAGATTAAAGTTTTCAGATAGAGGATAGAGGAGGAGAATATTGTTCTAACCTCTTTGCTCAGTTTTGTGAGGAGCATGGTATTCAAAGATAACTTTCCAGAGCTTATACTCCACAACAAATTGGTGTAGCTGAAAAGAAAAATATGATGATTGTGGAAAATGGCAGATCCATGTTGAAGACCAAGAATATTCTTAACTATTTTTGAGCTAAAACTTGTAACACAACTGTTTACATTATGAATAGAGCATATAAAATAGTTGTGCAACACAAGACACCTGAAGAAACATTTACAGGAGTGAAACCAAATTGTGTCTCACTTCAGGATTTTTGGGTGCACAACGTACATGCACATCAATGATGAAAACAGACAAAACTGAATGCAAAATCTGAGAAGTGTATATTTGTGGACTGTGCTGAGTAAACCAAGGATTACAAAGTGCACAATTATCTACAAGAAAGACTCACATCAGCAAAGATGTTAGATTCTCTAAGTTGGATTCTGATCTGATGGAAAGTGAGAAAGAAGCTTGTGATACATTCAGATTTAGCTACCTACAAGTGAGGACAAGATTGATTCAGAATTTGATAAATCTGATATTGAAATGGACATGGAGTAGTAAATATCTCTCACTAATCCTAGTGAAGAGCAAGTTGAATTACAACCAAATTCTGAATCTGAGCTACCAAGTATTCATGAAGTTAAAAGAGATGACTTACAACATACAACAAATTTTCAAATAAAGAGGAAGAGGAACCTCCCTCCTCGTTCCTATTTTTCAGATATCTCAACATTCTCTTTGCAGCAACCCAATTAGATGTTCTCATTGAGTTGCTGCAAAGAGAATGTTGAGATATCTGAAAGGTATTATCAACCTTGATCTTATATTTAAAGAGGGGAGAAATGAACTCCATGGATTCCAAGTGAGTGCGTTGGAGATACTACAATAGAACATCCACATCAGGCATGTTTCAACCTATGTTCAGGTGGAATTATAAATTGGAGCAGCAAGAAGCAGTATACAGTAACAAGGTCTACAACAGAAGTTGAATACATTGCTCTTAGTGATGGTTCTATAACTTTGATCTGTTTAAGGAATTTATTGTTGGAGATGAGAGAAAATATATCTGGATCTACAATATTACACATGGATAATCATAGTGTAACGTTCTTGGTTAACGACATGGTATAGAGAAAGAACAAAAGGGTTGGAACCAAATTACATCATATCAGAGAGAAAATTGAAGCTAAGATAGTCAAGCCTTAACAAAACTAAAGTTTATACAATTAGAGATTTACTAAGTATGAACAAAGTGATGCACTCATGGAAAAAGATGTTAAATATCATTAGAGAGTCAAATCTAAACTCTGCGGAAAGTAAAAAGATAAAAACTAAAAAATGAAAAAATGACTTGTGATATAACTTTGATGTGAGAGGTACTGTGACAGCAGTTAGATAAGTCACTTTGAGATGAAAGCAGTTATGTACCTGTAGTATATTAACCCACATTCTTTGTAGAATAGTATGAGTCGAAACCATATTCGAAGTCCATACAAATGAGGAAGAAAACCAGGAAACTTTATACTAGCGCTACCGAGGACTGAAGTTTCCCACTCCATTCAGCAAAGGCGGTTGAATAAATCAACTGCCAAGCTATGGTACTTCAGTTATTCGTGCGGCCTCCCCGCTGATTTCTACCATCTTGTAGTGCAATCACGTAGTGCAATTTGATCTCACATAAAAGTACTTGGCGACCAACAGCAACAGTACATAACATCCACCAAACTCGGGAAGTAAGTCTTGTCCTGCTTGTCCCTTTAGGGCATCTGTGACACCTGTTGACATGGCCGCACTGAAAAGTACTGAAGAACGTACAGTACTACCAGTCCAGATCCTTCCTCGTCGCCCTCGAGTTCTTACGCCTGTTGTGAAGAACGGTACTACAAATGGTACTCGTATTCGAAAGGTCCTTACAGTATCTGTTACTCATCTCCATCGACCAGTGAAAAGACAACAGATCTAGAATCTAGGAAGATCGTGCTCCATGACTACATTCGGTACTTCTGTGGGAGAGGTAAGTGTAATAATCAGTACCACCAAACATTCATCCACGACTGTCAAAGCCAACAGCAAGGAAATGCAACATCAGTATGCTTCCAACTCGACACTTATTAATTTTGCTTTTCAGAGGGCGAAGGAGATAACCTCATTATGTCAGAGAAATCTGAAAGAACAGACGGAGATAGAGACATGACTTGTGACATTTAGTTGCTGCCAGTAACTGCTTCAGAAAACTCATGGCAAAGCATTGAAGACCGATGCTCCTTACAATCCAAAGCACAAACTTACTTGTATCTCGTGTCACCATCGCTCTGCTAAATAATCTTCATCTCCCAACTGTTAGGAGATGGAAGCAAACATCCCTCTTAAACCGTATAAACTGTCTACAATTACAGAGCCTCAAAGACTCGGTGCATCCAGTGAGTTTCTCTTCTGATTTGAGATCATAAAGACCAAGTTATTCCAAAGCAGCGTAGACTCGCAGCAGTTTCGTCCTCACTTAAGATTTCACAAACAAGATCCTATCGAAGTATCCTCAGTGTGCTCGGAACTCGTTCAAAATCTTCCTCTAGTTTGCAACTGCCGCAGTATGAATCAAAAGTAGGCCTTTCCTTCCAATTCAGGAAAGAAAAAGGTGCAAACTCGCTGTCAGTCAAAACCACTTGAACGAGGCACAACAGTAAAATTTTTCTCCGGTGCACACGTGTGGTTCACACTTGAGAAGCCAGCTGCAGCTTTTCTGTAACGTTGTACTATGGAGGTGTGGTTGTAAATGCCTGGAAAGGCATCCTCGGTCGGAACATTTTTCTGGCCCAAGTAATTTGACAGGCCCATTTGCTTCGCAAGTTAGACTGGTTACAAATCTGGGGCGTCTCAGAACCAATGGACCCTTAGGGTAGGAAGTTCCCTAACACCCAAGTGTAAAATATCTAATCAACTCACATAAGGAGTACATATGGCAACGTTGCTAACTGTAAGATGTACACTACCTTCTTTACCAACAACCAGCTAAGCTGCAAAGCTGTAACCAGCTACTGAATGCTGCTGGTGGAGAAAAAAATCTCATCAGTACCTAAGAAGACCTCACCTTGTGAAGATGACGTCCAGTAAATATCCGAACGAGATATCAGCATCAGGATCGAGGTGAGAAATGCTCTGACCATTCCGACTTCGGACATATCCGAGACAGAAGAACTACTAGCAGATTATAGTTTTTTTAGACACGATGTCCAGTTGAGTAGCTTCTACAAACGGCTGAGAATGCGATAACAAACAACAAGGTGAGGAAAATGGCTTCATGCTCCGCAGCCAACGATGAAAGTACAGGAAAATCGCAGTACTTCTGTAATTACTGGTTGAGCCCCGGCCACTTCAAGAGTCTGCTCGATTATCATCAGCGAAAGGTTGTTGAGATGTCCCTGCATATTGACTATGCCAGTCCCACGAATTGACGCCCATGCCAGGCATCAACCACCCACCCCACTGACATTTACACCCCTGGGACTACCGTAATTAGTCCCATCTCAGCCCGAGGAAAGAATCTAAATCCACTCCACCACACTTAGATCATGCAACCGAACTGATCAGAATCATCTTCATACTTGGGCGTGGAGAGAAGGGCTGAGCAGATGGTAGGATAGAGGCCCGTTGTCCAGATCCCAATCCTCCCAATCCGACAGCCGAAGGCACGAGTTGGTGGAGAAATCATGAGTCCAAACTCTCAAACCGGTTATCGATCTCGAGCACCCTCTCATCGACGGATCGGGTTCAGCTCGCTTCACGCAGATCCCCACGAAGTACATGATATCCCCTTGTCCGAAGCATTTGATGTAGGACCTGAGGATCGGGTTGTTGGGCCTGCTCATGGCTGCGTACACGCTGTCCATCAGCCTCCGCGGCATGTATTTCGCGGCGAGCCACATTTTGTTACCCGCCTCTTGCAACTCGAAGAAATCGAACGTCTCCGAGATTTGCCAATTCGGTCTTGCCAGCAGCAGCAGGCGGTCACGGTGCTCCACGAGCTTCCGGGGAAAGCCTAAGTGTGCAGGTATGAGGATGGCACTCCAAGTCTCCTTCTCAGCATCGTACCTGACCAATTTTGCAAATCCTCCTGACTCCCCACCCTCACCTGACTCCACACCGGTGATTCCGCAGTAAAGATTGCCACTGCACGAAATGGCTTTCATGCGGAAGAATCTTCCCTGAGGAACCATCGCCACCTTCGTCCAACCTCCAGTGGACGAGTCATAGACGAGGGTCGTGCGTCCCGAGCCTTCGTAGATGCTAGCGACAACGAGTTTGTAGAATCCAGTGTCATTGTTGAAAACCATACCCACTCGCAAGTAGCCTAGTCGGATCATACAATTCATGCCCGATTCATCTCGGTTCAGGTGAAGAGGCGACGGAACTGGCATGACGCATCCTTGCCCATCCCCGCAGGGCATTTGCAGTATCGTGTACTTCTTTGTGAGCGGGTTGCAGACGATAAACTCCCCGAAGGAATCGGTGCTGAAGCACAGCAGACCACTCGCTGACGCCACCAGAGAAAGCTGGCTGACATCAATCGGGAGGTAATTCACCAGAAGCTTCTCCCATCCACTCCTGCTCGGGCTGTAGACCGTAAGAGGCCCCGCCAGACTGTGCACCAGCACGGGTTTGCAAGAATTGCATCGGGCCGAGAGTTCATTCGAGAAAAGCAGATTTTTCCACTTCTTGCACACACAAACAAAACGAATCAAAGCTGAGAAGGGCAGCTTGGCTAAAATTTGTTCCAAAAGGTTCTCCGGCAGCTTCTCCCACAAATTCGGGTTTAGAGTGACCACATTCTCTTTGGCTGATTTTATGTTGCAACACGATGGACCAGCGTCGCACTTGAGCACCAGGGACAACTTCGGTCTGCGTCTAGTAGCCATGGGCGTGAGAAACCTACGCCCGTGCACACACCGCAGAAGACAGACGATGAGAACGACGGGCCACGAGAAGCACTCGAGCAATAACTCCGGTCGAATTTGATGCCCTTTCCTCGCTGTCTGAGAGTCAAATTTTCTAGAGACCGCGGTGGAAAATTGAGTCTGCTCTTGACTATCAGTATCAGCAGCTTCTCTGGGAAAGTTGTCCTGTGCTCGTGGAAGGGAACGAACGGGGGCCAGTACTTCCGGAGATCAAGAACAAGCTGCACCCAGCTCTTGCCCTGTTCTGTACAAACTTTTTCCGTTCTAATCGTCTGACATGGTACACAAAGTGCACCAAGTGTCCGAGTAACGGATGGGGTTGACTGCAGGGCACATAATTCGTTTCATGCTCTCTGGAGCTGGAAAAGCTATCTTAGCATCTGAGCATGCCGACGGACATCCAGCGCTGTCGTCAATTCCTCTGCCTCGATTTTTGGGACCTCTCTGACTGACTAGTCTAATGATAAAATACTCTTCTCGTTCCTGGTCGCGAACAACCCACGCGGATCCTCGGATCCAGTTGTCAAAAATCCTTCTGGTAAGGAATGTAAAGGAACTGTCCTCGTGTTTGGCATACCCCGGTGATGTTCTCTTCTGAGTCACTTTCCACACTAACGGCAGACAAATATCAAAATAGCAAGGCCCGCGAAAGCTCTCGGATTTTTATCTCACACACTCATGCCAGTTCCTTTTCTCTTTCTCCTTCCAACTTTTCTTCTCTTCTCCTCTCCTCTCCTCTAGCTCACACGATCCTCAAGCTCTTCGGAAGCTTCACTTGATAAATCAACAGAGAATTGGGGACCCGATTTGTTTCATGCCCATCCATATACTCACTCTGCTTCCAGATTCTTACGCCAGGCTCATCCCTCTAATCTCGTGTCCCACTGTCTGACTGCTCTCTCAAAGGCCAAATGCAAAAGCCGCAGCGCTCGGCGTTTGGCAGAGGTGAGGCGCGCTGGGGTTGGCGCCGCAGTTGGGTGGATGTGAAAGTACCGACTTACTGACCGACCTGCTGCAGTGGCACCACAGTAATTATGATATCCGAGGGAACAGAGGAGAGAAAGAGAGTGAGAGAGGATGAGATGACTAAGAAAGCTTCGTAAGATGGGACGAAGATCCAAAAGACAAGGAAGCGGAGGAAGGGTCTAAGGGAGGGGAAGGAAATGAAAGCACAGCACTAGAAGGTTGGGGAAAGGAAGAGCAGTACTGCACAAAGCGGACGGACGCTCCGAAGGCCTTGATGGATGGTGAAAAGTTCGAAGCAGGAGCTATGGACAGAGCCAGCCAGCGGCAGGAGCGATTGGAATGACGAGCACAGAGACGTGCACAGGAGTCAACGTTGATGACAACGTTCGGGTGAAGATACCCACTAAAGCATCGACGCCGAGCGGCAATTAGACGACGACGGACGAGAAAGGTGGCTGAATTACCACGGAAAGCAGAAATATACAGATTTCACCGGTTGTCTTTTCAAGTGAGGGATATCTGAGGCATCCAGCTTCTTATTCTACAGCGTGTGCTCGGGCCCACAGAGTCTACTCCTCTTACACCCTAGTCAACCCGTAACGGTGACGTAACCTGAGCTTTGCAAACACAAGTTTCTTTCTCTCTAACCCACCCGACGGTAGGTACGGTTAGGTGCCTCTCACACTCAAAACCAGTCACCGACGGGTTCAGTGAGCATACGCCCTCTCCGTTTGAAACTATCAACGCGAGCGCTGTGCTCGAGCAGAGTGTGGCAAGCAAGCGCATGCGGACAAAGGTCTTGTGCCCCTGTACGAGCTTGTTACGCTTGAGTCGATAGCGGCAGTCGTTTTGAAATTCTTCTTTGTCAAATAATCTTTGGTTTCGCCAGCAGATGTAGGAATGAACAACTTTTGTTTCATTAGCGGCAAAAGAGCAGCGAAGGCGGGGATGATTGTGGCGATTTGTCACGAGAGTCCGACAATCATAATCCAAAAACACCTAGCATTGATTCAAGGAAGCGGAGAAAGATCCATCCGAGCCTTTTAGTTCACAGCATATTCCCTGATGTCCCTGGCTCGTGCCATGCCATGACAGCAGAGCAGAGGTGAAGACATGATAGTAGCAGAGGTGAAGACATGTACTATCCGGAGGCGGGCGAATATGTTTAAAGGGTTTCTCTCTTGAAAGGGCACCCTTTCATTTGGAAGGGAGCAGAGAGCTCGCGATCGAGGGTGGAAAGCATCGCCAAAAACCATATTCCGTGCGAGAGGTCCGGTCCGGGTTTTCAACCATCGATCGAGGTCTTGCCTCCTGTGATTTTCCAAGGGACAAAGTTTCACAGGAGCCTCAGGCCAAGCGAGGCCTGCCTTGCCTTCACCCCGTCATGCTACAGCTGATCATGAGCTCACTTGCGTCGCTTGCTTCGGATGGAAACACGGCTCCATAGGACGAGGCAAGCCGCTTGGAGTCTGCAGCAAATTTCTCCTGGTTCGCTGGGAAACGCTGTTGGGACCGCCATGGAATGGCCTGCTGGCTGGCTCATGACTCACACTATTGACGTGCTTGCACCAATTACGGGACCATTACCTGCATCCAACGGACCTCTAATCTTGATCAAGCTTTGCTATAAACAAGGTAAGCAGCCATATCTATTTCCCCCGTCGCAGGATTTGTATTTGCCCTCTCGAGCGTCATGGCCCTCATAGCTTTCGCGCAGCCACCAAAGCTGTTGCCGTGGCCACATTTAGTAAGTCCCAGGTTCGGGAGGTTCAACATCAATCTTCACATTCTCGTGATCTCCGCTAGAAGGACGTTCTCAGTGTAGCTAGCCGCTATTTATTCTGCTCGTTCTCGACACCACAAGCTCTATCGATGACTCTTGACTGACACCGGTACCACTTGGGCTTGGCCGCCACTAGAGGGTCCAAGCCTAAGACTAATCAAACCCCCGCATGTCTCTTAGAGGCAGCGGTCAAGAATGTACGCGGTCTGTTGTTCTGATTCTCATGAAGGGATTGTCATTTTGCCTGCTGGTGCTTCGTCCATCACCTCAGTCACTGGCTCAGTCATCCCGCCGAACACTTGAAATTCCCATGGAGGACTGTGAGGATCATCAGTCTTGGACTTTACCCTTCTGGCGATCTTCTGACGATATGAAGTGTTGCTTCCGTCTAAGTACTTCAGTTGTTCTGATGTTGCCTCCATGAGCACTAGCACTCAAACTCTCTAGAAGTTAGTACACATTCAGCTGTCGTTTAAAAGAGATCTTCGTCTCTGTTAAATTGGCATTACGGAACGGCTGCGGCAACCTTCCACAGACCGCCGTGCCCTGCGTTCGTTCTGCTATCAGGCCACGCACGGACCACAATGAAAACAAAAATTGCAGTTCGGTTGGGTGTTGATGCAGTGGGGGCAGCAGCGAGGCCCCATCAACCACATGCGTAATCACACACGAGTACAAGCCCTCTGATAACTAAAAGAAAGGATCCGAGATGTTCTCTGGTTCCGAACGAGAGATCCAGAGATAAAATTCTCTTCCATGCATGTCTTCGACAGATACTTCCCGATCATAATCAGGACGCCGAATAACGATACCAAGATCATTATTTTCTAAGCGTAATTCCGTTCTACAGAGTTCTGCTGTTTTTGGCAATTCCTGCTTATAGAGTCTGAAAATACTGCCCAGACCAGTTCAGAGAATAGCACCCAGAAATCGTGGACTTGCTCGTTCCGTCAGACCGTAGTAGCTAGACCAGAGCAACTTCAAGCATACAACTGCATATATACGAGCCATTCCGTGCAGGACGTTTGTGACAGGAGTACACGTTTATGCACCCGCTGTTTACATCCATTTTGCCCACTGAAAACTCGTGACCTTTGGCACAGGTGCTTCAGTTACACACATTCACAGCACACTTATTTTATAATTCGAGGGCTGCACGCAAGCAGCCCCCGACCAGAATATGACTAGCTGGTTATCTTGCTCTGGTCCCCAGCCTTGTCATCTAGCTGTGGAATCGACCTACAATGTGCCTGTCTATCGGGTTTTGATTGTAACCATGACTGGAATCACAGGCGTCTCATGCAGAATTTTTAGATAACATTATGACTCTGTCATTAAGTTGTTGATAAGGAAAATATAGAATTGCATCAGTATCAAGACAAGTGGCTGTCCTGGCTGTCGGATGAGATAAGTGAATGCATGCAAGTGAGCTCGACAGAGAGGGAAGGAACAGGACAAGCGCAAGAAAAAGAGAAAATTCATGAAATGGATTTGCTCTGCATGAATATGCACGGTGTAAAACTGCGATATGTATCCGAGATGAACTTCGGGACCAGGATCCAGAGAAAAGAAAGAATTTCTCATGGGACTAAAACTCAAAGAAGGAAATCTGTAGAGATTCTTTTTAGAGAATTCACTATGGAGAACTACAGGAAGCATGTTTCACAGTGACTAACTGGTTGTACTAGAACTGAACCGTGATTTAGAGAACAAGAGAACGAAGAGATTTACTTCGCATGTTCAGGACAGAGAAGACGAAAGAAGATCGGTAAGCACGGTAGTCGAAAGCGTCCGGTGAAATACTAGACCTCGTGTCAATTGCCGAGGAGGTGAGTACGCATGTTTTCCAGCTACGATGATGACAGTATACATCACTATCATGCAGAACACGCGTACTGGCAAAGGTGGTGCCCGATGACGTGAGGACAAATTTTAGCGACCGACAGTCGAGTTATTGCAGCAAGGTGTGTCGACATCTGCTTGCTGCTTGAGCCAGATGACGAAGACGCGAGACGCTGTTGAAGGTATGTCATCGTTCATGGGAAGTCCGAAGAGCCAAGAAGACAGCTTAGAAACATAGCCTGACAGTCATGCACTTAAATCGAAATAGCAACTACGTACTTCCGATCACCTTTCTCGAGTTCCCGTCATGATCATGCTGTACGTCAGAAATTTAGTGCTGCTGTGTTTGCGAAATCAGAATGATTTTACATTTGTGCATAGGCCCGCTCCAGTAATTTTGAATGATTTTACATTTGTGCGTAGGCCCCCTCCAGTAATTTTCAAATCTCCTCTTTTAATCGGAAATCATCTCCACGAACCACGGCGTGATGAATGTCGAGTAAATCAATGGAGTCAAAATTCATGCTCAAGCTCTGAGCCATACGGTGTAGTGGATCTAACATTAATTACCAGCTGCCAGCAATGAACGTACTGCAGTTACTATATTGACCGCATCGGACCGGACCATACCTCACTCCGTCGACTGATTAATCAAAAGAGAAACGTGGAAATTATCCTTCCATTAACTGATCGCGTCCCGCGGAAGCTCAGGAACCAAGATTCATGCGATTCATGTATGCATCGTTTTACCTTCCCTTAAGAATTAGGAATCTCGTTTACGATGATGACTCCATGCGTCGTACAATCAGTATTCGTATTCGCAGAACATTTACCAGTTTGTATTGGTCACAGTCTGTCCCGCCTGCGCCCAAATCAGCTGGTTTAATCTCTCTAGATAATCAGATTAACCATCAGAACAAGAGACTCGTAAACAGGTGGCTTTTAGGAAGACGGTAAAGGTGCCACACTGCAGAATATGTGGATATTCCTTTGGTATAAAAGGGGTTCGGATCCATGCTGCAGGAAGGATGTTACAAAGGTCATACCTGAGTCGAATCTTTTCAGGCTGGGAGCTAGATCGAGAGTGAAGTGAATCGATTGGGCAACTGGAAGATATCGATCGTTAAGCCAGTGATGCTGGCAGCTGCAGGTTTTATACAGACTTCGTCGTCTGTTTCCGAAAGATAGCTTGCCTGCAATCATCGCAGTCGGAGGGAGTTCGGCTGAGCATCGACTGATGGATGTACTGCACTGGTCGTTTCGGCGAGGGAAATACACGCTACTCATGATCGCCGGTGCGAGCTTTCTCGGACGCCAAGATCTGTCTGCATCCATGGACCGCTCTGAGATCAGCAACGCACATACACGTTGCATTTCTCCCGACAATTTGACATGAATATATATAAAGGATGCAGTTGTAGGGAGACTCGTAGTTTGGCGTTGCATATTTTACGAACAAATTCACCAGAGGTACCGGTGGGTTGAGATAATTCCCCATACCCAACGATACATACGATCATGGCAGTACGGTATTTGATTACCTCGCACATAATTGTCAAGGTGGTGGGATTTCATGGCAATCTTCGCGGCTTGATCGGCGGAACAGGACCCGAACAATTTAGCGGGAATACGAAACTGAAGTCGAGAAACTTGAGATACAAATTTTGAATCAGTATTTCCAGTGGGGTCTTTGCTTAACTCGTCCGCGTTGAGAATCTTTGCTGGCATCCGTGGACGAGCTCCGCGAAGTTTCCGCGGTGCTGGGAGTAGTAGTCCCAGCAGGACTGATCTTTGGACTGGCGGATTCACTGGGCGATCTTCTTCCTCCGCGCCTTTGAGCCGGAGTGTGTTCAGGATTCGGGTCGGCAGAAGTTATTCTTACTCCTCTATGTTGCCCATCGAATAATCGGTCCACATCGTCTTCCTCTTTGGTAATTTCAAGATCGAATATTCGCTCGACGATCTCTTCTCCATAATTGGTTGCCACCGGGGGGCGATCATATATATTCTCGGCTGTGTGATGAAGGTAAGTATTGTCGTCTGTAGATAGATCGTTATCAGGATGGGGTGGTCTTTCGCGAGATTCCTCTGGGCTTGAATCGTAGAGCGTGTTGGTGAACATAATCGTGCCCGCTGGGGTTGAAGTATGTTGTGGACTTCCCAGTTGGCTTCTCTGTGATGACGACACTTGACTTCTCTCTGGGGAAGTAGCTTCCGTCCTTCTGTGTAAAATAGGTTCACCTCTCTTCAGCACAACTTGCACTTCTCTGGTGCGATCAGAACTCCAAGACTTTGTTCCCTCGACCTGTACAGAGGATACAAAAGCAGTGCGTCCAACAGGAGAGGACTGTCTTTGGCCCTGGGGCGCGGTGCCTGCTCCTGAACTCCACAGATTCCAGTAGTTGCTTCTCTTCGCCGCGTTTTCAACAGAGGAACTGCTACGTCTAGATGGAATTTGGTAAACAGTGTCGGAAGTTCCGGGGCCCGCATCATCTCCTAGCCCTCGGCCGTCACCGCTTACCTCGGGTGCGGGTACCGCAGCTGTGCGGGGGACAAGTGCTTTCCCCTGTGACTTTTCCGGAGAAACACCTGTGCCCACTTCGGGCGAAGCAGGAACCGGGTAATCAGCCCTAATCTCTTCTTCGGGCAGGGGCATTAGCTCTCGCCCCGTTATAGCTTTCGTTGGACTCCAAGTTTTTCTTCTCTTTGCACCAGTATCTGCGGATTCGTCATCACCGAAACTGCTCAGACCGCTCTGCGATCTTCGTCTGTACCAGGCATGTTCTGATGGGCCAGTTCCTGCAGTGTCCAGAATTCCCTTTTTAATTGCGTCTGCTTGGACACCCTCCGCTTCGAGCTCCCTAGCACTTTTCGCCTTCCTGGGCATGGTACGCCCCCTTCTCAGAGCGGTGGGCGTCGGATCGTTAACTTCTCTCGGAGGAATGCTCTTGAAACTCCTTGCTCTTATTAACTGAGGGCCCAAAATGCCTGCCCCAAAGGTGCCTGCTTCCACATCGTCCGAAACAACCTTTCCTTCGTCGTACTTTTTGCTCTGATCATCCTCCTCTGTATTCCCTTCATATCCTGCCGCTTTTGAACTTTTCCTGCGATCTTCGTCCGCGTTTGCAGCCTCGGCCGAATTCTTACTGCAGTAGAGTCCTAAACAAAAGCAGCCGGCTAAGGCCACCAACATACCTAGTCCCCCTCCCACGCATAAACCCAAGATGATATTCTCTTCTTTCGATCTCGTGTGATTTCTTGCCGTGTGATTGCCTCCCGGAAGAGAAGGCCCGGAGCTATTGCTGCTTATCACGCCTGTGGGTGCGCGAGGGGGTGGGGGTGAAGCTGGACTCTCAAGCTTGGACTGGAAGGACCAGGAGTAGATGGCACTCTCTTGCTCCTGCCCACTGTAGGACGCCCCGCTGAAACCGACATACATCTTGTCATCCGCTAGAGTCGTAAGATCGAGTGGCATATCGATCAGTGGCTTTGCGGGTCTAACGACACTCGTAGTCCAGTGCGCCAGTCGGACCTCGATGGTCTTGACCGAGTCGTGGTAATCTATCCACGCTTGAATCTTCTGTCCGCCAAAGAGTGTCATATTTACGGAGTAGCAGCTCTCCTGCGAGGCTGAAGCTGCTTTGTTTATGTCCACACCCACGTGGTTGTCATCAATGTCGTAGATTTCGGCATTCTTCAGTGTGTCGAACTCTACGGCTATGGTCGGGGTAACTGTCTGGCCAGAAGATGGAAAAGCTCCGAAGTAATCCCCGAGTCCATTGCTTTGGATTTCGTATGGGTTAGCTATCAGGAAGAAGACGAAGCCCTCTCCCGATCGAACTGTCCCGGGAATCGTCAAAGAAAACACAAATGACGAGCTGAAAGAGTATGTTCGTTGTAAAGTACGATCGACAAAATCAATCGCAGTAGAGTATATGATTTGACCCCTACAAAAATGGGTTGTGCACCAACTATCCGAGGGATCCGTCACCTTGAGGATATTATACGTACTGTCGATGGTTGCGTTGTACAGAACGTTCAGCGTGGTTCCACTGGTTCCATCGAAGAAAGGGTAATCGAAATTGACGGGTCCCTGAGAATTCACCCTTGGTACTGCCGACGAAGCCAACAGACTCAGGATAGTCGTCAGCACCACAAGAATCGTCATTCATTTTGCTACTTCCTGAAGCAGGTGGTAAAATTTTGGGAGTTAGAAGTGGCCTGCTGTTTTCCTCCATTCTTCCGGACTGACTGACCTACAGAAACTCGATTCATGTACACAACCACAAAAGCTGCCTTCAGGTTCCTAGACTGTGGTCCTTGGATGTTTGTAAAGTCGGCTTTCGAGATCTATAAAATCAGGTCCTAATCACCTCTTCAGCCCATTAGGTCGAGCAGAGTTCGGGTGTATGGAAGCACACCGTCCAGCGATCTATATCTAAGGGCGAGCAGGTTGGAGCACGAGTAGTGCGCTGACCCAGTGGACCAAAAGGTGCGCATTTCTGGTGACCTCTCGTCTCTGAGATTTCAAGCAGTCAGTAGCGATCGACCGAAGATACTGGTCACCGGATGTTAAGGCCCTGTCCAGGCACTAACCGCGCTTTTCTCGCGCAAGTGCCCAGTCGTGGACTCTGATGAGTTCGCATTTGTCAGAGCATGCTTTCATCGATCATCTTCGACCAGCCAGTATGGTCGTAACTCGGCTGATCGTTCAGAGCTGGTGCCCTCGAGTGTTCAGAACCTTGTTTGTTTAGGGTGGGGTTCAATCCGCGGTTTACTTATCTGCTTCGTCATGAGGGAAATGATGGACTCTAATCGACTCCTACAAAAGATTATGATCGCACCTGAGCGCGTGAAGCAGTGAACTCCATATAATGGTGTGGGCGAGAGGAGACAAGATGAAACCCCGTCTTTAGGAAGCTTGAAATAACCTTCACGAGATCGACTTGAAGGTGTCTCGCGACGGCTGAACGTGAAGAAACGCAAGCTGCGAAGATCACGAGAGAACTGACACAGCGCAGTCTAAACCTCCTCTGTTTCCACGCAAGCGAAGATCACGAGCGTAATGAGACAGAGTGCAGTCTAAACCTCCTCTGTGATCACAAAGTGGGAATGGCTTGAGCTCCTGTAAAGCTCATCCCGCATGAGCTTTACAGGAGCTCAAGCGGGAGAGGGACTTCAAACTCAGCCAAAAACTGTAGATGATAATCGATTTACATCTTAATTACCTTAATCTCGTCTCCTTGTACTAAACGAATACTCCAGTGCATTAGGGACTTTCGTGAATGTGCCCGGCATGCTCACAGAAACTTAGTGCAGTACATGCTTTGACGCAAGTCGACCTTTGACTTCGTTATACCACTCCTATCGCCGCATAACTTAGCTCTCCCAACATGCTGATTAAAATCTGGCCAACTCCTCTTCACATCAGCTCCCAGGTGGAGCCTCCATCAAGGAGCTATGTTGTGCTCCATGGTGGGTCGTGGCCGTGAGCATAAGCAGATTCCGTCAACGTAACTGATGTGTTGCCTGCACATATTAAGCTACTGCACTGGGTTCGAACTTCGAACAACAACTTTTGCCAAGGTTGTATCAATTGTTCTTCAGGCCAGTTCGAAAGACGTACAAGACATTCTCGAGGTAAGCTTGTTTCCCGGAATCATCTGATCAATGCTGTTGCCATTGGAAACGTGTGTAGCAAATGCTTCTCGATGTTCAACAAACTTTGTATACAGTTCGTGTGTTGACTTTGACTGTTCACGAGAACAAGATGCTCCGAAAAGCATGACCTAGGGAACGATCCTGCTGGCCGAACAGTTACAGACGAAGAGAAAGGTTGAGAGACTTCTTCTTTTAAGCAACAAATTTACTTGTCTACTTGATCGATGTCTTGACGGAATAACGCGCGCATGTCAGAATTACCAGATAGTGGGAAAAGAGAAGCCGTCAGAAGGAGATTGGTCACACATGTCAGCACTCATGATCGATCGGTACACTGTTGCACAACACCCTCAAGACAAGCAAGTAACTCAACACCCACATCCCTTGGGAAACACGTGACGCAATGAATAGCCAACGGATGGAAAGAACCCATCAAGCCATACAAGGGACAGAGGGATCGAATGGCAAAGCAACCAACGCTCCGAAGGAAAGAAGAACATAAGAGCTAAGTCCTAGCTCTCGATAGCTCGAAGGTCGTCTATCGTTCTTAAAATATTACACATCAGTAAATCAAAATTCTTGCATACAGCAGGTGCACCGGAAGTAACATCACTTACAACAATTTCTCACTTGTGAACCACGCTTGCTAAAACTCTATGTAGAGCAATGAAAACTCTCTGTCTAAAAAACGTAGTGTAAAAAGAAAAAGAAAGTGATAGTCCTAGCGTCTCTCATGTAGACTTTGGCACTATCTCGGATAAAAACGAATCCAATGCTATCAATCCAAATATCTCCAAGGCTAGGGGATGAAGCGATGTCTCTCCTGCTACCTTTATAACTGGTCACCTTCGCTGTTGCAGCCACTTCTGCAGTCCATCTTGAGAGATGGGTGATCACTGATGCCATCACCAAATCTTGTGTCGGATCCGAGACAACCACATCTGTCAGTGAGATCTTTGCTATAGCAAACACCATGTCCTTGATGGCATCATGAGTAGCTATTTGTTCTCCATCGTGAGGACAACGAGCAAAGTGTCGACCTGACAAGACAAGCAAGACGAGCACTCGCACTGGCAAGACACCGCACTCGCAAGTGGATAGTGCCGAAGCAACAAGTTGGATCAAGCCTAGGCGGAACCTCATCGTTGTAGAGAAGATACTCGATGCGAGTCAGACCGCTTTAATTCAAGATCGAGGTATGAGCCAAGAGCTTGCGCCCTTGTCCGAACAAGAACGAAGTCGAGCTTTAGTATCTCATGAGAATGGAAAGATCAACTAAGAGTGCATGAAGAACTTGCTGGAAGTGGTGTTCCGTCAGAGAGGACTGTTGTCCAAGAGATCCATCTGTAGCTAAGGTATCGAATCGAGGATGTGCCTCACGTGCCTCAAGAGTCAAACTATCTCTACGTCAGGCACGAGTAACCAGTCTGTACCTAAATCTATCTCAGAATACACATTTGTAGTGAATAAGAACCATCCTCCACCTCTGTCACATAGCTCTCCAGAATAAGTCTATCTCGCACGAGGAAACAACAAGAGAGCCAAGGTGCTGAGAGGGTCCAACTATCCAAAAAGACTGTCAAAACAATCTCCTCCATAAATATGAATCCATATCGCTACATGATATCAGTAATGATGTATGCCTACGTGCGAGAGGTCTTGTCATGCACTCAAAGATCCTTGGTCTTAAAGTGTCGTCAAAGATCTTCATGATCCTCGAATCAAACTCTCTAAGACGCGAGATGAAGACAGGAGATGAAGATATTATGCGGAGTAAGTAATCCGGACGACGTGCAACGGAAGAAGAAAAGATCTTTTTCCAAAGACAACCTATGGATCTTCTAATCTAGGGAGATTCTCAATATGCAAAACGTCCTCCGCTAGAGTAACATTTAAGAACCGGGAGATAAAGTCCTCTGAACCCGTCTGTACTCTAAGGATACGTATACCATCTCTAGGTGTATCAAATCTCTCTAGGAGTTGGAGGTCCAACGGAATACTTATGAGAGACCAAGCCTTGCACTTTGACACCATCACTCTCAACTCTACTAAGGTCAACTGAGAGACAAGGTGATCAAAGTCATCTTAGACTTACGACTATGATCTGCGTATCATTAGCTAGAGACCAAAAGACACAACCTGAAGCAACCAAGACCGTGGTCAAGAGAGCTCTATAGTGAGCTAAGACAAAAAGAGATACATCCAAAAAGTCTCTTTGACAAGTACTTGCAGCGGAGCTGATGACTGTAACTTCGTCTATCAAAGAACCGTGCTGGTAATAAAGAGCGGAGAAAGAAGCATAGAACGATCGTCTGAAGCGAACGAGACTCATATGAGATCCACCACCATCCACGAGCTCTTTAAAGATGGAAGCGCGAGAAATGCTATTAAAACATTTTCCACGTCCATCTGTAAGACAACCCAATCGTGTTAGATGTCCAAGAGAGTCTTAATGCCGAAAGACACATACTCACAACTTCCAAGCATCGCAACTCCAAACTGATGTGGACAAAAGTGGTCCTGAAAAATATCTTGAAGCTGAAAAACAATGATTCAAGCAATTAGTCATAAGAGAATCTTGTCGATAGCTATTGATCAAATCCCTCCACCATCTTTCATCATGACCAAAAGTCTTGTTGTCCCCAGTACCTGATCTATAGAATGTGAAATATGTCTTTGAGGTACTATTGCCGCTACTTGAAAAAGCTTCGTGAAACCACTAGAGGGGTAGTCTGCTTGAACTTAATCTCATAGGTGCTCGTAGACCATCCCAGAAAGACCTCTAGAGGATAGACGTGGAGCTGTACACAAGGTCTAGACAAACAAAGATCTATCGAGACATAATGGTTCTTCATGCTGATAGTCTTGAACCTCAAGTGGTGGAGGATCACTCAGAGAGAGATGAAGAAAATGCAACGAAGTGATTATCTCTTCAGTAGGACATGTCGTTGACAAAAGATGTGATGCTCTAGCATCTCTACTATACTCTCCAACCTTATCTAACATCCTACATCGTCGTATGAGAACGGAAGATGAGACGTCACGAGTAGAGACATACTCACTCTTATCTCGTGCAGCACTTACTGATTTCTCTAGTAAGGCCATCCAGTCATCAACACGACATCTCCAAAGATGAGTCGTCAATGTCTCACTCTACCACCTCGAGTATAACAGAGACACCAATGAGATAGTAAGAGGAACAATAACCATGTCGCACATCTCTGGTGTTCTGTGTCAACTTGTCGAGAGATAGACGGAATGTCTGTCTCATCTCGTCATGGAGAGCAAAGGGTAACCGGGAAAAAATGCAGACAAGAAAAATTCATCTCGAACAATCTCATAATCGTGTCAGTGTGAACTCTCAATCACTCCTACTACTTGGAAGAAACTCTAGGAAGAAAGACTAATCGTGTCATAATGACTGCACGTGTAGACCTCCGTTCTCGGTTAACCTAGGCATCCCATGTGATCTAATCATAATTCTTGTGCATCTTTCTCACATGAGACTTTACTCTTTGTGAGATAAATAACTGATCGCACACCAGACGTGATGTGTCTTGGATCATTCTCGATCTCATGGAAATAAAAGTACTCATAAACTAGAAAAAAGATGATATACAACCAGACGGTACTCATAATAAAAACATCTAAAAAATATACTCTCAAATAAAGAATCCTAATCCTCTAAGGATAAAGAACACACTATATGTAGCAAAAAACTCTTCACAAATTTCTCAAAAACTTTAAACAAAAACTCTCTAATCTTAAAAAATCCAAAAATATTTAATACTCGTTTATTTCTTCACTGAATATAACAATTCTAAAACAAAAAAAATAAAAAACAAAAAATAAATATACACAAATCTGCAATAACCCACCCAGATACTCTCCACCCTCTCAACCTACACTCTTTTCCCTCCCCTCCCCTCACACTCCCGAACGCGCTGCTTCATCCCTTTACTGTTGTTCATTGATGAAGAAGGTGAAACTAACTTTTTGTCGAGTTGCTACTGCACACCACACTTGTAGCCATGGGTCTATGTTAACTAATCCGCCTCGCCTGATAGAACCGCCGGTTTGCAAGATATACATTCTACCTGTAGATCGTGGGGCCAAATTTGTGGCGGATCAGGACAAGCAACTTTGTCGAAGCCAGCAAGAGGGAGACCAGAAAGTCGGATCCTATCGATGTAATGCAAGCTCGGTGTCGTTTCTAAATTCCTGCTGCAGTCATCGATGCTTACAGGATGGATTATGCTTTCTTTGTTTACATTTCCACCACTTCATCATCATCATCGGGAATCGAGGCCACAGATGACAGTGCCGCGATGCGTGGATTGATACTGAGCAGATCTTTGCTAAAAAAGGTTCGGCAAAATTCAACTGCCCCACCTGAGAGCTCTCGCTGCACGAAGACATTACATATTATGTACAAGGTTGTTTATTCACTTCATGTACACTTCGAAGTGTACATAAGGTTTAATATATATTCTAACCCTTCTCGCTTCATAAAACGGTGCAATCTGGGAATTAAGGTCTCTGTCTTATCCTCTCAGTAACGCACCAGCTCGGACTCCACTTATAAGTTATATCCTGCTGAGTTGACTACTCCGAGACGAGTTAACATATATTATTTATGAATTTATTTAATTTTTCATAATATTTTTTATAAGATGTTTTTTAATATTTATATATTTTCTGATAAGAGAAAATGAAATTCACTGTACAAGGCCATTAGGGATGCTTATTATCTGGAAATACATGCTAGGGTTTCATCACCATTTCAATAACCGAACGAAATACTGTCCAACGAGAATTCCTGATTGGTTGCTTGGTAATGACCTTGACGACGGGAAAAAAGGAAAGAACTCTTCTCTCGCAGGTTAACGTTTTTCATGCCAGATGTTAAATTACACAAGGAGAAGTTCAACTCAGCCCTTTTAAAGATGGAGTCCTTATAAGTCATCTCTGCTGGGCACTCCTTGACATACGTTACATACTATTTGTCTCCTTGTTATGGTAAATAAATGATAAATGGTATTACTTGTCCATTTGAGGTCTTCGAGGACCATGAGACTATCCATGTGAGTCCATCACAGAGAGACTCAGACCAGAAGCTTCATAAACAGTTTGTAGCAACATGCACCTCTAACCGTGTCCACAAAGGATTGAACCCACGATCTTTCTCTTAGAGGAATGTAGGCTAAACCACTTGGGACATCGATCTTCGATGTCCCAAGGTTGAAACAATTTCCGCTCACTGCGAGACATTATACTTTGATGTGCTGTAGAGTTGGTACTTAAATACAAGTACAGTAGTGTGTAAAATATTCATGTAAATATACATGCAGTAAAGTTTTACTTTTGTCTTTCTTGACTTGAAACTAAGCATATTTCAAGGTGAGATCATGCCGAAATTATGCAAGATGAAATTGATTATTAATTAATGATATAGAAATATAATTATTAATTTATAGATCATTATAAAAGTTTTTAGAGGTTGTTGTCATAGTTCGGTCTGCTCAGTTCTATTTACCATGAAACTTCACATGGTGGTAACTGGAACTTGAACTTTTTCCGATGACAAACCAGAATGAAGTTAACCTCAGTTTCTTACACTATGCTATGGCATTAGAAAATGAAAAGAAACCATAACTTTTCACTGTGAGCTACAACCACAAGCACAACCTATGTATGATATCTGACTTCCCACTTTGGGGCAAGTATGTTGGAGTAGTATCGATATACTCTCAGATTTCGATCAGAGAAAAAGCAAAAAGAGGTTGACAAGTTGTTACTATGGAATTGTTGGACTATGCGTTAGATTATTTATTTTCTTTTTCTTTCCGGTTTTCACCCTGAAATCCATCCGTCTGTTCACATTATTTTATTTTTCTTATTTTCACAACGACTTTATCCATGCATTTTGCTACACGACAAAGAACTCTCCCCTACGTTTCCGTTTTTCACAATTTACGTATAGTTATTCTAACGCATAGCAATAATGATTTATTAAAGATTTTTGGCTATAAATCTATGCTGGGAGCTCCCTGTGAGCTCAAAGTTCATTGGATGACAGATTGGAACCTTAATATCTTCAATGTCGGAAATCAAATCCATGTAACTTCTTACATGGAACTATTGCATCTCAAAATGGAGATATTTGTCACAGATGAGGTTGTAAATGAGATTCTTAGAAGTTTTCCAACCATCGTTTGGTCTAGGAAGCTCCATCCACAGTGAAACTTTGATAACTTGGACTACTCCGATGATCATCTTGAATTTTTACTTAGTACTTAGAGTAAATTAAAAATCTAATCATCTTAGGTTTAACATGTTGAAGTTTGAGTCGTCCAAAGGATCGGTAAATCCTAGTTACTCATCTCAAGTATAGACAACAAAGATGATAGATTCGGATTTGGTCTTAGGACCTCCAGTAGGGATATGAAAAGGATTTGTGTTCAAGAGAGGACTTCGAGATGGAAGAATAATTTCATTCCAAAGAAACTAAACCTGACATTTCTCAACTCAACTGCAATTGGGTAGTTTTTCATTCCCAAAAAACTATGCCTTGTACATTTCTCAACTCAATTACGATTGGATTCTGGACTGAGGATTTTGGAGAGCTATGAAAGGAAAGGTATGGTCTTTTCAAGGTAGAGGCGAGAGATATCAAAGTGACAGGGCCTTCAGTGTCGGGTGCATCGACGCCCTCGACGTTTGGATCGGATTTGGAAAAAGCACCAGCGGATGGAGCAAGTAACTGAACACGCGACGCAATGAATAGCAAGCGGATGGAGCAAGTAAGTGAACACGCGACGCAATGAATAGCAAACGGATGGAAAGACTCTATCAAGCCTTACAAGGGAAAGAAGGATCTGAAGAGCCAAACAACCAACGCCTCGAAGGGAAAGAACACCGAGGCTAAGCTCCGCATGGGTGGAGCAAGTAAGGAGACGACGAGTTTGAGTAACAGGTTGATGTTTGCTCCACGGCAGAGTGTTGGGCTTTTGGCACCGGATGGAGTCCTTCAAGCTCGAAACTCAATAGCGTCTGGCTGAGCATCCGGTTCCTATCTGGTCCGTTTCCGGTGTGCACCACACGCTCATCTCATTCGGTTTCTCGTCGAGTTCTTTTTACATTGGAGGTCGTAATTGAGACTTTCGGATCTTCGTATGCACTGAGAGTTGTGGCATTTTTTTCATTCCTATATGACTTTATGGATGTGTTCAAGTCATCCTGTCACATCAGCTCATGTTTTCCAGTTTATATTTCTGATGTGTATCAAAGACTGTTCGTACAAATTACAAAAGTTAGAGTTTTTTTTCTTTTCACGTATCCATTTAATAAGGAACATTAACATAAGATGATGACCAGACATGATATGCTGCCAGTCAGAGGTCTAATCAAGACATGCTTTGTTAAGAGAGGTCCAATCAAGCTTGACTTTCATACTGAAAGACTGATCAAGCAAAAAACTGGTGCTGTTATGGAACAGCTCATTCTGCTAATGTCTTGTAGGAGGTCCACTGCAAAACTGGTACCGTAGAAAAAATGAGAATAAATTTAAAATTTTTTATCTAACTTTAAACCCCGCTCTTGATACTTAGGGATTAGGTTACCATACTCTTCACTTTTCAATGTTGGAGCAAGTGAAATGCGAACCTCTGGGTTACCTAGAGCAAACTGCATCTCTTCATAAAATTTGAGTATGAGTTTCGAAATCATTATGATAGATAGTGTTAGAAAGTGATTAGAAATCCTTACATTTATGCAAAATAAAATTTTTGATTTTAATCTACACATTATCAGAAACCAGTTTACTAAGTTTCAGTCTTTTCTGTTTTCCAAAAAGAACTACCTTTCCAAAGAAGAAATTTGAATACAAAACTCCCTTTGCAACAATTTAAGCATTCAACCAAAAAGAATCCAGGAGGAATATTCTCATTAAGACCCTTCTGTATCATGGGGTTTGAATAATTCCTACCACAGTGAGCATAATCAATAATGTTCTTTAGAAATTTTTAGCTCTTTTAGCTAGGGGACCGGTAAGGTAAGTTAAGTAGCTATCCACGATGGTCGTTTGCAACTTTGTACAAAAGTGGTACAAAAGTGAGAGAAGTTGAGAAAGTGAATTCAGTCACTTCACATTCTCTTCTACTTTCCACTTTCTAACATTCTTGGGCTCTCAAAAGTCTCTCCTCCCAACACGAGACCTTCAGTATAAGTACTCGTCCCGGGAGTTAACTCTATTCATCTTAATTGATGTTGTGCGAGTTTGCATGAATTCTGATCGTAAGTATAAGATACTTATTAGCTGGCAAGGTAATAAGTATAGAGTTTACGTCTTGCTTACTTATTTTCTTAGTCACACAGACCTACGCACTTCTGATTGCCTGAGATTTTCACCGACAACCACAAGAAGAAGGCTCTTCTAATATATTCTAATGATAATGAGTCTTTCAACAAATCGTGGTTGATCAAATGTCTTGTTTAATAATCTACTGCAGAGGATTATCTATCATAGATACTGCGACTCCAAAATGAGCAAGATTAGTGGGATTAGCTCATTTTTCTGTAGGTTATATATTTACTTATGCTGCTCAAATGCTGAACTATCCATAGTTTGACGTGCAAAAGAGACTTTATATGTCCAAAATGGTTTGATTGGACGTGTGTAATCTCGAATGACAAGATCTGGTCATTACTGCACTGTTTAGGAGTGAATCAAAATTATTAACTAGCTTTAAGTTGCCATTAATGATGGTCGATCCACGTGGTCGTTGGTTCATTTGTGAATCGATCTTAACCGATGAATGGCCGAATATAAACCCTTTAGAGTTTTGGTGTTTTCAGAATAAATTTTAATTTTTTAATTACCTTAACATGTCATTTGTGGTGGTTCAAGGAATATGAAAGATTCTGCGCTGAACTCCACGTCCAAGAGAGCGCCATGCGATGTGACCAAGAGAACTTCAATATGTCATGCTCGTGACCAATAAAAAAACAGGTTTCACGGGTATGACCAAGTAATTATACCTTCTACCAGCACTTCTAGTTTCACCCTTGGACAAGTACCAGAAAGTTCTTGTTGCAACAAGTAGTCAGTTTTTCACGAGGGAATTGCATCGGGCTCAGGAGGCAAATCCTTCGTGGCAGCAGTCTAGACTTCGTTGCTCATCCAAGTCAGTTGGTTGTGACCGAAGAAAAACATCGTAAAGAACGTCTAGGATTTGTTAAGTAGTGGTGTCAATCATGGGAGGTGGTCATCCTAACCAGCAAGATGGACGTTCATTTTATCCATCTGACTATGATTCGTGCTACCAAATTCTATCACTCAGTTAAAAGAACCTAGACAGTAGAGTATTAGTTGGTAATTTAATACAAAGTCTGGAGTTTGGATTGATCGAGAGTGTTCTTTAATTACAATTACAGTGGTCTATTTCAAACCGTCTTTTTGCACTCTTTTTGCACTTTTTGTTCCTACTCACGTACCCCCCCGGATGAAGGCTTTTTAACATATCTGACTAGTTAGACATCCCCTAGTTGTGCCTCCTTCCTTACTGGCACTTCAGGTCACTGAGATGGGAGTCACATGTTGAACTTCGTGCGAGAGAAGTTCGAACGGAAGCTAAGCGGGTTTTATCTGGCAAGGTAGTTATGGGCTCAGAATTCATCGTTGCCGTCGTAAACTTTTGGCCCCGCAGCCCTCACACTGACTAAAAAGGAGTTGAGCAGTAGAGTTCTTCCGGACCACGTGGTAGAGAAAGTGACCTCTTTCCCATAAACAACGTCGATCACGTCACTGGATGGCTTCAATCCACGCAACTACGGACCATGTATGCGGAGGCTTCTTGTTTGGTAGGATGAGGTTCAAGGACTGGCCCTGGCTACTACATAGCCCTTAGCCCAAATATTATATTGGAACTTGACACATTTTATTCCTGTCTCCGAACTAGCTGGAAAAGAAGATCGAGCTAATTCTTAACATATGTCAGGGAGAAGAATCATGTGTGTTAGGATTCATGGAAAAGCCAACCCTCACGTGTTGGAGGGTACACAACGTTTCAACTTTCCGTCTTTCCTGATTCAGCTCAGTTTCTTTTGGGCCAGAACTACCGGAGGAGGATTCCGTGAGATTCAACCAGTCACTGTTCTCATGATGATCACTCGCATATAGAACAGTGAGGCGTTGTGCCTATCAAAGCGGAGGATTCCGTAGGACTCTTTCGCTGCCCTCCGTTTTGCAGGATTTCCAATCTTTGCACGCATTCTAGACCTCTGGTTCCAGCAGAAAGTTTGTGCTACTAGTAGAACATCATATCCCCGGATATATGATTCCCCTCGTCCTCAACGTTGCATGCTAAAACCAGAAGTACGAGTTCAAGGTTTGAGGAGCGATGAGGTCACGAGTGGTACGACATCATGCTCATCCGTTCATGACCGTCCTTTCTCGTCTGCTGTAGTGTATGACCGTGGAAGATGACAAACACGGATACTCATAGAGTTCTGTAGTCTATAGAGTCTACATGTCTGTTGAATGAATCCTCACCCTCATTGTCCCTCTTCCCATGTGCGATGATGAGAAGCCTACGTTATAAGTGAGGAAGTGGGGGACACACAGATAAAAACGCGACGCAATGAATAGCCAACGGATGGGAAGACCCCATCAATCCTTACAAGGGAAAGAGGGGACCCGAAGGGCCAAGCAACGGGGACACACAGTGCTCAACTATGAAATAGTCATGAGACTTATGTGGAAGTTGGCGTTGTGGCAAGTGAATTCGCCTTTTCCCTTTTAGTCTCTTTTCCTTGTTTCTTCTTTGAAATTCTTTCTAGGAAGGTCATTGCTGATCAGCTCACGTAAAGGACCCACTCGAAGACCACTCTCTAATCATGACCAAAGTTAGGTGAACCTAGTAAGGTCCTCCAAGGAGAGAGCGAAAAGTGCTATGATAGTTCAGGACACTCAAGACCATGCATCTTCATCGATCGACTGGAATCCCTGAGAACGATACAAAACGCAGAAAATGTCAGTATAGTTCCTATATCTCCTATTGTACCGACCTTACTATGATGAGCTTCTGAGAATATACCGCGGCTATAGTGCAGGAGACTTTAACCTCATTACAACTTTTGGTGTCTTACACGTGCAGAAAGTACAAGATATAGCTTACTCGGAGAACTCCATGATCAGAAAGCTACGGTAGTTTCTTTGCCCTGCAGGATTCGGTCGAATATCGGTGAAGGCGGGGGCAGGTGGGACGTACAATCCCGACAGTCCATACCTGTAGAGGACTGGTACGGTAATCCTTCCTCAAGTTCGGCCTACTTACCGACCATCTTGATCCATATGGACGAGGTTCCATTCTGTGAAGCTAGTGGATCTAGCTGGGTGAATCTGAAGCAGTTGATACTGTTGTCATTTAACTGAAGGTCTAATCAAAGTGGTGGATTCTGGGGAGGTGCGTACCCGTCTTTGAGGATAAACGAGCAGAAATTCTGGACAAACAACTGAACAAGGATCAGATCTTTCATAGCCATTAAGAAGAACCCTAAACTCATGGTGTACAAGGCAAGGCAGGAAAGCTACTAACTGCATTGTAGAGGTCAGTTTGCTTCAGGCATAAAGGATAAGGAAACATTCGAAGTCTACAGTCAAAAGTGTTCGAAGTTCATAGAAGACTATCTTCACGGGCAAAGGTGCTGCCCTGTCCGTCTGTCCCTGTTACACTCCAAAGTCAGCAAAGCGGAAGCAACTGGAGCACCGTATGATAACTTGTTTATGCTCTTTGTCGCTAGACGGAGATTCTGATGGTGGACATGGCACGAGGAAGGGCCACAGAGAACATAAGGTAAACAACTTGTCTACGGGCTATCGGAGGCTTGCAAGTTGAGTTTGAACTGATCGGTGAATGTAGGGTATTCTAGCTCAAGTCGCATACTTCTCCTATGGCCTGGTTAACCTTTGACTTACAGGGTGGTAGAAACAAGATGCTGCGCGCACTGGAATGGCGAGGGTACGCATTTGGTACAGCAGAGAAGTGAACATGGTGAGTAAATTATTAGAAAATGCATTGAAGTCAAAGCAAAACACCACATTCTGTTCTCATTTTCTTGTCGTCTTGCAAAATTGAAGGTTAGCTATGAAAATGCATAGCAATGACCTGGATTTTCGTCCCTTGGAACAGAACAAGGAGGAGAACCACGGAGGAGGAAGTCCGGTTAGAGAGCTTCTCTAACCAGTAGTCTGCGCTCTATAACGTCGACAAAGGTACAGTACTTCCAATTTTGGCCTCCATCTCCTCCCTGAAGAGTCGGACTGGAAACACTGAACCTAGGCACAATTCAGAATCTTCACCATTCAGACTCTGTCCTTTGCATACTACTCGTCCGACGATATACACTCAACTTGGTCAAAATGCATATCAGACAGATACTTAATTTTCAAGTTGTTTTGTGACCATGCTACTCGCCCGAAGATATTGGTCATACTTAATTTTCAAGTTGTTTTGTGACCATGCTACTCGCCCGAAGATATTGGTCAAAATGGAAATTAGACAGATGCTTAGTTTTCAAGTAGTTTGTGATCATGCTACTCGCCCAGAGATCTACACTGAAATTGGTCAAAATGGAAATTAGACAGATACTTAATCTTCTACTTGTTTTGTGATCATGCTACTCGCCCCGAGAGATGCACTGAACTTGGTCAAAATGGAAATAGACAAATACTTAGTTTTCAAGTTGTTTGTGATCATGCTACTCGCCCAGAGATCTACACTGAAATTCGTCAAAATGGAAATTAGACAGATACTTAGTCTTCTACTTGTTTTGTGATCATGCTACTCGCCCCGAGATATGCACTGAACTTGGTCAAAATGGAAATTAGACAGATACTTAGTTTTCAAGTTGTTTTGTGATCATGCTACTCGCCCTGAGATATGCACTGAACTTGGTCAAAATGGTGATAGACAGATACTTAGTTTTCAAGTTGTTTTGTGATCATGCTACTCGCCCTGAGGTATGCACTGAACTTGGTCAAAATGGAATAGACAATGCTTAGTTTTCAAGTTGTTTTATGAGCATGCACACATTATTCCTGACATCTTCTATATCTATCAATATTTGAACAAAAAACAGTTGATCTTTCACAGTTAATAAGCGGATCGGGACAGAGTGCAGTCGTTGCTAAACTGGAGAGCTTTCTAGTCCGTATAGTTCCATCGAGTTGGAAAAGGGCCAAGGATGAGGAGTAAAGATGTAATAGCCAGAGAAAGCAAGAGAATCTCATTCTTACCCATCTACCTGACAACTGTGAGCTTCGCTAATAGGTTGCTGTTATTTTACTGGGAAGATGCCCGATACGTAATCCCGTCCGCAAACAGAGTAATGCACAGGAACGTTCAGCTGTTTAAACGCAGGACATAAAATATTCTGAAGAGAGTGGATGCTGCCACTGCAATACCATTGAGAAGGCTAGGCATTTGCTTGAGAATCATGATCATTCTCCCATAATTGTATATTAGAAGCGGAAATCCCGTCCGCAAACAGAGTAATGCACAGGAACGTTCAGCTGTTTAAACGCAGGACATAAAATATTCTGAAGAGAGTGGGTGCACCTGCGAGTCTGCGACATATTGTAAAACCTTTTCAGTAGACTTGTAGTGGAACAGGACCTTTCAGCCCTCTCAGAAATCCAAATCAGGTCTTGTGAAAATCCAAACAAAGATTTCACTTTTTCTTCCATCTTCCGTTCTCCGTTTTGCGAAAGCAGTTTCACTTTTATTCCACGGGGCTCATCAAGAGATAAAACTGAGTTACATGAGTTACAAATATGCTGAAGATGGAGGGATGAAGCTGGATGAGTGCAATGGAAAGAGGAAAACAAGGTGCTGCCACTGCAATAGCATTGCGAAGGCTAGGCATTTACTTGAGAATCACGATCATTCTCCCATAATTGTATATTAGAAGCGGAAACCCTCTCGCCTTAGGAAAACGACAATAAATCCCTATCTGCTTTCCATCTTTGTCTTCTTTTTACTCATGCAAACTCGACAGTTAGCTATGCGAAGCATCACAACGAAAGAAACAAGGTCCTGCGCAATGGAAGGGTATGAATTTGGTACAGCGGAGAAAGTGGAACACGAGAATAAATACGGAAAATGCATGTGAAGTTAAAGGAAAAGCGACAACCTATCTTCACCATTTCAAATATGTGATTACCTACTCAAATCCATAGCCACGAGCCATCCACAACAGAGAGCATACCTTTCTTTCATTTCCAAGATGCAAGGCCGCTGCCGGACAAATAATGTCTCAAACCCAGGTACGACTAGCTGGATAATCTATCTCAAAAGTAGGGAAACTGAAATTATACTTTCGACACCCGCTTGAACTGAAGTCCTTAATGAGTGGATATATTCGTGTTCGAAGCACCCAAGTTCTAGGTCAATTCTCTGTGCTCTGAAACATGTGATGTCTACAAGAACAAGAAGTGGTAGGATCCAGGGTCTTGAGAAAAGTAAGTCACGTGAAGAAGGTGGAGCAGAACTTTTCTATCCGCGATTTCAACGTTACTAGAATCAGCTTAAACCCGGTTCTAAGTACCAGATGTAAACTTGTGCAAGTGAAACCGTGGGGTTTAAACGCAGTCTGTACTTCCCCACAGCCAGCTTAGAAACGGGCGGTGAACGAATCAATGAGCTGATTCAGCAGCTCTAGTCTGTCGGGTTCTAGAGCAAATCCATATCAGCTGTTGCTTATTTCTTCACTCCTACCAAAACCTTGTGGTTGGAAAGCAAGATGTAACTGTCAGTTAATAGTTCTAGAGTCCTGAAGAGAAAAGAAAATCCGATGCTAGACAGTCATAGCGACAAAAGACAAAAGACGGACAGATGTGACAAAAGACAGGAAATGTGCTTATCCTCAAGCAAATTTCCAAATTCACCATGAAAATGTTGTAGGAATTACCGGAGGCTTCTTGTTATTAAAGACTGGTGTCTAAGATAAATCCTAGAGTCCTGTTTAAACAAGTACAAGCAGCGGGAGCAATGAGCTACATACTAGTTTGCATGCGTAAATTAGGAAGTTCTTCGAGTAACTCTATCTAGAGTCTTACAGTCATTATCCTAAACTCAGGAGTTCAGAAGAAAAGGCCTCCCTATCTGGTCATCGACACTGTTACGCTCGAACTTCAACTCATTTGTCCTCCACCTTGGAAGTACGCTAACTACCAGTACCTCTGAGTTCCACTTTTCACGACTGTTCTAATCCTTTCGTCTCTGAATGACAGTATACCGAGTAGCTTCTGATGAAACCCACAAAGTACAGCACAGAACCGTAGTAACTTCCCCAAGATGCAGAAGAGTTCACTGGTTCAGCTCTCAACAAACCGAAACCGTATTTTTATATTATATTTCCTCCCTTTTGTACTCCAACAAAGCTGGAGTTGTATACCATCGGGGGTTGTATATTCGCTCGGTCCGGACTTTGGACCTTGTGCTGCAGTTCATATAATGACATCACTTTAACATGGTCCGAAACACAAGGTGACTCTACAGATCCACTGATTCAGTGACGATGTGTGATCATTGCTAAAACTTACCTTTGACACGGAGTCTATACAATCGCGGAATGTATCGTCTTTGAACTTTGACTGTTTCAAAATGGATCGTCGTGGACTTCGAAGCTCATATAGCAGAACTGTAGACACGGAAGTTACTGATCTGAACGACCGGCCACGTACTCGGCTTGTGAACAGATGCCCGACACCCAGCAAGTTCGCATCGTGGATCAGGCTGAAACGCTGGAAGGCGATACACCCTATGACCTAACTAACAAGTGGATGTGGAGGAGATGGATTTTCGCCGCGTCTCAGTTATAAACGTCTCTAGTCTCCGGAGAGACACTCTCGGCAAGCGGTCTGTAAATGGCAGATCTCTTTTAGGAAGCTAAAGAATGCCTCGTTAAGTCCTGTGTCTCATCATCGTTAGCCGGGGTTCGCCTTGCTGTTACGTTCAGAACTGTTGACACGATTCCTGTCACAGTGTGAGTACTTATTACAGTCGGTGAATACTGGAGATTGGAGATTCTGTTCTTTTGTTATCTGCAGCTAACACACACCGGTGGAGTGTGGAGATACAGATTCATACTCGTCTTGTATTCAGGACGAGCCAGTCCTACTGCGTGGGACAACGTGACCAATGCTTCCAGTACCAATGACCAAAAGTCTTGGTACTGTAACTAAGTGAGACCTGAATTACAGTTCCAGTATTCCAGTCGATATACCGGCCGGTAGGTGATAGCATTAATTCCAGTTATTGCAAAGCAGCACATTCCCTTTCGACTCGTTTCGAGCTTGTGTTCACGAGTGGGTGGAACCACCAGTTGTAGTGGGATAGCCAGGCTTGAATTTTCCAGTATCCCTAATAGTGAAAATATTCCTAGTCCTCATCATACGAATGGTCGGATCCTGTGAGTTTCGGTTCCCCGGTGTTACTATTATGAGTGTCGCGGGCTTAACCCGCTCCTTCTCGTACAAACAAAGAAACGAATGGCGGATCCTGTGAGTCTTCTGCAGGCAAGATACTTTCACATTTACTTTCCTGCTGTTAGGAGGCTGTCAAATGAAGACCTAGAGAAGCCAGTTCAGAGTTGGAGTGACAAACTTAAGAGCGGACCACGTTTGCCACAACATGCTATCGCACATAACAGAGTGGTAAGCTCTTCTGTGTACCTGAGCTCACTTTCCGTGTTTCCTTGGATCAGGCAGACAGGCTCAGGCAGTGACAGGCGCACTGTGAGTTCTGTTCTGCCCGTTATCAGGAAGTTGGCTTGTAGTCTGCCGACCAGCACGGCATGCATTAAACAACGTCAGCTACTCATATGGTAGTCAGGAGTGGCTCCTTGTGTACTGTGCATGACGCTTTGTCATCACCCCCCCTGCCAGTTCGTTCTTCATCATCTGTCGACACATAGCATCACTACAAGAGGCTTAAGGACAAACTTCATTCTGTACGGCCGCTCTAAGCATGAACAATGTAAATCAGCTCGAGCTTTTCCTCTCAACTGGTACATAACTCACTCGTCGTGTTTGACTTGGCAGGCTGCGTCTGATGGAATCAACCCCGGTAGTTATGCGGTAATATGTCAAACCTCCGATCGCTGTAGGACTCCTCTATTACGGCCAAGATAGTACAAAAGGATACAGTACTGCGCGGGTGAGAAGAATCTTGATCGCTTTCACACATCGCAACACACAAAAACCCTAAACCCAGACTTAGTGCTCTGCGTCTGATACTCTCGTTTCTGTTACAAGCGCAATATAGAAAGTACAGACAAAGTCAAATGTACTCAACTTACCGGCGGATGTTCTCCTCAAGCGATACTAACGAGAGTAGATACAGCAATCTTGAAAGTCTTATCCTCGATGAGTCGCAAAGAATGATCACGTACAGCACCCGAAATCTTCCATAAGCACTCTGCGTTGTCTTCAAGGTGCGAAAAAGAAGTGCTCAATTCTTGATCTCATCACGACTATTCGCGCCGTCTGACTTGCTCCAGTACCAGAAGCGGAATGATAAGCGTTGTGCTTCTTTACGAATGTGCCTGCTTAAAGATCACACCAAAGGCTGCCGTATTCGCGGCTTCTGGAACAAAATATGATTCGCACAGATCCCGCAGCTTAGGAAAGAGGCTAAGGTTCTCCTCATTACACCTTCAGACCTCCCAGGAATTAGATAATGATTTCCCCTTCGTAGAACTCGAAACATTGAATCTTGCCAGAGCGGTCCGCGTCTTCCTGATTGAGGGGCCATTCACAATTGGAGCGATTTGGAGCGACTGCACAGTTCCACAGTATGAATCTATGAGGGATACTGTGGAACTGCGTTCACCCTGTGTGTTAAACCTTGATTGCAACTAGAGCCACCTCACGAGGCTCCTCGCACACTGGGGGAGTATGGTCGAGTATATTTTCCCCCAATCATCCAGAAGCCGATTAGGCTAGTATCCAATGGGTAGCAAAACCTCGTCATAATCACACACTTGGTGCTCTGTTTTTCTGTGATAATAACTTTTTGTGCAAATATAATATAATCACCAGTACAAACATAGAACTCAAAAATGTCACTATAAACATTTAGTCATACTTCTCTAAAAGCATCTCTAGGATAAAAGAAAGAAAGCAACCGAGTCAAAACTGAGCACGGTTATCTCGAACACGGTTGACAACTTCCACGTACAGCATCTATACATATTTCTGTGTGTATAAGAGTGTATACGCTTGAATCAAAGTAAATTGAAGTCAAAGACAGTCCCAGGCCCCCGTGTTTTAAGAGCATTGTGATATCAACTGTAACGTGGATAAACACTAAACACACAGAATGTCCTCACATGGACCAAATTCACACGAGAACGTGAACGAGTACACTGAGAAAGTAAAGAGTGGGGCCAAAGAGTACACTTCTGAACTGGCTATCGAATCTTCGATCGACATAATTTCTAGTTATAAGTCAACTGATAGCTCTCTCATATTCGGTTCTCGCATGTTGAATGACACAACCATCTATATGTTGATTCAAATGACAATTGGTATTGGATCTCGTTGGATCTGAGTACCCTGCTGAAACTCGAAAGACGGGTCTCGTAGATCTAGAGGAGCAGACACTGTGTCAAGTAAATCGAGACGTACATATTCAGCGCATAGACCTGTGACCCATCGATCGATTTGCTTCTACTACCGAAGAGGTTTTGGGAAGGCCAGCTCGACTTTATGCCCCTTAGGTCAAATAGATTACTGTCTGTAAGTCGTTTTACTCACGATGCTTGCTTCAGTTCTGGTCTATGTCCGAACTCCTGAATACTTTTGTTCTTTTTCTCCAAGGTAACATTCAGTTTGGATTTAGCTTCAGGTTCCGAAAAGTGACGATAAACTGCAGTGAAGATCAAAGTTTTATTCGAAACTAAGATTGCCAGTAACCAGAAATGAAGCATTGAGGATCTGCTGTAGACATATCCGCTCAAGCTCAGTTGGAAACTTGAATATCCAAGATTCCAACAAAGACCTGAACAAGTTCACCGCCATGTGTTACATCCCAGCTAAGGGAAAAGTGTATGCTCTTTCGACATCAACAAACCAACGCTCTCAGACTAAGCTGCAATTTCATGCTCGAACTTTTCGAAGTTTTTATGTTGGAAATTTCCTTGAAAAGACCCTTCATCAAACTCCATAGTCTTTTTCTTCTTGATCAGACCTCTCACCTGCAGTAGAGAGAGTTGTTCAGTGACATAGCTGACGTGACGGCCATGCCAGCAATTTCATACACGCGTGCGGTCTACGTTCCCTAAATTCCAGCAAGGACTAGATTGTCACATGGACATGCTCATCAAGTGATAGAGAGTTTACTCCCAGATGACACGTTTAGAATCCAAGCACTTAAACACAGAATCCCAGTTTGTGTCTTGGAGTGCCATTTGACTGGTAGGTATGAGAAGAGTATCTCTTTACACATGAACAACTTCCACATGTCATAAATATACTCGAGATTTTTTCATTAAGGCTAAATTTTTCACTAACCCTCTAACCATTAAACAGTTCAGATTATTGATAGTTAATCACCTGCAGAACCCTCCACAGCAGATGTGAAGTCCGCTCAAGCAAAAGGAAAAAACTATGGGGTTTGTTGAGGCAAATCAAAAGGTAAAGAAAAAGATATGTTCAAGCAAATTTCAGATTGTTGGTCACTCTGATTCTCGAGGAGCGTGTTCTTTGGACCAGATTTTATGTATTTCTTGACTATCAACAATATCATCTAGTTGTCACTCTTTCCCCATAGCTTATCTTATTTGGTTTTTCTGGATTTCCATTCATGTTAAACTACCAAACTGCGAGACAACGTGAGAAAGAGATGTAGGACACCCATCATATGCTTTCTTGATAGAAAGAGTCTCGATCCTCCGCATCTCTAGAGAGGCTCGATACTCCGCATCTCTCTGAAAACTCTAGCTGACGGTTAGGGTTCAACTCATGAACAATATAACTAGAGTAACATTTCTCCTCTGTTTTGGGTACAACCTACAAAACGCTGTTAGTAAGGTTTTAATAACTACCCACCTAGGAGATTCGATGGTATGTGACTCTCTCTACAACCACTCTCTCCCCCATTTCTAATCAATAGGATCTTTGATAAACAGAGTAGGCATATATCTTGATACATTGGAATTTCCGGAGATTTATTAACTTTACTCACACACTTAGGTAACCTCCAAATAGTTCCGAACACAATAGCAATGGAGTAGAACGTAAGTAACAAAGAAGGGAGTAGATGTACGCTAACTTGGATTAAGCAGTTAGCGAATGTTATAACCAAGGTACGGGTTCATGGGAATGTGTATGATGGATTACATTTTTAGAAATGGTTCCCCATGTATGGAAGTGTATAAAAGATGAAATGTACAATATGCATTGTACATTGGGTGGATTAGATACGCATTATATGAGAGATGCATAGACAAGACTCAGCAGACTATCTTGATAGAGAATATGTCGAATCACCATTGCGGCAGTTTACAACTTTTATACAGACGACTGTCCACGCTGGCAGTAGTACTATTTATTGGTGTCTATTGTTAGTTTATACTACGTAGTTGAATTTTAAAGCTGGAACAGATGTTAACACAGATAAAAACACTAGTCTGTAGACATTTCCCAGCCTGAGTAGAGTAATATAGCCCGAGTCACACACTTGATTCTATTCTACAACGAGTGTTAACCTATAACACAGTCCATTCTACTTTCAGGAGGGTTCTCTCGTGACCCATCGCTCGTGTCAATGCAGGCACAACTTGTATGCACTCAGGAGTAGTTTCGATGTATATGTGATTCAATGCCGGTGCATCTTCGCTATCGTCTAAAAGCTATTCCGTCATGCTGTTTAATTGTCTTGTCTTCATTCCCAATATGCCCGTCCGTTCCTTACACTACTTTTATGAACGTCCTCGTTGGTGACTTGTTCAAGATGCGAAACGGTTTCCGTAGAGAATCAACGCGTCGCACATGCATTCAACGCGTTGCACAATTCGGATCAGCCATCTGGTCCTCATGTTAAACTTCAGTGCATGGGTAGGATGTTAACGAGTTAAGTTCAACACGCGTCTTCATGAAGATGCGTGCAGCATCACGAGGTGCAAGATCTCCTCGAAGAACTATATGTTGAGCAGAAACGTACGCACCCAAAGACCCAGAAACCAAAACTGATGCGCGAAACCGCACTATCACACCAATCCTGCGTCCGAATTTAGCCCGCGCTCGAGCAGACATTTTAGTCGCAATGCGAGCTGCAACATCCTCTGCTGGAAAGGAAACTAATGACGTCTTGACCTTTCAACCGCGGATAGAATGAAAACAATAAATGAAAACTGAAGCGCCACACGCTTGTTCGTTTCCGCTCGTCCTCTGAAGGTGACTGCAGCAGCGCGAGGTGCAAGATCCCTCGCAGACAAGAATTATATGCTCAGCGGGAACGCGCACACAAGAAGAACAGAAAGCCAAAATGAAGCACACACATAAAAGAGAAGAAGAACCAAAACTGCCGCACGAAACCCTAGTACCACACCAATCTCGCGTCCGAATTAACCCCACGAGCGAAACGAACGAAATTCCTACCGCAACGCAAGGTGCAAAACATCCCCTGGTGGAAAGTAATGAAATCCGTACCTTACAACCGCACATAGAAAGATAAAATGAACGAGACGCAAAACCTAGTAACACACCAATCAAGCTTCCAATTTTGTCTACTGCGGCCCGCGCTTCTCCGTTTGCGCTCGTCCTCTCTGGCGCGCGGCTTGCATGCAGTATACTGTTGGTTCCTCTGGATCTCCGTTCATTCATTCTTTTATTCTGTTCGGTTCTTGTCATTCTGTCCCAAGATACAAATATTCCGTGTGACCTGATCTCAGGCTTCCTTGTTAGAGGCAGGCTGCGTCACTCCAGCTGCTTGTCAACCGGTGTGGCGTCTTTTTAATGCTTTTTTATCACGAGATTCAAAGCAGGTAGTCCAGGGCGGTTAGAGGACGACCGGGTGAAGGGACAGCTGACCGCTTCAATTTAGGAAGTGACAATCAATACAAGCGCGAGAATTCTTTTCACTGGCTGCAGGAGCCCACGCGTTGAATACACGCGCGTGGGATCCAGCAGCCAGCGAGAAGAATGGACTATCACGCTTTTTGGGCCGTCATCAACTTGAAGAGCATGAAAACAACAAGGGCTCTGCTCTTCCCGTTCGATCAGCTCGCTTACCTCACTGGTTTTGAATATCCCAAAATGAATGACGATTCTCTTGGTGTTGGCGACCGTATTGACTCTAACGTTGTGGTCGATACCCGGCATAAAAGGGCAAGGATTTCCTTTCAATCTGGACTTCCAAACCTTCGATGCCAACCAGAGCAACAAGTTCGATTTCCTGGGCCAAGCAAAGATCGACTCAGTCTCCCAAACCCTCCGGTTGTCGGATCCAACAGATGTAAATTGCCAAACTACTCCTTGTGTTGGTCAGGTGTTTTTCCCGGATCCTGTCCAACTTTTGGATCCTGTGACCAATAAAACCTACTCTTTCAGTACCTCGTTCACGTTTACCATAACATCCCCTATGAGGTTTCGAGCAGGTGACGGTTTTGTATTCCTTCTGGCGGCTAGTCCCCTTCCAATTGGCACAGGAAGCGGAACTTTTGGTTGTTTTCCCCCAAATCCAGTGAAGTCAGTGAGCCCGGTTGTTGCTGTCGAGTTTGATACTTCACTGAATGCTGCTCTGTACGATATAAATGACAATCACGTCGGCGTAGATCTCGACTACGCTCAGTCTGTTCTGTCTTCAGATGCAGGTATTTCGAGTGTCAACCTGTCCAGTGGGTTGTTGATAACTTCCTGGGTTGATTACCATCACCTGTATAAGTCAATCGAAGTGAGACTGAGCTATTACAGAGTCGCGGCAACCAAACCTGTAAATCCTATTCTCACGCTTCCACTTGATTTGTCAAGCTCTTGGACTTCAAAGATGTACGTGGGCTTCAGCACTCAAATCTATCATGGCTCAGAGCAATCATGCAACATCTTCTCCTGGTCTTTTACATCCTTTGTTGAGACTACATTGCCTCCTCCACCGCCTCCAATGGAATTCAATGAAACGGGCAATTCCACGACATGGGCTCGGAAGACCGTTGAATTGGGCAAATTGGTAGGGGTGGCAATCGTAGCATTTGCGCTCGTTGCCGGAGTGTGTGGTGCCACTGTGGGTTACGCTCGATTTGGGTGCAGTGTGGCAGGAGATCCTGCTGACTTGCTGAATCCCGAAGAAAGTCTGTTGATCGACACGAAAAGAAAACGGGAGGAAGTGGATGATACTACTGACGTCGAAGGAAATGTCTCTGCGAACACTCAAACTCCTGTTAGGAGAACTCCGAGCAGTAGCATTCTCGGATTTGGAGACATCATGTTTACCAACGCTGTATACGATGTTCCCCCAGTAGATACTTCTGGAGAATATGCTACGGAGACTACTAGCATAGACTCTAAAGAAATTGCGGAAACTACTTCTGAAGATGTGGGACGTAAAGCGGAGGAAATCACAGGATATGACAGTGCCAGAACACCTCTACAGGCACAAGTTGCATGGCTTTTGGAGAAAGCAAGAGCTGATGTTGAAGACTCTACAGAAGCTCAACGCTTCACTTACAGGGAACTGACGGAAGCTACAGACAACTTCAGTGAAAGCTTACAATTAGGTGAAGGTAGATATGGAGTGTTTTATGGAGGTATTCTTGCCAACGGCGTTCAATTTGCAGTGAAGAGATTGACAGCACTACATAACCAGAAAACACGGACGTTTAAAGCTGAAGTTTCGATGCTTTATCATCTGCAGCATCCTAATTTGGTTGGGCTACTTGGGTGGTGTAAACAGAGCCACGAGTATTTCCTGGTGTACAATCTGATCTCAAATGGCAATTTGAGTCGAGTTATCTTTCAGAAGGGTGCTATCCCTTGGTCAGAGAGGTTTAAGATTATCCAGAATGTTGCAGATGCCTTAGAGCATCTCCACGAAAGGCAAACTCTGCACAGAAACGTGAAGACCACCAATATATTTTTGGCGGGTGATAATGATGGGAAACTCGGGGATTTTGGCTTGGCTTGGTTGATGGACCACGATGAAGACAAAGGAACAAAAGGTTATGTTGCTCCTGAGGTCCGCATCACCAACAAACTGACAACAATGGCAGAGGTGTTTTCCTTTGGAATTGTGACTCTGGAGATACTGTGTGAAAGGCCGGTTTATGATCTGGATGCGGACCCTGATGCCCTCTATCTGGTAAACTTGGTGTCAACACTGGTGGATAACGGCACTTTAAGGAAGGAAGTGTCAACGGATGTGGAGCAGCTTCAGGAGGAAACAGATGATCCTCTGATGACCTTGGTGGCGAGCCTCGGTCTGCTATGCTGTGACCAGAATCCAATGGCAAGGCCATCAATGAAGAGAGTAGTTCAATGTTTGGCCGGCGACATTCCATTCCCTCCTGGCCCGGAACCACCAGACAAATATACTACCCCTTCGTATCAGACCACTACCACCACCGAGAAGGAAAACACAACTGTTTCTACCGTTCCGAAGAAGAGCCGAGGATTAACTTCCTCACCAGAACTACCACAGACTGATACTACCCCTCCTCACACGACGACCTCCGCCACTGAGGAGCAAAACAAAATTGCTGCTAGGGCTTTAAAGAGGAGTCAAGAGTCAACTTCTTCACCGAAATTACCACAGATAATCACTACCCCTCTGCATAAGACAAATTCCACCACTGCGAGAAAAAGCAAAACCGTTGCTTCTCCGTCGAAGAAGATCCCAGGCTCACCTTCATCGTCCAGGGTTCGCACTCACTCCATACGTGCGTTTTCGGGATTCATTACCGGGAAAGCAGTCGATCAGGTAGTTTTAAGCTCGGAGCAGCAGAGCACTTCGGCAGGTACCAGTCTTACTCCAACCTCTGAGATAAAGAAAGGGATTCCATCCGATTCTCCACAGGTTTCTGCACCAAGTGCCTCAAACGATCCTGTATTGGCCAGAGAAGAGCCCCCGGTCAGGGTAGCCAGCGCACCGGCAGTCGATCTTGACTTAAGACCTGCTTCCGCTCCATCAGGTTCTTCCCTGAAGTTGGTTCAAGACAACTCCTCCAGAATTCCAGCTGTTCATTCCATCAAGGTCGAGTCCGACATTCCCTCTGCTCCCATCATCCAGCGGATGCAGCTCAGTAACGAAGTCAAATCTTCTGCTGATGGGCAAGAGTCCCATGCTTCAACCATTTACAGTTACTGCTACTCGCTTCTGGAGGAGCTTGTTTCAGTCCTGTTAAAATACGTCGATGATGGTGATCCATTGCCCATCATTCCCGATGCCGAGGCTTTCCAGCATGATGAGAGTCAAACCACTTCAGAACAGCTACCCGGTCCACCGTTTCGACCACCACCTAATCCACCTTTTCGCCCACCACCTAATCCACCGCCCGTTCCTCCTCGTCGTCCACCACCACCATCTCCTTCCCCAGTCCCTGAACCCGATCCTCCCTTTCCCATTCCTGGTCCTATTCCTCGTCGACCACCTCCTTTGCGTCCTCCTCGTCCTCCTGGACCTCCACCACCTCCACCACCTCCACCTCCTCACGGTCCAGAAGCCCTCGCTGAGGGAAACCCTGTTCAAGGTAAACGTCAAGCACTCAAGCCTGACACTACGTCTGAATCACCTGCTAGTGCTCAAGCAGAACCTCATATAGGCTCTTCGAAGAAACCAACATCGAAGTCTGGTCAAAGTACAGAAACCATCTCTTTTCTCGATTCAACTAGTACCCCTGCGGGTCCAACTTCACAAGTACAGAAAGCATCCAAGGAGCGGGAACCAAGAACCTCATTACGTATCCCTCCAACGTATAAAACTTCCAGTCCTGAAACTATCAAAAGTAGTAAGGCCAAAACTCCAGAGAGATCCACAACCAAACATAGTCCAACTCAATTCTCTGGTGTTGAAGCACCGTCACAGCTTGAATCAAGTCAACTTCCTTCTCGAACTCCACCAACCTCTCCCGTCCTTTCTCCCACCTCAGCCCTCGAAACAAGGGTCGCATTATCTACATCTCCCACGAAATTCCCAACAAAATCTGAGCCAGCTCAGTCCTCGCGTGCTGAAGCACCAACGCAGTTTGTGTCAAGCCAGCCAAACCGTTCCTATATGACTTACCCACCTTTCTCCATCCTTCCTCCAACCCAAGACCTCAACATAACAGCCGCGTTACCCGCTCTTCCTGAAAAGAAGGCCGTAAGGCAAGGTAAGACCAAACCTCAACGAATATCGATGACCAAAACAGAGCCAGCTCCATCCTCCAAGTTACGCCAGATCGTTCAGCCATCCAGCACTAAAACAAACCAACCGGAACTTTCTTCTGCTTCTCAGCCGAGTTTTCCCCTCACACCGTCCACCTCGAACCTGGATCAAAGACCCTCACTATCAATCCGTACTACAAAGAGACGCCACACTCCTGACTCTAATTTTTCCACAAAGGCAACCTCCAGTCGTGAATCTTTGAAAGGTAACCCGGATATTCCCTTGAGTTCAACACGCCACTCTGCACAACCTTCACCGGGAGATCCCACTGTTTACGAAACACAATCCAAGTCTAAAGCAGCCCAACCACACCTCCTTTCCCGGCTATCCATTTCGCCCGTTCCCCTTTCAGTTTTTGACTCTAAACAAACCATCCTGTCATCTCCTACCTCCGTCAAGGAAAAGTCCTCTCCTGAACTCATCCAGGATAAGAAGACAGGCTCACGGAGCTTACCAAGCAAGTCTAGGACGAGTTACCCCTTAACATCCACACCGATTACAGGAGCACGAATCAAATCCAGCTCAATCCAACCGCAACTTACATCTCAGCTTGAGACCAGTACACCACTGCCCACTCCATCAGGCTTGAACCCCGTCCGAGGAGTTCCTCCATATGCTCTTCCCAACAAGACAGCTTCTCAATCAGAATCTACCAAAGCTTTGGAGCGATCCTCGAGCAAGTCTGAGCTAAGTACATCTTCCAGATCCACATCCAGCGAAAAACCATTCAGCTCTATGTCAAGCCAACCGGAACTTTCTCTCCTCTCTCTTCCAGGCCCGGATCCCGTGCCACGAGTATTGTTAATATCTACTCCTCCCGCGAACAAGACTTCCGGTACAGAATTCACAAAACAAAAGGCCGACGCTCTAAGAACTAAGTCCCCAACTGCTTCATCATTGATATCGTCCTCCATCTCCAAAGCACCATCCAGGACTGGATCAAGCCAATCAAAATCTCCTCCTCAGACCCTACCAAAATCTATAAAGGCGTCGTCCGCTCCTCCTAAGACACGACCAACTAGTCCAGCTCCCCGGAAGGGACACTCTGACAAAATGTCCCAAACCTCAGGGACATCCACGAGCAAGTGACAGAGACGTTGGGAAGATGGAACACTGTCGCAGGCACTCAACTTCCACCTCAGGGTTTACTATATTACTGGAAAGTCACGGAGGAAGGTATATGACAGGCTGCGAATCACATATCCTATCACTTCAGGGCAGCAAATCTCCTATCAGGTAATACAAGGCTTCAAAGGTGAAAGTCTTCCAGCAGCCATAACTCATACAAGATGTTCAGGATATAGGCTGATTAAAAAACGTGTTATGTCCTCCCCGGCTTAATAAAAGTTTCCGAAGGGTTTATGACCAACATAACTAACCCTCAGTATCTGGAACCTTGCATATTTGTTGACTCTCTTCGCAAAAACCAGCCTGAAGAACGCTATGATGGCACAATTGCAGCACGAGGATCAAGACCCCATAGTTTGATATTCCACCCTCAAATCAGAGGAGGCGGATATTTCCGAACGGGACTTCCAGGATCGCAATGTTGGACAAGCCTTGTGTCGTTCCCTGACCTTTTCCCTTCAGCTGCTACAGTCGCCGCCATAATCCGCAGCTCATACTGCACATTCAGGTCAGAACGTGTACTATATATCTTAGATCCAGAGAACCTTTAGATAATATTCTAATGAGAATCAAACAATCTCCGATCTTCCCCGCAGCTCGTACGAGGGCCCTCAGAAATACCTATCTCGATCATATCTTATCACCGCAAACCAGCCAGACATTTTTCTCTCTGCAGACACTTCGCACTGACGCCTTCACCTATTTCCCAAAACTTGAAGTAAGTGGCTTAAAGCGGTAACGTTAACTTCCGTTCTATCTATCTCATTACCTCTACATAGTTCTAAGATTGAAATCTGTCAGCATAGTTACCAGTTCAGAGCGACGGATCCGCGTCTCTGACGGACTTCTTAGGAACATTGCGTGGGGTCCTGAGTCCAAAGGTTCTGTTCTATACTTATTTGCCTTTACGGGCCATGTCCCTAGAAGACCAAAATGAGATTGCTGAGCTTGGGGGCGTCTAAAGGGAACTGGAGATCCAGGTCAAGGACGCAGCTGCAAACAGAATATACACGTTAACGACCCAAGAGAACGGGATATTAGTCGGACGAATCGTTTTCTGCACGTAATCGACATTACAAAGTACTGTATCGCGTGTGAGTCACAAACTTCTAGCATCAGTACACGAGGAGCTTCCTTGTCTCTGACAGGAACTAGAACGTCGCACACTGCTACACTTTATTTCATTCACTCTATCTTCGGGTTCTTCCAGGTGCGGAGTGCACGGGTATAACAAGAGCAAAACATCTTCAACTGAGGAGATAATGATACTCGCACCATCATTTTGAGACGGTATCTGCTTTCAACCCCTCAATTTGATTCTATCTCGTCATCGTGATGCTGCTCCATCATACCTTTGAACTATGTTGCAGCTCGAAAACGGATTACTGGCTCTAAGTCACTACACTGCCTTCTTTCCTGTAGCGCTTGAATATTTCATGGGGTGGGACGCAATTTAGCCACAACTGATTGTATCTATCTGAGTCAGGATTCCTGTATCTATCAACCGCCTTTTGAAGGAGCTGTACCTCTGGAACTACCAACGCTATTTATGACAATGAAATGTTTTGTAAACCTAGTGGAAGATGGTGGTGGATAAAGCTCGTATCACTCTCTCTTCAACTCGGTTCTTATTTAGGTCCACGATTCCTTGGGGTACCGGTGGACTCTCCTTTGCAGGCATCATTAGTCTATCTCCAGTCACTTCACATATTCAGGAGCACACAGAAGGAAATTAAGACGTTAAACCACGGAAGACGACCATGCTACCTAACGTTGTCTGAATCCACAAAAAATGTCGAACTACCAGCTGAAAACAGTAGGACATCAAGCAACCGATCCACTGTGGATCCTGCTAAAAGCGCTGAAGCTGGCATTATGCTCTCAAGGACGAGGGCACTCCATATCATGCCTTTGTGTTTCCTGGAAGCATGAATCATGACACATTAAAAGAAGACCCAGATACAAAGCCCGTGACCCGCTACACGAGATCGAAAGTGTTCAACCTTGTTCACTCATAAGGTAAGTGTCACCTGAATATGCGACATGCTTGAGTCTCATGTGCGTGACCACTTTGATGACACCAAATAGAGATATAATATATATTTTGTAATCGTGTTACAAGTGGATAATGAGTAGCTGGAAAACTTGGTTGAACATAGTCAAGAAAGGAATGACTGTACTGCAGTACAGAATGTACTTCCAGATTTTCAGAAAGTTTTAAAGGGAGGCTGAAAGGTCATCTGCGTCACTTGGATCTTCCTTATAAAGAACTAATATTCTTTTTGTGACACCTTAAAGGATGGTAATAACCATCCAAAGGTGTTTCTTTGAGTTACTCTCAAAGAAACATGATACAAGAAAAGTATGTGACAATGATAAAAGAAAAGTACTAGAAACGCGATAAACAAACTGGAAGGATATTTACTTGACAGTTACCTGATGTCTATTTCTCCATGTAGAGTTTACGCCACTTGAACTGAATCTCGGACACATTCGTCCTTGCAGGCTTAGTGAGATTCGGTTCAACTCATCTGTCAGAACCAGCAATTAGCATTGTACTTTCAAGCTCCCTACATTTCAGTACCACGCGACAACTGAGACATACTCAACCAGAGAAGAGCTGTGCACTTACTCCGAAAGAGAAGTCAAGATTGTTGTCCATGTTGGCGTTGTCTTGACCTCGAACAATACAGTTCACTCTCGTACGTTTTTTAGTGGTTTGATATTGGATCTGACGCAAGTCTGTCTTCACATACTACACACAGCTCTAATTGCCTAAACCACAACATGTATGTCGCGAGACTGAGTCTACTTGCGTTTCCTGATGTTTAGTGAACCGATTACGATTTCAACAACCACCACGTAACGTTTCATCTCATGCGGCTCAGCTATAACAAAGCCACTGATTGTCAGTGCTTGCTGGTAACAGGAGTTCGTCAAGAAAGAGAAATAAGCCCATCATAGAGACAGCAAAGCGGAAAAGTATATATTTTCTCTCTCAAGCTCACGGCACCTCTAGGAACCACATAGGTATCGTAACTTCATCAAGGACAAAAGACGGGGTACCAAGAAGACATCAAGGAAGATACTCAAATGACTCCGCTGGTATAAGGCAAATGCATCAAACCTAATCGTCATTCTGTACAGACGAAACCAAAGTTGGCTGACGTTCCTTGTCATCCACGAGTCACCAAAACGGATGCAACAACGTATCACACTATACACCACAAATAATGTGCTAGTATTTAAGTACCCCATCAGAGTCCTGCAGATTTTTGGCTCTCTGGCGACCATATTTGTTGAACCCGAGCAACGACTCCCCGAGGAGATCGCCCTGCACGTGCCCTGTTAGTGTCCTTCTCTAAGGGCTTACATGGGAGTATGGAAGTCAAAAAGAGTAACAGGCGATCTTCCCATGCCAACACAAACCTCCTCTGAACCAGAAACGTGAAATAGTCCGTATGGAAACTCCTGGTTAGAAGTATCAGACTCGGCATTTCTCATGCTTCTCACTAACGGGAAACAAAAGAAGCAGGAGAGAGACGGATGTTCCGGACTGCAGTTTCGGTTGTGGAACCAGACGTCTGATCCCACTATGCCGCTTGCATCGTGCTCACAACTTCCATGCACGTTCGGCGCTGACAAGTGAACCTGCGCTTCTGCGCTTACCCTAGATGGTCATACCATGCCCCTTGAATGAAACGCTTACGGAGCTTTCATCTAGCTTAAACAGAGGCTCCGAAGACAAGAAAGAATCCTTATCACTGATTCTACTTTCCACCCAACCATCAGGTCTTCTTCTCTCCCATGAATGAATTTCCAGCATTCTAACTGAATGCAACGATCAAGGCCGAGCCCTTGGTTTCTGACAGAGAATGCATTGTTGCTACCCGGAACTTCAGGCTGTGTCTCAGATCCAATAAAGCTGATCTTAAATTATACTTTGAATCAGTCACAGCAACTACACGCTCAGAGAGCAGCGCCAGGATAGCGGACTAGGTCGAAGGGACACATGAAGAATTAGCCATCAGCCACTTAAAGTGTCCCTTCGACCTTCGAATCTTGGAGTAGGAGTTACTGTTCACTTCAGTATTTCTTTCTCTGCTTGTCCCCGTTGCGGGGTTCGGTTGATCGCCCAGACCACTCAGAAGCATGTAAGTCATTAATGGCTCCTTCCTCGGTCCTCATATAGAGACACCAAACCGGGGTCCACGACGAGAGTATCTCGCATGACCTATTGGCTTGCATCGTAATCTCTAGATTTCTTGCTTCGTTCTGATCAAAGCAGAAAGCTGATATTACCAATGGATGATTACTGGAACCTACTTGCGTCATGTGGATGCGTCTACTTGACGAAACCTCGACTACCTCGCTACGACATGATCCTCTCGCTCTATGATCCTCTCGGACGTCTCCGTGTCGGTTTGTCTATTCCTCTCTGAATTTCCACCCTGTACTGTTGCCGAAAGTCGTCACGTCATACCCTAAAGTCCTTCCATCCGTTCGCCCCACGGTGGTTTATCTAGCGTATCAAATTGAGTGCAGAGCTCCACGACGGCCCCTTCTGCCATGTCTCGGTGGAATTGGGGATCGATTCCGCCGGAGGAAAAGAAGGTTGCATATTGTCTTCAATTGCTCCATAATCAGACCCAATTTCCCTATGCCCATCGGAAAATTCCTGCACTTGGACGGCAGAACACATGAGGTTTCTCATAATGTTGTTAAGCCTCCTTCTTTGTTCCACCGATGCAAACCTAGACTACATCAAGCAAGAAGAACCACAATCCGCCTTTGGTTTTCCCGACTTCACTGTAAGCAGAAAGCTGGAACTGAACTTTGGCGGCAAGGCAAGGCTGGGAAACACGACCATCAGAAACAATGTTGTGGAGCTCACCCCGGATGCGGACAACTACGAAAACACATTGAGGAATGCAAATGCAGACGTTAAAGGTAGTGTTTTCTACAAAACACCAATTCATCTTATCAACAGATATACTAGTGCGTCCTTCAAAAGCGTTTTCGCCTTCGCCATGAAGCCCGTGTATCCGTCGAATACTGGAGACGGTATTGCGTTCATAATTACTTCCAACCCTCAAGCCAACGGGGACTCTTTAGGCAATTTCGGGTTCTTCCACCATGGCAAGAAGAAGCACACAACTCTGGCGATCGAATTCGATACTTTCAAAAACCATGAATTGTCGGATATGGATAACAACCATGTGGGAGTGGATATAGGGGATCCTGTGTCTATAGCCGCTATTAGTGCTAACAATCTAGGCATCACCCTCAACAGCGGAAGACCTGTTACTGCCTGGGTTGAGTATTACGCCCCGCTGCAGAGACTAGAAGTTCGGATGCAAATCGGCTTAAGTCACTCCAGGCCCGAGAAACCTCTGATAGCATTACCCCTTTCACTTAAACAAGTAATGAGAGAAGATATGTGGGTCGGTCTCAGTGCCGGAACACATTACGGCTACAACCAACTTCACTACATATATTCCTGGAGCTTCAGTGTTGATTACATTACGCCCGACCACAAACATCTCAACCTCAACCTCTCTAGAGATGGGAAAATCATTCTTATCGTCGTCCTCTCTGGTTCCTTCCTCATTTTGTCGGTCAGCTTTATTCTTTTCCGGCTGTACCGGCACTACCGGCACCCACGAGTGCAGGATGAAGGTGCTGAGAGCAAGTCTCGGGGTAACAAACTGGCGGATACTGCCTTGCATAAAGATGACGCTGAACCTGAGGAGATGCCAACTAGAGCTACACAGGTAGAAGGATGGGATGAAGAGCAGTACGTGCCCGGGGTGATGGCAAATTGTCTTCCAACTCACGGATGCTTACCACGTGTAATGTCTTCTCCTCGTGGTGATCCACGAGGCGGAGACTCACCACGAAGCGATTACCACCAGTCAGATGATACAATTCTCTACAGCAACAGTGTGTATAACTCGGAAGAAGGCGATAATGATCTGATTCCGGATTATCCATATGATGCATATCCTGTGGAAAGAATCGACTCCATAGCTTACAGCACGCCAAAACCCGACGAACCCGCCAATCCCCAGTTCAAAGTCCTCCGAGATCTAGAGAACCGAGTTCTCCAAGGCGACGATGAGCTTAGTTCGTGAAGCCCCAACGGAACACTAGAACTTACCTACTCTCCCCGATCAGAAAGCACTAAAAGGTTCTGACTACTACGCGAGTACTTAGAATTCAACTGATGCTCCAGGCCTCAAGCTCGGATCTTGTTCACTGCATAAGATATATCGCCCAGCTCTTGCGATGCAAGAAGTCTTCCGTTCCCCAAGCCTAAGAGGATCTCGTTGGGTCCCTAATCTGCATATTGTAGCCTGACTAGCCTCATGCGCAGTGCTTACAAGACTGCATGTCGCTTCAGTGCCCAGACTGAGACAAGGCTTTCATAAGGAGGACCACGCGACGCAATGAATAGCCAACGGATGGAAAGACCCCATCATTTCATAAGGCAGCATACGCCGTCTTCCCCGACACCTACAACACCAGACGTGATGTCTGGCGATCCTAAGTAGGTACGTAGGTCTTCTTGCGACAAAAGCCACTACATCAGGGAGCAAGAATGGAGGTCGAGAATGGATCGCGCAAGGAATACTAGGCCACGGGCACAGAGCAACAGCGACACCTACGCAAGTGCTCTCAGATTTTGACACTAATCATCATATCTGCTCTGCCTTATTTCAGCCGAGCATGAAGCAAGAAACCTCTGCTTCTTATGACAACAGGGACATTTGCAGTATTTTCAGGTCAACATTGTTCTCGTACAAACTGCATGGTGCTACTGAACAGCGAAAGGCCCACGCTCTCAACCGCAAGGTCATATGTAGTTCGAATCTAGTGAAGTCAGAGTACCACTACTGCCTGATGCTACTGTTGTTATCCATAAGCAATCTCAATACAGTTTCCTCGCACAGAAATTATTCTTCTGTCCTCCTCACATTCCACATTCATACTCTACTCATCAGCCCTGGTTGATGGGGAATTGATGGGAATCTGTATCTGGTGCTCTGAGAAACCCTCGCTATCAAAACCTTGCGACTCTTCATTCGCATTCAGTTGTGCAGGAGAGAATACTAAATTTCATGACAGGAAAGCTGAAATTCTGTAACGCTTGATCTGTAACCTCTAACGGAGCAATTGCTTGCAACTTTTTGCTTTATCAGCCACCAATACGAAAGTCGAGCTTAATCAGACCCCTCTTACAGGATCTTGTCTTTCTAGCAGTAGACGGTTTTGGTTTATGTAGCATAGCTATATGTCTACTGTGAAAATCGGGAAAGAACATCAGAAAAGAGCATCCTTCCGCATTTGTAGTTTCGAATTGCATTGACTCGCGTTCTTTTTATGGGTTATGAGTGGAAGTTATGGCATTTATTGTTGAATATATATATATATATATATCAATTAACTAATATTTAATACAGAGATTTGTTTTATCACTCTTCTCTTAAGAATGTAAAGAGATTACACTCTAGATTGGCTATAGATTGTGAAACCAGTCATTTTGTTACGTTAATGATATTTCAGACCTTACACATTATTCTTTCGAGCATATATCTTCTGACGTATACTTAACTATTAGATCATTTGGATGAAAAAAATATCTATTCACAGTCAAAAGTAGTGAAATGAAGAACCATAAAACAAAATAATTAGTTTTACGGTCTATAACCAGTCAAGGTATAATTAAGCAATACATTGTTAAGAGGGGTGTGAACAAGCTCAAGTAAACTATTGAGGCGGTCATCAAGCAAATTGTTGAATTTTAATATAGACTTTCTACAGAATACTAACATTTTTTGAATAACGAAAAGAAAACAAAAGTTCTCCCAAGTTCATCTTGCGTTCATATTTTCTTTGCCTCCTAAAGTTGAAAGTCCCTGCCAATACACAAGAAGGGTAATAAGAAAGAATAAGAAAGACAGATAACTGACGGAAAAAGATATATAGGCAGGATAAATCACCTCAAAACTGTTTGTAAATTTTTAGAATTTTATGGTAGTTTTGGTGGAGTTAACAGTAGTCCTTTATAGTCTAGTAATAGCTCAATAGTTTCTGTCGGAAGCTTTCTTTAAATTAGAATATGTTGGTGATGACATGAGATGCCACTGAACGTATTTTGCCTGATATCACAAGTTGTAGTGCATAGTCCCAAAAGATGATTACAGAATTCTACAGAAGTTCATATTCCTACAAACGATTGATTCTCGTATACTGAACTTGGAGGGAATAACCAACAGTGATATAACCAAGTTAATATCCTTCCCCACAGCCTTGTATAGTGAATTTCGTTTTTTCTTGTCAGAAAACGTCTAAATGTTATAAAAATATATTATAATAAATCATTAAATTTAAATTAATTTATAAAAAATATATGTTAACCAGTCTCGGAGTAACCAACTCATCAAAATATAACCCATACGTGGAGTCTGGGCTGATGTGTTGTTGGGAGAATAAGTCAGAGGTACTGATTGTAAAACTGCGCCGTTTCCATAGAAAATTAATTAATGTACACCCATGTACACTTTGAAGTGTACATGGGTGAATATCCTCTCTCAAAAGAACACTAGTTAAACCCAAGTGTCTCTGGAAGTACTCCTTGTAAGAACAGAACTTCAATTTTTCGGGTTCGTTCTATTAGCCCCTTAAGCAGCAATCCTTATCATGATAAACCTTTCATGCTAGAATGAAATCTTTGAAGTCAAAACTCTCAACGAGTATTACATTTTGTAATTCACTTCAAAGAAAAGTGATTACTATTGATTGAGAAATGTGAACATGATGGTTTAGGGTTCATTGGAACAAAAGAGGATATTTTCTGCAACTTGAAATACACGCTGAGGAAAAAATATCTTTTCTGTTTTTATACCCGCACGAGGGTTTAAGAAAAATAAAACTCTCTGATATAAACTAGAAGTACTACAATTTTTCCAAGAAATGCTCTCTTTAAACCCCGAGTATTACTACAAGTACTCCGGGTGACCTAGAATACTTTATTTTCCGAGTTTGCTTTCAGAGACTTTCAGCTTTGCTTTCTGGGTTTGTTTTTTGAAATTGAACCGTTATGCTAAAAATGCTTTTGGTGTCTTCATCATCCCAATTTGATATCTGTGAAATAAAAAATCAAATCAAAGTTGTTCACCAGCTTAACAAGTTATGATTCATCTCAACACAAACTACTCAGTATTGAGAGAGAAATGTTTAGAAGAAGATTTGGACGTTCTTGGAGCTAAAGAGAATCCTTTTTAAAATTCAAATAACACTATTAGAGAAAAAAGAATATTCTTTTCTATACTTTTATATTCATACTCGAGGTTTAAAAAAACATTCATCCATAGGGCGGATAAACATACAAGTGAATGGAATACATCATCTATCATAAGAAAGGCATAAACTCATCTTATTAAAATAATCCTATAATATTCTTGAACTACTTATCAAATTAGCTATACAATAAGTTACAAAATGCAACTAAAAGTTAACATGTGTGAACTGTATTTGGGATTAAACCTTCTATCATAACTACAATAATATTCCTAAAGAACATGTCAATTTAACCTTGTACCATAAATTTACAACATGGAACCAAGTAACAATACTCGTTCGATTTCATTGTTTATCGGATTAAACCTTCTCTTTGGGAGTAAAATAAAGCCAAGGAAAGTACAATCACTTTCTGCGAAACGTGAGTGCGGTGAAGATGAATATATGTACTAGGGGATGTAAATGTTAAGGGGATGGATGAAAGACAAAAGACAAGAACTTTTCCATGAACAGTGTTTTATTGGATTGTGGTTCGTTTTGGGACGCCCTCTGAACTGAAAACAAATTCATTTTTATTGATTATTTCACCTCAATAGTCTGACATTATATTCTGACAGAGTAAATTTTTACACAAAAACAAACAGACGAAACAATTGAAGATTCAATAAAAAACACCCACGGCATTTTCCTGTGAGCACCTCTGAAGGTGACCGCAAAAAACATCAAGGTCCGGCCGAAGTCGAACTCCTTCCCACAAGTCCAGTTCCCAGTCAGGTCATAGAGTCCTGAATGTTCAGATGCGGGAGATATATTCACGAATTTAATTTATTAATTACTAATTTTACCAGGGAAGGTAAGATTAAATTAATAAATTAAATTATAGTATATTTGGTGGTAGGATATTGGATTTGTACTTTCTGAATCGCATTGGTATACTCTTGCGTTATGGGTTATGTCCGGATTTCTAATCTCGCTATCCTAATTTAAAATCTCCTAAAAAGTTCGATTTCGGTTTTGATTTTATTCTGAAATTTATAGATGGTATTTACATACTTACTGATATCACAAAACGAACATAGTACCAATGACATTAATTTATTTGTATACTACCCAGTTACAAAACCTAGTCTTGTAGTGACGACAACCAATCTCCTAGCGTCATCTCTGACTAGAATGGACCGGAAAGATGTTACGAATATCTTCAACTGTCTAGACCTCACTTTTTCAAACTGTGTAAAAGTTCAACTGAATTAACTCTAACTGTGAAACCATTTGCAACTGCTAATATAAGTGGCCCCTACGACAAGACAGTAGCTTTCCGAAATATGCTTTCAAGACCCTGGGAGTAAGAACGTAAGCTACTTAGAGATGGATTGAGTTTTCCAAGGCAGACTGTGTATACTTATTCCTTTCATCTTGCATACCGTTATGACAGAAAAGAAAAGAGTCAGGGTTTTGCTGGTGTATATTGCTACCGGTGCATGCGCCACAAATTGTTATCGAAGTTTCTGGTACAAATCTCGTTGTGATAGATTCACATGATACACCGTTACAAATTGTTATCGAAGGTTTTGGTTCGAGTCTCTCTGATTCGAGTCTCGCCGTTACAAATTGTTATCGAAATTTCTGGTTCGGAGTCTCTCTGTGGTAGACTCAACTGACATTCGCATTGTCCGAATAGACTCCAAGCGAAAGGTATAACATTTATCATTTTATTCAAACTCTAGTACCTTTGTCTAAGAGGAGTTTGGAGCTTATTAGAGCTAAACTCCTCTCCTTTCTAGAACTTTTGGGGATTTTACAGACTATCTGTACCAGAGTTACTGCGCGCGAATCAATCAATCTTCTGTAATCTTAAACCTGTGCAAAATATTGAATCATGAACAGATGTTTTACCAAAGTTTTAAATACATAGTCTGACTAAGATCAGATGTGAGTTACGGGCCACCTTATCCAGATCTCCTGTGCGCATCCTGACTGGCCTCCATGTGCGAGCCTGCGTCCGCGTGCCTGGAGATCTGGACTGGGTAGATATCATGTGCACTACTCGTGATTACTCTATTCTTGATCCGAGATTTTCTCTGTGAAGAATGGTTTGCTAAATCCTTAACATTCCCCCTCAAACCAATTTTCTACTTATAACACCAAGCTGAGTTCGACATGAGAGGAATCTCTCTCGAGACAAAGCTTTCGTAAAGGTGTCTGCTACCATGGATATGCTTGGGATATATTCTAACATTAGCGTACCAGATTCAAACATGTCTCTGACAAAATGATATTGGATCCCTATGTGCTTGCTACGGGAATGTAAGACTGGGTTTTTACAGAGAGATATTGTGCTTTGGTTGTCGCATTTCAGCACGGTTGGACCGTTCATGTTCTCTCCGATGTCAGACAGTAGGTTCTTAATCCACACTATCTCCCGTGCTGCTGTTGATGCTGCGATGTACTCCGCCTCAGTGGAAGACAGTGCTACAACCTTTTGTTTCTTACTGAGCCAGCTTATGGCTCCTCCGCAGACAGAGAAACAGAAACCAGAGGTGGATCGTCTTGTTTCCTCGTCGCCTGCCCAATCCGCATCCGTGAATACTTGCATCTCTAGGCTCTGGGTGCTTCCGTGGTAGAGTATTCCGAAGTCGTATGTGCCCTTCAAGTATCGGAGGATACGTTTAGCCTGAGCCCAGTGGGAGGCATTTGGTTTTGAGACAAATTGACTTAACCCAATGACCGGAAAGGCGATGTCCGGACGAGAACATATCATGATGTACATGAGGCTACCGATTAGACTGTTGAAGGGGAAATCCTCATGAGTCTCTTCAAGATGATCATCATTAGAGCTGTGGATCTGAGTACGTGGTTCCATGGGAGTTGCAACGCTGTTGGAGTTCTCCAATCCATATCTGTGCAAGATCTGTTGTACGTAGGCACCTTGGCTGATGTGGAGTTTCCTGCTTGATTTGTTTCTCGTGATGAGCCAACCGAGAAAAAATGAGAGTTCTCCACAGTCTTTCATTTCGAACCGTGCTGCCAATCTGCCTTTCACTGCTCCTAGATGACTCGGACATGAGGAAGCTATAATCAAATCATCAACGTACAAGGCGAGTAGTGTGATTGCCTGGTCTACTCTGAGACAATAGACGTTGCCATCGGATCCAAGTGGGTTGAATCTTTCTTCCTTCAGAAAACCATCCATCTCCTTGTACCAAACGCGCGATGCCTGCTTTAAGCCATAGATTGACTTACGTAATCTGCAGACCAGATTTCTGCTTTGCTGAAATCCTTCTGGTTGAGACATGTACACTTCTTCTTGCAAGTCTCCATTCAAGAAAGCAGTGCATACATCCATGTGATGAAGTTCCCAATCATAATGAGCGGCTAGGGCCAGAATGGCTCGTACGCTCGTGAGTTTGACGACTGGTGAAAAAGTCTCCAAGTAGTCCAGCCCCTGGACTTGTGAATACCCCTTAGCTACAAGGCGTGCTTTGTACCTCTGTAGTTTTCCTTCCCCGTCATACTTGATCTTGTAGGTCCAGCGACATCCCACCACTTTCCTTCCGGTGGGGAGTTGCACCAGGTTCCAGGTGTGATTCTTAATCAGAGAATCGTATTCTTCTTGCATCGCCATCTCCCAATGATGAGCGTCATTGCTGCTAACAGCCTCGTCGTAGTTCTCCGGGGTGATGCTCAAGTTGGAGACTTTGCTTTCCTCCTCTACTTCCATCGTTCCTGTGAGATTCATTTGAGCGTTCTGTAGGATCTTCATGCTCGGTCTCCGTACTCGAGCAGGCAAAGTTCTTCGGTTCGGAACAGCGGGACATGTGGTGTCGATGGTCTGCCGTGCGATGCCGTGGTCATGGTCTGCCGTGCGATGCCGGTGGTTGAACACGGGTGACTTCCATCCTCTACAGGGTGGAGACTATCCGCATGATGAGTTGATCTGTGCCCTTCCATCGTGGACTCTGATGGTTCTTCATCTGTGGTGCCTGCTTCTGATGAGAGATCATCAGCAAGTGGGAAAAAACTTGGGTTTTGGTCAGAGTTTTGAGTTAGAAACTCATTGTCATCATGCGTGGAGTAGAATTCTGCCTCATTGAAAGTGACGTCTCTGCTGAGCACGAATTTGTTGGTGGTAGGGTCCCAAAGCTTGTAGCCCTTTGCCTCGAGCGCATAGCCCACGAAGAAGGTCTTGAAACTTCTGTTGTCAAGTTTTTTGACCTTTTCTGCAGGGATGTGGGTGTACGTTGTGCATCCAAACGCTCTCAAGTGTGACACATTAGACCGTATTCCCGTCCAGACCTCTTCGGGTGTTATTTCTTCCACGGCGGAGGTAGATGTGCGATTTTGAACGTACACGGCGGTTGCGACTGCTTCTGCCCAAAACCTCTTTGGCAGTCCTGCTTGTGCTAGTATGACCCTGGCGGCGTTGGTGATACTCCTGTTCTTTCTCTCGGACACACCGTTTTGTTGTGGGCTGTAAGGCAAAGTGAATTGTCGTTCTATTCCTTCACGCCGACAAAAATCGTTGAACGCCTTGTTGGTGTATTCTCCCCCGTTGTCTGAACGAAGTCTTTTGATCTGCTTTCCACTTTGTTTTTCGGCCATGGACTTGAAGTCCCTAAAGCAATCAAATGTTTCATCCTTAGAATGTAGAAAATAGACAACAGTGCGCCGACTGAAATCATCCACGAATATGAGGAAGTACCTTGAGCCGCCGATAGACGGGACTTGCATTAGTCCGCAAAGGTCGGTGTGAACGAGTTCGAGTATCTCCCTCGCTCTCGTGCTGATGTCAGTGAAAGGTTTCCGGTGTTGCTTTCCAAGTAAGCAAGCTTCGCAGATCTTTGTGGTACGGCTATTTTCTATTTCTAAACCGTTAACTATCTTCCTTTTGGACATGTCACGTAGTGTATCATAGTTGACATGAACAAAGCGTTTGTGCCACCTATCTAGTGAGCTATCATCGGTCGTGGTCAAGTACGAACTATCGGCAGCATCTGTACTATCAAGGAAATAGAGGTGTCCTTCTCTCCTTCCACGAGTAAGGATCTGATCAGTTCCTTGTTCTCTCACGGTGAATCCTTTGGAATTGAATTCTACCGTAGCTCCTAAGTCAATGATGCGTGCTACTGAGAGGAGATCCTTTTTCAGACATGGGACATGTAGTACGTCGTGGAGTTTTCTCATCTTGTCGATTGCACCTGGGATCTGAATTGTGCCGCTGCCAAGAATTTGTTGTTCCGTGTCATCCCCAAGCTGCACTGATCTCGAATTTGGGCACAATTTGTAAGAACTGAGCCAATCATCGTGGAACGTCATGTGTTGGGTGGCTCCGGAGTCCAGGATTGTTCTTTTGTTGTCTTCACGGCATTGATGAGGGCTTGATGTGGTCGCGCTGATCTGCTCCTGTGTGGTAGTTTCTAGGACTGTGAACATCTTGGCTTTGATTGGATGTTCCATAGGTTCTACTTCGGCTGTGTTAGTGGTCAGGTTGACGTTGACTCTACTCCATTTTTCCTTCTCGAGGACAAGGTCAGCAAGTTTCCTCCGGCATTCAAACTCGTGATGACCATCAATCTTGCAATAGTGGCAAGGTCCTTTTCTTCGAAAGGTTTTGGATGGGCCAGAGACGTTCTTCCTTCTGTCGTTCTGAGAGCTTGAGTATAGTGCCAAGTTCCCCTCCTGGTCGATCCCTGAGTCGATCCTCATGGTTTGTTCCTCGAGCAGTGCGGTGACGACCTCTTCCCACGTAAGTGATTTGGTTGCCATGAGAGTGCTTTTGAATGCATGCCATGTGGATGGCAAGGACTGATATAACTTTAGTTTCTGCTGCTCAATGCTCACTTTGTACACGTCTCCTGCAGCGGAGAGCTGATTGTATATGTCCTTCATGCGCTAGATGTGCTCTCTGAGATTTTCCCCGTCAGAAAGCTTAAGTTTCTCGAGTTGATGGTGAAGGTGAAGGATCTCCACCTCTGACTTCTTTTCGTATCTCGCTACCAGACCATCCCAAAGGATAGAGCTGGATGAGCAATCTGCCTCGAGTAGGATCTCCTCCTTCAAGCTCAAGCCTACGATGTAAGAAGCTTTGTCATCTTTGATCTGCCAGATCTCCAGCTCCTTGGGACTACATTTGGTGATGTCTGGTTTCTTCTCGATCCCGGATGTAACGCCGTACAGACCTTCTCCTTTGAGGATAAGGGTCAACTTCTTCTTCCAAATTCCAAACCCATCACCGGAGAATACGGGAGGTGATGGTCTGAATCCACTGCCAGACATTTTGCATCGTGAATGCCCTTTTCCACAGTGGACCTTCTGTATGCGGAAGCTATTGTGAACCGAACGGTCTGCTACTGTAACAGGTTTGGATTCGTGATGATGGAATCCCTTCTTCAGACTCGTGAAATGCTATCTCACTAGGGTCTACAGTCTTGGACTTCGCTCTGATACCATGTGCAAAGTAATGAATCATGAACAGATGTTTTACCAAAGTGTGTGTGTCTCATCGTACGATGAGGTTAAATACATAGACTGACTAAGATCAGATGTGAGTTACAGGCCACCTTATCCAGATCTCCTGTGCGCATCCTGACTGGCCTCCATGTGCGAGCCTGCGTCCACGTGCTTGGAGATCTGGACTGGGTAGGTCCACGTGCCTGGAGATTTGGACTAGGTAGATATCATGTGCACTACTCGTGATTACTCTATTCTTGATCCGAGATTTTCTCTGTGAAGAATGGTTTGCTAAATCCTTAACAGAACCAACTAACAATAATAGAGAAAAGAAGAACACGATCAGCAAAGGAAATAGAAAAGTGGTAGGAAGAGATGTAAGTACATACCTGTAACGTGAAGTTGACATGGAGGAGTTCAGGTAGTCTATGAGTAGGGTGAGTACGTCCAGTCAAGTTGCAGATTTTATTACGAATTAAGTTACTCCATTACGAATCTCCAGATTTTAGCATTATTAGTTACTTGTTACATCGTCCGCGTTTGAGCTTTTCACTGTCGTTTGTGGATTCTCAAGTTCAGTCAAGGAGTGCTTGCATATTGTCTCTCGTTGTGAGAAACAGTTGGAGATTTTCAAGCGAAATTCCAATTTTGCTCCATTACCAAACAAAAACATGATCTGTACTTCCTTGAATAAACTTGGAACTTCTTTCTGCGGAATAGACGCACAACAAACAGATCTCAGCAGAATTTTAGTGAGAAAGTACCATCACTTCTTCGTACTGATATTTACAAAATAGAAGCAGGAAAAGGTCTGTTCGCCCGTTCGTACTCTACTCTACTCGAGTCACTTTCACTTAGAAGACTCGACTACTACTCTCTTATCGAGCAACTCACATATCCACGAGGGGATGCTCTTACAGCATACCGGAATTTGGTCGTATTTTCCTGAAAGGAGGACGCATCTAGAACACAAAAGCTTCAGCTGACACTGAGCTGAGCTAGAGAGAGACAGTGGTCTGGCCGGTCTATCATTACCTCGGTCTCCTGACGACAGCCTGCTCAGCCGCCTCCTCTTCCCCTTCTCCTCCTCGATTGCGCGAGGCATAAGGATCAAGTAGAGATAATCTCTACCATGGCCGTACGACATACGACCGCATGCGCAGCTGCAATCGGGGGCGCCATGCTCCGCCAAAAAGCCATGCTCTTCAAATTCGCCCGAGTTTTCCTGCGTTCCACGGGCTTGAAGGCCAGCTGCACTCGCGAGGACCTCCCGTCCTCGTCCGGTATTGTCAGCTTTATGAAGGACTCTGCATTACAATCACCGAGCCACAAGATAATCAGTTACATTACCCAGGCTAGACCAACAAACATACAAAACTGAACTGCAGCCATAGTCACATTACCCAGGCTAGACGAACAAACATACAAAACTGAACTGCAGCCATCCAACACCCGCATCAGACCGTCGACGGTGAATCAAGGAAATATGTTGAAGCGATTCTGAGTGAGTAACATGTGAATGGAGGCCTGCTTGAGCTACCTATGCCCGTCGGACCTAGATTCGCTTCCAAGGCATCGATAAACCCTTCGAAGGATCGGTGACCCGGAAACGACTGCTTATCAGCTTTCCTCGACACTACGGTTCTGGGATAAGCTATCTCTGGAAGCGTAGCGTCTCTGCTCCTGCTTCGAAATCTTTCGACGGTCATTACAAGTATCTGCACAGAAAGAGCAACGGCACTCAGACCCAGAAAATACGTACGTATCGATTTGGTACTTCACTATTACAGAAACCAACGAGGACAAGAAAAAGACGCCTCGCTTATATGTGATGTCAAATCAATGTCATGCCATCCATACCTTCCTCCTCCTTGAGCCCTCCGCTTTCTTCATAAGAGTCATCATGGTGTCCGAGTCGATGCAATCGTCGTCGACGAGGCGTTCCTCCATTGTGTCAAGGTCGAAATCCAAGAGCCTACCGGATTTCGTGTGTTCTAGCATGAGTGAACGCTGATTTCCTCCCACCACGGCCCTTAACAACGCATCGGCAATGTCTTGGTCATACTGATGCAGCTGACCCGACGAATCCCGGTAGTGAACCCGTGCCGAGGCGTTCCCCTTCGATAGTGGAGCTTCCAACAACTGATTCAGAATCACACACGCAAGAAGGAAGGCTTACGCGGGAATACTCTCGTGAGTTCTTCCGAGCTGGATAGATACAGCTGCAGATAGACAGACAACAAAAGCAGACAGATTACTATCACAAATAGCAAGTAGATAGTTGACGTGGAGAATCTGCTGCGGTGGAAGTACATCGATGATTTTTATCGGCCTTGTCTGGCCACTGGATACAGCAACTTGCTCCATATTAATCAAATCCGCAGTGTATCGAGCACCCTCGGGGTGCACCGTCGACGTAATTCTACCCAGGTCGATGGAACTTAGACCTTCGTGGACTGCATCACGTATCAAAGAATCGTGCGCCTTCTGATACTGACACCACTTCGTATCATCCCTCCACCAGACTCCTACCCCTGTAGGATTCGCGCATGGCTGCAGAACGCACATTTTCTCACAGAGCGGTCGACGTCGCCGATGAGAGCGAGAGAGGAGTCGCGATCGAACGTCCCGTGAAGCGTCCAGAGCAGGGAAAGATAAGAGCTCGATAACTACCCCTGTCTTTATATTCGATCGGGCACGGCTGTGTGTAGTTCTACTCGGTTAGAAAGACCTCGAAATGTGTTTAGAGGACATACTAGACAGAACCCAAGAGAGAGCGGCGACGGCTCCTCGATTCACACCCCATATCTCTCTTTCCGAGCCGCCGCCAATAGTATCAACAATCTCGGGCTGGATTCACAGCAATAGACGAACTGCAATTGCAGTCCCCTCCCATGCACGGCTACCGTGCCGCCTCGACTCCTCTGGTTTCTGAGTTGTGCTGTCATTAAGCTTCGGATCCATACAAGGGAGTACGGGATCGGTAAACAAGGACCATCTTGGCAGCTGGGAACGGCGTCATGATCAGCCCGCCACGAGTTAATGGGACATCGGATGTTGGCGGAATTTACACGTGCACTGTCATGAGAACAGAACAATAGCAATGAGCGTCTCACTGCCAGAAAGTCATGGTTTTGAGCGGCCTGTTATTGCAAACCTCTTGTTCGCAAGGCCAAGATCTTTCTTACTCGGCGTCAGTAATTCTTCCATGGACTGCAGTGTACATCAGTGGATTAACCCAGCTCGACGCAGTCCACTACAGCGAACCTACTGTATCCTTCTCTCTCGGTATTCCTTCCCCTTTTCCTGAATGTCGTCAGTCGAAAACTGAGCTTCTGGTTTAAAATCTGCTACACGACAAGCTGACGTTGCATTCTTTTAGCACGTTCCTGCACACATTCATTTGTGAATTCTCTTCACTCAGACCATCTCACGCGTCGCATTATATCATACAAAAAATTGTATGATATAATGAGATGCAGCTTTTGAAATCAAATTAATGTGTGAGATCTACTCTAATTACATTTTTTGCTCGGAGGGTGAATGAATGCTAGTATGGTACATCATATGTAAGAAGTACTAAACACTCCATAAATTTGATTAACACCCAGGTGTGGTATAAAACCAAAGAAGAGAATATTATTATTTTCCTCAGTGTACTGTAGGTTAGGTCCAAGAAACCACCAAAACTTCTCAATGGATATTCAATAAGTAGTTGTGAAGATATACTATTTAATTTAGTATAAAGCTTTGGGAGAGCTTTGAATTAAGTCCTTATTTAACCTATTCTGTTCTCGTAACTAAATTCTGTCAGCAAAAGTATTTTGGATATAACTTTTAGACTTCTTTGTTCGCAGAAAGCCCCTTTGCAGAATGAAGTCCTCATGGTTACGAGGCATGTTTAGAGGGGCATCTGGGCTTTAAAGACAACAAGTTACACTAATACACTTTCATGATTACACTAATACACTTTCATGATCAGGTGGTAGATCTAGAACTTTTGGAGTCACCTGCTGAGTGTTTTGATTATCCACTTCTTTCTGTTTTTATATTTGATCACATGAAGATCTCTGTTTTAAGTACATCATATTGGCTCCAAACAGGTTGTTTATGCTTAGCCTAGTAGTTCATCTAATTTAAAAGACGGTGTTGTCTGTTTAGTAAACTCTTGTTTTTTATGCATTCCTTAATCTGATTAGCTTGTCTTCTTTCAAGTTGAACAAGAAAATGATGAAACGATGAACATTATTAAATAATATCTGGTCATGATATCGACAAGTTGTCTTTGTCTTTGCTCTTAATGTGATGCAATAGATTATAAACAAGCTAAATAAACTCAAATAATCCTCGTTTGTCACCAGAAATCATTATAGATTTTCTTACCAATTGTTCTGTTACGTAAGAAGAAATCTTTGCATTCCAATAGCAATTCTATGTTATAATTTTATAATACTAGCAAAAATTAAGTATAAAATATTATTTACAAATTTTTTCTATAGAGTAATTCTGTTTAGTTTAACTGAAATTATTAACAAGAGTTCAAAAAACTTCAAAATGGAAAGATCTTCAGAAGAAAGTTGTGAAAAAGAAAATCTTGTTCAAATGTCTGACCAAAACACTCTGGGCTCACTTCCATTTATATGTCAAAACCAAGTGAGAGTCGGATGCTAATTAAAATACCATCTTATAAAATAAAACCTTAGTTTGTTTTTGTTCTTATAAAATACCATGTTATAATCTTTTTTAAACTTAAACGCGTTACTATCTCTATTTAGGTTATAGGTTACCACAGTCTTCATTTGTCAATAATGATGTTACTTGAAAAGCTATATATCAAAGTGGTACAAGTAAATACCAAAAATACGATATAGGAAAATGCTTCATTTCTCTAGATAAGTTCACTTTAAAGTGGAGATTACGATCACCAGAGGAAATGCAACAGGGTTTTTCTTAATCTAGAGAAATTATAAATGTAATTCCTATATCGGTTAAATTTTTATGGTTCATTTATCTCAATCTCCATGTAAGAAATATTCTACGTATATGTGGAAAATTAATCTAGATAAACAATATATATAGGGTAAATACTAATAAAAAATTATACTATTCTCGAAATACTTATCCAGAGATATTGACGATTGATTGTACTTCCTCATAATACCCATATTAATAACACTATGTGACTATACGTGTTACATATCTTTAGATCCAATAGTGATAATATTCTTAGGTTATATACAAGAAAATAGTTTCCACATGGACCAGTGAGAATCATCTAAAATACAAGACGTGTCTTTTCATGATTCGTATATTTATTTATTTATTTAAACCCGGTATATTTTTCTAGAAAATAAACATTTAAATTGAGATTCATACAAGTAAGTTTCTCGAGATTAATGTTGGTAAAAATGTGTACAAGTACGCAATATTCGCTTGCAGATGCACACAACATGTCAGTAGACGACTCGACAATATTTTCAGAAATCTCTATAAAAATAATCACAATATCTATATTTATACTAATATACTTTTTCTATATCTCTAGATTGAATAGTAGTAAAATGATAGCATAAAATACAGGAATTAATTGCCAAGTGGACCAACAGAACCAAGAAAACAAGCGGACGTGTCCTTCGATGACTAGTCTATATGACCGTGCAAAAAGCAAGAGATTACTAAACAGATAACACCGTCTTTTAAATTAGATGAACTACTAGGCTAAGCATAAAACAACCTGTTTGGAGTCAATATGATGTAATTAAAACACAGATCTGCATGTGATCAAATAGAAAAATAGAAAAAAGTGGATAATCAAAACACTCAGCAGGTGAGATACTCCAAAAAGTTCTAGATCTATCACATGATAATGAAAGTGTATTAGTGTAACACTTACTTATTGTCTTTAAAGCCCAGATGTCCCTCTAAACATGTCTCGTAACCATGAGGACTTCGTTCTGCAAGTGGGCTTTCTGCGAACAAAGAAATCTAAAAGTTATATCCAAAATACTTTTGCTTACATAATAGCGTTACGAGAACAGAATAGGTTAAATAAGGAATTAAATCAAAGCTCTCCCAAAGCTTTATACTAAATTAAATAGTATATGACTGATTAGTTCTTGACAACTACTTTGCTTTTATACTTCCACCTGGGTGTTAATCAAATTTATGGAGTGTTTAGTACTTCTTACATATGATGTAACATAGTACCAAATCAATCTACATTCATTCACCCTCCGAGCAAAAAATGTAATTAGAGTTGATCTCAAACATTAATTTCATTTCAAAAGATGCATCTCATCATATCATACATTTTTGTGTAACTAGGGAAGCGTAGATGGTCTGAGTGAAGAGAATTCACAAAAGAATGCAACTTCAGCTTGTCGTGTCGCAGATTTTAAACGCAAAGCTCAGCTTTCCGGCGGCGGCTCGGAAAGAGAGATATGGGGTGTGATTATTGCGGGTGAATCGAGGAGCCGTCGCCGCTCTCTCTTTGGTTCTGTCTAGTATGTCCTCTAAACACATTTCGAGGTCTTTCTAAGCGAGTAGAACTACACACAGCCGTGCCCGATCGAATATAAGGACAGGGGTAGTTATCGAGCTCTTATATTTCCCTGCTCTGGACGCTTCACGGGACGTTCGATCGCGACTCCTCTCTCGCTCTCATCGGCGACGTCGACCGCTCTGTGAGAAAAATGTGCGTTCTGCAGCCATGCGCGAATCCTACAGGGGTAGGAGTGTGGTGGAGGGATGATACGAAGTGGTGTCAGTATCAGAAGGCGCACGATTCTTTGATACGTGATGCAGTCCACGAAGGTCTAAGTTCCATCGACCTGGGTAGAATTACGTCGACGGTGCACCCCGAGGGTGCTCGATACACTGCGGATTTGATTAATATGGAGCAAGTTGCTGTATCCAGTGGCCAGAGAAGGCCGATAAAAATCATCGATGTACTTCCACCGCAGCAGATTCTCCACGTCAACTATCTACTTGCTATTTGTGATAGTAATCTGTTTGCTTTTGTTGTCTGTCTATCTACAGCTGCATCTATCCTGCTCGGAAAAACTCACGAGAGTATTCCCGTGTAAGCCTTCCTTCTGGCTTGTGTGATTCTGAATCAGTTGTTGGAAGCTCCACCATCGAAGGGGAACGCCTCGGCACGGGTTCACTACCGGGATTCGTCGGGTCAGCTGCATCAGTATGACCGAGACATTGCCGATGCGTTGTTAAGGGCCGTGGTGGGAGGAAATCAGCGTTCACTCATGCTTCAACAAGAGAGTAGTAGTCGAGTCTTCTAAGTGAAAGTGACTCGAGTAGAGTAGAGTACGAACGACCGAACAGACCTTTTCCTGCTTCTATTTTGTAAATATCAGTACGAAGAAGCGATGGTCCTTTCTCACCAAAATTCCGCTGAGATCTGTTTGTTGTGCATCTATTCCACAGAAAGAAGTTCCAAGTTAAGGAAGTATAGATCATGTTTTTGTTTGGTAATGGAGCAGAATTGGAATTTCGCTTGAAAATCTTGGATTGGCAGGCTAGCTAATAGAACATCAATATCTATCACTGATCAGAACCTGCTCCGAGTTTGTTCCACTGTCTCATAATCTTTGTGCCACAGCTCGCAAATTTCTGTGGTACTAATAATAGTGTCATGTTATCAGAGTTAAACTACTCTCGTCGACTCATTCGTATCCGGATTCCCTGACATTGTGCTCTAGCTTAGTGTTTGTAAACGTTCAACATGTGACTGCCAGCTACTTACCAGTACAATTTGCACATTTGCTTCGACTGCGAAGATATAATTTCTTATCAGTAAATTATCAGAGTAATAATATAGAAAATGTCGACTCACAAGCTCAAGGTAACGTTGAATGTAGTACTGAAGAGTTACTTGAAAATGAATTATGAGCTGTGCAGAAACATTTAATTTAACAGAGACAAAAACTAATTGAAGGAGATAAACTTCTATTGAACTGTTTGACCTTTAGTTTTGGTAAAAGTAAGACTCAGAATCTGATAATTCAGGTTAATATCTGGATCGGATATTATATGATTTTGGTAACTATGTTGCATAATATGCATTACAGGATCTTCTTTTATGATGTTTATATGTTCGATGATCTAGAGTTTATTGTTCAACTTGCATACTGATGAAGGAATAAGTGTTGCCACGTTAACCACTTTAAAGTTTAAATATGGATTTCTTCAACTGATGTGAAATGCAAGTAAATTGTTTTTACGGGTCTCCTGATTATTTAAAATCATAGTAAAGGTTTCTGTGCCCAAGAACTTTAAGTTGAAAACGATTGTAATTTTCAGAGTGCTTTTATTAGTACACAAATACAGAAGGTGCTCCTCTCTCCACTGAAGCAAACCCCGGGCCAGTGATTGTGGGACTGATCATATTACACTCGCCTGAATAGTTTGCAACCATTTGTTTACCTTCAATTGTTATAATGAACCAAGATGTTAATATCTTTTTGTTGGAAGGATAAATAAAAAAATTCAGTGACAAGACGAAGCTAATCTCAGTGTCAAACAGTCACCGTGAAAGACTTATAGTCTCTTTTTGCAAATACACCTTCATTATTAACCTAGTAAGTTACTACTTTAAGTTTTGTAAACTCTTTAGACGTCACGATCATATATTTTAACAGTACTCTTCAGATTTTATTGTCTATAATAAACTTGATTAGTCATCCTGTCACGGAAGATGGTAGATGACCTGCTATGATAGCTGAATCAGTAGCCCAGAAATCCACTACTTTGTGCCTCAAGCATTTTAAGTTTAAAGCAAATTTTCAAGGATAACTAAAATCTTTTATCTTTGATCTACCGCGAGCTAACTGCTTTTTCACGCTTTACACGTTTGTTTGAGCTTTTGGACACTCGTCCCAGCTTCAGGGACGTTACGCCAGCTTTACAGAGCAACTCCGGAATGCATCTGCTGTCTGGTCGATTGGCTCGACTGTTTCATCAGAAGTCTAAACTAACCAATGGAGAGCCTGAACTTGTTAGCTTCGTGAAACTCGTAAACAGCCATAAATCAGTACTAATTAAAGCCGTTCCATATCGCTGTCAAGGCGCGGGGATAGCTCAGTTGGGAGAGCGTCAGACTGAAGATCTGAAGGTCGCGTGTTCGATCCACGCTCACCGCAATTAAATATTTTCTTCACCCGAACCGTGTTCGGCGTGGTGTTGTTGTTCTCGACTGCGTCTACGACTATTTGTTTAAAACGGTGAAAACTTTGGCCTCTTAATCCAAGTCAGCTTTGGAATAGTATAATCTTTCGATTATGGTTTATGTTTGTTTAGAGACTCTAATGCTAAAATGTTAATTTGAATTCAAAACATATGTTAAGAAGCATGAGTAGGCAGTAGGGAACCTTGGAATGATCTAATCTATAAATTCAAAATTTCAACTCAAAAAGTGCAGCAAAATTCACGAAGTCATTGAAATTACTGAAATTTCGGTTATCTCCTTTTAATAACCCCTAGAAATGTTACTGTATAACAGAAACTTTTCTCTTTTATGTAAACGTTTTATCTTTGTCCGTTTATCCCTTCCTGACGTTTCACACGACAATGATTTAATTGCACTTCCAATCGAAGTGCAGGAGGGTTTGAACCCCAGACGTTATGTTTAGAGGTCTGAGACTCAACCATCTCAATTACAGATCTTCTTCTATAGCTTACCGGCTTATGAACAACATTGCTCTGCCTTCTTTTTACCTTCTGATACTCAAAACAAGTGTATATGGTGAGTTATAACTTGCGTTGCCGTCTCCTCTATGGGTAATCGGATGAATTGAGATATTATACGATTATCACATTTTCTCTAATGATGACTGTTAAATATATTATTACAATAATCGAAAGGCTTGCGCTTTAACAGAGTACAAAACATATAAATGCAATCAATTACTAAACCCCCTGGAGCTCCCCGAAAAGGAAGATCAGGTTCTGTCACTGCCAGTAAGTGGTCCGACGCGTCATACTGAGTGTTGGCGCTTCCTCTCCAGTCCTTGGATGATTTTCTCTGTAATTTCCCTGATGTGTTAAACTGCAAGCTCAGCTCAACATCCTGAACATACAACGAAAACCGCAGAAGATACCAACTTCCAGTAAACGAATGCCCACTTCCTAAAAGCTTTTGTGCCATCTCGAGAGTTTGGGGGACCTTTCCGGATACTCAAACAAACATCAAACTCACGTACGCTCATTGGAAATTTGAACCCACAATGTCAAAACCAGTGGGTATCCACAACCAATGTCTCAAGTTTCTAACTCAATGAGTTACACATTCTAGACACAATGCTTATGCGCTAAGGTCTACAACGCTGGAAGAGGAGAATATGTCGACGAATACAACTTAACTTTTCCTCAGCACAGTCCCGATCGCTAGATTTAAGACTCATTACTGCGCACGAGGCTGTTCAGAAGATGTGTGCCTACACAGAATACTTTAATGGGCTTACATGCTTGGGCTGGTACGCACATGGTTCGTCCCTTCCTCGACCTAAAACCATGATAAGTTCAATGACGCGCGCCAAAACATCTATAAAACATTTTCTTTATATACATGATTCAAGAAGAAAACTATTCACTAAATTTTCCTCGCACACACAGAGAAATGATGGCTCGCGTCTCTTGGTCACTCAAACCCAAACCACTCGAAACACACTCAGATCTGTTCTATTCCTCGATGAATCTAGTAGATACTATACAGATCTCTCCACCGATACATGAACTTCTCAGTAGAGTGGACTATATACACTCAAAAGTATAGGATACCCTTCCCAACACCATATCCAGATAGTGTGAGAAGTCGCAGAAAACGTGCACCCGGTGGTGTGAAGTAACTAGCCAACTGAAATTGCCTCGGATTTGAGCGCCACGTTCTACAGCGGTATACCCGTAGGGTATATCTCAGGACACTTCTGTACAGCCTTCCGTATCAGTTGTTCCTGCTCGGCAAGGCTTTTCGGTAGGGAGTCGTAGACATCGCTGAAGAGATCTGCCAAGGGAGGCTTTTCCTTAGCTTCAGCAGCCGCTAGACATGCTATTACCTGGTCCAACGTTTCATCGGTTCAGTATACAGCTGTCAAAGTCTCATGATACAAGTATATGCTCACAAAACGTAGTAATCACAAGACTTTCATGAAACAGTTCGCTTCATGGTCATGCCCAATAACTTTCAAGCTCTTAACTAACGATGGCAGTTCCTGAAAATCGGGCTCACCAACTCAGCACCAAAATGTAGAACATATTTTGTATCCAAGGTGTTAAAAAGCGTTTACCTCCGCACGAAGATCTTTCCTGAGCTGTTCATCTACCGTCTTATTCCACCAATCCTTCGACTCTAGCCATTTCCTGAAGCGAGCGACGCCATCGCGCCTTTCGTTCCAGTAACGGATTTCTTCCACGTCACGATACTTAGTTGAATCATCAGAAGTTGAATGATGGCCGACGCGGTAAGTCATTAGCTACACAGCGATGAAGTTCAAAGTTAATTGCCACTCTGACTAGATTGAAACGAAACTCAGCACGAACACAACTTGTCCCATCTTACCTCAAGAATGACAGGTTCATTGTTCTCCACAGCAAGCTGCCGAGCAGCTTTGACTGCTGCAAAAACAGCAAGAGCATCGTTGCCATCAACCCGAATACTCCTAACTCCATAAGCTTGACCCCTGCCAGCAATCCCGTCTCCTGAATTGAACGAAAACAGCAATGAAGTCAACAGCAACTCAGTTCACCCCTTCGTTGCTTTCCCTCTCACCTGCTTCACCGAACATCATTGATCTCAACCCACTGATGGAACCAAACAACAGTAATCACATTTGAAAAGCGGTGCTCACTTCCTCTCAATGCCCTTCCTCGGTCATACATACTGGACACAGGACTACCGTTACAGAATATCCGAACACAGTGAGCGTTGGATCTGAACAGTGACGCCGATACTCAGCCAGTGGCAGAGGGCCCACCTCGATACTGCTCAGAAGCCGGAGTACTAATTGCCCAGCCATTGTTACGGCAGATGAAGAGAACAGGCACCTCCAAACAGGCAGCAAAGTTCACAGCTCCATGAAAGTCACCCTGTAAGCATGCAGTAATAGAATCATATTCATCACAATTAGTACGTTTGTCATACTGGTCAACGAAATGTATGGTTTAGGCCAGTACGGATTCTACGTGACGAAGCGCAAACTAGATAATATATCATCTTCGATTTTTCTTCTGGTTCCCATGACTGCTAACAAAAGCCTTTAAGAAGCCAACATACACTTTGACTAAAGATCAAACACAACGTCCGAGGCGCGAATTTAGGTACCTCACTTGCTGCACCTTCGCCGAAGAACGTAACACTGCATCGTTTCTTGTTCTCCATCTTCAAAGAGTATCCAGCTCCTACTGCATGTGGAATTTGAGTTCTGCCGATTGAGGGTTTGTGTGTGAAAGGATGTCGTCACATGCCGGAGGCTAAGATCGCTATTATACTTCAGAAGACTGACGGTGAGAACATGCGAGATAGCTGCTTCGAAATATATCACGAGGTTAAGGAGCAGAGTACATACGCTAAAACTGAAGAAACTGTAAAATAGTGGAGCTTGCTTGACCCGTAATGAATGGACATCTGCCGACCCTTGCCGTGACCTTGATGGTTACCAATACAATGGTCAGCAAACTCTTGCAGCCTGTAGCCTCGCCATAACAAAACACCAGGTTCACGATACTGCCATGAACAGCTGGTGTCTCAATACGTCATCCAGAAGGAGGGACACAGGGGACAAGCTTGTGACTCTTTCTTTCGAGAGTGTCCTATCTACTAGCTCATGCTCACTAAAAAACAGGAACTCAACAAAAACAAAGTCGCAGGTAACCAGTACTACCGTACAGCAAGACCTTCACACTTATGCTGGTGCCCTTCTAATACTTGCTTCCAGAAGAAATGAAGTCATTAAAAGAAACCAATAGATTCTAAAATGCGCATCTGTTTAACCAACATGGTCTTCTTACCTGAGGGAACACCGTATCGGTGTCACTCAAGGCTGCAGCACAAGCGATGTTCAGAGCTTCCTCACCCGTACACGTAGCATAAAACCCAAATCTTCCTTGCCTTTGAGCGTTGTAAAACACACTGTCGAGCACTTGCAAAGTAACCATTTGCTCATACATCCTCTGCGCCATTGCCTTCTCAAGCTATATGAAGTAATTATCGACGTTACTTTGTTTGCAAAAGTAGTATATTGTTCGCTACATCAACCAAACTATCACTTATAAGATGGACGGAAACCAACCGGAAGGACAAACAATCGCGACGTAGAATTGTCAACCTTGAACGGTGTACCTAACCACGCAACATCCCCCAAGTGAACTACCGGGGGAGCTCGATAGCTAAAGACATGATAATTTAATACTAGGCCGGGATCATATAAAGCCAAACAGATTTCTCGAAGAAGCCATGCGAATCAAAAGCTTAATGCCGTTTCATTCCTTAGCAAGTCTCCACCCATTAAACTGCGAGTAAAGGCCCTTAATCTAACACAAGCTTGCGGAATAAATAAGAAACTGGAGGGCACAATGTGAATCCACTGCATTACATATTGTCAGAGAAATGCCCCCTTAGAATACCAGAGCCACGTGATGAGATAATCATCATCTCAGTTGTGGACAATTACTAGACACTTCGTTAAGACATAAGGGGATGGACAAAATATTTCAGAATTATGTAGGAATCAGTTAAAGGCAGGCTGGAAAAGCTTACTTGGGGAACATCCTTGGCTAACTCCTCGCCAAAATCCGAAAGAACCCGGTAGCAAGGCACAGTCGAAGGACAAGTCTTGGAAACAAACTGCAGGTCCTCCGTATAGGCTATCGTTGCTCCTGGGAAGGGTGCAACCTGACAAGTTAAAGAACAGAAGTAAAGAACGTTATTCCTGGTGTAATACTAGTACATGAATCAGTTCACAACTTGGTCAAAACCACCTACATGACCCCTCTACGGCCTCTAGTCAAGCCATGTCTCCGCGAGGCAACTTCCGCTGAATGCGGTAAAACGTCGACAAAAATTCAGTCTGGAGGTTGTATGGCAACCGAGTGCTTGGATGGTACTGAGCTAGCGTACACGTCACCGAAGAACACGCAGAGTTCTTGCATTCTCCCGTAAAGCTGTGTTATAATCTCTTATCCATAAACTGAATGACTGTTTGCTTCTCCGAATTTTAATACTGCTATAGTTACGCAAAGCTTCTGAATGTCAAGGCAGAGTAATGTGCTCTGAAGGATGCCAGTAGCTCTGACCCAACGTAGCCGATGTTTCTAACTCTCACAAAATCTGCTTACTTAGCGACACCAGACGTCAAAGTGACTCTGAGTAGCTTATGTACGGCAGTATACTGTCTCTTCCTCAACATAACGAAAAATCGGGTTGAGAAAGTATACCAACCTCGACGATATCCAGATCGCTCCTGGACTTGAGTATCGCCGGCGAAGCTCTAAAGGAAGAGTAAAACCTGGAAGAAGCGGAGCCTGCCAAGCCATCTCTGACGAATCTGGGACCCACGCCATCAACGCAGTCCTTCCGCCATGATCTCTTGGCAACAGTAGCAGAAAAGCCCGTCAGCGGCCTAACAGTGTCGAGTAGCTTTCGAGCTGCTGTAGAAAAAGCCATGGCTCAGTCAAAATTGATCAGATGCAGTTGCGGAGATTTACAATGAGAATTCAGCGTAGAGCAATCCCAACTGACTGATCCATAGCTGTGCACATTCACCCTAGAAACTGCAGGCGCGGGTTCTTCCGCATTCTGATCCTTCGACAGCTTTTCCTCGCAAACATACGATTGCTCCAGTCGGGGGAATATCTTGCTCTTTCGCTAGCAGATAAGAAGGCAAGGAAACAAGCAGAGGTACAATTCTTGATGGTACAGTAATGTCATGCATCCTCCATAAAAGGTTATTCTCGATCGAACTTCGGGAACTTGTGCTCTTTTTATGTTATAAAAGAGATATAACTGTTGAATAATAACTGAATATTAATATTTTATTAAATATTTGCATCCCGGGAACAGCGGAATCGTCCATACAGAAACTATAAGTGCAGCGCACGGCGACGCGCTTCCAAGTCTATAAGTTACTGTGACTAAGAGAATAATTTATTGAATTAAGCTTGCTTTCCTCTTCCATCTTCAGCTGCAAGAGGTAAATAAATAAACCATGCATTTAAGTAAGTGCCTGCGTTCATTAGGTTCTGTGTTCTTCTCAGTCCCTGCGTTTTGTGTATCCTAAATGCTATTTAATTCAACCAGTTAATATCAATGGTTGAATTAAATTAATATTCACCTTCCGGATTAGTACGAATTTTCACAAAGACTTTATTCAATTGTCGAAAGAGTTCACAAAGTTTTATCAAGGTGGTAGAAACGTCCCTAACATTTTGTATAATATGTGATAGAAAAATTCAAATCTTTCCAGAATAGCTACTCTTTCTTCACTTGTTATGAGATTGATATGGAGTAAAAATATTAAGGTGAGATAGATATGTTGTGAAATCTGAACGCCCACATGTACATGTCTTACCTCTAGAATGGTGAAGCTGGTGTAAAAGTGCTTGATCTTATTGACTTTTTCATTAAGAACTTGAAAACACACTTTAGATCTTATCAGACGTTCCATCCCTTCGTCAATAGACAACAGAAAAATGAGTATCTTCAGTCAATTCCACAGTAAGTTGATATTATCCTCATCAGGTGTAAATTAATTTATGCTCTAACTCTTTTGGGAAGAGTTAGAGAATAAATTAATATCCTCATAAAATTACATCTTTTGAAGATCATTGTCTCGGACTCCAGTAACGCATCAGCCATGCCTTCACTTATGGTTTATATCTAGATAAGTTGAAAATTCCGAGACTGATTAACATGTATTAATTATTAATTAATTTTGTTTTTCATAATCTTATTATAATATTCTTTATAATATTTACATATTTTTCGATAACAGAAAAAGAATTCAATGTACAAGGCCGTGGGGAAAAATATTATCTATATATTTTGTCGTTAGAGCAAGTGATATAAACAATATGTTGAACAATATAGATGAAACTCGAAGTATCACTAGCAATGAGGTGGAACTTGGAACAAATTTTTTGAGACTCGTTAATATGATAACTCTCAGTCGGAAAATAGACAAAGAAGTGAACAAAACACCACCAACAAAGCTCTTGTTAAACTAAATATATAGCAAATGTCCTGATGTGAACTAATAGATCTCTTGTAACATTAGAGGGTGTCAACCTAGGGGGTTTTGTTGAAAACCGACTCCACTACATAATATCCTTCCCCACAGCCTTGTACAGTGAATTTCGTTTTCTTTCATCAGAAAATGTCTAAATGTTATAGTAATATATTATAATAAGTTATTAGACAAAATTAAATTAATTCATAAATAATATATGTTAACCACTCTTGGAGTAGTCAACTCATCAAGATATAATCCATATGTGGAGTCCGGGCTAATGCGTTGCTGGGAGAATAAATCCAAAGCACTAGTTGTCAAACCGCGTCATTTTCAGAGAACATTAATTAATGTTCTAACTCTTCTCGTCGAAAAGATTAGAACATTTAATGTATACTCATGTACACTTCGAAGAATGTCCACTGCTCACTATAATTATAATTTTTTATCATACCTATGGTGTATATAAACCAATGTTTCTTGATTAGTTCAAACTCTAGAGTCTTATTAAATATCTGATTTAAGACATTGATATTTAGATGACCATACTTTTATCTGAAAATTTTATAGCACTAGTCACGGTTAGATGGATAGCAAAACTGATCGACCGATTGTCAAACGTCCATCTTGGTGGTTAAGATTACCTCTTCCTTAGTTTACACCAACAAAAGTTTGACAAAATTGTCTCACGTCATTATTGGTAAGATTGGAATCCATAAAATATTTATCCCTAAGGATTCGTTCGAGTGAATAGCGTTTATGGTACCATTAGGGTCAATTCTAATTTTTTTTGGTTTTAAAGATTAAGCCTGATTCTGCAACTGGTGACATTGTAACTTCATTATAGTTTTCTTATTTCACTTATTTAGTCACCTCTTCCTTCTGAAAAATGGAAGTGTGCATTATGCTAAATTTATTAACTACTTCTTAGATATAAATTAATGTTTATAATAACTTAATGTCCATGGTGTCACACTTAGCTTATAGTTTGCAAAACTTGGGTGCGATTATTTTATGGATTATATCTGGATCTCCTCACAAGTCTATCTAACATTTAACAGTTAGCCAGAATTTTAATTCTCTATATTGTTTTAATATATAATTTATACATACATTCACATGTGTTTTCCATAACATAAGAGAGTAAAAGTTCATCAAAGGCGGTTGATCATAAGGATGCTTATGTAGCTTAGCTTCGTCGCGAAGTGAAACCGTCTCTCATCATATCAGTGTAAAACCTCTGTACTTCTCAAGCGTAAGTGTTCTCACGTTTATATTTTTAACAGTTTGCAGTGCATGCATCTCCAATCGTAACCGCAAAAATTTAACTCATTATCTTTCTTTTAGAGGATTATAAGTTAAACCACTTGAGACACCGATCTTCGATTACATATGCTTACACAAAAAAATACTACTGAACACAAACTATTAGCATTTTTAGTGTATAGTAGAAGGCTCGACCTGCTACATGAGGGTGGTTTGCGCCATGTAAGCTTGCTTGCCGAGGGAGTGGATTATGGTCGTAAGGAACATGAATGAGATAGAGCTTTTTGCAGCATAACACTCATGAACAAAATTTTATCTTTTATCCGTTATTTTATATTTTCTTCCCGTGACTTTATGCAAACTAACAATTTTTTTCTCATATTTTACGTTTACCTATGAATACATTACTACTACCTTCTATGATAAAAACATTATCCTGTTATTTCTAAATGATCGGAACTAAACTTGTCGTTGTTTTGCCTAAAATGGGAAAAATGGGACTACTACTTTCAGTATCGTTGATGAAAGTGATAAGTCTTAATTTGATAGTTTCTCCACTGATGGTAACATGTTTATGAAAGAGGAAAGTAGGAGCAGATGCTACAATTCTGGAGAATAAAAAATTAAAAAGAAACAAGAAGAGTTCAATGAGAATTAACGTACAAGCAAAAGTCGAGTAGCTATGCATAACAACAAGTGCTGCTCAATAGTAGGAAGGCTATGCATTTCGTACCGTAGAGAAAATGAATGGCACGGGAGTAAATATTAAAAATGTATATAAAGTCAAACCAGAGCGACAATACATTTCTATTTTCTTGCACTCTTACAAAATCGATGGTTAGCTATGCAAATGAATCGCAATAAAGATTCATTGTGGCTCCTATACAATGTTGAAGGGGAGAAAAAGGAAAAAAGAACAAGTTAGAATATGAAATACAGATGAAAGAGCAAGGTGGTTAAGTAAACTTAATGTTATCACGATTGGTTTTATGAGGTTCTATGTTATTTTTGTTTGTTCTCCTTCTGGTTATTTAATATACAGTGGAGTTTGAGTGGACTTCATGTACCCATAGATTACTACGTCTTTTTCCTTGCGATGGATACTACCAACGAACTTTCTGGACAGCATGCTACTATAGCGAAGTTGAAATATTATTTGTCAATTCACATAAGATTTATATAGAATAGTATCGTTATATATTTCAAATTAATATTCTAAAAAATTTAATATTGATTATACTTTATATTAGCATATTATTATTTGCTAAAACATATGTGTTATGTTAGAGGAAAGACGATAGTATGACGATCTGACTCTTGATCTGGATTTCAGGTCCAGGTTCAACTGTTGCATGCAAAGGTTAGCTTGTGACAGTTGGTTTGGTAAGCTCGGTTCCAAACTGGATAAGACCATTCAAGATAAGAACGAACTGAAATTTAACCACATTATTGTGATTTCTGAAAGAGAATTATAATATCTGAAATCGAATCAATTAGTACCGGATCACTTTCAAATCAAGCTAACTGTGATGATCAATTCTCATGCGAACTTAAACACTTCAAGAATATTAGATCAAATTGGATTGGTTTCTCTAACACTCAATTCGATTTGGTTTTAACGTAATAATCAAACTGAAATTAAATCTCTCAACTAAGACCATTTTCAACCATTGGAACTAAATTATTTTATTTTAGATCAAACTGGAGTGGTTTCTCTAACTCGATTCGATTTGGTTTTAACATAATAATCAAACTGAAATTAAATCTCTTAACTAAGAACATTTTCAACCATTGGAATCAAATTGGAACCAAATAATGTTATTGTAGATCAAACTGGATTGATTTCTCTAAAACTCAATTTGATTTGCGAACATATACCAAACTGAAAGAATTTATTTTCTTGCTCCACGAATGAGTGGCAAAGATATAAGACGGTGGACCGCAAGAACGTAATATCATTCTTTACTGCACACACGCAGTACACAGTGATCTGCATAATAAATTTATAGTACTGTTTACTTGACACACATACTATGATAGTACAAATATATATACAGTCCTGTGCATTAAACACTAAGCCTATTCAATCTACGGTGATAGTATTGTGGTGCTCCACCGTTTTGTTTGCTCCCATGTGCATTCATGCTACTAGAAAACATCAAGCAAGAAAAGTTAAGATATCTCCAGATCTCCTTGCAAACGGTTAAAAAAACTCATGTTTTTGTTTAGGAGACGAGGTTCAATTCTTACTCGGGTCTGTTGTCATAAAGGCATTAAGACGAGTTGGGTCCGAAAAATACGAGTAGAGATATCGTCGTTTGGGTGGATCCAAGACTATGCATATACATGGGAGGAAGCAAATGTGATAGATAGAATGGATCATAGACCTCATGTGTCGAGAATCATATGAATATAGATTTCAGATAGGAGAAAATCATGACTTGGATATATTAAAGTACGAGCCAAAAGCAATCATTCTGCACTTTAAGTACATGTATGGTGTTGCGTTGTGGATCTATACCATGAAATAAAGGTCTGGAGAAAAATATTTTTTCAAACTTACTGCTAACACAAATCTGATAGCAGCACTGGATAGATCTCTTCGAGAAGATCAAAATTGATGTTTAAATAATCAAACACGGAGTAAAAACGGAGAAATTACGACGATTTTTACTTTTATAGATTCTTTTGGTGGATGGAGATCCATCGGCGAGACAAGCCTGCGAACGGTCCGAAAGGCAAAAAGACAAGCCTACGAACGGTCTATTGTCTAAAATAAAAAACAGTGATATGTTGTTATTGTGCATCTTGTATGCCGACGGAGGGTCAAAATAACAAGAAGTTGTTATTTCATGAAAATAAATTCTATGTCCAAAAGGAAAACAATTCAGGGAGGATTCTAGATTTCTCACCGATTGTGTATTGATGTAAGAGGGATGTTTAAGGAGTAAGCTTGTACTTACGACCTATCGATGGACATATTGGAAGATTGAGAGATCTATGCATTCACATAATGTGTCATTGGGTTCGGATTTGTCTGAGCTACACAGAGAATAAGATTGTTCCTGCAGAGGTGGATCGTGCTATGTGTTTTGAGAAAACTTGAGATGCAATGAGGGAAGATTAGAGTTTTTAGTTATTTACGAAGGAGAGTTGGACCGTTCGAGTTGTTCCGGAAGTTCAAACATGCTGTCCTTGGATCCATCGGGATTAGAACATTGAGTCCTTCATGAGATTGAAGCATTATGAAGTTTCATCAAGTGAAATGGGAGATGTGAGGGAGATTGACTTGCAAGGAGAAGGTTTTCATCGATTTTTGTTGACTTACGACTTGAAGTTGTGTTGTTCTTTGCGATCGATGGATCAATCTCTTCCTTCATTAACGAGAGTGCAAGTAAATATGACATTTCAAATCTTGAAAAGAGTCAAGTCATGACATGTTGCTCGGAAGACCTTGACTTTGAGCAATACATGCAACAGATAGTTGACACAAAGATGATTTACGCATTAGATCGAATCCCCACCAGATCAAAGTTTTATTGCTCGGAGATCAAGATGAGACGTCAAAATCGATCGACCCACATCAAACTCTTGGGAGTTAGAAGAAAAAAGAGAAGAACAAAATATGGATGTGAATGTAGCGGATCTTTTCCCTTCTTCGCAAGTGCAAAGAGATCAGGACAAAAAATCGTTGAGGAGATAGAGAGAAGAATTATCACCTTGCACTATGGATCGAGTGTTACTAAAGAGGAGAAGAGTCGGTTCGAAGAGATCTTCTGCAAAGACATTCATGTGTTTACATTTAGTTATAAGGATATGAGAGAGGTCACACTTGAACAACACCGTATCGAGTTGGAGAAGGAGGTCAAACCCGTGCGACAGAAGTAACAAAGAGTGAGTCATCCGATTGCTGATCTCGTGAAAGAAGAGAACGAGAAGCTACACACTGTTGGATTTATTTACAAGATGCATAATTCTGAATCGATATCATCCATTGAGATCATAAAGAAGAAAAATGGCAAATTAAAAGTGTGTGTTGATTACAAAAAGCTATCATCAAGAAAGATTACTATCCTCTATTTTTCATCGACTAGATTTTAGAAGAAGTTGCTGGAAATGAATGGTATAGCTTTGCAAATGGTTATAACGGATATAACCAGATCAAAATTGCATCAGGACATCAATATCTAACTACTTTCACTACTCCGTGGGGTACGTATGCATTTGAGTCATGCCGTTTGGTCTATGTAGAGCTCATGCTACTTTTCAAGTGTTTATGAACAAAGTGTTTGAACCTTTCTTAGAGAAGTTTGTGAGAGATTTTATAGATGAGTTTTGTGTTTACAAGAATAATGAGAAGCATTTGGCGCACTTTGTGAAGGACGTAGAATGTTTAGATGTAGCAAATGCATCTCTCAATCCAGAGAAGATGTATTTTTTGGTGTGAGGAAGTGTAAGTCTTGGATCATTTCATATCCAAGATGGCATTGCAATAGATCTGTAGAAGGTGCAAATGTGACTGTATATATGAAGAAGGGGGTAGATTACGTGTTGATGTTAGGAGATGAAGAAGCTCTAGCCGCATTTGAAGAACTGAAGAAAGCTCCTACTTTAGCTCCAATCTTGGTTAAGCTCAATTGGAATAAATAAGTTATTATGTAAAGGAACGCTTCAAATATAATAGTAGGATGTACTTTAACTCACTATGATATTGAAGATAAAGATCATCCTATTGTTTATGTCAGTCAACAAATGATCAAAGCAGAGAGAAATTAATTTGTGACAAAGAGAGAAGGATTAGGAGTGATCTATGCTCTAGAAAATTTTGACATTATCTCATAAGAGACAAGTTCACTATTGTTACCAATCATGAGATATTGAGTACATCTTCAATAAACCTATGGTTGAAGGACGATTAGCAAGGTGGAAACTTTTATTGTCAAAGTACAACTATGAGATCTGCAATCGACTAAAGAAGAAGCACACAAATGCAGATTTGTTATATAGAGCCTACGATGATAATGGAGAAGAGTCAGTGGATGACATCTTTCATGACAAAGATTTGATGATCTTGATGAGCACCTCTATTTTTCCAATAGAATATCAAGAAATTTAGGATTTTGTTATCTTAGGTCTCTATCTAGATGGGATGTTGACCAGAGAGAAGAAGGCTTTGGTGAATCAGCCTACATAATGGTGAAAGGAGTGTTATTTCGTGAAAGAGTTGATGGAGTCTTGAGAAGAGCTACGAGGACAACTCGAGTGACGATATAGGATTGTCAACTCGAGTGATCCTCGTAGTTGTACTAGAGAGACTACGAGAGATACATTTGAAGAACAGAGCTTGATTCGATCAGTGACATCGATTGAAACCGAGAGAAATCGAGGAAATAGATCGCGTTATTATCTACGATAATAGTCTAGACCATCAACACAATGTGGTTCGAAAGTTTTCTAAGCGTTGGTTTGATCCGTATGTGGTAGAGAAAGTTCACGATAATACCACATTACGCATTAAGGGAGTTAGACGGTGCAAAGTTAAAAGTACTCATGAAAGACAAGTGGATTAAGCTTTTCAAACGAAGAGGTGAAGGGTTGGATACAAGCGACATTGCAATAGAGTTTTGAGTATGAGGATGAGAAGATGATGTTGAGCTCGAGGGTACAAGAGAAGATTAGGTTGCATAAAGAGCCGGTCCACTCCTTAGTTGGTATCTCTGGTGCATACTTAATGATGCATCGATTTAGAGGAGATGAATGTCACGTCATGGATCGACTACACCATGAAACGAAGGTTCTAAGAAATATTTTCTCAAACTTACTATTAACACAAATTTGACAACAACATTGGATAGATCCAGTCGAGGAGACAAAATTGATGTTAAAATTGTCAAAAGTGGAGTAAAGGAGAAATTAGGACAAATTTTAATTTTACAGATTTTTTTGGTCTATAAGATCTGTCAGCGAAAATGACAAATCGGTGAACGATCCGTTGGTGAAAATGAAAAATATTGACATGTTGTTATTTATAGTGGACCGTCGGCATATGGATCACCGGTAGAAGATCAAAATGACAAAGGTTGTTATTTCATGAAAATAAGTCTTATGTAAAAAAGACAAAAAGTTTCAAGAAGGATTCTAGATTTTTCACAGAATGTGTTGACGTAAGAGAGGTGCTTTAGAGGTCAGCTTGTACTTACGATCTATCGACGGACATACTGAGAGATTGGGAGATCCAATGCATCCGCGTAAGTTGTCGTTGGATTCAGATTTATTTGAGCTACACAGAGGATAAGATGGTTTGTGCAAAGGTGTAGCATGCTATGTGTTTTGAGAGAAATTGAGAGGCAAGAAAGAAGGATTGGAGTTTTCAGTTGCTTGCGAAGGAGAGTTGGACCGTTCAGAAATTTTAAACTTGTTGTCCTTGGATCTATTAGGATTAGAACATCAAGTTCTTCAGGAGATTTCATCAAGCAAACAAGGAGCGTGAGAGAGATTGACACACAAGGAGAAGGTTTTTATTAGTTTTATTTTACCTACGGCTTGAGTTTGGACTGTTCTTTGTGATCGGTGCACCAAGCTCTTAGTTCTTGGTGCTTATGGAATCAGGGAGTCTCCATTTATAAGTAGGAGGAGACCGCACGTATATTGGGTTGTTGTGTTTGACGTGGCAAGAGAGATCGAGTCATAAGGGATCGATTTACATCAATTTTTGCTTCTTGAGATCAAATTTCTTGTGTGGTTTTTTGAAAAGAACTCCAAGTCTGTTGGAGTCTTGTTGAATCTAGGATAGTCATATCATCTGATTTGAGATCGATAAGAAGAGATCGATCTTAGATCAGATGATCCGCTTGTGCGGTATGAGCGATTTAGCTCGCAAGGAGGAGGTTTTGGAGGTTTGGTCACCTAGGACAAAAAGTTGGAGTTATCTCGACCGTTGGAGATCAGATTTGGAGGTTCTCGGTACCATTAAGTTCGAGAGAGTAGACCCTGTCCATATCTAAAGTTCGTTTGGGAAAAAAAGAAGTTCTCAGATTGACTTTTTTGAGTGCTTCGCTACGAGTTGGTGCATACTTGGATTTTGGATATAGTTCTCTCTATACCGCTAGCTACATGGGCTGCACTCACGACCCATGTTTGGGTTATGATGCTCTAAACATTGGACTAGTTGTATATTGAGTAGTGATGGTGGTGCAATTTTGGTGTTGATATTGAGTTACGTCTTCTATATCGTTAGCTACATGGACTACACTCACGACCCTCATTTGGGGTTAGGGATCATTTGGACTAGTGATGTACTGAGCGACGACGTCAATACAGTAGTGGTATTGTGGTTGTTGTGAATACATAAGGTATTCAGAATATTGGGTTCAGAGACTGGACTAGGGATTTGAGATATATATTACATACGATAGTTCAAATCAATGTAACTATAAACTTTGTTGTAGTTATAATTCAGTTTTCTTGTCGTTAAAGTTGAGCATATGAGACTAGCGTCACAAAGCTCATTGAGTGATGAGAAGGAGGAGAAATGTCATTGGAGATGAAATGAAATTCTCTCTATAAGGAAAAGAGATGTTAGTTAGAGGTAATGCAGAACACGAACACAACGCGTCGTCTACTTCGATCACGACTGACGACTAAGGTGGGGAGCAAGAGATTGTGGTGGAGACCAATGAAGGATGATTTAGGACTAGAGTGCGAGGTTGGAGACATGTTGCCAATGCTTATGTATATGACTTCAGGAGATGATATTTGAGATGCGAAATATGTCTGCTCGTCATTGAGTCTAAGGATCTACGGGAAACTTCAAAATGAATAACATACAAAGAGAAGCAAAAGTGGAACACACATATAATAGAAGGTAGAACTAAAAAGCTTATCTGTCCGATAAGAACTCTGAAGGTGACCAATTGGTCAACAAGGTCTGCCATGTTGTTAGTTAACACGAACATCATTTATTGGACATATTATCTTCTATAATGAAAGCAACGAGACAAATTAACCCTTTTGATCATAGTTCAACTCCGGTCCTCCTTCTAGGAGTTTTCGAGATCCGGTGTCATGTCATGGATTGACTATAGTGTAAATTTAAGGCTCTAGGATGGAATTTTCTCTAACTGTTACAAACATGTTCCTCACAGCACCATTGGATAAACCTTGTCAAGGAGATCGAAACTGATCTTTTGATCGTTGGGAACGGAGCTAAGACGACGGAGTTATGAGCAATTACGACTTTTAATTTTTAATGCGTCAAAACGCTGATGAGACGTCCGACATGTTGATGTGGCAGCCGAGATGCTGATGAGAGAGAGCACTGACAAGGTAAGATGTTGACATCACAAGTGCTGATTGGACAAAGACGATGACTGGACGTTAGGATTGAGGAGGCAGTTAGAGATGACATATCATTGTGCATGTGCGTCACTTGACAGTCTAGAACAAGTGACACTTATCAAGCTTGCAGGCGTGACATATGTTGCTATCACAGACAACACTTAGATTTTATCCTCCTTCTTCGTAATAGTATAAAAGTTGGGGGTTTTTATGTTTCAATCTAGGGAATTTTGTTTAGGAATCGAGAGGCTGTCTAGAATTTTGAGCTAGATTTTAAGGACTTAAGGGGTTGGGTTGGAAACATTTGGATCATTTTATGATCCAAATGAGACTTGGCACCAAAATCTGACGTCGTCTTAGGAGATCACAAAAAACTTAAATGAACCACAGAAGTTGTTACAGAAGTTAGAATCGAGAACTTTTGGTATGGTTGGATAGAATTTTTTGAGCATGTTCTACTGATACCAAAAACATAAAGTTTGACCTTAAGGAGAGAAAGTTACAATTGTTCAAACTTTTCGGTTGTTTTTCTAAGTTTTTCTTCAAAACTATGCAAGCACTCGCACAGTTTCAACTCTAGGAGGTGTTGAAGAGACTAGAGCATCAAAACTGTGCGAGCTTTCACACAATTTTTATCTCGAAGATGATTAGAACCATTCTGAGAGACATAACTATTTGTACAATGTTTAGATCTTTGCATGCTAGGTATCACTAGAAAGGTCTTTTCAAGAGCTTTTAGGTGACACCAAGAACATCATATTTGGAAGAAAATGGAGGATTTTACACCAAATTGAAGTTTTTGATAACTTTTTGGGTTCTCTGCAAAACTGCGGGAGCACTTGTGCAGTTCTTGTACTTTTCGAGTAACGTTGGAGCCTAGAGGTCCAAAATTGTGCGGACTCCCGCATAGTTTTTGGTCTTAAGTCACCTTGGAACTTTAACGGCTGTAATTATTTATGCTAGTCAACTGAGAACAAGAGTGATATTGTTAGAAAGAGCTTGCCAAAATCTTTCTAACGAGACCAAAAACATGAGATTTGGAGCAATACTAAGGATATTATAGGGGTTTGAAGTTTAGCTTGAGTTTCAACTCTTAATACAAAATTGTGAGAGCTCTATCGCAATTTCATTTTTGTTGTAGGAGTTTCAGGCACATACTTTGAGGGGTTGAAACTTCGTGTAGGGAGGTTAGTTGGAGGTGAATTGCGTACCTTAGGAAATGAATTTTTGCAAGAATTGTACTTGGTACTTCAATTTTAGGATTTTGTTACATAGGTTGGAGAATTCTGGAGATTAAAGGTTGTTAGCGAGGAAGTTCCGTAACTTCTTCCAGAGATTCAATTGGGGATCTATTGGGTACCGTTGGATTCAATTTTTCAAGGACTATGATGTTGTAGTGTTAAATTAAGGTTTTAGGAATTTGTATTACGACTATAGATCATGTCTTCGAGTTTCTTTGTGCTCTCCGGATGCTGATTTTGTACTTTGTCTATAGTCTATCATTCAATCCTTATTGTTAGGTAGATGAGCTATACCCATATACCAAGTGTAATATAAAATCTTTCATCTTTAAATAAAAAATAAAATAAAAATATCAGTGCTAGAGAAGGTTTGTAATGAAATCGTAAACTTTCGATAGAAAGAAAAAAAAATCAAGATTTAATCAGAAATTAATCAGAAAAGTTACGGAATTTATAAGTTCTCGAGAAAATATTCGATAGATTTGGTTCAGCTTCGAAAAATACACAAACCCTAAAATTTAACAAAGCGATAGGATTCTCCCGAGCATTGACATGCCAACCTCGATTCTCCTCGATGACATGGCAATGTCTTGTCAGCAGGAAAAAATATTCTTCAAAAAATATATCTACACTTGTATCAGTAGCATTATTCCAAGATTTCGCATAGTTCCAATTTGTATTCTCTAAACATTCGCACAACCTAATAATTATTTAATTTTTCAGCGGATTTAAATAACAATAAGGTATAATAATTAGAATTTTTTTTTCAAAAACATTCAAAAGAGATGGTATACGGGCAGAAAACAGGTACATCCAACGACTGTAAAACACCTGTACGATGTGGTACGTAAAATTTACAGCCGAAAACTGTGAAAAGTAATACGGGAGTTACAAGAGTTCCGTAAAATCCAGGTTTGAGTGGCCCTATTGCTCCTCTCCTCATAGCTCAGCAAGCTGACAACTTGAGATGAGCACAGTACTTCGTGCTGCTGATGGTCTGCTGGCTTCGATCTTGTTGAGGTGAGGGAGTACCGAATGCCAAACAGGAGCTCAAAGTTCACAAGACTGCGGTTTCGCGCGCCACTGAACCTAGATAAACCCTTCTCGTGATCTGGATGGTACGAGCGTATTGAGAGACAAATGGCGCTCCGCCATAGCTCAGCACTGCAGCTTCCACACCCGGTGACTCGGTTTCTTTGCTGGAGCCGTTGTAGGTACTTCAGCCGGATTTCAGTCCCTGACGCGGGTGTTTCAGTCAGTCATTTGCGCATTTTCGGGTTCAGATGGTGTCCTGCCCTTTCCATAAATGCACGGCTGCCATTTCAGAGCTTGGTTTGTACGAGATGTTATGCAGCCGAATCAGACCAAGGGGCAGAGCGCAGGAACAAGGTGGTGAAGAAGAGGCGAAGGCTTGACGAAGTATGCGTTGAGAAATTTCCGCAGTTCAGCAGGACGATGATACAGTCGTGGATACTTCAAGGTAAGGTGACTGTAGATGGTAAGCCAGCCCCGAAGGCTGGTGCTCCGGTATTGATCACCTCCAACGTTGTCATAGATGCCGAAATTCCGAAGTACGTGTGTAGAGCAGGATATAAGCTCGAGGCAGCCATCGAGCATTTTAGTTGTGATATTGAAGGTAAGGTGGCTTTGGATGCGGGGCTATCAACAGGTGGATTTACGGATTGTCTACTGCAGTACGGTGCTTCTCTTGTTTATGGGGTGGACGTCGGATACGGCCAGGTAGCTGAAAGAATTCGCCAAGATAAGAGGGTTTGTGTCATGGAGAGGACAAATTTGCGTTACCTGACCGATATACCGCAACTGGTGGATATCGTTACTCTGGATCTCGCGTTTATTTCCGTCCTTCTCGTGATGCCGGCGGTGATGGCGGCCATGAAGCCTGATGGAACCTTGATCACTTTAATTAAGCCGCAGTTTGAAGCTCGGAAAAATCAGGTTGGTAGTGGAGGTGTCGTAAGAGATCCGGACGTGCACAAGGAGGTCACTACTAGAATTGTGCAGGGGGTGGAAGCATGTGGATTCAAGTGCGAAGGCTGGATTGTTTCTCCACTCAAAGGTGCAGATGGAAACATCGAGTTTTTGGCTTGCTTCCGGAGGCAGTCAGCAGTTTTGCCCAGTGTTGCAGACGAAACAGAGAAAATTTGAAGGTGGGCTCCGGATAAGACAGAACATCAGCATGAGAGACAAGTTGCCGCCTCTAATTCGATTCGGCCGTCGACGTCAGTTGATTCTCAGCCAGCCAAGTCGTTTAGTACCTAAAAGACAGTACAAACCACTGTGGGTGTGGATGCCTTCAACTCTATTCAGCTCTGTTAGGTGAACTATCTAACTCGAGGAAAAGAACCACCTGATGGTGGAATTCCTTCATAAATAAACGATCCCACGTTAGGTCAGTGCTTGAATAACTTGAAGGTAAAAGCTCACCGAAACCTGCAACTGACACTCAGTTTAACTGGGAAGAGGTGAAGAAAAGAAGCATGCTACCCTGTCGGAGGAGAATTTTCACCTCCGATTTCGATTCTCACGTACTCCGTTCGTCCTTTCCATCTCAAGCTCCTATAAAGTTCATCTACCTCAGTCGCAGGAGTTACTGCTGTGATGTACCGCAATGTTGAATAAAACAGCACCTAGATACTGTCAAATTCGCCATCCAGCAAATCAGTTGCACGCAATTTCAGGCTTCTGCGTCGTAGATTCCCTTCGACCTGTTGCAGTCTCGCACGATGAACTCTTTACGTTTCCAAATATCGACAATGAGCACTGTTGCGCCAGGAACCTTCCACTACAGGAGATAAACTGATTTTCCTGTCTTTCCTGAGCATAGCCTCGAGCATTCTGTTGAGGAAATAAGTTGCTTATCGGTGCCAGAATTACCTCAAACGGATCGTGAAACTAATGCCGGCATTACAAACATAAGTTACCTAGCTATCGAGCGTTTTCTTTTCCTTTTCATTTAGAGGGAGGGAGACTCCTCAACAGGGGGGGAAATGAGCTGAGCTCCGTGGTATGCGTTGAGTGTGCACGCTGGAGAAGGACTTAGTCGCAAAACCTAGAGGCCACGGGCGCCATGGGGAGCCATAGCCTCATGGCTGAGCGTAGTGAAATTAGTTGTAGAATGCGGGGGTGCAACGAGAGGAGAGACAACCAAGAGAGCGTAATTGATCTGAGAGTAGAGTAATAGTGGGTGTCAAAGTTAAACGTAAAGATTCCTTTACGGTGGAAGTGAGAAAAGTAGTTTAAAAACAAACGGGGAACTTTATTTAGTACCTTGGTTCACAGGGAAGTGAGATTTTGAGTTATTATTATTTTCTTAATTATTTTTATAATTACATTTGAATGATGATTTTTATAATTATTTTCTGTCACTGACTTTTGAAATTTATAGTTTATGTTGATCCGTTTCTACTGACACTGCTCGCGGTTGAAATGAACTGGAAATGAATAAACAAATGCTCACGGGAGTTCTTGCGGAGGTATTCGCAAGATTGTAAGTTTGCTTACTGCAGAAGATTTATATTTTTCCAAAAACCTTTTTTGCCAAAATGATCATGTACAGAGGATCTTATATTTCTGGTTGTTTTTTTGTGTCTCCTTGTCCCCACACTCATTTGGGATGCATATTTGGTGTAATTCAAGAGTATTCGAGTTAATCCTTAAAATTGCAATGTTTTTGCATTCGGTCTTGACTGTGATGAAAGTCATAGTCATAGTCGCCACAGTTGTAACAACCACATGAATGGATGTAATCAAGTTTGATTTCCAGTTGTAGTGACCTAAAGAACGGGCTTAATTAAAATTTATATATACCCTAAATTACTAACTCGTAACGTGCATGAAGGGGTGCAGAACACCCGTGAAGGCCTAAGAACTGTGCAACAACTGCGAACGTAAAATGCGAAATTCTTTTTTCACTTTATTCGATTTCTGTTCTTTTCGGGAGAAGTTCGTCTTTCCGTATCACAATAACAAACTGCAGAATAGTCTACTGTGAATATCCTGCCCCACGGACTTGTACAATAAAAAGGAAACGGACAAGAATGGCAAAACAATCTGCCGTTTCAAATAGGATTGCACGCACGGATAGGACGTTTGATTTTGGGATGTATTTTTGTGGGGGGAAGGGGGGTTGCACTGTAAAATTTAAATATACACTCAGTGAAAGAATATATAAACGTGCCTGATTGAAGACGTCAAGACAAATATCTAAATTTAAAATACGATATTTAAAGTACTATATTTAAAAAATCTAATTCAAGTATTTCACACGAAAAAGAAACACATGGCATTCTGAAAAAATCATAAACCCATAAACACTGTGACCACATCTGGAACTCTCCGAGTATAACTGAATTCCTGTCATGAATACAGTAGATCATTGAGGCTATAATTTAGAGTTAACCCTTCCTAAGAAAAGGGTTAACTCTAAATTATACCCATGTACACTGTCTAAGTGTACATGGGTGAATAGTCCCTCATCCGGTTCACCTAAAAGTTTGAACCAAACCGTTATAAATTGAATTGCTTTAAGGAAAATGTAAACAGAACTATTTAAGCAGGAAACCGTATAAACCAAACCATGAAAGCATTTGAACCGAAACAGGAAATCAATAAATCATATCAGTAAAAGAATATGAACCTAAATCACTTTGAACCAAACAATATAAATGATGGTTTGAGCCGTTTAAACCTTTACAAAAAGAAATCTGGCTGAGTTCAAAAACCTCACAAAAACAGATGATAGAAAGTAGATAAATAATTTGACAATCTGATTACAGAGTGTTTGTTTTTTTACGTTCGGTCTTGATTATCCCTCAATATAATCTACAACCTCATCCTCCGGGACAAGTTCTTTCAAATCAAGATCTAATGCTCCATACTTCTAATGAAAATCCTCAGACAATGCTATCTTAGATGTCGATAATGTCTAAACCATGATTTGATACACATTTCAACCTTGAATGTACAAGAATGTAAATAAATATGATCATCAAAAATTACTTGAGCGGTAAAGTTAGCTTCCTCTGAATCTATCGAAGATGACATTGCTAAATAATCATATGTCATATTGTTAAGGGTAAAATTATCTTTGGGTCTAGTTTTGGTAAGGAGATATGATGAGTACCTTCCTCCCCAAGGTCTCTCACTCTACAGTAAAGCTAAAAGTCTTCAAGTCAAGATATGCCTTTTCACAATATTTTACTTTTGAAGACAATGTCTTTGGCTCTAAAACCCCATTTCCACTCCTATTCCACCAGACACTGTCTTTAAATCACATTATGAAATCTCACACTCTCTGTATATTGCGACGATGTGAAAGCAAGAATGATGAGCTATTCTCTACTCTCTGTTTATACATTCTAGGTTTTTACTTTGATACTCTTGGATAAATCAGCCACAACTATTTTTTTATCAAGTTTTACTAAGATATTATCTTAAGTAAAATCACTAATCACATGAGTTACTTATCTTTTCACATGAGCTTATTCCTTCAAAGTTTACAACTTCTAGAAGATTCTAAAATATTCTCAAAAAATCTTGAATTTCCATCTCACTAAAAGATGACAGGTGGAATCTCTTCTTATTTTTAATGTCTATAAAGTCAATAACTTAAGTCTCACTACTAATATCAAGTCAAAAAAGAGATAAAAGATATTTTTCAAGACTAAACGACACTTTAAGTTAGTGATAGATAACTATGATTAGTCACAGTTACAATTAACTATTTGTGGATAAATATTAGAATATTCTAAGTGTGAGAACCACTATTTTGTTTTATTGTATATAAGATGACAAGTAAGTGAATAATATCCTCTTGTCTTGTTCGTGATTGAATTTTATTGGTTGTAGAAACTTAACGTCAAAAAATCAAGAGTGTTGTTAACCTTAATGGCTCAATTATATATTAGTACTTTTAGAGAGAGAAATCTAAGATTTTTTTCAAATATTCTTTTATGTTTCTAGAAGTATTTAAATTATTAGGGGTAGAGTCAAAGATAGACACATCTACCTTTGACTTATGACTTTTACTTTTGACTTAGTCTCGGTAAATTACAGCAAATCAGGTTCACAAGTAGTTACCATGGTAAATCTACCATCGACAGAATTATGTACTATCATCACGGAATGTTTTTATTTTGTCTATGTTTTTCCTTAATACTGTATATATAAAAACTTTCATATTAAAAATCTAAATAAAATAAATTTTCAAAATTTCATGTCATTATGATTATTTCGGTAAAACTCTTGAAATTTTGATTGGCTCAAAACTTGAAAAAAATGAAATTTTAAAATTTAATGTCATTAAGATTATTTAGGTAAAACTCTTGAAATTTCGATTGGATCAAAACTTGGAACCATACACACCTTAAGACGAAACCAGTTTGCGACTGTTTGGCTTTCCAAACTGTGTAAAAACCTCAGATGTACCCATTAATTTTTTTAACATTGTTGCAGTACTATTGCACTATTAACACTGTTGCAAAGAATAATAGTTTTTTATTTCTGGATCTTAAAGAATAAATTATTATTATTATTTCACAAACTTTTTCAGAGAACGTTACTCAGCTCGATAAGGTCCACCATTTATGCCTATAAACTCTAGTTTTGGACATGATTGTTTTTGCGTGCCAATCTTCCCTTGTCCCAAAATGCAAAGTGTCGCAGGGGGACTTTTAGGAATATGAAACCATGGTTGCGGATTGCGTATGCTTGAGATGTTTCGTATAAATGTTTTATTTTATGAATTAGGATTGGCTGTTTTAAATTGTTTCTTCGTTTCATCCATTTTGATCAAAACTGCTACGGCTATGGTTTCAAACGGAAAGAAGCCATCGAGAAATGCAGTATGTATCCTATATGATTCTTAATCGTTTTCACGTCAAACCAAAGATAAAAACTATAAAACATTGCTTTTTGTGAGTATAGTCATCTCATACTCTCTAGAAGCAAAAGAAGAAGGATTTGTTGCTTGATGGGAATTTTAAATTCTTATGCTTCGTAGCATATGTACACGTACGATGCATTGTGGCTAGAGAAGAAGACCCACCGAAGACTGGTCCTGTGTGGATCGCCTCTGCTAGCTATTTTCGTTCAGTTTCGTCATTGCCCAGCCTTTACTCAGCTCTACTGCGTTCCTGGTGGTTTAGGACTGCTTCCTTCTGTCTTCATCGTCCAACAACACTCCCTCGAGAGACTCATACATATATCTCGTGCTTCCATCCCGTAAGGTGTCGATCAAACCATCTGGCAGTGCCCTAATACGCGACATGTTAAGGAGAAGCATGACATTTAATTGTTTATATAAACACAAATACAACAGCAGCAGCTCACAAGCACAATTAAGCCTGCATCGAGAGGAACTTCCTGCTTCTAACTCAGTGTTGACTCAACAACAAACATTGCTTCTCAGTTTCGGTCAGGGACCAGGATACCAGGACGTTAACATCCAGATGGTGATCTATCGATCCTTTTACACCTTCTGTTCACTGGCCAGCCAAAGCTTCTATCATCGTCACTGTCCCTTTGAAAGCTTAACGGTGCCTCATATATTATATCTGACGAGTAGAGATTAACAAAACACGTTTTCTTATTTATGTAAGCTCAAACATATGCGGCGATCGAGTTCTTTCGACCAGGCACATGCATCACATATGTTACACATCCGCTATATATCATTATCATCTTCACTCAGAAGGGAAAACGATAATATACAGATGATGCCTACCATATCTGGCGAGACAAATCAAGTCTGTCATCGAGAAAGATATTACTATCTACGTACTACACAGAGTATGCTACAGCTCCAGTTACACAAAACTACTGAAACATGAGTTGAACTTCGTCATCAACTTTCCCAGTCAATAGATTACGAAGTGGATGCTCCAGCTAGTCAGTATACCTAGCTAAGAAGCGTCGGAGCAGACTGATAATCCATTGTAAACACTTCCGGCCACCCATCCCGTCTGTGCCTCGACGATCTTCTGTCTAGTAGGTCTCCTCAGTACACGTATGGTGGTGGAGGAGAATTCACTGGGGGTGGTGGTGAGTTGTAGTAGTATGGAGGAGGAGGAGATTTTACCGGCGGTGGTGGTGAGTTGTAGTAGTATGGAGGAGGGGGAGATTTGACAGGTGGTGGTGGCGAGTTGTAGTAGTAAGGTGGTGGGGGAGATTTCACTGGGGGTGGTGGTGAGCTGTAGTAGTATGGAGGAGGGGGAGATTTTACAGGTGGTGGTGGCGAGTTGTAGTAGTATGGTGGTGGAGGAGATTTCACTGGGGGTGGTGGTGAGTTGTAGTAGTATGGAGGAGGTGGAGACTTGACAGGAGGTGGTGGAGAGTTATAGTAGTATGGAGGAGGGGGAGATTTCTTCGGAGGAGGTGGGGAGCTGTAGTAATATGGAGGAGGAGGAGACTTCTTCGGTGGCGGAGGAGATTTGTAGTAGTATGGAGGAGAAGAGGGTGTTCCCGGAGCTGCATAAATTCCAAAGCATAATGTCAGTAATGTAAAGTTGCGTGTCGCTATTCCTGTACCGATATTATGCTCTTCAGCCGGCATATTATTGAACCTACATCGACCATCAGAAACACTAACATTCTCACCATTCCATCGATGTTCGTACGACGGTAATAAACTGGAGACAATCCATTAATTAACTTCGAGTTCGATTGACAGCCTCAAACATACGAGTGGAACTTACGCTTGCACTTGAGAGCAGTGCCTTTGGGGTAGTATTTGCCGCACTTCTTAGCGAGGCCCAAGGCCTTCTTCACGTCCACACTGAACGTGTACTTGGAGTTGGCAGCTGCGCAGAGGCAATCCAGAGACTCCTTCCTGACGTACTTACAGCAGAGAGAGCTGTACTCGGGAGCCCGTAAGTTGTAGTAGCCCTTGGTGACATATGCTTTGCATGCTGTGAATTCACGCACGGAAGAGCACTTGGGCTTCTTCTCCACGTACGTCGCTGAAGCCGAGACCAGCATCGCCAACAAGCAAAATGCCGCAACATAAATCCCCTGGGACCCCATCCTGATTATGACCATCGACCTCCTGCAGCAAAGCAAACCGTCAGCACTGATCAGAACAACTCCTTCATCGCCTTCTCTACGTAAACAAACAACATGAACACCAAGCATAAGTACAAGTAGTCCAAGTAGTAAGATCCCGAGTAGATCCCGAGTACACAACGAACCGAAGCACTGGTCTAAAAAACTCGCATACTTTAGATGATATCGATATTGAGGGACGCCCGATCCGATGACTGACTTCACTGAGGAAAGGCAGTTCTATTTATTTGCAGGGGATGGAGAGGACTAGCTAGCTAACTCAGAGAACCCAGCTGCAGTTGACCAGAGATCTCCTTGAGCCAATCGATTCCTTGACCCATGCATGATGTCCATGAACTTCAAGGTGGTGGTAGCGCTGCCTAGTGGCAAGCTAGCTAGCTAATGATAGGTTTGCAGCTGGCTTCTCTCCTCAGGATCAGTTTGTAATCTAGGAGCAAGGTAAAGGTGAAACTTGTCAATCTGATATGATCGGAAATATGTTCAAATGTATCGTGACTTCCCAGGTCTGTCATGATCATTGGTTATGATTCATAGCAGCTGACTCAGAAAGAGCTTGAGCAGGAAAATAATGTTCTTGCTTTACGGACCATGCCGATCTGAGATTATCTTGAAGCTTTGTCGACTTTGGTCCTCGTCCTAGAGGATGAGTTTGTGTACGCGTGGACGCTCCTGTAGATTCTCCTAACTGGACTCCACAGATTGACTTTCCCAACGACCGGCAGCTCCACATGCCCACCACATCGATCTTTTAACTCAATAGATATCCTACGAACTGCTTTAAATTCCAGTTCTGCGTCGTTTTATAGGACTGTCCATGATCAGCTTTGGCTTGATTTCCTCCAATAAGAAAATAAACAGTTGATGATCAGGAATCCGTAAACGTTCGTGCGTTATGTTGGATTTTCCATCGAAGTCGGTGGAAATCATCGTTCAGATTGTTCGTCTGGATAAATTTCTTCAGTAAACAGTTAGTTTCGTTTGGCCATGTTGTTACTCCCCTATCGATCCGTTCAGTCCCAGACCTGGCGTTCAGTGGAAGTTATTACAGATATTTGAGTGTGATCTACAGGCGGATCGTGGAGATACGGTCAGAGATCACTGCACACTCGTTCGCAGAGTAGTTCCAAATTTCACCTGGTAATATGTTGGCTCCAGGTACGTGTAGTAGAACTGTAGAAGGCACAACTCTAGAGTTGTGCGTGGAAGGGTGAAGGCTTTATGATAAGCCATACGACTTGTCCCAGACGCACGCTTCTAGATCTTACGGCTGATGTCAACCTACCTAGCAGAGTGGATAAGCAGTGCAACGTCTCAGTGGATACAGTATCACTACTATTCACCAGCTAGTTAGAGCATGGGGGCTGTCGTTGACTAGCAGCCTTCCAGCAATATTTGGGAACATGGTGACCGAGAAAGTTAACCGAGATCCGTCAAACATTAATGAAGAGACTTCTATCAGCTTAATTTAGTCATACGCAAGTCCAAGACTCCAAGTGTATGAACGAGACCGTCACTAGTACTGAACTAGCACTCGTAGCTCTAGATAGAGTACCAGATCTGAAGGTGAAGGTGTCTCTGAGCTCGAGCTAGTCTAAGACCAGATTGAGACGTGTCGTTAGCTTCTGTGAGAAACTTCGCTAGCTAGGAATGCGGAACTCGAGCTGACAAGCTCCTTTTAGATAGAACGCAAGTAATCGATGATCGATCGAGACTCGAGAGGCCAAGGAAATCGAATTCGAATCTCGATGCGTGCTAGCTAGGTAATTAGGAAAGTAACTAGTAGTGAAAGACGACAAACTTCAGCCTATTCTTACCAAGAACTAGCAAGGGAGTTGAAGGGACGACGTTCGACCAAATCTGCCAACTGTGATTACAGGATCACGAGCAGGTGTGGAAACTGTTGTACCGTCCACTCACGTGGTTCATCTTTTCATGACTCTACGGTTTCACGACCTGACAGAGTTAATAACTCTGTCACGTCGCGAAAACTCGAATTCGCGAAACTTCGTCATGTCATGTCGCCAATTTGCCAATCCTAAATGAAATCTGCATGTACTGATACTTGATACTTGATATCTTCGGTTTTATTCAGTAGAGGAAGCGGGCCATAGTAGGTACAATTGTGCAAATTATTAAATGAAACTCTCATGGCTAGGAAAGATATTCTGTACTGAAGTCTGATAATCGCAAATAGTCGCTAAACTAGAAGCCATTAACTAACTATTTGTTGAATTACTTAATCATTTTATCTAGAAATAATAATTAAATAATAATTAAAGATTTGATAGTAAAAGGCGAAAGGAACTCGCACCCGCTCTTGTACATGATCTTCTTGTAAAGGCTGGAATCCGTGTGATTTGACCTCTACTCAGCTAAACCAGTGAACAAACAGTCTGTAGGCGATGCTACTTCATGTCTACCTGTTCTATGCAGTAGTTTTGACTTACACGTGTCTTGACATTATAGAGGCGATTTGCGATCTTAAAGCTATTGATAGCGGTACTTAGCCCGGTCTTCTTCCCTTCGGGGCGTTAGTTGCTTGGCCCTTCGGGTCCTTCTTTCCCTTGTAAGGCTTGATGAGGTCCTTCCAACAATTAGTCTTCCAGAAGTGCGTTTGGCCTTATCCGAGAAAGACGCCAAATAACACACTGTCAGTCACTGAGCCGAAATTTTCGACGTTTATCCGTCCGATTTTTACCATTGCGACCTTCATTTCGAGTTGAAACCGCGTCGGAACAGTGACAGGAGTTCGCGGTCCATCGTCAGTAGTACTCAGTACCAGTAGTGCATGCGGATCGGGCGTTGACTTTCACCATTTATAGAAGGCAAATCTTCAAGTTTTCTGATTGCCAATTAACCCGACTGTGTTTACGGTATCAGTAACAATAGGGGGTGTCAAAGTTAAAGAATCAACGAAATATTCGGGAGCCGCGGGCGTGAGTTACGGATTCGGCAAGTCTGCGGCCAGTGTTTCCTGCGGGTACCCGCAGGAAAACGCCGCGGTCGTTTTCTTAACGGCTATTCACTGATTTTTTCTGATTTTTTTTGTAATGGATTCTCTGCTACTCTGAGTATTTATCTTGAGTGTAGAAACGGAAAAATAATCAATAATAAAATCTTGATGTTGAATCTCGGGCGCGATCTAGAATGAGCCGCGGTTTTATACAAACTTACCCGTGACAGTTTTACGTCCAGTTACCTCTCAGCCGTTCAAGAATCTTTTTTCTAAACTCTGACACCCCCTAATATACACATACACTGCGCCGCACTTTGCGATTGCTTCAAGTTTCTTACCTGTGCTGCTCGTTGAGACTTCACCTCGTAGAAATAAGAATGGGATTAAGGTTTTACACTAGTGATAACATCTCCAGCGCTCTTTTTTCTAAAGCTCTTAAACCCAGTCGCACATAGTAGCTTATCAGTTTTCTTTTTGCAGATTAGCAAATTTGGTAACATGGTACGTTTTTCACTCTAGAAACATGAGGTGACTTATAAAAGTCAAAAGAGGTAAAGTCTTTATTATATTCGTTTTTATTCTTTCAAAATGCATCGGACTGCTTTTTATAAGTAACCACAGCGTATTTGGATCAGATTCACACAACAGTAAATTTTTGTAACACTCTCAATCGAGAGCAGGAGGGTTTGAACTCTAGACCTTTCGCTTAGAGAATGAAACTCAACCATCTCAGCTATCGATATACAACCAGAATATAATATAAATTTTTTTTGAAACAAAAGAGACAACTTTTGCGTTCGAATGTTGAAACGTATGAATTCTAAGATCACGTACTATGCAAACGCTTCCATCTCAACAATTACAAAACATTAACATCCACTTCATTAAAAGTTGAACTGAAACGTGTAATCCAAAAGACAGGTCTATGAATTAGTTAATCTCACGAATATTTTCTACTCCAGTTGAAGAAAATCTCAATAGACTGAAATGTATGATCCTCAGTTTTATTAGTGAACCTAGCTTCGGGGGAAAAACTAATCGACAATAAACTATGTAAAGCTGGTTCCTTAGTGACCCAGTAGTGGAGAACTCTCCCCCGGTCTTTATACCATTTTATATTCTGATATATTCTTCAAATGCTACTGCGCTCACTTAACTTAAAGATGTATTAAACAGATTAATAAGATTTTCATATATAGCATGAAACCGTTATATGATAACATTTAGTACATGTCCCTATGTTGGTTAGCATAAATGTACGTCGAGTTCATAGTCTTTTCTAATTTGTACGTTCATTTTCAGTACAAGTTATGCAATGGTACGCTCGATCTTTAGAGATCTATAATGAAAGAAATAAGGTGAGAAATTATTACTTTTAAAATATAAATTCTTTGTTATTAATCTCTAAAATAGAGATAAAAAGAGTCGTAATCGCTATTCGATTGGGGATGCCTTAAGCCTCTCAAGTGTCAGCTATTGCCAAGCCTGCAAGAAGGGATAAATAACGATCGGATAAAGTGACTTATAGCAAGCGACTGCTTACGAGCATTAATATTCCTGTAAAATGTTACAGGAATATTAATGCTTACGTTTTCTACAACATTTAGTAATATTTTCTATGGGAGCTACAGGTATGTATTACGGGAGAGGTTTGATTAATTAAAGTACAAGAGAGAATCATCTCCTTCGATTCTAGTTATTAGTATTCTTTTAGTAATTTTGTATTTCGTTTTATTTTTTCATGTCATCGTTCATTTCCTTCGTTCTCAGCGCTGGCTTTACAAACACTTATTTTGATTTTTGCCATGCGTTATCATAGCTACACGTATATTTTGGAAACCAGAAAAAAAATAAAAAATTTGTCGTGTAGCAAAACTTACGGACGGAGTCGTGATGAAAACTGAAAAAGTGGATGGAATCGTCGTGAAAACTGGAAAAAAAATCTAGATAAATCACTAATGTATAGCCCCGCAATTGCAAAATCACTAATGTATAGCCCCGCAATTGCAAGCAGAGCTACTTGTTAAAAAATATGATAAAAAATATATATGAATAAAAGCGGCATTTAAACCCAAAATCATGAATTTAAATCTGCTTCGGGAGTTACAGCCGATCCTGTAAATTGTAACGATTTACATGGAAAGTTTCCAATAATACGTCTGAGACGATCCTCCAGTACGTGATACTTACAACTACGGGCATGAACATCCCTTTTCAAAGCTTGCTGTAAAGTCTTATTTTCTGAATATATAATTGATTTAGGTTAATTCGGAACTCTCTTAGGTGGTTTTAGTTTCATAAATAAATTTTGTTAGCGTACAGAGGATAGATTTTATGGAAGTATTTACGTACCATCTTTGTTGGTGATACGTATGTTTGTAATAAAATTAGTCTTTCCATTATTACAAAAGGTTACGTCAGTGACCTTAAAACCGTATAGAACTGGTTTGAGTGACTCTTGCATAAATTTGACAAGTTTGTGAGATTAAGCACATTAGAAAGAGATTATCTTGTACATTCTTATTCTTACATTATATGAACCATAGCCAGATCGGAAAGATACAAAGTGAGATAATATGGGATAATTACTTGGTCGTACCCCCTGAAACCTGTTTTCTCTTGGTCATGCCCATGAGCTTTTCAAGTCTTCTTGGTCATACCGCGTGGAGATCTCTCGGTCTTGAATCTGACGTGGAGATGATGTTATTTGTGATCTGACTAGACGCGTGTAATCTAGCATGACAAGATCAGATCATTCACTGTTTGAGGTTAATTAAAATTTCTAATTAATCTAAATGACTCTAGACTATCATTCGTGGTGGTCGATCTAAGTGGTCGGTATTTCATTTGGTGAATCGATCTTAATCGAAATGATCGCATATTATCATTTATGAGTTGATGTTTTAAAAAATAATTTAATTTGTTAATGACTCACACATGTCATTCGTGATGATCCAACGACTATGAAGGGTTCTATGTCAAACTCCATGTCAGATTCAAAACCGAGAAATCTTCTGCGATGTAACCAAGAGAACTTGAACAAGTCAGGGGCGTACAAGAGAAAATTATTTTTAGAGGGTGTGACCAAGTAATTATCTTCATATAATATCTAAACTTGTGGTTTAACGGAAAGTAAACTTTCTGATCAACGCTTCTAACATTGACTCGCGAGATGTTGTAAAACTCTTACACATGTCGTATGTAAGAATTTTGACTTACATATGTATGATAACTTAAGGATTGACGACATTAGAGCTACTAATAGTGCGACTTAGCCTCGATATTCTTCTCCCCTTCGGGCGATGGTTGCTTGGCCCTTCGGGTCCTTCTTTCCCTTGTAAAGCTTGATGGAGTCTCTTCATCTGTTGGCTATTCATTGCCTCGCCTGTTTTCTTACGACAGTATGTGGCATGTCTATGCTCATGAAAACTGCTTTTTTCTTTTCCTTTTCTTTTCTCTGTAAATACCTATTCTACAGTTTACTTCTACACGGATTTCTACACGGATTTCAGTTCAATCTGTGAAATTGTAAATCCCTTCTGTAGTCAACTTATGCGGCGTCACGTTCTTGCGTTTCTTTTGAGTAAACTTCTGAGTAGTGAGGAGGTTCCGTCCTCATACTGTCCCACCGACTCCCATAGTGCCCGGGGAGTCCCGGAATATAGTGTTACGATTTTCAGTCGGTTTCCAGGATTACCGGTCTTGACCCATATCTGTCGGAAAATTTCCGAAGAAAATTTGAATCTTAATAATTTTAGACAAAATTTCCGACAAAAAGGTAAAACTTTTGGTTTCCCTTTCCATCCACCGGAAATGTACCGATTTTCGACAAAAACCTTCCAGAGAGTCCAAACTAGTCCATGGCACTTTAAGGTTGAATCCATTAGAGACCAAGATTGATGTTTTGTCACCAGTAAAGTATCTTTCTAATAAGGACGATAGTACGTAGATTCACGATGCGTGGCATCGCAGCTCTGGTTCAAAAGGCATTGCTCGAAGTCAACCACTCATGGAGACACATTCACTCTTTCTAAAGGTAGTCTTATCTAAACGAAGCAGCCAGCTTGCTGTTTTCGGTTTGATTCGTTAACTTTTATGTGTGGTGAGAAGAACGACAATCGTATACTGTCACTCAACACAAAAACCAAAAGAAGTTTGCTTGATCACACCCCTAGTAAGTTGCTTGTGTTTGATCGTACCTCTTGAATCTCGAGTATGACTACATGTGGTTGAGTAACCCAGAAGACTTTATTTTGTGGGTTTATATTTTGAGAACTGAGGAATTTAACCGTTATTCAGAAAATGCTTTTGATGATTATATTTTCATCTCAACTTTGAATCTGTGAAATAAAAAATTAAATTAAAATTTTTATCCGCTTTAACAAGTCATGATTCATCTCAATACAAACTACTCAGTATTGATAGAGAAGTGTTTGAATATGAAGATTTCGAGAGTTTTTGTAACAAAATAAAATCTTTCTTCAGACCGGAAAAACACTGTGAGAAAGAACCAAAAATTATTCGATGCCAATGAACAGAAACTGGCTTTTTCAGTTATTTATTTATCTTCCTGGTTTTCTTAATAGATAATTTGTCGTTTTGTAAAACTTTAACTAGCCAGATATCCGGCTCAGAATTCCATCCGGTTGAGAATACAAAGAATGTCGGTTACCCTCGAGCGTTCACTCGAGGTTTAACAATAGATTATTTGATCATATCTTTAACTAACTATCGACTGATTTGATCACACCTTTGAGTGAATATCGACTGTGAAATCAGTAAATTTATCATATTAATGACACGTCTGACTGCATACATTAGCTTTTTGAGCATGTATAATCTGGGATTTATTTTGTTGTTGAATTGACTTGAAAGACAACGATATGTAATCACGGTGAAGATAGTGAAATGATGAACAATATGCCAAAGTGATTGGTTTTAATTATCATAGTCATTCATAGATGTGCTCAAGCAATATATTGTTAAGAAAAATCTGATCAATCATAAAAGACCTACTGGAGTTGTGATCAAGCAATTTCTACAAATCCAAAAATCCCACCCTTCCGGGCTGGAGCTACATTTATATCTTGTTATAATCACACTCGGTATAGTTACAACTGTATTATAATCGTAAATATGAGTACGACAGATGTTTCCTAAATAAATTTAGCTTTTATAACACTATCACTTTATAATAGCTTATATATAACTATATTTAATTTTAGAGCTTTACAAAAGAATGTGACTATACGCAACACTATAAGATGATAATATACTAATATCTATATACGGACTAATGATATCTTCTTAGAGATGTTTGATCTCTATTTCAGCTAATGACTTTTTATAGTTATATTCAACTTATTCCGAGATGCATGCATAAAATCACCCAACTATACTTAGATTGCATTCAATATTTATTTTTTTATTCTTTTAAATTTATTCTTTTAAATTGTTTTAAAAGTGATAGTACGCATGGGAAACTTTATTAAGAAATAAAAGAGAATTACAGGAAAAAAACCGGTGAGTCCTTAATAGGATTTATTAAGAAAGGAAAGAGAGCTCCTTTTCAGTCTTGTCACGCCGGAGAAAAGAGTATCTTCTTCCCTATGTCTCAATTTCTTCCAGAATATACATCTTGATCCTCCTCTTCGCGAATCGTCTTAACTAGCGCATAGCCTGCACACATCTGAACTCAATGACACTTTGTGAGCATGCGTTAGATCTCTTAATCTTCTGAAACGTCTGCCGACAAGACTCAAATACAAGCTAACTCCTTAAGCTGACCCCTTACGTCAATTCACAGTCCGTGAGATTTTTCTCAAATAACGACTAGAAAATCCCTTGCATCTTCATTATAGCGTCAAGAACTGCAAATACCCAATCAACATCATAAATTGAGATCTAGCTTGATTTTCTCATCTTTCAAACCTCATAATTTTGTCATTAAGCTCAATTTAAAATAAATAAAATGCCCATGGGAAGCTAACAACAAGCTCTTCCACTTGGTGTAACGAAAATGAATATCTAAAAGTTACCAAAAATCCATTTTTAATCTTATGAATGTCTTTGCAGCTATAATGAAAACATCGAATTTGGACTTCGAAGCAAGAGTCATTCCACGACACGACATCCACCCCTTCTAAACATGTGCATCCTTCAGTATGCACGAGAGATACCAACCAAGGAGTGGATAAGCACTCATATCGTCTTGTCATCCTCCTTCTCATCGTAGTCAACTTTATCCTCAAGTTTACAACCGGATCGTCATCTTGAAGTTGCACTCTTGTCTTCATTTTCTCTAGATCCATGTCTTCTTTTCTCTTTTTCAGTCTTCATCCATTCGCTTGTCTTGAGTCACTCCTTCTAAATCTACACATCTTTCAAAATCGTTCGAGACATAAAATGAGTAAACCCTCATACTCTTGAACGTCTCTCATCCATCAAGTTGAACCTCATCGTCAAGGTTTGTGACGTAATAGACGTCACTTGTCCATCTCAATCATTATCATGTATCTTGATTGTAACCCTTAACCTCAACCCAATACATGTCATCGTACATATCTTTCTCCTCTTTTTTGCTTTTTGAAAAAATCCACTTTTTTGCAATCAAAATCTTCAACCGCAACTATTATTGTCTCGTTGTACAATGGTGTCCTTCTCAAACATCGTATTTCTTTATTTTTTATTCAAAACTATTGCAACCTCCCAAGCATCATCCTCCTAACCCCAATCACCTTCAGCAATGACTTTCTTCCCGCTTGAAGCCATCCATGTCTATCATCTTATACAACATCCGTGCACTCTCATTCACTCTCATCATGTCGTTCATCCTTGATGATGCCAACGATGACATCAATAGACTTTTTTGTAGTACACTCACTTGGTAAATATTCTAATGAAAATTCACAATAGATCGAATAGACTTGCACATAGACCTTGGAAATCTCAAAATAAATCCAAGCAAAAAGATTAAATGATGGTATGATAAGTGAATCACATTATATTAATCAAGAAACCAATCACTATGATAAAAACAGACATAAGGTAAAATCATGTCTTTGGTCAAAACACTATAAGGTTAAATAATTATGATAAGAAGGATATTTCTAAATAGTTCTACAAACAACAAAAGAGTACATCATAGTTAATTCATCTTGAGAGTGAATCTTTTCATGAAATTATAAGATCATGTGCTCATAGAAAGTTATTTTTAATAAGATATTTCTTTATATTTTGGTATTTAAAAAAGATTCTATAAAAGTTTATTAATAAACTATTTTTATTAAATTTCTTATGTATTGAGTGATATTTAATTAAGAAATATATTTTAGATAATATTGTGACATGGTATACACATACTGGAAGCAATATGTATCTACATATCTCTAAAGTTGTTTAATCTGAGAAAAAGTACAAGAACTGTAAATATGTATTTCTACTGATATCAAGAACATCCCAACTATCTCGTCAAGTGTTAAACTTAGTCATGCTCAATGTTTCGGAGAAGTTGAATATGGGAGATGAAACGAAGACATGAAGTTCGTGAAAATCGTACTCAACGAAACTAGCCAGATGTAATACATCACTTCTCTAACTTGATTAACTTTAACAAATAAGAATCAAGAACCAATTTATTTGTAGTTTTGCCAAGTAGTCGATTGATAAGTTAATCAAATAAGAATCAAGTATCAATTTATTTTGTAGTTTTGCCAAGTAGTCGATTGCTGAATGAATAAAATCGTATACATCTTATTTCCAAAAAGTATTGCTTAAAAGTATTGCTTAAAAGTCACATTGTTTTATTGCATGTAATACTTTTCTTAGACACAAACATGTATTCCATCTTCACTAGCATATCTACATCCTCCAACGCCAATTTGATCGATCATTATATTTTGGTTTGCATCCAAGTCGAATAAAAAAAATACGTTCAAAAATACCTAGTAGATGTGCTTGCAAGCTCATTATGTTCTCAGTTAGACTTTGTTGTTATAGAAATTCGGGCAAAAGAAAGAAACAAACCTGCACCGCGTACACTATATGGAGGAACTCATCATGATCATGAATCAAAAGTTTAATCACTTTATCTTATCCATTGCGTCACCGAACGTTGAGATTCTAATTGACTATATTATATGTATCAACATAATAAAAGTTGATACATAAAAGTTATGAAATACACTTTTAAAAGTCATAAGAATTGAAAAAATATATTATATTATTCTTCTATAATATTATAGTCATATATAATGACATCCTAGTGACTAGTGTTAAACAACATAACTAATTATTGGTTTATAAAATTATTGTTAAGAAGTCAACTTATTATCTGTCTTGTATACATTTTTTATTACATTACATAATATCATTTACTTTTTTTCGAAATCGTTTATGTTCTTTCCCGCCTTCTTGGCTCGGTGTCCAGAGAGGGTTAGAGCATAGTAGATTTTACTTTTATTTTCTGAAATTCTCGTTATTGTTTTTTGTATATTAAAATGTGATCGAGTTTGGAAAGTTCCTTCTACTAAAATATGAAATGAAAATTTTTTAAATCTTTATTTAAAAAACATTTTTAAATTAAGTATGACGTAGTACTTTAATAGTGTATATCTAATAATGATATAGTACTTTATCTATGTATGATATAGTACTTCATTGTTGTGTATTATTATAGTTTAGTACTCTGCAATATCTTTTCTTAATTCTTGTATGTAATCTTTGCTATATACAGATAATTTCATTTTCATTTACAATATATTTATCTATCTATATATATTTATATATAGAACAGTTCGTGTTAAATATTTACCTATTGCAAACTACATCAGAAATTTACATAAGAGATATATACTGATACACGAGTAAGAAAACAGTGACTTCGTCCCCACATTAAAAATAACCCCAAAATAGTTTTGAACGAATGTAAGTACAAGGTGAATACGGAAGAGTGGTAACATGTAATGCTTACTTGTTGGAGCATTCAGCGAATGAACATAACTTAGGTTAGACCAAGAAGAAACGTGTAGGGGTACATTTCCAAGATGTACCCCTTAATGGCAGTAGGACAGAATATAAATGCGATTCCTAACGAACTGAGCGAAAGACAATAATAATTGAGCCAGCAAGCGCAACAGCTAGAATGTCAGAAGAAATTAGAGGTTAGAAGCAAATCTCCAACAAAAGTCAGGGACACAGCCATAGATATTGAGTAGGGGTGCACTGAAACACCTCATTACCACAAGGTACACGCAGAGCATGCAACAGAACACACTTCCGTCGCACGCACCTCAACTTGCTCTCTGACTTCATCAGCACCCAACAGAGAGAATTAAGCTGGAAATGAGTAGGAAAAGAGGTCAATCAGATGAAAACTTAACCGACTCATCAGGCCCTTATCGATCCAGGAGTTTCTTTTCAGTTCTAGGGCATCTGGAAAACTCCCGTTCTTAGTGTAGAGGTAGATCCGTGAAGAGAAAATTCCAAAAAAATTAGTGAAACACGTTGTATGTCAAGCAAGAGAAAACCAGAAGGAAATGAGGGGTACAAAGCAAGAAGAGATGATCCAATGCAACATAACGAAAGTAAAAACAGAGCCTGTGTGACAAAGAGAAAACGGAATACACATGGATTTCATAGAGGCAGAAACCGAACTGCATCGTATGCTCCGAATGGTTCCTTATTGACATAAAGCTGTTTATACAGCGTCAGTTTGGAAACACAAGGCCGATCACAGAAAGGGAAATGATAAAGGTTGTAAAACTACCTTAGAAATATATATTATTATTATTCTCATACTGATTCTCATTCTCACTAGTCAGCACACTTTCTCCACACCATGTCGTCCACATCACATACCATGCCTTGACTCTTAAACATAATATGCACAATAATAGAATGGAACAATTTTTTCGGGTCTCATCACACCAACCGAAAATACCAAAGAAATTTTCAGCCAGACACAGTTCCTGGGTAAAACTCTGGTGACGACCAGAGATTTAACGTGTATTGCAGAAGTCTTTTGCACTGTGTAACTGAACATCACAAGGTCAGTTACCAAAGCTTATTGTATTATGACTTCCAAGCCACTACTGACAGCCCTTTAGACCCTTTGTGTGCAGACGGGCATCCTAAAGACAGTGAGATGAGGAAAACTGACCTTTCACTCCGTAGGCCTGCGAAGAAAATACCCTCGGTTCAACCATAGACCCGAACTGAGTCCAAAGAGTGTTCAGGAAATGAGAAGAGATCGTGCACAATTCCCTTGCATATACATCCTCTCCATTACAAACTTGATATACTAAATTGCTTCTTCACTATCTTACAACGTGCAAATCCAGTAATCCTTTTTGGGTTTTGTGCTATTGCGACTGACAGGTTCTCTTGAATTCTTGCACAACTGGCTCCAGATCGAGCTCTATGCCGACAAATGACCAAGTTGGAAGCATCTTGATCTTTGACTGTTTAGTAAGTAAGATACTCAAGCCTGCCCTGGGGCCAAGAATACACATCGGGTATTCTAACTTCAAATTGTGCAGTAGTCCTTCAGTAGTTGTCTGGCTAGGTGGCTTGCGCCACTGTTTCTATAAATAAGATGAAGGTTGTAAGCTGCCTCTCTGTGCAAGTTACAGTGACCAAGCTCACGATCTGATGTTATCTTTCTGGGAGCTTCCCCGATCAAAATCTCTGCGGATTCATGCGGCAACTTGACAAGCGGGCGGTCTTTCTCGTGGTGACTCAATACCTTCTCATAGTAGTTGACGGCCAGTGGCAGAAGACCAACGTGGTGGTATGCCCGAGCTAAACTGAAGTTCGACTCCTGATGCATAAACGTGCATAAAACTTAGTACAACTATCATCAGCAACGAGGAGAAACCTGAGCAGAGTTTCAGACTGAACTAGAGACTAGAGTGGAAAGAGATAATAATTGCTTTTCTTAAGAATCGACCTAACAACAGAAGTCAAAACATACCTGACTATGATTCACGAGCCTCTGGTACTTGTAGAGAAATGCAAAGCCTTGCATAACACACTGACTGCGATTACTCAGCCTGAATCCCAAGGATAGATTGATAAAAGAGGTACCTGCAAGCACAATACGCACAAGTTTATGTCTGTGAATATTAGACAGATAACAGATCAAAATATTAGCACGGTGGTAAGCGCCTTCTATAAGAGCAATTAAGGAAGGACGAAAGGATGCTCACCTAAACAAAGGTTTATGAAAGGATTTTCAGGCTGAAGCTTGTATGCTTGAAGATATTCTCGAAGAGCTCCTTGTGGTTGGCTGATCATACTAAACTGATGTCCTGAAATTAGCATTATAGGTACGCAATCTGGGTACTTTGCCCTCATTGATAACATAAACTTATTATGCTTCGGGACTCGAGCCTCCGATCTGGAACACAACACCCAAACTTTACTAGGCAGATAATCTCAAGTCTACATAAGTTGAGCATTTCAGCGAGCAGCAAAGTAACAGTTTTGACTACAACGTACTACGCTTTTCGTGCCTGCTAATCACAGCTGCGAACGCTACCTTCCCGGGTCATAACGGCTATCTTCCGGTTTCAACAACATGAGACTTCCAGAAACTGACAATATTGATAGTCCAAAACCATATACTGATAGGCCATCAACTACCTTGCAGTGAGTAAGACAAGAAAATAATGAACCTGGCTGATCTACATGGCTGAATATCCTTTAGACAAATTTAAACGTACATATTCAGTCAGATTTCAGAACCGCACCTAGAAATGATTTCGTAATAACGGTTCCAAATACTCGTGCTGTAGGGGCGTTGTACCACCATGTACTTGATACAATCAAATCCGTAGGTGCCATCCCTTGTCTGATATGAAATACCTACGTGGATAGTACATAATATCAAATATCAAATATAAAAAACGCTAAACACAATTCATCGTGCTTCACACTTCCTTAGCAGGAAACAAAGTCATTATAGACGTCAAACAAGGACTGCAATGAAAAACAAGACGAGGTGGCAAAAGAATTCACACAGCTGTGCTTGAACTGTCAGAATCTCTTCTGCTCTCTTCTCAGCCCTCTCTTTCGTAAGCACTATCCAACTGACAGCTAAATATGACTCAAACTATCTGGACACAAGAAACCCAGCAAAGAAGTACCGTACGTGCACCCAAATTACGAAGCTCATCTCTCTTTTCTTGCCCCAGCCCTGATCCAGCTTGCAAGGTGTGATGAATGATCTCCAAAGCCTCCCAGTACCTCTTTGTGGTTAACAATATCCTGCAACACTGCGAAAAACCCATGGACAGGACACCCGAAAATTACTGTCTTCGAATCTAATATCACGGTTTTACTGATTTATTGCAGATGTCAAACTCAGGACTTAAATCTTGAAGACAAGAAACACATACTTTAAGAATCAGCTGGTAGTGTTCTTCATCCTTCAACAGGTTGGGCAGAGGACGTTTCTTACGGCGAACCTCCTGCATCACCGCCGAACATCTGTCAACCTCACATAAGCTCCGTAACGGTACTTCATTTCTCAAAAATTTTAAACCCTTACATGAACAGCCGAAGCGCGCACTCTGTTCTCGATTACATTCGACATTATTAGGCATGCCCGCCATCGTTTCCTTCAAAGTACATCAGAAGTTGTGATGAAAACCAAATTTCTGGATATGAATCTGGTAGATTATGAAACGCCCACCATGATACACGATAGCATGCATAAAGAATAGTAAGTTTCGACTCGTACCTTTGGTACTGGTTCTTCTTCTGGTTCGTCTTCAGAGTCATAAGTCTGACCAGCAGCTATAGCTGCCGCCTTCTTGTCGTTCTTTTCGTCTACTAACTTCTGTAGCTTTCTTCTGGCTCTTGCAGCTTTGACCCTACGGATGAACCCGAGGTGGAAACAATGTCATATACGGAAGGAAAGTAGGAAAAACGGGAAAAAAAGACCGAAAAGCCTTTTTCTCTCATACAGACTGAATAAAAGTATAAAACTGCGAGGGATCTTACATATCTGCGCTGGAGAGCACGGGCCGGAACCCATGGAACACCTCATCAGGAGGTCGTTCTTCTAGCCAACCTGCTCGCTCCACGAGCACACTCTTCCGCAGCCTCTTTGGATTCTTTACCTGCCGTAGGGAATGGTGGAGCAAATCACCCCAGATGTCAACCCAGATGCGCTGTTACCCAGATGGAGCCAGCAATCAACCTAGATGTTAATGCAACAGCGCACGTTGACTGAAACTTTACAGAGCGGTGCAGACTGGCGAAGAAACCAGAAAAGGACTGACGTCGGACGTAAAGCAGAAAAGGGTGGTAGCTCTTTCTTACATTCGAACAACTTACACACTCCACGAAATAAGGCGGGGGAAAGATCAAGCACAAACTGTGCGAACTCAGAAATCAGTGAGCAAAACAATAAAAGTCAAAAAAGGAAAGAGAAAGGGTAAGCACTGAAAATTTGACAAAGTTGGAAACAGTAAATAAATCGGTCAACTGGCACCGCAAAATTCTCCTTCCAGGACAAGACATTTTCGAACAGGGTATGTCTTTTCAAACCTTGTGATTTCGACTCTCAAGATACAACGTTTCCTGAATTGCCGGAACTATTGTATCCAGGTACTGCTGATACTGTCCTTGCGCAAGATACAAATCTGCCAACTGCTTCCTTACTTCGCCCTCTTTCCACCATGGGAGTATCTCTTCTGCGTCAGCCGACTGCAGAGCAATTTCTTCATATACAGTGGGTCCCCCGTCAGTAAAGATCCCAACCAAATTAGGTAACATATTTTCAGCAAATAACCTGCACAGCTTTAGTGTACGAGTTAACGAATCGATCCCAACTGCGATATAAGATTAAGACGTTACCAGAACCTGCGGGAGGTGACAAAAGCGAAATGGCCTCATCACGGTGTCCATTTTCACTCAAAAGTGATGCCAAAGTAAGTCGAGTTTCTATGTGCTGCGGAAGCTCCTCCAGAACTGTAATTAACAAAACAACCCTGATTAGCAAATGGGTACTCACTTCCTCCGTGGTATTTGCAATTAACATAAGCCGGAAAGAAACGAAAAACAAGAGGGCTACCTTTGTGATACAGATCAATGGCAGCTTTAGTTTCCTTCAAAGCAACATTACACTCTGCCATCTTGGCGCTTAGGACAGCCTACACACAATGCAATCAACATTCTATCAGTGCTGATGACTACAGGAGAACCTCTGCTACTGTTCCCCTTTCAGTGAAAAAGGAGAGTAATGTTCCTAGTTTGCACGCAAATTTGTTTCAGTCTGATTTCTTACTAGTAGATAAAAATCACTTTCCTCTCGACAGCTACTAACACAGAGATAGGCCATTCGAGTCCTAGAGGCCTCATACGGACAACAGAAAGAAATATCTTGCCTGCTTCCTAGTGTGTACTGAAAAAGAGAAAGAAAGGAGGTACATTATCAAATGTCTTATCACCACGAAGCATCCCATAATAATTCAAGGCATACTGATGCTCCCCTAAAGCCAAGTAGGCGTCTCCAACATCCATAACCAAATCGGCTAAGCCCTCAATCCGCTCCTCTGATAGGTCCTCGAAATAGCTCTGAACACAGGTCCACAACGAAGAGCGAAAACTTTCACAAAATATCGAGAATTCATACAACTTCAGACACCTATCAACATTACATGGAGACAGCACAGAGACCATAAACAACCTGAGGCGGAACTGCAAGGTAAAAGAAAAGTCAGAGTACGACGTGTATACGACACCTCGGCATCTTCCAAGCTTCCCAGGTATGCATGACATATTCCAGCTTTGGTAGATAAGTCTATAGGAAGATTTTGATCTGGACAATACAGCGTTGCTGCATGATCTATGTGAGCAATTGCTGTCGCAAACTGCCCCCTTTCCATTAGCAACTCAGCTAGAAGATTCACTGCTGTCAGGTCAGCCTCTGCCGGATGCTCTTCTATTAACTTCTCAAGCACCTGTATAGCTCGATCACAGTGTCCCGTCTTGTGATGCATCTGTAGTCCAGAAAACTGTGGTCTGTTACCTTCTCGCTGGACCATTTCACCCTTTTACACTTAGGTACTTCTTGTACATGCTCAATCCTTTGGCTGACCTAACGTGCTATCGTAGTTGCAACTAAAGTCCAGGATCTGAGTCTACGTTCAACATCTACTTTCAGCAACCAGATATCGGTGGATGCAAGATATCAAAACAATACACGCCTGCTACATCAGAATTCCGTTGTTTTCAGAACGAACTTACCTTGGCAACCATCTTGCATACCTCAACGTCACTCGGACGTTGCAGTAGAATCTGCTCAAACGCCTCTGCAGCTTTCTGGTATTCGTGGTGTTCGGCAAAAAGAGATGCTCGGTCCCACTTGGCATCTACATCATCTGGATCAGCTTTAACTGCCTTCGCCAAGCAGTAAATCACCTGTCCAATGTTCCCTTGCTCCCTGAACCATCACGGATCTTCTTCAGAATCAGATTTGAAATTCACGTTTAAGTTCGTGATGACGGAGACACCTGGTATTGTCATAAAATTAACCTGACCAACTCAACTACTCCCAAGCAGGATCATGATCAGTACGTGACCAATGAGTTCCGCAGCGACCAAAGTCGCAGTCTCACCTAATTTCCCTATCGTGAAAGTCCTCTACTTGGAGTTCTTTTAACACTATGCTGGAGACTGCAAGATTTCCAGAATGGATAAAGTATCAGCCGTAAAATTTAGTAGATGCCTCAATATATCCGGATTTCCATACGCAATATATAAAATGTAAAATCCGTATACATAACGAAAGTTGGAACATATGCTTCGTACATTGACCATGATGCAAGCCGCTTCCACAAAACAGAATCTTTAGGAGTAAGGTGTGCAGCAATCATGTAAAAATTCAGCGCCTTCTTCCTATCCCCCATGGCGTCGTACAGCAATCCAAGAGTGTGATACGAATCCGGTACATTTGGCGCAATGCGCACACACTCCTTCAGTAACTCTACAGCCTGCAGTCGCCTGTTGTAAGTAAACGTCCTTCATATAGGTCAGTCTTCAGAGAAACAATTCTCCTTTAGGAACTTTCAACCTTTCTGAGACAGACACTGCTGGGTAACATGAACGAAAGATAGTCAATGAAGAAGCCAAGCGTTTGCATGGAAACAACAGAGTTACAAGTCGTTCGGCTCAAAGCTGTCCCACATGTCAGCAGAGAATCTGCATCGGTTGCCACATGCACAGCTGATGAAGAGATTTACTAAGCTGTTCTCTGGAGGAAACAGGATAACGCATCGAGAGCTGACCTCCTCAAACTTCCCCATAGCGTAGAGCAGATTTGCTTCTCCCAGCATCTTTGCAACTTCAGGAGTTAACTTTTTTGAACGTCTCCCAAGCTTCCTCCTCTACGATAACAACAGGCAATTGCCGCATGGTGTCAAGTGCAAAAGACATCTATGTACATCGTGAAGCTCTACATTTGCCGGGGAAAAGAGTGAGTTCTCAGATACTGAGAGAAACTCATTGTGGTCCTTTACAACCAAAGTTTGACGTCAGGTCGTCCTAGGAAGCATCCCAAACAAATCTCAAAACTAGCCCCACCGAAATAAATGATCCCCGAAGTACTACGGGGCCGCTTGTCAGACATTCTCAGTCACAGTTCCCTCACCAGCCGAAGGAACAACGCTAATGAGAGCAGGTGATGAAGATAGACGCTCAAAGGCCGGTTAGCGAGAATATAAATAAGCGTGCGACACGCACTTAGCTTCTGTTCAGAAGCAAGTCCGCCCTCTGTACTCAGAGAACTCAAAAGGAAGAGATTTCAAGTAATGCAAAAGATCAAGTACTTCGCAGCTTGGAGCGCAACAGCTCGTTCGAGAGAAAAGAAATACTGTCATACTGCAGAGGACGGTGTTCATGTATAATTGCAAGTCCTAACCTTCTTTCGGCGCCTTCGTCGAGAATTACGCCAAATTCCGAATCCGGCCGATTCCCATATTTCATCAACACTGGCGCCAAAAACGTCCTCCGGCGCCTTGGATGACTTAGATTTCGCTGCCCTACCAGGAAATCGCGGACGATCCACTCAGAGAGATCCACTATGTCACAAATCTAAAACTGCAAATAGCACAACATTCCAACGACTCTGTAATATTTAAAATAAGATCCATCAACTAACAATTTCTACCTCTGAAGCGCTAACGCTTTCCGCTTCCGAGCTGCGAGTGCCTCGTATTCGAGCTTCTGAAATTGCTCAAAAGGCATAATGCCACTCTCATTCTCCTCTGCAAAAGCCAGGGGATCCATCCCTGTCCCGAATTCCAACTGGTATTCATCGTTATCGTCGTTCTCCTCCCCCACGTCTTCATCGCCTGCAATGTCCTCATCTCCGTCGTCCTCCTCCACGTCGCTAGACGCTCCTGCTTCAATTTCAGTCTCTGCCCCTTCGCCTTCTTCCATCTCCATCTCACCACCCGAACTCATGGCAAGAAATTTGCAAACTTCCTTCAAACTGTTTTATAGGCTGAAAAGTTGAACATATCTCAACCTCAACGCGCAATGCCAGTTTACACGCCTAGCCAGTTCCAAATAGAAGGAGCAGCCAGACTGAAGTATCTCTATGCGTTAATGACTCGCGCCGCTTTACGCAAGAACTCAATTCATTTTGGAACCCGGCTAACTCCCTGGATAGGGGTTTAATTCATCGCCTCCCGAGGATCGTACGAGCATAATGAAACTCCACCGGAGCGCAAGCAATCACCGAAAACCAGGAGTTAACATGAAACAAGCACCGCGCGTGGTCTACAGACAGATGGAAGAACAGAAAAGATGAATTGGACTGAACGTGCACGAGAGTGGGTATTTAAGTAGCGTTTATGAGGTGCTGCTAATTTAGCAAAAAGAATTTCCTTTCACTCAAGTCGTCTAAACCGCGCAATGTTCTGAGCCTTACATTCTCGGAAGAAAGTTTGATTAGCCAGTGGATTAGCCACGAGTTAAACTAACATATTTGCTCACCTCATTCATGAAGGGAAATCACCGTTCTCCGCTAGTCAATTAATTCGGTCATCTTCATCCAGATGGGCCAATTCGCCTACCGTTTTTTTATATGTGCCCCAGGCCCCCAGTCTATGGAGTATCGGAACAGCACACTGAGTGCAGTACATCGTTCACGACAGATAGACGACAAAGAGCCACACCGAGCTCGACCAACGTCCGATTTCACACACTTGAGAGTCGAGTGTAAGCAGGGATTCGAGGCGCTCCCCACCATATACATGTAGGAGCTGTTTGTAAGGCTCGTTTCGCATGTGGCATGAGAAGCCTCAAGCACGACCCCAGTTGATTCAAGTGTCCGTTGTGAGACTTGACACTTGTACACTTGGGTGAAAATCAATGATTCATGCATTAGAGTCGATGATTAGACTGTTTGGGACCGAGATTTTATAAAAGAACCTCAAGAGCAATTATCAAGGCCTGCTTCTACAAACATAAGTATAGTATCAGACCTAGATGAAAATTATGAAACATTTCTATCTTCTTCTTGTTATGAGACCAATTTATTCTTGTATCATATCGTTATGTGCAACGAGTCGAGTTCTAGCACATCATAGTTTATCTGGTTCAAGATGGCCAAGTCGAGTTAGTGGTGTCCGACTACATGGTTATCACCTTTATTCCATTTAACCCGCTAGGTATGGTGATAAGGTGTCCGAAGAACAATCAATCTCAAGCTGGTCACTCATCCTCCATTACCAAACCATGTACGACCTAATAAAGCCTCAAAAAATTTAGTTTTTAAAATATTAGCTAATGAAGTAAGTACAAGTAAATGAACAGAAAATAAGAAGGAAGGAGCAGAAAATAATACATATTGATTTCTAATAAAAGATCAAAAATAAATTATAACCACAGTAATTTATGATACAAAATTAAATACATATAATATCCTCATTCAAAATATAAAATAAAGATTATTTAGCTTCTATCCAAGAAAAATTATTTTCTATGGTATAGATATATAGAAATCTTTGACAAGTTTAACCTAGTAACAGTACATCTTTATAACTGCATCTTTCTAAATGATGAAAGTAAAAATCATGTACAAAAGATATTCGATATGAAATTTTTATATCATTTCTTCTATGTTCCTGCAAATTTCATTTATTATTAACTGATGAAGAGGAAGATTTAAGTTGACTCATGGATATTAGCGAGTACACAATGGGTATAGAAAGATCCAAAATTATGTAATTAAGGTATCAAGCAAAACTCGTAAGTAATGATTATGATATAATAAGAGTCTAGGAAGTATCCTCATGTCGCACATGACGTTTGGAGTCTTCCATGTGGTGACCATCCTGAGCAACCAATACTGGAATTCTTATGGATTTCATTATCTTGAGGAACAACAAATGCTGAAATGCTTATTGATTTCATTACCCTAATGTCAGAGAAGCACACATATCGAGAGGAAAAGCATCACAGCAATACCCTGGTTTAGAAAAGATTAAGTAATTTTTGCACGAAAAAAAACTAGATAAATTCTCATTGACTCAATCGAACAGAATAGAGTACTCAATCCCAAGTACATGACCTGGATGTTAAAACCCCCTGAAAGAAAGACCAGAATAGAACCATGATCAGAATGATGAGAACTGCAACTGATACCCCTCTAGCTAGTGCTCGCAGGTACCCGTATGGGAAGTGATTCTCATAAATATATATAAGTTCGAAAACTAGCTGCAAAAGGTAAACCAATCAGAAGACGATGTATAGTGTATCAAAGGTTGGGGGAAAAAACGGTTTACAAAGCGTGATGAGATACTAGGTCCAGCCATGCGTGATAAGGGAAATAACACGACTAGTCGGAAAAGATCTTTACATGAGTTCCTGGTCTCGGAATTCCACGTCCGGCAATCCAATTTCGTAGCAAGCCATATTTCCTCATCACTTATTTCTAGACTTCCATGCATATTTGATATTTCCCCGATTATCTTCCATGCATATTCACAGCATGGCATGTCCATTAACTTAGTACCTAACCCTTCCGGTCGGAACGGTTAGGTAATAAATTAATGTCACTGGAAATTAATATTTTTTTAAGTATACAGAGCCCCGGTAGTTTAGAGAGAGCGCTTCTCTGTACAATGCTTATGGGTTATGTTTTAATGAAAGCGTGATTCATGGCTGACTTATCATTTAACATACAGATAAAATTTGTAATTTTAATATTACTTATTTTATACATATAGATCTAACAGAAACGAGGCAGTGGGTTATGTCTCAATGAAAGCGTGATTCACGGCTGACTTGTCATTTAGTATATAGATAAAAACTATTAATGTTAATATTACTTATAAATATATACATAAAAAAACCTAACAGCAACGAGGTTTTACAACAGAACGATACAAGAGACTCTTAAACATAACCCTCCTCCAAATTGACCCGGTCAACCAGTCTCCTCTTTCAGTTTCTCTCTTCGTTATTAAGGATAAGGATAAAGTCTTTATCATGTCCATTTTTATACCTTCAAAGGACATCTGACTGTCATTTATGGATAGCTATTTAATGATATGATTACTCACTAAATGACCAGATTCATACAACAGTAACTCACCTCCAACCGAGAGCAGAAAAGTTTGAACTTTAGATCTTTCGTTTAGAGGTCTGGAACTCAATCATCTCAGATACCTATCTTATGTACTTGTTTTCGTCTCGGAACACGTGAACAGAAAAACTTTGCATGCATATTTTTGGACGCAAGCAGTCTCTTATTATCTAAACATACTAATCTTATTACAATTGAAGATAAAAGAATTTTTGAGATTATTAAAGCTCATACAGGTTATTCTACAACCCCTTGTGTAGAATTCTAGTTCCAAGTCATGGATTTGAGCGAGAAATACTATAATTTAAACTTCAGACATTCCTAAACCAGAATGGTGGTGGAAGATGTTTTGGACCGGTAAGAGTGCATATTATTACTTCTCCGTTAGTATATAAGAGTTTAATTTCTCATAAAATTTGTTAGTGAATATATTTGTACTCATTTTTTGTCAATATACAAGAGTTTATAAACTCTTGCATAAATAGATTATCACCAAACTTGCTAATGCATATTTACTTCTCCATTAATATGCAAGAGTATAATGTATCACCAAATTTGTTAGTGAGGAAAGATGTGATCAGGTTTAGGATAAATATTTACTGTTTATATAATCCTCTCTTATACTCATAAGACGTGCACTAGTGCACATATAATCTTCATCTATTCAACTTTCTATCAGTATGCAAGTGTTTAATTTATCATCAAGTGTTCTTCTAAAGAGAATATTTGCAATAAAATGAGATCAAAAGTTCAAAAAAATATTTAACTCATCAATGATCGTGATTTCTATGTTGTAACAGCACAATCAATCCGTTTGTTTGACTTTTGTTTACTAATCATTCTGTTTGTACTGATCGGGAACCTTAACACGAAATTCTCGAACACGCGACATCTCAAGATCTCTTCCGGACGCAGATATCGACTGAGAATAAGCATGCTAGATCAACTTCGGTATGTTTTGTTCTCTTTATGTTACAGGAAATATTATACGTGTTATATGGATATTCTAAATTAAATATAATAAAAATTAAATTAATAATTTAAATCTTATATGTTAGTTGTTTGAAGAACAATGAAAACGTCATTGAAAAATTCATTAGTGATGTGTAGGTCTACGCGCTTCAGAGAATACAAGTCCGACAGCCTACTACACTAAAATGATACATTAATAAATACATTTATTTATTACCTAATCTTTCCTGTCAGAAACATTAGATAATAATGAATGTAGCTTGCAGCCTTCTTCATATGAAGATGGAAGAGGTGAATAAGCAAACAAGCTGAATAATGAAAATAATGAGAATCAGTGCACTATCCCTCAAGTTTTTATTTTCATTTCATCCAAGGAACATTGTGATGACAACCTTATTGCTAGGAGGTCATTTAATATTTTAATATGACATGAGAGCTAAATAAATAATAAAACATTTCAAAGTTTTTACTTTAACAGATACAGTACCTCGAGCTTTGATTTGACACTTGTTTGTTGAATATTTTCTTTTGCTTAGAAATTGAAATTCCAAATTCAACACCAAAGATTAAAAATTTAAAGAAATCTAGTCTTCTTAGCCTTTCATATTGATCTTCAGAAATACATTCATTCATTGTTATTTCAAATATGCTGCAATTTTAGCGGTTTAAAAGATTTTGAGATTTTGACATTCACTGATGTAATTTTTAAATTCTTTATACATGACCCAGACCTTCTTATAATGATTTTCTGTTGAACGTGACCCAAAAGCCTTTTCTAAACATTTCTAAAATATATTTGAGAATCAAAATATATATGTTTTAGTTTGATTATTCAATTTTATTTTGGTCATAGCTTGCTCGGATACAAGTACAGTTAGACTTAAACTTGATCATTTACTTTAAAGAAATTTAAATATATAAAATATCTTATTTAAATTAGATTGGATTAATATTAATGTAGGAACTAATAGTCTAAAATTTGAAGTTAAATTAAGCATCATATACACAATCACTAAAATACAATATATTTTTTAGGATCACACGTGATAGAACAAAATTTGTCTAAATGACCTACTGAATTTTTTTCCACGTATGAGAATTTTACAATATAGTTCTCCATTTATTCATTAGAAAGCATGTGTTTTTAGTTGGAGTCACTTTTCTCATGAAACCCCGATCTCGGTTCAAATTTTTTCCCTTCCTTTTTATCGCACTTTCTTTTAGACTAATCTAGCGCAATCTTGACTTTATTTCTGCATTAGATTTTGAATGCATTGTACCGATAGGTTCTCCTCATCGAGTTCTAGAGTACATTTGGGGGAAAATTACATTTGTATGTATGATGATATGTGCTGTAAAATACAAATTTCTGAGAGCAGTCCTTAAGAACAGATTTGAAATTCAAATTCATCAAAACAAGAATATTCTTCCAGTAGCAATTTTTCCTAGTAGGTGTTAGAACATTTGAAGCTTTTTTACAATCTCATACTGATTTTCGTGTATACAACTTTATTATTTGACTTTTGTAACAAAATTTACCTAAACTTTGAACATGGTTTCAAAAAATTATACATTTTATATGTAAGCTTCGAGAGATTAAATAAATAATATGAAATAAAACCTCCCCTAATTTATAAACGAGAATATTAAAAATAAATTAACCATGAATCTTGCATATGAGAAGTTTTTTTATAAACGTAATATATATATTATATAATTTGAGATGTTATTTTCCTGTATATATTAATGGTAAATAAAATTCTGGAAAAATTAAAATTGATAAATATACAAGCTCAAGAATGAAGGTCTGTTTTAAATATAAACTGAACGATATTCAATGTATATCCATAAAGAAATTACAAATTGCATAGAATATCTTTATTAACTACACATGATTTCTTAACTCAATCCAATAATCCCTAGGACTTTCAACCAAGTGAAGACATACTGAGCACATGCACATAAGTAATCACAGCTAACTTATACTACAAAAACTAGACTTTCACTAGGAAATATTATCACTACATATGAAAATTAATTTACGAACTGATCTACAAGACAACACAATATGATATGCATGCGATATCAACTTCCGAGGAATTTTCTCCATTTTTTATTATCGAAAAGATATAAATGTTATATAAAAGTTCTATATAAAAATTTATTTTTTAAATGTTAACTGCAACTAGAGTTACGGGATGATCTAGACCTAATCCGTAAAGAGACAGGAAGAAACGCGGTTCAGAGAGAAGACTATAGTGCGAGAGACTAGTAACAAACACATTTGACTTTAAACAAACATGAATTTATTACCTAACTTTTTCCCGCGGAAACATTAGATAATAAATTTACATATTTACATCTTCCATATATGCAAATCCATATGAGAGGAGGTGAATATACATCCCGACGAACTGTGGGAACTTTTGCTCGTTTATGATTATGTAGAAAATATATAAGTATTAAATAAAAAATATATATTAAAGAAATATAAAAGTTAAAAAATTTCATAAATGTTATTTGTTACGTCATGCCTGGAAACACGGGGAGAGCCAGAGAAAACCCATAAGTGGTGAGTCTGCTCTCGCGCTTCAAAATGTACAAGACCGGACAGTTGTAGTCAGAATTTAATAAAATAATGAGACGTCTAATTTAATACCTAACCCTTCCTGCCGGAAGAATTAAGTATTAAATTAGATGTATATTCCCCCTCTTCCGAACTCGGAAGAGGGTGAATATACATGTGTTCTCAATGAGAGGAGGTGAATATATGCCCGCTACCCAACTATACGAGTGTAGTAGATATACAACTAAATCTCGCTTGCCAACATGTTACTCTCATCATTTATTGAATTTGAAATATTAAACAAAAACAAGTTAGATACAATTAGAACATATGTACGCTCGAAGGTCTGGAGTAGTACCATGCAGCACTAAGATTCTAACGGGAACTTTGTGTATGGATCAGTTACAGTGTCTACTGTTCTACCTGTACTAGAATGTATTAGAAGTTCTGGAGTGTTTGATTCTCCACAAATATTCAGTTAAATTATCTAGAACAAGATTAAATCTCTGACGCAAATTTGTCAGGTTTAACCATAGATTCAGGATACGTTAAGAATTCTTGAGTGTTCTACTCTTCCACATATATTGAATCAAAGGCTCAAAAAGGGTGTGCACCCATGCATATATTATTCACCTCTTCCATCAAAATAAGAATAGAATATGCACATGTTTAGTTTGTTATCTAAATTTTTTATTTAAAAAGGTTAATAACTTAATATATGTTCGATTATAGAAGCCAGCAGTTGTACACTCTGTAACACGTCTTGTGCTCTCGCATGATGGGTTTAGTTTGGAGTTATTGAAATTCTAAAACTTTCACTTTAGTGTAGTTTAGAATGCTATATAATATTTGCATATTACTAAAACATAAAGCTAATATAATAATAAATCATATTAGTTAAATCTACTTCTGCTTTAATACTTACTTTCAAGAGGACGGCACACATATCTAAATTTTTTTTCTTCAAAGTAATCAATTCTTCCGCTCCAAAGTTTTCCAACAGTTTTCCTTTGTAAGGTCCTTTAAAAAGGGTATTTCGGAATTCCCAGATAACACGTAACTAGGTAGACAACAAATCAGCGATGCACAACATATAATACTGAATGCTGCGCCCTTTCAAAAGGAGAGAAGTAAGTGCATTACGCCGACCGTGGGGATCGAACCCACGACCACGTGGTTAAAAGCCACGCGCTCTACCACTGAGCTAGGTCGGCCACATGCTATGTTCGGAGATAGACCCTACTTTGTACATTCCGCTCTGACAACCATTCTTCGTACTATATAAAATCGAAGTGTTTAGCAGTGGCAGCAAACCTGGATGAAGACGGTTCACTACCATCATTAGACAGAAAAGATCACCGGGACAACCTGCTCTTGGTGGTCAGGTTGAATATCACAGCAACCGATATCAGTGATCATTCTCGATCAATTTCAGGAACTTTGTTTTCTATATATTATCACGAATTTTATAAATATTATAGAAAATCAAAAATAAATTTTAATAAAAATTTTGAATGTTAATCATTCTGGGAACAGAGGAGATCTCAGTAAAAAGTCCATAATTAAAATGAAGGGTTATTCACTTCTGGAGGCACAAGTGCGAGTACATTAATCCACACATTAATTTATCACCTAATCTTCTTTTTTTCACCTACCTTTCTTTTTCCATTAAAGAAACTTTATCCCTTAACTTTGAGATCCATATTGAATCTCTTAACTTTTCTTTATCCTTATTAAGACTCTTATGTATTATGGGATGCATTGTTTCTCCTTGTGTATATTTTCAAAAAGTACACAGAGACTTAAACTAACAACAGAAAATTAGAAACAAGTACTCTAGCTATATGGATGAGAATGGCAGGTGTTGTTCAAGCAAAAACCTCGTACCTCGGATCCACTGCTAGAGACGTACATGTCTCGTACCTAACCTTTGTTGCTTACACCTGGAACTTTACAGCAATGTCCTAGTTCCGCAAAGTAATGTTGTGTTATACGTGAGAAGTTAATTACCATCAAAAAGTAAAATTAAGTGAACTGTCTGGTTACCGTGACCGTCACAGACAGTCGACTGTGAGCAGAACCATGTACATAGCGATCACAATGGCTCTAACTTAGATGTCATTTCTCTTTGCATGGTCGATCAAAATGTCTAACATATTCGAAATGTTGTTACGAGATTCGAAATTAGAAATGGATGCATGATGCGGATATGCTCGGTGTTCGTTCTAGTTCTAGTTCGGACTAGATGTGGATGCAAAGAATGACGAGCAATGTGTTGTTGTTCCTATCGTGAAGAGAGATGAGGCGCAACGACGTCTTTCACATCTAACCTGAGATGAATGTTAATTTGATGAGTGTTTTCGACTTATTGCGGAGTGGACGACAATGAACAAAACTTTTCGTATTTAGATTCTCGCGTATGAGTCTGATAATTTTTGTACCTATGATGGCTGTGTCACATGCAACAAGAAGATAGCAAGATTTCGCGAGTGGTGTTCAAAGTGTAAGCTAACTTGTCATTGTATAAAATTGCGGCTGCTTATCACTGACCAATCCATGGAGACTTGGATCGCAACATGAGACGTAGGTATAGATTTGGTCGGTATGTTAGCTAGTGAGAGTTTAGTTTACTTGAGCAGCAAGGCAGAGACTTAGCTGCCAGACATTTCTGGATCGCAAAGCTCACCGCTATGAACAAGAAGCCCGCATGTGATGGTTACATTAGACTTGAGCGTGCTGATCCGTGTGTCAGACATGCTCTATTTTCTCCACACACCCTTACCTTCTCTTGCAGTAGTACAACTCCGACCTCTACACATCGATCCTCTTCGTATTGTTGAAATGAGAACGATCCTTGATTACGTTCATTAGATGTTACACATTATCGATACAAGCTGAGACAAAAAACATCACCACCCTCGACAAGTAGTTACAATATCAACCTGAACGAGCTTTATTTGCTCCATGAGTATTATCATGTGTTTCATGTTGTTAGGTATTATTGTTTCGCTCACTAGACGCAAAATTTTGAAGCTATGAGCAACGATTTTAATTACGATGTTAGCAGCGACTGAGCAAATATCGGTTTCAAAGATGCGTCTGAACTAATTTACGTATGTATATATTTGTGATCTTTCTCGGCCGTGGCTTGTATGTAACTTAAATCAGATGAATTCGATTTGAGTAGAGAGGATAATAGCTCAAATCAGATGTAAATCAGAAGTGCAGGGAAGGTAATAGCTCGGCCATGGCTTGTTAAGCCTTGTTTGTGCAGTTGACTGAGGAATACAATTCAGAAGTGCGGGGATGATAATAGAGATGCTGCTACTAGTCGGATCGTTGCTTACTCATGTAGAGATCTTTTTGCAAACTATAGACTTACACACCCTCATTCATTCAAAGGAATTGCACACTTATGCCTCCCAAATCTTGAAACTATCTAGTTTGCCGCTACCTAGACAAAAAAGGTCCTTGAAAATACAATGCACACTTACGCAAATTTGCAAATATGGTTCGTTGCTACCTAAAAAAAACTCATCCTTCGAAGCCACGACTTGTTAACTTTCAGTTTTGTTTGGATACTTTCAAATCTATTTGTACATTTAGCTGCGAGTCTCTCGTTTGGAAACTGGATCCAAGTGACCAAAAGATAAGAACCATCCAAGCTGCCTACAATCAACAAGAACTGAAACATAGAGGTACGCATATATATTATACACATGAGATTATTATAGAGTATGTACAGTAATCCATAAGTAATTCAGCGTGAGTACAGTGAAGGTCCGGTAGACTCCCAAGTAGGTTGTTGACGCAACCAATAAATGAAAAATTTACTCTTATGTTCCAAAGCAACAAAACATTTATCAGTTTCTCGCCTAAAGAGAACGCTCTCTCTTTCTCAATATCAAGAAGCTTATTGATATGAGTCACGATGACATTCAAGCACCGACGGAATGATTCTTTAGAAGGGGCATGAGCAGTAGGTGGATTCTCTCCATCAACAGTTGTATCATGTTCTATAGAGTTAAGTAACGTGTTGTCACCAATATCATCTTGCACATCATAGACAACATCGATCAAAAGTGGATCAATTGCATCAAACTCTATGGTTTACTCAGACCATGGATTGAGAACAATTGGAACAACCTCACGTTCAAAGAAAGACCACTCATCGTAAAAAATATACCATAAGTTGAGGAGAACTTCGGAGAGGAGATGAACATCTGATTGTAAAGTTGAATGAGATGCTTACACAACAAGTAGGATGAATTCATATATGCAAGGCAAGAGCATGTCCATCGAGACATATCAGTATTGTAAGAACTTACGAACGGATGACTACGGAGTATATGCCAGTTACTTTCACTTGTTCTCACCAAGAAGGATGAGCTCGACCATTTAGAACCTACTGCAATTGAGTCATCATATCACCAACTAAGCTTTCTGCAATCACAAGTGTCGAGAGGAGGGCGATTTAATACATAATTATAATTGTGTTTTAATTTTCTCCAATGGCTCTCCATAATATTATTTGTCCGTGACAAAAAAGCACAGATTTTGAAGCACGACTGAACAGGTCCCACTTAGAGAGTGCGTACTACTCACTCCATAGATACCTCAAAGAAGACTAAGTTTTGTGTCTTACACCAATAGTACATCTCCTGTACTGCTCGTTTATGAAGATCTTCTGCTGATTCGAACTCACCTTTTGAATTCGAAATGAGTGGAGAGAGGTTATAGTGTCTAGTGAACATATTAATTAGCTCTCGTCGAGCACTCATTGATAATACGTTCTAAAGACCAAGAACTGAGCTAGGAACCCACTCTGGATCTATGAAGAGAAATACATCTGAAGCCTCAACCTCTCCATAAGAACTAGCATCTTTTCCAAGAGACATACATTTTACATCGACTGAAGTCTGGACGTGCTTCAAACATAACTGTATGTACATTGGGATGAAACTTGAACTCTGAACACTTATCTGTCTCAAATCTTTACAAGTGAGGGAAAAAAACTAGACGTAGACCTCTATAAACCAAAGCAATAAACGATGATCACAATACTGCTTTCTTGTGTTGTTCAGACTCGATCTCAATAGTTTTGTTACCATCGCTGGTTCTCAAATAGAAACGGTATGATAGTGGAATGCCAAACCCACCTAAGTTTGCAACTATAACAAGCAGTTTGAAACGCATGGAGTTTGTTTTAAGGTAAAGTTTGTCACTATCTCGCGTACAGATGATACATGTTCAAAAACTGATGTGCAGAAAGCAAATGCTATGAAATTGTATGTAAGCTCATACATCACCTAGACGAATTTCTTTGTGACAAAGAGTGAGATGCAAATCAACAAGGAGGTTGATTTCACTTGGTCGTCAATTTCTCGAAGATACTATTTTGAATGAATTTTGGAAATCCAGAAGTTCATTGGGGCTCTCGTTATGCTCAATGGACTAATAATATCTCTATCACACAATATTTTGTAGATCTCTAGTTTGCGGATATTCATATTCGCGATCCCTTATAAGAAAACGTTAGCCACGACGAGGAATAACTTAAGCTTATACGACGACTTAACATGATTCAATAGATACTAACATATCACAATCAGGACTTTATGTTTCGTATCTAGTACTATTACAATATCCTCACACTCTTATCTCTCAGTTCTCTGTCTCTTCTCTTGCACTCTTTGTGAGCTAGAAGCGATTTCCCTCGATATATATGTAATTCTATCATACGTAGACATACATCACAATGAGGTTTCATACAATGACGTATACTTTTCACTCAATCTAGGATTACGTATGTCTCAATAATACTTCAAAGCAATTTCCAAATCTAGGATCACGTACGATTCAACCAAGAAGAAAATGCAACACTCAAATTCTCAAGATTTTTAGCTTTTGAACTCACTTTGAGCGAATCATTGATCAGACTGTCATTAAAAAAAACATTATTGTCCTCACTTTTCTCTCCATGCTAACACTCCTATCATATCCATCATATTGGACAACTCACAGTGGACAATGACTAAGAAGAAAATATCCTCGTCTTCCTCGAAATGTATCCTACGACCATCCTTTCTCGTGACGTTATTGTGTCATTCGGTGCACGTCTTGAATATGATTAGATGTAACTGATTATGTCATTTACGTGTCCGAGTGAATGCAACTAGCGATTGATCTTTGTTGTCACATCGCAACAGATCGATCTATGTTATTAGCTTCGCAGCTCGGCTTCTCAAATTGAGACGCTTACTATTAACATCACATGATTCTAATATAATACACAAACAAACATTACAATAAGCTAAGCAAACATCAGACACAACTCGATCCAAGCACTTATCATCAAATTAGAGTAAGCACAAGAACTTGAACATTAGCTCAATGTCGAAGCTGCCGATGCTTGATTAGAGTAAGTACAAAAACCTAAACATTATGCTCAATGTCAAGGCTGCCGATGCTTGATTAGAGTACGAAAACCTAAACATTATGCTCGATGTCGAGAGGCTATCGATGCTTGATTAGAATAAGTACGAAATCCTAAACATTATGCTCGATATCGAGGTTGTCGATGCTTGATTAGAGTAAGATTGTTGGTTTGGGTGTGGTGAGCAAGTTTGAGCCGCATGGAGTCGATTTATGTCATCTTTTTGCTTCTTGCGGCCAAATTTCTTGCGTTGTCGTGATGTGAATCATTTCACATAGTAAATAACTCACCTCTCTGTCAAGAGTTAGTCTGATCGCACTGATCACTGTTGTCGCGTTACTTGACGACTACATGTTACACTTCTACTTCGACACTTGAGTTTAGTAGTCCTAGAAGTTAGCTCTATATTTAGTAGTCTTTTATGCATATGTTTGACACCTTTGCATATGATGTTAACATTGTCATATATTTTGAGTCCTAGTAGGTTGGTAGTATGTTATTTATCTTGTTTGAGCATTCATACGCTTGTGCAAGTGACTTCATACTTATCTATGATGTTCAAAGTACATAACTTAGGTTGCCGTGCTGATAAAGCTTAACCATGCTGATAGAGTTTAAGCTCATGGGTTGTACTTACTTGTCACCCATGCATGCTTTCTAGCTTGTTTAAATTATCTTTCAAAGTTACGTGTCATTTTACATGTCTTCGTATGTAGTGTAAAGTTTACATTGACACTTTAGAGACTTGATGTGGTAACCTATGTATGAAATTAAATTACCACGTGGATTGGGGCACTAAAGGACAGTTAAGTGGAGCTATAAACTCTCATTGGTTCATTTTTGTCCTTTGTGAAACTCTAAACTTAGAAGTAGGGGTCTTAAGAGGAGTTCGAGCATTTGTTAAGGATTTTTTGTGAAATTTGAGAGCACAAGAAGATAGAGCTTGTCGTGAAAGTTACTATCAGTGAAAGTTTTGATCGTTTTGGATCAATAAAGAAGGAGTTATGTCAATTTGAAGTTCGAGTTGAGCCAGAATTGCAACACAATTGGTGATTTTGGACTTTTTGATGTCAATTGCAGCAGAATTGAGATAATTGCTTCAAACCTTTGTGGGTGCATTCATTGTCAGCAGGGCTATGACTGCTCAAAAAGTTTCATGTCATTTGAGTGATTGAGTAATTCAGGACGACCGCTGAAGCAGAGGAGGTCTGAAAAGCTCTCAATCTGGAGCAACAATTTCAGAGATCGAGATCTGAAGAACTGTGTACGATCAGGAGGTCAAATTTCACAGGGATGTTCAGCATGCTGTAGACTCCAAATCTTGTAAGAATCATAAAAAATTATCGAGCCAATTCTTTGTTCTAGGTCAAAGTAGCTATCTGGGTGCCAAAAATTATAGTATTTTGTTAGTAGAAACGTTTTTGATCATATCTCAGTGCTCAGATTTGATCTCAGGTTGGAAGTTCGTATGTGTGTTTAGTTAGGGTCTTTTACATGTAAGAGAAGTTTAGAAGTCTAAACCATCATATATTTTTCATTCTTGAGTTGTGCCATCAGACCTTATTACTGCTAGTTAGTCTTGATTTTCACTTTCTGAACATATCAGAGGAGCCAATAGACCTGTGTGAGTGTTTTACAGTGTCACTTTATAACTTGAAGCCTACCACCTTGAAGCAACCACAACTAGAAGTCCAACGCTTCCATGATTAGACGTATCACAGTCTTCACGTTCATATCACAGCTAGAAGGTTCCGTCCTTCTCAAGAAAACTCTCACCTAGACAACGTGGTTTTGCGAGGGGAACTCCAAACAGTTTGTTTGGAGTCTCGTTGGGATGAATGTAGCCAAGTCTACTTACCAAGGAAGACGGATCACAAATCAAGTTATTCGTTTGGACGGTGTACGTGGATTTAGACCACAAGAAAGAGCTTTTAAGATTTCAGTCATCTACGATAAAAAATTGTTCATATCTTAGGTGTTGACTGTCGAACTTGAAGATTATTGGAGCCAACAGAGTCAAGAAGGAAGACCTAATCGACATTTGAAGACCATTTGATGAAGAAAGAAAGTTCATAGATAAGCTTTTTTCGGTTCTTTCGTTACGATTTTTATCTTTTCAAATTCGTTAGAGTTCTAGTTGGTTATGTAAGACTTGTGGTGGCTAGCTTTAGCTAAAGGTTTGTTATTGGATGTTGTTTAGACAAGGGTTTGAATCGTGTGATATTGATGCAAAGTATTTTTGTTAACAAAGAAATGTTTCTTTTACTTTGAGCTACGCTTCGGTAATTTTGGGTCTAAGTTGAGATTCAGAGACTTGTTTTAAGAGGTTGGATGCACATTACAAATCACTCAGGTTTGTTTCTCAGTTTGGTGTTCTTAGAGAAAAATAACGAGAGTGTATATAAAGTGAGAACTGATATATTTTGTGAAGCTTGTTCTCTTGGTTATTTCTCTCTTTCTTGCCTCTGTTCAAGACATGATATATCCACATCCAAGAACCTTGTGTTTTCTTGGACAACATTCACGTAAAGTTCAGCATGATAACGTCGCGTTCATGCACTATTAGCTAATGCAGCGAATGCAATAATCTATCATAACAAATGTAGCAAATGCAACAATTTGTCGCGACACGAGCAATGATCTCGATAAAATCTTGCTTTACACTAGGGACTCAACGTTCACCGCTACACCATATTCAAAATCTCATCTTGACGTTGTCGTAGCGAGAGCCTTTCCTTTGAGCAAGGGCGTACCTTCTGGTTGTGGCTAGCGATCAATGCACAGCAGAGCGACAAGTTTCCTGTAGATTTCTCTCTAACTTCCTCGATAACTAAGCACTTTCTTTCTCTCAGTAAAGGGTCAAGATAACTACACGAAACGTTGGATGATCATGGGCACGACAAACGGGATATGTGATGACATGATCTCTCGGTAGTATTCCTCTCCGAAGTTTCTCACTACTAGGGCTTCGTACATGGCTTTGGGTCGACAGATGTGTCTTATCTCGCACTGGGTGTTAAAGTTTACAAGAGGGAGCTGATTTAGATCCATCCTTCGTTAAATGAGGATAAAGACGGTGAGATCCCATTCTTGGCCGTAAGTGACAACAGGTAAGATCACAGGGACAGGCGAGAGCATGACTTGCGCGGTAAAGTTATGCCCGAAGGATCCTATCAGAAACTGTTGAAAGTGAACTCGTTCCATATACATCAGTTTAATCGAGAAAGGGTTTCGAAAAGGGAATCTGGGCGGTAAGTAGAGTCTTTCGTCCATCTCTCACAACATGAGCACTCCAACTACAAAGGTATCTCGATCCATAAAACTCTGATACAATCTCATAGGATCCCCCCACGATCTCTCCACAAATAATCTTTTGAATTCCTCCAGGTCGAATGCCCCCACACAGGTCACTCTCCTTTGCTTAAAAGTTTCGAATCCAAAAACAAGGACAGGTGCAAGCTCCCTAACCGAGCAACCCAAGCCTCACGGACCGATGAGGTGGCACACATGCCCATCGCATGTTTGGTGCCGTCATACTCATCCACATGTGGGTCTTCTGGGTGATAGGTTCTAATGCATGCACCGTAACGTGTCCCAAAACAAGAGACTAGGCTAGACATCTAGTCGACTTTACAAGTCAAGGATCGCACTTTGCCACGTTGAGTGCGAACCTCATAAGCACATGACGTGGTTACAACGTAGGTCGCAAAAGTCTTATCTACGCCTAGAATACACCCCCAAGCAATACAATCGTCACACTAGATACTTTTCTGCCAGTTGCCGCTAACAAGACTCGGGACCTGGACTAGATACCGTTGCCGATACAACTCGACAGAAAACCAGCGAACTTTCACACATTAGAGATACAGATCTACATCTCAGTCTCCTCTCAAACTTGCCACGTAGGTAAGATACTAGAATCCTTACTCACAGGTCAAATTTCAGGAAGATCTGACGGCTAGATCTTCTCCCACAATTAACACAAATCCACAGAAACTAACACGCACTTCTAATCTCAGATTCAGGACAGAAGCTTCTTCGCCTAAATGAACCGTCCACTTCCACTCAAACCTCCTATGCTATCAATTCAGAAGGTAAACTCACTACTCAGGAAATTTGAGCCGATTTGATCGTTCGGATCATCCTCCATAAATCTGCAAAGTTGCTGTTCCAGATTGAGAGCTTTTTGCACCCCGTCACCTTCAAATCGTCATTGCGCTCAATCCGCAGAACATCCGGTGGTGAAATTTGTGGTCAGAGCTTCAGCAACTGACAAACTAGAAGCTCATGAAATCTGGTCTCAATCAGACGGCTCAATCACTCAAACCCCTTAATCTTACAATCGGAAGAGAAAGCTATGTACTCCCGTCACTCTATGAACTTCAAAATGCCATAACGTATGCCCTGGACCTCCAAATCGAGTGAAATTTATGGTCAAATTGCTCCTCCCGTTGAGAGCTCTCCGCCCATGCCCTCCGATCTCCAAAATCCCTCGTCAAAGTGTCCCGATCCTTCCAGAGCGCGCACTTAGATAGAGGACAAGTTACCTTTACTTTTTTGAGGACCAATGAGAAGTTAAAGGACCCCACCTTGTCCTTTTGCACCCCATGGAACCCTCAGCAGATAATAGAGCATTCTAAGCTCATAAGAGCAAAGTTTTAGATCCCATTACACCACAACTTTTACAATTGTGTGCAAAACACACTTATATGCGTAATTTACATACTAATTGGTCCCACAACAGGACAACGTTCATTACATCACCACACCATCACTCAAACTACACCTCATCGCTCTCACTAGTCGCATTTATCGCACCGCTATGATCATCACCACCTCACTTATACACCACACTGTGAAACCGTGACCTAATCACATATGATATTCTAAAGACTCTAGGCTCAAGAATTACGAGAATTCACTACTAGCATGTCATTGAATGCAAATTTGCTATCGTGTGCATCCGAGAATTAAAATATGACGAGAAGGATAGTCGGTACGTGCAAGAACAATAGATGTGCTCAGAGAGAACGAGATGCACGAACGAGAAGTGTGTACGGACTGGAGAATGAGAGGTGTGTGCAAGAACGAGATGAAGAACGAGAGGATCGCTCAAGAAGAATGCGGCTTGCGTGCATGACTTGGACTTGGCTGTAGGCTGTCAAGGTTTGAGAGACTCACCAAATTGACGATAACGTCGTTCCAATGTTATGATGAACGATATGAAACGATCACAATAATAGAGTAGTTAGTTCTAGAAACATGCTTTAATGATAATTAACTTCACTCATATGAGAATCTCTTCTCACCGCACGTCTTATTTCAATTTGCATCAAAGAACCGAAGCCAAGGACTCCTACCCAAAAATCATAGTTTTTTTTTAAAACACGCAAAGATCTTTTGTCTTTTCGATTAGGATCCTTTTCACTCATTTTTTCATGAAAAATTATTTCACACATGATAAAGACAAAACTTCTCAAAAGTTTAGTTTTAAAATATCAAGATTTTTAGTACCAACTTGTACAAATCACATACATCTGTACATCCATCTGTACATCCATATATTCAGTGGACTTTTGAACAGAAAAATATGTTACGTGACAACGAGAGACAAACAACACAACAATATCCAAAGTATGCACACGACCCAATATTCTTCTTCTTCCTTGAGGTCAAAGAAACAAACATATCTAACAAGAAGAAAATCATCACAACAATTCCCAAGGTGTGCAACAACCCAATATATTTATGACGATAAACCAATACTGAAAATATTATGAATCAACATCTGGAGAACATGGATTGCACTACTCTAAGGTAAAAAAGACACACATATCTAATTAACACACAAGCATCACAACAATACCTAAAGTGTGGATTTAAGAGGATAGAAAAAAGATAAGTTTATGAATCTCTTTTCGTAAAACAATATGGGTTCTATTACCGAGGGGTCAAAGAAACACAAATATCTAATGAGAGGACAAGCATAACCAACCTCCAATCACAAGATCAGAACGTTGAAAACCTTCTAGAAAGATGACAAGTTGAGAAATCTAACCTTTTTCAATAAAACATCATGGATTCTGTTATCTTCATGCAAGAAAGACACACATATCTAGTGCTAGGGGTCCACTTTGAAATTTCGAATTGTTAATGATATCACCTTTGCATGTCGCTGCGTCCTTTTCTACTTTTGAGTTGGGAGCTATTGGACACAAGACGTCTTGTGTCCAATAGGTATGACCGCGTCAGTCACCTGAGGACCTTGCTCCCCGCCCGGTCAATCGGAGAGCGCGGCAGACTAGGAAGACCCTGCGCGTCTCGAAGTCCATGCTGTACGCGTTTGTTATCGTAATCGATAAAGGCTCTTATAATTCGATCAGCCTGTCCTCACTGGGCCCTCCGCAACCCCGTTTTTGGCTTTTGTGGAGACTGCGGTATGACTGGTGTGAACTCAGTCAATGTCCGATCCGCTGCCACATTAAGCGCTTCACAGTCTCCGCCTCAGAGACCAGTCCTCGCGAGGTATCCCAGATGCACCCGATGATCCATAAGCATCCAGGAAGCCACTGTCAGGAGACTAAAATCACTTTTGTATTTCTTTCACTCTTTCGGTAAGCATTCTTCACGAAGGGATCTGCCCTACAGAGTGACATAGGTCTACCGTACATCTCTTTCTGCCCTTAGACAGTCACATGTATCTGAAGTCTCCCAGAGGCTTCTTGGGAAATACTTGATTTCATTTTTCAGAAGCTGATAGGAATGATGTTAATCTACTTGATACTCAGAATGAACAGAACTCTCTGTTATCTAACTGTTTTTGCACTCGGTCTCCTGTAAAAAAACTCTCTGTTGTGCAACGGAACTCTTCTGGGACACCCTACACACCTTAACAGTGCCTATGGCAGACATTACGGAACGTCTTGCTCTCTCGTCACTGCGAAGGACACACAGGTGGATTACATGACTCGCATTGGAAAAGAGTGCAATTTTGGAGCACATCCAACATATGAAACAATTCTTGCTCCAGTAAACTGGGATGAACATTGTAACTTCCAGGCTACATAAAATTTCAGCAGTCCTGCTTTATGGTACAAGGCCTATCAGAACGAGGGAAATGAGCCAAAGAGCTAAAGCTATGTTTACATACTAATAGGTACTGATAACAACACACACCAGTATCCTTCGAACCTACGTAACATACTGGGGACAAAGTACACAACTGTTCACATCTAGCCAAGCAATCTAAGTTTACAAAGTACATATCTACATGGTCGTGCGTAATTACATGGACTGGTTAATGTACACATTCTCGGGTGTAACATTGTCAGCATTTAACCAAGAGTCAACATCACAATCAACATCCAGAAGATGTCTGGGAAGAAGATCCAACCCTTTTGAACCTACCGTGCCCAACGACGCCTCCCGTTTGTAAGGATCACCTTCTCTGGATACGTCCGTTTCCTCCATAAGGAAAGGCATTGGTGTACGGCTATAAACAGATACTGAAGTTTTTAGAACCTCCGACGGATAAACTCCTGGAAACTGGGAACTGCTGGACACGCCAACGCTCTCTGTGGCTATGAGAGTGGAAGACTCCATACCAGTCCAAGAATGCTGATTTGTGTAACCCATCATATAGTTGAGGCTTCCACCATCTTCCCGTAGCATACTCTCCAAGAAGAAGGCCGGTAGCTCTTGAGAAACAGGCAAAGCATTTCCATTAGGTGCTACACTTGAGCCCTCAGATCCTGCACTGCCAGAGTCTCGCGGGGTACCGGTGGCATTGGGCCGTGAGGCTTGTGGCCGCACCACATAAGCCTCTGCTGCTGCTATCGACGGCTCTGCTGCGTTTCTCGAAACCGAAGGAGTGGAGGATACAATTGGACTGGCAGTCGCCGTAGTCTGAGAACAGAATGTACCACCAGTTAGGCTCTGGACAAGTTCACTAAAGTTGCCCGATTCTACCGTAACAGTCTTAGTGGGCGGCTTCTTGCTTACGCGATTCCTGCGCTTCTTAACACCTCCGCCAGTCGTAGCAGGGACAGATGCCATCCTTGATCCTCTCAGAGTAGATGCCGTTTGTGGTGTACATTGTGGGGTAGGCAGGCTCCTCTGGCCGACTAGAACTTGGGACCCGGCGATGTCGGCGCTCCGAGCCGAGGACATGATACCACTCCGAGGAGTTCCTCCCTTGCCTGCACCCTCGCTCACTGAGATCACAGTAGAGCACCGGGAAGAGCCAGCGCCTTTCTCTGAAGCCTTCTGAATTTGCTCCAGAAGATGCTGCGGTATGGTGGGCGCCTGGGTAGAAGGAGAAGTGCATACAGAACTGTCATTTCCCGCACCTCTCCGGCGAAGCACCTCATGGAGAGCTTTAGCGGCGGACTGTCCAGGGTTCACATGATCGCGCTTCGTGTTTAAGATGAGCGCCATTCTCTTGAATATCCTTTCCCGCCTGACACTCTTGAAGTCAGATGGCTCTTCCCGACCGACTTGATGTGGATTTCTATTTGTATCGGAGAATAGATGGTTCGAGCGAATCGCTGTCTCAGATGAATCAATTCGGTCTCTGCATATATTTCTTGTAATTGCACTCTTGGAGGAGTCCACCGTAAGCTGGCCGTCCTCAGATCAGACCACGAAAGGTGCAACAATGGTGTATAACACCTCTGATATCCGTTGAGCGTCGGGCCGATTAAATTCACCGTATGCTAGGCAGGAAGACGATGGAAGCAGTGCTATCGTGAACTAATCGTATACACTTTGCAACTGAAGTTGTGATCTACTAATACACAGTCGAGGTCGGTTACGATTAAACTGTCCAATGTTCATGTGCCTCAGAAATCTGGGGATCATGTGTACCTTGAAGACCTCACGCACAGTACCAGAAAGATGATCTTCTCAGCCTTCCTAGCAGTGTGCGACAAGCTTTCGATGGACACAAGGTGATCGACGCAAGCTGAGCCAACCGAACGCTTCTCTCCAGACACCCTTTCTTCGCTTTCACATCACTAAGGACCAATCAATCTAAGGTAGTTCAGAAGTTGAAACCATGCATGAGTTCTTTGAAAGGAACTCCGAGTTTCATTAGCGGCTGGGAAGGCGGAGAGGAGAACGAAGTAGCAGCAAACAAGCCAAATGGCTGCCCAGTTTCCAGCACGAGCTTCGTGTAAGCTCACTCCCGATTGTTCGTCTCAAAGAAAGACACCTGAGAATCCATGCGGCGCCCTTGCTTACAGGAAGAGCTGATTCCTTTGTCTCACGAGTCCATGTCTCGTACTGTGAAAAGGGAAATAGCACTCGTACTGGTTTGCACGGCCCAGTTGGAGACCTCTATGAACTCAACGATCACAAACGTGCAGAAGACAACTTCATGTTATAGCGCCGAACTTCTCTGCCGGAAGGGAGAGGACGAGGACGGGGAGATTCGCTAGAAGGCGGCCGTGAACAGTAGCGCCCTTCTCATCCGCATCCAAACAGACAAAAAGTTAAGGCTAATCACACAAGTGGTGGCTGAGCTCAGGTCAGGTGTAGAACCCTACATGGTTTCGCAAAGTAATGTTGTGTGATTTCCTCTTCTCACTAGACCTTATTTCGACTACAATGTTCTAGCGTGCATGTGAAAACAACATCGGTAATAAGCCTAGTAGAAATCCATTTTAAGCATTTTTTGAAAATAACAGAATCTCTGAAGTTTTGAGCCAGAGGTTGGCTAAGGGCTACCTCTCCAAGTTTTTTGTGTGAAAATGATTTCATAACTTTCTACATGGAACATTAACCTTTTTGCGTTCTTTCGATACGGTCGTGAGTATGGTGTAAGTGAACGATACCTACTGAATAGGTTTATATCGCAATTCAGTGTGACATCAAACATTACGCCATTACAACGTGAATGAGAGAATGTAACCATTTAGCTCCATGACCTATCTACTGCAGCTGAACTATGACTACAGTTCGCAAGATATGATCACCATTCAGCGGCAATGTTGCCATTGTTTGGACACGTGTATACCTCGAAATGCTCGTCGTCACAACTCATTGCATGAATGGTAATACTCTGTCATTCGGCGAGTTATCTAATGGAATAGTAGATACACGTCATAATCTCTAAATGTTTGTACACTCGAATGGTTGGATACTACTATTCAGAATCGTAAACTATTGTGACAGCATGTGAACTATGACTGCAACGAGGAGGACTGCAACGAGGAGGACTACGACTCGCGAACTGCGAGAAGATGGTAAGACTTTGTCATTCAACCATCACCTTAATCGCTGAATGGAGGTATATCGCAATTCAATTACTGCTCCTTTAAGGATGAATGATAGCATATTCATTTTCACTATGCGCATGACATAGTTTGGACTACGAGATTTCTGTCGATTTCAGCGAGTTTAGAGTTGAATGACAAAATCATGAGCATCATGGATCATTCAATTTCAGCAGCTTGTTTCTCCAAACAAATTCTAATAGCAGTGGTACATCCACGAGTGACAAAGTACTTACTATCAGCGGTGTGTTCACTATTAGTGGAGCAAGGGTAGTACAAGCAAGACACCACCAAGGTTTAATCATGTGGTTCAGTTCTTCCAGTGTTTGAAGAAGAACTATTAGGATATACGGATAGACAAGTTGTGGAGTCTGTAGGCGTTCCAACGAAAGACTAGAGAGAGTCTATGCGAGGTGCATACTCGCATGAGACGGTTGATCAGCGTTACTCAAGAAGTGACAAAGACACAAGTAGTCCAGTTCTGGTATGAAATACTGGATCGAGAGTTACGTATGAGAGTTTAGAGATACGACTCTCCTTAGAGACACCGCTTCGATGTTGGCTGTTGTCTTTGGTTTGGTCGAGCGAATTGAGCTCAACATGATGGAGGAGAGAGTGGTGACTATTGGGTCCAACAAGGAGACGTCACATGAGACGATCATCTCTTCTTGCGGACCACAAGCTACGCAGCAACGTGGTGGTGGTGGTAAGAATTTTGTTGGAGGACCTACTGGGCAAAAACTCATGCCATCCTTCTCTAGTCAGTAGCAAGCGAGTCCTTGCTGCACGTGCGATGATCTTCATTACAGAAGGATTGCACATAGAAGAAAGGTGGCTAGAGACATCTGAGACATCTCATGCAATACATAGATAGTGTGAGCATTGCGGATTATCAAGTCACAGTAGTGGCCGTTGTTCTGATCTCCACCTTGAGCTACGGCAAGAGAAGGCGGAGGAGCTCAAGAAGACCGTGGTGGTCGATGACTGATCTGATGTCTATTGCCAAGCAAGATGTGCATTGAGCACGTGTTCAGATCGAACGCATTGTCAGATGAATGCAATATATGTGCTTGATTAACGATTCAAAGAATTGTGTAAGGTGGCAAAGTGTGCAAAGCTTTCAGAATCATTTCCATACTGTTCACGGCAGGGTGATAGGTAAATGCAAATGTGGATAGATAAATGCCGATTGTCAAGCAAGATGTGAAAGGAGTTAGGTATATACAAGATGTTGAATCGAACAAGCGAAGTGAAGGTCACTTTCTCATAAAGTGGTGATGATCGCTTAGATATTGGCTAGAGAAGTGACTCTCTTGTGTAATTCTCAATGGAAATCGTAAATGCTAGTAGTTGCAATTACATATTGTGTTAAGTGATTTAGAATCTTGTCGGTTGCAAGCATTACAACAAGCACAACACCAAGAGCTCAAAGATCCAATTGCAGAGAAAGCAACCAATTATTTTATTGAATAGAGGTCCACTCTTGCAACCAAGACTACAAGACACGAGCTAGTAGATCGAGCGATGAAATACTTGATCGATGTTGGATTTAGCATTGAAGTTGCAGAAATAAAGATATATGTCAATTGCGACGTAAATGTGAGATTTCTGACATTGATGGACCGCTTGTAGAGCTTCAACCTGGAGGTGGACTCAAGATTCGATCGAAGGTTGTAGGTCCCAAAGCTAGACCTATGACAACACAAGTTCCTCTTGAGGTTGAAGAGAATGACGTGAGTTCAACACATGTTTCTGTTGAGATTGGGGAGAATGGAGTGAGCTTAGATGAGAATTCAGATGCAGAAGAGAGCGACGGTGATGATTCGGATCATCACGAGGAGGTCAAAAATCCGATTAGTTCCTCCCAATCTCAATCTAACACTGAATTGACGGTGGAAGTGCCAATTACATTTTTTATGATGCATGTTACACCATAGTCTAATTTTATATTGTATTATGAAAATGATGATTGAAAACAGACAACAGCCGAAGACAATACACCACCAAATAAATAATGCATCATCCGACAATCAAAGTGTACGTCTATCTAAGAAAATGTTGGACTTTTGGCTGTGGGTGTTTACTCAAAAGGTAAGCTTCAAGTTATAACTTGGCACTATAAGCAGTTACATGGATCTATTGGGTCCTCTAATGTGTTCAAAAAGCAAAAATCAAATCTAACAAGTAATAATAAGATCAAACTGTGAACTTTAACACTCAAGAATAGAAAAAATATGATGGTTTAAATTTTGAAACTTCTCTTACATGTAAAGGAGACTTTATTGAACACACATCCAAAATTTCAATCTGAGATCAACTATGAGCACTGAGATATGGACAAAAATATTTTTACTAAGGAGATTATAGTAATTTTTGATACCTAGACGACTACTTCTACTTAGAACAGAAAATTGGATAAAACGAAATTTGATCTGCTGGTTGTACACGATTCTTCGGATCTCAAGCTAGGAAGTCGTTGCTCTAGATTGAGAGCTTTTTAGACTTTTTCTATTTTAGCGATCGCTCTGATTTACTCATCTATTCAAATGACATGAAACTTTTTCAATAGTCGTAACTCTATTGAAAATGAATGCAACCACAAAAGTTTGAAATGATTATCTTTATTTTGTTGCAATTGACACTCAAGATCTCGAAATTAACAATTGTGATACAATTGTGACCTAATCCGAACTTCAAATTGATATAATTTTTTTTATTATTCTAAATCGATTAAAATTTTAAACTGAGAATGATTGATACGACGAGCTCTTTCATGTTATGCTCTTTGATATTCGAAATCCCTCTACTAAAAGTTTAAAGTGTCTTTAATATTTTTACTTTAAAGTTTAGAGTTTCACAAAAGACAAAAATGGACCAACGAGAGTTCATAGTTTCACTTTCTTGTCTTTTTGTGCTCCAATCCACTTGACAACTTACTTCACATACACGTTACATGTCAAACCTCTAAAGTGTCAATGTAAATTTTAAACTTTATATGAAGACATGTAAAATGACATGTAACTCTAAAATAAAACTTAAACAAATTAAAAATATACATGGACGACATGTAAATACAACCGACGAGCTTCTACTCTATCCACATGATAAACTTAAAATTATGTACTTTGAACAACATAGATAAATATAAAATCATTTACACAAGTGTACGAATGTTTGAACAATATATATAACATACAATCAATCTAGTATGATTCAAAATATATAACATAATAGTGTTAATTTCATATGCAAAGATATCAAATATGTGCATAAAAGACTAAAAATAATATTTAATTAATTTTTAGAACTAATAAACTCAAGTGTTGTAGCAGAAGTGTTGTATGTAACTGTCAAGTAATGCGACATCGCATGATCAAGAACTATCATTTTTGCCACTAGATAGGAATAAATTATTATTCAAGAGAAATGTGCGAGCGATCCGCACCTCCGTATTCTCTTGACTCCGTGTTCTTTTGATCATCGTCACTAACTTCTCGATTATAACAGACTTCGCAAAAATCAACAACAAGCAACGATCAAACAATTTGATCAATTCAGTCATTTTCGCATCACGAGATATATAACCAACATTATCTTGGTGTCCTGCAAGCACATCACTACTGCTTGGTTTAGCTTCTTCACCAAAATCTATCTCAAATACACTACCACCGATTTCAAAACTCTTGCATATCAGAACTCTTCGTAGCACTCTTCAGTTTTCTTAACACTCTGAATAGGACCCTCGGAATGCTTACATATATTCCAGCGCTCTCGTCTTCTGAAATTTCCAATCTATATAACAGAGTGTCCAGGTCAAGCTCTCGGTCTGTTAATTCCTTGTCACGTTCCAATGGAGACTCTGCCTTCTGAAACTGCAAACACGATATAACACAGTGTCCATGTCAAGCTCTCGATCTCTTCCGTCCCTGTCACGTTCCAACGAGGACTCCATGTCACGCAAGTGAAAAGAGACTGGAAGAGGGTGCGAACAAGTGAATTCACAAACTCATGGGTGAACTTCTGAACAAGTGAAGGTAGTCTTTGAAAGGTGCGACGAAGTAAACTTCCCAGAAAACAGATCGGGTCGAAACAAAAGACCGGCGTAAAGAGTTCAGCCGCGATACAAAAGTGCATTGATTACTATCGCGATTACAATGACCTCATCTTACCTACCTGGTATGGGCCTAGCAGAAGTTTTCCTCGCTAATTCCAACGCGGTCTCTATGGATCTCGTAGCATTGTAAAGTTCTTCCTCACAGACAGAGAGACTACTTTGCACGTATGATCTCGCATTTTAGGGTGTCCAACTCCTTTCTGCCTGGTCTATCAATGTCTGAAAGTTTAGGACAATCAGATGTCTTCTCATTGTTTCTCCATATTGCATGTCCAAGATCTCGCACTTTAGGGTGTCCAACTCCTTTCTGCGTGGTCTATCAATGTCTGAAAGTTTAGGACCATCAGATGTCTTTCTCATTGTTTCTCCATATTACAAACAATGCCAAATGGTCGCTGAGCTTCAAATAACTTTCGCTCTTTTGTGACAGATTCGAAGAAATTTTCATCAGCCATCCCCTTCGATTACTCGTTGTAGCCACATTTCTTGTTCTGTCTCGTAAATGTTGAACTGTTCTGGTTACAAAAATATCACGAGATTACCGGCATGATTTGCCACATTGAACAACGACAAGGTATCACCTTCGATACATCATATAAACTCACTTGGATTCGCCATTCTCGGTGTACCTCCACTGGATGCTGCCTACAAATCGCATCCTCCTCGGCAACTCGCTTGCCACTTGCGTTTTTCCGGACCTCTTTCCCGCACCTACAAATGTCCGCAGTCATGAACCGATTGCGGTTCTTCACGAGTTAACACTGCACCCAATAAACAATTTATCATCGCAAGAGAGGTCACGGAAAACGCAGAGTGGCAAGCACTAGATCCCTTTCGCCCGTCATTTCACATTAGAGACTAAGGGTTCTTGCAGCTGTATGTATGTTTTCCCTAGCCCGGGAGCAGCGGCTCGAGAGTCCAACATATTATTCGCGAGTTTCGTTAGCCCAAGGCGCGCAACGAGTCAAAACAGCCGCACGTTTCTTTCGGTCTGCGTTCAGTCTTTTTCGAGTTCGGCCGGCGATCAGTTTTATTCGCCGTTCAGTTTCCCGTTTTATGGAGAGAAGAGCATTCTCATCTTACCGTCACACGCCTTTTCCTGGTGCATACGCCCACCGGCTCTTCGATCTTGGGCTCGTTACCCTCAAAAGACGGTTTACACCATAGTAGTATCAGAGGATATAAGCTACCTGCGCCTCTAGGATTGGGAAACACGTTCTTGCAGCTTCCGGAGAACTCCGTGACGTTTGACGGAGGTTCGTTAGGAGTAATCGCGAGAGTTTTTGAGTCTTAGTAGCTGGAGACCCGCCACCGCTGGTCGGAGATGGAACTGGAGAAAAAGCTAGCTGCTTACGAGGAAGATCTTCTTCTCTTCTGGAACCAAGCTGCAGAATTGAAGTCAAACATCCTGTACACAACGGGCTCGAATCTGGTGAAGGCTTTGAGGAAGATGGTGAATAACTCGGAATGCAGTGATGTAACTTTTATATGTGAGGATGGAGATCGCATCCAAGCTTCTCGTATGTTACTGGTTGCAAGGTGTCCGGTCTTAAAGAGCATGCTGAGCAATGGTATGGCGGAATCCAAACAATCAGAGGTTGTTCTGTCGCAAGTTTCATCGGACGTGTTTTTATTGGTTTTGAAGTTCTTGTACACTGGACAACTGTGGGAAGAAGATTTGAAATTCCCAGCAGTTGTTTCTGAGCAGCATAAGACTGAAGATGAACATGAAGATGCATTTACCGAGCGTGTCAACGAGTTTTCACCATTTTCTCTCGACTGGTCGTTTGTGTTCAAGCTTACAGAAGCTGCAAGATTCTTTTTACTCGACGAGCTGGAATTTGGGCTGATGAGGAGATTGTGGCGAGATTTACCCCGCAACATTTTTTACTCAGTGGAAATTTTAGAGAAAGTCACTGAAAAACTAACAACATTGTGTAGGTTTTCTGCGAATGCAGAGCTGAGGGGAGGTGTCGCCGGGAAGACCATAGATATTCTAGGTCTGTACTTGGTCAGAATAATGTCTGAGCACGACTTGGGCGTAACTCATCTCTGCAATCTCTCTTATGAGTCAATGCACTTTTATCTTCGGTATACCCAGAATATATGCGGGAACGAAATTTGGAGTCATTCTTTTAGGGAATATGTGAGATTGTGGCAACTTACCACATGGTGCATCGGCTCAAGGATAGAAGCCAATGATGAACCAGGCCAAGAAGCTTCTACTGTATGCTTGGTTGAGCCTAAGAGAGTAGGGCCAGTAGCGATCGGTTCGAAGCGACAGAGGGAGCAGGTCTGTCAGGAACTCTCAAGTCATATGTCGACGGAGTTTCGACAGAAAGTTGCAGCCATGATAGAGCGGGGAGACTTTGAGAAACTGAAAACGATGATCAATTTGCGTTGCATTCATCCTGAGCTACTGATCCATGTGGTCGAACCTTCGGGCATATTTTCATCGAGAGAACTTGATTCAGCTTTACGAAAGCAGTTACTCAGAGCTTCACGATGGAGGAGACAGATTGGAAGTCATGACCGCAAACTCCAGTGGCTGGTTGTAGACGTCGGTAGTGCATGCCTAGCTACGGATTTCTCGTTGCCTCCTAGTAAGCTCGCAATAGGGAACGTTGCAATGTGGTGTGACTGTATTTATGAGTGGGAAATTGTGCAGATTTTTAAATCTAAGTATCATTACCGTGCGACTTTTGTTTTGGACGTGGGGTTTTTAAGCTCTGACCCCGAGGTACTGGGTAACGGACAGTCATCCCTCTCAGAGTGCAAGAACGGTTGGGCTCTAAGGATAGAGGGAGATGAGTTAATGTACTTTGCCTGCGGGCGGAAAATTAGCCAAGGTAAGCTCTCACAGTTTCGTTCTCCATCAACGGATCGAAGACAGACGGGTATGTGTGTCTATAGTGTCAGACTAAAGCTGGATAGAATGGAGAAGACCGCCTCGTTCTCGTTCGAGCCGAATGGAAAAGAATACAAGGTGGTATGTGAAGATCTTCCGACCGAATTGCTGTATCCTGCTGCATATGTATGCTACGATGGGGAATTATGGAACAGTGAGACACGTCTTGAGCTTTCTAGAGGTTTTGATTTCAGTGAAAACGTTAAATTTGATGCTCCTTCTGTAAAGAAGCGCAGGAAAGTTGCAGTATCTGTTGAGAAAAATTGACTATGATGATGAATACGGTATCAAATCTCGAAAGACTCAGGTCTTACCCTCCGTAGACTTGTCTCGAACATTCCCGGTTAAAGACTTGTTGAATGAACTCACTGTCTGGAATTTAATCAGTGAAGCACATGCGAAGCATCAGCAATTCCGCATCGACAATCGACATCCACAAAAGTAATAATGGCATTGAGCATGATTCGAGATCGACAGCACAGCCATAGCGACATCCCACATCACATCAGAATTAAACTGCGAGGGCAGATTGAAATGCCGCATAGTGAAAGAGTCATGCAGTGTGATGTGAAGCGAGATCTCATCTCTGGATCGACGGAGGTTTCGTCTTCGACTTCTCGCCTCCCAAATGTGAGGCTCCTGACCTCTCGCCATCGTGAGCATATTGAACTGCCACATAGTGAAAGAGCCATGCAGTGTGGTGTGAAGAGAGATCGTGCCCTCAACTCTCCATCTACAGAGTTTTCTACCCCGACTTATCCCTTCCAAATGTGAGGACTCTCGATCTTTCGCCGCCATGAACTCGACCTGCCGCAGCGAACACTTCGAAAGGTCCCAAATCTTGACAACACAACCGGCACACACTTTGTACACTTCAAGCGCAGAAGCTATGGACACCGCAGTTTCAAATATATTTCATGACGCCTTGCAAATCTGAACGGAACAAGTTGAAATTAACGCTTAATGCTTCTCGCGAATGTGTTCTGTTAGTGGACATGCCAACTCCGCCTCCACGAGGAAGACGCGGGCACTTGAATCAGAAGATACCGCCATCCCCAAAGTGTGGAGAAAGAATATTGCCACGAATATCCTAGTCACGGCAGAAAACCTCGGTAGTGAGAGCAAGAGAACGAATACTGACACGAATATCATAGGCACAGCAGAAAACCTCGGTAATAAGAAGCAAGAGTTTATTACAGAACCTAACTGACAAAGCTGATAAGCTTCTTAAGACGCTAGTGAACAGAGACCTTAGCGGTGTCCTTCTCGTTCACTAGTAGCTGTCTAAAGGAGGCTTAACTCCATCGTCGAATGGAGAGTAGCTTAGCATGCATGTATTCAACGAATATTTCAGGGTTAGACGAGATTCATGATCGGAAGCGCAGTGGAAATTTCATGACGACTCAGCTCCCCGAGTTTCTATTTATTAGCAAACCATCTTTATATCTCCGGTCACTGAAGATGTTCGCACAAAAAGAATGGATCTACGAAATGCGCATGCATTCACCAAAGACTATGTAAAATGGACACGACTAGGTGAAAGGGGGAGACTAAGAAGATCCTTTCCACGTGTCAATGAGACCACCGGAAGAGATCTCCGCCTCCGGTAAACCGAGGTTTACAGCAACAAGATTCCGTCTCACAGATCTGAGTGCGGCAAGGAGCAAGACAAGGACAAAACGTTGAAAGATCTCTGTACCATCTTCATATATTCTCGGTTACATCTTGAAATCAGCTTACAATATCCGATCGTCTCCTGAACTCAAAGGAGACTATATCATGAAATACTAAGCTCTGCTAGAGTCTATCATTGCCGTGACGGCGGAAGGATCAAGATTCTTCGAGAGTAATAATCCCTTGCGCCCTTGCGAGGGAAGTTGTAACTTTCTCTCGGATGGAAGAAAGTTAACTCCGTGGAAGGTCATCATCACCACACTTCCGGTTAACAACGTTGACGAGGTCGGTTCATCACATGTCCAACCGATACATTTCGTTGAACATTTCATACTGAACAACAACCCACACTGATATGAGTTTGATATTATTAAGACCCCAAAGTGTGTAAGTATCTATGTTTAATCTGTATCAGAAGAATCAGTGTCAACCTTCTCACCATAACCTGTTACCATGTTTGAAAGATTCTCACTCAGTTCTTGAACCTCTTCTCTAGCAAAACCCCAGTCCTCCAAAAGCGAAGGTCCTGCTGTCGACCGAGTAAGGGCCAATTGCTGCAAATCCAGTGACCTCCTTCTTATATAGGGAAGGACAGCTCCACTTGTGCTAACCCTTGCAGCAATAGGTGCTGAATTTACATCAATTCCACCTCTACCTTGCTTACTACCCACGGAAGTTCGCGGCAAAATGTTTCCGTACTTTCCAATATGATCTGCAAAAATAAACGGGAAGGGCAAGGGGACTGCCAGTGGACACCGAGATACTGCAAGATGGCTGAACCTCAAATTCTGACTTGAAACTGAGCCACGTCTAGCTGAAATTTCGTGGGCCTTTACAACACCTCCATGGACTTGTCCGACTGAGGCTGGTTCTCCAGATCCTGTTGTTAAATTGCATATCCTTTGTCAATAAACAGGGCATACCTCAACAGCATAGATAAACGCTTAAAATAAATCCAAACCTTGATGTCGTTCCGGGGAGTAAATGCCGATTGATGAGGTACGGGAAAACCAATGACTGTAAAGGCGTTAGAGTCTCCACGCACCTGGTAACTTTGTACCTTGAAAAACCAGCATCTCTGCGATATGACTTCTGCTCGTGTTTTGTCCTACGCTCGGTGTTAAGGATGAAAGTTTCTGAACATCGTAAAACACTTCACCTTGCGACTCTGAAGCACAGGACAAACAGATCAAATGCTCCCAAAGGTTCAGATGTTACACTAGTAATTTCTATACATATTCGGGATTCAAGTTCGTACGTGAAGTCCACACATGAATAGGCAGTTCAACTTCGTCAAACGGTATAACATTGAAAGTGTGGAGAAATCCGCGACGACAAACACGACTAAACAACGTCAAAATAGGTAGCCTTCTTTTCATTCAACAACTTGAAGTTCCAGACGAGGACTTTGCTACAGAAAAGAGTCACCTACCAGCTAAAGCCGGAGAAGGGAGACTCGCTTCCAGCATTGCTACACGCCTTGCAGAGGAGCATGACACTAGTCCCAAAGAGGTTCCCACATCTGCGCCACCCAAACCAGACTTCTGGGAGGAAGCTGATGGTCCGGAAACTTCCATTCTAAAGGGTAAGGTTATGCAGTTGATGGCAGCTGCATAAACTGCACTCGTATGATAATCCTTGTCATCCTTGATCACGAGGTGTTCCGCAAATGAACCTGCACAGGCATAAGGTTGCTTGTCAATACAGTCAGAGACTGATACATTCCAAGCTAGAGTCGGAGGGTGTTAAACAAGAAAGCCTGTCACTTTACAGGACTCTGGTTATTGGCTGCTGGCTGACTAGGATGTATTTCAGGGTGTTACAACTGTGAGCTGGAAATTCAGAAAACTGCTAAAGAAGAGAGACACGCAGGGAAAAAGAAAAAGCGTGGTCCTTACTAGTCGCAAGTTGCGGAAGCCCCAAAGGAACCGCAAGGTGTGCTACTGAAGCAAGTCTTGCCAATGAGACAGAATCATGAAGAGCATGGATAATCTTTCTGTTGCCGCTTTCTGAATCATAAACGTTTCGTGGAGCTCGCACTGTAAACAGGAGAACAGGAGTTCTCCCATATTCTTCTACAATATCTCCCAGAAGGTCTGCAGCAACAGCTGAGAATCCACCCGAGTCGTCGACGATACACTGAAAGCCCTAACAACGTGACAAAAACAAAAACTTGAAACAGAGAAGACTTTACATTCGGTGATGAAAGATCAGCAACTGCCACGAGACACAGCTCAGGGCGTTGAGGTGTAGTTTTAGCTACCGCGGAACATCTGACAATATGATATCACCAACAGGAAAAGCGCCAAACGTTGAACACATAACATACAAGCGGATTGCCAGACTTCCAGAAACGCCCACATCCAACGCACTAAAGAAAGAGTAAATGGCGCTTCAAAGGCAGACAACATACTTGTATAGAGTCACACTCCTCCACAAAAAGTCGCACTTTGTCCCGTATTTCTTCGGCCCGCTCTTCGGTAGAAAAGAGGCCCTGACCAGAACCGTAGTCGTCGAACGGAGTAACTCCTTGCCATAATCCTGGAGTTTGATACGTGCTCGAAGGGTGGAGATGAGCTTTCAAGTAGTCAGTTGAGAACTGAACCTCGTCTTCTAGACTCTGATATAGAGCTCTTTGTCGTTCGCTTGCTTCTGGCGTCTGCGCCTCTAAGGTTGCATGATCACTGGAATCTCGGCTGTGCGCCTGGTCCGGAGCTCCTGCAGACAACCACTCTTCTTCATCGTCCAGACTTTGCAAAAATTTGTTTTTCTCATACCGCTCCGCTTTGAAAGTCGCTGCAGGTCCATGCCTATTATGACCACGCAGGGATGTTACTCTTACCGGACACAAGGTCTTTTGGTCAAGATCAGTCCTCAGCCATCAGAACACACAATGTAGCATCTAACTCGCCGACTGATAGTATACATACCAGGTAGAAATAGTACTAAGTTCAGCTGGAGGAGGACGCTCATACAGGCTTCCAGAAGGATTTACAGCACCTAAACTTCCTGCAACAAGTTAACTACAACAGCAGCAACAAGAATTAGACTGAAGACTTTTCAAGCTCGTTTCCTTTTGCAGAGTGACTACCATACGTTCTACTGAACCTATTTTTCGTCGGCTTAGAAGCGCAAATAGCTTACATGGCTGCTCAACCTTGAGAAAGGCTGAATAGACACAGCTTGGCCTGGAAACTGGAAAAATGAATCCCATGATGGTCAAAAGCATGAAACTGGGATACAAGGAAACAGGAAATCATTACCACGTAAGTCTACGGTCAGTAAACGTGGAGTATATGTTGCTTGCCGCTGCAACACATTTCAACGGAAGTCATTATCTGTCTCCTCGCAACACTCGCATATTGTTAGTAAATCCATTCACTTGAAACTAGCAAATGAGCAATCACAACTCCACACATCGAACCCCAAGTTTGTTGATAGCTTCTCTCGTAAAGATCCACTCTGGCTGACAACACTGATACGGAGCAATCATACCTGTCGCGTTTCACCCTGTCGGTAGAGCACGTTCATATCCAACCCGTCCGTTGGTATAAATGCATCCTCACAACCAGCTTCTCTCAGTCCAAGAACTTCATCCTGGTAATTTTGGGTGAATTGTCAACGATTTTAAGTGGCACTTCCGACATTACGTTGGTGCGCAGCATTAAAAGTATCACACCGACAGAAACTATAAACGAGTATCCTCTTCATCGACTGTAGCAATTTACCTGGAAATTCCAGAAATGAGTCCCCACGAAGTTGGCGTAGCCTCCAATTTGGACAGTGAGAATTTCCTTCATCCTGAGAAAAGCAGCGGAATAGAATGCGATGGATCGAACTGATTTGCAATCCGATGGCGAGACCAGTCTATATAGCACAGACTATATTAGGCGCCTCGTCGCCCTAACACCCTCGAGATTGCGATGCGGCCGCTGTTGTCATTCATGCTCGTGCTGCTGCGTTGATGGAACGCTTTCTTCTTGAACGTTCTTCTTCTTGGTTCAACTCTACTGCTGGCACTTCCTCATCCTTCCAGCTCCCCGAAGTTTCTCCTAATCATCAATGTTAGATCGAATGAATGAATATCAAGCCCGGAAGACCCAAAGAGTCAAAAAGCAGAAAAAAATACAATACAAAGTCAACATGTGAGTTTAGAAAACCATAGGAGATCGTATCAATGCAAAAGAGCATTGGTACGACAAGAAACTATATCTCTAATATAAAGCCCTAGTGGGAGAGCTGACATCTGTAAAAGTGTATAGAAATCACTAGCAACTATCTTATGTCTACATCTAATCTCATCATACAAGGGACATACAATGAATACACGATCCTCATCCTCTATCTGATCTAAATCACAAAGTCTACAAAGCCGTTCACTCCTAACAATGTTTAGCCAACGTCCTTCCTCAATGCCAAGTCTATGAGAGCTAGTGCGGTGCTGAGCGATGATATGTCGAAGAGAGATTGAAATAGGTGCCCGGAGGTACTCTTGTTCACAATACACCAACATGGGGTTGACATGCTGCTGATAGTAAACCATCTTGGTCTTGGGTTGAGACCATATAGCATGTAAAAACCTTTTCTGAATCAACTCCCGAAGAGCAATAGGTGGAAGGTCAAAATCACGCTCAAAAATGTTCCATCTTCCACACCAAGCCACCACATCAGCATACCAACCAAATGAGAATGTAGCTCTTAGAGCTTGACAAGGTAATCTCGTCTCTCCAAGAGATCTCACTCTTGAGACATAAATGATAGTCAAGTAAAGAGCTTCTGCTTCCACGGATAAGCAACCAGATTCAGCAAGGAGCATAGCATATGGTGTTTGGCATCTTACACCAAGCTCCACTTGTAAGAACACTTTTTGAACCTTCTCGATACGTTCCCAAGCGCCTTTCCTTACACCAGGCCCCCACACTTGAACACCATAAAGTATCACAGGCAAAACCAAACTCCTGAAGAGAAACTTTCTCAAATCCCATGCTAAGAGATGAGCACGTCGACAACGATTCAAAAGAGAGTACAAAGCTTTGTAACCAGCTTCAACTCTCTTATGAATGCACAAAGCCCAACTGTAGTTATGAGAGAAGTCAATGCCCAAGTACTTGTAACTCTCCACTTGTTGTAAAACTTGGCCCTTGTAGAGAAAAGAATGGCGCACTTTTGAACCCACCACCATCACCTTGGACTTCGAAAGGTTCACTTCCATCTGCATGTTGTTGCAAAAGACCTCAAGAGCATCCAAATGTCGTTGTAAACTCAAAGGATCACGTGATAGAAGGATGATATCATCAGCATAAATCAATGCTTGAATGATATAGATTCCCAACTTCACACCTTCTCCTCCAAATTCAGCAAGACATTTCTCCACGTCATCGATGAAGATACCAAATAGAGTAGGGGAGAGAGGACAACCTTGAATGACTCCAATAGTGCTAAAGATCTCCTTTGATTGTGTCGAGGTAAGCTTCACATAAACTCGTTCATAGAGTTTAGAAACCGCTGCCATCATGTCTTTAGGAACACCAATGGCAACAAGTCTGTCCCATAAGAGCTTCCTAGGCACCCTATCAAAAGCTTTTGTGTAGTCGATAAAAGCAGCATAGAGAGCTTTACCATTTCCTTTTGACTTCTCCCAAGCAACACGAAGACAAAGAATATGATCAATGGTGCTAAAGGTAGGACGAAAACCTGCTTGTGAACGAGCTCTCACATTGGATTCTTCTGCCCAAACACTGAGTTTTCTCTCTAGCAAGCTCCCATACAACTTGGCAAAGATGTTGCCCACCATGATAGTTCTATAGTTGGTAACATCATCATTCTTGCCCGACTTGTGGATGGGAATCACTTTGCGCATGAACCAACTCTTAGGGAAACCATGTATAGCAGCATCATTCAGAAGCTTGGTAAGTATAGGAATGAGAGAATCACCTCCCCATTGTAGTAGCTCTGCAGAAAGTCCTTCTAGATCCTCAGATTTTCCACTTGCAAGCCTACTGAGCTGATGTCGTACTTCGTCCACTGAAAAGGTCTGCGGTAGTCCTTCACTTTGTGGCATACATGGTGCATGTGGAGAGAAGTATAGTTGCTCAACGTAGGACATCAAAGCTGAAGGATCAAGAGTTGGTGAACTTGGACGAGATGCTAAACGTCTCCAAAAAGCTTTGGGATCCTTCTGAAAATCAAAAGCAAGTTCCAAGCCTTTCTTTCTCAAGAAAGCTCTCTTCTTACGTTTGATCAATTGCTTGTACAAGGTTGTTGCTTCCAAGTCACAAGCCTTGTCTAGAGTCTTTAACCGAGCAAGTTTGCACTCTTCATCAAACCAGTCGTTGCAAGGGTTACCTTTGAGCTTTCTGCTTGAGTGTTGAGAGAAAAACCGAGTTGCAATTTTCTTCAAGACATCCGTCAATTGTGTATCTCGTTGGTCAAGATTGTGGCTCCACTGTGTAATAGATATCAAATATTCTAGAGCAGTTTGATAAAGATGTCTTTTCCGGTGATCAAGACGAAGTCTAGAGGTAGTGTTGCTCCCATCAAAACCTTTCAACTTGTAAGGTGCAAATGAGCTAGACAAGGATAGTGAGAACAGTAGAGGAGTGTGATCAGATTCAGGTTGTAGATCCAAAACTTCAAATGCTGAAATGAGTGAACTATCAAGAGATGAGGAGAGGAGGTAGTCTACTATGCTTGATCCAGAGGTAGAGACGTATGTTTTCATGTTAGAGCTAGGAAAACGGGATGTACCGTTCAGAATTTTCAAACTACAGATTGCTCCAAAAGTCAAGAAGTGTTCTTTCATGTCATTGGTGGATGTATCTAAGGAGGCACGGGACCATGTAGGATCATCATCTTCTTCAAGAATAGGAGAGTGGTCAAGAGCATAGAATTGTGTGAATTGGCAAGTGTGAACTCTAGCATTGAAATCTCCCATCACAAAGACCTTGCCCTTCTCTTGATATCTCAAAACATCAATAGAAAGACGATGGAGAGGTTGGCTCGTGCTACATGCTCTAGTCTGATAGATAGACATGTTCAAAGGTGCAAAATAGCAGATTGCGATATAACATGCAGATCTACTTTCTCCACCAACTCGAATCCAATGATATTGTCCACCCACATCCTGAAGAACCACTTCAACAAGCTGATGCAAATAAGATCTGACGTAAGTTGCAATACCTCCGAAACCACGTCCCTTATGTTGCTTGCGCTTGTTCCAAGTAGAGCCGATCAAAGTAAAACCATCCAACTCATGTACATTGTTTCCTTCATGTTCCCATGTCTCCACCAAGTTGATGATATCAGCCTTGTTCCAAATTGGTAAAGCGCTTGTGTACTTTGACTTAGTAAGCCCATGAATGTTCCACATCATAACTCTAAGGGTCGAAAATTGCTATTTGGAAGCATCTCGTCTCTTTTGTGTAACAACAGCACGTCCATCTCTTAAGAAAGCAATGAACCCTCCTTGTTGAGCCTCTTTTACCTTCACAAGCTCCTTCCGCTTGGCTTCAGCTTGTAGCGGTGTGAGATCAGGATCCAACCAGATCTGTCTCCCCTTCAAGACAGCTTTGTTAGCCATCGCTGTATCTCGTTGTGCCTGATCTGCAAACTTAGCCAATATTGCTCGAGGTTGTGAGCCTTTTTGCCCTATGCGGTAAGCTTGAACTAGGACAGGCTTGTGAACATGTAACGTGTCAGCAAAGAAAGTGGTAGCTACTTCCTTGGTCTCTTCCTTCTCTAGCTCAGGTAAACCGGATATTCTCACATTTTTCACCCTTGAGAGTTGGTTCAACTTTTCATTCTCTTGCTCTTGAAAAAGAGAGACTTGAGCCGCCTTGGTAGCTTCAGCATAAGATTTCATCTTCATCTCCAACTTCTCCACTACTTCTTTGAAATTATCATTTACCACCGCAGATTTCTCCTCAGCAGATGCTGAGAGTGTAGAGGAAATCTCTTTGGTAGTTGTAGCAACAACAGTTTGCATGTTCTTCAAAGCATGAACATCGCACACAACAGAAACAAGCTCACTCTTATGTGCTATGAGCTCTCGATGCAGATCTGCTACTTCAACCGATACTTCTTCCACCGCTGCCAACACCTTATGAAGGAGTTGTTTAATCTCGTCCATCATCACCGAAGAACTAGTTTCACAAATCAGCGAGCTAAGAGCACACCTCAAAACCTCATTTCTCCTCAGATCGTAACAAGATTTGTCTCAATGGAAGCGTCTCGCCGAGACCTTTCCAATGGTACCAAGCTTGCTCAAAACCAACAACCACAGCTCCTTCGACGATCGATTTTGTCCACGGGTGTCAACTCCTCTCTCCAACAGGTCCGCGAAATAGAAACACATCTCAACACCTCAATTCTCCTCAGATCGCAACAAGATTTGTCTCAATGGAAGCGTCTCGCCGAGACCTTTCCAATGGTACCAAGCTTGCTCAAAACCAACAACCACAGCTCCTTCGACGATCGATTTTGTCCACGGGTGTCAACTCCTCTCTCCAACAGGTCCGCGAAATAGAAACACACCTCAACGCCTCAATTCTCCTCAGATCGCAACAAGATTTGTCTCAATGGAAGCGTCTCGCGGAGACCTTTCCAATGATATCAAGCTTGCTCAAAACCAACAACCACAGCTCCTTCGACGATCGATTTTGTCCACGGGTGTCAACTCCTCTCTCCAACAGGTCCGCGAAATAGAAACACACCTCAACGCCTCAATTCTCCTCAGATCGCAACAAGATTTGTCTCAATGGAAGCGTCTCGCCGAGACCTTTCCAATGGTATCAAGCTTGCTCAAAACCAACAACCACAGCTCCTTCGACGATCGATTTTGTCCACGGGTGTCAACTCCTCTCTCCAACAGGTCCGCGAAATAGAAACACACCTCAACGCCTCAATTCTCCTCAGATTGCAACAAGATTTGTCTCGGAACTGAAAGGAGGAAATGTGCGCGGAATGATGCGTAGGAGTAAGGAGGAAGGTCTTCATCAGAAAGAAAATGCAGTTTGATACTATAGCTGTTTTTGGAAATCTCTATCCAGTGCACCATCTCCTCAGGTAAAGGTTAAGTCTTTCGTTCTTTGTATTTCGGAGTTCCTTTTATGTACGATAAATCATCCTCCGCAGTGAATTATCAAGTAAGACATTTGATAAACCATTGCTCGATAAACACGTGCATTGTATACTAATTTGATAAACTATTATCTTTAAACAAAATTTCAAGATAAACGATTCAACTCTTAGATCTCCTCAGCAAATAATCAAATCTTATTTCTTTTACGTTGCGAAAGTAATGATCGTAAGCGTGGCCTGTCAGTCCTAAACCACACTCTCGGTTCACTCGAGGAGTGGTTTAGGACTCAAAAACCACTCCATCCCGTGGCTTATGCTATACATACAAGTGATCTCACGATGATACTCTTTTCTTGAGGTTTAATTTCCCATCTCATGATCTGCAATTGGTCTCAAAGGTGTTTTTTGTCTAAGCTTTAGAATCTCTTCATTTTACAGTAGATAAAGTTGAGATAATCTGAAAGGACTTCAGAGGAAATGTTAATGAATAATATAATATATGCAACATGAACTTTTTGTTACCAGAAAATATATACAATATTAAATGAAAAGTTTTATTAAGTTTAAGAAAAAACATAATATTTCTGAACGTTAAATATTAGGTGAACCTGGAGACACGAGAGGATCCTAGAATAACCCATAAGACAAGAAACAAGAATCCACTCCCAGACTATATGTGAGAAAGAAATCAAATAAAAAACAAATAAGTTAATGAATACCTTTATCTTTTACGTAACCCTTCTCAACGGGAGGGTTAGGTAATCAATTAAACGACATGCATATTCCTCCTCTTCTTAACTTGGAGGAGGGTGATATATATATGCCTAGAACATCTTCAGAGGAAAAGTTAATGATAAGGGGATAAATACACTATACAGATAGTAAATGTGAGAAAATTTAAACGAACATAAAGAATAACCGCAGTAGTGTAAAATGGCGTTGAGGACCTTTGTCATTTCGTCATTTTGTGAAGATCTTCTACCTTCTGTTAGAAGTAATGGATTACAGACCACCTCAAGCTCTTGATGGTTAGATCAATAATATTATATCATTCATGAGCTTAGGAGGTGTTTCGCCTATCGGCTAGTGATAATAATGAAAATTATATGGTTACTGAAGCAAAATTGAAGTGGCTTCCACTTAACTAATAATGTTTGTTTTCTTACCACATACGCTGTTACTGGAAGGAAAATACTAAGCAAAAGTGTTTCTCCAAGTACAACACAAGAATAACAGTATAAATTTAGGGCGAGCTATGGGCTAAATTTTCAAGCTATTGTCTCCACTTATAAAGCATCGGGAGGTAAACATTATGCTAGGCTCTTCCTGTAGGTAAAAAACAAAGCATTATTTCTGTCTGAAGAAATAATTAAGAGATTATTAAACAAATTAGCCAGTTGTGACAACTGAATTAATATGTAAAAATCTTAAATATCTAGTAACTAGTATTTGCTTCGGATACGAATACATTATATTTTTTGTCCACAAGTTTCAAACTTCAGGAGAAAAATCCACTTTTGAGTTTTAAAAACTCTTTTCTCTTCTCTTCACTTAAAGCTAAATATGATCACTCTTTTGTGTTGTTTTAAGCCGGCTAAAACCGGTTTTGTGAGTGAATCTGTTTATTTTTTCAGATATCACCAATAGTGGGGTTTAATGCCAACCCTGAAATATCATATCACAAAGGTAAGACCTATCAATTACCGAACCGAACGGGACAGGCGTTAGAGGGCATTTTCACTTGAGACAAGTGTTCCAGTCAAAGAGAAAACTGCCCTCCGCAAACAAATTAGGTTTCTTACGGAATAGGGTTTGTAAACTCAGGACAGTCGCTCGCTGTGCGCGGTTTGAAGGACAGAGCAGGCAGCTCAGCAGAATCAAGAGAAGGCAGAGTACTCGGGAAAGTCGCATCGAGGTATCGGTCGGTCGCTTGGTTGTACGTTGCTTTTGGAAGGAAGGAGTCTGAAGAAGATGGACACGAATGCAATTCAACAGGCCGTCAAGGACTGGCCCACGGCGTTTCTGAAGAAGGCTAAGATCGTCACGCATTGGGGTTTCATTCCCTTGATCATTATAATTGGAATGCGTACTGAGCCCAGGCCGCATATTTCTCATCTGCTCAGCCCAATGTAAATTGCAATAACGAAATCGGCAGGAGCTTGAAAGTCGCGAGCATGGAGATTGTTTCGCCAGCAGTCAAATTTTGTAATGGAGGAGTGGCTCGATCGCCCCGTGGGCAAACGTCTTCGGATGTGGATTGTAGCCAAGTAAGTGAGCTGGTTCTCGTCGACTGGGAACAGGACTGATTTTCTTGAAGTTTCAGCGATTTACATGATATGCATGACAAGCGGTTTGTTAAGCTGGAGACTAGATTACTGATAGGAATCTCCTTCAGAGCGTTCAATATAACAGTAAGTAGTGCGTGATAGGAAGTTTGTTGACTTCTCCTTGTACGTCTTGAATCATAGCAGAAGACTTCGGAGTCTAATATATTTTCAGTCTCTTTCATATGGCAGCGGAGTGGCCCTTGTTCAAGTTTTATGAGTTATGTTCTAGCGTAGATACCCCTTGTTTGTGATTTCATTCATTTCTTCTTCATTTTGGTTGTGATCTTCAATTCAGGAGTGGTAAATTAATTGAGTCATTCGTTTATTCTTGTCCCTGTTAGGATGGCCTGTAGCCATGCTAGATGCCTTTTGGGTATATTTGCTGGCAATCTGATGCGCGGAAGATCGTCTTTCGTCATTCTAAGTCGCTTAAAATGATGTTTGTGCTGCAGTTTCTTATTTGTGCATATAACCTACCTTAGATTTTTGGGACTCCCTTTGTTACAGTCAGAATTGTCTTTTGTTCATTGAGTTCACGGGAGTGAATGCTAATATGTGATCGTCAACAAGTGCACGGCCCAACTGATCAGGATACCCGTCTTTTCTTGAGACGAGCGGTGACCTTTGCCAAAATTAATGTGACTTTACCGTGCACTGGTGGTCTAAAGTCTTGAAAATGGGATCAAGTACAGATGTAGGTTTTCAGAGTTTAGGTTTACAGGCTTCATGGTAGGTAGGCAAGGTACTGGAGGCCTGATTTTTCCGTGTTCTTGTTTTCTTTTCGGGGTCGCTCCTTGAACAAACAAAGTGATCGTTTGTCGTCTGTCTAGTTGGAAAATGCTGTAAGATCGTCATGCCTAAGGATGAAGTATCTCCCTGGGTGACCATTCTCAGCCGACCCCAAGGTTGTGTTAGATGAGAAAACAAGTGTTAATAATACAGATCTGTCCAGTCGATCCTGATTTCTTCTGTTTGTGTTTCTATAGAACTAGGAGCGAAATTGTGCCGATGTCAACTGCAGTACGTATTGGGCCTGTGGCAACATTTTAAGATCTACGACAAAAATGTTTTTGACTGCTGTTGCCATATCTTCTCAAAGCGGAGAAGACTTAGTGAGTGGCTAGTGATCTGGATGGCCAGGTCCGTTTCATTCAGCCAATGTACATAAAGAGTACGGTTTTTCAGGAGCTAACCAGCTCTCCAAGCTCTAACGGATTTGGGATATTCTCTATTTCGAATTATTTGAGGTACCTGTGAGGGATCTAGATGTTGAACAAGTGGTTAAAAGAATTGCGCCTCACAAGCTTATCTGCAAGGAAGTGCCGGTTTTCTCAGGTACCTCTGATCTTCGTCTTGTGGGGAAGTTGGAGTGTCAGAACCGAGAATGTACAAATGGGTGCACGAGACATAGCCAGTGGTCGTTTTCTTTTACAGAAACCTCGTCATGTGCTGTCACTTCCTTTTCGCCGATTTATGTTTCCTCACGTCTTGTGTTCTGCAGTGATTTCAAGTTCTGTGATAAAATTTGTTTGGTGTTCCTCACGAAACAGGAGTTGATAATCCATGACCGTCTCCGCTTGTAAGTACGGAATGCATAAGTGCATCTAGCTATACGCGGCATCTGGTCCTTCGAATTATATTTAAGAGCTGAAAGAAGTGCGTAACGTTTCCGGTTACTAATGACTACTAAGCAGAAAGCAGAAGAGATGTGGCCAAATCGATCGCTGTTGTTAGTACTTTTTTCTGGCATGTTTAGTTTACTGCGGTGGAGTTTGAATGCTGCGGGCTTTTGAATCCGAGTATGAGAATGCGCCTGTGCTAATGCCTTGTAGCATCTAATTTTTCCAGCATGGGGGCCCTGATAGTGGTGGCTTTGATTCTAGATATCAGCTCTCCTTACGCATTCGGACAAGCTATCCTTAACAGTCACTTTGACTTCCGGGGTAATGCCAGTGCGATATCCTGTAGGCGAAGCATAGTGCGAATTATGTTCGTACGTTTTCTTTTCAACTGGCATGGCACATATGAGTGCATTTGTTAGCGGATACTAGGGTCGGAGATTCTGAACGTGTCGCACGGCTTTTTATGTGTGAGTTTTAAAGATGTGCTCTTGTTGAGCCCTCGTGGCTCAAATTCAGCCGATGATTTTTGTCTATGTGAGTTGTTTCCTCGGAGTACCTGCACCAACGATGGGTTCAAAGCGTTGAAGGCTCATCATTTCAAAGGAAGATGAGTCCTACTCTTAGCTGTATCCGAACTCGGTGCCCCGTTAACAACGGGTGATGCATGCAAGCTTGAGCCATGTCAAGGAAGAAAGGTCAAATCTTAAGCAGTCAAATCTACTGGATGTAGAGAGTTATGCCAAAGCTGAATCACGAGAAACCCGATGGATTCTTGTCCAGGTACACCGCTATGGTCACTGGTTACTCCACTGAACCTGTGGTGAAGCGCACAAATGCATGCTCCTAGTTCATGCACACTTTAACAGCTGCATTACAGGTCTGCACGGTGCAGTATGAAAGTCAGACTGCGCTGCACACGTAAAAGAATGACAGCCTTCACACGTAAGAGTCAGGCAAGTTCCGTTCTTCCAAACCTACTTAACAGGCTCTTTTGCTCTTTTGTGGGGGTACCCTTTAGGTTATTACGTGCGGGCTGAACTCATGGCCTGCAAAACCTACGTTCCCAGGCCGGGGACGTCCGTCTAGCGCGCCAGAGTTGAACAATGGACCTTACTCCAGTTGGGGTAAGGGTGCTGACCAGTGCGGTCCTTCTCACTTGACGTGCATGGGTAATGGTTTCTGGTAGGACACCTAGACAACAAGCAGAACTCGACAGATGGGTTCATTTGTAGTCGGAAAGCCGGTTAGCTTAGAACTGACTGCCTTGATGCACATAAACTGCGACGTCTGAGGGATATGTACTCTGACTTTTATCCGAGTTTCAGTGGCAAGCAGAAGCGCTGTCAGTGCGGGGTGTAGGCCTGAGCGGAGGGAGAGCATGAGGGCACTATCTGCAGTACAGTCCCCAAAACACTAAAGTAGGAATTTTCTTCCATGAGTTGATAAGCCTCATGTAAAGGCTGCAAGTGTTCTCGCCACTACGTCCTCTCTCTCGTTGAGCATCAGTACTTTGGAATGTCCAGAATGCACACTCTGTTGGTCCAGAGCTGATGTGGCACGTCGGTCCATCGACCATCCAGCAAGAGGCAATCACACATTGCTGTCTCAGACCGATAAGGTTTCAAGTCTGAAATGTTGTTTTGTACCGAAGTAGTACCTACATAAACTGAGGCGTCGATGGTGGCAACGACCGACGAGGAGAGTCGAATACTAAATACCGGTAATTTTACACTTGGATGGATTGGTGAATGGGACAAGCGAAGCGGGTAGAGCCCGCGACGCTGGATTATAGGATCAAAAGGAAGGTATATCAGTGTCCGGACTCCGGTGGCCTACAGTGAAGCGGGCCTACCGGCTGGGTAAATCTATCGTGCCACATGCTGCTCACGTTGCTATCCTGATTCCCCCTGAGGTGTGGGTCCAAACCCCCCTGCCACTTGGTTCGCTGTTCCCGGCAGTGCTTGATGTGGGAATGGCATTCCGGCAAACGTCTATAGGGAAGGATCCTGATAAGTTCGAACTGCTGCTACTTTCTATCAGCCCTGGACGTTGATCAACTCGCGCGCTAAGCTGGGCATGGGAACTTTGGGAACTGTATAAAGAATAGTCACGGCTCACTCACTATACATACGCAATGTATATGAAATGAGTGATGTCGAGAAGGCAGTTGAGACCAGCGTGTGGAAACGGTGTCAACGCGTTACGTCTTCGTCACCGCCCAAGTGCCTTATAAAGGTTGCCAGCAGCTAAGTCGAACACAACTGGCCAGGCCAGGTCTATTGATAAGGCAAGAACTGAAGAAGCAATTCTTGTCTACGCCGGCTACTGTCTTATAATTTAATAGGTTGTCATCCAGACGGCACACACTAGACAGGTTTAGGTGAATGAGTTTATGGTGTCCTGCACGGGGTTCTGGTGTTCTGGCAGAGCTGACCACGGTATCTAGGAGTTACCGTATTCTACTGTATACAAATGCCATAGGCCTTTTTGATCGCAGTGAGGTGGGACCCAGAAGCGTCAGAGCTTTGTAGCTACGAAAGATTTTCATCCCTAGGAATGTATGATTCGGAAAGCGAAACTGTAAGAAGGAAAGTTACAGTGATTCCGTGCTGTAAGCGGTCTACCGCTACTTTACACAAAACTTCACTCAGAGAGTGGATTTGTTGGGATCCACATTAATACAACAGACGAGCAGAGGACAGTACGTATTACGTAGGAGAAGAAGAAACAACACATCTCTTCTTGCTTCTAACTAGCTCTCAGTAGGCTCCATTAGTGGAGGCTGAAGTCGCTGAACGTGATCGGTCCATCCGTTCTGTACTTCAGTAGTACTTCACTAGAGATGAAGTACTAGAGATGTTAAAGGAACCAGATGGGGAAGAAAATTATGTCTTACTACTCAAGGAAGGACAAGGAAGAGGGCTAGAAGCTCGGCTTTATGCTACACCCTCTCAATTGCACGCCCTTCTCTCTGAGTATAAGCTGCTGTAGCTTTGGTTATGCAGACCATAGCTGGGGAAACGTTTATGGTACGGTGATAAAGTAAATTTGCTTCTATATGTATTTTGGCGCGGCTCATTTGCACTCAAGACTCAGAGGTTTACCCCACACGGCACAACGATGTTAACAATGAGACCGTTATCATAAGATTAGATCGAGGTTTTGGATCGACCTTAACTGCATCAGGCCTACCACATAGTGTTGTCTCAACCTTTACTGAACTTTATCATTTCGCAGTAAGTACTGACGCATGATTGGGTTGCAAACATAGCGTATGACTTCGCCAGTTGCACCGACGTTACCCTGACCTCGTCGATTTACATCGGAACTCCAGTGGCCTCGAGATTCAGTCAGGAAAGTTTATGCTTCCATCAGCGGAAGACAAGTGAGCATTTATGCATGTTTTAGGTCGGGTTGGGGTATAGGCGCGGTGGCAAACTGTGGGGTCGAATTTAGGGATGAAAGAGGGAAGGAGGGCTAGGTAGAACAGTAGAGCTCGAGTGGACATTAGTGCTCTGAAAAACACGTTTCTTTCGCACCAGGTCCTGCGCAAATTGTTCCTGATCAGTTATTCTACTCGTTCAGTCTCGGCTGCTGCTGATACAAATGATACTTCGGCTCATACACCACAGTGGCAGTTTTCTGAGTTCACTCTTTTTGTCTATTTCTTCTTAGGGAATGTTTTCGTAGTGGAGCTTTGTCCGCTCGAGCAAGGGCTCTTACACACTGGCTGCGCCCACCCGGTAGGAGGCTCGACCCCACGACCATAACGCTAGGGGCTGGTCGTGTTCCCAGTTCAGTGGATATAGACTCTTCTATTATAGAGACGCGTCACGCATATTATGATTCTGCGTCCTCGAGCACCGGGAGAGGCAGCACAAGCACGGGCGAGCAATGTCGGGCATAAGTTCCTCGTAAATACAAATGAGGGATGATGTACGAGGAAGCACTGAGGTGAGAGTCTTGAGACATGGCTAGAGTAGGGCCTGGGCCTTGCAGAAATACGGTGGTAGTGTACTTTCCTGAAATGCAATAGAGATTCGGGAAGGTGTTTCCCGTTTGCGTAATGAGACAAGGGACTATGCTGTTCCCTGTCGGAGCCGAACAGAGCTCAAGCAGGGTACCGCCGGTAGGAGCTGGCCGCTCTGCCAAGTAAATGAAGATTTCGCTGTAATCGCTAATGCGAACAGGTCTCCTGATCACTTACGGCTTGCCTCCTCGGCTCTTGCTCCACTTGAGTCCACTGAGTCCACTCTGCTTTCTGGCATCCCAGAATCTTTTGCTGCAGCATATCTTTCTTACTTACTAGTTCGTGATCACGATCACCCCGTGCGTGACCTGGTATCCCTCTATTCATGGCATAGATCATGTGCGAATGGACTGGACTGTAGACTTCCGTAGACTTCAGTCCGTCACGGGCCTCACGTCCAACTTCTCGCATCCAGTTGCAATTACCACAATCAGACTCACTGTCTCCTCTACCGTAGTCACTGCTCTTTATTCTTTTTCTTCGATCTCCTCCTGTACCTCCAATTCCTTACCCGTTCCAGCTCCCGAGATAGTTCTGATTCTCGGCCTACCACACATCGACTCCCAAAGAGTGCTCGAGACGACCTTGGGGATAGGGCTTCAATCTGAAAAGCAAGGCATTGCACATGGAGGTACACCTTCGCAAAACTGATCATCTGATGCTAGTGGGCAGCTTCCAGCATCTTTTAATCCAGCTCCGTTCGGACCTTCTCCCGAGGACACTCACAAGGCTTGCCAGACTTGGGCAAAACTGTAACACTATGAGCTTGTACATTCATACACTACTCATTGTTTTCTTTTCTTGGTCACTTAATTAAGTGTTGTTCAGGAACTCTAGCACGCCCACAAGTTTCACGGTTCCATCACAGTGCACAAATTCTGCACAAGCACGAATCAACCCTGATAACGTACATACTGTTGTCATGGGTAACCGCACTTCCTCCAACGCAATCATCATAAGGGTGGTACCAATGTACCATCTCTAGGTGTTTCTTTTTTCTTTTTCTCTGACGCGAGAAAAGCCCTGGAGTCTTTCCATCTCTAAGTTTTGAGGTTCCAAGGCTAATAGTACATACTGAGTATATATTGGCAGCCCCGTGCTCTCAGTAACTTACAACTTTATTCTTTACTCTACCGCCTACCGCACAGGAGTAATTTGTTTTAAGAAGCAATTAGACTAAGCACAAGAGACTTTTCTTGCTCGACAGTAGTCCTGGTTTCTCCTTGAACCAGTTCTGACTTTCTAGCTTGACTGAGGTAGTGCAAGATCTCAACATCTCCTTTTGAAATATTAGTCAGATATTGTGACCGTCGCCTATACAGCATATTTGCAAGTTTTAAGTTTTTCTCCACTGCAATAAGGCTATTATTACGGTTTGATAAGATAGGCCACGAAGTCAAGAGAAGAGAATTGCATGTGAATTTTAGTAAAGAAGTAATACCTCAGACTGATTGACAAGCTGGAAAAGATTACTGTTTATTCGTTTCCACTTTTTGGGTAAGTTTACTCATTAATGCGCGATCCTACCGTTCTTGATAACGACAAAGACGACAGGAGGCTCCCAGGGGATAGCTCCAGAGTCCATAGTCCAGACTCCTAGCACTCGTGGCTTAGTTTATCGATGTCTGATACGTACTTTTGTTTCTTGTCCAGTTCTCAAAGCACACATTTGCTTCCTCCACTCAGAATCTCAGATATAACATGCCGACAGCTCCCGTCTCTAACATCCCTCTTGACTCGGCGGCTTTAAGAGCAACTTTTACTTCTTGTCGTTTTCTGTATCGTTTCCTACGGCGGTCACGAGTCGAGTTGACCAGATCGTCAGGATGAGAGGAACGAAGACCGTAGTCCTCAATAATGTTGTCCACATTGTCCTCTTTTCTTTTTTCTTTTCTGTCTAAATTGTCTTTGACGAAAGCTTTATGTTCACTTGCGGTTTTAGTTGTGATATGAATTCGATGATGTATACTGTAAGATTCTGAAGTCTAAAACTTCTGCTTTAGAGCTGCGGCGAGTTTTAGCATTTGCATAGCTCGCTGGCCATTTAGGAAGGAGACAAAACTCGGGAGGATGCACATTCGTAAATTCAAAGAGTACCGGTACTTTGTTCTTATTTCCCATCTCGAGTTGTACGTGCTATAACATACCTTAGCCCAAAGTTATCATTCACCTATGAGATAGATCTTCATACACTAAATCTCCCCATGTTCCTTTTAGGGGAAGTGTGTGGAATCTGATGTATAATTGACAACTGACGTAAATAAATTTTTCCACGTAATAGAGTTATCGACTTAATAAATCCAGCAATCATACTACTTACCATTTCCCTCCTTTTGTATCAATCGTTGAAGCAGATTACGTAGCTCTGGGTCACGCTGTATCACTGCCACTGCATGTACAGCACGTTGTTGCTTATTGCCTCTGCTCTTGAAATCTAGCAAACGGATCTCATAGTTGATCTCTTCAAAAAGCTGTTGATGGTTTTCTCCTCGGGGGATTTCTGTGCTCGAGGATGAACTAAAAATGGTAAAGTTTTACCTTTTGCAGTGGTAATTCTAACGCGGAAGAATAACTGCTGATTATTTACAGTTTTCCCTTGTACCCTATCATGGACGAGAATTTACAACTTAGGCTGTCAGGATCTGTTTTGAGCTTTATTGATCGATGGCAAGAGGATAAGTTCGCGGAATGTATCATGAGGATCGTGTAAACTCAGATCGTCCAGTGGTGGAGGGAAAGTTAAAGATTCAGTAGCCGCAAGCTGTCGCTAGAAAAGTGGAGAAATATGGTACACGAAAACCTGAACCCTCAGTGTACTGCACTACTGTACTAGCTCATGTGTCACATTGCGTACTCTGTTCTCTCGTAGCCTCGTAGCAGTCAGCGGTCATGCAATTTCAACGCCAGCTACTGATCGACTGACCGACTAGCTGTGACTCGACTGGACTGTATGGGGCAAAAGTGACCAAGCTCATTATGTTAAGGCTGTAGACATATGGTCATGTAGGCCTCGTATGCATGAGACCTAGGAAAACTCACCGGTTTCCTTGTATTTCATCTGATGACGATTGTCCAGTTGGGCCATCTCTACGTTACACACTCTAGCCATCCGTTTGGTATCCATTGCGTCATGTTGGCGTTTTACAACTCCAACTTGTCATTCCAACCGTGTACGAGACGTGGGGAGACGAAAATGGAAAACTGGAACCATTTCCAAAGCAACAAGTTCCGTTCTCCCTCAGTCTGCGTTATAACTGCAGGACAATGAATATAAGGATCTCACTGTCTTTATTTAGAAATGAGCAGCGAGGAAAATACACCTCCTCTTCACTCACGAACCACAGCAAGTCCATCCAGGTCCCAGTCATGATGCTGCCGCCGAGTATTGAGACACTGTGAGATCAAGATTCAAGACACTGAGAACGACCTCAGGTGTGGTGCCCCACTGCCCGTGGCTTGTGTGGCACTGCTTTTCACCGTGTTCTCAAACACACTCGATTGAAATTGAAAGATTCCACGACTCTTTGAGTCTTGTTCCATGTGTGAGCAGCCATTTGGTGGTGAACCAGGCTGGGAATTTCGCTTGTACTGTACAGGTAAACAATGATCATGACAATAATATGTCCAGGCGACTCCCATGAGTGCATCTGAAATCTCATCACAAAAAAATCTGAAATATCAATCATTCCCATAAAACTCCTGGGTCTCTGCCCTCATCTTTCGCCTTCTCTCTTTCGTGTACTGTTACTACTGTATTTCTCTTCTCTCTTTCGTGTACTGTTACTACTGTATTTCTCTCTCTCTCTCTCTCTCTCTCTCTCTCTCTCTCTCTCTCTCTCTGAATTCATTTCCTTCCGGGGGGATTGCTTATCATCAGGAGTTCAAGCCCTCTGGCTACAATACAGGTGAAGAAACTCTCATCCCCTCGAGCTTTCCTTCGTACCAAGCCTCATCTGTAGCTTCAGGTAACATAATCTGTATGATGCTCTCTTACATAGAAAGACTAATCTGCTCTAGAGTATAGAATGGAGTGTGAAACAAAGTCTATTCCTTCTTGACTTAACTATCCAATCTCTCTCGCTCTCTTTCCGTCAGAAAAAGAAAAGGGAAAGAAAATGAGAATATGCTTTGCTTTGCAGTAGAATATTTATCGGGAAAAGAGAGGAAAAAGTCTAAGAAACAAGAAGAATGAGGGAAAACCAACTCATGAGAAGAATCAACGGATGAACGACACCGAAAGTTGACCAACACGACGTACGTATGTACTTACCCACCACCGACCTACCAGCAGAGAAATATACGTAATGGATTACGGGAAGGAAAAGGAGCGATCTCTCTGCCTCTTACGCTTTTACTCATTCTTTCCTGTTTCGGGTCCTTCACATGCGCCAGGATGAGGTCCACACTCCATAGTCCATTTTGTTTCGTTCTGCGGCTACGGCCTCAGGGGAACTCTACAAGACGTTGGACCACATTCTACCAATGCAGTCTAAGGGTATCTTTAGAAAACTCAACCCGGAACTCACCGCTTTCCTTATAAGTTCTGTCGGGATCTTCTCCATCTCCATTTTCGGCTAACATTTAGTAGATTGGAGATAATTTTGTTTAACATTTGTATCTTTTCCGATCATAACAAACGAGCAAAGGTTCCCCAGAAATTCATGTTGCATGCATATTTTCTCTTAAGTCTCATAGTTTTTGGAATTTTTCACTTTAACTTTCCTCGCTAGAAATAATATACAATCTTTATCTCTTTTTCAGTTTATTGGTGAGGAGACGAAGGTGATCCAAATGCGACTGGACATGCTTAGCGCTCTATTTTCAGTTATACGAATACCCACATACATCACATGATGGATTTTCCTTCCTTGGATTTCCACCACCATACTACTATATAGACACCACTATTTTCCATTCTTTTTAACATTATCATCTGCAACGGTAGAAAGACATTCTCCCCTGAGAAAGAATAAAAGTTGGTACATTACTGATCGTTGGTAAAGTAGTAAAGAACGCTACTATGAAGCTCATTTCTTGGACAATCACTTGAATTTATTATCCATAGAATAACATTATATCCTCACATGAAACCATTTCATGGCAGTTTAACATGTTTCTCCATGAGAAATAAACTTACTACTATCCGTCTCCATGTCATATTTTGACTAATTATTTCAATGGTGTTTAAAGAAACACAAACTCTAGAAATTTTGCAACGAACCACCTCTGCTTGAACTCCACCCTAATCTCCACTCTCTCCAAAGTTTCAACAATAATTTCATTCTTAAACTTGTTATATGCTGCAGCTGTCACCATTATTTAGTTGAGGTTTGCTTTTGTCTGCTTATGTACATCTTGTATACCATTTTTTTCTGTGTCCAAATGTTCTTTGTTCCGTTATGGGGGTATGATCGAGGATCGCCAGATCTAACGAACCGTGAGAAATTCTGCTTGAATTGTTGTTCATATATTAAACCTTTGCCTGGAAGGAAGAGTTTCCCTTGCAGTGAGAGATGTAAATTTTCTTTGTCTGCTTTAATACATTCATATTTTAGAGGCTTTATTCTAGAGAAATGGTATCACTATTCTTGGAAGGTGAAAGTCGGATGTTTCAGTCCATTAGAATTCTTCACTGGAAATCTTGCTGTTTTCGAGGTCTTGTATAACTGCTTTAACTTTGTTAACCCATCTGGCAAATTAAAGCACTTCCAGATGCATTTAACATCTTCACTAAAAGTTGTTGAGGAAGAGAATCTGGGTTCAGAAGTATAGTTTACTTTAATATCCAACAAATTTCGCATGCAAAAGCCGGTTCTAACAATGATCATCACATCTTCTGGATCGACATTCTAGCTTTACATAGGAAACTAGACGAATAAATATCCAGGGGGTATGAATTTATTTCCTGCTGCTTGAAATGATGAGCTCTCTCCATTCCACAGAAAAAGCTCCATAGGAAGGAGAGAGACTTTTACAACTTTTCATATCCGCTCGAACCTTCAGAGAAACTTCCCCATCGAACACCTGCAGCTAGAACTCTGATGCTTCAGACTCCACACTCCAGACCCGTCGAAGTTATGGTGGCCAGTATGGTCATTTTCTCCTCTCACCTCGTAAAATACCAATCCAGCAAACGTGTTAAGGATCAGCTAAAGTCATGAGAAAGAGAGATGAGATGATTCACTTTCATCACAGTATGATTACTGGATCTGGAGACAACCTGTTCTCTGATATAACGCGTCTCCTGCTGGCCCCCAAGGCCAGGTGCAAACGAGACGGACTGGCGAGCCCACAAGTCGAGTGGTCCAATTAGCGAACTTGCTGGGGTGTTCTCGGAAGGGATCCACATCATGGAATATGATGGAGATATACAACACCACTCTCTGAGAATGCATTAATACAAGTGGAACTGTTCTTCTCTTCATCTCTCTGTCCGTACTTTCTCCTTTGTCCTGTAAATCATATCTTCTTGAGCCTAGAGAGAAGAAACTGTTTTCCCCAGTCCGTGGACAAAACTGTTGTTGTGACATATTCTGTGACTGATTGATATGTAAGGAGATTCCGGTTTGTACAGCCAATGGTCCAACGGGGACTCTCAGATTCACGAAAAACCAAATATTCTCCATGCCAATAAATCAAGAGGAGGGGAACCAAAGCAACCATGTAGGTCTTTAAGGGTCGAAGAGAAAGGACAGTGGAAAAGGAAAAACGTGTTTAATCAACATCAATCCAGTAAAGTACAGCGATTGTGGTTGCATGGAGACCTGTTCCTTAGCGAATGAGTGAATGATTGGTACATCTTACGGAAATCACTCACACTCACAAATAGATCAGAACCCTCGAAGTTGTAATTAAGCAGTGGAGTGAATTTTCCTTCCATGCAGTTGCAAACACACACCAGCACCATCTAACTTTAGAGTAGCAAAAAGTTGGAAAACAAATTAGGCTAGTCCATTCTATCAAGAAATCCATTGGATGAGAAGCATGAGTTGAGTATCTCACTGGATCTTCATACACATCTCCTCGTCTTTTATTCCTCTAAACTCCACGCTACTCCACAACGTGTGTTTTGTGTTTTGTTTCTCGTTTAGGTGTTGTTAGAGCAAAGTGTGTTTTGTTTCTCGTTTAGGTGTAAATCTAACAACTTCTTCCACTATGCGCACAGGTTACAACAAACTCAAGCTGCTTATATCAGTACTGTACTACGCAAGAATCGTTCAAGAAGGGAGAATTCCAGCAGTTCCTCCTGCAGTCGATATTCTCTAGGAAACACTGCTATACCTTTTGAGAGAGAATCGACCTGATTGTGATTCTATTTTCTTTTACTTTTCCATGAGCATAATTGACATCATCCTTTACGTAGACTTTCAGACACAGTCAGTGTACAACTTGGACTTGTTCCTCGGTCTTGTGAAATCGCTCCGAATGAGTATCGAGAACCCATCATATTGTCTGCCTCCCCAAAAAGTTCCTACTTCTGTCTCGACACAAATTTAGACAAACCCCACCAATCTGGATTTACACACACTGTCATGGAAGTTGTGTTCACAGTGTATGCCCTCATGTCCCGAACAAAGTGGCAGAGTCTACAGACATCCATGTACAGTACTGTCCCAGTTGTATAGCGCTGCGAGTGGAAGGAGGGCAGAGAAGCAGGTTGAGTGACAGACACACCGGAAGCCCCATGAATGCTACCATACGAACAGTGAGGGAGGAAAGCCAGTTCGTTACGTGGACGTGAGTCAAAGGAACAGAATGCGTCCATTACGTACATGACGATGTACGTAACGAGGGTCTCCATGAGTCCATGTTCGCAACCTGTCGCAACCTCGAGGACAGCTCGATGACAGTGGGGTCCATTCTAACAGACAAACAGTGCCTTCCTGTTGTCACTTTTGTGCATCTCTCTCTCCCTCACTGAAAGAGTGAGGGAGATCAGTGACTCTCACCACGTAGCTTAGTTCCTGTATCATTCTGGATCTCTTCCCAGATTCCAGTTGGGAGTTGCCATTCCTCCACCAGTTGATCCTAGATATATACATATATGTCTATACACGTCCTCCGACATTCGTTTGAACACGACAGACTTCTGTTCCAACTTCCAACCATCAGATTTGCTGCTTGCTGAATGTTGTTGTCAACCATCAGGTTGACAACAACATGGTTTTAAACCATATTTTCAGGTTCTATCAGTTAAACAAAGAACGTCAATTACGCTCACTGTTTGATTCCATTCTGCATGTCGACCTTGCGAAGCTTCAGGGATTAGTTCAGTACTTCAGTAGGGAGTCCCGAGGGACTTAGTAGTATCAAAGTCGACAGATAACCGTGAGGAAGTATGTGGTTAAAATAGAAACGCTCTTGACTCCTGAGCAGTGGTTTGCTTATAAGTTTAGTCGAGCATGCATAATGTTAGTCAAGCATACTTATCGCTTATTACATAGTCGAGGTTGGATGTGAATTTGTAACAAATACTTAATAATAAAATATACTTTATTTTTAAAGTCGATAAATAAAACCTCACTATGTTCTCTATTTTTTCAACCCTCTAACCACATTCGAGAATTAAAACGAAGTGGAACATGAAACTAGTGTCAAGAGGGTTATTGTTATGGAACATGAGCTAGTTCTCGCTTTATGCTTACATGTATATTGCAGTTCCAGGATTCAATTCCTAGTGTACATCTAATCTGGTACTACAAAAAGGAAGTTCAGACGTTTTATGTTGAGAATTTCTGTGTTTTCTCATTCTTTTTCTTCAAGACGATTTGATGCATAAGGGCAGGACGAGTTACTCGATCCTAGAGTTTGATGATGGGACACTAGAAGCATGAGGTGGTTGTTGGATCAATACCAAAGTACATTTTGCTCTTGATTTATACTCGATCCATGAACTAAGATAAGACTAGAGACAAAACGACGATCATTCAAGAATTTGGATCGGACATCACGTATGATTAATCCATTAGGTGCATCAGAGATATTGTTTAAGACATTGGATGTAATGAGAAATCTGCTCCAAATCACACTGTGACTTTTGGTCCTGACTTAGTTGGGTCTAGGTCAAGAGTTAAGGAATGTTGAAGTTGAGAGTTAGAAAGATCTGATCTAGTTCCGGAGCAAAGAGAAACAAGATAAGTGATACATGGATGCTAACATGTGTTTGTTAGTTACAAATTAACGTTCTGAGTTCGTGGTTTTTGCAGAATATAATAGATGCACAAAAAAAAATCTATATAATCTAAGTGGAATTATATTTTAATTTTTAGAAATAATGAATGTATTATATTCTATGAGCCACTACACGTAATATGAAGCAAAAAGGAAAAAACGACCAGGTCAATATGAACATCGTAAAATGACAACCATGATACAAAAATTTTAATAAAATAATGACCAACCAATGATATGAGATTTTTCTGAGGAATTTATAGAACGTTTTTATAACTTGTTTCTTTCCTTCCTTAAGGTAACAATGCATATTTACTTTCCATTACGGGGATATTCATTTTAAGTATGATTATTCAAACCCAGAAATGCAAAACCTTACACGAGTATGATGATTTAGTCACATTTGTCTAGTTGAAATATCACACGAGCATATGACAATCACCTTTAGTTTTGACGTGAACTGCATAAATGTTCAATACACGTCATCTGACATGTACACTGTCTAACGTATTTAGTGTAAATGAGATTAATTCAGCAAGGATATTTTATGGAATTCTCTCAATTATAAGTGTCATACACACTAATTCGCACATACACTAATAAAGATAAAGCTTATCTAATGTGATACATATTAATTTTAATACATTTAAATAGAGTGAGTAAAAAAATTTGGAACCTTAGAATTGTTGATTCAACACATTCTTAAAAGAGAAGCGACTGGTAACCAGTTACTCAGATTTCATTCTAGGCGTTCTTTCTATCTTCTCGTATCAGTTTATCTTTTGTCATGCCACATATGTCTTGATCCAAAAAACGAGTTTCAAAGTCAACAATCTCAGAAGGGATAACTTTAATGGAATACATGTTGTTTTCATCCACGAACGAGTAAGCAAGAAACATCTCGAAGTAAGTTTTATAATCTATCGTCAGTCAATGATCTATTACTATCCAAGTTAGTCAAATGTATTATAATTCTCTTGAAGCTATATTTCTCATCTTCATTTTCTACTTGTACATATTTGAGAAACGAAATTCAAGTTGCTACGTCATCAAGTCACAAGTGGATATAAGCATGAATGTGGAGCAGATACTTGTGCTCATTAGATATTTGTTTATTCATATCTTTTCATAACGATAAAAGGTGGACCCGAAGAGTTTGACAATGCGATACTAGAGTTTCTTGGTCCGACAGAAAACAACGAGACATCTAAACAAAAAACAATTGAACTTCTAGTCTATTTGCATATTTTAGGCAAGATCTATTAGTAGCACAATATACGCAGAGTGTTCTTTCCAAAATTCACATGCATGTTGTTACATGATTTCATGCTCGCTGAGTAATATCATCATTCATGAACCAGAGAACCTGTCTGAGATGTCAACTGGAATGGTGATACAACTTCACCATCAAAGTGATTTCAATATCTTGCAGCGATGGTTTGCAACTCTAGAGTGATTGTTTCTCATGTCAGCGTCCTATGATGTCAAGAGAAAGATCACATCGAATCAAAGCCTTACTTGCATACGTATGATCATTTCTTTTCTGACCGATGCGGCAACAAGTTTGAGAAAGAAATGTCGTCCTGGATTTCTCAACGCACCTGAATTCTGTCCATCTTCTCTATCTTTGTTCTGCCATAAGATCATTTAGAACATATGCTTCTCTCATGCAGCAGTCCACTCGTCTTTGATTTTGAAATCACAAATGAATAGACTGACTGCACTTTATCAGTAGCACATGCCATCAATTTTTGAACTATGACATTGATATTAGCAGCAATTTCCATCACAACGTATGTACCGTTGTGATCACTGAGATTGTCGATCCATATGACCCTTGGTTGATTATGTGTTGTCCGTTGAGCTTTAGATTCTTGTAATAATTGTCTCTATATGTCATTCATCGTGAATCATTTCATTTCTCGATGTTTGATAATAGACTCAAGAACGTTATCAAATAGATTTCTGATTGGATACGAGCAACTCTTCTTGTGAAAGATGAGAAATTAGACCTTGATCTTTGCTTGAGAGACGCATGTAATATGCACCAATACTGTGATCCCTATTTCTCTAGAAACAATATCAGCATATTTGACATCATGTCATGAAAATTGAGAGTTCTGTCATTATCCATATTGACGATAAAGTATGTCTCACCTACATTTTTTACAAATTTATTGTCACGAACTACCGATTGAAATTCTCTTGCTAGCACACGCATGTGATAAGCAATTGATTCTTCAATGTGGACTTGTTTTCGAGACTGACCATAAGTTTTCTTGTCGAGGCTCGACCAACAATGTTCTTTCACTCCATGAAATGTTAGACCATCATGGAGTTATTTTTTCCTTTTATCAACTTCTCGTCTTCAACAAATGTGGAGACAAACTCAAGATGTTCAGATGTCTCGAGGAGATCAATGGCAAGTTCTCTCAGAATTTTGAATGAGAACGTGATCTCGATTTTTTTTTCAGAACACTGATTCGGCAAGCATAAGAGAAGTAGCTGGGCAGTGGATTCGAGAGGCTACGGCCAAAGGATCCGTAAAGCCAAAGAAGCTGAATTCTTCCTTGGTTTATGTATACAACCATTCTATCCAAGGAGACCTCTTATGACCTCGTCTGCTTGATGCCTTCAACAAAAACTTCTTATTGATCCCAAGTTGATGGTGATTAACAAATATGTTCATCTCTATGTTTGATTGAAGAGCTAAGAAGCGTGTACAATCTTTTCATCAGCACATAGTCTTCGTTATATTTACGTTGACAGCTCTTCAAAATTGTTCAGAAAAGACTTTCACGCAACACATAATCATTTCATTTGTTCCATTGGCTGTTTGATCCTCAGACATCTTTGCATTTTGCTTGAAGGGTCGTGACTTGTTGAAGAGCTTGTTTTTTCTTTCATGATAGAATTGATTATATGATTAGTGTGTCATCTTCGACATTCTCTTGTTCCTCGGATTGAACATCACAGATTCGATCAAATGTTGCTTCGATAGGACTGACAGGGAATCTATTGCATGTTCTATCTGGAGAGATAAAGTGGTTACAATCTTTTCTTGATTATTTTTATAATTATATCTCATTAAATTCCAGATTATGTCATCGAGTCAATCAGAATTTTTGATTTAGTTCATTGAGTGAGTTTACAAAAATTTTGAGTTCAAGTCTTGCTTAATACATTTTTAATGATATTCATCTCTATAAAATTTAAACTACACCTGAATTGATAACAATCACATTAGTTTCGTACTCACACTAACTAAGTATACACACCAAATATGGTATACAGTGTACTGATGAACCAACGTGCCTGATGGATGTGATGTGGTTTTGGACGCTTTCAAGCCAGTTCAGTACGTGAGTAAAAAGCAGAAGGTCCAAGAAAGTGTGAGCTGTGCTTCGGTCTGTCCCGATCCCAAAGAGAATGCTGTCGTTGAAGGGCGTACTTTGGTCAGGTGCAGGGTCCTTATCACAGCTCTGTTCTCCCCTTCTGCGAAACGGAAGCGTTACTGTACTTTTCTCGCCTGTATACTTTCACTACAGTACTTTCAGCCGGGATCGCAAGTTGGGAAGTTTTATGCATGCAAGATCCTGTTACGGGAACTTTTGCTCACTTTCCGTTAAATCCCCCGTGCCCCTAGAAGTACTCCTGGTCCCCCAGCAGGAGTTCCTTTTGCGGGTTCACTGTCGGGGAGTAAGGAAATTTAACCGGTAAATTTAAATTAAATAGTTTTACTGATTACACCTATTTTCGAGAAATCTAATCGATAAACTTAAAATAGTTTACTGATTACACTATTTTCGAGGATAGAATCTATCAAGCAAGGACTTATATCGAAGTTGTCTAATAATTTTACAATGTGTAATTTATGTCAAAATAAACTGTTAAATTTTGATTAAAAATATTCAGGTGAAAATTCTATGGTTTTTTGGAACAAAACAGAATCTTCTTCTAAACCAAAGTACACAGGGAGAAAAAAGAACATTCGTTTTCTCCTTTTATACCTGCACTGGGAGTTTAAGGAAAAAGATGCAAGTTTTATATAAAAATTATATATTAAATTGTTAAAAGATGCAAATTTATCTTTGAATATTAAATGATAATTCCACCTAGAGTGCCAAGACGATGCAAACATAATCCATAAACAATCACAGACAGACGTACTTCCAAAACTACAATTTGGCGTGGCAAATGACTAAATCATGGTTGATTATAACGAACAGTCACTACAATAAAGGGATACAGTTCACTCCACAGTTACGGTTGAGTGAACTGGGTTAACTGAAGTCAAGGTCACACATTTTTCTAAAGTCACTTTTATTTACCGTAACCGTCGACTGAGCTGTATCCCTTTACTAGTTTTTTCGTGGCCAGTTGGGAAGTCTTATCCGGGAATGCAGCTGTATGTCAGCCTAGGGTTAAGACTTTATTCTCATGTGCAAAAGAAAGAATATGATAAATATTGACATTAACTTTCACCAACTCAGTTCCCTCCACAGTTACGGTAACTGTGGAGGGAACTGTATTCTTTTACTACTTTATTCGTTGCCATCAGTTCGCAATGCAACTGTACGTCAGCGTAGGTTTAAGGATCTTTATGTTCGTCTGCAAGAGTGTGATAATGTTTGCCTTACCTTTCACCAACTCAGTTCACTCCACAACGCCGTAACTGTGGAGTGAACGGACCAGCGTTGGCAGAAAAGTTGACGAGCTTGCACTAGGATCCGAAAGCACAAGGGTATGTCTGCTGTGTCCAGACTCCTGGGTATGTACAAGACTAATAAGGTAAAATATAATACCGTAAGATAATAAGAAGACCACTCCCCTCAACTGCTCCTGAATGGAATGGACGTACTTTCCATGTTCATTTTCTACAAGAGCCATGTTTTGCAGCGAAGTACGTATAGGGTTTACCCGAAGTAACACATAATTGACGACCCGTAGACATGCATTTTCACCCTCTCTCTTCGGGGATTAACCCCGGTGTTCTTCCTCCCTTCGGGACGTTGGTTGCTTGGCCCTTCGGGTCCTTCTTCCCCCTTTAAAGCTTGATGGGCTCTTTCCATCCGTTGACTACTATATAGTCACTGCGTCGCGTGTTTTCTCACTTTCACCCTCTCCATCTAAAAGATGAAGTGGGTGGCATGCTTAGAGCATTTTCGCATATGGTTTTTTCGTTTTCTTTTTTTTCTCTCGTGAGTGTGGTATAGAGTTGGTAATAAGCAGGTGGACCAGACTCTGTCAGTTTTTCTGGAAGAAATATGGTTCAAATTGGTTCGTATATTTTCCGGCATTTTGGGTGCAGGTATTGGCTGGTCGTTTTCTCGGAAGGGGCTTTAGTTTTTTGACTCTAACACGTCTGAGCGATAACGCAACTATTTCGCATTAAAAATTTGAGTTGGCTATTCGTGCATTTTGGGAGTGAGCTTCTAGACTTAGTCTTGTAGCTTCATATTTGTACTCATGATGATTACAAGTCTAGTAAGGAGAGAGAGGATATCACCCATGTACACTTAGGTGTAATTTATGAGTTAATCTTTCTGGTAGAAAGGGTTAGTTGTAAATTAATGTTTTAGATTTTTATTCGTCAATGAGAGTTCAGTTATAGTAGGATAGATAACGGTTTCGTTCACTTCGACTATGGGTGTAATAAGTAGAGTCCTACTTATCAACTAGAGGAGAAATTGGTTTGGTAGAAGTCCTTGGTATAAGAATTAGTTACGGCTAAGTTGGCCGAAGAATACATGCAGCAAATAGTACTTCTACCAATAGGCGAGTGCGCCAAAAGTCCGCCGGGAAACTTCCAGAAGGAAGTTTCTAGAATGAAGCTCCTAGAACTTTCCAGCCGGGAAGCTTCCAAAAGGAAGTTTCTAGAAAGAAGCTTCTAGAACTTTCCAGCCGGGAAGCTTCCAGAAGGAAGTTTCTAGAAAGAAGCTTCTAGAACTTTCCAGCGAGTCTTCTACGTGGCTCATTCTGAACCTCTAGATGTTGTTCTAGATCTAAGGCTGCATGTAAGCCACATCAGCGATCCGCGTGAGAGATGAGCATTGGCCGGAAGCTGATCATGTACTATTCCTCTCACTATATAAAGGCTGCGAATGCACCACCACGGGCATTCGAGTTTCGAGTTCACTCTAGAGCCTCATCTTACAATGGTATCAGAGCAGGAAACTCTAAGAGAGCGGATTACCCCTCTTAGAAGGACCTTTGATCGAGGTACCTAGCAATTGAAACTCTGAGTGCGCTGAAAGGATCAAGAGAGCTATGTGATGGATGGGGGTAGATTTCCAGCTCCAGAATTACCATTCTTGAATCCTTTCCATATCAAGCTTATGTATATACGTCGAGAGCATTTTCGAGTGTATCTTGTTTATCATTTCGGTGAGGATTTCATGGGTCAAGTGATGAATTCGCCAGTCCCGGTGATTCTTCCAGTAGTGACATATGCAGCTAGTTGGGATTTGACCGTCTACATCTTGATTTAGTGAGCATGGATCTAAACCTACCCGCTCCTGTTCCCTTCAACACGTGGGTGGAGATCCGCTATGTCTGCAGACCGAAATCGTTACATAGAGAGTTTGTGATTAGAAATTTTGGTGAGGATTTCTACCGCGAGATAATTGATTCTCCTGTCCCTTTTGTAGTACCTGTAGTATACGAACGTTTCCGAGTGGCCGTCATAACTCTGTACTAGAAGAAGCTTGAAACTTACTTGTCGTAAGAGAGAGAGAGAGCGATCATGGAGCAACAACCTCCAAATCCAGAGTTGGTGATGCAGGAACTGATGCAAGGCATGCTGACCGAATTTCGAAAGATGAAGATGACGGTTGAAGCATTACAGAACAAAATGCTGAACCTCGAGGGTCAAAGTATGACAGACGTTGCAAGAGGAGGATCGTCTCAAGGAGTACCGGTGGTGGGAGAGCAATCTGCACCAAGAGAACCCGTGGCACAAATCGTTAGAGCCCCAGTCGATGAGGAAGGTGCCCTGCTACTACGGATGAAGAAGACATGTAACAATGAACCGTACAAAGGCCAACGACTTATGGGAGTAGTCGAGAATTGGATTTCTCGGATGAATCGATATTTGCGACTTTTCAGTACGCAAATCACGGACCACGTAGCGGGAGTGTTTGCGTGTGGCTACTTGACTGATAAAGCTCTCACATGGTATGATGCATGGGAGAGATCGGTGTTGGCGGAAGGGAGGACAGTCACATGGACTGCAATGCAAGAAGGGTTGTTGAAGAATTTCCAGTCTGTGGACTCGGTGCAAATGGCTCGAACGAGGATGTGGGGATTGAAACAAAAGGGAAGTCTTCAAGAGTATGTAGAAGCCTTCCTCGACTTGCAAGTTGCAATCACTGATATGAGTCCGGCGGAGGCTCTTGATAATTTCAAGAGGGGGTTGAAGGAAAGAATTCGACAAGAAGTAATGGTGCAAAACCCACTCACGGTTTTTGAGGCCATCGCTTGCGCTCAGAGAATTGCTGGAGCATTAGGAGGAGAAGTGATGATTCCACCAAATCATCAGAATAGATCCGAAATCCCGTATGCAAACGGTCCGACACCCATGGAGCTAGGCAACATCCGCTATCAGCCACGACAATTTCAAGGTGGAGATCGTCGAGGGCGGCCAGAAGAAAGACGTCAAGGAGCTCCTAGAGGAGAAGGTGTCAAGAATGCCACACCTCAACTCGAGCAACGTCGATGTTACAGCTGTGGGCGATTCGGCCACATAGCTGCAAATTGCCGAAGTCGTTTTCCTAGAGATCCAAGACCTTCATATCGTCGACCTTTGAATCATCTGAATGAGACGGAAGGAGATGAAGAAATCGAGGCAAGACTGGGAAACGAAGAACACCAGTAAATGCACCTCGCGGCCTTACTGGTGCAAGGAGGGAGAAGAAAGGCGAGGGAAGGAGAAGGAGATTGACAAAAACCAATGCACAATTGATTGTCACGGATGGAGTCTTGGAAGGGACCCAGGTGAGAGTACTAATCGATCCTGGTGCAACAGAGAACTTTTTGTCTCGATCGACTGCTATGAAGTTGGGAATGGAGTTAGAAAGTGATGAGAGTGAAGAGGTGGAACTGCCCAATGGACAGACTGAGAAGATTGAATCTCTACCTCGAAAGATAGAACTTACTTTAGGTGAATATCGTGAAGATATTGAGTGGCGAGTGATCACATTAGCCCGTTATGATGTCATATTGGGTATGCCGTGGATGGAGCAGTATAATCCTGAAGTGGATTGGCGAAGAAAAGTGGTGAAAACCAAACAGTGGAAAATCTTCGGAGATAGAGTGAGATCTCGAAGACAGAACTTGCCTTTGTATGTAATAGATACAAGTGCTATACGTAACAGCGATGTCTGTTTTTTGGGTTTAATAAGAGAAGTCCCGAGTGCACGACTCGACGGACAAATACCAGAAAGCTGGACAGGAGTGATAGCAGAATATGGGGATGTCTTTCCCGATGATCTTCCTTCAGGGTTACCACCAAAACGAAGGATTGACCACAAAATCGAGGTGATTCCAGGGAGCACCCCTCCTTGTAAGGCCCCATACAGACTAGCGCCACATGAATTGGAGGAGTGCAAGGCGCAAATCGAGGAGATGTTACAAAAAGGGTTCATCCAGCCCAGCGTGTCACCATATGGAGCTCCAGTCCTTTTTGTTAAGAAAAAGGATAACAGCCTACGGATGTGCATCGATTACCGAGCACTCAATCAACAAACGGTGAAGAATAAGTATCCACTACCTCGGATGGATGACTTGTTCGACCAACTCGAAGGAGCAAAGTACTTCACGAAGCTAGACTTACGGAGCGGGTACAACCAGATTCGAATCGCTGATGAAGATGTGGAAAAGACTGCCTTTCGAACAAGGTATGGTCACTTCGAATACTTAGTAATGCCATTTGGTCTCACAAATGCACCGGCCACCTTCATGGGCCTGATGAATGACATATTCCGGCCGTACTTAGACAGATCAGTCGTTGTATTTCTTGACGACATCTTAGTCTATAGCAAAACTATGGAGGACCATGTGCACCATTTGAGAGAGGTTCTCCAAGTACTCCGTCAAAATAAATTGTACGCCAAAATTTCAAAATGTGAATTTGGCAAGACGGAGGTGGACTACTTAGGACACAGAGTGAGTGCAGAAGGCATACAAGTAATGGCCGATAAAATAGCTGTCATCCAACAATGGAAGGCTCCAGAAGATCAGACCCAACTTAAGAGCTTCTTGGGATTGACAGGATTTTATCGTAGATTTGTTAAGCATTTTGCCAAGCTTGCACAACCACTAACTGCCCTGTTAGGCAAAGGCAAGAAATGGATGTGGGGAACAGCGCAAGAAGTAGGTTTTCAAGCATTGAAAACCGCGCTACTACATGCTCCGATCCTCAAGTGGTACGACCCAAAAAAACCTATCAAGTTAGCAACGGACGCATCAGGCACGACAGTAGGGGCGGTGTTGCAGCAAGAATGGAAGGATGGTTGGCATCCAATTGCATACTTCTCTCGGAAGTTGTTACCAGCAGAACAGAACTATCACACCACCGAGAGAGAAGAATTGGCGATAGTTCTCGCTACTAAGCATTGGAAGCATTATCTAGGGGAGAAGGCTTTTGTGGTCGAGACAGACCACAAACCTTTAGTCTATTTGGAGACGCAGAAGGATCTCTCAAAGAGACAAATCCGTTGGGCAGAATGGAGGCAGCGATTCAACATGACCATCACGTACGTTGAGGGCAAGAAGCAAATTGCTGATGCATTAACCCGCATGCCTATGGTGCATAACATAGTCTCTGAAGTCAAGGTGAATTCTGACTTCTGGACAAAATTGATCGAGGGCACAAAATCGGATGCACAGACTGTCGCAGCAAAACCTTCAAGAACCATCACCCGCAACCATGGTTCGGTGTTCCATGAAGGGAAGTTATGGATCCCAGATGATCCAGAACTACGTACCACCATACTAACTGAATGTCACGATTCAGCCATTGCAGGACACATGGGGGCAGAAAAGACGTTGGAAGCAGTCCAACGAGTGTTCTATTGGCCCAAGATGGCAGAGGATGTTGCAGTATACACTCGGAGTTGTGCAATGTGTCAACAAAATAAGGCTACAAATCAAGCACCCTCCGGTCTCCTTCAACCCCTCCCGATCCCTTCCAAACGTTGGGAACATGTTAGTATGGACTTAGTGTGTGAACTTCCCATGACGAGCTCAGGTTTTGACTCCATCGTCGTCTTCGTCGATAAGCTTAGCAAGATGATCCATCTTCGACCGACCACGAAAGACGTCTCAGCACCACAACTTGCTCAGATATATTTGAACACCATTTTTGCTCAGCACGGTCTATCACGGGTGCTTATAACAGATAGAGGTCCTCAGTTTACGAGCATGTTTTGGAGAACCCTATTTGGTCTGTTCAAGACCAAACTTGCCATGTCTACGGCTTATCACCCACAGACCGATGGACAAACCGAAAGAGCCAATCGCACCATTGAAGACATGCTACGAGCCTTTACTCTGGAGGAGCAAGCGAAGTGGGACACTCTACTCCCTTTGGTAGAATTTGCCTACAACAACTCCCTCAATGCATCTAATCGTGAAACACCTTTTTATCTCATGTACGGCGAACATCCTCTCACACCAGCAAGTTTGACACGATTCAGCACGACGTCGTCAGTCAACACCAAAGTGGATGCTGTTAATGAATTCGTTGCACGAATTCAACAAGGAGTGGACAAAGCTAAGGTGAAACTACAAGTTGCTCAGAACCGACAAAAGCAATATGCCGATGGACACCGTCGGCATGAAGAGTTCACGATTGGTGATCAAGTTTGGTTATCCACAACCAACCTTACTCTGATCGGCAGTCGTAAATTCAACCCTCGCTTCATCGGGCCTTTCTCTGTTGTCCGGAGAATTGGAGCAGTGGCATATCAACTCGAACTTCCACCCCATATGAAGATTCATCCGGTTTTTCATGTGTCTTTATTACGGCGATATACACCACGACCTCCTCAATTTGGCAATTCGCAAGAGTCGCGACCACTGCCTCAAATTATCGATGGCGAGGAAGAGTTTGAAGTGGAATGCATCTTAAAGAAACGTGTTCGTGGGACTCGTCATCAACGGGTAGATTATTTGGTCAAATGGAAAGGCTATCCATTACATGAAGCAACATGGGAACCTGCAACCAATCTTGCACACGCCCCACTCATAGTGCAAGCTTTCGAACAACAGTTGAGCAACGAGGACGTTGCTTCTTAAAAGGGGGGAGGTTTGTAATAAGTAGAGTCCTACTTATCAACTAGAGGAGAAATTGGTTTGGTAGAAGTCCTTGGTATAAGAATTAGTTACGGCTAAGTTGGCCGAAGAATACATGCAGCAAATAGTACTTCTACCAATAGGCGAGTGCGCCAAAAGTCCGCCGGGAAACTTCCAGAAGGAAGTTTCTAGAATGAAGCTCCTAGAACTTTCCAGCCGGGAAGCTTCCAGAAGGAAGTTTCTAGAAAGAAGCTTCTAGAACTTTCCAGCCGGGAAGCTTCCAGAAGGAAGTTTCTAGAAAGAAGCTTCTAGAACTTTCCAGCGAGCCTTCTACGTGGCTCATTCTGAACCTCTAGATGTTGTTCTAGATCTAAGGCTGCATGTAAGCCACATCAGCGATCCGCGTGAGAGATGAGCATTGGCCGGAAGCTGATCATGTACTATTCCTCTCACTATATAAAGGCTGCGAATGCACCACCACGGGCATTCGAGTTTCGAGTTCACTCTAGAGCCTCATCTTACAATGGGTTTTTCTTTTTCCAAGATCCATGTGTTTCGTTCAAGTCATAAGTCTTTAAATTTAGTTTTTTATACATAGCAGTATGAACTTGATAACTTAAATTTAGATGTTTAAATTTAAATTCTTACAAATGTACGAAAGTTACCGTGGACAAATTCACACTTGATGCTGACTGTAATTTACATTTGAACTTAATGATGCTCACACACGTTATTTCTTAATGTAATAAGCCCACAGCAAATTATTCAGCTCAAATAATGTAAACTCCCACGCTTCATTCACTGTACAAGGCCGTGGGGAAGAATATTTACGTCTCACATTGTTGAAAAAATAAAACTCCTCCTTACAATGAGGTACTAAACTCGGTTAAATGAAGTCGTTCTGATAATTTCTCAAAAGACTCAAAGGCTCGATATTCTCAAAAAACAAGCAAACAACTGCAAAAAAAAAACTCATATGTACGAAGAAGTTTTTAATTTATTATTTAATCCTTCCATTGGGAAGGGTTAGATAATAAACTAAATATTTACATATTTACCTCCTCTATATTTGGATCGAAGAGAGAAATATGAAAATATTTTACTGGAAAGTTCTTCCGTTTTATGTCTCATGGAGCGAAGTTTCACGTGATTCACTTGCAGGTTTTCTTTACCCTGTCTGGCATATGCGTTTATATACAAAATATATTTTCTCATGAGGTTATAACCGTACCTTAATATTTACAGAATTCTCACTAGCAATCAGTGACAAGAATTTATTCAACCTTGATCCAATGAGCTAAGTCTGGTCCATAAGTTTGATAATCACTCCCGACCCTCTCCGAAACAATTGTTCTTCTCTCTACGCTTGTCCTCCTCTCCCTTTCCAACGTGAACTCAATGTTGCATGCATGGGTAATATACAAGGTTTAATAGACTTTCATAACATCATGATTATATGGCATGCATTGGAAATATACAAGGGTGCTCAGAAATACATATAAATAGTAAATGATAAATGATAAATGATGTTATTTGTCCCTTGGGATCTTCGAGACCATGAGACTGTCCATAAGAGTCTACCACAACGGGACTCGGACCAATAGCTTCATTAACAGTTTGCAGCAGCATGCACCTCCAACCGTGCCCGCAAGAGATTGAGCGTAAGCAACTTAGCAAAGACAAGACTACAAGCTTCACTTTACAAAAAATAGAATATGATTGTACCTTCCTCAGACCAGGATTTGGGCTTGCATGGGACCTCCCCAGAACTGGAACTTGGGATGAAAGTGAGTAACCCCACATCCGTCTATCTACTCAATTATCAAAAAAGTGCGAGAAAAAGCTTGAACACTAAAAGTCCATCCATCCTCCTTTGCGTCGTAAAACGCAATGCAATGGATACCAAACGGATGGGAAGACCCCACCAACATCAACATATTATATATAACAAAAGTTCCTAGTGCTCATAGGAGGAGTTTCTACGAAAAAATGCTTATATGCTAAAATAAGAAAGTTTTGTCTAAACATGGTAAGTCTATTCTCTCTTATCTCGTTTGCCGTTTCTCGGCTGGTTTCTTTTGTGATTTCGAGAGAGAAGCACGACGCAATAGCAAGCGGATGAAAAGAACTCATCAAGCTGTACAAAGGAAAGAGGGATTCGAAGGTCCGAACAACCAACACCTCCAAGGGAGGAAGAACGTCGAGACTAAGCTTCTATATCTGTAGCTCTAAAATAATCTATTATTCTTAAATTACTCTCGATAAATCAAAACTCTGACAACAAGAATTAGCGTCGCTTACAACAATTGTTCTACTGTGGACCACACCTGCTAGAGCTCTCTGCAGAGCAATGAAAACACGCTGTCTAAAGAACGTACTTCAAAAAGAAAAAAAAGTGATACCTTTGAAGTCTATCATGATAAGCTTTGGCATAATCTTGAAGAAAACATCGAATTCTGAGAATGAGGATCCATATATCTCTAAGGCTAAGGGATGGAGTGATGTATTTCTTGCATACCCTTATACTTGGTCACCGTCACTGCTGTCACCACACATGTAGTCCATCTCGAGGGATGGATGATCACTTATGCGACCACTGAGTTTCATGTCAGATCCGTGACAACCACATCTGTCACTGAGACCTAATCCTCTTTCATCATGTACAAGTCAACTCTCATTGAGCCTGAAAAGAATATCATTACTTTCTCCACGTCATGTAGTCGCTCTCTTGTGCTATAACAAACATAACGTCCCTGATACATTATGAGTAGCTATCCGCTCTCGATCATGAGGACAGCGAGCAAGGTGTCGATCTGAGATATCGTGCACAACACTACGTTCGCTGTAGACAATGCCGAAACAACAAGCTGGACCAAGCCTAGGGGGAACCTCGTCGCTGTAGAGAAGATAAGAATAGTCTCGAAAATGTCTATACTCTTCCGTAACTAAAAAAATGTTTACGTCTATCAAAGATTCATGTTAATACGTACTTCGTACAAATTTTTACTTGCAACACACCTGGAAATGAGGCACTTTAAAGTTTAGTGCATTGGCTCGTACGAGCTTCAAGTTTACTTGAAAAGCACGGTAGGAGAATGTGGTACCAAACTTAGTCTTTTCCTTCAAACAAAAAATTTCAGTTCGTACTTGAAGAATCGATATCACTCTCGAAAATTGAAGAAGAAAAAATGCATTGTTCAAAATTATGTTTGATTTGAGAAATCATCAAAAGTAATCTGACCGTCCAGGTAGATCAGTCCAAGTAGCAATGTTGATTTACATCGTTCTCTTCCGTAATCTCATCTGAAGTGAATTAGAACATCAAGTAAGTCTCTAAATGAGACTATCATTTCTAGAAATCTCCTGCTATTGTAAATCAAAAATAACAAAAGAACAAGACGTATCAACCAATTAAAACAAAAAAACTTTTACGAGAAATAGTGAAACTCATGATTTACTTCATCCTCCATCAAATTAACTTGATTTTCTATAGTTTCGTGCGTATGAGAAGGAGGTTGGGAATAAAGATATCATCACACAACAAAAAACGGTTCAGTTTGGAATTGTATCACCCATTTCTGTACTTCTTCTTACATATTGTGAGTTGGGTCTATGCATGAAGTATTTTAGCTACATAGTCTTGTTTTTGCAGAAATTTGCTTGAACCCATCCCCAATAGATTCGTTGAGTTTGATCACACCCCTCTTAACAATGTATGGCTTGATCCCACCTCTGACTAGTTATCAATCGTAAAAACCAGTCACTATGTCTTGTTTTTCTTCATTCACTTTTTCAACTGTGACTAAGTACCTCTGCCATCCAATCGTTTAAAAATTAAATCCACGTCAGACCATACATGCTCAAAGAGCTGATGTGTGCATTGCAAAATATCACTAATATTACAAAGTGACTGGTTTCACTGTCTATAGACAGTCAGGGATGTGATCAGACTATACATCTTTAAGAGAAATGTGATAAAGCTAAACGAACCTACTAGGGATGTGATAAAGTAATTTTCTGCTCGGTTTTACTATGCGTTAGCTTAGCTATATGCCGATTATGAATAACGAAAGGTAGGGGTAAAAAGGTAAGGGGATTCTTTATCGTGGTGTGTATTTTATAATGTTAAATAATAAAATAATTATAAAAATACCGAAAATTTAAAATTAAATCTAGATTAATGACTAATGCATAGCCCCGCTATTACATTGCAAGCATAGCTCCCTGTTGTCTTTGTTAGTGTTCTCGTTTTCATACAAGCTTACAAACAATCTGAGCGCGACATATTAAACAATAAGCACTGCACAGTGCGATGATATAATATGTTTGACCAGAAAAGATCTGGAAAACTGTCAACAGATCACCAAATCAAACTCGAATTGTTACTTTTTTAAAAGAAAGAAGAACAAAGATGAATAAAGTGAGGGTGCGAGAGAAAAACCCTTAGATTATTGATGATTACTGGATAATGCCGGTTTCATCATAAGCTTGATAAAGGCAAATGTTGATTTATCATTAAAGGAACAAAAATTACCCAGAAGTTAATCGAGCATGCATATTTATCATGGTTACCATGGTTACGAGAAAACGTTAACAATTTAACAAGTTGCTGCGATTGCAATGGAATGACGTGGCTATACATTAGCGTTTTATCCGGATCTAAACTCCTCCCTCCTTCCTCTAACTGTCATCGGATAAGATAAAGTACACTAGACGACAAACAACCCCTTCTTTTGCGGGTTTACAATCGACGGATAGCATCGCAAAAACTGCCGGAGCCGACAAACGAGAAACGAAAAGCGGTGCGATGGGAACAGACCTTGTGTGTTACCTGAGGGGTTATCTCGAGCAACCGGCCGACTGTTCAGCCGAGTGATTGGCCTCAAGAAAGGACATGCAGCAAAAAGGCGGTTCCGCGGTAAGAAAGACTGTAAAGTGGAAAGAAGGGAAGACATGGCGGAGGAGAAGAAAGAAGAAGTCCCTACACGGAAAGACAAGAACGTCCTTACCTACCGACTCTCGAGTGAAAGAACAGAAAATGTCAGACATGGTCGACCGTCGACGAACCCTCGCAAAACAAGAAATGGAGTCGATCCAGTGACTGGAAGAAAGAGAAAGACAGAGAGAGAGAGAGATGTCGAGACAGTGGAGTTGTACGATGCTTTCTTTCTGCTTGGCTGGCTGGCTGCTTGGCGCGGCCTGGCTGTCTGACGACGAGAGGTGAGGGACGGGAGCGACGGTTGGGGGACCCACATGAAGGAGGGGGGAGTCTATAGCCTAGATGATGAATACAGGCCCCACTGGATGAGAGCTGTGTACTGTAATGAACGCAGCACAGCTCGGTCTCGGTGCTGCGCTACTGCTCTGCGCTTGCTGCTGCGCGAGCCGTGCTGGGCATTGGCATGGGGTTGCAGGTTGTGGGGATCTGCTGAGATTTTGACCCAAGGCGGAGCTCAGTTTTGCTGTTTGTGTCTGGGTGCTAGGAATGGGAAGAGAGAAACAACGGACGACAAGTGAAGGGAAGAGAAGGGGTGAAGTGGCAGGATGGAGGATCCTCTACTCCTCTACCGGTGCAAGCGCTGGCGAGGTGTAGTCAGGGTTACGTTTACGGGTTGGCATTCGGGCCACGAATTGTGCTAAGGTTTGACAGTTGACGACGCGCGTTGCATTGCCTCCGGGTCTCTCGTCCAGTTGGGGTTTCAATCTTCCGCTCTCGGTCGCTCCGCTTGTTTGGAAGTTCCTTCCAAGTGCGATCTTTTGAAATGTGGAATGTGTTCCAGCCCTCACACGGTTGAGGACGAGACTTATCTTTCAGCCGAACTACTTGTGAGGTAAGGGAACAGGGGATATTATAGAGATGTTATAGACTGTCCCTCCCGTCAGCTTTAGCAGTAGCTCGGACTGAATTTGTAAGTAAGAACTTGTTTCGGTCGAGAGATATTTTGGGGACTGTTCTGAGCCTGGGATCTCATCCTACGTGTTGTAACGCTTAGTTGTTGTCTGTGAAGTATTCCATTACCTTATGTGGTTATGAACATTACTGAGAGCTGATTATACTTGTGCCAGATGTTTACCTGCATGTCCACTGATACCTCCAAAGCTTGAGGTTACCTCAAAAAAGGGTTAACAGGCGAGCCGCTTCGGTGTCTTCACTCTATGCATGTGGAGCAGGTAAGGAAGAGAAGCGCCGGAATTCCTGCTTTGCTACCCGACTGTAAGCATGGTTGCTGCTTGTATCTGTAGGCGTCAGATGGATACGGGAGGTCGAATGTGACTTTCCTGGTAAATAAAGGGTACTAAATATTCTCAGTCCAAGACCGGAAGTGAATCAGCTAACGAAAGGATGAAATTTCCCGGATGAATAATATCTAAAGGAACTTCATTGCGGACGAAGTATCATACCAGTCTTCGGATAGAGCTGTTTCTGGGTCATCACCGTCAATCTCAATCTTCTGCGTATTGTGTGTGTCATCCAGGGTCTTAATTCTCCCTCAAAGCCGACGGAGGATGGCTCAGATGGTGTGACAACTTCCACACTTGGATACGACACATGACGAACCAGAGTTGGAGGATAGTGTCTACTTGGATCTTTTCAATACCCGGTGGAATGCAGGTGATTTCCAACTAGCGGCAGCTCAGGTATCACGTCTCATGATCATCTCGAGCCGAGTCAGTTCAGAAATGCCCTCCGCGAAAAACGAGTCTTTTCGGAGAAGACAACGGCCTCCAAAACTACAAGAATCAGCAGCTTTCAAGAACCGAAGTCCAGCACGCTGGTGGGAGCCCGAAGCTTTCTTACATACTTGTCAAAGGAAATTATAGAGGAAACAGTCGACTCGTGTGTTCTGCCCCGGCCCGGCCCGGCCCGGCCCGTCGTTGAATCTGATCCTGGTCATAGCATTCAAGTCAAGCCATTGGTCAAGTTTAGTCCGAGGTTTCCATAGCGTTTTCACTCGGGGAATATCAGCACTGGTGCTGTCTACAACAGTCTCTCTCATCGACAGTTTTCCTTTCCGCGTTGAAATTGGAGGGGGATCTGGTCATCCAAATAGTTTCTCCTTGTTCTCGATGCCTCTCGAGCCTTGGCGTGTCCAGTTGACGGAAAGTCACTGTAATGACTGATACGAGGACAGGATAGAAGCCCCGGACCTCAACCCTTTCTCTCAGACATAATCTCAGCTAAGCTGGCTCCTGCCTTCAGTGCACAGACAGTTTGAGGAGCTTCTTCAATCTCTACAGGTAACACGGGCCGCGTCGAACGTCGTTTTGAGTTCACATCTTATTGGTCTCTCTTCTAGGCGAAAATCCTTCCGCTCATGCCATGCATTCCGGTGCAGTTGGATCTCTAGTCTTCATCTTGCTTGGTCTAGATCTATCGGGTTTACTCCCGTGCTTTCAGCGCCTTGCTACATAAATGCTAAAACCTGGACTTTTGTGCTACTCTTGCAGGATTGGTAACGGGGAGCTGTGAGGATGGGAAAGAAAGGGAAGTGGTTTAGCGCGGTGAAGAAGGCATTTCGGTCGCCATCCAAAGACGCAGAAAAGAACGCATCAGCACAACAACAACGACGCGAGTCCGAGAATACTGAACTTGTTAATGGAGATTACGTACGCTCTTTGCCTACGCTGATTACTTGATTGTGTCCACTCTCCTTAGATCTTGTCGGACTGTTCTGCTGCATTCTTCGGTTCGATGGCTTCAGCCACGACCACATGTCCTCCACCCCTTGTCTGTGTCAATTCAGTTGTTGCTGTTTGTTCTTCTCTCTAGTTGGCCCTGCTTGCTCATGGGTCGGGGACCAGAACATGCCAGTTTCAGCAGTCTGAGGTTTGCCTTATGTATCTTCTTTCCGTTCAGAAGAAACCACCGAAGGAGAAACGAAGGTGGAGTTTCGGCAAGCAAAATTCTCAAGTTCATGGCCCAGGAGGTGGGAAGGAGTACCAGCCTCTTAATGACAAACTGATGCAGCATGAAGAACAGCAAAATCAGCGAGCAATTGCTGTGGCCGCTGCCACATCCGCAGCAGCAGATGCAGCAGTTGCTGCTGCACATGCTGCAGCTGCGGTGGTTCGCCTCACTGGGGCTGGAGCTCGACATTACTACTACAGCGAGGAATCAAGGGAGGAGTGGGGTGCCATCAGAATCCAAACAGCATTTCGCGGATATTTGGTGCGCAGCGTGACAGACATCTTTCCAGTTTCTGGCTTCCGATGGAAAACAGACGATGTTTGTCTCAGTGTTCAGTTAGGAAGCGTAGTTTTTGACAAGGTCTCGTAGAATAGAACTCACTTGCGCCTGCACGAGAGGCAGGTTTGTTCCTTCCACATTACGCTAACGAAACGTTTTTGGTGTTCCGTAGGCTCGACGCGCGCTCCGCGCACTTAGAGGTCTGGTGAGATTGCAGGCTTTGGTTCGTGGGCATACAGTCAGACGCCAGGCGACTATCACCTTACGCTGCATGCAAGCGCTCGTCAGAGTTCAAGCTCGAGTCCGAGCGAGGCGTGTGCGCATGTCAGAGGAGGGTCAAGCTGTGCAGCGGCAGATATGGCAAAGACGACAAGATCCTGCGTATAACAATAACATCAACTTCGGCAACAGCATGCTGAACGGCAGTAACAGCAACACTATGGTCAAACCCCGGAAATCAATTGTAAGTAGTCGGATGCACTCCCTTGTCGTTGAGTCAGTCACAGTGTTGCTACGCAATGTCGCAACCGGTGAGATTGCTTGTGTTTCCCAGGAGTTATAACACTTCGGGCGGTGGTCTGTGTATGTACATGTAGTCGGATTCGACGTATGGTAGCGAGTCAAATGGATGGAACGACAGTGTTCGCACCGTAGAAGAGCTACAGCAGAAGGAGCACAGTAAACAGGAGGCTGCACTCAAGCGGGAGAGGGCGTTGGCATACGCGTTCTCACATCAGGTTGGTTGGCTATCCGCTGTAGGGCTTGTTTATTTGTTCAGTGTTCTCTATGGTCTTCAAGTTCTGTGAGAACTGACTATCTATATTCGCTTCAATTATCTCTTGCTTGTCAGCTATGGAGAGGCAGTCCTAAGGACAATTCGCAACTCTTCATCGACTGCGAGCCGGACAAGCCTCACTGGGGCTGGAGCTGGTTGGAGCGCTGGATGGCTGCTCGACCGTGGGAGAGTAGGTTGAATGACCCCAAAGACCCTCTGGAAGATGCGTCTGGGCACAGCACTGACGTCGAAAGCACGAAGATTGTGGAGATTGACAATGCTAAGCAGAATTTCAGCAGCAAGCAGCGCACCAGTGGAGCAATACCCATGTCTGGACCGATCCCAGGCAGTCATCACGCTCAACGTGAGCGTCCTCTCGTCGCCGTTTCTGGCCCTCTGACGAGCGGAAATTCGCACCACCATCACCAGTCTGATCTTTCTCATTCTCACTATACCAACGGGAACGGACACAACAACCACAGCCACTACAACCTCAACCAGTACGACATTCCTTCGACTCCTGTCCAAAAGAATATGAACGGTGGAATGCACCCATTATCGCCGCTTCCTCCACCCCTGAGCAGCAAGAGTTACAGTATGAACACGTCCATGTCAAATCACCCAGTTTACCGCTCCGGAAGTCCCCGACGTGCTCCACGAAGAGATGATGAGGATACAAGCATCGCATCGACGACAAACAGAAGTACCCCAAGCTTGATTTCTGGTCCACGATTCGGGACCAGGTATAGTCTTGCCAGCATGGCGGGTTCCATAAGAGATGATGAGAGTCTGGCAAGCTCTCCTGCGGTTCCCAACTACATGCAGATCACCCAGTCTGCCCGGGCCAAAGTACGTTCTCATAGTACGCCCAAGCAACGACCTGGAATTCCGGAGAAGGATTTGACGCCCGCTAAGAAGCGACTTTCTTTCCCAATATCCGAGAATTCAATCAACCAGCCCGGACCTGTGTCTAGGACTCAAAAGTTGTCGTTCTATTCTGTGAGAAGTCCCAGCTTGGAGGGCATGTCAGGACCTGTCAACATCGAGAGATTCACAATGCCCCCTTCGAGGGACAACTATCTGGGGGATCCTGCTCTTTCTCTGAACGGGATGGTCGGAGATTCAAGAAAAGCGCCCTTCAGGTAACCAAGTCAACGCGTCAACATCATCAGCTGATCCTAGTAACTTCACCAACTGAACTGAACTGAACCAAACCCAACTGCACGCTCTAACATGTTTTTCTTTAGCTTCACGAGATGGGTAGTAAGCCCATTCATTGGCCGACTCTCAGCAGACTGCACACCACAGCAAGCACAGCACATCACATGGAGAGAACTGCTGTTCCTGCTGCTTCTCTCTGGCAGGTCGGGCCCCAATCCTTTTCACCTGGGGCTACTACTGCCCGGGTGTGAGCAACATCCTGAATCATCTACTTTTGCTGGTGTGTGCTCCTCAGTGACCACAATCTGTTTCATAGGACTTCTTTTTACTCTTTCCTGTTTCCAGTTAGATTGTACCAAAGTTTTGTGTAGATTGGAACACCGAGTCTGTAACGAACAACAGACTAATCTTACACATAAATGAAGCAGAAGTTGAAGTCTAGTAGAATAGACTCTACGTGTCATCATGATCACTGAATATCTCTCTCTTTGTACTCTGGCTCGAATCACAGCGCAATAGAAAGTTCCTGCTCTACCATATGAATGTGCCAATATATATATGAGTATTTATATGTACATTGCATGTATATATGTATACAATGCCACCTTTCCCTTTTCTGCAGTCTTATGAGTCGGTTGCTGTAGGTAGGTGCCTTTAAGGGTTCTTTCCAAAAGGTATATACTCAGAAGGAAACTTTATCTTTTGCTCACCGCCTTTTACTTCGGCTGGTGACAGGCTTGAATCACGAGGTCAAAACAAGGTCCTAAGTCTAATCACCACTCCACTGTGACATGCGTACCCATGGCTATTGCTGAAGCAAACAAGGTTTAGACAACAATCTGAAGTCCTCGACCACTATGTGTGCATCACCTCTCTACCTCAACGATTACAAAAGATGAAAGCGGTGGAAGAAGAAATTTATGTATCTGAATCCCCATTTCTGCGATCACTGTTGTGGAGCAAAACCTGCTTGCTACATCCGTGCGACCTCCTCCTCTCCTGTCATGGTAATGAAAGCCTTCATCATCGCCTCTTCATCTCGCTCTCTCATTGGACTGATTGGTGAACCATCATATATAAGCCCGGGCCTCTATTCGAGTACCAACCGACAGCAGCGACCAGCACAATCTATTGTACAGATCTCGCCAACTGGTCAATGAGCCCATCTCTTACGCTTGTATTGTCGTCAAGCAGCTGGAGTTTGTTGTCCTAAACATTTGCGACAAATAAAAGGAAATGTTGGAAACAAGCCTTGCGACTCTGCACTGCACACCAGCCGTGTGCACGTTCAGTGCCAGAGCCGGGATGTCAAACATCCAGCTGCAGCGCTGATTTAGAGTATAGAATGCATAGAGTAATGCCGGAGAAAGAGGGTCCCGGCGAGGGGAAGACACTGTGAAGGTTTTCACCACTGGGAACTACTACTTGCCCGTGCATCGCTGCAGGTGCATGTTTGACTTCTCGGCTCTGGAGCCAACAAGCAATAGCTTGTTGGCTACCCCATCCGCCTGTAGCCCGAGCGGTGTGAGGTCGAGTCCCCCTGGCGGGGGACTCATGCTGTGCAAGGGCAGCAGCATACGGCTGCAGAAAGCACCACAGCGAAAAGAGGCCAAAAAACAAATCCAAACAAAAAAGACTTCTCGGCTCTGGCACTGAACCCCTAGTACTTTCCCCGCATTAGGCAGCGTAAAATATCTCATATTTGGGATTTCAAGAATTAGGAGGAAGTTGTAAAAATTTCAAACTCTGGAGGGGTCTTATGTTTTTGGATTATTCATACGAATTCTCGTATCGAAGATCACGCTAAATAGAAACGAGTGAGATTCAACTCCAAAGTGTTGGAAGTCTTATGTTTTTGGACTAATCATATAATGAATTCTCCTATTGAAGCATAAATCGCTTGATCACACCCCTAATAAGTTTTTTTAACTTGATCACACTCTTCTTATAAATATATTGTTTTATCATGTAACTTCTCTCCGTGCTATAGCAAACACAACATTCTTGATGGTATCATGAGTCGTTATCCGTTGTCATGTCGTCGACCATCTCTTATTTGAAAATCCAAATTGGATGCTTTGCATTATCGTTCCAAGATGTTCATAAGACTAAAAATGTGCTTTTTATACAACTTCCAGATATTCACTTTTATTGCACCAAGTGGTAGAGCTTGTTGTTAACTTCCCATGAGCACTTCATTTACTTTAAATTGACATTTAAAGTAAATAAGCCGTCTCCGGTCCCTGTTCTCTTGTAATGATAAAGTTATGAGATTTCGAAAAATGAGAAAATCAAGCTAGCTCTTCGATTATGATGTTGACTTGGTATTGCGATACGAAGTTTCATATGATGATTTGAGAGATGTGAGGAAAATCAGCTCACAGAGAGACGCTTACATTAAATTTTTGTTCATCTGCGATCTGAAGTTGAATTGTTCTTCACGATCGGTGAGTCAAGATCTTAGTTCTTGATGCCTACGCGTCAAGGAATCCTTATCTACGCATAGGATAAGATCATGCGTAGATCAGACTGTTGTGTTGTGCATGGTGAGTGAAGTTGAGCCGCAAGAGAATAATTTACTTCAATTATTTATTTCTTGTGACTAAATTTCTTGCGTGGTTTTACGGGAGGAACTCTAAATGGCTTGTTTTGAGTCTAGTGGATTCAAGGTAGTCAAATCTAGACGGATCTTAGATTAGGCGGTCTGTTTTGCGGACGTATGTGATTTCAATTGCAAAGAGGAGTTTGTGGATGTTTGATCACTTGCTAACCAAAATTGGTGATATCTAGACTATTGGGAGCCAGATTTGAAAGTTCTTAGAGCCAACAGAGTCAAGGTGGAAGGCCCTATCAATAAATGAAGACCATTTGACAAAAAGAGAAAGTTTTTAGATAAGTCTTCTTTGGTTTCTTCGCTATGATTTTCATCTTTTTGGATTCGTTAGAGTTCTGGTTGGTTATGTACGATTTATGGTAGCTAATTTTAGCTAAGGGCTAAGCACATTGATGTTGTTTAGACCTAGATTTGAATCGTGTGATATTGGTGCAAAGCTTTTTGTTAGCAAATGAATGTTTTCTTTACTTTGAGCTACGCTTCGATAGTTTTGGGTCTAGGTTGAGATCCAAAGACTTGTTTTAGGAGATTGGGTGCATATACAAACCACTCAGGTCTGTTTCTCAGTTTTGTGTTCTTAAAAAAAAAGAAACAGGAATGTATATAAGGTGGGAGTTGGTATATCTTGCGAAGCTTGCTCTCGTGGTTATTTCTCTCTTTTTGTCTCTGTTCAGCACACGATATCTCCACAGTCAAAAACCTCATATTTTCTTGAACAACCTTCACGCAAAGTCTGATATAATATGGTGGTGAACCAGACGTGAAGGTCCGAGGTGGAGATTTCTTGTGTGTTGGAACTTGAGAGACGAGCTCAACAATCAAGAACGAGGACGAAGATTGGATTGGTTGTTCGGGAGGATGTTACGACCAGATGGATCAAGATTGATGGATATGTAGAAGTTGTGAGATCATGAGAAGAAAAGACGAACCATGACTATGGACGAGACTAGCGGACTTGAGGAGATACTAGAGTTGTATCTGGATGCATCAATTGTACAGATGTTTCAAGCCTTCACTTTGTTTTTGCGACAAGAGCAATGGAAGCAATGGAACAAACAAAAAGAGACTTTGGAGACAAACGCATTTCGAAAGATGATTGACAAGCTCGATCTGTTTGATGGAAGACACATCTCAAAGTACACGAAATGTTATAAGACGGAGATGGATTTGGATCAAGTATCTGAGAAGGAGATGATTGAGACATTCAAATTTGTTATGGTGTATGAGATAAGAGAACATGTGAAGGGTCTAGTGAAGCACTTTGGGAGATTTTGGAAGATGTTTTCACAAGCGTTGATGGAGAAATATTTCTTGGAAACCTTTGATCAAGTAACCAAGAAATCGTTTTGGGATGGGTTCACCTACATAGCAAAGGTTTTCAACCTATAGAGTTATTAAGAGAGTTTAGAAACAATACTCTCGGATGGAAAAGCTGACCTTGTAGACCTACAAGACGGATCTATTTCTTCAAGCTAAGGATGAGAACTACTTTTGGAGGATGGAGAGAAAGAAAAAGGATTGAAGAGAAATTAAGATGTTGTGCATGAAGCAGTTGAGCTTCTTGTCAAACAGAGACATACAAGGGAAAATGTTACAAGCTTGATACATGTATCGTTGACTACCACACCAATTTGGTAGACTGGAGGTTCAACTTCCACTCGTGATACTAGAGGAGAAGGATCCAACCATCGAGGACATATGACCAAAGATGCAAGATCTGCAAGCTAAGGTTACTAGGTTGGAGAATAAGAGATCGTCGATTGAGAAAGAGCTTGTACTTAAACCAACTTGAGTACATCCATTGCGTGTGGTGTGATGATACAGATCATCAACGGGAAGATTACATGAACTTCGCAAAGTCTTTGCAACGAGATATTATTGCTTGAGAGGATGGAAAGATTACATTCAGAAGTACGAGTATGCTCCTTCAAGCCAACGGTGGTAAAGGAAGGATGAAGAAGTTGGTCGATGATTACTTTACGACACATGCTATTACAATGGTGACAGTTACAAGCTATAATGTTAAGATGGAGGAGATTGAGCAAGATCTCCAAAGAGATGATTTGGACTCGAGCACGTAAGACCAAACGAGCTCGAGTTGCATAGTGCATCTATGATGAAGAGAGAACGGGAGGATATAAGAGAAGATACTTCTTTCGAGAAGCAGACTTGGGAGGAGAAGTCTGCTTCTCCTCCCAAGTATGGAAGATATAAGAGAAGATTCAAAATTATTTATATACTCATTCATTTCTCCACCGAATGTAAAAATTCTAGAACTAAAAAAAACAAAAGACTGAAGGAACTATATAAAAGTATCTGCATTAACCCACCCAAAAACTCTAACTCTCCACTCTCTCTCCTTCCCCTTCGGTAGCACTCTCTCCTCCTGCACTCGCCACCCGCACTAACTGCATAAGAGGAGTTTACAGTTGGAAGGTTGGAGAAAATCTGACGGTTGAGGACTTCAAGGAGAGCCAGTGCTAACGTCTCATATGGACCCACTAGTGGCTTCACATTTTGACAAATTAATGCCCTCTTCGCATGCGTGACATCAATCCACACGGTCTGTACGGTGCCGTCAAACACAATTCACTGCACGTAGTCGGAGGGCAGTCGGAGGGCAGTCCGGGAAACTCCGATCTGTGACCGTTGCGGCAAGACTACCGGGACGAAATTGGATTCCATCCCGTCCGTCGGTCGTCTCGTCTCGTCCCGTCCCTCGGTCCGTCCGTTCAGCTGACATGACCGTTGCGGTCTCGTCCACCTCTCGATCTATTGCTCTCTTCTCGACTAACGACGCGCACCGGTCGCAGACCCCTCGTTGTCGTGTACGAGCTCGCTCTCGTGCCGCTCTTCGCGTCCATGCTCCTGCTCTCTCGTTCTCGTTCTTGTGCGACTCTCGTTCTCACTGTTCTCGCGTTCTCGTGCATGCTGCGGCTCTCGTTCTATCGTTCTCGTGTCATTACTGCGGGCCTCGTTCTCTCGCGTTCTCGTGTGATTGCTGCGGCTCTCGTTCTCTCCTTCTCGTGCAATTGGTATTGCGGTTCTCGTTCTTGTGCCGTTCTCGTGCCGTGCTGCTGCAATCGCTGCTGCAATCGGTTCTGCCGCTCTCATTCGAGAGTTCTCTTGTCTCTCCCGCTCTCTCGTCCTCTTGATCTCTTGTCTGTCCTCCCGTTCTCGAGTTATCTCGTTCTCTTGTCTCTCCCGCTCTCTCGTCCTCTTGATCTCGTGCCTGTCTTCTCGTTCTCGAGTTATCTCGTTCTCTTGCCTCTCCCGCTCTCTCGTCCTCTTGATCTCGTGTCTATCCTCCCGTTCTCGAGTTATCTCGTTCTCTTGCCTCTCGCGCTCTCTCGTCCTCTTGATCTCGTGCCTGTCCTCCCGTTCTCGAGTTATCTCGTTCTCTCGTTCTCGTGCCTCCCGCTCTCTCGCTCTGTCGTTGTCTCGTAGTCGTGCCTCCCGTCCTCCCGTTCTTGAATTTCAAGTGCCGCTGCAATCGCTGCTGCGGCTGTCGTTCTCTCGTTGTCATGCCTCTGGCTCTCCCGCTCTCTAGTTCTCTCATTTTCGTACCTTTTGCTCTCCCGCTCTCTCCTTCTCTCGTTCTTGAATTTCTCGTGCCGTTGCAATCGCTGTTGTGACTCTCGTTGACGTGTTTAGGGATTTAGTGTTTAGTGCTACGGCTGTCGTTCTCGTGCCGCTGCGAGCTCGCTCTCGTTCTGTAGTGGTCGTGCGATTGTTACGGCTCTCATTCTCGTGTCTAACGCTCTGTCGCCGCTTGAAGAGAATGCTCCAGCGAATCCTCTCTAGTGCTCGATCGAGGGCTTTAAGATCTTCTTCGAGCGAAAGAGGAGAGGTGATTGAAGAGCGATTGGAGGGCGACGCGATCAGAGAAAGAGCAGATGAGATTGCTGCTGAGGTAGGTTTTTGATTCTTTCTCGCTTTCAGTGCATGATTATACTATTAAGGATTCGCTTGTTGCTAGAAAATCGATTGGGCTTGTTGTTAGAAAATCTGGAGTAGTTATGGCTGAGAAACGTGAAGACGTTGCTACATATACTCGATGTAACCAGACATTGCCGTTGAAGATGTTCACGCGTGAACGCAATGTAGTCAATCCGCTTGGATTAAGGATCTTTAAACGGTGTAATGATTGTAATGGTAAGGGTGTTCGATCTGACATAAGGGATCGAGATGCCGGTGCATTAGACGTGGACGAGAATTTTGAGCCGATCGATAGCTTAGATTGCGGAGTTGATAACCTATTCGATGTTTTCATCGAGATTTTTGATGAGAGTGATTCGGTTCATCGAGGTGCAGTGCTGATGCAAATTAGAATTATTCTCGATGAAGACTCTTTGATGTTTGCTGGGTTAGGCCGTGACTTTTTGCAAGCTGCTGACGATAGGGTCAACGTAGAGAGGAGGTTTCTTGTGTTTTTGAATAGTCAAATCAAAACTGAACTAGAGTGTGGGTCTGGGTATTATTGGAGAGTACAATATGTTCGTTGTTCTGTAACTAGTCTACTTGTTTGTAGATTCATCATTTTGATGTGCATCGAGAGATGACCGTGCAACTTGTAAGCCCTCCGGTGTTAGTTCCGTGCAGAGGCAACTCGGAAAACGGAAAGCAATTGAACGTTTTCTCTGTAGAGGTTCGGTCAAAGTGAACATTTATGTCGAAAGAAAAGAATGTCTGTTGTTGATACAACATCTCTGTGACCATGAGAAACATACATTCCGGGACTCCACGATCCCAGCTGCTGCATTGCTATACCTTAAGAAGTCGGTACACTCATAATTGAGAAAACCTGAGCTATATCGAGCACATGGAGCGTGTGATAGATCCGACCCTGGTCACTGCAAGCCAAGTAAACTATCATATTTCAACTATTTTGTCACGAACATACATTCGGAATGTAACAGATCAACTATCAAGTGCTAACGGGTTGATGAGCAGTGAGAAGTATAGCGCCAATGGATTTCGGTTGATTTTGTACGTTAATGACGAATCATGTAGTGTGTTGGCATTTGTCACTTCATTCTTTGAACAGCGGGCTACTGTGACAGAGGTTATTATTGACAGTACTTTCAAGACGAATGCCGTTCGCTTCGAGTTGTTTGCCTTGAATGCAATTGTAAGCGGTTTCGGCTTACCTTTGAAGTATATGTTTTATTCAAGGAAATATAACGAGAAGGATAAGGCAGTGGGTTCTCAGAGCGATGGAGAACGCATGCGATGCAACATGTTAGTGAAATGGTTTGAGGTAGTATTCGGTTTAGATCTGAAACCTACAATTTTTTGTGTGACAAAGACATGGATCAAATTAAGGCTTTACAAATTGTCTTCTCTAGAAGTTATGTGCAACTCTGTTTACGACATGCTCAAGCTGCGGTGGAGACTCGCATTAGATAGGTAAAGCGAACTGTTTCTTTTTACGATGCTCATGCTGCTTCTTCTGTGTTTGAGTTTGTAGATCCTTTGTGGATACTGCGTACAGATATCATTCTCGAGCGCATTGTCCCGTTAGATTGTAGGCGAGAGGTGATAGGATGGTTTACTAAACATTTTAACGTGCATGCTCTCATTCCACTAGGACCCAACACTTTCTATTCTGCTCACACACATTATATTAACAGTGTGCAAGAGGCTTACATATGGTGTCATAGTCGAGGACTGATCCACCTGTGGGCTTATATCTGGAATGAATGATATTGTCTTGAGAAATGGTTATTGTTCGCTCGGTCAGCAAAACCCGTGTTATGTTTATCACGAACCACAAATATTATTGAATCTCACTGGAGGAAGCTCAAATATGATTACAAGTACAGTTGTAATCGTCCGCGTCAGGACAAGTTGTGTGGGATTCTTGCAGGTACTCTAGTGGCCGATTTGCAGATTCAGGTGGTCCAAATGGAGAAAGGGCGATATTTTTCTTCGTGGTGGAGAGATTTTATCGTGATGTGGCGCAAGTGTGCAGATGCGAAAGTCACTTCTGATTATATGTCTAGGTTGGAGGTTTCAGCTGACAAGTGGGTTGCAGTTGCAGTTGTGCCTCATTTTTGAATGATCCATATTTTTTGTGTAAACATCTAGTTCATATGCATCGTGCACAGAATGCTGACTTCCCAGACTTCAAGCATACTACTAGAAGGCATGAATATCCGTTGATTCAATTCGGTGAAACAGGGACGTTATTCTCTCATATCACCATCTCTAGAGAAAACATTCCTTGGGAAGATACTACTGAGGTATGTGAGGCTGTGCAAGTTAACGAACTAACCGATGAGGACGTAGACAATATATTTGTTCATTCCGTTCTCAGAAGAATGCACGGTCTAGTGGAAAAGGGGATAATATTATATTCTTAACTCGCGTTGATAAGTGCATTGCAGCATGCGAGAGAAGGTTGGATGAGTGCTATCGTGCATTGCGATCTACAACGCAGTAAGCCACATTCACCACTGCAGGTCCAGCTGATGTGCTTCGATAATTTTGCATACTTGATGTTTTTGTAAATTTCGTAAATACTTTTGGTTGTTTCATTCTCGCAACTTGTTGAGTAAGGTGGTTGGGGAGGGGGGGAGAGGGGTTGGGGGGACACCTTTGGCTTCAACCGGTGAAGCCGTGGCAGGTTCAACTCCTGCAAGGGTGAAGGTTTTAGGCTCTTCATACTTACGTAATATATTGTTTGTAGTACACCTCATTGAACCTAGAGTACGTTTGAATATCGGGGAGCTCCGGTTCGACCGATTCAGTGACAATTTCAAGATATAGCAGAAGTAGAGGAGACTCTTGATTGGGAATTGTATGAACCGGTTTCTGTTTCCGACTTGTGTTCGTTTGACTTCTTTCTGCTCTTCCTCGAGAAAAGTATAGCTAGAAATGAGTACATAACTGCCGTTCCTACGTACTAGGTTTGACATGGCAGACTATTGAGGCCAGGCAGTATATGGAAGACATCTATCTTCAGAATACACTTTACGGCTAGATCGTTCAGTGGATGCTTTTCGGACTTCAGCTCGCATCGGTGAAGCCTTATAGGAAGATGAGCGGCGCTTCTTGTTTTTTCCTTCATGCAAGTTACCTCTCCAGTTCCCTTTATAATAAGGTTGGCAGACGGAGGAACTTGAACTGTTGCAGCACCATGGGCAGAACAAACACTGGCGATCCGCAGTAGAAAAGAGAAGCCATTTGGAGTCATAAGCTGGGTCAGTATAGTAAGTTTTTAGAATCTGCGTCTGGACTCGATCAAATAGATGTGGTCGTATAATGTAGATCTGGTCATACCATAGCGACTTCTGAATCCTAGTCCTAGTCTTTCTTTTGACAGAAGCTGACTGACTCTGCAGCTGACTCGAACTCGTCGCGATCAACTATTCTACCGCATCGCAGGTCACTGATGTTAGCGCACTTTAAATCTTGATGTCAGAGACTAATAGTTTCTCCACTGAAGTGAATGCACACCATGAAATAGACTGGCTGCGCAAAGTAAGTACAGCTACATATAAAGGAGGAAGGACTCGGTGATAGTGCGATTGGCGTATACGAGCTTTGACGTCATACAATGAGAGCTTTGGGAACAAGAGAAGTTTATAGTATTCAAACAATGCCTACATCGTATTCAAGCAATGCCTACATCGTCTACTACAGTCCACGAACTCATGAAACAGTCTGTCCAATGCTCAGGGAGTTTCTGCAGATACAGTACTGAGTTCATGTTGAGAATGTGATTCTGAAGGTTTAGAAAAATAAAGTCGGAAAGTTATCGAGTGAAAACTGAAAATAGTACTCTCAATACTCGAAATCGAAAAACTGAATACTTGATCTACTATATCTATTACCATCCACGTCACCATCGCTATAGTGCCAGTTCTTCCTACTCGTGACCAGAATATACATTCAAAAAAGAATCTGAATCATTCTAGGCCACGCTTCCGTTGTTTCGTTCTCTACGAGAACCTCACGCTCCTCCGAGCTGCTCACCCGTCATGCCGCTAATCTCATCGTCCCACTCTCTCCTTCCGATCTCTGAATTGGCTTTCAATTTCTTGTCGTTCCACCACACCACCATCGTTCTTGCCCGACTGTTGTCAACAACATGTTGAAGGGCATTTGCGATTATGTCTACTCTATTCTCACTACTCTATATAGATTCTCGATAGTAATTAGCCAACTCTCTTGCTCTGGTGAATAAATGTACAGTGAGGGTGACAAGCAGTAAAATTTCACATCGAAGATATACTGATACATACTATAAATCGTCTGAGTCGAGACTACTACTATAGTCGGATGAACCACCATTGTGAAGGTCCATCGGAACAATAGGAAATAGCTCCTCGACTCGCGAATGTAGTCTAAGCAGATACTTTTTGCAATCTAATGCATCGTTCTTAGCGTTTTGCACTAACTGTGAACACCATTGGTGCATGTACTCAAAATTTGATGCGTCGAGTGTTAGCTCAGTTAACACGTTCGATAGATTCATGAGCTTCCCGACAACACCTTGCATTTCACTAACAGCGCAGTACACACTGTCACCTTCATGACTTCGCCAATGATATTTTCTGCAAGGCGGACAGTTCTCATCATCGTCAGCAGACACTACCGTCACTGATGTATTTGACAAGGACCCTCCAGTGTCTCTCGCAGCGCCCTCCATTGTCTCGCACCTCCACTGCTTGACTTCGACTCAATGCGATATTACCCTATCGTCAGCAAGCATCTCCACTGCTTCCTTCGATGGACTTCGATGCGTGAAACGGACCCCTCGCGGACCTCAAGCGTTCTATCCTCTTCTTGCGTCAAAGATGAGTGAGGTTTCCTGCATCTGAAAATTTCAAATCTCTGAGCGTGAGACGGGAGGGAAGGAACTGACGAACGGAGGGAGGGAGCTCACGAACGGACGGAGGAAGTGGACGAGCGGACGGACGGACTCGGGGGACAGAGCGGATCGCAAAGTCTGTCTGGACGGAGGAACTGCAGTTCTATTTCGACTATATTTCCACTTCCCGGACTGCCCTCCGACTGCGATTGTTCTCCGACTGCCCTCCGACTGCGTGCAGTGAATTGTGTTTGACGGCACCGTACAGACCGTGTGGATTGATGTCACACATGCGAAGAGGGCATTAATTTGCCAAAATGTGAAGCCACTAGAGGGTACGTTCTCATATATAGTCTCCGGGACGATAGCGCATTGGGTTTAGGATAATTTACCCTAAACCCTAACCCTACCGTTGTCTTACTGGCGTGAGGTCAAGGGCTCGATACCTAGCCAGAAGTGTGTCGGAATGTTTTTTCCTGCAAAAGTTTGAAAGTTTGCTAATCTGTTTGGTTTGTTCCAGAGGAAGAAAGATGAATGAATAGAAATTGTGGGAAAGAGGAGAACCTTGTCTGAAATGAGAATAAAGCAGCACCCATTTGAATGACAAGAGTTTGGAAAACCATTAACCCTTCAGTCCATATGTTTGGGAGATGGATCATCGTGTAAGCAAGGGGAAATCGACAATCACGTTGACACTTCTGGTATTAAGCTTATCTGGGCCTTCACAAATTGTCCAATATATGTTTTGCATTCTATGTAAACTGGCTGAGTGAAATGATATACGAACCGGATATAAGTTAAAATCGAATTATTATACAATTTTCCAAAGTTAAAATTCTGTAAAAAGGAAAATTACCTTTGTTTAACTGGCCCTGGATGGTCAGACAAAGTGCTACAGACTGTAGGCGATACCGGCGAGGTCCATGCCTCCATGCCTAAGGGTCAGAAGACTCCTTGGTTGCACTTGACTTCTGGGATCATAAACCTGTATCCGAAAAATGTAAAATGCTCATCTTTTATATAAAAAATATAACCAGAAAAAAATATAATATATTTGTTTATCTAACCTAACCGGAAAGGTTAGGTTATAAACTGGGTTTGTTCGTAAACTCAGTATGTCAGAACATGGATGAGGTGAATTATATGCATGCTCGGCTGATGATGAAGATGTCCAAACGGACAATATGCATGTCTGCGATAGTGAAGGAAGAGTGCATTGCATCCGACATCCGACTGACACTTGTCCATTTTCGCTTCGGCTCCGCAAGTGCACTTTGAGTTTTCAGTGTACGATGTAGATCTAGCATGCACTTTCAGCGTTCATGGTGCTTTTGGGATTCGTGTCCAAATACCTGTAAAAGTTACCCAGACGAGGTCAAAGACCGTAAGAGGAACTTTTTCCTTTTCCTTTTCCTTCTCTCAAATTTTCCCCAGAACTTGAATTTTTTCTCTCTGTTGTTGACTGTTGTTGTTCTCTCTGGCGTTGGAGATATATGCGTGCATGTGTTAATGTTCTAATACCGAACTTTTTCCAAAACTAATAGTAAAGTCCCTCCAAATTCAACTACGCTACTAAGCTTTCGTCCGTTTGTAAAACAACTGATTGCTGGTTTACCCAGCGCAATTCATTCTTCCGGAGCAGCTTCGTTAATACAGTATACAGTTGGCATATAAGGAACTTGAGCTTTGTAAACTTCCTAGTGAGAACAGTGTATAAGTTATCGTTGATGAACGGTTCTGAATACTGACTAGGACTAATGCCAACTTGCTTCACGTCCTCTATCTCATAAATCTCACTTCTGGAAATCATCATCTCGATCTGCGACGAAAACAATTCTCTCACGTAAATCTACCACAACTTTTCTTAGAGAGTAAATCCACATTCTCTAGCTCATAACTCTCACTTCTGGAAATCATCATCAGACGAGATCAGTCAGTAGCGATCTGACTCTCGATAGGCTCTAGCTGCCGCAGACCAGATGATGATTTCCAGAAGTGAGATTTATGACACAGACAGAGGCCTGACTAATCACTTTGCAGTGAGGAATAAGTGGTGCTGTCTGGTTTATTATCGATGATACAGGGCCTTCTATGATGGCCCAAAATAGCCTGTACACTGATTCCATCCTGAATCTGGTAGAATCATTCTAACTTGGTATGATCGATATGTGAGCATGATAGCTACTGCATACTTTACAACATGACAAGGAGTGATACTATGTGACAGTTTCTTCTCTGTTCTTTAAGTTTCGATGACAGTTTTATGGTAACCTCTTTCGGCAACCAGACTGTCTAAGTAAGATAGAATCTGCACACATAAACACAACCAGATCAAACGAAGTATCAACACTGGAGAGTCCATAATCAGGTAGGCGTTCACGTGATAGAAAAAGAGCTAACTTTAATCGTAAAATTTCAAGCTCAGCTAGAAAACCGTACCATGTCACGACGTTGCATCATCTTGTTCACCTCCTCGGATGACAATATGCCTTTGAACTTGTTTTCGATTACTTGCCTCTCTAGAAATCGTAACCTTAGATAGGTTTTGGATGACACACACCGTACTGGTCCTGTTTGGAAAGCGTTCTCATGGTCCATTTTCACTACTGCTTCCTGCTCATGAACGACAATGGGGACAGGAAACAGAGTTCAGCAACATCGACACTGTCAAGAGTAGTATAGAAGTCAAGAACGAAAGTCTGGTTACCAACTGCAAACTTACTTTTCTGAAACCCGCCGCATGATCAATTAACACTGGCCTCATCTTTCCATCTGCCCAATGTTCTCCGAAGAGAAAGTGACCATGGTGTCGATCTGAGTTGTTGAGAAGGACATCCAATATTCTCGTGTCACTCAACAGCATGGCCACTGACACACCCCACTTTGTAGCTGGGACTTTCCTCAAAGGCACCGTGTTTGGTACATAGTATACAAAAGCTCCGTCGTTGTAATGTTTATAATTTACGTCCATTCCACCAGATCTATAGGCTACCTGCAATATCACATTTTCAACCACAACGTTAGTCTGTTCTCCTCTAACTGTGACTGTTGACTAGTATATCCATCGCAGCAGGGAGCGAACAGGTAAAGACTGAGATATGATGAACATCCCAAGCCAAGCGAAGCAGCAAAAACTAGTACTTACAGGTGGAACGTAGTCCATTCCCAGCATCAAATTCAGCTCATAGGCTACTAACTCTATGGCTGCACGATGCCACCCATCAGCATGTCCCTCGATCCCTGGCTTGCACATAGCATCAGTCTGCAAATGCCGGAAACAGGAGTCATGTCTTAAGGCAACACGATCTCATGCACTGCAGGAAGTGGAGTCTTTAACTTGCAAACTACAGTCATACGTGCTTCATACACACATTCCCAGCACTTCCCTCCTCCAAACAACACTCACAGCTTCCATTTAATCACCAATCTGTCTGCACAGCTTTTGCATATATCCTACGAGGAAAACAGTTTGCAGCAAAGCACACCTTCTGGCCAGTTTGCTTGTTCAGCAACCGAACAACAAAACTCTCATGTCCGAACTTGCTCGGAGGCTCCATCGGACGAGCTTTCACAATCCTGTCAAACGACGTCCACGTCATCGTCAACAAAATGAGAAGCGGAGATCAAATACTAGACTGCATCCCTTGAACGAGGTTGAAACTAAGATCCTAATTTCAAGATCAAGACTGCAACGTGAGCAAAAAGTGGCTCCAGTTCAACTCATCCACCTCATCCCTTTGAGGTCAAATTCAGGCTTTGATTCGGTAAAAGTTTTCATCCTCATGCACCAGACGGCGGGATCTATGATTTATCTATGAGGTAATCTAAAAGCAATAAGGAGAAGCACACAAGATGGTGGAGGTTACTGAGGCAAGACCTGCCAGTGGCCAGAATCTTTGCAATTTCTTGGTGTTTTCTGTGCTGAACCGGGTCCGAATCTGTCGCCCTTTGAAACCGTGACGATTTCAGCTCTCTTGCTGTGTCCGATAATGTTTGGACGGCCAAAGCCACATAGTCATCCTCGTTGAGACTGGTGAGCAAGCAGGCATCCCCTGCACAACTGACTGTGGTTTCCATCATGACTTGCGCGGATTTTCCCCCAGGATCAGACTTGATCACGGTCTTTGTACATGACAGAGCGCCTGGGTGCAAGATAACGCACTCTAATGTCTCACGAGCACCCGAAACCTCTTCGTTTCTTCGGTCTGCACTTGATTCCCCCGAGGAGTCGTTCACCTCTTCCTCATAGTGGAGAAGGACTCCTTCCTCAACCCTCAAGGAGCTCGGTTCCACCACATTCGAGTCCGAGCCGTCTTGGGCAAGACCAAACTCCTCCTCTTCTTCCATGAATCGTCTTCTCCGGTACGCATCTTGGAGCGAAGTCCTCTCTTTCAAATCTTCTTGAATCCTTGCCTCCAGAACCTTCCTCCGAACCTCGTCGGCTTTGCGTATCTCCTCGAGCTGATGCAACTTGGAGAGCTTTTTCAGCTTTGCGGCCTCAATTTTCGCTTCCTGCGCTTTGACGTTCAATGATCTTGTGGTCTTGGTCAATAACTGCTGAAACTCTTTCATCTGCTCCGTGAGCATCTCATTCTGCCTCTGCATATCGGCGATGTTTTCAAGTATGCCCTGCAACTCAGGGTCCAGCAAATTCCCATTTTGATCTTCCGGACCCTCGAGGACTTGGAGGGAAAACCCGCCTCCTTCCGTCAGATCAAACTCCTCCGGCCTCGTCACGCTCTCGATGAATGAGCCCTCCGACGTAGTCACACTGTCCACAAAGGACTGAGTTCCACTACTGAAGGTGCTGCCGTGAGTTCCCAGAGAAACCGCGGAAGGAGGAGGCAGCGAGTTAGAATGAGCTGAACTCGAATCCTTAGAAGCAGGAGGAACCGAAGAACTATTCAGAGAGCACAAAACCCCAACCCTCCTTGGCTGTTGAACCCCACCAGAAGAAGAAGGTCTTGGCAGAAAGCATTCGAGAGAATTTTGGGACTGACCAGGAGGAAGAGTTCCATAGCCAGCCAACTCACCGCTCAAAGCTGCAGAACTGCATTTTCTCCACTGAGTCTTCCTCGAACTGACAACTTGCTTCAGCCGAGTGTTGCACAAGTGTATTGACGACTTTCTGGAAACGACAATATGATGGTGATGATGATTCGACGAAGAACTCGGAGCTTCTCCAAAAGCATGGAACTCCGGTGCAACGACGGCTGAAAACGACGACGACCGAGGAGAAAAAACTTGGATACGAGTTCCCATTGCCAGAACTAGCTGGGGAGAAAATCAAAGATTTGAATCAAACAGCCAAGTGATTCTCCACAACTCCTCAACTGTCACAAGTCCATCGTTCCTTCCACAGTCTACTTCATCCAGTGGTGCCTTCTTTCGCCTAGTTGACCCGCCTTCACTTTCACAGGGTGTTTGCTACCTTAAACTGTTTCCCACCCACCATTCCTGAGCATAAGCCTAGATATCTGTTCTGCAGACTGCTGATGGTGATGTTAGCAGATGCCGCGAAGTATATAAGGGAGAAAAGGGGAAAGAGGAAAAGTATGGCAGCTATTTCCCGGCCATTCAGATGGACGTTTTGAATCCCCGCGTACATCTCGCACTGCAAGAACGATCTGGACCGTCCTGCTTATATCCAGTAGAACGACCACGTATTCGCACGTGAAACCGGTTCTTACACCACGAGGGCGCATAGGCTTCAGTTTGCAACTTTGCACTTTGCAGGCTTGGCCTGAATCTTTTACCGACCGAGCCATGAGCCCCGAAAGATCGATCCATCCATGCAACCACAATAATTACTACTCCTGTGTACCTGGAACGTACGTATAGTATCTCGCCGCGAAGGCGATGACTACGGTAGGAGTCGGTCCGGTTCAGTCTCAAACCGGATTGCCCAGTTGCACTAGATCGAATCATTTTTGGGGTTCGATCCAGAAATGATTGAATTATAATTTTATTAAGTAATTTATTTAACAAAAATGTTTATTAATTTACTTTTCTCAAATGACTTTTTAACTACTCAAGTTCATAATTTAATCAGTTTGTTGAGTTAAATTCTAATTAATGATTAATGTAAAGTAATCATAATGCAATTTAACAATCAAAGTTTTCTTCTAATTGACATATATAAACTTTATATTTCGACTGTAAGTTGCAAATTACAACCTTTTTATAGAAAAATCCAGAAGTTCACTAACCCCATTTTGCTATAATATTATTCAAGAATTTTGGAAATGGTCTGGTTAGATCTTTTTTCTAAAAAAACTCTTGATAACCAGTTTGGCACAAAGATTTTTATAACCGAACCCAGATCTTTGACTTACTGTTCGTTTTCGGTTCAGTATGGTCGATGAAACTGCACATCGTTCTTTGGATACATTTGCTGATTTACTGCTTTAAACCTATCCATACTAGAAGTATGAAAAGGAGTGTTCTTTTTTCACACAACAGACACAACAGTTTTTCTAGACCTTTCGCCAGATTCACACAACAACAGCTTTTTTCCAACACCTCCAACCGAGAACATGAAGTTGGAAGGTTTGAACCCCAGACCTTTCGCTTAGAGACCATCTCAGCTACAGATCTTCAGTATATATAGACTGTAACGCTCTGACTTAAGTACTTACTTAACCGATTCCATCCTCGTATGAAGATTTCATCAGCAAAAGCTCCTTGTGTGCCTTGGTTCTCAGACAGCGAAATGAGGTCCTCCCTGTTCTCAGGCACTACTTCTAGGGCCACCGGCCGCGAGGGTTTAGTATAGGAATCCCTTTGGAAGTTACGCAATCCTGCAGGGCCCGCTGGTCGCCCGGCCAGTCATACGTCTCGGTGACTTCATTCATGCGGCGGTCGTGGCATCATCAGAGCAAACAGACGGCTAGACATTATTCTACAATGATGAACTTGACACTTTGATGGCCCCGTTATCCCGTTCAGTTGCCCGAGTGGTGACAGCAGGTTCCAAGACCAAGGATATTGGCGTGTTGTCAATACGAGCTTCGACTGATGGTTTTGCATGTGTCCTTTCCACTGGCTATCAAGTAGGAGAGAGAATTATTATGCTTGTACAAGTTGCGTTTGCCGGTGGTGACTTTCATAAGGAAAAGGGAAATGCTCAGAACCAGAGAACGGAGATGGCAGAGTCGACCATTTAGACAGCTCCGCTTTACCGCAGAGGCATCACTTAGAACGTGGAATAAGCGCTCGACGGTGGAGCCTACTTGAGTTCCTGCTCGCTTTGGCTGTGCTGCACTTACGCTGGCTGGACACCTATTGCGCATGGTCACATCGTTCACGACCATGGAGGGCGCAATCTGCTCAAACGTGAAGACTGATCTATCATTTCCGAGAAACCCACATGAGGACGATTGAAGATCCATAACCATCCTAACTCCTCACAAGTTGAGCCCAAGGAGTTTCGAGTCCGAACTTAACAGAGTTGATGTTGACTGTCCAGCGGACGTACTGATGCGCTTGTTTGTCCGGACAAATCAGAATGAAACCAAAGAAGAACAGAGAAACACTGAGAAAACTGCAACGATCCACACGACGTGCTGAAAGGGTGGTGGCCATGATGTACGATACAGCACTACATCATCAGCGATCCAAGCCCAGAGCCAAACGACTCACACAATTCCTTCGAACCACCTCATTTATTGCTGAATGCCAGCATACAGTTCCAAGTCCGCTACAGAAAAGGAATACTAATGCAGGCATTCCTTTTCTAGTGTACAGGGATTTTAACATGCCTCCTGTAATTTCATCCTCTGTATGCCCTAGTACGCCAATTGTGCAATCAGAAGTCATGAATACTGAGTAAAGAGCCTGACCTGAAATTTACTGCACTACATTAGATCGACTATATCTATGCATGGCGCTAAGCAACGTACAACACATCTATTCGGGCAGTTCTACCTCAGTCCACATGTATAGATAGGTACCAACGAACTGTGTCTTCAAGCGACTCCAGAAATCACTTCTCACTCAATGGTCTTCCTTCCCCGATACTGCAAGCCAAGACTTGCTTTTAGATGATAAAGCATGCAACAGTACAGCAGTCCCATCACTCATCCCACAAACCTCAAAAGAAAATTGGTAATCGAGGTATCAAAGCTCCTCCACCCAACCAGAGAGCGAAAGATTAGAATCATCGCGAGAACGCCAAAAATAAGTTGGAGAGCAAAAGCTGATGTTGCGCATCTTAAAGTCATAAAAAAAACTTCACAAACAAGAAACAGTGTTTTAACAGCCACCCGCAACACATCATGTTCAACCTTCTTGGTCTCCACCCAGACACGTACGTGGAGAAGATGTCTTTGTGGCAAAAATGTCCTAGTCAGTTACGGTTACTCTTATGTCAAGTGGTCACGTCGACCATAATTATAAGTGACCATTGTACCAAGATTGAGAAAACCCATCCTGATTCAAAGTTCATGTCAAGTCAGCGGAGAAGCAACTATGCACACGCTGAGAATATCACATGAACCTCCCCTGTCAGTGGAGTCACGAGACACATCCACACAACAAGCTACCCCGTGCTACTAACTTACTTCTCGTTCTTGGCTGGATGAGCTTTGTATTCCTGGACCGGTCTGCCAAAGATACCACGATGGCTATTGTACAGCTACATGCACGGCGGTGAAACAATCTTGACTTCAGCATAACCCGAATGTATGAAACTATAATAACCTTATCACACTCCATGCAAGTCCCGAGCAAATACCCAACATTCAATCTCTCTCCTTTTCTTCCACGGTATGAACCTACATCCGTATTTTCCTTCAGACGAGATCGTAAGCGGCATCCGAGGCAACGGTTTTCAAGCAAGCTTCCGGTCCGGTCCTAGATTGCTAGATAATCAACTTCAAGATTCTACAAGCATATATGTTCCATTGCATACGGAGATACTTAGAAATTTCAAGTGCTCTGTTGAGCTGTATATCTTCGCAAAAATTTGAAGTAAAAATGTGACAGAGAGCTCCGCAGATGGATGTAGATTACACTCTAGCTCACGACTACCTTCAGCCAGAGATCATCTATGGTGAGTCACTGTGGACCGTATCCTCTTTCAAGCCTGCGGTGCCTTGAAATCCACGGTCATCGATTAAACTGAAGGTCATATGGCCGCACTATGTCCGCACTACTTAAACTAGGTTCAGTTCACTGCATGGCTCCTCTCTTCTGCAATGCAGCTCCAAGGACGAACATTTCGGATGAGTTGGCCATGCCCTCCTTAACAGGCAGCTCTTTACAAGTCTGTAAAAGGTGCAATTTTTCGTTCTAATGGTGAGACCCAGAATTTTAGGGCCAATGCCGATCTTCACGTTACTCTTCATGTTCATCTAACGCTGTTTGTGAATGTATGACGTATGCATGAAAAGATCTTACAGGTGACTTTGGCCTTTCATTAAGACCACTGAGAAAAGCTTCGCTCTACGGAGACATCCCCATGAAGTAAGTTACGCTCGAAAGTCCTTACCCGCACCTGCTTTATTCCAGGAGCTCTCATCTTCAGCCAGCTTCGAGTTGACTCCACTCTCAGCAGTCAAAAGCGGGTCGTGTTCTTGATCTTTCAACCCCTGCAGTTCAGTTCACCACATATGATTGCCACTTCAGAAATCGAAGGTGGTACACGTACAAAAAGATGCAATTACTTATGGGAAACTGGGGCAGGGACATAAACGGACTGACGGAAACCTCCGTGCTATCTCAGCTAACACGGACCAGTAACTGTTGGGTTGATTACCTGGTCGAACCAACAATTGACGTGAAAAAACTCCACACGACTGACCATCGAAAAAGGTACAGGTTACATGCCCAAGCAATAAAAGTTATCCTACCTGGGTAGGAAGTGGGTTAAGACCTAATCGAAATTACCAGAAGGCTCTGATGTAGGAGAACACTAATCTCACCTGAGTAGCCTGGCTGGCAGCCTCTGCAGCCTTCAGCTGACTTTCGAGAACACACGCATAAGAATAGGCACCCATGCCGACAACTGCAACGGCAATTCCAAATATGTTCCGCCAGCTGAATGGATTCTTCAGTAGAATATACCCGAAAGCCAACACAAGACATGTCTTCAAGTGGCCCAAGACCTGGTAAGTCACCGGGGAGGTCTTGCCGATGACGAGAAAAGTGCTGAAGTTTACCGATACAGAGATAAGACATGATAACGTGATGAAAAACTGCCAAAGCACACAAAAACTTTCAGCAACATCCCGCTTTAGAAGAAAATAGCATTTCCACAGTATCCTTAAAAGTTTTGGAAAGACGTTCGGAACAGGCTCAATACGACAATAATTCATCGCCAAAAGGAAAACACCCCTCGATTGTAAAAGTCTGAAACTGGCAGAATAAGGCTTTGTAGTCTTGAGGGTTTACTATCAATGGAAACGCAGGAATAGCCCACGAAAACACTTGGACAAGCGCCGCTAGACTTGAGAAACTTACCAAAACCTTCACGGTATAGTCAAAAGCGAAAACGTTCTGCTGAGTGAGGGCCCCATCCAGAAAGGGACCAATCAAAAATAAAGTCGATGCCTGGTAAGGACATGACTGGTACAGAAGCTGGGTTGACGAGACTTTGAACCTTTTCTGGATAGTGTTCGTCATCTGTAGGTGCAAGATTGTTAAGTGGATCACCCAGTTCAAGAATCCCTTCATGACAAATGGCGATGCCGACATATGGCAGTAGCTAGTGAAATCCATTGTATAACACCGAACAGAACTACTTCATGATTTGATATCTGTCAGTTACACGATTGCATACAGCAGAAACACCGGCTAACTTGAGCAATGTCCTCCAACAGTAGTAACAAAGCTATAAAGGATACAATTTGTGCTACGCAAGTTGTCACAATGGCCAGCAAAGAGAGGACAGAGCCCAGAACGTTGAGCTGAAGATCTGTAACTGTGGCGATGCCCACTCCGAGCAGGAGCAGCATGAGGGACATCTGAACACTCCGACTGGCAACATAAGGCAAATAGACGTGGTTAGAACATTTACTAACAGTCAATCGACAGAAGATGAAGGATTCGGAGCAGTACAATACTCTGAACCCCGAGGGATCCGTGTAAGCATCATTTCCCACTGAAAGAACTGATAAGGTATTCGAAGGTCCCAGAAGGCGACACCTTAAACCTGAACATTAGGTCCTAATAAAGAGCTGTTTACAGTTTATCGTCGAGTCATTCCATGGACAAGTACCACGACAATGAAACGAGGGTAAAAAGATCCACAACATACTCGTGAACACTGCGGGGTTAGCAGACATGAACAACGACACAGTGGCCAAGAAGAATCCAACATGAACAGAGACTGAAGCCAATAGAAGGAAAGGAGTTTAGGATACTGTTGAAAAGAGGACTTCAAATAAATTGGTGACGTCTGCAGAACGAACTACCATTTGCTAACATGTACAGGGTGTGATGTCCAAGTAGAGTCGAACAGTCACTGTGGCGGAAGGAGAGAAAGGCCAATAAGTAGAAACACACAAGTATCTACAAGACGTGCTGAAACAAAGCCAGACACTTCCAAAAGAAAGAAGGAATGAGAAAACAATTAATACAAAGAGATACATACGGACAAAGCTATTGCAAGGAGCATACTACCAGAACTACCAGAAACGCAAAGAGCAACACTGCTTGTGCGACTGATGCATGCTGGATGCTAGAGGAGATTATTTTACTTAACGGGAACGAAAAGACACTACTTACTCACCTAAGCAGGATACTCGATATGCAAGCAATCATTCGAGTAAGGGGACAAAACCAAGGCAGCGAACAATAGTGGATATGAGTATCAGTGCGGTTATATCAGGTTATACGGTAATGTATGAAGGTCTGCGAATTCCTGCAGGTGACGTTGACCGGCACCTGGCTCGCTACATTTTACATAAAACAAATCAACAGAACTACTTATCTCAAAACGTGACTGCGTGTTCCTACTTCCCTGACCTGGGCCCTGACAGACGACAAGTTAAGCAAGGCTTCCAGTTCGTTCTTCCAAGTATTTAGGAACAACTCCACCATGATTGATTACCATGATAGTACGTGGTAGTATGATACTGAACACTGTGAACAGCTTCCAAGAGCAGAGAAAGGCATTTAGCGTCAAACCTAAACAGCTTTCGGAGGAAAACAGTTTCCAGCAGAACCGTGCAGGGGATGATTGCGAGCTTTGTCATCTGCAGAAACACCAGAATAAAATGTCAACGCTGGCAGTGGAGGCGCAAAAGATACCAAATAATTCCGTTAACCAGGATGATCATCTCGTTTCTGCTCCCTTTCCTCAAGTAGAAAATGCCAAAGACTGAATGTATGAACTAATAACATGGTCTACCTGATAAAATCCGACTGAGTTGAAGCCTAAGCTCAAGTTCAGCAGACCGATGGATATACCATTCAGGATACCGAAGCCCATGACTGTCCGTGAGTCGAAGGGCTTGTGCTCAAAGAGGCTAAGCCATTGTGCAACGTGTAAAGAGCAGAATGTCACAAGAAGATGCCAGCTTGTCAAAGTTGTTGCTGTTCAAACAGATCAAATGCCAATATTAGATGCAAACGCAGCAAAGACAGGGTGTATGACAAGTGTACTGGGTCAGTTCAAACTTTCTACAATAAAGCTTTCTGATCAACTTAAATCTCTGCAGGGAACAAGAAAAGCCTTTGGAGGTGATCTGAAGTGTGGGGAACATGGCTTCTGGCGCATACAAGAGAGCGCACCCTCTTCGTCAGCTGAGACGCTCTTGCTTTCATAATGCACATAGTGCAAAATGGTGACATCTGACTATATGGATGTCTGACAGCTATCAAATGCAAGCGACAGTAACCACAAGTAATTCAGCACTGAGTCTTGATCAAACATTCGGCATCGATCGGGATGACACGGTAACAGTCTACTCCGTTCTCTCGGTTGTGCAAGCTCCAACCCCAAAAAGAGGCAACATATTCATATGGGCGGCACAGAGACGCCCCCGAAGAATTAATTTTCCTTCAAGCCAAGGTTTTCACATGAGGAAACATGACCGAACACACGCTCGCCAACCAGAAAGGCAATCACGGCCTTAGAAGATTTAGGACACACAAGGGTGGGAATGTTCGTGGGAATCCAAGGCCAGGGAATGGGTGCATCGGCCACGCCCTCTCCTAACACACTGGCATTTTAACCAGTCATTCACAAGCCGAGGAGAAGCAGCACTTACCAAAGCAAAACCCCAATGTGCTGATGAGCGCCTTGTTGCAGATCACGATTGCTACAGACGAGATCACGGATAGACTCAACGCCCCAACTGTTCCCAAATGAAAACCCGCAGACTCCGTCATTTTCCTGCCCTAGGCTTTACTGCGGGGTAGGACGAGGCAGAAGGCAGAATGAGGGGAAACCAGCAATTGCAGTTTAGTTACTCCTGAGGGCAAAAAAATCTTGCAGTTTAGTTACTCCTGACAGCAACTCAGAATTTTTTGGTGAGTCTGTAATTTCGTTGCGGAGCTGCTCAAAACAGACTGTACCAATCAATCGACCCTTCTCCAGGATCTGATCTGAAAGAAACGATCCATAATACTGGTACAAAGACTGCGAAGCTGAACCACGACCTGAGTCGAGATTCCAGCAACACCGAGGCGAAGAAACAGCTATGGTGTCTGCGATCGGAGGTAATAAATCTCCTCCCCAGTCAACGCTCCGAACAATGCAGGCAGTTTAAAACGCCACAATAAAATCTGGAGTTACGAATGAAAAAACTGCGCGACGTGATGCCTCACGCGCCGCTGAAAATTCAGCACCGGTCGACAGATCCAGCCACAAGGAGGAATCGTAGCCAAGACTGAGCAAATGAGGTGGATCAATCTCCACACCCAGCTCGGGAGGTACAACAGGACGGAAGCAAAGGAGCATGCACTGTACGAAGGCAGAGAAATGCGACCATACGAGACAAGCCACACACACAAACACGCTTAGAGCGAATGCCGGACTGAGGGTGCTGAACTCTGAGCAACAGTACGAGCAGATAGTTTTTCTCTTCAATGCAACCCCGCAATCGCTCCCTCACGGATCGCGGCAAGACCGGAGGGAAAGCCCTCGCAACAGACGTATATCGTAATGATGATGTTTCGACTCGAACCAACGTCGAACTCAGCTCTTCTCCTCTGCTGTCTTCTCCGTCTACGTCTCCTTCTCCTATCTTCCTCACCTCTTTCTTTCTGTTCTGAGTCCTGTCGGGAAGGGAGCCAGGCCTAATGCAGACGGCAGCAGAGCAGCTTTGCCTACCAGCCAACAGCGATCCACTTCTACAGACCTACGACCAAATTCAGAGGTTCCCAATTCTGAGTACAATGCCCCGCTTTCAACGTCTGTGATCCCCGCTCTCCGTCACACGGCCCACTCACTCACCCCTACGTTCACTTTCTTCCTCCGTTTCCGGAACAGGGTATATGATTCAGCAGATCCAGCACCTCACTGGCCCGTACCGCTCCCCATACCGTCCAGTAAATGAAACCAGTTAGCAAAACCACTAGAAACCCAAACCAGTAGCGCCACTGCGAGTCGGCTTCGAGCCGTGGGCTGCACTTACTGTGACTGGATTGCGGACAGTGACTATTCCACATTCACTTACATCTCCTGTATAAAACGACTCACCTCTATAAACTACTCACTCTTCCGGCCTTGGCCCTCCCCGCCCGCTCTCTCTCCCGAGTCCCGACCGATCTGATCACAGTTCAATTACAGTAGCGACAAAAGGCAAGCGAGCGGGCAGGCAGGGGTTGCAGAGAATATCCAAAATACTGTAGCCGGGCAGGGCAGCAGAGTCCGCGTAGCGCATAACAGCGAGAGGGAGAAAGAAAGAGGCCTTGATCGCGACGCGATTATTAATCTCGATCAAAACAGAAATTGGCTTGATCATACCCCTAGTAGGTTCCGTGAGCTTGATCATACCCCTCTTAACGATGTTTGGCTTGATCACACCCCTGACTGGCTATTGCCTGTAAAACGTCACTTTGTGATGTTATTCAGATGTGAGACTGCACATATTAAAGAATGAGAATATGGATAGTCTAACGCGTCTTTAATGTCAAATATTTTGAATTACAGTGATATTTAGTCGAGGTTGGAAGTACTAAAATGATGAACCAAAAGATAGAATGACTGGTTCGACTGGCAATAATCCATCAGGGGTATGATCAAGCAACCAAATGTTACGAGGGGTATGATCAAGCTCACGGAACCTGGGGGCATGATCAAGCCAATTTCTGCAATCAAAAGGATAGGAGAAGGAGGCCGCATCAGCAGACAGCAGAGTACAAACCCCGCCATTCCAGAGCACTGCGTAGGTGACTGGGATATCAGGCTCTACATCATCCACACTCTTGACGTGACTGTCCAACTCTTCAGCTCCCACTTCCTCCCTCCCCTCCGCTCCGCACCAAGTCGCCTCTAGAGTACCGTGTACGCTAATCAGTCCCCATCCAGTTACTCGATTCTAGTCGCCTCTAGTTCACTTCCTCTTCCCTAGCTTCTTTCCCTCTTTTACCCTAACGCTCTAGGACTCTAGGGGATCCTTCTTTAGCTCATGCGTCACACCCCGCCTTCGCTCCCGACCGTCCAACGCTTCCTTTCACGTTCCGATCGCACGCACTTCATGCGACGTATCTTGGGGCAGTACGTGGGATATGTTCCAAACGGATTAATTAATAATTGAGTTTCTGGTATCCCGGGTATATCCTACTCCCGTGCTCCTTCGGTGATTTGCAAGCCGTCCTGTTATATATGATTGGGATTGACTTCGATACTGTATATAAAAGTTACAGTTCTTGGACTTGGAGGAGGTCGGTCTTCCACGCCTCTCGGGCCGCGACCTTGAAACGGTTTGGTGTCCGCACTATATTGGAGGTGCTTGTAGCCTTGTCCTTCCAGCTCGGTGCGACGACTGGGAACCAACTTGCACATCTCCAAAACTGTCTCCATCTCCAACTTGGAGGACTTGATGATTTCAAGAATCAAGATACCGTCCAGAAGGACTGATGCCGATCGGCGCTTCGAGAACGCTCTTGGAGTCGCAGCTAGCTACTGTAGTGAATTCAAACAGACATGCCGATGACTTCCCAATCCTCTCAAGAAACCTCATTCTAGAATCTGAGGATACATAAATTGTATTAGATTTACATTTTGCGTGTTCACCGAATCTTAGTTCCAGTCTTGTTCTTCGTCTTCTTCTTCAACTTTGGAAGTACTGTTCGTTGACTTTCAAACCTGCCTAAAACGGAAGGAAGTATCTTCGGGAATCGGGCGAGATTCGTGCCACACGAAGATATAATCTCCTACATGGACGCTTCTGTATGTTCAGACCATCAGATCCTCTATGCTGGAATGGGGCAGGATGCATCTTCGATCTTCGATCACAGTCAAGAATAGCACACTGGGCTATGAGCACTGAATCGCAGGTATAGACTTGATCAGGCCCCTGCGCCATTGTTTCTTCTTACTCAGACCGCTGGCGATGGCGCATCCTTGATCAGGCTTTTACCGTTTGCCACATCAACAGCAGGTTTCCTTCTCTCTAAAACTGGAACCGCAGCTCTTGCCACAACGGCGGGCGTCTTTTTTCTTCAGATCACGTTCATTTTAGAAATCAACATGACTGCTTCACTACTTTGCTCTACGTAAACGGGTGACTGAAGGTAACCTGTCTGGAGCCTGTCAACGACGGCGCAGGGCCCCGATCAAGTCTATACCTGGGCTGAATCGAGGTGAAGATGCTTGACTTTGTACATCGGTGTGGTTCCATTTTATCTTATTCTACTGCCACTTGGGAGATCCTCCAATCACAACATTTGCGAACAGGAAAAAGAATCTCAACCTCAAAGGAACAGTATATAATAAATTAAATTTACTTGTCATTTTTTACTACGAAGGAGCAGCCACTAAGCGTAAGAGGACAAAAAGACCAACTGTAAGAGACAGAAAGGAACAAGAAGTTCTAGGAGATGAACCCTGTCAAATAACTCCGTACTGATTGAAAAGATTCTTTACATTCTGCCCATTTGATAGATAAGCATAAGGGGGGCTTGGGAACTGCTGCTGCCCTAACTTTTCTGGCGGGAGGGATTAGGGAATAAATTAATGTGCCGGTTAACATATATTAGTGAGAGAAAATACTGATTTTTATAAAACAACTTAATATACTATTTATAGATAATATTTATATATTTCTTGATAAGCGAAAACAAGATTCGATGTACAAGGAGTCGGGAAGATATGAACCTCTCTCCTCTGTTTCCGCGTGATGGAGAAAAGAAAACAATTAAAAGATTTAAATTCACATAAACTTTTGATATCAAGATTCAAGTCAAGCATGCAAACAATCAAACTCGTATATAGATAAAACAGAAAGACTGTACTTATCAGTGCGAATTACGTCGGCAAGTAAAAGAAATTTGATGAAATCGAACCCGATGTAATTATTATTTACAAGTACAATATATCGCGTAAAGAGATAAGACAAAAGATTCTCTAACGTCCAAAAGGAAAAAGTGTGTAGTTTATGGAAGTACAGTTTTGTACAGAGCCGTGTATCACTTTCTGTTGTATTTGTAATAAACTTAACTATTATATTTATAAGTATTTTATTTTAAAAATGTTCGAGTAAATTCTTGAGGTCTAAACGTGAAACCCGACCGAATCAGATAAAAAGTCAATAAGAGACAATTGTGGCATACCCGTAGGTTTCCTACTGGTACCCTACAGATGCTTGCAGGAAACGTCTACTGCCCTTTGGTCGAATTCGTAACACTCATTAGAGAACCAAGAATATTCGCCAAAGATTCTAGCTTTGACACGCCTGATATATAACAAGTATAGAATAGCTTCATTGAAAACTCTAGAAAGGATGATGGTTGTGGTGCAGTGCTCGAGGTTAAAATTTTACAAAACTGGAGAATATTTGAGGGAATGAGGGAGAGTTGGTTTACATCGATCATCTACCGGTCTTCATAACAGATAATTTATCATAATGTCATATTTATGCTTGTAAAAAGTCTGGCAGTCTGAGGATTGTAGTGATGTTTTGGTAGAGTAATGTCGCATGAGGTTGATAAAGTGTTTGCTTATTTGGAAGCGTAATAGGGGATGTCATTTCTAAGTTTTTAACAAAACTATAATACTCGTGGTTACTATTTCCTATTATTTTTCTTTTTTTCACGAGTGATTTCAGACTGTGATGGGATAAGTCTGCAGGGAAGAGTAGTCTGGTCTCCTCAGATTGGTTCTCTGAACCAGCATTTCAATCATGTTGCGTGAGGTAACAGGGGGTGTCAATGTTAAGCGGAAATGTTCTCAGACGGTTGAAAGACAAAAAATCAGAATTTTTACTTCTTTCACTTGGAATCATTACTCTGGCGAGTAGATTTCTCTATGCAAAAACAAACAGACGAAACAAGTGAAAACTCAATAATGAAACATTTGCAGTATTTTTTTACGAGCATATCCAGAGGTGCCAGTAGAAAACATCCGCCAAGGTCCTACCATTATCATAACTCCTTTCCGCGGGTCCAGAATCTTTCAGAAATGTTTCAACATTGACATCTATAATAGAAACATTTTCAGATATTTTCTTGATCATCACGCATGACATGCACGGCAGCCGCTACACCTGACCCACATAAACATCTGACTCACATAAACATCCCAGTCAACAAATATTCTTCCCCACAGCCTTGTATAGTGAATTTTGTTCTTTTTTATCAAAAATATCTAAATATTATAAAAATATGTTATAATAAATTACTTAAAAAATTTAAATTAATTCATAACTGATATATGTTAGCCAGTCTCGAGATAGCAAACTCATCAGATAACCCATAAGTGTAATCCGGGCTGATGCGTTACTGGGAAAATAAGTCCGAGGTAATAAATCAAATCGTGTCATTTTCAGAAAATATTAATTAATGTTCTTTCTCATGTACACTTCGAAGTGTACATGCGTGAATATCTTCTATCAAGAAGATAGATGATGTGATATGTTATAACATCTCTCGTGATATCGATTTACTTGTGTCTGGTTGAACTTTCCGAAATGGCATCCTCTAAAAATTAAACAGCATATCTCTCTTCCCCGGCTAGGATGGAAAACAAGATAAGCATAAAAAGCAGGTAGAAATTCGTGATTTTCATTTGTCGTCCGATGTGCTTACTGGTTCTATTGATGACTAAGAGAAAAAAGCAATCCTGTTCTTCTGCAGTAAACATGGATTATAAATCCCCCGCCATCTTTAATTGAAACATAAGTTTCGTGTCCTTCAAGGAACAAGGAACTTGAAGAGTCCATGTTTCCTCACTTTTCTAAACATGGACTACTTGTCCTTTCCAAGTCTTTGTCCCGAGTGTAAACCCAATGTTTTCCTCCCTCTAGGAACGAACAAATAAAACTGTCAACGTTCTGAAGAGAAAACTCCCCACTTCAGAGTAAAGATTTGTAAAAGGATGAATGAAATTCAATTTAATGATTATTAATATATAGCTGAATCTTCTATGAGAATTGGTTTAATATTAAACTTCCTTGCATATTTACCTCTCCATCTTCGAGAGGGAGATGAATATGCAATCTCTTACTACCACGACAGGAGAGCGCAATAGTCTCGAATTTCTTTATTCTCAGTACTAATTGTTTCGCTTACTCTCTCTTTTCCACGTACTTTGTTCCCTTTTCCCCTTTCAGTCAAGAAAAACAATCAAAGACGTGAAAAGAAAGAGGACAGAGAAATAAAAGAATTATCAGAGAAATAAATAAGATCAGATATACTTGGTATATTGATCATGAAAGAAAAAATAGAGAAAAGAGATCAGATATATCTGGTATATTTAGAATCATGAAAAGAAAAAATAGAGAAAAGAGATCAGATATATCTGGTATATTTAGAATCATGAAAAGAATAAATGGGAGAAAAGAGATCAGATATATCTGGTTTATTCAGGATTATGGAAGAACAAACGGGAGAAAGAGATCAAATATATCTGGTTTATTTAGGATCATAAAAGAATAAATGGGAGAAAAGACAGATATGTCTGGTATATTTAGGATCATGTCCAAGGCGTGAACGCTAACTGTGTGTGTAGAGGAGGACGATATTCCATGATCTTTGGAGTTGCTTGGTTCCATTCACTGCACCGACCTTCAGATTAACGGATGACGTGATCCAACTGAAGTGAAGCGTCAATCTAATCTACGGTCATAGGGAACAGGGAAGCAAGTCGTGGGCGGGCAGCCACAAGAAGATCTTTAGAATATTCCCATAAACTGTTTTCACTCTTCCACGACTACCGTAGTAGTTGCGTGGGTAACAAAATCACTTCATGGTGAGCCAAAAAAATAGTAGCTGCGACCACGTTTTAGGCACACAAATCCTGTCCTCAGTTGACAGAGAGTATAGAGTCTTTTGCGTTTAAAACTATTTTGCGGTAAAATTCCAGTTGAAAATACTAAAATATGCATCCAAAGTGCGGTTTTGCCTTGAGAAAGAAAAAAGAAAAATATGAAAAGAGATGAAAATTTAGAAGCTTGATTGGATTAAAGGAATGGTGAACTTGAGAGTTAGAGAGACGATCTGACTTCGATCTGGATCAAATGAGAAAAAGATAAGTGGTGCATGGACGCTAATGTGTTATTGTAGTTTACAGATTAGTAACCTACTGAGTACTTATTTTGCAATATACTGAGTAAGTGCTTCTGCTGGTGCAACATGACGATAGATGCATAAAAGAACCGAGCAAAATAGTCTGTTTCATCCATGCATGTTTGTGAAACATGATAGGGTTCCCATTGCTGAGCGATTCAATTGAATCGTCTTGTATTTAGCGAAATAGCATTTTTTGCCTTGATCGAGAGCGAAATAGGTTGTTTTGCTTCTCTCTTGGCAAACAAGCTATATCGTCAAGCCCCGAGCGACATAGTTTGTTTCGCTCCGAAGCGAAATAGGATGTGTCGTCCATTGCTGAGTGATTCAGCTGAATCACTATGTACTTAGCGAAGCAGCCTATTTCGATCTTCACTTAAGGAGACAAACGAAACTCTAACTTAACTTTAAACTAACAAACCCTCTAACTTTTACTTTTCCCGCTAACAAACTTGTAACATATTCAGTCATATGAAACAACCGTGATACGTTGAAATAACCTATGATATGTAACATACCTTCCAGGTTGCAATTCCAGGAGAAGATAATTTTCTCTTTCATGGCACGTAGTAGAACTCTCGTGTTGACCAAGGTGCGTGATGTCCATATGATGACATGGAACTTATCTAGATATATCTCTAGAAAAACTTTCATGCAAGGTCGAACCACATACCAAATTGCTGCTTTTGTATTCTCTCTCTCGAACAAGCATTAATCCATGCTCGTTCCTCCTTACTTTTACAAGAAGACCATTCAAGTCGAGGATTAGAGTCTTATTTCGCATAGCAGTAAGATGCATCAAACGAAGAAAAAATAGTTCTTAACTTTGCACACGAGATAAATTTTCTTTCTCTATGAAAATCTCGTGTTGGATAACCTTCAGCTCCTCCTCCTTGCGTGAAAGTTCTTCTTTCTTCTGCTGAATGCTTTGAACTACGCCTTTTCTTTCATCCGGTTCTTCCTCTCGAGAAGCATTCTTTCTTTCTCATATGTGATTAAAAAATACCACCTCTTAGTTAATACAATAGCTTTTCAACATCATAGTAAAATATATAACAATAATAACATAAATCAAATATCAAAAGATCAACACAACCTACATATAGAAACATACAAGACATGTACAACATATTTACACAACAAGAGAAAAAATATACAATAATAATATGAATAGCATAATATAACATAAACAAAACATTCAAAACAACTTGCATATGAATAACTTACCGGATGGATATCATTGAGAAGACTGAGGGTCTCCATGTAGTTGTGAAGACTGAAGATCTCCATCACCTTGTACAACATTAATCTCAGATTCCACATCTAGACTTTGGATGATACATGATTCAAGAAGTACTCGGATATGAAATCATTAAATGAGTCAATATCATGCCCATCCAAGTCTTGGGATGTCTCACAGACTTCTCCCTACTCATTAAGCTTCTTCAAAGAACATATCTCCGCATACAAACAATCCAAAATAAACTCAGCATAATCATAGTATGCGGAGCTTTCCTCTACTTTAGTTTTCACGTACAAAGCTAATTGCCCATGTGGCTCTTTAGGATGAAATCTAACCAAGAAAATAATTTGATGAGTTGAAATACAAACTTCCATTCCTCGTACTCACATATTCATAGTAAGTATCTCTTGTCTATCTCATCTCTATGGAGGAAAAAATCTTCTATCAAGCTCCTCTTCACATTATATGGACGTGGGATTGTTGTCCCACAAGTAGAACAAAAGCTTCACGAACAATAACTCATCAAGTAAAATTTCTTGTCCTCCTATAGTAACATGATGATTCTCCTCATTATAAGAACTGATAAACTGTATTCAGTATGGAATCTGTCATAAATATAATCACCTAATGAAAATCATTCCTACAAAAGAAATACAATATCATTCATACAGGAAATAACCATGTATCGTTCGTTTAGTAGTGATACATTCTTTTTTATTTATAAACAAGCAATACAGCCACGGTTCACTTGTAAACGAGTGAATCAAGTATGTACCGCCTAGTTTTTAGTGAGACATGTTATGTCTTGCTTGATTTCGAGCGATATATCCATATATTGCTCATTTACTAGCAAAACATGGCTGTTCTGCTCATAAAATATGAGACGAAACAGGATGTTCCTCTTCTAGTAGTATGTTTCGCTCTTGTTAACACTCTTCTATCTTGCTTTTAGTTCCAACTCCAGCAGTTGAGAAAGTGAGAGAGAGACCATCCATGTTCAAATTCCTACCATGAAGAAGATGGAAGATATCATCTAAAGTGGTGTTGGGTTTGAAAACAAGAGGTGGAGAATGTCTTATTTGGGATAGATGGAGAAAACATAGATCGATTAGGGCTATTGGTTGCTCTCTCTTGTGACTTCTCTTGTCTTGATGTAAGTATCTTCGTTTTGTTATATTTCTTGTGTTATTTTTCTTTGTATAGAGATGTAAAGAAAAAATGACTCTTTACATAGAAATGACAAGAGCAGACAGAGATATAGAAGAAATCAAAAGTGCTTTTTATTGTATTGATTCTATGTAAATGATCCAAATTTTTACAATAAATTTGAAACTAATTTTTTGACATGACTATCTTTTGGTTATTTGTAACCATAATCCATTTGAACGTATGAAATTTTATACGTAACTTGAGAATTTCGATCTTATCTTACACAATTCAAACATGGTTTTCATTGTACATTTGGAAGCTAACAATATGCATATAGTCGAGAAAGAAAAATAATCCAAGGAAAAAGAACATAGTGGAAAAAAAGGCGAGAGGAAAATAGAATGTGGAGAGGGTTCGAGAGTGCAGAAGAGAAGAGAGTTTAGAGACAAGTGCATGGAATAGAGAATGCATAAGAAAAGAGAGTTCGGAAGCAAGGAAAGGGTTAATGACAACAAGGGTTCAGGTTGGGGAAGAAGGAAGAGGGTTCGAGAGTGAAGATAGGAGTGAGGAGAGTGTCAGAAAGCAAGAGAATTTGCTTTGAGGCTTGCAGATTTCAGTTTGTGTTCAACATTCATTTGATCGTGATATATTTCTGAGCAATTTTGAGAATCGAAGTAATGAAGATGAGAGGAGCGGGTAATAGTAGAGGCGTTGGTAGAGGACGAGTGATGAGAGTGGACGAGGCAGCGGGAGAGGAGGTGCAAGAAATTCTCATGGTTTTGGAGTTGCTTCTGGTAAATCGATGAACAAACACCTACGTTGAATGTAGGTTGTTTTTAATGAATGGAGTTTATATTTTGTTAGGTTATAGCGATTCAACATGCGCTTTAGAGATTCATACAAATCAACCTGAATCGCTCTAACCTACGAGTGACTCACCTGAATCACTCGTTCACATGAACGATCTAGGCAAGTTTCATCCAGTTTTGCTCAATTTCAAGTGATACATTTTTTAGAAGATTCTCTCGCTTTTGTTTTCTCTTCCAATGGAGCTAATCTATAATCTAAGAAGACTTTTCTGTATTCAGGCTTTCAAACTTTCTTCGTAAGTAAACATAATAGAAGTTCTTTTGCTTGAACCATGAGCTCTACTACTACGAGTCGAATTTGAAGTAGGTCGATTTTCACGACCTTGCTCGGATACGACACTGTCTGGATTATCTTGTTCAATTGGATCAACTTCAATATTATCTCCAATGTCATCTTCATTTTTTCGTTGACCTTTTCGATTTAAAGTTCATTCAACAATGCAAATGATACAACTCTTTTTCAAACAGAACATCAAACTGCAGATATGCCTCTGACTGTTGATAAGAAAACTCAAAATCACAGATGTGTTCATCATCTAAACGTGTAACATCATAATCATCAGATTCACCAAAATCATCTTATAAACCCATGAAAGATATAGCTAGAGGATCTATATTAGGACGGCTTTTGAATACAACATTCATCGATCGAAATGAGAACAACGAGAATTTAATTTTCCTTCTAAAATAACATCATTCGTCATTTCTACCTCGGTCATACTTCCACCAGTACTTTCTTTCAACTCCTCTGCTTTCTTGTACATCTCAATGTACCGTACCACTCGTTTTCTCAACTCCTCTTCAATGATTAAAGAAAAACCATCCAACCTAGATATTTGTACAGCCATGACATTAAAAGCTGTAGATTTCATCAAACACCTCCCACCTTTTAGCTCCAATCTTCGTCTTCCTCCCAACTCCCTATAAAGAGGTAAACTTGTCCGGATCCTCCAAATAACTAACAATCTTATCATAATTGGAGACATTCAAACGAATTTTTTCTCTCTTCGACGGTTCGACTTGTTTGATGGTCATGTCTGCTTGCACGTTTTTCTCCGGCTGAAGAAATGTCACATCGATGACACTCTCAATTTGTGAATCAAATCTAACGATGTCTCTTTCCAGACCACAAACTGTGGATGTGAACGTCATATGTATGACCTAAAACAAGTGCAGGCTGTGCTCTCTCTAATTTCAAAATCGCTCCACTATTATGATACTTCAATGTGATGCACACAATTGTGAGAAAACATTCATATCATGGACGAATGCATTATTTTTAGTAATAGTATAATTCAAAAATCTCACAGCTAACTTTGTAACCCTTTCTAAAAAACCGTGGCAATTGATCCGATATGTGTACAAATCTAGCTGTAGAACTTCTCTGAACTAGCCGTACCTTTGTTACTGCTAAAGTTCCTTCAGCCGTAAGGGAATATTTCTTTTGAGCTTTGACACGTCTTATTATAAAAAAAACTTTGCATTGAAATTTGTGTATCGATACTCGGCTTGCTGTTGAAATACACATATCTGTTAAGATGATGTGGCATTTTATCTGTTGAACCTGCTGGTATCATTTAAAGGTGTAATGAAGTAATGCAAAGTTAAGAGGTGGGGTCAAGTACGAGGTTTGAGGTTTAGGGTTTAAGGTACTAGGGATGCGGTGAAGTAAATTGCTCCTAACATCATTCATTCGCAGTGGACTCACCAATATCTGGGATCAAACTGGAATATACTAAGAAAGTATCACGGTGCAAAGACTTTTCTAACAAGTTTTGCACCAGGAGTATCTACGATGAACGCCAAAAGCTGCGTGAGAGAGCAAACGGACTTCAAGACAAAAGCGCAACATTCTTTTGTAAACAGTTGTTCACAATGTTTGACAAAAAACTGTACAGTCCTAAGCCTGACAGTGAGTTGTAGATTTTATTAGCTTTTAGGGTTGAAAATGTAATGGAACCGCATCACGACGGTATTCTAATTTGCCTTGTGTGTTAACTCTTTGCTCACAGTTAAGTTGACTGCTGCACTCACAGTTAAGCGGGGAGGCACGCTTATTTTCCGAGAAGCGGCTCTCCCCAGAGCCTTCAGCTATACATCCAAGAAGAATATGAAGAAAGTGCAGCAGCTGTAGCCCACGAATACCAAATCCTTGGAATTCCACTCATGAATCAACCCAACCTTCAAGGCATTATGCTTCCGAGACCCTGTTGCCCATGGATGTGCTAGTGATCCAGACTATATATCACTTTTCAAGTTCATGTCGTTATCGCGGATAGTTTCTTCGGGTCACTGCTGAAATAAGCTCTGGCAGTAGCGGCTACAGAGAGAAAAAGAAGGAGAATAGCACCGAAGGTTAGAATCTATCAACACTAACGCGGATGCGCACATAGGGTTCTGGTCCGGGCACTTTCTATGCACTTGTAAAGATTATGCAGGCATCGAGGGGGAGTGGAAAACAGCTAAGCAAATGCGCTATAAGCTTCTTGAGGTCGAATCCTCGTGTTCTTCGTAAATCGGTACACAACATTTGACTGTAATACCACAAAATGCATACCTTTTTAAGGATAGATATCCTGGAATATGTCCTTCTTTCAGTCTGTCAGCTTCCACCTAAAACATTCTTGACACACGTTAAATTCTGTTTATATGCAGAATGAAGACTCTCTATGAAGTACATAGAGAGGGGAAAACGGATGCACGATGGACATATAAAGTGATGCAATTTTCTCCCTTGCCCAATCTTGCATCGTATAGACATGCAGCCATAGAACATCCTCTCACAGGAGAACTTTTTATAGTCCAGCAAGTTTCTCTAAGAGTTATGATGAAATCGGAGCCACAAAATCACACACCCTGGACATTTGGCATGCTGTTAGGAGTTCGACTTTCACCCTTGACTAACATGGAACTCCTTTTCTTAGTGTACTAACCGGTTCTTCTCGGTTATGCAGTTAGTGAGTTGCGAAACGAGCAGCATCTGATTCCACAAAGGAGAGAACATCCTAATGATGAGTGCAGAACCAGATGTTGCGAATAAGGCGGGTGAGAGCTAATGCGGTACGTAGTGAACGGGATCAACGTTCCACCTTGTAAGGGTCTCGTGTCAAGAATGTGAGAGGTGCAGTCGTAACCGTGTCGTAGTTAACAGTAAATTATGAGAAGTATATCTTAACTTACCTGCCTTACGAGAATCTCTATAGACTTTTAGTTCTCTTGATACGGAGGAAACCCTATAAACTCCTGCACGGTATGGTTGTATGGTAACTTTGACTCCTCCTAGCCCCTTCTCTTTTTCCCACGGAAAGGAATGAAAAGCTTTCATGCATCGTGCTGAATTTCGTCCTGATCCTCCACGACAGGAGTGCAGCTATGTTTCCTTGGCACGGCGTCCTAGTCGAAAGGTGAGTTGATTGAGAAGTGCCACCACCCGATTGAGGTCCCGACGGCATACGCCGGATGGTAAATTAAATTTTGGATGATAATCGTAGCTTATAGTTGGAAGAAAGGGATGGACAGTTTTTCTGAACCGAGTCGTTTTGTACTCCAGGGAAATATGTGAGACTGGGAGTTGGAGCCCGACTTGTAGACACTGTAAAGCCTTCTCCTCACACTGTGAAGAGAAAGACTACAGTAGGTCTCGAGACTTTCCGTGCCCCACTCTGGGCGCCGCTGAAGTTGTATTTGATCGTCATGCACAGTTTTACGTGTTTGGTTGGCTAAAATTACTCCATGTTCTGATCGTGGATGGTTCAGACGACCATCAGCACTCTTCCTCTCCTCCCAAACAAATATTCGTTTAGTTAGTCATCATACACTCCGGCCAAGAAAACTCAATCAACAGAGTCGGCTGTGTCTCAAGTGCTATGAAGGAGCACAAGACAAAGGCGCAAGTCAGAGCGCCTTTGTCTTGTGCTCTAAGTGATTGAGCTATTTAGTTGTTGCTCAAAACTCCAAGAACTCGAACTCAACTTCGATTCATACGCACTTGTTAGGTAGCCTACACATCAACTCTTGCAAACTGTCTGTTGGGTTCAAGAACTACTAACCAGTGCTGAATTGTCGGATGACATAGTTAATAACTGCATTGCTTGCAAGTAAGTACGGCCGGTCTAGCACAGATGCTATACTTCCAAAGGGAAGGGAGTGGTGCTTCTTCCTGATACTCGCTCAACAATATAACGAATCATGTAATGAGTGACATGAATATATCATTGCGGTTGAGGGTAGCCGGTGGGGCCTCGAAGCTTTTGTAGACGGTGCAAGTCAAGGCCAAGCTGGCCTAAGCTCGAGCCTATTTTCAACTCGAACTAACTGCTTGCAAAGCCGACAAGTTCCGGCAGTGAAACTGAGACGCTTTCACGAGCACTCCACATTCCGTTTCTTTGTTCTTGTTTGATGTCCGGGATCGTCTTGTCAACTTCACCTCAACCTTTTAGCCCCACGGCCACGGCAAGCACATTACCTTGCCGTTCCCGAACTCTTTTACTGTGTCTATATTTGTTTGTATAGGCTTCCAGGGAGGGGCGCTGGAATGGGCTCCCCGAACTACCGCTGTAATCGTCGACATGATAAGAGCTCGGACCTTCCAGCTGTTGAACATTAGCACGTAGATTATACATTATGGCCAAGTTCGTCGTGTTTCTCGACTAAAGCGCTTAACTTCCACCTAAAACGCGTGATATACATTCTTTATCTGTCTTTCCTAAACCGTCACAAAATACGACAGATTGCTGCATCCCTCCTCCTCTTGTGAGCTTCAAAGCTCAAAAAGTCAGGCAGCCTGCCCGAATCCGCTCCTCGATGAGAACTGCTTGTTTGTATTTTTTCTTTATAGAATTTGCTTTTATGCCACGGTATCGCAGGGGCTCATACAGTGTCAGCACCTTCCCGCTAATCCCTGATGGTCACGACTGCTTGTTTATGCAGTCAGACGGCGAATTGTGCTGAACGACGGATGTTAAGTGAAAGGAGACGAGACAAGAACTCGTGGCGTGTAGGACTGAAGAACGAAGGAAGAAATACTGAGTACTTCCTCGTTCCACCGTGAAACCTCGAGACAAAACGAGGATGCGCAATGGATACATATAGCACCACAGATTTGAAATGCAACTCTAAAAGAGGGGTACCAATAAAGGGAATGGTAGTATTGGTTTGAGAAAGAAACCCTCTTTACTCCTCTCCTCTTACTTGTTGCTCATGTTGAGGTACTAGACTGAGGTCAAGAAGAAGTAAGTTCCACAACCCAGATAGGTACACCTAAAAGCAAGCAAGACATGGGACCTTTCTTATGAGTAAATATCAACAAGTTCTTCATGTCGTGCAGGAATCAGATAAAGATAAAATCAATCATCATATGTTGATCATTTTGAGTGGGGAGGAAATTATGAGACTGGTTTCCTGAGAACAGCCAGTTTACAGTGCAATGCTGCCACGAAAGGTACGATGAGGCTATATCTAACATCTCTTCCTTCCTTGAAGAGAGCAGTCACCCCCTGCATATGATTGTAAGTGGTAACATTTTCGGGCTCTATAGATCCCGATATTAGAGTTCGTGGTCGGTTATCATCTAACCAGAGATAAGAATGATGATTACTTCGGTTCCAATCCAGGTAGTCATATGTTGTAATTACGTGTACGTGCATGTAGAAGGATATTAATTGTGTAGAACTGAATTTTGTACATAAATTTCTAAAAAGATGAAGTAATTAATCGAGGTTAAAACTCTAACACAATAGCTACTTTACTACATCAAATGATGACTGCTTGTGTATAATAATTCCATATTGCACCAAAGGTGACGGAAAGCGAGAGAACTCAGTCCGTGCAAAGGCAGCAATGTTTGGCTGCAGAGAGCTTGCGACGGAAAGAGACCTCAATAATTGCATCGCGTGCCTGACGACAAAAAGAGATCTAAACAGTGACATCGCGTGGCTAACCCGTTCCTTACTTGATAATACCATAAGAACCCAAAGGTGACGGAAAGGCAATAGAGTGAAATATTGCGTGTCAAAGCTAAAACGAAAGATTCTCGAACAGCAAGAAGGAAAGTGGCATTAGTTTATCCGAGGAGAGTTTTGTCTAGAGATGTGTATCGCTAAGGGGGTGTTTCTGAATTGCTCTAAGTCTTTTTTATCTTTTTATCTTTAGATTTTTTGACAATTCTAGTAAGTTATTGAAATTCTAAATACACTTACGGCTGAAATTCATGTACAATTTAGAAAAATAAATGAATTAGAGCCGGCCGTGGCAGTTTCCTGCAGCTGGATACGGAGATAACCGTAAAATACATCCACGACCTCTTGGCCCATCCGTAACACTTTCACGCAGAGACAAATATTTCTCAAAGGTTCCAGCTTTGACATGCACTAATAAAGCGAATTGAAATGACAATAATCACTGGGAGGAAAGATTTTCATAACCGCCCAAACGAGTTCATAAGGAAATACATTAAAGGTTGTCAATCTTAGAGCCCTTCTGCACCTGCATTTTTGAAATTGAAATATTCACAGTTTCTCACATTTTCATTACAGTTCAGTTTTGCCGACTCTGTTACAGTTTCGCGTTAAAGTCATATTTTTGGACTATTGTCTCCAAACTGCACTCTTCAGTTTCACTACAATTTCGTGGTTTGGCTACTTGGGACTACTTGAAGCTGCCACGGCACTTTTCGCTCGTGTGATCTCAAAACTGAGAACCTGAAATCTCAAAGGACCCTGTCTCAAACCCATCTCCTAAACTGTGAGAAACTGTACTTTCCTACTCCAACCCTGTTCGCATGTGCGAAACTGTGCACAGTCCGGAAATGTCACTTATTACCAACCCTATCTCGCACGCGTCAATAACCTGTTTTCAGTTTCAAAACTGCAGGTGCAGAAGGGCTCTTAGGAAGTTGCCATCTCAACTAGCAGGAATGACGGAAGAGATGGCATTTCCCCTAAAGTACATCAGATGAGATGAACCTGTCACGAAGAGTCGGTTTTTAACGTTTCTTTCACACTCCCTAGTAAAGTGCAAAAAGCAACTATGCTTTTTGACTGGGAGACTTGGGATGTACCCTCTTCTGGCTAAACCGGGCCTTAACTAGGTTCAAGACAGAACCTTAATCTCGGTCGAGACTCGGTCCGACATGTCAACCGATCGGTTTCCGGTACTGCTGCTCGTTCCCGTTGAATCCTCAAGTAGTCCTCAAGTTACTGCCTTACTGTAGCGTGCATGAACCAGCAAGTCATGATAGGAAAAGAACTCACGATGGACCCCCTTACCCGTTTTCGCTGAGTCCAGGGGGATGGGGATTGACGGTCTGTAAACCCTCCGCGGTCCTAACGATCAACTACCCCCCGATCTCTTAACCTCCACGATCGTCATCCACGAATCTGCAACTGTCGGGCCTGTCTCTCACTCAGGGGTCACCTCTGATGGCTTTGATGGAAGCACACCATGAATCTTGAAGGGAAAAATGCTAAGTTCACTCTCATTCATACACCCACAAACTTATCAACTAAAATCTCCATAATCTCATCCACTAAAATCCTCCATTCTAACGACGTCTCTCAAGTTCTCACATGCTAAAAATGTCCCACACTCTCTATATTACTCAAGTTGTCATTACGACAATGTGAAAACAAGGATGAGGAGCTCTTCTCTACTCCTCTATTTATACATTCTAGGTTTTTACTTTGGTACCCTCGGTAACTCAGCCGTAACTACTTTTACCGGGTTTTACTAAGATATTACTTAAGGTAAAAGCATTGATCACATGGGCTTTTTACCTTTTCACATGGGCTTATTCCTTCAAAGTCAACAACTTCTAGAAGGATTCTGGAATATTCTCAAGGAATCTCGAATTTCCACCCCCCCTCTACACTAGGACCCACTAAAAAGGAAACATGTGGAATCTCTTCTTGTTTTTAATGCCCACAAAGTCCACAACTTTAATCCAACCACTAATATCAAGTCAAAAAGGAGATAAGAGATACTTTCCACCTCCTTTCTACCTTTTAGACAAGATGACAAGATAGTAGTGCTCACTCTTTAGCAAATATCTGAATTCTGCCAAAAGTACAGCTAAGTTTAACCATAACTAACTTTTAGCTAGTCATGACTAACTTGATACCTCCTAAAAGTACTTTGGCAGCAAATAAACATTCTCAACCCTTAGTTATAACTAAACACCTTACTAATTGACAAACTTCCTATGTGTAACATAGGTCGTTACAGGTCAGGCGAGAGCGGAGGGCGGAAAGAAACGCGACGGACAGTGGGAGGACACGAGCTTGAATGCTGCAGGCTATGGCCGCCACGGTGTCGGAGTGTGATCCGTCTACCTAGGAAAGCGCCGGGCTTCTGGCTGTGGTTGTTTACTCAAGAGGTTGGCTTTCAGGTCACAACAGGAGCTATAAACACTCACACAGGAGTGTAGGATCCTCTGATATGCTCAAAAAGCGAAATTTAGGTCTCGCTGGTAGTAATAGGCTTAAGCGGTGAACTTTGACACTCAAAGAGAGGAAAACTATGAAGGTTTAGACCTCTAAACTTCCCCTACATGCAAATGAGGTGCTACTGAACTCACAGACGAAGTTTCAACCTGAGATCAAATTCTGACACGGAGATATGAACAGAAAAGTTCTGAATAAGAGAATTATGGCAATTTCTGGTACCTAGACAGCTATTCAGACATAGAACAGAGAATTGGCTCGATGAATTTCAAATCTTCTCACAGTATTTGAAGTCTACAGGATGCTGAACATCCCTGTGAAGTTGGGACTCCTGAATGTTTGTAGAACTCCAGATCTCCTTCTCTAAAGTCGCTGCTCTAGATTAAGAGCTTTTCAGACCCCCTCTGCTTCAGCGGCCGCCCTGAATTACTCAGTTACTCAAATGATCTGAAACTTTTTGGACAGTCGTAGCCCTCCTGACAGTGAACGCAACCACGAAGTTTTGAAGTGATTTCCTCAATTCTGCTGCAATTGGCACCGAAAACCCCAAAATTAACAAAAGTGATGCAGTTTTGACACAATCCGAACTTCAATTGGGCATAACTCCTTGTTTATTGATCCAAATCGAGCAAAAATTTCACTGACAGTGCTTGGCACGACGAGCTCTCTCTTCCTGTGCTCTCAGATTTCGAAGATACCTCACCAATTGCTCGAACTCTCCTCTAGAGCTCTGTTTCTAAACTTAGAGTTTTACAAAAGACAAAAATGGACCAATGGGAGTTCATAGCTCCACTTGACTGTCCTTTTGTGCCTTAAACTACCTGGTAACTTTTCTACACTCATAAGCTACCACGTCAAGCCCCCTAGAGTGCCAGCGTAAAACTTAAACTACCTAAAATGACACATAGCCCCAAAAAATAACTTAAATTAGCTAGAAAGCGTGCATGGGCGACAAGTAAGTACAACCCATGAGCTCAAACCCTTATCAGCATGGAAACCCTAAGTTATGTACATTGAACGTCATAGACAAGTAAGAAGTCACTTGCACAAGCGCACAAATGCTTGAACAAGATAACTAACATACTATCAGCCTACTAGGACTCAAAATAGTGTTAACACCGTATACAAAGGTGTCAAACATATACATAAAGGACTAGAAGTAATATGAGCTAACTTCTAGAACTACCAAACCTAAGCGTCGGAGTAGAAGTCAAGCATGTAGCCGCCAAGTAGCGCGACAACGGCGTGCCATAGCGTGTGAGGGGGGTGCATCGGGAAGTGTGTGAAGAGTTAAGTGGGTCAGAGAGGAACCAGTAGTTTGTGCGAGGTAGAGACGACATGCACTTAGAGCCAAACATACAGACACAAGAGAAAGAGCAACCAGAAAATCGGAAGATAAATGTCAGAGAAGACGGAGAATTTACTTTACTGCGACAGCCATCAATTTGCAAAGTGGGACCCAGAGTGACACAGAAAGAATTGACAGAAGGCTGACCAGCCAGCGAAAACCGCTGTAGAGTATTCCACAGCTCCTTAACAGAAAGAAAGAAGTGCCAGTACAATCCCCGCCACTGCCACCATACAAGAAAGCGAAAGAAGGCGCAATGTCGGAGCTGGAAGCACTAGGAAGCCAGATAGCAGCAAGAACGGGCTCGAGGGGAGGCAGCACACAAAGGGACACCGAGCCCACTTCAAGGTACGGCAATGCATGGGATCCGAGGCCGCTGCCGGGGAGGATTGTTCCACACGAGGGAGGAATCCTGAACAAGGGGAACAACCACAACGCGCCACAAACTCCAGCTCCACGAAAGCTGCCACCTGAAATGCTGCACAGTTCGGGACACACATTACCATCGACGAAAGGAGGTAACAACCACAAAGGAGAAGAAGGAGGAAGAAACAACACAGTGAAGGAAGGAGTAAGGAAAACGGTGGGAAAAGGAGAACAGACACGGCCAGAGCAAAATTGGGCTGAGATTGCCGGGTCACAAGTATCGATAGAAAGAAACAAGGCACGATTCCGCCGCAATGGAGAGGAGAGGAAGGCCACTTACCCAGAGGTGTATGAAGACCAGGCAATCTCAGAGTCGATCCGAGAAAACCTGATTGCAGCACTCAAAGAGCTAAAGGAAAAAGACCCCCAAAAGAAAGACAGAAAACAACAAGAATCAAAACCACAAAGCGTCTTTTGCTGAACAGGATGGCAAAGTTGGAAAGAACAGCCTTTGTACTATACACGGCCGACATTGCACCGTCTAGAGATATGGTACGCGAGTGGGCTGAGATCATCCTGACACAACAAATGGGGATCTTTGTGGAGAGACTGAGGGTACTAGGAAGAAACTGTTTTCTCATTCAGGTTGCGGAGAAAGAACAACGAGATAGAATTCTGGCGGTGTCCCCTCTCTTTATGGGCACGAGAATGGTTTTCGCCTTTCCATGGGAACCCTCCTTTGACCCATCAAACCTCAGAACCAGGAGAGCACCAGTGTGGGTCGAGCTGACAGGAATCAATACAGGCTTTGAATATCTGGGAGAGGACATGCTAGCAAGCTTAGGAGAGGTCCTATACATGACGAATGAGATGAAAAAATGTCAATTTCACTGCGTAAGGGGGTGTGTGCTTCTAGACCTTGATCAGGATCTAACAGAATACGTGGAAGTGGAAGTGGAGGATGACGATGAGTTGGAAATCTATCGACAGAAAGTGACGTACAAGAACTTACCTGATGCGTGCTTTCATTACCATCAACGGGGGCACCTGGTACGTCACTGCCCAAGCCGAAAGGCCGCACAAGAACAAAGGAGACAAGGGGAGGGGAATACACAGAGAAACGGGAATGCAGCAAGAGAGAAAACAAACGAGGACGGCTATACGCTAGTAGCAGGGAAGAGTAACTACACGAAGACGGGGGAGGCATCGACATCTCGGGGACCACCGATTTCCAACAAGTTCGAAACACTGTTAAACTTGGAGGAGCAAGAACAGAGGGTGGACTCGCACATAGGGGAGCAAACAACAAACAAGGAAGAAAGTCGAGGAGAGCCAACAAAAAACCAGGAAGCAAGGAACGGGGAGAGTGAGGAACGGGGTGAGTCAAGGAAAAGAGAAAGGGACCTAGAAGCAAGGACCAGAACAGAGGAAGGCATTACTGAGACGATGGAAATACAGACTCAACTGGTTCACGGAAGGGACAATACAGTAGAAAGAAGACAAAGCGAAGAGGGTATGGACCTGGAAGGAACAGGTGAGTTCATGACAGCTCATGAATACGCAGTGGAGATGCAAAAGAAGAAAGATCAGGAGGGGAGGCTGAAGAACACGATAGCTCAATCAAGGCAACTGGCCAGAGCTAGGGGCACCACAGCAGGAGCAGGAGAGACAAACCAAGGAGCGAAGAACAGAACTACCAACTCTATTAGATGAGACAAGACATTAAGGTAGCAACATGGAATGTTCGAGGGCTGGGAAACCCGAACAGCATGAGATGTATAAAAAGATGGATAGCAGACAGAGGGGGACAACCAGATATACTGATGTTGCAAGAGCTGAAGGTACGAGAAGAAAAAGTCTACTTCAACTTACAACAAATGGCCAAGATGGAGAACATAATTGTGGATTTCACGAGGGATGGAAAAGCAGGAGCGGCACTGATCATAAGTGACAGGTGGGTAGTAGAAGAAGGAGGGGTCAAAGGTGATGGTACGTTTGCTTGGGCGAGGATTAGCACAAATGAAGGGCCAATCTTTGCGGCATCCGTATACGGACCTAATGACAGAACCGGAAGGACAAGACTCTGGGAGTGGATGAGCCGGTTTATGGAAGAGGCAGAATGGATAGTTGGGGGAGATTGGAACTCAGTCGAGACACCGGAGGACAGCATCGGAAGAACAGCAGTACAGCATGGTTCGGAGAGAAGGAAATGGCAAAACCTGAAGACCCTTCTAGACCTGGAAGACGGCATAATGATAGCTACTCAACGGAAAGGACCACACTTCACAAGGCAACAAAGAGTAGAGCAGAGGCTTGACCAATCGCGCCTGGACAGAATTTACTTCTCTAACAACGGAGACTGGCTACCAGAGAAGCCGATTATCCTTCACGATGGGAAGCAGCTAATATCGGATCATATACCTGTGTGGATAACCTGCGCAAAGAAGACAACACAACAGATGAGAAAGGGAACATACTTCAAAGTTCCTCCAGAGTGCATCAATTCACAGGAGATTCTGGACAACAGCAAGCGAGCATGGGAAGAACCGGGAAGACAAGAAGCTGACCCAAGGAAAGAGTGGGAAAGGAAGTGGACTCAGACAAAGGCGGCTCTCAAGGAAGGAGGTCAGAGGATTAAGGAGAAACGAAAACAGAAGATGATACGGCTGGAGCAGCTAGAGAACAGAAGAGAACTTCTAGCAAGAAACAGAAGTAATATGGCTGACGAAGAGCTAACAAAATTGGAACTAGAACTGAAAGCTCTGGAAGCGGAAAAGACAACACACTGGAGAAAACTTAGCAAAATGAGATGGATCCGGGAGGGGGAAGCTCCGTCGCGCTTCTTCTTCGCCATAACGAAGATGAGGAGGGTGAAGGAGTCGATCAACATCCTGCAAACACAACAAGGGGAGACGTTAATAGAGGAGAAAGCAATAATGGAAGAGATTCATTGTTACTACCAACAACTTTTCAGTAAGGACGAGACGGTGGAACGGGAGGGGGCGAGAAGAGGACGGGTCCTATCCCTAATCAGAAACAAAGCAGGCGAAGAGGAGAACAGAAAACTAAGATGTTTGTCAACGACAGAGGAAGTGAGAGAAATCGTCAACAACCTCAAAGACGACAAGACCCCAGGTCTGGACGGCATGACCAGCGAAACGATCAAGGCGTTATGGCCGGTGATGGAGAAGGACTTCATGTTACTGATACACAGATTCTGGGAGGAGCAGAGGCTTACCTGGAAGATGACTCAAGGTGTTATCAAGCTGATTCCAAAGGAAGGAGAACTAATAACACTAAAAAATTGGAGACCAATCTCCATGCTCTGCACGACGTACAAGATTCTAGGTAAGATACTCGCGAACAGAATGAAGGAGGTGATTTCTTCCCTGGTGGACAGGCGGCAGAAGGGGTTCATCAAAGGAAGGTACATAGCAAATAACCTACTTGCGTTCAGCTTGGGAAAGGAGTGGGCAGAAAGCACTAACACACCGGCCATGTTTGTTAAGTTGGATTTCGAGAAGGCATACGATAGGGTTAACCATACGTACCTATGGGAAACAATGGAGGCTATGCACATCGATAGAAAGTTTATACAGCTGACGAAAGGACTAGTGGAAGGGGCTACTTCGAAGGTACACGCCAATGGGCAGTTCACACAAGACATAGAGCTCCAAAGAGGGGTTCGTCAGGGCTGTCCCTTAGCTCCGTTACTCTTTGCGCTAGCCACGCAACCGCTAATGTGTTTACTGGATGAAGCTGAGCAGGAGGGGAAAATCAGTGGGATACAACTTCGAAACGAGGAACAGACAACGCTGCTACATCAATTATTCGCGGATGACACCGGAATAAGCCTAGAAGCTTCGCTGAGGAACTTCAAAAACCTGCAAGAAGTAATAGCGGAGTATGAGCAAATATCTGGGGCGAAGCTGAATGTGGGGAAATCAACCATCATACCAATAGCGATGGACAGCATACCAGATTGGATGGAGCAGACAGGTTGTCATGTTGCGAAGGAGAGAGAAGTCATAAGATATCTAGGGTACCCGATAGGCTGGAAAGTAACAGAGGAGGATCAAGCGCAATATGTGCTACGGAAAATGAGCAAGAAGCTGAGCAATTGGATATACAGACTATTACCGATGGCTGGGAAGGTTGTGGTGGTGAAACATGTATTGATGTCGATCCCTACTCACATTCTTACATGTCTCACGTTCCGGAGAGCAACTACTGAAGCGATGGAGAGACTCTGTAGAAACTTCATATGGGGAAGAAATAAAGAAGGTCAAAACAAAATACCGATGATAGCATGGGGGAGTTCAAGAAGAGGAAACAAGAGGGAGGTGTAGGGTTGATTGCCTTCGGTCTCCAACAGAAAGCCCTGAAAGCAAGACACTGCATGAGATTCATACAGAGTAAGGAGGAAGATTGGATTAAGATCGCGGAGCAAATGGCAAGAGGGAACGTTAAGGCAGGCAGATGGAAGAAAGAGAGAAAAGCCTGGAGTCCACAAGAAAGCTGGCTTATCACGGTGCCTGCCAAGGTGCCGAGGGCGCAAACGTATAATACCCTGCGGAGCGTATGGTGTGAACTGAAAAGCAAGCTCCATATAGATTTTACGAAAGAGGTAGTGGACTATGATAGACCGGTTCTGCAAATAACGTGCTTAGCAGAAGGAGAAGGAGTCTTAAGTGCAGAAGCAGCCAAGGAGATCAAGCGACTGGCGAAAAGATTCAACAAGGAGAAAATTGGTGAGTACCAGACCTGGCAAGCCAATACTACCGGAAGAGGGAACCCTCACCTAGGACAAGAGGTAACTGAGACGCAATGGGTGGAAGGGTTGATCATAACACAAGGGAGCAAACCGCTACAAGAAGGGAGCGGATGGAACTGGGACACTGGCAGAGTCAAGGTCTATGGCTGGGAGCTACAAATGAAGGACTGGAGGAGGCTACTGTCGGTGGAAGAGACGAAGACCTCGCGGCTCAACCTAAAATGGGAGAGAGAAGACACAGAAAAAAAGTGAGTCCACAGATGGAAGAAAGTATGGAAGGCAGATATACCACAGAAGGAAAAGTTCTGGCTCTGGAAATTGCTACAACAAGGATTTCCTACCGGGGTGAGGTATGGTGAAAATGAGGAAAGGGAATGGGAGCTGCAACCGGTGCGGAGAAGGAACTGAAACCCTCGCGCACGGCTTCTGGCACTGCGTGCACGCGAAGGTTAAGTGGGATCAATGGTTTCTCCTGGCGAGAGGGGTGGTACTGCAGACAACGCAACCAGCAACGCTAATGGAAACGATCGACGATGCCTTCAAGCAAGGGCAAATAGTGAAACAGATTGGAACGATGGAAATCTTACATACCATATGGAAGGAGAGGAACGAGGTGGTCTTCCACGAGAGAGCCAAAGACATACCGATACAGGTGATCCTCAAGAATGTGAACACCACGATTGAGGCGATGTCGGAAGAAAAGAACCTGTCAGAGAAGGGAAGGACGAAGCTGGTGTCTGCTAGGGTGACCATCGAGAAAATCAGACAAAGATTCTACACTGCCTTCTTCCAAGCCCAAATCGAAACCATCCGGGATACTGGAAGAAGAAACCTGACGAACAGACAGAACGATACAGCGAGTCAGGAGATTAATGTCTTGAACGAGACGACGGGACAAGCAAACAGAATTCTGAGACAAAGAGAGGAGAACCAAACGGAAAATTCTTCACAAGAGAATTTGACTGAAGTCAGACCGGATTTTGAAGAAGGTTAGCATGAACCACACGAAAAGACATCAGAAGGAGGGAACGAGAGTGAAAAGCAAAACTGCGACGGAAGATCCCGCGTACTCCTGGAGAGACAGGAACGAGGAGAAGATGAACGTCGTTAGGAGGCAGAACACCAAGACGAGCGCGGAGCGAAAGAACCTGCGCGAGAAACCTTGCTCTCACAGGGAGGAGAATGATAAGATCAGGAATTTGCATGAGAGTAGAAACCGCGCGAACCAAAGCGAAAGGCACGGCAACAAGAAGGAGCGATCGAAGCACGAGATTGAGGGCCGCAGCAGCATCGACGTGAATTGGAGGTTGAATCTCGTGATTCCGGTGCGCAGACACACGAGAGATCAGTCGGGTCATCATGATGCTGGTGACAAAGCTTATCCGAAGAGAGGCAGACAGAACTGCAGAGAGGATGACGATAGCCAACAGGATAGGACGGAGGTCGGTAAACTCGAACACCACTGTACCAATTGGGCTTTTTCGCCTAGTCACGGGGCTGGCAAGAGGGGGCACCTCTGCGAGCCCTGGCAAATAAATTTCTCCCGGCCTCTGCCGGTTTACAATTTAAAAAAAAAACAAAAAAAAAACAAAAAAAAAAAAAAAAAACCGTTTTCGCTAGACACAGTTTCAACGTATACCGGTACAGTAGCCGGTCCCATGGTCTGTGGTTGGATTACCCACGGTCTTTGGACTGCGTGGAAAATAGACTGCGTGGAACAGTGCACAGTGCACTACGTTTCTCCGCTCTCGTTGTCTGCTCGTCTCTCGCTCACTGTTGCTGAGGCAAATTCACTTGCACTACAGCATTTACTTAGGCCCATTTACTTACGCATGGGTTTTTCCGCACAGTCTTTTACCCAAACCTAGGTTCGGTAATAAGATTAGCAATCGCACATATCAGTTTATAGGGTTCTCAATAAACAGGATTACAGAATATTTTGAAAATTAACTGATTCCTAGAGTGTCCTCTGGGTATTTCTTAAGGGTTTTTAGGAGTTGTTTTGTTTCTATACTGACATATGAATATTATCTATTGACTCTTTTGGGAAATAAAAGTTAAATGAAAAAATATTTATTTTGAAAAGCAGTTTGTTTTCTATGTTGACACATGTCATATTACTGTTTCTATGTTGACTTTTTCACTGTTGACTTCTGTGAAAGTAAAAGTACAATAGTGAAAACTTTGTTTTCACCCATATAAAACCTAGACCATGGTTCGGTCACAACATCAACCCCAAGTTTGTGGAGTGAAAAATCTTTTTATTCCAAGCTTGTAAATATGCTCCGGATTCAGAAAAAAAACTAATGTTAAACTAGTAGTGAAAATCTATGTGCGATTGGGCCTTAATCCGGCCATGGTTATGAAATTACATTGTAGTACATGTCAGTGTGTATTTAGTGTCTATACTTAATCAGTGCGAATCCACAATTAGTGTGAGTTTACTAAGTTTATACTAAGTAAGAGTGGCTAATTGGCTTGATCACACCCTCAATAGGTTCTGTGAGCTTGAACATACCCTTCTTAACGATGTATGGCTTAATCACACCCCTGACTGGCTATTGCCTGTAAAACCAGTCACTTTGTGATGTTACTCATATGTGAGACTATACATATTAAAGGAATGAGAATATGGATAGTCTAACTTGTCTTTAATGTTAAATATTTTGACTTACAGTGATATTTTGTCAAGGTTGAAAATACTAAAATGATGAACCAAAAAATAAAATGACTGGTTCTCCTGTGAATAACCCGTCACCGGTATGATCAAGCAACCAAACGTTAAGAGGGGTACGATGAAGCTCACAGAACCTACTGGGGGTATGATCAAGCCAATTTCTGAAGTAAGAGTAAAACATAATAGAATGAAAGTGTTTTTGCGATACTAAAGTACAAGGAAAACTAACTTTTACTACATTTATCATCGTCCGCTGATAATATTTAACTGAAATCTTGAAACCGTCTTTGAATGTTAGAAAGCGATTTTGTGAATGAGATTTATGAGAGAATTGACGAAAGAAGTGAACGAGCAGATTCAGCAGAACTCTCATTGAAAATTCAGGACCAACAGTCTTACGGAAAACTGCAAAGTTGACCTCTTATTTCAGAAACGGAATAAATATTGGATATTAGAACTCATATCATTTTAGTTTACAGTTCCAAGTGAAAAGTGTGGTTCTTGGTTTACGGATTTTGCATCTACGTTGTAATCGATTTGCTACTTTCTTTGATCTTAATAGCTGTTTCGTTTCTATTTGCTTCTTTTTCCAGTTTGTGAAATTTGTGTGTATGATATCAAGTACGGCAAAGAGTGTAGAGTTTAGGTGTCTTTTGAATACCACAAACTGTTCGTTCCCATAAACTGTGGTTTTCTTTATCATCCCTGTAAGAGGGGTATAGTAGGGTATTTGATTCACGATGTTTTGGTTAACCAACTAGGTCATGCATCGATTGCACAAACATGCCTTGCGATAGGACGCTTAGGCCATAACCGCACCAAACTTGAGTTTAGTTTTTTCTGAAAAAACTAGTGCTCCAAAAACTGTGAGTCCATATGTGTTTTTCACATATGGGTTATTGGTTTATCGTAGTTTCTTGTGATAATAAACAATTGCATAGCATTTAGTTCAGTTTTTAGGTTTAGAATTCCCCTCTTCATAAAACCCGATCATTATTATCAGAGCAAGAGACGTGCGAGTCCAAAAAACTACTAAGGCAAAAACAACAGAGATATACACAGAGAGTTTTGCTGAAACTGTGGAGAGAGTCCAGATCAGCTGAAAGGAAAAACCTCATCACAGTGCACTGACCCTCCTACTAACGATCCTCAAGAGACAGTCCGGATCAGCTGAAAAGAAATAACTGAACTCCAGTAGTGCAATGGCCCTCTTATTACCGATCCTCAAGTCATGCGAGAGCAAGAAACCGTCTCCAAAAAGCATGGTGCGGTCTTGCCCTTTCACTGAGCCGATTCCTGCCCGCCACAGGACTCGACCCATGACAGTCTGACGTAAGCAGGGCTGCGACCCTGCGGGACGTTTTCGGCTTAGATGGATGGGGATGTAGCATTTGAGTTTTTCCACTCAAGTGACACGGGGGTTCGAACCTGCGGATCCCTTCGACGGCCTCCAGAGGCCTGCAGCTCCTGCCTTGACCGGTTCCGGAGCTGGGAGCCTAACAGGCCCGGCACTCAAAGAGGGAAAAAGGTAAAGGCTATAAACACACCAAGAAAAGGTCACGATCTAGACTGGATCATAGTGTTCCTACTTACTTGTTCAGCAGCCGACATCCGCTTTAGGGTTATTAAAGGAACTGACATATTCTCCATTACTCGTTTTCTGAATGGAGTCGAATTGGTTCACGGTGGAGATCTTCAGCGAAACGCCGGCCGTCTCTCCCCGCTGTGGTTAAGACTGACACCTTAGTGGAACTTCCCCTACAGAACGTTATTTTACTCCCAAACAATCTTGATATACTTGGATCGATCAACAAGTTGACTCATTCGCTTGATCAGAGAACCAACAACTCAGAAAGCACCGTTTAGGGGAGGAAGGAGCGGATGTGGCTCATTTCAGTACCTGAAGAACACACAGTGAGATCCTTTGCTTCAGTTCATGTCTGGTACAACTCATACGACACAGCAGACAGCAATGACGTTAAAAGACGCTGCAAGATTGGAAGTGGAAGTACCATATAAAGTTAATTAGCGCGAGATGTACTCCTGTAGCCATAGGGGTAGCCAACAAGCAATAGCTTGTTGGCTACCCCATCCACCTGTAGCCCGGGCGATGGGGGGTCGAGTCCTCCTGGCGGGGTGACTCATGCTGTGCAAAGACAGCAACATACGGCTGCAGAAAGCCCCACAGCGAAAAGAGGCCTCAAAACAAAACCAAACAAAAAAAAGGCAAACAGGCTACGGTAGACACATAATGCTGGTTTGATCTCTTTTGCTTTGCGCTCCACTTTTCTGTGTTACAAGCTCGGAAACAGATAGAGAGCATGAGCCGCCAGTATGGGCCTTGAGAGCACGGTCATCCACTTCATTACAGAAACTTTCGTCTGACACTATCCATGGACTGAGCTCGTCACTGAGGGCTTGGGTACAGCTCGAAAGTGATGCCCCTAACAACTAACTTCCACTACACGGAGTTACCACTGAAAGTTTACTCGAGGCTGCGTCACTCCTGGCTCCAAACAAGTTGGACACGTGTGTGGACTCCGCATGATTTATGAGCCATCTTATGATACACAAATGATCGACCTCTTGAACTTTATGCCCTTGAATAAACAAAGAGGACAAAACTTTGCGCTATGCGGGGGAGTTGATCTGACCCAATCGGTGTCAGATAATCTGTGTATCACAATCTGTGGGCATCTACCTATACAAACGTTGATACTTCCACCAAAAGCGTAGGCCCATGAACGGTGTATCAGCTGTACACCGTTCGCATGTGACCGGTCGAACACTACTACCAGCTCGGCGTCTGTAGTGCAGTGTCTTCTTCTCCCAGTTTCGACCTTCACGCTACGGTGGTCCTTATTAGGTACAGCACGAAGACTTCCTGGCGTGCCATACTCGACCTTTCCCTTCTGGAATACCAGAACAGCTCAAAAGCTGCAGACTGGGAGGGATGACAGTAGGTAAGCTAGATGGAAAGAGGAAGATACAGGGAACCAGTGCTGGTCCTTCTGACTGCTATCTCGCTATCTGACGGACACCAATGCTGTCGAGAACGAAGTCCATCAGGTAAAGTAGCATGAGCTGGGTTTCCTTCACTTCTTATCAGTTTCCGACCACCAGGCCTGTTCAGGTGGGCACGACTGAAAGTGCAACACAAGCATACTCGTGTTCGAGACCACAGAACCAGCTTAAGCTAGGCATCGTCTATGTTACGGTGTGCTCAGAGTAAACCAGACGGAACAGAAGCAGAAGAATAAAAAAAGGAGGCTGAAGCTTCATAACGACGGGAAGCACGGTTGACAGACAACATGCTAAGGATGAGATCTGTCGCTTCTTTCATACGATTCGGTATTATCTTCCGTCGAATACACGGTTATGCCTGACATCAGATGCACTAGTGCTCTGTAAACCGACCCAAGCCTAAAGAAAGTGGGCTCCATTTTGATCACTTCCTACCACTACACTTTGGAACCCAGTTCATACTGCACTGTCCACTCTGTTTGTCCATCATATTAGGGACGCAGAAGCTTGCAGATGTTCAGAGTCGACATAATATGAGCGCATAATTGAGCAATAGAAGGGACAAACAAGGACTAGTAGTTCAGGAACTCCGGACTACCATCATTTGGACTGCATTTTTTCACCATGTTGCCCTGATGCAGTCTTCTCGAGAAACACGGCTGACGATAACAGCTTGATGTCCGATTCCTTCTCCAAAGCTTGTCGGGGAAGTTATCTTCATGTTCCTGCACCCGATGCATTGTTACTTCCACTTGTAACAGGACCCTGGGATACCTGACTGCATCTATACGATGAGTACTGGGCTTGATCATTCATGAATTCAAACAGTGCAAGTGCAGAAGACCCAGATTCCAAAAGGAGCTTTGCTGTTGTTGTTCGCTAGAGCAAATTATTGTTACAGTAGAGGACACACTTCTTCAGGTCTTGTACTTATAGATTGCTCTAGAAATGCGAGGGAATTGAGAAGATCCAAAGCACAAGTAGGACCACCCTGTTCAAATAGCACTGCAACATTATAGAATGTTGCGAAGATGTTTTTTTACAAAATTCGTAGTATGTACTAGCTTCTACATCCTTTAGACTCGATTGTTGGTGATGAGAAGATAGAAACATACCTACCACAGGAGTTCAGGTTAGAAAAGACTGCCTTACCTAGTAATTCTCATAGATCCAAAGATCAGCTCATATGGTCACTGGTGGTCCACCTTGAAAGTCTTGATAGGATATACAATGTACTTCTCAGGTGCTAGTTGTTGACTCGGACCGGTTGTGAAAAGACTTTTGGCGTAGAAAGAGTTGGTTGGCTGGTTCTTTTAGCCATCACTCACGCAGGCGGCGTTTAACACGATCAATAGTCCTGAGAGGTAGATGGAAGTAAATATTAGCTGAGGTGATATCATCGTCCTCCAATCTACCACTTTCTAAAGAATTTACCTACGATGCTCGCAACCAAGCAGACATACCTGCTAGAGATTCTGGGGTCATTTTGAGCTAAACTCAAGATGAAGGAAACTTGACTTTGCTCATTAAGATCCTCTTCCGCTTCTCTCTCTGCATGAGAACAAGAACCCCGTCAAATATATGCCACAAAAAGGTGCTGTCGAAGTATACAATTCGCAGTTTCTATATTCCCAATGCAACAAGTCTTCTCACATAATGTACTCATAAAGAATTGCATGCCGTATCCTTCAACCATAGACCCGCGCCCTGGCTGGACGGCGCTAGTCTTCACACATGTAAGGATGTGAAAGGTCTTAAGAACTTAGACCGGTTAGAACGTTGGATCAATCTTCTGCCGAAAATTAAATTGCCAAACTGAAAGTAGTCACAAAGCTTTCGATCAGAAGCTGCAGGGTCTAGCTTAACACCTGCTTCATGCAACCTTCGCTTTACTCCACTCCTTAGGTAGTTCCTCACCGGAATTTCTAGCCTCTGGCCGGCCAACCTGGACACCTCTTCAAGGGCACAACCTATTAGCGTGTAACCAACTCCCGCTGCTTCATCCCCTATTCGAGTAACGTCTCGGAGCCAGTTGGTGTCATCCGTAGGCAAAGCCTCATGCTGACAAATCTCTCTTGATTCAGCCTCCTTCTCAACCACTTCCTCATTCACGGAGTCAAGCGTCTGACTGTAAGACCAAATCTGGATCTGCTTACCCATAGCTGCCACAGTGTCATCATCTAATTGATAATCCAATGTCGCAACTACTTCTTGCGACCTTGAAGGTGAAACCCTGGTATCTGCTACTGGCAGAATAGCACTTTCTGTTGACCTCCGTATAAGTTGTCTACTCTTTAAAGGAATTGCGTCTTGCGTCGTCCTCGTGCTGCTGGTCACCATGCTGAGATTACTTTCAGGTGCATGAAGAACACTCCCCTCAGAAAGCTCCCTCAGATCGTGCATAATTTGCTGCAGGTGACTACTCACTCTTGCAACTGCTTCAAGCTCCACTTCCGTAGTCCTCCTCAGATCATTGCTGTCAGTCAGACGTTTGTTTCCCGTATTTACATCTAACTGTTGCCTCATCATACCCTCCAACCTTTCCGCAGCTCTCTTGATATATACTGGAACAGGTCGAACCTCACTGTTGAGAAGACAATCAAGAAATACTGATATAATTCTACTCCGTATAGTACTAGATTTTGGTTTGCTGGAAAGAGCGGCAGTTGGATCTAATTCCTTGTAGAGAAGAAGCAAATTCTCGTTCTTCACGTAATTGATATTCGACAGTGCAGAGAGGATGTTGCTGTGTAAGGATTGCTTTTCCATAGGGATTGGACCAAGAAAGTCTATAAGTCTTCCATCATTTCCAAATGTATGTCTAGCTGAAAGACTCATAACGATGAGCGACTTGCGTAGGGGTTCAGGCAGTTCATCACTCTCCTCTAAATACGAGAGAACATTGTCCGCTCTGTTTCGAATACTTGTCGTTAAGCGATCTTTATTCCCACCAACTTTTAGCTGACCTATTTTACGTGGTCGACTGCTTGTGAGCGTTCCTAGCATAACATGCATGTCCTTCAAAGGAAGCTGATCTACTTGCAAAAGTGCAGAGTGAGCAGCTTCTACTGGAGAGGACGCCGCCAGTTCTATTCTTCTCGATTCCATCCTCTTGTATGAGACTGGAGACCTCAAAACGGTCACTACTTTCTGCATAGGCTCCGCCAGCGGTTGCCCTGGAAGAACTTTATCCGAAACCTCTTTGACTTTATCCAGCAAATGTGCTCGATTTCTGACATTGCATGACTTCCCTGAAAGAATGGCGTAAACTGAAAGTAATGCTTTCCTTTCCAGTTTATCTAGAAGACCTGGAATGGCTTCAATAACTCCCAAGTCGGACATTTTCCCTAGGGCTTCAACAACTTCATGTTGGCCATCATAAACAGGCTGATCCCCTTCACCGGCTTGTCGTAGCGTACTCAAACTCCTTCGTATATAAGTCTGGAGGAAGCGGAAGGACTGCCTACACGCAAGTCCAAGCAAATCTGAAAAACTGCACGGTGAAGATGTTTCCATAACATAAACCTTAAAGTCCAAAGCCGAGGATAAGAAACAAAGACTTTCTAGTATTTGAACTTTCCAACCCTCGCAGGTAAATCAAATACTGAGGTAGCTTCAACAAGTTACAAGTCTGCCACTAGAATATTCTACACCAGGAAGTACTTTTGGATCAGCTAAACCGGAAGTTAATTAGAGTGCGTCATTCTACTAAACTTCGGTTAGTGCAAAGCCTCGGCATTTCCATACTGGTGAGCAATACTTGAACGCAGCATATGAGCTTCTAAGGTCAATTGCAGTAAAAGCAGTGACCTCAAAAAAACAAACTGCAAATCCAAACACACCGAGGAGCAGGTCAAGACCTTACGACCTACCAGACTGGCAGAGACTAAGAAAGAACGAGAAACCTTACATCTTCATCATCACCCCGAAGAAAGAGCTCAGGTATGAACCTGGAATCACGCGTCACGTGAAAATCAGTCAGTCGCTGAGAGTGATTGGCTGTTCAACTCCTGCTGAGATGTCTGTGTTTAAATCCACTGCACAATCAAAGCTTTGGACGCGGATACAGCCAAAGAACGTTGTCCATTCGTAAACAACGGCGATAGTTTATTGCGGAGGTTCAGGTCAGATGGTATATCAAAAGGTTCTCTAATTCTTCACGAATGAAAGTAAGTTCAAAAACGGCATCAAGTTCTAGTGCTATCCCAGGAAAATGTGAAAGTGAATCACATAGAAGAGGTGGAATTCGTGCCATTTTCTTTGCCCTGAGCATCTGAATGTCAAAACACACCATATATATCTCCACCGGATGATACCATGTAACCCATAGCTTGACCAGCTTACACAGGGAGATAACAAATGATTCCTAGGAGGACAATGTGCTCCCATCCCAAACCATACCTTTCCGACTCTGAAGAAGAAACAGCATGTCCGAAACAGGGTGCTTCAGGCCATCTCTTCAATAAACCCCTGCATTCAGCATCCGCACTCAGTTATACTCATGAGCCATGAACGAAGGAAGTTGTAACCAGAAAAGGTCAGATTACTCAAACAATGTTCACCTTCGTCGTGCATCCTCCTCTAAATATTCAGCGGCCAACCAGCGAAGCAACCCCTCGGCGTTCAATCTCTCGGTGTCCCAGTCGCTGGCCATCCGAGTAAAACCTGTTAATTCTACATCGCTGTAGTCAAGGACTGAATACAACTTTGCTTCATGAAGTCCCAGAAAGGCGGCGGATTCCGCCGCTGTTTCTATCCCACAGGAAAAGCCAGTTCCAATACACCTCGCACCTCCACAGCTTGGATAAGCCTACATCGAAGCAACAAACTCAACCTCAGCTCCTGCTGGAAATCGAATTCTCTTCAGTTGAAACCGTAGCGCAGACTCCCAGGTAAATTTCAGCAGCTCCATCTGAAGACGAAAATGGCCGAGAGGTTCTCCTCCAGCTAAGAATCATAAGGTCCACTTTTCCCCTGCTCATCGTCCATTCCTCCATTCTTCTCATCAGGGGAACCCTGCTTAATCTTACATATACACAGGTCCCGACGAACGACACAACAAAAGGAATTCAGGAATTCAGTTCCCCAGCATACTCGGGAATTACACTTGAACTTCTCCTATAATCGAAAAGCGAGTTCCTCCCGCGGCTGCGGTGATGTCTCTCATGGCATTTGCATGAGTGCATGGCCTCCGTGATTGAGCGCCGCAGAGCGAGAGGCAGAGGGAGAGGCAGCCGCAGTTTCAAATTCCTTAGAGCTTGAGACGAAGCACGCGGCGCTGACCACCTCAGTCGGAACTGGACGTTGTGGCAGCACAGGTGTGTCCAACCCAGGGCCTACCTGGCACGCTACCCGCGACTGACGTGGAGTGGTTCCCCAGTTCTTGCGAAGGAAACCGTTGACGTGAAAGTGGGAAAGGACAATTGTACAGTTCTACACTCGGACCGGCTCCGTTTCTCCGAGACGGCACCACTCCGCCGTACGAGAGAACCTACTCTTGCGGTACCGGAAATCTCACAGCTGAGATGAAACACGACTTCGCAGTTGAGTAATATACGGTTCCGGTAGAGTACTTCCACGCCGCATATGTTCGTGCAAGCAACTGCAAGGCTATTACTGTACGTCGTACGCCGGAAACGCCAACTTTGCGTCGCGGTTCTTTGTGAACTTCCATCGTGTTCGGAGTCTTCGGTTTCGTTAGCGGTGACGAGTTGGAGCTGTAGATCCGCTGATGCTCTTCTGAGCATTTGCATAGAGGTTCATGAGCTTTCGTAGGGTGTACGCTGTTAGCTGTTATCGTCGAAGCAAGAGGAATGTCGGCAGGGTCTTGAGTGGGAAGCACGAGCGGGAGAATATCACGCTGGGAAAACTGGTGTTGTGGATTTGAATTGAAAATCTGCTGTAGAAGAAGAGTAGGGAAAGTTGATGGAGGCGGGAAGGCTTGAGAAGACGGCTGTTGCATCCGAGGCGGACACGGGGGTTGAGTCTTCGATGAAAAGGGCCGTTGATCGGACTAGAGACAGGAACGATGGGTGCTACTACACAACTGTTTTCAATTCGGTCTGCTCATTGGACAAGGACGAGACTGGCAAGCCCGTGCAGATTTGTGAGAAGACCGAAAAGCTTTTGAGGAGGTGCCCTGGCAGGTAGGGTTCCATTTCTCCGTGGTTATGCGATCCTAAAGGCTTGTCCAAATCTTTTCCGCTCACCACTTCTCGTCAAATCTTTCAAGTTAACGTCGTGAAATCGAAGAATCATCGCGTTCTGTTACAGAGTAGATTTGCAGATAATGAGATCATCCCATTCCCTTTTGAGTCCATTGTCTTTCTTCATGATCTGGAATTTGAATGAGAGTTGAATTAGTGACCCTATGGATGATGATATCAGTAATAATATTGAGTCTATGAAACAAACCTGGCTAGGGTTTATTCGGTTGTGCAATTTCAGGAGTCTAGCGTCTTGCATTAAACGTCGGACGGGCTCGAAGAGTTAGGTTTCATCCAAGGCAAGATTTTTTCTCTTTATAGCCGGAATGATTGGCACAAATTTAGGAAGTAAGGTAGTAAGTAGAAAGAGTGGAAGTTTCCAGTGTAACCAAGCTATCGTGTCAAGATTGGACGGCTTATGAATTTTCTCGTGGGGGAATTCATTGACCTTGTGAAATGTTATCTCTTTACCGGCTTAGACCCGAAATTGGTGCCAAACGAGGTCCTACCATGGATAGTTCAGGTAGTACTGTCTGTAGTCCGTAAAGTGTGCGATGGATAATACACCGATCCACAGTCATTTATCTGGATTCTGGAAAGCTCAATGTTCATTGCCGCCTTGTTTCTTGTCTGTCTCAAACAGACCGCAAGAAATTGTGGAATCAAGAACAGAGAAGACAGTTGAAGATGCCTCGACCAGCACCTCTGGTTACTTGATGGACAAGGATGTTAGGGGAAACCGTTCATTTCGTCAACCTCAATGGCAAGACGGTTTCGGTTTAGAGGGGGGTCGAGAAAGGGAAGACTCTGTTCTTCGTGACCTTTTTGATAAAAAGGGTGAACTATATGCGGGACCAATCGAAGAGCTAGTGCAAGCCGCAGAGGACATGGTTCGTGACGTTTTTGGACCTTTCGGTTTAGCGCATGAAGTTCCACCGAGACAATCCGCTAATGGAGAACGTCCATCCGGCTGGTTCTGGGGCTCATTACTTGGGCGAGATCAGAATGAAAAGCACAGTCGCGAGGAAGCAAACTCTCAACATACCCAAGCTCAGAAACCAGCAGACTATTCTGGCTTGGCTAGGAACATCCAAGAGATATGAGCACTTGTCTGATTTTCCTAGACTTTTCCTGGACGTAGACTTTAATGGAGTGTCATGTTCAAGCTGCTCTCGGATTGGACCCATAAGTGTTTAAATTTAGTTTTTAAAATAGCAGTGTAAATTTGGTAACTTAAATTTAAGTGTTTAAATTAGATTTAAATGTTTCTTTGACTTGTAAATGTACGAAAGCTGCCGCGGATTTTAATTTACACTTGAACTTAATGGTGCTCACGCACGTTATTTCTTAATGTAGTAAGCCCACAGCAAATAAACTCCGCCGCTTCGTTCACTTTACAAGGCCGTGGGGAAGGAGTTATATGAACTATCATGTATATTATATGCACCTAGCCTCAGTTCAGTTCAAGTATTACAGCACTTTTGTATTTCCTGAACATATTATTTATCTTCACAGCCAATCAGATGTCTTCTTGAAATACTCTAATTTTGTTTTAATTCTTCAATTACTTCTCTAAGTCTCTTAAGAAATTTCTCTTACGTCAAATAGTTGTTAATTTAACACCCCATATGATCTGCCACGCACGGAGGATGGTCTACCGGGTTTGAACTCCTGACTTGATGCACCAGATCCTGTCCGCTGTCCGCTGGGTTAACTATAACATTTGTAAAATTTGAAGTTGTTCATCTCATATACTCATTCAAATACATGAGACCAGTGGCGGGGTACGTGGATGGGTATATGAAATACATTGACATGTTTATTTCTATTATCTAAACAAGTCCAGACGGTCGAACCAATCCTCGTTGACTATTTTATACCCGGACGTCACGCTTGTCCTTTTCCGCCTCTTCCCCACTTCGGTGATTGGGATGTATATTACGTATTGTATATTCACTTGTTGTACAGTTACGTTCTCGGCTTTTAATTTTTCGCGTCATCACGGTTTTCTTCCCTCCAGAAGCATACTATACTCAAGATATTTTGGAGATCCTCCGTTAAATACTTGGCCTTGTCCTTTCTGGATATTCTTCTCCGTAGCGATTTTCCAGCACGTTAATGCAACAGTCATGATACATTAATGCTCGTTCCATCAGTATCCAGTTCTGTGGTTCATTACATATAACAAACAACGGTTCGTAAGGGAAAAAGGCTGCGGTGAGCCCACTGCTTTATTTCGTTTTTCAGTACAAAATTGTTCCCAATACAAAGCAACAAAAAGCTTGTAGGTTGCTATCCTTGTATGACAAGTTTCCAAACGGCGGTTCTACGCACAAATATGTAAATGCAAAGCATCAACACAATAGCTAATACCAAAGTCTGTGCGGCTGTATGGTCTCTCTGTAAGCAGAGTCAACTCTTGTTACCGAACAGAACATATCGATGCCTGTACGGCTGTATGGCTGTAACGACAGTCCACACGTTCTTTCTGTAGCAAAAACAAACGGCTGCGAACTTCCTCCGAGAGTAGCAGCGCACCTTCTGTAGCAAATACAAATGGCTGCGAACTTCCTCCCAGAGTACCAGAGCAGAGTCTTCCACAATAAACTATTTCTACAGTGAGGGTACAGCGAAAGGACGGATCTATGTGACATTTGCCGTAGTATCGGTTGTGGTGCCTGCAAGCAAAACATGAGCCAAATGAGAAAGAGAACAAGGGATAAGACATACAGACAAAAGAGGAGACTGAAAATGTGGGGAAGGAAGTTACCTTAGGCTCTGGTACACCCAAGGTTCCTTTCCAGTGCACTGCAAAGTGGCATGTAGTCGGGAAGTGCGTCCACTTGATGAAAACTCGGTACTGTTGTATTGCGAACAGCAGGAGAACTTGCAAGTATATATTCTTCCTCCTGCAGAATGTCAGAATCTGGCTGTTCCACAGTAAAGTAACGTGCTCGTGATTGCGCGAAGAAAACATTGTCTATGTCCGCGATAGTTATAGTTTCCGGGTGGATTATAGCCTTCCAGAGAGAATCAGAACGCGCCTTCTGTATTCCACAAGCCATCAGCCATCGGCAAGAGGGGCTATACTTACCAGATCGTATCATTGACCTCAAACAAGTTCTAAGTGTCGTACCTAACGGATGCGCGCTACGGTACTTGTTGAATTGCAAGGCTCGCTGCAAGATATTCGTATGATTCAACTCCACCCTGTTCTTCATATCAGCAGCACCAAAGAGCGTGAAGAGCTCTTCCCCGTCCTGCAGCATGGCATCTGTGATGTTTTTCATCGAGGATTGATGGTGTAGCTGTCCCTTATCCTTCATGCAATAACCCACCATGCCAACAAAAGTGTGCAGACCCCTGTTAGTTAACAATTTTACACAGATCTCTCCACCGACTGGTCGTTCGGTGCCTTTCCATCCCAAGATAGACAACAAACGTTGCTTGACCTGAACAGTGCTAGTAGCCTGTAGTGAGATAACTCCCTGTATGTGTAGATGGAGTAGGGTTCCTCCCCTCTCCACTGATAATAACCCACTGGTACACTCATGATGCAGAAACCGACACAAAGGCAACCAGTTGCTCATATCAAGATCGCCTCCTGTACAGTTGACAGTAATAGACATCTCGAGGAGTTTAGGAGATGGTACTCTGCGTGTGCCCGGAAGATCTTCGGAGACAGCAGGACGTCTAGCTCCGGCAGCTCGACATAGTAACATGGTTGGACTGGTGTTTACAGAGAAAGTGGAAAACTGTAGGGTCAACGTCCTGACATATACAGTGGACACAATTTAAACGAAAGACAGCGTTGACAGTGGACTTCAGGAGATGGTGATCATGCCCACACTGCAGGAATTTCGGATAAGAGAAAAGACAGGACTTACTGTCTCGAAGCAGCAGCCAACTACCTTCAGAGTAAATGTAGTGATACGGTCCGATAAGAGACTGAAGACAACGAGTCTTCGTAGTGAATGAAATATAGATCAAAACAAAGTCCAACGATGGAATAAGAAACTCAGGTGGAACAGTACAAAAGTGAAAATCTAAATAGATATATGCACGAAGTTTATACAGTTCCAGCTCTGCAAAAGACAGGCAGGTTGCAGAATACAGTGGGTATGGCAGTATACTCTGAGGTCTGCGAAACCGATCAACTCTGCAAGGTTCTTGGTGAAAACAAAGAGCTTCTATATGATGGAAAGCAAAGCTCTGTACAATCGCATCGTCAGTATTGTCAGATGCAGGGGAAGATGGAATAATAATGTCCTCAGCACAACTTGACTCAGATGGGATGGAAGAAGCAACCGGGGTGGCAGGTATTGATTCTAAAAGATCATCCTCAGATGAATCACTAGCTTCCGCTTCTAGAACAACGAGAGGGACTCCACCAAGGTTTTGCTGCTGCGACATGATTACAAACATAGCAAACGAGAAGGAACGGGGTTTAAATACTTAGCTCATGTGGCTGTACATGCATTCTCGGCATCGGCAGCACGGCCCCTTCCAATACATTAGCTACACAGAACATTCATCATCGCTGGGCAGAGAAAAGAAACTCCGTTTAGGGTGTCATGACAATTAGCAGAGGCAGTCCATGCTGCTTTCGCTGTGACAGCATGGATGTGTGATGAAGTCCTGCCTCGTCTTCCGCTCCGTATGATCGTTGTTCCAATAATGAACATTTCCAACCGTGGGCAGCCGCTCCGAAGAACATCGACAACAAATGGGTAACTACCGTGGGCAGGCGCTCCGAAGGAATCGATCGAACATGGACAACAAATGACAAACAGTGACGAAGGCCGCAACGATAGAACATGGGAAACGAGCCCGTAGAATTGAAAACAAGTGCTTCAATACTGACCCAACCCCTAGCCCAACCAGACCGTGCTCCACGTCGCCCCGCTTCTCCGTCCGTCCTCCTGTCGGTTCTCCGTTCCGTCTTCGCTCTCGCTCTATGTACACTCCATCTAGGAACGTCCTAGGCTCCCACGCTGTCGCTAACGGCAGACAGCTGCCAGGCGTTTCTCAGGCCATCCTGCCCCCGTCAGTTTCCGTTTCCCTCCTCCCTCGTCCTTCACGGCACATTATGACGCAGCCGAAAACTTGAAATGAAATTTAAGACACCCCGAATCGATGACACAATTCTCACTATTCTGATCTTCTACGTACTGCCAGCCGTCGTAACCCTTAATGCCCGATAGTGGACTCCATTTGCCAGTCCGCGCCTTCCCATTCTTGTCCTCTTCCTCGTTTCTTTACAAGGCTGTGGAGCAGGATATTTGGCTTGAAAGGATGTATTTGATTTAGAAGCAAATGCTCCGACCTGGTCCTGAGGGTTAGCAGCCGTTGGGTCTTAGCAGCCGTTGGGTCTACAGGCACGGGAAAAACAGACAAAACTATTAGAAGGAGATACAAAAGATTGTGGTGTAGGGGAATGAATCTGAACAGGGGACCCTGAAAGGAGTCCTGTCCAGATAAGGCTAGCTTCAGAGACGAAGAAAAATTTGTTAATACACATTGGAAGTTTAAAGGCTATTCATTTTGCACGTTTGATAATGAGATCTTTCATTTCATTTCAAGCAATGAGTTCCATGAAAGCGTTTTCGTTTGAACGAAATGTATTTCACTCTTTTCATCAATGTTGTATTCTCTTCACTTGTATGTCTGTCAGTTTGGTCACTATTGCGTGAGAATACTCCTTTTTAAGAATTCTGTTAAATTGGTGGGTTTGATAATACGTTGTTTATAGAGTATCTGTAAATAAATCATTGATTAAAATTATCATATCTGTAACCAAAAGATTATGAGATAAGTTTTATGTTAACTTTAAATAAGTTTCATGCGATCATAAACTACATAAAGCTCTGAAAGGAGTACCACGATTTGAAATTTGAATCAGAAATTTGATTGATCACATTCTTTGAGTTTTTTCTTAACGATGTATTGCTTTATCTTACCTCTGATTAGTTATTGCTTGTGAAACGAGTCACTTTGTGATGTTAGTTACAGGTAGAATTGTACACAAAAAGTTCCGAGCATATATAGTCAAACGTATGCTAAATGTAAATATTTGGGTATGGCTGTACATGTCAGACTGTACACATCAAGGTTCGAGTTAAACGTATGCTAAGTGTTAAGTATTTGGGTATGGTTGAGATATCTAATCGCGGTCAAATATTCTGCTGCGACGGATGGACTTTTTCCCCTCGATGTAATTTCGTGTGCATATTTATCCACCCTCTTCAGATTCAGAGCACTTGCATATTCACCTCGGCAATACCCAAGCAAATTCTGAGTAAGTTAATGTATTAATGACTACAGCTTCCGGACTTAAGGTAGTCGAGTCAAGACTTAAGGTTTCAAGCATGTGCTAATAAGTAACATTTATAAAGAAGTTTAAAATCTATTTAATATATATTTTTATTTAAAATTTATTTATTTTTCTGATAGCAATAAACGAACAAAAGTTCTCAGAAGTTCATCGAGCATGTATATTCAATGAAACGTTCGGTGTGCTAAAGGTATCAATATGCAAAATAGTTTTCTTCAGGGTAGCATAAAACTATTCACAAAAACACTCACACTGTAGTTAGAAATTAAAATGTGACAACGGCATTCATTTCTGTTGTGGTGAAACTCACGGGAGCCTCATGAAACCTCCCGTGGGGTTCTCTGCTCGTCGTCCCGAGGAAGGAAACTTGCCGGTCTATTCATTCTTTTACATCTCTTATCAGATTTATTAGGGGCGTCAAAGTTAATGACTTTCTGAAATATTCTAGACCAGCAAGAGTGAATTACGACTTCATCCAGACTTCAGTCAATGTTTCATACGAGCACCTCAGGAGGTACCTGCAGGAAAACACCACGGACTTTTCTCTAACAACTATTCACTCGTTTTCTCTGTTATTTTTTGCAATGGATTCTTCACTGCTCTGAGTAATTATCTTGAGTGTATAAATTGAAAAAAAGTTAATGATAAAATCATGATGTCCAGTCACAAAAGCGATCCAAAATGAGTCACTCTTATATACAAAGTTACATGTGATAATTTTATGATCAGTTATCTCTTCGCCGTTGAAGAATATTTCCTCTGAACTTTGACACCCCCTATTAGAGGTGTTAAACACAAAAGATTCTTTAACTTCGGAAGGAAGATCAGTTGTAAAGAAACCACAGCACACCGTGGTATAACTAACGGTTAACTTTTTGTTGAATTTGTATTTTTCGACCGTCACTCGTTTACTAGTACAATACCAAAAAGATGTAATCACGCTGGAAATGAAAAAAAAAAGCAACCATGGTTACTTTTGTGGTTGTCTCAAAAAATAACTCTCAGAATTTTGATCGTTTGCCGTATAGATTATCGCAACTTAAAAATCTTTCAAAAGTGTTACAACTTTGACACCCCTATTACCTACAAAGTGTCAAGCACCTGGAAAAATTTTTAGGTTTTCTTTTCTTCCATAAAATTTTGGAGTGAAGTACGTTTGTATGTGAGGATCATGCTTGGATAGCTGATGACGAGAGAGTGCTTTGTCTATCCAAGTAAACACGCGATGCAATGAATAGCCAACGGATGGAAAGATCCTATCAAGCGGATTTGTCTATCCAAGTGAACCGCGGAGGAAGTGGAAAGTGAAAGATAACCGTAGCACAAAAAAGATGAATAGACATCCCAAACGGCGGACTGTAAAGAAGCAGCGCGAGGAGAGTATAATCTTCATTACTGTTGGTGGAGGCTGTGATAGAGGACTAACGGCTAAAATATAGCGAAAGGGTCGCCGCTTTTTTCGTCTCGTCCTCGCTGCCTTTTTTTCTCGCCTTCAGGAATGAGAAGCAGTTGTTTATCGCAGCGCGGGGAAAGTATTCTCTTTATTATTGTTTAGCGAAACGGTCTCCGCGACAACGCGCTTGTTTCACGTCGGGAAGGACAAGCAGCCGCTCTAACCTTAACGCTTTTTTGTCTGGAGGGCTCGCTGTTTTCGACCCGCTGCACTTCATCGTTCTCCTCTTCGCGAAGAAGAAGCTGCTCTAACCCTAACGCTGCTCGAGAGCTCGCTGTTCTCCGCACGTTTTGTCAGTTTCACTCTCTTCGATTTTCTGTGGAACCATCTCCTCTGGTTCTAGTCTCGTTTCTTGACACCTCCTCGTCCTTTCTATTGCTTCGAATCGATTTGCTCTAGGACCGGGATTTGTTCTCGTCACTCGTTCCTCTCTCAGAAACAGAAATTAAATTTGTGCTTCTTTTGACAACCATGCCAGTAGATCTTACATAAACAGTTACTCGTACGATGCGTCTGTGTACCTACCAGATAGCTTTCAGTTAAGTTAATTTCTGTTCGGCTTCAATCGACATCTTCGTGTTATTCCGATTGTCTAGTAGTCAAGCTTTCTTTCTCTGAACCTTTGATAAATCTACACTCCTCATGATCAAGACGAGCTGAATTCAAAGACGAGATTGCTAGGTACGATATTAGAGATTAACCCTCAGACTTTGCATTTCACGTAAAAGGAGTCGAGAGCTCTTGTACACAGTGTACTTCAAATTGACTAGATTTTGTTGTAACACAGTACAAGAGCTCGGGGTCTTCCGTTCCAGTGAGTAGTTTAGAATCTCATCTGCTAGCTGGTTGCTGGGCATATGTTTGTTTCTTACAATTTGTACTTAGTGGGCAGATCAGGTACCTCTCACTACCAGTCTCGTCTCTCTTGCTGCACAAGTGGTTCATTTGTTCTCCTCCAGCATGTGCACTTGACTCTTAACATCTCTACCAGAGCTGGCCAAGAAGAAGATGAACTCCAGGATTCTGATCCAGAATACAGAGCATTTATGCCATATCGATGCGTCTCTCACAGAGCTAGTCTTGGAGTCCAACGCGGCACGCCGAGACTGCAAAGAGTACTATATCACAGCGAAAATACGTTGTATCGGCAACTTATATCGGAGTATAAAACGAAGTGAGGCTTGGAATTGATGGCCGCAGAAGTCGCCCGTCGCAAATCATCTTTTTTCTCACTCGTCCCATCGTTTTATAAATTTTAAACTGCTACAATAGAGTAAAAACAATCCAAAAAAAGTGAATTTCTCAGCAGTACGATGTCCAAGCTTAAATCGGAATAAAAAACACGTCCGAGAACCATAAACCCGGAGAAGAAGACCAGGTGAATAAGAATAAGAAGAGAATAAGCATGAGAGAGATTCTCACCGTGGCGAAAGAAAAGAAGAGAGGGAAGAGGGAAATTTCTTAAATACAGGGCTTTCTTGATAGCTACAGTGAATTCCAGGTGTCGAAACCCCACGATTTGTTGAACGGCGTCTCGATCCTTCTGGGGCACTTGGCAACCGCTGGGTCTCTTGCAGGGACGGCACTCAAAGAGCACCAGAAAAGCTGAAGTCGACATCAAGCGACTAGTCGGGTTCCCGAATTAGAGGACGGTGGCGTTGTCGCTTGGGGAGACGATGGGATGCCAGCGTGTATGTGGTGACATGTTACCAAGTTTTACCTTCTACTAAAGCGTCATTGACATTTGAGTTCGTTGAGAAACCAGAAAGCTCTCGAACGGTATGGACCAGGGAATCTGTTCCGAGTTTCCTACGTGTGTAGAAGGGCATACGACCGTGAATCTAACTTTCGTACGTTTCGTCGCTACTCATAAGGTCGGTCCCCTTTCGACTGCCACGCCGAGGGAACTAAGGACAGTATCTATCAAACACTTGAACCGGCTATAGTCAGATTTGTCGTACAGAACGTCGAGGTCAGATTTGACACTTGCCTGCCGGATTTTAAGCTTGAACTTTCTGTGCTAAATGGGTTTCGGCATTTGAAAGTAAAAGTTTAAGACAACTCGAAATATACCGAGTATGTAGAACTTTCATGTTGTTTTCTTGCCTCCTTCGTTCATCCAATATAAGTTAACGAACTCTTACCCTAACATTGTTTCAAGGAAATGCTGCATCAAGACATTAAACCTCAAGTTGGCGTTGTTGACATTCACCTCTCGTGTACCAATGGTATGCAAGACTCTTGTGAAATTCTTTTGGTTCGTCCGGCTGTTATAGACTTTAGAACTAAGGGTGGCGTGGGCTTAGCCTTTGATATTTTCTTTTCACCTTCTGGGTGTTGGATGCTTGGCCCTTTCAGTTCCTCTTTCCCCTTGTTCGGCTTGATGGGTCTTCCCAGTTTGGTATCCATTGCGTCGCTTCTGCAAGTTCCATTGTTGCCATTTGTATCTTCGTGTAAGGCGGTGCAATATTCCTGGATTTAGACAGTCTGTCATCGTAGTTTTATAGATTTGGAAAGATATTCTACGCTTGTAAGTGTTTGAAATTTCATACTTTACCTTCTGGTAGTTATTCTTCGCGAAATCTGACCTCAGAGGTACGGTAGATACTTAAATATTTGAGTCAAGAGCTTCCAACAACCAGAATTAAGACCCAAAATCGCGAGTGACGATTCCTCATTCTACAATATGCCCGCTAATGTTAAAGAACCTCAACGATGTCTGTGTGTTAGCATTCAAACCCTTGCAGACAGTAGATCGAGTCCAGGTGGTCGTCCTCACACAGAAATCTCGGGAACATAGGAAGACTCAAGGAGAATCGGAAGGCTACGTACTCCTCTGTAAATACAATCTCAACCTTATGTTCGCGGCCAACTTGGTAAGGACTCAAAACTGTACATCGGGACTCTTGGCAGATAACCAAGTTACTTACTACTACCTACAGGACTGCAAAATTTGCTGAATGCTCCTCGTAGTTCGTGAACTGAGAAACTGATGACGCTATAAAGTGATCTTGTTCATCTACGCCAAGCAGGAGCGCCAGCCTTCGTATGAACTTTGGACTCCACACAAAATCCTTTGACTGTTGTCTATATATCCCTCTAAAGAATACACTACACGACCCTTTGCAATGGGAGAGACAACTCAAGCAATGTGCTTGTGATCTAATATCATACAGATGGTAAGTTCTACAGACTGCTATTGACATTGCCATTTATACATACTCCTCCATTGTCGTCAATTCTTCTTCAGGATGTACTGCAACGCTGTCTTTCTTTAGCGGTTGTTTCTGCGCACACACACACATACAAAAAGAGGAGAGATCCCAATCAATAACCATTCTCCTCGTGTTGATGCAAAATCGGTTCGGAAATACCAAAACAGTCAGCCTAATCAGTTGTTCCAAGACTCCTCAGGGTCCAACAAAGTCCACGTGACGGCTTGAGCTGAGAAGTGTACCTTCAGCGCCTGCAATGACCCAAAACCCAGAAAGTATGTCAGGAATCATCATCATGGAATCAGAACAGAAGAGAACTGTGAGCAGTACTGGAGAGCTGGAAGCTGGAACTGACTTCAAGCTAATAAACACTTACTTGTATATTACTGCACACGCTGAGAACCTCCTCCAGGGGCGCCCAGTCGCCGAAAGACCTCTCGATGAATTGGTAAGCAACTCCTGACTTTCCAGGTCCAACAATGTACAAGCCTCCTTTAATATGACCTTCCCCGGTGGTATTGTAGTCGAATCCAGTGGCGGTTGCTCGTCTCCAATTCCGTCTGGCTTCCCGGTTGAAGAAAAACCCAGAGCAGATATTATCTTTCAACAGCTTTCCTCCTCCCAGAGCTTTAAAGAAGTCCCTGTTCCGATCCACAACCACCATTCCTCCCCAATAACGAGGCCAGAATTGCTTTACCTGAGTGCAGAGTAAGTTCAGTGCCACCAATCATCTTCCAAAGAGGGGAGGAAGCAGAAGAAGCTCGCGATAAGTTGAATGATCATAAATCCGACGAATCTATGAAGAAATTTGGCCCAACTGGTATACTAACCTCGTCATCAATGTGCTCATTTAGGACGGCAACAAGTTGTATGCCGTAGGTATCAAAGATCGACTTACGTGCATACAGTCTATGAGCCTCGGCACGACACATGACACACCTGTAGCAGTGAGGGTACAGCACCTGTTAACTCAATTTCCAAATTATTCAATTGCAAGTTGAAATTCCTCAGCAGTGACTGCACTTACTTTCGAGAGAAAGTACATCAAAAAGGAAACTAAAGTCTCAACAGATGATCATGCTAGGAGGCTCTATGTGAGGTGGTATCAATGGACTGACCGCTAAAGCCACATTCGTGCCAGTCAATAACGGGGGCAGCCACTGACAACTATCGTGATACTTTTGCTGTCGTTACCGCACCGACTTGGGGATCGTTACCGCACACCAGAAACGATAGGTTCGTGCATGAGAGGTGCAGGACACAGAACCCAAATAGGTGAGGAGAAATTCATACCCGGGTCGACGGACGCAGAGCAGGAGCGCTGGTCTGTAAGCCCATAGTTCCAAAGCCCGCATCGGAGGGGGGAGTTTGAGCTCGCCGTTCTCAGGCCAAGGGGAGATGCCTTTCTTATACTCAGGAGTGAGCCGTTGGACGTAAATCTTTTCCAGAATCGAGACGGGAGTGACACCGTCGGTCACTCGTTTAGGTTGAATCATTCCACAGCATCTCGGTGGAGTACTGGCGTTCCCAATAATGCCTTGAATTGGCACAGCGTTATCCGAACCTTCGTCGACTCTGCTGTTTCCTTCTGAATCAAAATGTCGGTAGTTGCTCAGCGACACCACATCGGAAGCGTGGCGTCTGTGTACGGCTCCTCCATTCCACTTCTGGGAAGTGGAATGGAGGCCTTCAGAAGGTGGTTCCGAAACCCGACTGACGAAGCTGCTAGTTTCACTCTCTCCATCTCCTGGCTTCCTTCTGGCAGGTAGAGTCAGATTCGAGGGAAGGATAACTCCACAAGCGTTGGACCGGTCGACGAATCTCGCCACATGTCCTCTTCTCATCCCGTACTCCGATACTAACTCAGAAGGAGCTGCATTCAGCAGTTCGGCCAGCGGCTTCCCAGATGATTCAAGCCGATCCGCATATTGCATCAAATTCCTGTCATGCAAGTGAGTTCGCAATTCCAGCGCACCCTGTGACCCATGACGACAGTTAATTCAGAATTGATGGAAGTTTGATAACGTATTAACCATGATGAAAACCTCGAATTGCAACACACTGGACCTCTCTCTCTCTCTCTCTCTCTCTCTCTCTCTCTCTCTCTCTCTCTCTCTCTCTCTCTCTCTCTCTCTCTCTCTCTCTCTCTCTCGTGCGTACCCGCTGAGCGTTCGTAAGTTTAATGGAGTCCATGTCTGAAGCGCTCATCATCTTCAGCGTGGGAACATCGTCCCATCCATCGGCAGTGAGAGTGTCAAGAATATCTTTCAGAGCGCCACTGCCTACGAAATCTTCCACAGAGAAAGAGGAATGGGACATCTCGACTGCAGATGGTGACTAGTAATAGTTGGTACGTACAGTTCGTTTCACTGAGTTGGTTTCTGTGGCAAATTTTAGACTGCAACGAGCCGAGACAACCTCAGACTGCTCCTATCGAGAAAAATGTGAAGTATGTACTGTAGATCGCCAAATCGACTGGCTCGCCAGTGTAGACTTGTCGTGGATTAAATCTACGTCGGGACAATTACTGCTATGTTTAAACCCAAACAGACACCAGGCACGAAGGGAAGAAGAGAGAGGGGTGCAGGGCGACGAAACAAAGAAAAGAAGAAGAGATGAAAGGAGGAGGAATCCAAACACAATCCGTGTAGAACTTAACACTCCGGGTACAAATTAGTTCAAATCCTCTAAAAACTGAAGCAATCTACAAATTACGAATCTGGCAGTCAAGCGTTATATCAACCACACTGCTCTAGAAACAGCGTTGTGCTGCCGAGGGAAAAAGAAGCAGCTGCAGTAGAAGGAGAAGGCCTGCAATGAACTGGGTGCACTAAGACGAGAAACGGAGCGGCCACTGCGGTCTTAAATTCTTATACAAATCCCTCAAGTTCGGATCCACCTCGTCATCGGGATCGCCTGGATTCTGGAGCTTTTCGCCAATCGTATCCCAGAGACATCAGCATAAAAAACAAAAACACTCCATCTGAGCTACACCTGAGCTAAGGTTTAAAATGGCTGTCCCGTCTACAGGAATTTGCTGGGCCCCCCAGCAAAGCGCGTGCGCGCGACCTCTTCCTCCCTCCCTTCGTTCTTTCTTCCTTTCGTTTTCTCTTCCATTCGCGTCCGCTTGCTTGTCTGGCAATTCTCTACGATCGCCGCTGCTACTTTTCCTCCAGCCCAGCCGGCCCGATCAGAACAGCGCCCGGACACCCAATGAACAGAACCTTCCTATTTCTCATGCGCCGGTTCCTCTGACTTGTGGGATCGACAGCTGCACGCTCCCCCGATCCAGTCATTTTACTACATTTACGTGATCTTCGTCCCTCGCCCAGCCCACAATGGCGAGGGGTTTGCCCCCAAGGAAGGGGCTTCTGTGGAGGCTGTTTGTCGTGATCTTGGGACAATCGGACCGACCGGTAATTCTCCCTTGTCGCAGAGTTCTAGACCATACAGCTCGACAGGTCTCAGATGCAAAAAGAAAGTCCATTGAGCGTCCGGCATCTCACTTTGCTTACTATCGAAGTCATAAGCCCCGCTAAAAGCAACGAGATTAGACTAGTTTGTAAACACTCGACGCAATGAATAGCCAACGGATGGAAAGACCCCTTCAAGCCTTACAAGGGAAAGAGGGACCCGAAGGGCCAAGCAACCAACGCTCCGAAGGGAGACCCAGTTTGTGGTTATGCATGTGTTTGCTGTTCCTGTACTTCCTCGTATTTCCTCACCCTCACACGCTTATGCAACGTCCAGAAAAATGGGTAAAAGTGCAACATTTCTGATTGTTCAAGAGCTACTATAATTGTTTTATTTCAAATGTGTCTCTCCAAAAGTGTTCAGCCTGGTGATTATCTATTAGGGGTGTTAAAATTGTAACCTTTTTGAAAGATTATTGACAAGCGGGGTGGAGTTATTAATTAGACCAAGTCTTTGTGGATTTTTTTGCATGCATTTTCGTGATGTCATAGACCTGGAGATACACGAAGATCTAGACATAACCCATATCAAAAAAAGCGTAGATTCATACACTACAAAGACTACAAGTTCGATAACATGCTGAAGAAAAAAATACTTTTAATCAACTGTTCATATTGTTAACTTACTTCCTTATTAAATTATTGTTAGATAATAAATTAAACCCGTATTGCCTCTCCATCATCAGATGGAGGAGGTGAATATGCAAGGAATAGGAAATCTCTTAGACTGCAGAGCTAATTCTCTTCCTGTTTCTTTGCTTAGCTCTTTGCCTTCTTCGTTTAGGAAGGTTAGAGCTCTCATAACTATTCATATTCACACTGTGAGCAAAATATGCATGCCTATCGATTGAGAGACACAATGATTCTGAGGCAATATGTATGCCTGCAAATGCACCTCCTCTTTTATGGAGGAGGCAAGTATGAAAAGGTTTAATTTATCATTTAACTTTTTTTATTGAGAAGAGTTAGATAATAAATTAAATTTTTGATAACATTTGTTCTAGTGATAATCAACAAGTTGTATATGTACTTGGGAAGCGTGTTTGTCAATGCTCTCTTTCTGGTTTGGGTCTGGGTCTTTTTGGCACTACGTCTCTAACACTTAATATTTATATGTATTTTGATTTTTCTGATGAGCTTGCTATAAGATTTTCACTTAACACTTTTATCTTTTCATGATAACAAGTGGGCAAAATTCTCCGAAGTCGATCTTGAAGTTGACCCACACGGTGAGCCAGAGTGTGCGAGACCAATATCTAAGTTTCTGCTATTGTAACCTAGTGGGACTCGCACCATGAGATATAAACCCCTTATAATCACGCACTATAACTCTCGTGATAGTAATTTTGTAATCATATTATTGAAATAATTACATAAAATGTGACATAATATACATATAATAACTTTGATGAATAATAATTTGACTATAAAAGATAAGAGACAGCGTTGCAAAAAATATTATCTTCCCGAATCTCTTAAATTGATCACGTATAGGAGAACTTAGCGATCTGAGTTGCCCAATATTAATTCGTCCGTGAGGCAAGTTTCAGATTTGTATTCTTTCACTCATCAAGAAATCTTTATTTTTAACTTTGACATCACCTATTGTTTCATTAGCAACTGGTAACAATTAAAGTTTCCACGAGAGTACTAAAGTTGAAGATCGTCTATTCAGAAGTGGAGAATCCGTAGTCTTTTAGATATCACGGAAGATATATATACACTAGAGACTGTTTCTCACATGTGAATAGAATAGATCCGCAGAGTTCACAAGACTTTGGTAAGATAAGAACAAGGAGCTACGCTTGCAATGGAATTGCGTGTTAGAGATTTATCTGGATATAATAATTTTAAATTAATATCTTTTTCAGGTTTCACTGCCACTCCGTTCGCAAAATACATTACACGACAAATAATCTCCCCTTTCTTTCCTTTCGGGATCGACTATAACTATACTAACCAACCCATAGCAACAATCAGACACATGCTTTCGTATTTCTAACTTCTAAATATTTGCGAAAGAATACATACTTCCAAAGCCTATGGCAGAAATTTGCTTGATCACACCCCCAGTAGGTTCCTTGAGCTTGATCATATTCCTCTTAGGTTCCTTAAGCTTGATCATACCCCTGACGGGTTATTGACAGTAAAACCCGTCATTTTATCTTTTCGTTCATCATTTTAGTACTTTCAACCTTGACTAAATATCACTATAATTCAAAATATTTAACATTATTCAAAATAATTAGACTATACATGCTCGGAAGTTTAATATGTACAGTCTCACATGTGAGTAACATCATAAAGTGACCGGTTTTACAGGCAACAGCCAGTCAGGGGTGTGATCAAGCCATACATCGTAAGAGGGGTGTGATCAAGCTCAAGGAACCTACTGGGGGTGGGATCAAGCAAATTGCTGAAGCCTATGGAGAAGCGTTGACTGCAAGTAGCCTCTCACATGGCCGCTGGACTTGCTGGACCAGGATACCGGGAGAATCAGGGAAGAGAAATGATGTAGCATGTGCGTAACTAGCAAAGTATCGTACTCTCCGTTACCGACGACGTATACAATAATATATTATATATTTACATAATTTAATCTAACGTCATTCACCAATAAATGATATATTTAATCAAAAAAGTACTTGCTCCACCGCTTAGAAAGAATGATCAACTCAATACGCCCCTCTCTGTAAATACTTGCTTGATCTGTTTTCCTACCTGCAGCAGACAGTTTCTCAGTTACCTCGTCACGTCAGAGTTGAGGGAGGTTTACATTTCAACTCTATATCACAAATAATTATTGATTTGTTACACTTTTTCATGATTTTAAAACATAAATCAGTTGTTCCCTGTCTATTATGCACAGCAGAAATCTGAGGTGTCATGGTGACTTACAGAACTATCTACGGCAAGTCATAGGAATGATGATATAGGGGGTGGGGTAAGTAAATAATTATTTATTAAAATTATATAAAAAGTATATAAAAATATTTTATTATTTTTATTATTTTAAAATTTAATTTACTATACTTTTATTATCTTATCATTTTTACGGATTGCACCTTTGACGAGCGGTTACGAGGGTCCTTCTTTCCACTAGTTCGCCTTGATGGGCTCTTCTCATCCATTTGGTATTTATTACGTAACGTTTTTCTTGGAAAGGAAGGGTTGGGGTTTGGGGTTTAAACCTTAAACCCAAAGGACAAACACCGCTAGCAGAGGAAATCTTGGAGGTGATTGGAGGTTAGAATATATATTTTTATTTTAAATTTCATATCGACTCAAAATAAAAAAGAATGAGTTAAATAAAACAACTATATATGGAAATGATAAATATGTAAAAGACAAAAATATCAAGTACGAAAGATGGTATTGTGCCCATTAACTAAGCATGTGATAGACTACACACTAAAACATCACATCTTATAGTAGTATTATTAGGAATGAGATTGTTGTGATGAATAGTTTCGAGATAAATCACGGATATTAATGACAAGCGGTTGAGTTTTGAGAATGCTTACACTGACGAACAGAGAGTAATGCAAACTAATTGGAGTAAATGATCTAAACATGCTATTCTAGATTAATATATATATTTTTTAAGCTTTGAAATAGCTAATATATAAGTTGATTATTTCATTTTTCTGTTTTGAACCAACAAGAAGGAAATTCATGAATAAAGGAGATGAAGAGTTATCGATTTCTTATTTCAGATGAAAATTTAAGAGTGAAGCTTTCACTTTTGATTTTTCACTAATCCTCTCGTCATGAAAAGACATTATACTATCTTCTCGTCTACTCTATTCCAGTGACGAACACATGAACAGAAGAAATGTCTTCTATCGACACAGAATCTCATAATCAGCTATGACATCAATTATTAGGCTGTGTCAAAGTTAAGAAAAAATATTCTTTCAATGAGCGAAGAGAAAAGTAGTAGTCTATCATAGGGTACTGCGCATAGAATCATGGATCTCTAATGGACGCTTTTGTGAGTTGATAATGCTGTTATGGAGTATACTGGGATAGGATATTTGGTTTCCCAGGTGGTTTAGTCTACAGTCATCTAAAAGAAAAGTAGTGGATTCAGTCTCGGATGCAGATGAGGATACATGCGTTGTAAACTGTTAACGGAGCTTCTGATCCGAGACCCGCTGTGATGGACTCATATGGATAGTCTCATGGTCCGCGGAGATCCCAAGATCTCGAAGGACAGGTAATAATATTTACTATTAGAATAATTAAAATTTAAAATTAATATTATCTTTCGGTAAAAAGTATTTCTGCCAATTTTTTTGGTGTCACGATTTTGCCTGAGTGTAAAGCAAACTGTATGACAACATTGTTGCACCTGGGAACAAATCTCAAAGAGTTTACAAGCTTCCAACACTTACAAAAAATAAAAATAAAAAATATCATGGTGCTACTCGTTGCAACAAAAAGCACAGGACCTCGTGAACCTTCACGTAAAGAACTCTCTCATTACCGTAGGAACTTAGTTGACAAAAAGATTATAGACTGGATATGCTATACTTTGACAGCCATATCCAAGTAAAAACATTCATGAAAGATTATTTCTCTCTACTAGGATGGGAAGAAGTTTCACCAGAACTTCCACTGAGATCCCTGTAACTTCTGCTATGACAGACGCGATATTCATTGTGGGCTTGAGATATTCGACTGGATTTCACATAATTATTTTTCGCGGATATAAATTTCAGTTTTAAACCATATTACTTTCTCTTACATGATAAACCCTACCGAAACATGATGACTAGATAAATCTTTTCCACCGAGAGCGAATCGATAAGAAACTTTGACATGTTTTTCCATATATAAAACCTTTTTCCATTCTTTTAGTCATTTTCTGGAGTATTAAACTTCCTTACTGCCAAAACTCACTGCTGAAACCCCACTTCCTTTTTCCATGAGCACTTTTGTAGATACTCGTCAAAAAGACTACCGTAACTCTCCTACAGTATAAGATATTCAAGAAGATTCTAACGTTAATACCCCCAAACCCAACGGCTGTAAGTATCATGCTTTGTAACAGGAGTTACTCAAAGTAGGGGACTTGGAGGTGCGTATGGACACAGACCGTGGTCAGGTTGCGGGAACCGCACAGTCGTGCTTAGCTGACTACAATAGGAGAGTGATGTGGAGTCAGAGGCAGAATTTAGTTGACCCCACACCTAATAGGTTTGTCGAACTAGACTCTATCATTTTTTACTTTGCATTACTTGACTATACCCTTGACGGGTCACAGTAAATTCAGTAGATCAAAATGCTATGTCGTCAAAATTAGATAAGTGCATGTTAGTCATAAGTCATATATCTATATGAAAAGTTTATTTAAAATGTTATTATGATATATTATTAATATAATTTGTTTTAATTACGTACTTTTATGATAAAAATTTACTTTTACAATTATTAGTCAGAATTACTATCAAATGAAGTAAAATAGAAAATTAGAGTCAAGTAAATTTCTGGATTCAGACGTGGCTTTGAAATACTGTAGATAGAAATAAATATATGACGAGGAATGTACAACGAGACATAATGACAAAAAGATGCCGAAGGAAAAGTAGATAGTGGTCACTAAGTGGTGTTCTTGTACTAAGCACACGTGGGATGTTTTCATTTGCCCTTGTTCTTCTTTCGGATAGGATCGAGTAGAACTTTTACGTTGGAATCCACTGCATATAGGCATGCCCATAACGTCTGTTGTCTCATCTGGAAGCTCCGTTGTGATAGTCACTTTCGGAAATGACACTTTATTCTTGGCAGGTAGTATATTTTGATTAATGTTGGCTGTGACCATTAATATGTCACCATTCATTTATGACCAAATCTTTTGCGAAAAAAGTTATATTAAAATTTAGTATTCGTCCTGTACGGATGTCTTTATGATCTTTATGTATTATAGTTCTTTTTGCTTTTGGTCAGGTTTATTAAAAAGTTAGAAATTTCGAAAGAAATACTATAGAAGCAAATAATATCTTTTAATTAACTTTGAAGATTTAAACTTAAAATATATTAAATTCTGCTTCTCTTCTATTGCTCCTTGTACACTGATGCAAGTGTCTGCACGTCCTTTAGAAATACAGTCAACAAAAGAAAACTTCTTTAAAACCAACCGCGACCTAGATCTAACTAACCAGAGACAACCGACTGGTACAAATCTTACTATTTCGGTGCTTGTTCTCGTCCCCACTTTACTCCATATGGTCACCGATATGCATATTTAGAGAAGGTGGTGATGATATGTCTTTTCTACATATATTCACTTCCGAAGAAAGGCTTCTTCCTTGTATATTCAAGGAAGGAACTTATATTGCAATCCTGCATTATCACCCCAAGTCACGTTTCAGACTGGTTTTTTCCCTCCCGTTTTGTATTAAAAAATATTTTCTGTCCGGGACCAACCACGTCCTCTTCACTGACGGCTCCTTCTTCGGTCAGAGCTAGGGGTTTAAGTTTCGATTTAATTTTTCTGTGCTCCAATACGGCTAGTGAGGTTTCAGTTTTTCGTGCTCGGAGACCGCTACTGGAGAAAAAATGGCGACAGTGCGTCTTGTTTCTTTATTGCTGTGAACAGGTCAAAACTTGACTATTACAATGTGCACTCGCTGCCTTCCAGCAAACCGTAGAAACTGTCTAAAGAAGTAAACTAAACTGGATGTACATTCGAGAACCGTCCTAACGGTCTAAAAACTGTACAAACACTAAGTCTGAAAACGTAATTACAGTGGCACATCGATGGAGAAACATCGATCTGACCCAATACTCCTGCAAAAAGTTCCCGTCAGAGGAACGAACTCCGGGAGCTCTGTTGCAGTAAACTCCACCTCCGGATTTGACATACATTCTGCTGCAGCTCCCTCGCACCCGGCTACCTCTTCCTCTGGACTGCCCTGCGTATTGAAGTACTGGTGCTGACAGTGCGGACAACGTCTGTTATCTCTGAAGAATAAAATATTTTTGATATCTTTTGCTGTTACGTCCTGGGGCCTCACGAAAGAGGTCCACAACGAGTCTGATCTGCGTTTCTGGATCCCTGCCTGCATCAACCAGCGCGGAGAGGCACTGTACTTCTCAAAGACAAGCATGCTACGTAAACAGCAGACAAGTGTATTAGAAAGTGGATGCCGAGACTTGTAGTGATTGAACTGCAAGGCTCTTGGCATGATGTTCATGTAGCTAAGTTATACTCTATTCTTGGTGTCGGACATCTCAAGTGAGGGCATCTTCGTCCTGACCTGCCTCCGCAACGACATCTGATCTGTCAAAAAGTGAAAAATGACGACACAAGAAACAATTCTGCTGTGGGTCGAAAGTCTTGCAGATACAAGGAACGGAGCATGCACGGTACAAGCAATGCAGATTGGATTTCAGGTAACCATCATCTCGCAGAAAGTAAGCAGGATACAAGAACATACGGTGTCTCCGGTCCTGTAAGTATAGACACAGCTTATCCACGGAGTAAGAAAAAAAACGATAAGGACCGGCTAAAGTATGGAGAGGAGTGGTGTGCACAAAGCACAGATAGCAGGTTCTCGCTATATGCACGTAGTCAAACTTAACTAGAAATGACACAAGATCTTCGCTGAAATCCAGTTCAAGGTAGGAGTAGCATCGGGTCAGCTGTAACAAAGATTCATCGAAGCCAACCATAGACCTCTTCGAACTCAAAAACGGAAATCTGGGTGGATCAACCGCTACATGCAGAGAATCGAAAGGACTAAAGGGGCTCTCGATTGGAGAAAGCGAAAGAGGTGAACCACAGGAACTAGGGACCAGATCTGGACACTCGCTGTTAGACATTGCGTTAGGATCACACAGTAAGAGATACATTATTCATCATTGGTCACTTCTCTGTCTATTTGAAACAGAAAACAACGACGAAGAGACAAGATACCGAACTATACCGTCCACTTTACAGCTTTCACGAATCCAGGACGGCCATACCCCCAGAAGCATGTACCCATGTACAGCCACGGCACAACAAGGAACCAATCGAAGCCAAAGACAGAAACAATCGCATTCTCTTCCTCCTCTCGTTCAAGTCCACCTCCATCGGAACATGCAGAAAAAACAACAAGAACAAACACAAACGGCGAGTTAGAAGAACCAACAAGCAAACAGAAGAAACAATACAGTGGCCCGCAACCGAGCGACTTTTCCCGCTCCTCATCGTTGCGTCGAACACAACCTCGCTCATCGCTGTTCGATCACAACCAAGCCACAGAGCAGCGGGAGATCAAAAATCATCACCACATCGCTCGTAGACCTCACCAAAGAAACGAAGCCAAGAAGACGAAATTAGAACACAAGTCAGAACGCATCGTTAGTCGCACAATTCACACAGTAAAGAAATCAAGGGACGGCAGCGGCAAAGCACGAAACATAGGTCCAAGAAGGAACCGCGCACAACAGCAACACCATCAAAAACCTCGACGTCGCATCCGAATTGAGAAGAAAACAAAAGCTCTGCACCATCGATGACACGATGAAGGTGATCAGGAGAAAACCACATCGCATATCCCGCAGGCCCGAAAGTTGACAAAGACGACCAGGAGAAAAAACCACATTGCACACCCTGCATGCCTTGAGAGAAATTTCTTTCGCGGCTTAACGCCTAATCACACCGCCCGCTGCTCCTAACATTCTCCGCTAAACGTCTCACACACCGCACGCTGTCCGGACAATGTCCAACCAATTTGAACTATTTTTCCCCGCCTACTCCGCTTGTCCTCTTCCCACCGTTCTCCGTTACGACACTTGTTATGCATAATCATTCCGAGCACCTGCATATTCAAGGTTGCTTATTATTCACCCCATGTATACTTCGGTTTAATATATGTTCTAACCCTTCTAGCGGGAAGGGTTAGAACATATATTAATGACCCTGTTAAATGAAGCGTATTGAGAATCTCAATCCATGACGTATATCACCGGAACGCATCAGCCTGCTCTTCACTTGTGGGTTTTATTTGGATCAGTTAGCTACTCCGAGAAAAGTTAATATATAACATTTATAAATAAATTTTAATTTTAATTATAGCTTATTGATGTATATTTTTATAACACTTACACGCTTTCCGATAACAAAAAATGAAATTCACTCCCAGAGTGACGCGTATTGAGAATCCCAGTCCTGGACTTACACCACCAGGAAGGCATGAGTCCGCTCTTGACTTATGGGTTCTATCTGGATCAGTTAGCTACTCCGGGACTGATCAACATATAATATTTATAAATGACTTTAATTTTTAATTTTAGCTTATTAGAATATATTTATATAACACTTACACGCTTTCTGATAAGAGAAAATGAAATTCATTGTACGAGGCTGTTGGGGATGCTTATTCACCTCCTCATCTTCCAATGGAGGAGGCAAATATACAGGAGTTTAATTTAATACCTGACCCTTCAGACATGAAGGGTTAGGTATTAAATTAACCTCAGTGTATATTAATGTGTTAATGAGTATAGATTCTCAAACTTGTATCTTCTGAAGCGCGTCACTCGGATCAAGACTTATGGGTTATCTCCTACTCTCCTTGTGTTTCCAGGCATGGGTAACAAATAATTTTTATAAAATATTAGTTCTTTATATCTATTTAGTATATACTTTTTATTTAACATATATATATTTCTGATAACAATAAGCGAGCAAAAGTTCCCCGGAGTTCATCCAGCATGCATATTCGTCGAAGTGATGTTGAGATGGTTGAGGTTCAGTTTATCAAACAATGTTAAATATATAACCTACACCTACTCCAGGAAGGGTTTGTCATTATTTTGAACTTAATGACGTAAATGACTGTATTCGAGACTTCTGTTTTACGCCTAGCTCAAAATAACTAAATTTATTTTGCGCTTTAATTTCATGATCTTGTACTCATGCGGCACAGTCAATTTTTTCCTCCATTTCCTAATTTCGATGTCTCCATGAATTGCGTCTCGTTGCGTGGTGTACTCATGAATGTATGCTAATTCTTGTTGAAGTAATTACTGGCAGAAGAAAGACGATGAATTCAGAAAAAACAAATTATTAAAATTATGTAGCGACATCAAGTAAGGAGAAAACATGTTCTGCTTTTATACAGGTGGTGTCTATACATCATTCGCACGGGAAGTACGATTTTCTCATTTTTGTACAGACAAGCTTTTATAGACTTAACATATACTTTACATTCAGCTGATTCAACGGATATGTAAGAAACCTTGTGCAAAACCTTGTAGCTGCAGTGTAGTACGCTGGAGACTACGCAGAAACCAAACTGTACACTAGTGTGGAAATATCTCGTGCATAACCTTGCATGCTGTACAAGGCCGTTGGGGATGCTTATTCACCTCCTCCATCTTCAAATGGAGGAGGTAAATATACAGGAGTTTAATTTAAATTATTAATGAGTATGGATTCTCGGACTTGTACCTTCTAAAGTGCGACACTCAGGTCAAGACTTATGAGTTATCTCTTACTCTCCCTGTGTTTCCAAGCATGGGTAACAAATAACTTTTATAAAGTATTTATTTTTTTACATCTACTTAGTATATATTTTTTATTTAACATATATATATATTCCCGATAACAATAAGCGAGCAAAAGTTTCCCGAAGTTCATCCAGCAAGCATATTCATCGAAGTGATGTTGAGATGGTTGAGGTTCGGTGAACTGTACGTCGACTGTGAGAGGAGTGACAAGAATTGAAACCAACAGTTTATCATCATGACATACAAAGACTGCGACATGGAGATAAAGATATGTTATAATCGGAGTAGAGAAATAACGTAGAAGGAGTAAGAGAGGAGACACTTAACTTTTTCTAGATGTCTCAGACGTCGAAGCAGAGAAGCCGGTCCACGATTCCAAAAAGACGAGTTGTACAAGCTGTAGTTGGAAATATTTGTCTGGAAATATTCGTCACAGATGAGAATTGACGAGGAAATGTATGGGAGTTGACCAAGTCTTATACTCTGAGCCATAATCGTGTCAACTGTGACGACAACATGTCACAGAACACAGAAGGGTGGTTTGGTGGTCACATCAATCATCGTTGGAGCGGAAGTAGCCCGGTTCCATCGCAAACCGCACAAATATAAGACATCAGTAGCCCCCCAGCTAGATTGAAGAAGGCGAGCGAAAGAAGAAGATCTCGGTCCTCACATACAACTGCGATATGATACAACAGAAAAACACAGACGGCAGCGATGCGTTAGAAGAAGTGGAAGAGGAAGAGAAAGCAGCCCCGTCATGAAGTGAGAATTGACAAAACGCAGAAGGGTGTTCTGTCAATTCGTCGATGAGCGGAAGTACCATGCCGTGTGAGAACCTAACTCGATTCCACCGTCAAGAAAGCTGCACCAATACAAGACATTAGTGACCAAGCAGCCCCCGAGCCAGCGATTGAAGAAGGCGAGCGAAAGAAGAAGATCTTGGTCCTCGCACACAGCGAAAAAATATAAAATGACGACAGCGATATGATACAAGAGCAAATGACAGACGGCAGCGATACGTTAGAACAAGTGAAGTGGAGAGCGGCCTCGTCATGAAGCAAGAACGTAGAATTGACAGATCAATAGAAGATCAATAGAAAGACGTTCTGTCAATTCGTCGATGAGCGAAAGTATCATATCGCGTGAGAAAGTAGCCCAATTCCATTGCCAAAAAAGCTGCACCGATATAAGACATCAAGCCAAGTCAGCGAAATGATGATCCCAGCCCTCGCAGACGTCAGCGATACGTTAGATGAAACTGATACAAGAGCAAAAAAACTGAAATGGAAGACAAAAGAGCTCCGCCATTAAGCGGCAATTGGCAGGTTGCAATACGATAGAAGAAGAACATCTCGGCATGAGAACAGCAGCGATACAGAGGTGTGATGAAGCGATGAAGAAGCGAGAGCGATGAAGAAGCGGTGTCGCCTCAAGAACGTACAACCCCAGCTATACATCAATACAATGATACGATACAGCTGCGGAGCGTCAGTCCCGTCATGAAGATACATTGACTCGAAGAAGAGGCCTTTGTGCTAGATACAGCGATAGAAGCCACACACCTCGCCACACATGATCTAACGATGAGAAAGATAGAATGAGCGATACAGCGGCCCGACGTTGCGACGCAGCAACGCAAGATGCGGCCCCGCGATATAGCTCCAGATTTAATGATATAAACGGCCCCGTCACACGCGAATAATATAATTATTCCAAAGACGATCATGATACACGAGCCCGATAGAATTAGCGAGAAAAACCTAAGGCACTTAATTGTCCAATCATTGATTATAGAAAATCTTGTTGTTCCGCTTGTCCTCTACCGCAACATATGAAGTAACATATTTTCATACATTGTTCTTATCAACATGTTAATAAATGAACATGAACATTATTCTGTCAACATGTTAATAAATTACTATGTTGACCAAATAAAAATCTTTAACCAGTTATTGCAATTATACTTTTTACAATCTGTGAATATACATTTCTATTATGGGTTTTTCTGGATGTTTTCACATCTCCACGACAGCTATCACTTAACAACGTTAATATTTAGATATAAATTTGTGTCTTTTTTCAGCTTATATGATTTCCACGTAACTCATATTTGTTTTTCTATAACAGCAATGGAACAGAAGTTCTCCGTAGTTGATATTGCATGCATATTATTCATCTTGGGAATAAACATGTTCTAATTTCCCTGACAATGAGATTGAGTCATTCGCTTACGCGATCTTATAAAATTAGTGCGGATTTATATCATCAACAAAGTGTAGGGATATGCATTTGGGATTAAGACCTGTACAAAATCAAAGACATGTGATGATCTTTTATATAGAATAAAAGTGGGATCATGATCTGATCAATAAGTTAGAAGGGATGAAGCTAGATTATCATATTGTGAGATATTTGTCCGTATATGATATGAAGGTGATCCATATTTAGTTGTAACTTTAGAAATGCTACAAAGAATTAGGTTCCGATATGAAAGAGAGTAAATGTTTAATTTGAGGATTAGTGGTTTGAATCAGATCTATATTAAATTCACCTATGAGAATTGATGGAATGATAGTTAGATTTTTCCTTATTACGGTACCTAACTGTAAAAAAAATTTGAGTAATGAGCATTTGAGGTGATTTGTATAGTGCATTGATATTGATTGCACGACGAGTATGTATATTAAAATTTATAGAAATAATTTCATACTAACATGATCCATAAATACTGAAATAAGATAATTTCATTGTAGACTGATATAATAATAATAAACCTCTACAATTATATGTATGAAGATATTTAAATTTATTAGTATTGATAATATATTGAATGAATTTTGAATCTTCTATCAATGATTCATTCAAAACATCATAGAGTTGCGACTGATGATCTTCTTTAATATCTTCATAATGTTTCGAAAGAGATCTTGTGTTTAGACACTGAATTAACATAAAGATTAACTATGAAGTGTATGGTTGAATATCAAGGACAGAAAATTTCCATTAAGATATTGTATTTAGTCAATGCATTTCATGTTGTACTTTTTTATCAATATTAATATGATGATGTTTGATGGATTGTAACAAATATACATTTTGAGTATTTTTTATTCTTGATAATGCGGTATATGTTAGTCCATGTCGATTGATATGTTTAAAATTAAATTCTAGTTGCTGCATAGTGAGACCTTGCGATATGTGAATAGTTCTTGCTGTTGCTTGTTGAATTGGAAATTGAATTCCTGTAACTTTTATACTTTTATTGAATCTATTGAGTATAAATTGTTGAAAATTGTAAAAAGATATCTAAGAAGGATAGATATAATCTAATGTGAGTATTTTTATATTTAGTAGTTGATTTGAAAATAACATCGCTATTAGTTGTGAGATCATCTTTTATATTATAATTGAAGCATAATTCAATTAACATACTAATTTTTAAATATAAATATTTTATAATCCTCTTGTATCCTTTGGATTATCAAATATTTTAAAATTTGTTGATACATTTATAAGTATATGATCGCTAAACTCGAATGGATATTCAATAATATAAAATATAAAAGCACTATGAATTTTGATATTTTTATTTGTATAAAATAAGTGAAGAATTGAAATTAAATTCAAATTTTGTTTTATGAATATGGAGTTCAGATATTTTAAATCCATCGATGTCTGTTTGTTGATATTGAGTTCATCCTAAGAGACCAACGTTCTTGCAACGCGACAAACTATGACGACCCAACTTCGCCTACAAGCATGATGAACCGGAGTCCCTTCCTCCTTCGGCTTTGCTAAAAGCCAAAAAATTGTCACCCTGCTCTCCTACTTCTGTCGTATTCTCTTTTACTCGGGATTGACGGTTAGCTATGCAAATGCATAGCAATAAGGTGTGGCATGGTGAGTGTTATGCATTTGTTAGAGAATCATGATATTCCCAGAGTAAAATACTGTAGAAATAAAGATAAAAATTTCATTCAGGTATAAGTTACAGAAACTGCAGAATATAAAAACTATATATAAATATAAAATTCAACATTTTATCATTCACAAGATATATCTAAATAGAAGAAGTTTGATATTAACCATTCGGAATATCATGTAATTATATTGTTTGAAAAAGATGGAATACAGTGCAAGACATATAAACCTACTATAATTATATAATATAAACCTCTTAGATAAACTGGTTTTATAATGTTGTGTATAATAAAATAAGATACTTCATATAAATAATTTTTAAATATTTAACTTGTATTGGTTGCATCTCAAACATAGTATGATTTTTTATATAAGAATTTTAGAAAATTGTAAAATTAATTTTCTTATTTTTTGTATAGAATAAAATGGAATCATGTCTGCCCAAACGCTTATGAGAATAAAGAGAGTTGTCGTATTTGGGAAATATTGGAGAAATATTAGTTCATTTTGGTCCAAATGTAATATGTACTTTATAGTTGTTATGAAACTGCGTACTTGGAAGTCACTTCTGGTCGAGAACTCCTGCCGTTCTTGCTGAAGTTCTGTCAGAATTAGCAAGATTTGTTCTCTTTGCCTCTTGCATTCACTCTGATATGAAGCTTGGCTGGTCCTTACAGATTCTTCTCCTGTTCTTCTGATAATTTGTCACTTGTAGGACCGCAGATTCTACATGTTCTCGTACCTTGCGTTGTTTAAACATCCTGACAATACTTTTGAATCCATTGTTGCTGCTTGTATAGAAGACTGCCACTTCTCTGCATATCCATTACAGTTCAGGTTTGTTTGTCATCACTATCCGTCCTTCTCATGAGATGATATCTTTGAGGAGAGAAGTGAGAGCAAGGAGACCGAGCCTGGAGACTTCAATGACGGTTTGCAGGACCGGCACTGATATGGAACATATCATCGTTTTCCTTGTTTTCTGACTTTCTCCATGCACACTGTCTATCAGGAGTCTTCTCTGTGGAGCGTGGAGGTAGTCTCCTCCACTTACATTTCCAAGGGGTAACTTGTATCTACGCGAAACCATATACTGATGTGAAGAAACGTGTAATGTAAACTCCTGGATGGGACAAAAGTAAACTTGTGGGCGGCAAAGTCCGCATAAAGGGGATGTCCAACAAGGGACTCCACACATTCGTGAGAATGGTGGGTTATCGTCTCAAAGATAATCAAGAGGAACACCATAGAGCGAGCATGAAAAACATCACCGACTCCATGATCTCAGATGAGAAAAAGATGTACATGTTGCTTGGAGCGTCTGACACAAAGAACCGGGTGGAGCTAACGTACTTCAACATATTGCAAAGGACATTCCAATTCAACAAGTATAGAAGTCGGCATCCACTACAACAATTTTTTCGCGTTGTCTACGTGTGATGCTTATATCTGATAAATACATGGCGTCTCTCAGGTGGCTTCTCTAGCACAGTATACACAAAAGACGCACGGATGCGCTATGGACTTCTCTTATCTGGCCGGCTGACATCACTCCTGAAGACATCGACGAGATTTTCTTTTTCATAGAGACTCAGCGTTGCGTGCACTGCAACCACAAGTACTAGCAGCCGGAGGACAAATGCGATCCAGAAGAGAGAACAAAATTGGTGTCTGAAGCAGAAAGACCACCTTCGTAGGACCTCGTACTACCGGAGTACGTACCTTTTGTTGGCACCCTGCTACGTTCAACTGAGTCGGACATGTGTTTCTTCATCAAAGTTTAAAATTACTCCCATTGTTGTATAGGCTCACCCTCTTCACACTGTATCACTCTGCAAACTGTACTCCCTATGCACTGGCTATTTCCTATTACGTCTTACCATATCACGAATATCGTGAATAGCACGGGACCATTACGATAAAGATTTCTGGTTGCCTGTACAGGCGAAGTAGTTGCACGATAGCGGGCAGGCAGTGTACTTAAGAAGTCACCTGGCCCTGCTATACGCATCTGTGCAGAAACTTTTGTTCTCTTCCTTCTTCTAATATCTGCTCTATGCAGTATGCTTCTGTATCAAAAAACTGTCCGTCATGCTCGAAATGTGAATATGCATCCGAGCTTGCCTTGTCATACAATGAGCATGCGGCGAAATGATCTTGGAAACGCACTGGCCGCCACCAGAAAATAATCGTTAAATAAACATGAAACAAACCGCCACAGCAGCTACCAACCTGACTCCGGTGAATATATACTTGGGTTGTGAATCCAGATCTAACCTAATTCGTTTCAGGTTTCACAGCCGCTCTGTTTGAGCTCGCCATCAATTAGCCTTCTACTAATAAGGCTAAATACATTACATGACAAAAAATTTCCTTTTTTTCTTGTTTTCATATTCAACATATAAATAATCTTTAACGAATAGCAACAACGCAATGAGATTGAATGTCCAAATCTACAATCTCATTCTGTGTTGCTATGGTTTCTATATTGTATATTCTTTGTATTTGGTTTGGGAATAATAATTTCATTGTGTGATGGTATTTTAACAAATCGTTTACATTCATGAAAGAAAAGAGATAGAATCAACGGCTCTGATTAATGTTTTACTCAAAGCAGAAAATATTATATAATTATAAACTGGAAGGATACATGGAGTGAAAATGTTGAAAGCTATACATCGTAAAGCAAGAAGAGAAGCCATGAGAAACCATAGGAGATGCTCCGAATCTCTGTCAGTCCCGTTTGTCAGTCAGTGGGTTTGCCTAACTGGCATCAGGAGTAACACGTCAGTCTTGAATAGCATGCGGTCAGCTGCCAGCTCTACTACTTAAGACTTGTGCGGTCAGTAAAAGGTATGTTCAAGCAAACTCATCCGGTCGAGAACTCATTCCAGCAAAAAAGGGTAACGTCTGGGACCGATTCAAGCAAGTCTTCGGTACAATGATGTCAGTGGTACTTACTTCAAGCGTAAGTCATTTTCGTTGTAGCTCTAACCGGCGTTTCGTTTTGCTTGACGTAACTGGATGCTTGGGTGAGAGCTACATGTACATGACACCGCAAAAGTACAAAGAAAGTGGTCAAAAAGAACCTCAGAATGTTTTCTTCGTACGGTGAAAGACAGTTATCCACTAGGGGTAGATGTGTCAAACTTAGCTTTTGCGGGGCACGTTCTTTCTCTCTTGTAGGAGTTGATAGGTTCATTGATGCTGTGGAGATACTCTCAACTAGCTTGCAAAGTTTTCTCTAATCCCCTCGACGCATCATGAATTTCGAAATCGCTGACAGTCTCTAGAGATAATAGAAACCTCTGAGGAGATTTTATGCTTCGTGAGGAGATTTGAGGTCACTCTCACGGCGTTCGGTTCTCTTTCTTCGCCTTGTTGTTCTACGAGGAGATTTCGAACCAACGGTGAAGTTTGACACGCCTCCACTAAATCTCGTTATGACTGGTAATTATAGTTGTGAGGGTGTAGAGAAACAGAAATATGGGTCTCACGACACGCAAACGACATCCATTCTTGTAATCCAATGGGACGAGTTTAGTCGCGGAGGCAGTACATATTTGTCGAGATTTCCGCAACCAAGTTAACGACTGTTTCCGTTCCAGTAGTAAATGGTGAGTTTACGAAACTGCTCCGGTCTATTCACCAGAAGTGCGTTTCACAACTCAAATGCGTGTCTCCACAGCAGGAAGCAGGAATGGACGAGCAGCGTAGCAGATCTCTAATGAGATGAGATGCAATTCCTTCTGATCTATCTAGCAAGCTTTGGTAGTTTTTCCAATATATCGAATTCAGACGAAAGCAATGCAGAGATGCAATACTTACATCACTTGGGTATTTGGGATTGTGATATGGAGTAGCCCGTCTTGTCTATCCTACTTCCAACCGTAGAAATCTCAAGCACGAGTGTTATATGTAATGAAATGGCATAACGATCTACTACACCTTTCTCTTCGGACAGACCGCTTCAGATCACACACGACGTTCTCACAGATGTAGTTATATGCCGAGAATGATTCTCTCCACAAAGGGATTAGCACGTCGTCTTTCTGGCGCCATTACAGTCCGCTCCAAGTGTGCTGCCGCATCAGCCGGCGATATTCCACTAGACGTCATGGAGCACTCTATCCGTCGTGTACTCCGTCCCACGCGGGAAGTCCTTACCGCCGCAAAGTTAGGGATACAGACTACTTCCCATCTCTAATCACGAAAACATGTCTGATCGCTGCAGCCATATCCAATCGGCCCGGCACATCTTAACAGAAATACTGTGAGACCTTCATCAGCGTTATGTCAGATAAGCAATGAATGCTTATTCATCCTCGACAAGAATCTTGAGGCCCAAACGTACATCTCATCGAGGATGAAGAAAATGGCTATTTCATGAACGAGTCAACAATATGTGATGTTTGAATTTCGAAGAGTTCCGTGACATTCTAACTTCGACTTACCCAACAGCCCTGAAGTAACCTCAAAATACAACGGCACTGACTTATCAGACCCATCTAACAAAGGGTAACTTTATTGTTTTCTCCTCTCTGCTAACGTTCCTTCGTTTATGTTACAACCTACCAGCTCATTCAAAGTGTTCTTTCTTACAAGTGCACAATGAAGGCAAGTTTGAAACTCGCTCAATCCCTCTGCCATAACAATTTATTCGGACTCACTACACATAGATGGCGGCAGTGCTTCAACATGCTCAACGCCTCCTCTCTCCGGCCTCTCAAAAGTTCTACATATACTACAGCTAAGACAGCTAATGGATTTGCAGGGGCAATAGCAACTGCCTGTGACGCCCATTGCTGGGCCTGTGACAGGTCCCCCTGCATCACATGAACAGCTGCCAAATTCACATACAGCGATGCTCGGGCACGAGAACCTGACATTTTAGAAACGTTCAATGCATCCGGTAAGGTGGTGATGGGGCTGATACTTACCGTCTCATCCCCATCACCACTGGCCTCACTGTTATCACCACTCTTCCACTTCGGACCATCCTCTTCAACAATCGCTGTACTTTGTTCAACTCCTGAACTTTCAACTAAACAAGCGGATAAGTGATCCACAGCTTCCCTTGGACGGTCTAGCAAGCACAAAGCTTCGGCCGCATACATACGAGCCAAAAACTGGCACATCTGTGGACAATCTGGTTGAAAGAGTAGAGTGGTAGCCATCTTGAGCGCTTGCAGGGGGTTCTGAAGACAGAGCTCGACGTAAGCCAAGTCAGTCAAAACACTCTGCCGGATCAATACCTGCTCCTTCTTTTTCTCCTCTTCATAGGCTGCAATTGCTGCTGTGATTGTGCCACTAGTTCCGCTGGTCACCTTGTTCTCTTTTCCATCACCATTCGGACTGACCTGCGAACCTGTTCCACCAGCACCACTACTGGGATTTCCCTTTTTGTCAGTTGTTCCGTTCTTTTGACTCTGGGTACCGATCGAATTTGTCGTTTCTTCTCCTTCTCTACTTTCAGCTGCTTCTGCAGCTACTGCAGCCGCCACTTCCGCTGCTTTCGCCTCACGTTTGTCCAACAGGTGAAGGGCCATATGTAAGCAATGTCTAGCATACGACATCGACAGTTTTTGCTGTCTACCCGGGAGGGAGTTGCTTTCTAAAGTCGAAGTAGTTTTCTCTGAGTTTGCTTCCTCCTCCGATCTGGCTGATTCAAGATCCAAATCTTTAGTACTTGCTGTTGGATTCAAGCTTCCCGCTGGCAAAACCACCCGTCTCCACTTTCCTTCTCCAATAACGGAAACCTTTATGTCCTCCCTCTTGACAGCGACGCTCTCGTTGCTAGGCTCCAGGAGACCTTTCTCAAGAGCTAAAATACAGCACTCCGCAAGACGAAGCCACAGTAAAGGCTGATTATAATACAAGGCTCCTGCTTCTTGGAAGCACGAAGCGGCCAGTACCGGGTTGCCGCAAATGAGTTGCTGAAGGCCTGCATTGTAAAGCATGGCAAGAGATTTGTCCTGTGAGAAAGTGTTGAGTTTCAAGGGAGACTCCTTGATAGTAGCTGCGTTCGCCATCAACGCCTTCCGAAAATAAATAGCAGCTGTTTGATCCTTTCGGAGTTGATGATGTATACAACCAAGATTGGATAAGAACATAGCTGTCCTTCCAACCTCCACTCGACTGCTGCAGGTGGTCAAAAGCTTGATAGCTTTTCTATAGTTTGCTCGAGAGTATTCAAGCTGAGCCTTTAGAAGCAATGCTGTCAAGTGATCCCGCGACAAGTTCAGTGCCGACTTCACCTCCCGTTTTGTTGCTTTCAAATTGCGCGTAAGCATAAGGAGCCGCACTTTGTACAAATGCAGCATCAACTTCAGATCCATGACTGGAGCAGGAAGAACTTTCTCCACGTTTGGCACAGACATTCCACTTGGCAACGGAACAAGAGATGAAGTCCGTACCCCATGCGAACCTTCGACATCCAAACTCAAACTCAGGGCTTCTTCGTCAAGGACTTCTTCTGAGGACGTGCGGGTCAGACCCAATTCTCCACTTGCAACTAGCGAAGACAAGCCATTGCTGCTATCGGTCATGCTCAAACCAGTTCCTACAGTACTTAAGAGTTGTGATTGCGACGAAGGCTGCGACTGGGCAGTACCACCACCTTCTGCCGGCGATAACAGGTACCCAAATGTCTTCTCCATAGTTTGCAAGGCAGCCTGTCAGATTCCAACTATTCAGTACCCCCACTTACTCTTGGAAATTTCCCAATAGGACAAAAGCCCCATGTTTAGAGCATATATGTAAACGTTCCTAAGGTTACGTAGTTTACAAAAGAAAGTCCGTCGTCCACGATAAGACAAGGCCAACCGTTCACCCTCTTTAATTTTCCTCAATCTTGCGATATTAAGGTTCGATGTATAGTCTCTGAGGCCTTCGATTTCTCCAGCTTATTAATGTGAAACCGACAATTATTTACTCTTCTTGCGGAAGTAAAGTAGTTCAAAGGTAGCAATTCACGGAGAAGTATCATCGAAACACCACCCCGGGCACCAAGGGGCTTAGGAGTAGCTTACCGCTGCTTTTGCAGGTTGTCCTGATTCAAGTGTAATGTCCAGCATCAGAAGGCAGACTCGCAAAGCTGCGGCCTGTCGAGATAACAAGAGGAAAAATAGAGATCAAACAGAGCTCTCTTTCTCCACAAATACAGCTAGAAAATCCTCTGAAACCAGAAACAACGTAACCAAAGAAATGTACATCGTTCGTCCTACAAAAGTGTTACAAACAGAACCATCCTAACTCGCTTAATTGAAACGTAATCATGCTTCCGCATACTAAGGACATCATAGACTGACTGAACATATCTTCAATCGTCACACGAGATAACTCGAAACCAGGCCCGACCGATGTGCTTCCACAATATCACCCATAGAACTAACATGTAATATGAAGAACTATCGTTATTCATATTACTAGACGCAGCAATTAAAAGCGTTCATCATTAATATCCTAAGCAACTGAACAAGACCAGAACACCATCTACCACGTGGCTGTCCATCCTCAATGCTGCACTGACTACCCGGTATGGGCACCTTTACACTAAAATCGGCGGCCTACCTCATCAATTGGTTCGATGTTCAAGTACAACGGTTCCAAGACTGCCAAAGCTGCAGCAAACTGTTGCAAATGATACAAAATGACTGCCTGCACATCAAATCCGCAAGTACCCTCTTAACAAGTGTACAACAAATAGAAAGACCTTAGAACTTCAGATGTGGATGAAGCATACTTACCTGAATCTATTATTTCGAATTGTTATTAGCATTATAAAAGTTAATTATCCTTGTCGGATTCATTTCGCAATGCCAAACACCAGCCCTCTGAGAGCGTGTTCAAAGTTGGCCAAGTACATCTAGATGTTAAAAGAGAGTACGACAGAACTTGAATTCCCGTTTTTCTCAAGAAGAAAAATTCAAGTGTAGCTTCTCGGAGATCAGGGGCAGAGCCGTCAATACTCACAGTATTCAAAGTGGGAATAGAAGTATCATAGTCTTCCATGTAAGCGACAGCATCAACTCCCAATCCTGCAGCAGAAGTACCAGACTGTCCTTGTGTACCAGTTGAAGCTGAAGCATTAGACCGTGCCCCAACCGAACTGCTTACGGATGGTGTGCCTAGCCCTTCTAGCTGCTCTTCGGCAGCCCGCGCAAGCTCTTCGCTCCTACCCTAGAGTAACACCGAACAATCTAGACAATCAGCTGATATAGAAGCAAGAACTAAAGTTGCACTCGTACATGAGGGCTACTCCGCGTACTAAAACCACGTACACACATAACTCAGGCACCATCTACCAGTGTGAGTAATCAGGACCGACCTAGAATGAATGGGCGATTAACTTGATGACGTCAGTCTCCTGTTAGGGGCAAGTGCCCGTGCCCCAGATTGCTTTAACAGATGATTCTTGACTATATCATGCGTCATTCAGTAGAGTATTTATGTTGACAGAGGAACAATAATGCTTGTCACCTGCTGGTAACCAGGATATTACTGACTCGTGTGACAAATCCCTATGACGAGAAATGTTTAGGTTCAGCAGACATAGTAAAGTAGAAGAATAACAGAAACCAAGCGAGTGTGAAGAGAGGGAGTAAAACCAAAAGAGAGAAATGGAAAACGACACAAGAAGAAACCAAGAGCAAACATAAAGGTTGGTAGATGAAGGCAAGTTTGAGTGTGAGCATAATGAACTCTACGAACACTCAACAGAAGTCCTGTAACCTCTGAAGATAATATTGCCTCCAATTAGCTTACAACATGACCTACAAATTAACACTGTTCGCCACGATCCTTGAAATGCCTAGCCCCGACCCTCATCGCTATCAGTTTCGGTGAGATTTCCAGCAGTGATAGAATCACAATACCGTGCTCAAGTCTTGTCATGAGTAGGGGGTGTACCAACAATGTACTCAAATTGAACATTTGATAGCACTGAATCCGAGACAAAATGGTCTTCTCGTAGGTTTACAAGGTCAACCTGGTAGTTGATGTATTAAACCCTTCCAAACAACCACGCTAACTCAAAAACCTACACTTTGGCATCGCTCTACTGAAACAGATGTCATCGCTATGAACACAACGTGCTGAGTTCATAACTTTGAGAATGCAGAACGTTCAACCGATAGATTTGATGTCGTCAAAACAGCAGTTAGAATTAGTCATCAGATAACCTGCATAACAAGTTCCTCACAGTAACTGCGAGCACCTTAACCTCATTCTCAGGAGTTTTGTAATGTGGTTAAAAACGTCTTCCGGTGAGAAGGGGAGTGACCAACTAATAAAGCTCTTCAAGAGACATAATAGGGTTGTTGGAGAGCTAGCATTTCTAGCTCCAACAAAAGAATATCTTCAAACAAGGGCATATTCAGCCAAACTTCAGAGTTGATTTCTCACAGAGTCAAAAGGAAACCAAAGGCAGGTACCGATCACCAACCTTGACTTTGGCCAGCACATCGAGTAGCTTCTGAGGATCTGTGCAGCCATCTCGGTAGTACTCCGCGACCGCAATGTTATGCAGCACCTGCAATGAAACACGCGAGCACATGCTGAATCTAAGAAATAGAGCCGAATCGGAAATTTGCGGTCGTAGGGCAAGATAGGTTCTACCGCATCAAGTCAACGTCGCTTCAACGCAATGAAAAATGTACCATAACTGGCCATTCATTACGAGAACGGATTCGTCGAATGTCACTACGGTTTATTCTGCTTCGCACCAACGAGTGCACGCAGAGCAACATAACATGGAAATATGCAAACCCCACGACTGCAAGAGACATGAGTTCAACAGGAAGGAACAATCCAAGGGACCTTCGGATCGTCTTCTTTCTTCTGGAGTAGCTGATGCAGTATGGCTAAACACTCCGAGTACCGCTGCGCTTGAAAGAGCCGTGCGGCATCCTTGGCCTGCCCAGCCACGGGCGACGAAGAAAGTGGCCGCACTTCATCCTGCTGCTGCGGTTGTTGTTGCTGTTGTTGGGACAAGCTAGCGCTTCCCGCGCTGCTCGTCGCATCGCTTGCCTCCATCGCCAACTCAAAGTCGCAATATCTCTTCCTCTCGCTCGCTCGGATGGATTCAAAACGTCCCTCTCTCCTTCCCTAACTATAACATACCTACCGATCGCACCGCACAGCAGGACGACGGGAAGAATGCGCCAACTGAAGCTCTTTGCACACACGACTTCTTCGTCATCGAGTAAAGTAAAGTACACTACCCTCGTCCTCGAAACAGCACTGATTTCTCCCCATCTTCCTCGCTCCGTCTCTCCCTCCGTCACGTCGTCATTTCTTGCGATGCATGTTCTGAATTGGACGTCGTACATGCCTGGCGCAGTCCCACGTAATTTCCATCAACCTCCATCTCACGACTCCCAACTGCGGCCTGGTTTGTCTCGTGCAGTCTGACTCTGTTCCAGTGGGGAGGTTGGTTTGAAGGCAGATTGGCGGCACCGCCATCTTTTCTTGGTAGCTGGGGCGGTCGCTGCGTTCCCTACCCGGCAACACCGAGGCGTTCAAGACTAGAGAGGAATTGAACTCACCCAAAAGCTTCTAAGTTTCTCCCTTCGTTCTTACAAGACCCTCGTAGCTTGTTGGCCAGTTTGCTGGTTGATTGAATTAAATAAAATATCAAGTTTCATAAAATTTGATATTTTTTTAATACATTTTTATGAATGCATGAAACTGAATTGTTGAATTGAATGGTATGAATTTTTCGTTATGGATGTTTTTAGATTGATGATTATTTATTTAAAAGGTTCATTAGTGTGTATTTTGTGTTGATATGGTATATAAATATATTCAGTTTATTTGTTTGTTTATTAATTTAATTATTTATCTATCTATCTATATACCTATATATTTACTTTTAACGTATCCGTAGCAGGTAAAGTTTATAATACCCGGCGCTGAAATCTACCTACCGATTGTGTACATTGCATAACCAAGCAGATTTGACATATCGAGTAATTAAAATTTTAATCTTTAAATATAACTTTTTTTGATAATCAACGATGATTTCACTATGATGAGTGAATGATGTCGCGTCCCTCATTCTCAAGATGGGCGCAGACGCGAACACCAGAACTCTAGCGGACTTGCGCTAGGTTGTGAACGCTGCGAGTAGGACTTAACGGCTTGGCCGAGAAGTCGGGATCAGATGAACCCTAAGTGGTTCTCTGAACCAAGGTTGGAACCTTGGGTTAGGACATAAGGGCCTATCCCAAGAGGACCCCTGACAAACCTGACCTAAGAGGGCGAGTCTGCGAACGGACCGAAACATGAGTCTGAGACATAGGTCTGAGAGACGTGGATCCGAGACGTGGGACCGAGACGCAGACGAACCATAGGGTTCAAGGCTGGGTCTAGACCACAGGTTTCCGAAAATGACTAAGTGTTGGAGCTCCAGGGACGTTTTAGATCGTGGACAAAGCTCCACGTAAGATCTCGAGGCGAGTAAGGTATCATTGGAAAGATCTCGTCGAGAGCTTTCCAGTGATATATAACACTCCTCGGTCTGACCTTTGAGCTGGAAGTTATGGCCGAACCACAATCATGTTGTGATATAATTTTCAAGGACCAAAGAGGAGGGCGGGGCCGCCGATCCCCAGAAGTATATATGAGGGGGGCTCGATGCCTGGGTGGGCCAGGACGAGTCACCCGACCTCAGGGTTCGGCGGGCGGACTCTGGGGGCATGAGATGATGGCTGGGCCGCTTCCAAGGCACGTTCCGATCCGGACTTGGACGTCTAGACTTAGGAACACTGTAAGGGCTGGGGCAAGACTAGGGAACGAGTCGGCGGGTTAGACTACCGTTCGGGAGCTTAGACCTAGACGGACATCACAGGCGGTTGGGCCGCTAGGTGTGCTGGAGGCGCCGTTTAGGACCCTGGACTTTATGGGAAGTCCGCCCCAAGTCATCTTGTGACTTGCTCATGTTTGGGACCGACCTAGGCGGGTCTAGGTCGAGACTTAGGAACTGCTGAGCTTGATGAATAAAGAGACGTTCCGGCTCCGGTCCGGACCAAACTGAGATAAGGTAAGTGGTGCATGGACGCTAACTTGTGATTGTGTTTGCAGGTTAGCGGTGTAAAGTTTGTGACCTACTGAGTTAGAGCTTCCGCTGACGCAACAAGGCGGTAGGTGCGCGAAAAGTGGTATCAGAGCCGACGCTTCGGTGGCGAGAACTTGAGGTAGCGGCTGAAGGCTGGACGCCTGAGGAGGGACGCGAGACACGAAGTGGATCAACGTTTCTAGGTGAACACTTGGAGCGATGGCGGACGTAGGGTAGAGTTCCAAGAGGAAGTCCAAGAGACGAGCGGCGGCTGACACCGGGACCAGATCGACTCGAGCTAGCCCCGAGGCACAGTCAGGGGACGACAACCGACAACCTTCGTCCCAACGTCAAGGAAGCCCAGTTCCAGCTGCGGCACCGCTGCAGCAAGATGGAGTCTTGCCAACGATGCCCAACGATGCAAGCGCGGGAAGTCAAGGAGCCTTGTATGCGAAACTCATCAAGATGATGAATACCATGCAAGAAGGTATGGTCTCTAGGGATAAACGTATCGCTGAACTTGAGATAGGCCAAGGAAGTTCCTCGTCTACCAGGAAGCTTTGTAAGATGAATTTGCCAACTCCGTTTACAGGTATAGGACGGGCTCGCAAAGTTAAGGATTTCTTAACTGAGTTGGACCTATACTTTGAAGCGCATCAGGCTCAGGAGTCAGACAAAGTGAGAGCGGCGATTACGTTCCTGAAGGATCATGCGCTCCTCTGGTGGACTGCATACATGGATGAACATACCTTGACCATCTCGGCGCTTGGTTGGAAGGAGTTCAAGGAGTTGCTCGCAAGACAATTCACTCCAGAATATCAAAGGATTCGGGATGGTGTTGAGTTAGTTCGGCTGAAGCAGACAGGGACCTTAAGTGCTTATGTGCACGAGTTCAGTGCTAAGCTGGATTCGTTCTCCAAGTGGACTGAGGAGACCAAAATATGTATATTTATCGGGGGACTCAAGTCGAGCTCGGAGAAGGCTCTCTTTTGGATGCCGGAGCTACATGCGACAAGTGCCGAACTTTTGAACTTAGAGGAGCGAATTGGAGACGACGAAGTCCAGCAACAGAAAACCTTTGATCCACGCAGCACGGACAAGTTCCAGAAGAAGAACAAGGGCTTCAAGCGACAATGGGATGGGGGTGAGAAGGATCGGAAGGATTCTTCTGTCCCGGCAGCAAAGCGGCAGCAAACAAGAGTAAAACCTAAGGGGCAGACACCTCAGAAGGGCAATGGCGCAAAGTTTACTTGCTACAACTGTGGCGAGGCGGGCCATATTGCTAAGGGGTGCACGAAACCTAAGGTTAATAACTGTAGCATGAATGCATTTGTTGCAAAGGACTTGTTGGAGGGCCAGATGACTGTGACCTTGAGAACCACGAAGAAGACGCCGGGATTGATGTTTCTACAAGCCAAGGTTGCTAACCGTGATGTTACTTTTCTTGTGGACACATGAGCGACTCACTCCTTCATAAGTCCAAAGTTGGTGAAGAAGTTGGGCTTTTCTACCTCCAAGACAGACAAGCCTATTCAGGTGCGCTTTGCCAAGGGCAAGACGTACCAAACTTCTGAAGTAGCCTTGGACGTACGATTTGCGTGTGGGAAGTTGGAGTTCACAGAGAATTTCATGGTGTGCGAGATGGATGATATCCATGCAGTTTTGGGGAACATTTTCTTAGATAGGTTCGACATGGAACTTAGGCGGAGACCTTTGAGGTTGAACGTCAGAGTTAAAGGGCGGAAGCTGGGAGTGAGGCTGATCCGGAAGCGCGGAAAATTGACGACTTTGCGGTGAATTTGATCAAGGGCAAACAGATGGACTTCAACGACGGGGTCATGTGTTTGATGCGGGTTGCAGATTTGATGGCGGGTGACAGACAAGAGGAAACATCAGGAGACGCGACTAAACTTCCGGAGGTGCTTCGCGAAGTGATTAAGGAGTTTGAGGATGTCTTGACGGATGAGTTACCTCCAAGGCGGGTGGTGGATCACAAGATCGAAGTCTTGCCAGGATCGGAACCACCTTCCAAAGCCCCTTACCGACTCAATCAGGTGGAACTCCTTGAGTTGAAAAGACAACTCGGCGAGCTATTAGCGCGGGGATATATTCTAACCAGCAAGTCATCTTATGGAGCCCCAGTTCTTTTTGCAAAGAAGAAGGATGGGAAGTTACGACTCTGCGTAGATTATCGTGCACTCAATAAGGTGACGGTGAAGAATAATTATCCTTTGCCAAGGATAGACTACCTCTTTGATAGGTTAGCGGGCGCAAAGTACTTCAGCAGGATAGACTTGAAGTCAGGATATTACCAGATCCGGATAGCTGACCCAGATGTTGAGAAAACCGCTTGTCAAATCCGATACGGATCGTTTGAATACGTGGTGATGCCATTTGGACTCTGCAACGCCTCTTCGACGTTCACTACATTGATGAACACAATTTTTCGCGAGGAGATGGATGAGTTTGTCATCGTTTACATCGACGACATCTTGATCTACTCCAAAACCTTGGAGTCGCACGCGGAGCAGCTAAAGGTGGTGTTGACGAAGCTGCGGGAGCATAAGCTGTTTGCCAACATTGACAAGAGTGAGTTTGGTTTGGAACGCATTAACTTCTTGGGACATGTCATTAGTGCAAAAGGAGTCGACACGGATATGTAGAAGGTGGACGCGATTGTGACTTGAGAGCCTCCGGCTACAGTAAAGGGGATGCGGCAATTCTTAAGATTGGCGCAGTTCTATCGCAAGTATGTGAAGAAGTTTTCAAAGATCGCGAAGCCGTTAACGGATTGGACGGGCAAAGACGCACAGGTAAGTTGGACCAAGGAGGTGGATGATGCGTTTCAGACGATCAAAGCTATTTTGTCAAAGACGCCAGTTTTGAAGCTGCCGGAGTTCGACAAATCATTCGAGGTGCACACGGACGCGAGCGACTATGCGATTGACGGAGTGTTGGTGCAGGATGGAAAACATGTAGCGTACGAAAGCAAGAAGCTATCTGGGACAGAGAGTCGATGGCCGACTCACGAGAAGGAACTGTTTGCGGTGGTTCATTGCTTGAGGAAATGGCGGCATTACTTGGGACTTCACAAAACCCAAGTGTACACTGACAACATTTCGCTCAAGTACTTTGAGACACAAGATCGGGTGACGCCAAAGCAACTACGGTGGCATGATACCTTGGCGTTCATGAACATGGAATTAATCCACAAAGCGGGAAAGGACAATGTGGTTCCTGACGCCTTGAGTCGCAAGGAGGAATATCTTTCATCGTCAACACAGATTTTACGAGCAATGTATCCTAAGGAGTCAGACTTGGAGGGGCGAATACGTGAAGGTTACATGGGCGATGACCAAGCGAAGGAGTACCTGGAACAACTCAAGCGAGGAGTGAAGTTGCAGAACATGCAGCTAAGACATGGTTTACTCATGTTCAAGCAAAGTCGGGTTTATGTGGGACAAGGAAAACTTAGGACCAAGTTGTTAAAAGAATGCCACGATGCGCCCTTATCATACCATAAAGGCGAAAAGTCCACCTTAGCAGTGATAGCTAAAGAGTTTTATTGGCCCCACATGAAAGACGATGTTGCCCACTTTGTGAAGACATGTGTAACCTGTCAAGCGAACCGCGTTTCTTATGAGAAGAAGCAAGATTGCTTCATCCTCTGCCGATTCCAGCCAGACCTTGGGAAAACATTAGCATGGACTTCATTACCTCTCTGCTTGACTCGAATGGATACAATGCGATATTTGTGATAGTTGATCGGTTTAGCAAACTAGTGAAGTTTGCTCCGACTTTGGACACTGCAACAGCATTCACGACTTCTCGGTTGTTCTTGGATACTTGGTGGCGTTCACATGGATTACCTCGGAGTATCATTTCAGATAGAGACTCTAAGTTCACAAGTGTCTTTTGGAAACATTTATTCCAAAAATTGGGGACTAAGTTAAAATTTAATACCGCCTTTCATCCGAAAACGGCAAACGGAACGAGATGGGCAAACGGAACGAGTTAACTCGGTTCTGAATCAATACTTGAGGAATTATGTGAACACGGACCAAAGTGATTGGACGGAGTGGCTCAGTCTTGCGGAGTATTGCTACAATTCCACGAAGCATTCGGCAACCGACGAATCGCCTTTCTTGCTGGCTTATGGACGTGAGCCAGAAGGGCCTCTTGACTTGACTCTTGCAGGGAGTTCTACATCGGCACGACCAAGAACACGGCAAACATCAGTTGAAGAGTTAGTGGCGGCAATGCAGCGGCGCGAGGAGCAAGTAAAGAAGAACCTCGAGAAAGCGCAGCAACAATACACGAAGCAGGTAAACAAACATCGGCGGCAAGTGAAGTTTCAAGTGGGCGAAGAAGTATGGTTAAGTACGAAAAACTTCACACTTCCGAAGGAAATATCGGCAAAGTTTTCGTCGAAGTTCGTGAGACCTTTTGTCATTGTCAAAAATCCGCATGAAGATGCTTATACATTAGACCTTCCTCGCGAGTGGCAGTTGCATCCGACTTTCCATGTTTCTTTATTAAAGAAACACTTCAAGGATGATTTGCGACTGGAGCGCAAACAGGTTCTTAGGCCTCAACCTGATGTCGTGCAAGGCGAAGCAGAATATGAGGTGGAGTCCATTTTGCGATCTCGACGTAAATCAAACCGGATGGAGTACTTGGTCAAATGGCGTGGTTACCATTTGAAGGAAGCAACTTGGGTGCCAGAGGAAGATCTCGCACATGCAAGCGAAGTATTGGACCTATTCAAACAAAGACAAGGACAACAATGGTGTTAGCAAGATGAGGACATCTCCTTCCAGCGAGGGGTGAAGAAACGACGAACCATACGAGTAGCAACTTGAGACGATTTGGGACCGATGGACTTTGTAGCTTTGACTTGTGTTTGGAAATAAAGATTTTGTTTCTTGAAATGACTAGTTCTGATCAGATGCCTAGGATGTTGTCAAGAGGAGGAACGAAGCACACTCAAAGGAAGCGAGCTGGTTTGGATAAGCATCTAAATCAAGACTAAGTCTTGATGTCAAGACTTAGGTTTGCCGTAGCGTTGGCAAAGCAAGTATGAAATTTCATACTTGTCTTGGGGCTTGGGGTGATCTTGCTTTACGGTTTTCTAACTGCAAAGTAAACTTAGTCGCGCGTCTAAGTCAAATCAGATTGCGACCGGAAAGTGAGTTTCGGGGGACCTTGTAAGTAGGTGTGAATACTTATAGTTAGCAAGTTAGAGTCTTAAGTATAATGTTTAGGAATTGTCAACTAGTTTTGTTTAGGGTAAGCCAAAAAGGTAAGGTTTTTCCCGAGACTAGTTGAAATTTTCTAAGTGTTCTAGCGACAACTTAAGACTCAAGCCAAGAATGGAATTGCGGGTTAGCTACCAGAACGCAATTCTGACGCCAAGGGGTTGGCTACCCATTTTAAACTTGGTGTTAACTTAAAGGATCATTGTTGATGAGGGCATCAACCTCCAAAGTGGGGGTGAGTGTCGCGATCCTCATTCTCAAGATCGAGCGTAGACGCGAACAACAGAACTCTAGCGGACTTGCGCTAGGTTGTGAACGCTGCGATTAGGATTTAACGGCTTGGCCGAGAAGTCGGGATCAGATGAACCCTAAGTGGTTCTCTGAACCAAGGTTGGAACCTTGGGTTATGACATAAGGGCCTACCCCAAGAGGAACCCGGACAAACGCTGACCTAAGGGGGCGAGTCTGGGAACGGACCGAAACATGAGTCTGAGACATAGGTCTGAGACGTGGGTCTGAGACGTGGGACCGAGACGTGAGTCCGAGACCTAGACGAACCACAGGGTTCGAGTCTGGGTCTGGACCACAGGTTTCCGAAAAATGACTAAGTGTTGGAGCTCCATGGACGTTTTAGGTCGTGGACGGAGCTCCACGTAAGATCTCGAGGCGAGTGAGGTATCATTGGAAAGATCTCGTCGAGAGCTTTCCAGTGATATATAACACTCCTCGATCTGACCTCCGAGCTGGAAGTTATGACCGAACCACAATCAGGTTGTGGTATAATTTTCAGGGACCAAAGAGGAGGACGGGGCCGCCGATCCCCATAAGTATATATGAGGGGGGCTCGATGCCTGGGTGGGCCAGGACGAGTCATCCGACCCCAGGGTTCGGCGGGGGGCATGAGGTGATGGCTGGGCCGGTTCCAAGACACGTTCCGATCCGGACTTGGACGTCTAGACTTAGGAACGCTGTAAGGGCTAGGGCAAGACTAGGGAACGAGTCAGCGGGTTAGACCACCGTTCGGGAGCCTAAACCCAGACGGACATCATGGACGGTTGGGCCGCTAGGTGTGCTGGAGGCACCGTTTAAGACCCTGGACTTTATGGGAAGTCCGTCCCAAGTCATCTTGTGACTTGCTCATGTTTGGGACCGACCTAGGCGGGTCTAGGTCGGGACTTAGGAACTGCTGAGCTTGATGAATAGGGAGACGGTCCGGCTCCGGTCCGGACTAAACTGAGATAAGATAAGTGGTGCATGGACGCTAACTTGTGATTGTGTTTGCAGGTTAGCGGTGTAAAGTTTGCGACCTACTGAGTTAGAGTTTCCGCTGGCGCAACAAGGCGGTAGGTGCGCGAAAATGATCACCATTGATCTTGCCATACCATATACCATACACGATGTTCAGGTACGTTATATTATCATTTATATATATATATATATAATAGTGAACACATTTTATTGGGCTTATTCACTCGATCTGAGTGAACTTTACTCTAAATTTGAAAATTAGAGATTGAGGTACGACATACCTAAGAACGTAAGGTAAATTGGAAAATACATCTCCGGGGTATATAATCTCCCCCCTTTATTAGAAGAATTACAACTTTGCCTCTTTTATTCACTTCCAAAAATGGGATTTCTGCCTATCATATGGGTCTTGCATATGGGTTCATGTTGGACATGGTGGAATCTTAACATAATCTATCGGACTTTCCAAATTAAATGCAAAATTAACCAGAAAACCTCTTTTCGCGGGTTCGTATTCAGAGAGACAAAAATCGAAACATTTTGAACAAAAAGTGCTTTTGACTATAAACCTCTCACAAGAGAATGAAATCAGTGAAATAAATACTTAAAGCAAAATTCTAACAAGCTTCACTTTTTGTAATTCACTTGAAAAGAAAATGAGTAGCAATGGTTGAGAAATGAAAGGATGAACTTTTCACGGTTCATTGGAACAAAAGATTATTTCTTTCTCTGCTTTTATACCCAAACCAAGGGTGTAAACAAACAGGTATATATATTTTGGTTATAAAATATTGTATTTCAATTTTAGATAAATAATGGCTATAGAAATTAGCACAATTCTTTCCCAAAAAAGACATAGAAAACCAATACTCGACCCAAACACGCGTAGTTTGTCTGGGGTGCAACTTAACCTACAACCTAGTTTATTTTAACAGAGGACTAGCTTATCTCTCATACGCTTGTTCACGTTACAAAACTGTTCACATCATGAAAACAAGTTAAATAATATAATTACACACAAACAACTTTGTACACTGTTTTTTGTTTGTTTTGTATGTATAAAAAAACGGACTTTTGATTCCAAATGAACAAAACCTCCTAAAGCTCTCTCTTCTTTACGTGATGTTCATCTTCCATAGAAATGGGTGCTTGAACAATGAGTTGCTTGTGGTAGGACGCACGTTATCAAAAGTCCTATTATTTGTGGACTGAAAAGATCAAAAAGGTCAAATTTAAATTCTTTTGCTTGGAAATACACCTATATAAAGTTATTAGTAATCTATAACATACAAGTTTTGTTCAGCATGTTGCAATTTCTTGCTTGGTAATAAAGAAGCCTGCTGCTTCTTCTAGGTAAAAGAATAACAAGTTCTTCACTGTAAACAGGTTCTTGTAGGTACAAAAGATTATGAATTTAGAGCAATTGGACACAAATGGTGAAGTCAGATTGTGAGAAAAATAACAAACTTAATGTCATCAATATTTTCATAGAGAACTACAACTTTTAAAACATGAGAATCATATTGCATGTTTGAAATTCCATTTTTAGAATATGGATAGTTATAGTCGAAGTAGTAATCTAAAATGGTTTAGTAAAGTTATTTTACCTCAATTCGTTTTGCATTCGTCAAGAAGAAAATATTTTGCTCTGAAATTTACATTTCTAACACTTGTTTCGCTATTGTAGGTACAATGGACTTGAACAAATTGTGCAATAAGATCGTGGAAGATAAACATAGTTTACGCATTCATCAATATTTCTAGTGAAAACTAATTTGAAATGATAAATCATTATTCTTTTATAAGCTCCCTTTTGTATAGTATGTGAGCGTTCTTAATTCTCATAAAACACAACAAAGTTCTTGAAACATGCCTTGTATTCTTCTTGGTGCATGTTATTTCGGAAACACAGTCTTATCAATCTTTAACATGTTATAAATTACAAGAAAAAAATGTATCTCTTGATCATTTACCAGGTGAACTTAAACAAAGAGATTTCTAAAGAAAGACGACTCACATTGTGGCAACTGCGAACGACTGGTCACTAAACGCCAAACTCCATCAAGGAGTTTGGCTGATGAATGTCAGTCTTGATTGACATGCAGGGTTCTAGCTGGACCTTGTGCAAACCAACGTACTACTGAAGGGTAATGCCTTTCAGTTGTTATTTTCTTCTCGTGTAAAATATATTTATTTAACAGGCTGGGTAATTAACGTGCATTGGTACAAAGTGTTGATCATATACAAGTCCTAAACTACTCTAATCTTCATCGTTTTGCACTTCGACTCATCTCCATAGTTTTGTTAGCATTTCTTCTGTTTACGAAGGGAACTTTTCCAGTATATGATTACTACAAGATAAAGATGTCTGTTTGATCCGTAGAAGAGAGTAGGATGAAACAACTTTGATTTTGTTCATTGACTTGATATTGATAATAATATTATCCTTTGACACGGATACAAAAACACATGATTTTAAGGTTTCGGAGGTCTTCTCAGAGATCATTGACGGAGTGAGGGGTCTCGTTGGAAAGCTCTCGAGCACGGCTACAATCTGGAGGTAAATTTCGATCGATTTGGAGTTATGATCGTTCAAAGTCAGGGGGTCGAATTAATATCTTGAGTCACGTTTCTGAGTATTTCAAGCGATTGAGAGATGATCTTTCGAAGCTGTTAAAGGGATTGGGTAGTTGACACCGTGTCGGTTGAACTGATGTAAAATAGTCCTACATTAGGGTTGAATTTGATCTCGAAATGGTTGATTGAAGTTGGATGTGACAGTTGAGAGACACAAGTAAAGTCATTTTTCTTAGATTCAAGATTTGAGTTGTTCCATGAGCATGGGATCGAATATATGAGTGAAACTTTCCAGGATTGGAGTGTGCCATATCAGCTTGCTCCATGTGAAATTTCAGCTCATTTGGATAAGTGAAGGTGTTAAAGTCGTGGATTTTAGCCACCGGGGTCTGTAAAGCTCATAAGTTAGCACACACGAATGGCTTGGTCCATTTCGGGCAATTGGTTTGAGGTCTTGACCTGAAATTTCAGAGAGTAGTAGTGAAAGGTAAGAGAGAATTTCTTGTGAAGTTTGAGCTCAATTGGAAGTTCGAATTGGCAGCAACGCGTCGCTGAAGTTCAGTTACAGCGTGACGAGAGGAATAAGAAGAGAGATTTCGTCTAAATCTCTTGGTTGGCTTTGAACAAATGACTTGAGGATGGAAGTGGGACTTCTTGGAGGTGCTACAAGGGCGACAAGGAAGCTATATTGTGAAATTAGTACAGAGATCATAATCAGTCAAGGCGCCACACCTTGATGAAGTAACTGATTAAAAATCCCTAACTACGAGATATCGTTATCTTTGATATCACGCTCCGAGCTCTTTGGTTGTTTGTTGCCTATATGCCTTACATCGTTGGGAAGCTTGTATAGTAGACTATTTTTTGTTCTGGATTTCTTTCTGAATGAAGCTCGTATCGACGGACAGTAGAAGGTTAGAGTTGAGCATTTAGGTAGTTTGGTCGAGGAGAAATAGTGAAGAAGGTATTGATAAAAGATTGTTTGAAAATGCTTTGTGATCTAAAGCACACATTTATCGTGTATGACTTCTTCTAATACGTAGACTAAGATGAACTCCAAGTCGTGTTTTGTGATGCACATGTGTTACACTTGCGGTCATGTTAGATCAATAATAACCAAGACAAAGATTAGATATTGAGAGCATAAGTATTTCATAGAGTAGGTCCTAGGTCCCGTTGTATCACTCTATAGCTAGATACCAAGTGTACTCTCATATCAAACTTCATATCCTACGACAACATTCAAGAAGGTCAAAGTTCATGTTACTCGTAGTTTACATGACTCGAAAGTATTGTTTGACTTTAGGATCCCAATTCCTTGTAACACATTTTTGGTTGTCATGCAAAACTCTTCAAATAGGACGACAGCCTGCATAGTGGTCTATCACATTCACTATGTTTATTGTCAACAACCAAGGACAAGTGTCATTCCTGCATGAACATATGAAAACGTTTTGTGATGTACACAACATGCTCATGTTGCAAAATGGACATCATTGAAAAAGAAGCTCTTACTTTTTTGCTACCGCTTTGCAACAAGTTCATATCCAAGATTTTAGCTTGTAAGTCATATCAGAGGCTTGCAGCTCATGGTACCTCAAGAGATGAGATCGTTGTGTTACTTGAGAGAACTGAGTCAACAGTAGTTGAGCTGCAACTCTGTTGCAAAGTTCATCCTTCGAACCTGTGAGTGGTTGTCCTCGTAAACGTAACAATTCTCTGAGCATGCATAAGATGAACAACGTAATGTCTTGAATGTTCTTCGCTACATCTCTGCTCGTTTCTATAATCACTTTTCTTCTATCTTGCAACTTCTCCTTGAATTTGACCATAATGTTTTTATATTTATGCCATAAGTCCTTCTGTGACAGTGTGCCATAGTTGACCAGGAACGTTGGTTGTAGCATTATAGTCAAAAATCACCTCTGCTATTCGTATACCATAACACAACAACCTTTCAATATCGTGTGTGATCACAGCAGTCCTTATTCTTCACAAATTTTCCACCTCAACACGAGTAAGAGTAATAATCTCTACTACCTTGTCATTTGTGATGTTTATGAAGGGAACAAATGATAACTTGAACGTAAGCTACAAAACCTGTAGTTGACGTTGTAAGAGTATGATATGTCTACCTAGGAAGCGTTGGGTTTCTAGATGTGATTGTTTACTCAAGAGGTAGGCTTCATGTTATAACTTGGCACTAGAAGCACTTACTCATGTCTGTTGGGTCCTCTAATATGTTCAGAAAGTGAAAATCATGTCTAACAAGTAGTAATAAGATCAGACGATGAACTTTAACACTCAATAATGAGAAATATATGATAGTTTAGACTTCAAACTTCTCTACATGTAAAGGAGACCTACCGAACACACATATAAAACTTCAGCCTGAGATATCAGCAAAACGTTCTTACAAATGAAATTACAATAACTGGCACCCAGATGACTACTTCGGCACAGAACAGAAAATTGGATAAATAGCTTTGCTCAATCTTACAGGATTTGTAGTCTATAATATGCTGAAGAAGCTTGTAAAATTTGACTCGCTAGTTGTACACAATTCTCCAGATCTCGAGCTTGGAAGTTGTTGCTCTAGATTGAGAGCTTTTTAAACCCCTTTCTACTTGAGAGATCGCCCCTATTTATTCACTCATTCAAATGACATGAAACTTTTTGACAACCGTAGCCCTACTGACAGGAACGCAACCACGAATGTTTAAAACGATTATTTGTATTCTGCTGCAAATGAATCCAAAAACCCCCAAAATCAACAATTGTGATGTAACTCTAGACTAATCCGAATTTCAAACTGGCATAACTCTATCTTTATTGTTCCAAATTGATCAGAATTTGAACTGACATTGATTGACATGACGAGCTCTCTTGCCCTATGCTCTCATATCTTCAAATACCCGTACCAAAAGCTCAAACTGCCCTTAAGACCCATGCTTCCAAGTTTAAAGTTTCAAAAAGAACAAAATAGAACAATGGTAGTTCATAGCTACACTTCCCTGTCCTTTTGTGTCCCAATCCACGTGGCAATTTAACTTCACATATAGACAGAAATTATACAAATAACTGGTATCAACGTAAATCTTAAACTTCATGCAAAGATATGTAAAGTGACATGTAACTCTAAAAGATAACTTAAACAAGCTAGAAAACATGCATGGAAGACATGTAAGCACAACCCATGAGCGTAAACGTGTGTACATGTCATCCATGCATGTTTTCTAGCTTGTTTAAGTTACATGTCTTTTAAAGTTTACATTGGTACTTTAGATGCTTGACATGTAACCTAGGTGTGAAGTTAAGTTGCCAATTGGATTGAGGCACAAAAGGACATGGAAGTGAAGCTATAAATTCTCATTGGTCCATTTTATATTTTTGTAAAATTCTAAACTTGGAAGCATGGATCTTAAGTATAGTTTGAGCTTTTGGTAACGGCATTCGAAGGTATGAGGGCATAAGGTGAGAGAGCTAGTCGTGTCAGTAAGTGTCAATTCAAATTTCGATCGATTTGGAGCAATAAAAAGAGAGTTATGTCAATTTGAAATTTAGATTAGTCTAGAATTACATCACAATTGTTAATTTGAGGTTTTGGGTGTCATTTGCAGCAGAATATAGATAGTCGCTACAAACATTCTTCGTGGTTGCGTTCACTATCAGTAGGCTATGACTGTCAAAAAAGTTTCATGTCATTTGAGCGGGTGAATAAATCAGAGCGATCTCTGAAGCAAAGAGGGTCTAAAATGCTCTCAATCTAGAGTAGCAACTTCCAAGCTCGAGATCTAGACAACCGTGTACAGCCAACAAGTCAAATTTCACAAAGTTATTCAGCATATTGTAGACTACAAATCTTGTAAGATTGAGCAAAAGTTATTTATTAAGTTTTCTGTTCTAGGTCGAAGTAGCCATCTAGATGTTAGAAATAACTGTAATTTATTTAGTAAGAACATTTTTATCCATATCTCAGTGCTCAAAGTCGATCATTCAGATCTAAAGTCAAAATAAATTTAAAATAACTTAAAAAAATTCAATTTAATTATTTATTATTATGTCATGTAATAGTATTGCAGAAAAACAAGTTGCAAAACCTGATCCGATATATCGAAATCGATTAGTTAATATGTTAGTTAATCATATTTTAAAAAATGGAAAATAATCATTAGCTTATCAAATTCTTTATAAAGCTATGAAAAATATAAAACAAAAAACGTTCTTTTTGGTTCTTTACCTTCAACAGTGACTTCTCAGCTTAGTTTAGAATTAAAACGTCAATCTATTCATGTTTCAGGTTGGCTTTTACACGTTGGAGAAGTTTTGAAGTCTAAAACATCATATGTTTCTTATTCTTTAGTGTTAAAGTTCATCGTCTGATCTATTAGTACTTGTTAGACTTGATTTTTGTTTCTTGAACATATTAGAGGACCCAACAGACTTGTGTAACTGCTTATAGTGCCAAGTTATAACATGAAGCCTACCTCTTGAGTAAACAACCACAGCCAGAAGTCCATCACTTTCCTAGATAGACGTATCACACTTCGACACCGTTGTCTGTCATGACAAGGAACAAACTTGTCGTCTTACTCAGGTAGAAAGATTGTGGACCCTTACAAAGCAAAACAAAAATGATTCAACATTGAAGCTTGCAAGATGATTCTCCTGCATGTCACTTTTTACACATAACGATAAAACTTGCTCGTCGTCACAAAAACCACCACAGAGTCCTAAAACTCCGGTTCATTCAAAGACAACTAGAAGTTGCATCATCGTTCTTCCATCATTGTTGTAAATTCAACATTAAGTGTCCAAGAAAGCACAAAAGTGCCAAAGAATTAGCATGCAATGAAACGAATGGGCGGCTGCAGTACCGCTGTTTTTGTGATCAAAGTCAGTCGGACGTCGAGACAACAAATGAAGACCTAAGAGAGACCAGAAATATCTTTGCCCCTTACTAGTTATACTTGTAGTCGTGATCTAATAATATAAGGATCTAATATACTGAAAAGTTGGCTTCAAGCTTCATACTTCATGGTTGTTTATAAAGAGATGTTGAATTCTCAGTTGAAATCTGATAATAATACACGAACTCGAAAAAAAACAAGCCTTGAGGCTATTCTCTAATATTCTTTTCGTCATTTCTACCTAATGGTTCTAATTGCTAATGTTGAATGGGATACTGGTGTTAGTAACGAAGATGACAGTTACAAACATGATAGACTAGGTTAGATTCATAAGCTTGTCTATGTATGCAATTTTGTTTTCTCTTGGGATGTTGATATTGTATCGTATAATATTTGGTTCTTTCATCAACTTTTCTATTATTTTTCTAATTATAATCAATAATCAATATAAAACATAACAACAACCAACCTGATAGACTTGCATCGTCTTTTACACCGAATGGTGTTATTAAGATATTGTTTTATGGACTAGTTACCGTTATGTTATAGAATATTGTTACCTTCTAATATGTATACTCTGGGATGTGGAGGTGGTGGTTGGACACTGAAATTAGTTATTAGAAGGATGAAAATAAATATTTCTCAAATAACAGAACATAGATGAATGGAAAATGGATCAGAATAGTGTATCTTTAGCTAACATACAAGATAAATTTCATATATCATTGTTTAATATGATTAAAATATTAAGTTTCAGTATGTAACAGTAATTTTGAGTACGTACATAACAATGGAAAGAATTTTATGTGGTGAATTAGTCATATCTTGTTCTTCATGAGGATCCGGTTTCTGCTTGACATCAATTTTAATTTAAATAGGAAAACAGTTTGAATGTCTAATATCTCACTTAATCACTCACCGAATGCCATACTAGATGTTGAGGTAAATCATGGACTCACAATCTTCATATTTAAGATCACTTGAGATTCATTTATTTTCTTGTTATTTCATCTATTGTATATCTTAAATAAAACAAGTTGGAGTTGTATATTTTTGGATAACCAACACCAGAACCGAATGAAGCATAGACATCTTTTCCTCATTCGAATGATCGCCCGCCTTCCAGAAGCCCGCCCTCCAGTACTCGTGGTTCATCATAACGCATGGATCTCTTGCATTTTTACAGTTGATCTTGACCCATGCACTAGCATCACGTAATGCTTCTGCAACCATTCACTTGTTGAAGACATGAAATATGACGATCGTCCAATAATCCGACGCAGACAACTACTGCAAAATGAAGAAGCATATCGACAACTTGACTAGTAGTCAAGTGTAGATAGAAATACTATCCGGAGTACTTAGTACTTACTAATTTGGTCAAAGTACTTGGAACGCTCTCAAAGTTTTTCAAGTACTTTGGTACTTAATACTACATATTGAAGTACATCTGCATCACCTTCACCCGCGGATGATAGTGTTTTTTATGGATGGACTCAACCACTATGGTCTCACTTCCGGAGTATCTTACTATTACTAGAGTGAGACGTCGTTATGATCAAACAGACAATGACACATCAGTGTTATTACAAATGACTAACCACTTTAACCATACCAGATGAAGTAGATGTATGAGTATGTTACTTCACAAAGGTTGTTGTGCATATCTTTGTAAAAGAAAAGAAACCCACAATCAGCTATTATCATTCACTAACTTTATGTAAGTAATCAGTTTCGAGATAAAGATCAGATCAAGATCTTTGTGATATAATTCATTGACACAGTCGATAAAAGCAACACGTAGGACGACCAGACTTAACTTTGTCTCCATATCGATAAAGATGGAAGAAGATACACGCAAAACTCAACTCTCAAGCCAATCTGGATTTGATGGAATACCTGAGTATAAGCTACACACTGGGCTTTGTATTGCCTAACAAAGGTATGATGCAAGCTGGATGATACACATGTCCACATGATGTGGGCATAAAATCATAACAATGGAAAGCAAGACAACAAACTAGACATGTGGACAATCGGAAAACTGAATGTGTCAACTCAACAGCAGTAGGAATCTGTCGAGGACTCAAGGTGACCTTCCCACTCTCTAAATGATTCTTCAACTCCAGTAACTCTTGTCTTTGAGCGTTTAACAATGTCTTAGATGCTAAAAGATTCCCCTCCTCCTCAAATATTTTCTTCTTTGTTTCTTCTTGTTGTTGAATGTTGAATTTCAAAGCCTCTGCTGTAACTTTTTCTTTGGTTTCTAGTAAAGCTTTCTCTCTACTGCAGCCAAGAGTTTTTCTTTTCTGCTTATCAACTCGTGGTTCGTTTCTTCTTGCTCACTTTCCAGTTTATCCAGTTCTGTCATATCTTGAACAACAGAAAGATAACAAGAGAATGAGAATGTATTGTCGGTAAAAAGATAATCTATGCAAGTAGATGGCAATGGAGTATAGAGCTATCCAGAGTCAAGTCACGCTTGAGCAAACGATTGCAAGGTAAGAAAAAACTGAAAACATGTAGTTTAAATGGTTCTATTGTAGACCTACTATCAAATACAAAGTTATTGTCATCAATACTATATGTCGTAGTCCATTCGGGGTACCTTGCTCACGAAGATCACAAGTTCTAGGAGGAGTTGATGATGCTTTCGTCACATATTCAAAACATTATGAGACCAATACTCATGTGTCTCAAGTCCAGCCGCCCACATGCTCTGCTAATGATGACATTTACTACAATTTCATGCACATTCCTTGTTAAGTGTACATGTAGATGACTCAAGGGTAATAAACAAAAACTACTTTTGCTGCAATGAACACCTTCCAGGTTTCTTTCGCATATTACCTTCATGTTGCTTCATGGAAACAAGAAGCAAATGTACATTTAACGATGCAAAAATGATAAACCAACCCCAAGACGCTAGAAAGTTTCTCAATGGAATGTCGCAGTCCATTCGAGGCACCTTGCTCACGAAGATCAAAAGTTCCCAAAGGAGTTGATGATGCTTTCGTCACACATTCAAACATTATGAGGCCAATGCTTAGATGTTTCAAGCCCAGCCGCCCACATGCTCTGCTAATGTTGACATTTACTACAATTTCATGCGCATTTCTTTGTTCAGTGTACATGTAGATGACTCAAGGACAATAAACAAAAACTACTTCTCTCGCAATGAACATCTTCTAGATTTCTTTCGCATATTGCTTCCATGTTGCTTCGTGAAAACAAGAAGCAACTGTACACTTAACGATGACAAATCGATAAATCAACCCCAATATCTTGTAATTTGACTAGAAAGTTTCTCAACGGACGAACTGTCGATAAACAACTAAGAGACTTGTAACTAACACTAAGATATGAATCGTGCTTAAGTTCCCACTCACAAGATCTGCTAATGGTGGCGTTCACGACAATCTAATGTAACGTGATGTCCTATCGAGTGTACAAAGATGATCTAGGAGTAATGCAACATGAACTTCACTCCAAAATTGATCACCTTCCATGTTCCTTCCGCATACCAACAATCAGCTTGCTCTATGAAGACGGAAAACACTCAAGCATGTGATATGTGCACATCGATGCAACTACTCAAGACACGTATTCTGGCTAGGAGAATCATCGATAATTGACAATCGAGTCAGGTCTCAAATCTAAATGTTAATTTCTCATCCACAAGAACTGCTAAAAGTGACGTTTACTGATTTATCATGTAACGTGCTTTCCTCTTGAGTGTATGGAGATGATCTAGGAGCAAAGAAATATGATCTTCACTCTAGAAGTGATCACCTTCTAGGTTCTTTAGCATGCCATACATCAGCTTGCTCCATAGAAACGAAAGCTCTCAATACACAAAGGTATACGTACATCATGAAATCCCGATGGAAGAACCATCTGTAACTAAAAGTTGAAACTCCACTCTCTCAATCAAGTTCCTATCCACAAGTGGCACTTACTGAAATGTCTTGTAATGTGATGTCTTGTCCAGTGTACGAAGATGATATAGGAGTAATGAAACATGAACTTCACTCCAGATTTGACCACCTTCTAGGTTCTTTTCGCCTATCAACAATCAGTTTGCTCTGTGGAGACGAAAACACTCAGTACACCAAGGTATGTGAAAGCAATAGTTAATCCAGATAGATGATTGTCATAGCAATATATACATTTCATCCGCTAATTTTTGCACATTGTCTGTGATACATCTGAGTAGATGTACATACAAAGAAGACATGGAAGAGAAGCTCTCCAAACGAGTCAAAGTAGTACATGAGGTCTTTGAACATCAAGAATGACAAATTTTCTCTAGCACTTAAGGTAGCATGCAAATGACTTAGAGAAGTACACATCGATCATAACAGCGGACGTTTCTTGGATCTGAAAATGTGAAAACAGACATGCTAAAGCAAATCTATAACGGCGCACTTCGATCACAAATAAAACCTCATAAACTAAGTTTAAGATTGTATACAAAATATCACAGTCTCATTCAATTAGAAGGACACTGAGAATTAATCGCGAGCTTATGATAGTCAAACATGGGTGGTCGAGGAGAAAGTACATCGTTGATAAAGAGATGTCTTCGTCTATACTTTATGTTATTTCTATTGAAGAAGAGACGCATATCCATTAAACAACAAAAATTCTATCATTGAAATTCTGTCATTCTATCTGTCATGGTCCTCATTGTTAATTCCATCATCGTGTTCTAAGCTCATGGATCTTGATAACATATATGTCATCTTGAAATATGTCTAAATCTAGATTCAAGGACTTGATATATGCTATCCACCTCAGCACATAAATATTTGGAGTTGTACAACTAGTGATCATTCTCAAGAGAGATAAACAATCTGTCTCCACAACCACATGTGCTCGTATCAAGTATTCCTTGTCACTCTTCATTACAGTAACTACTCTCCATAGCTCACTCTGACTTGAGGATAGTATCTCTACCGCGAACTTAATACCTTAGCACCAAAACATACCATATAGCTATTTCCATCCTCATCATCTTGTCTTACAGTCCGTCCAACGTCAATAGGACTAGTATCAACAGTAAGGATAACAGATCTACCCAACTCATATGTTATCTTCCGTAGAATTCGTGATGAAGACAAAAGATCCTTCAACTTCTTCATGGACTTGCTTTGCTCCTCTTGTCATTGAAATCTTTGCTCCTCCCTTAGCAACTTGTACGATGGATCTGCTACATGTACAAAGTGCGAAATCTATATATGATAAAACACCCATGCACCTAGGAATCTTCTCACCTCAGTTACAGACTCACATGTCTCTTTCATCTTTTGAATGACATCAACCTTGTTTAGACAAGGCTTCTGACCATAAGATCCACATAGGTTCCTCACAATTAACACCTCATGTTCTCCAAACAAAAACTTTGCTCCTGACAAAGTCAAATGAACCTTCTCCAACCGACTCAATATTTTGTCACAGTAAGCTATGTGGTCTGCAACAAACTTACGACATCCCTTTTGATCATTATTTCATTCTTCTCCTCCTCAACACATCCATGCCTAGATAGCATCTCCTTGAAGCTCTTCTTCTCTTGCTCAGTAAGAAATCCATCACCTCCAATCTTCAATTCCTTGAGTGTTGCTTCAGTGAACTGGTCTCAATTCTTCTTAGCTCACAGATTGTCCGTTGTTGTGTAACTTGCTCCATCTTCTGATTGTAATCGAGTGGTAAAGCCAAAACCACTTGTTTGACTATTTTGCCACTGACTTGTACTTTACCTCCACATACACCTCTTGTTGGTTTATAAACTTATCAATTACATCATAAAGCTCCTTGGAGCTCACTCTCACTAGTCTATCTACATCATCTATATAGCTTTCTAATATACATTTCAACTCCCTTATGATATCTACAAAATATGTTCTTCAAACACTCTAGATATGTATTCATCTCTTGCTAATTCTCCATTATCTCACAAAGACTGATGTACATACTTCACATATTGTCTCTCAAACCTCTTTAGATTCTCAATCTTCTTATAACACACCGAACCATGATATCAATCCTAAGAAGCTAGTGGATAAAACTTCTTGCTCTATGAGATCAGACGAGAATCCTATCTCTATTGTACCATTGAAGTCTTGCTCTTCGGAGACATTCTGCCAAAACCCCTAGACTCTCTAAACTCCTGAGTAATTTTAGGTAGTGGACGGTCTCTCAAGCTATCACGATTTCTCTCATGTTCTACAACAACAGTAAAAAAACTAAAATGCTCTTTTGCCATCTCTACTACGTATCCTAGCATCCATAACTCGTGTCTCCATTCTAACATCAGTAATGTAAGGTTGTCATAGAATGATAAGATACGTTGACATATCTTGTACAAAAAAAATCTGAACGTCATTGATGTCATCCACAATTATCTTGATGTTGAGACAAACATCATAGAGTTATCTCCTCTAGTTGTTGGTAGCATGGATAAGCCATCCATGGTCAATGTCTATGGGTCATCTTCCACGCTTGTACAACTCCTTAGACATTAGATTATTCTATGAGCCGTGATCAATCAATGCCACCACATGTTTCTCTAGATCTCCCTAGATTCACTAAAGTCTCTATGATTGTGAGAGTAATGACTCTTATGTGACGCTTCCACCTCATCTTCAAACCTCACATGCTCTCCTCTGATGCTTGAAAGCAGTACCTAGCAATCTCGTCTTCCTCGTTTTCTGACCATTTGGTCCTTAAAGTGTTAAGTGCAGCTGTTTCATCCAAAATTTGGTATTTTCTCTTGATGATGTCTATGTTAACCTCATGGAACTCCTTTGCTATCCCAAGAATCTCATCCAAAGTAAAGTCAACCTTCTTATTCAAGATCTGATTCTCTAATACTTACCTCAAGTCTGTAGCAATCTCAATGTCAGACTGAAGTTTGTATGCAGATGTCTTATCCTTCTCCTTGCTTTTCTCCTTCTCCTTTGGTGTTGTAGGTGGTACATCCTCCACAGTCTCCTCCTGAGTAAGTGTTGTCTCTTGTCTTCTCTCTGGTTAGCCCTTTCACTCCTTGTGACAGGCCGTTTGGCTGTAGAAGCTTCACTTGCATCCTCTCTCCTGCATTTTTTCTTCTAGTACAACCTCATGATGACTTCATGCAACATACGTAACATAGTATCCACATGATCATCCCATCTTATAGCTTCTCGAATTGAGTTGCCAACCCTCTGTAGGACATCCTTATTTAGCTCTGTTCTAGTTACGGATCTCAATACATTAGACCACAACCCAGTAGTCTCTTTCCTTCTCTCCATTTCCACTTTCACTCTACAAGTAGCAACATCCACAAGAGAAACAACATGTGATGCAGACATTTCATTTACAAGTCTTTTCATACCACCCTTGCAAAGGTTGGTTCCCAACATCATTCTAATCTCTCTCACATGAATCTTATCATCTTTGAAGAAGATAAGATCCTTCCTTAGTGCATCTGTAAACTCCTCACAATCTCTTCTTACATGATCTAGGCTATCGCTCATATACAACGATTAACAAAACCTTCTCTTATAGAGTGTGATACGTCTACTTAAGAAAGCGCTGGGCTTCTGACTATGGTTTTTTACTCAAGAGGTAAACGATCACCCTGATTTATTCACGCACTCAAATGATATGAAACCTTTTTGACAGTCATAGTCCTACTGACACTGAATGCAACCACGAAGGTTTGAAGCGAATATGTCTATTCTGTTGTAAATCACCAAAAATCCCAAAATCAACAATTGTAATGTAATTATGACCCAATCCAAATTTCAAATTGCCATAGCTCTCTCTTTATTGCTCCAACTCAATCGGAATTTGAATTGAAAGTGACTGGCAAGACGAGCTCTCTCGCCTATACTTCATATCTTAGAATGCTCCTACCAAAAGTTCTAACTATCCATAAGACCTAAGCTTCCAAGTTTAAGATTTCATAAAGGACACAAATGGATCAATGGTAGTTCATAGCTTAACTTCCATGTCCTTTTGTGTCCCAATCCACATGGCAACTTAATTTCACACATAGGTTACATGTCAAGCCTCTACAATGTCAACGTAAATCTTGAACTTCTTGCGAAGACATGTAATGTGACATGTAACTCTAAAAGATAACTTAAACAAGCTAGAAGCATGCATGAGCGACATGTAAGTGCAACCCATGAGCTTAAACTCTATCCACATGGTAAACTTAAAGTTATGTACTTTAAACAACATAGATAAGTATGAAATCACTTGCACAAGCGTACGAGTGCTTGAACAAGATAAATAACATACTATCAACCTTTTAAGACTAAAAATATATAACATAATAGTGTTAATATAATATGCAAAGGTGTCAAACATATGCATAAAGGACTAGAAGTAATATGTAGCTAACTTCTAGAACTACTAAACTCAAGTGTTGGAGTAGAAATTTAGCATGTAGCCGCCAAGTAGTGCGACAACATACAGAATCACAAAGTCTGTTCCATTCGTAGTACACAAAGTTATGACATAATACACACGCACATTTATGACATAGTTCGCACAATTATGACATGATACATCAAAAAATTGTACAGCGTAACTAAAACATATGCATGACCAAACCACATCCATGTATAAGCTCTTAGCTAAAGCTAGCTACCACAAGCTGTATACAGCCAACCAGAACTCTAACGAACTCAAAAGAGCAAAACCCGTAGCGAAGAAACCGAAAAAGACCTATCTGTGGACTTCCTCCTTTTGCTGAACGGACTTCAGAGGTCGATAGGGTCTCCTCCGCTGACTCCATTAACCCAGGAAACCTTCAGATCCGACTCCCAACAGCCGAGATATCATCAATTTTCGGTCGTAGGTGATAGAAACTTCAAAAATTCCTTCCTGCGGCTTAAAATCGCACACACCGCACAAACGGATCGTCTAAACTGACATCTGTCTTCTCTGGTAGGTAGATCTAGCTACCCTGAACCCAACAAGACTCCAAACAAGCCATTCGGAGTTCTCCTTGCAAAACCACGCAAGAAATTTGATCGCAGGTTGCAAAAAACTGACGTAAATCAGCTCCTTGCGGTTCAAACTTGCTCACCACACTCAAACCAACAATCCAATTCACGTATAGTCTTCTCCCTATGCGTACATGAAGACTCCCTGATTGCATAGGCACAAAGAACGAAGAGCTTGGCTCACCGATCGTGAAGAACAACCCAATCTCAGGTCGCATGCGAACAAAAATCTGATGTAAACGCTTCCCTGCGAGCCAATTTCATTCAAAACTCCCAAACCGCCCGATGAAACTTAGTATCGTCTTCAATTTCCTGAAGAACTCGTTGTTCTGATCCCGATGGATCTAAGGATAGCAAGTTTGGACTCCGGAACGGCCCGAACGGTCCAACTCTCCTTCACAGATAACTGAAAACTCCAAATCTGCTTCCTGCGTCTCAATTTCTCTCAGAACACAACTTCCGATCCGTCTCTTCCCAAATCATCTTAACCTGTGCGTAGCCTGCACAGATCTGAACCCGATGACACTTTGCGCGCGTGTATTGGACTTCTCAATTCTCCAAAACGTCCACGGATAGGTCGCAGGAACAAGCAAATCGCTTAAGCAACCCCCTTGTAACAGTCTCTGTACGTACGAAGTTCTCTCAATATTAATGAAGCAGGCCCCTTGCGTCTTTGATATAGCGCCTGAAGCCTCAAATACCCAGTCAGCAAGTAAAATAAGGCCTAGATGTCCAAACGAAGACTGGGTATTTGAGGCTTCAGGCGCTATATCAAATACCCAGTCTTCACTAGAAGTAATATAACTTCAGTCTCAAATACCCAGTCTTCACTAGATGTTCAAACGAAGTAAACAAGATGCCCATGGAAAGCTGACAACGAGCTCTACCCATCTATGTGATGAAAGTGAAGATCCGAAGTTGCGCCAAAAGCTCTTAAGCTAGGGCCTAGCTTGTTTTCTCCATCTTTCGAGTCTTGTAACTTTTGCACTAGGCGTCCAAACGAAGTAGACGAAGTGCCTATGGAAAGTTGACAAGGAGCTCTATCCACTGATGCGATAAAAGCGAAGATCTGAAGTTGTGTCAAAAATCTGTAAGTTGGGACCAAGCTTGTTTTCTCCATCTTTCGAGTCTTGTAACTTCTCCACTAGACGTCCAAACAAAGTAGATGAAGTGCATATGGAAAGCTGACAAGGAGCTCTACCCATCTATGCGATGAAAATGGAGATCCGAAATGATGCCAAAAGTCCGTAAGCTAAGGTCTAGCTTGTCTTTCTCATGAGTGTCTTTGGAGCGACAAGCATCGAAGTCTAAATTTCAGATAGGAGCCGGTCCACGACACCACATCCACCCCCTCTGAACCTGTGCATCCTCCGGTATGTACCAGAGATACCAACCAAGGAGTGGACCGGCTTATCGTCCTACTTCCCATTGTAGCCAACCTCACCTTCAAGGTCTTCTGCATAATCCTCATCCTCAAACCGAAACTCCGTCAAGATATCTGCTAGATCGACCTCCTCATCTCTCTTTTTGAAAATCTTGACACCTTTACCTGCCACTGGTACCTTCAAGCTCGTTCCATCCAACTCTTGCAAGGCGTAAATTGCGTTGTTATGAACCTTCTTCACCACATACGGACCAAACCATCGCCTGGAAAACTTCCGAAGTGCACTATGCTGGTTATCTAGACTATTGTCATAGACTAACACTCAATCACCTTCCTTGATTTCCCTAGGTCCAAACGATGCCGCTGATCAAATCTGACCTTGTTCTTCAACCGTGCTTCTCGTAGCCTATCCAAAGCAGCTTGGATATCCTCTGGTCTTCTCTCTAACTGCATAATTCGAATAGCAAGAAGCTCTTCCCTAGTCAGATCGTCTTCCCAAGGTAACACACTCCATGTCAGAACATGTTCTTCAATCGGCATGATAGGTTTCTGATCTATGATGAGTTCCACTGGCATGTAATCTGTCACCGAGCTGTGCGTTGTTCGATCTGCTCATAACGCAAATGGTAAGAGTCGAGGCCACTCGCGTACCCTTCCGTTACAGGTCTTCATCAAAACCTTCACAATGGGTGGATGATCACGTTCACTCTTGACATTCCCTTCGGGGTTGTAAGCAGTTGTCAGTGACAACCTCACCCCACACCTTGCAAAGAACTCACGGACCTCGTGTGCATCTAACTCTCTCCGATCTGCAATGATCTTTCCCACACATCCATATCGGCAAACAACCTCTTCCAAGAGAAATCTATATATCCCTTCAGTTGTCTTCGTCCGAAGCGCAAGTACCAAGTATCTCATCTGCCACAATCCAACCGGCATAATCACCAAGTCTACCACCCACTTGAAGTGGATTGCCAACGGATAAGTCGGGTGTAATCCGTCACGATGTCGGATGTTCGAATACATCTGACATGTCAAACAAGACTCCACAAAAGATACAACATCCATGTACATGTTTTTCCATCAATACCGCTCTTTCATCTTTGTAAAAGTGGCCCAAATCCCTCGATGTCCAGTTAGGTGCAATTGGAATAGAACTCTACACCCACGTCGTCAATATCTTCAACCATATGATCCTCCCCATCATACTGAGCTCGAGATAACATATCCGCCATCGGATTATCCTTCCCTGCGATATGTCTAAACTCCGGGTTCAACGACTTGATACATACGATCCATCATAACATCGCAATATCAAAAGTTGAACAATTCATGATCATCCCTAACAACGACAAGCAATCAGTTTCAACCACCACTACTGCTCCAATCAAATACTCTTTCTCAGTTTTCATAGCTGAAACAATATCCCACAGTTCTCTCTTCACTTGCGGATAAGCACGTTGTCGGGCACTTAACACCTTCGCTCCGAACCTAACTGCAAACATGTCTCCATCCTCAACATCCTCTCCCGCCCATCCAATTACAACTGGACTTGTATCCACAGTAAGAACCACCGGCCTAGCACCCTTGTAATCAATCCTTCCCAGAACTGGAGGAGATGATAGTAAAGACTTCAGCTTCCTTACCGCATCAGTATGCTCTTCCTCCCATATGAACTTATGACCCTTACGCAACAATCCATACAACGGATCCGCCACATGTGCATAATGAGGAATCCAAATGTGGTAGAATACACAAGCACCCAAAAATCTTCTTACTTCTGTCAGCGAGTTGCAAACCTCCTTCATCCTTCCAATCGCATCCACCTTGTTCGGATCTGGCTTCCGATCAAACGATCCACACAAATGACCAACGATCAAAACTTCTCTAACCCCAAATGTAGACTTCGCACCTGACAGCGATGAACTTCCTCAAGTCGAGATAAGATCTTCTCACAGTCTGCGATGTGATCAGTGACGTATCGCCGACACTCCCTCTGACCTAATGCTTCATCCTTCTCATCTTCCACACATCCTTTGATGGGGATGTCATCCAAGAACGACATCGTCTTTTCAGGGATGAAGTCTCTTAGAACTCGATTCATCCCGTTCATCATGTGTGCTACCGAGTTGGTAGCTCTCTGTGATAAGGTACACATCCTAACCAACCCCAAAGGTGTCCTCATTGTCGTGAAGCTTCTGCTCTTCTCCGCTAGTTGAAACTGATCATACCCTGAGTAAAGATCTCCCATTGAGTAAATTGTTCTTCCTGCAAACGCTTCAGCAAACTCCTCCACAATCGGTCCCACCCCAGCATTTCTGATTGTTACTGCGTTCACCGGTTGCATGTCTTGGATGAACCGCAGCGACCCATTCTTCTTAGGCACTGTAAACCATTTGCTCGAATACGGTGCAAACGACGGCTCCAAGATCTTCATCCGCATTTTCTCCTTCAGCAACTCCACTAGTTTGGACAAGTGAGCCCACGGTACTGAAATTGGTCTCAGATTCCATGACACATGCGGTACCGTGAAGATAACCATCGGTGTAACAACGTACGAGTCTACACACCCAATCTCATGTGGCTCAAAAGCAAATGCTTTCCCATGTCGTGAAAGCGTTTCCTTGAAGCACATCCTCTCTTCTGGTAGAAGAGACCCATCAGATCCAATCTTCAGCTCTTCAATGGTCTTCTCCGTGAACTTGTGTCCCTATCATTGCAGGATCTCTCAAACTCTTCTCCCTTGAAGCTCGATCCATTTGTTGGTTAGTGTCTTCCGGCAAAGGACAAGCAATTGGCTTTATCTTCTTATCCACTGTCTTGTATCTTGTCTCAACTCGAACCTCCGGTGCATGGGATGATTCGATCACCGAATAGACCTCTCTTGAATGAATCTGCACGACCTTATCCATATCCTCTCATCCAATAGACATAATCTCTCGCATAGGATCTTCCAACCCATCCTCTTCATAAACACCAGAAATCCATTCATCCCCTTCTAGCTCACCCAACTCTTTCAACATCAACTCAACATCACGCAAATGTTTTTGTTCTTTTCTCCTCAGCTCTTCTATCTTCTTGTAAATAGCAACCCCACACTCTGAAAACCCAACAAACCTTGTACAAAAGGCACTATCTCCATCAAGCGAGAGTATCTTCTCCTGCGCACCACCACAATCTCGCTCTATAGTGGTACTCAACGAAAATCCTTGAACTCTTCACTCATCCTTGGAAGTGGTTTCTCTATCAGACAATCTCGATTGCGGTCGTGGTTGGACGGTACTGTAATGACCTATGTTACACATAGGAAGTTTATCTATTAGTAAGGTGTTTAGTTATAACTAAGTGTTGAGAATGTTTATTTGCTGCCAAAGTACTTTAAGGAGGTATCAGGTTTAACCATAACTAGCTAAAAGTTAGTTATGGTTAAACTTAGCTGTACTTTTGACAGAATTCAGATATTTCCTAAAGAGTGAGCACTACTATCTTGTCATCTTGTCTAAAAGGTAGAAAGGAGGTGGAAAGTATCCCTTATCTCCTTTTTGACTTGATATGAGTGGTTGGATTAAAGTTGTGGACTTTGGGGGCATTAAAAACAAGAAGAGATTCCACATGTTTCCTTTTTAGTGGGTCCTAGTGTAGAGGGGGGGTGGAAATTCGAGATTCCTTGAGAATATTTCAGACTCCTTCTAGAAGTTGTTGACTTTGAAGGAATAAGCCCATGTGAAAAGGTAAGAAGCCCATGTGATTAATGCTTTTACCTTAAGTAATATCTTAGTAAAACCCGGTAAAAGTAGTTACGGCTGAGTTACCGAGGGTACCAGAGTAAAAACCTAGAATGTATAAATAGAGGAGTAGAGAAGAGCTCCTCATCCTTGTTTTCACATCGTCGTAATGACAACTTGAGTAATATAGAGAGTGTGGGATATTTTTAGCATGTGAAAACTTGAGAGACGTCGTTAGAATGGAGGATTTTAGTTGATGAGTTTAAGGAGATTTTTAGTTGATAAGTTTGTGGGTGTATGAATGAGTGAACTTAGCATTTTTCCCTTCAAGATTCATGGTGTGCTTCCATCAAAGTCATCAGAGGTGACCTTGAGTGAGAGACAGGCCCGACATGTTGTAGATTCGTGGATGACGATCGTGGAGATTGAGAGATCGGGGGGTAGTTGATCGATAGGACCGCGGAGGGTTTACATTTTTGGTTCCGTTGTCGGGACCTCACTTGAAGGGATCATTGAAAATGTTTAGAGTTCAGTTCTATATTAGACAAAAAGAGATTATGAGAGAACACATGGAGAGAACGTTGGGAGGAGAGAAAGCTAACGCGATGTTAGCAACATTAGAACCTTTCGTGTATCTCGTAGTGATATATGATGCGTTCGAAGTCATTCTTTACATCTTGTTCACTTAGAAAGGGTTTGAGGAGAGTTGAAAGAGGGTTCAACAAGAGTTGTAGAGAAAGGAGGAGAGAAAAGTTATTAGAGGAGAGAAATTTGTGAGTTTAGAAATTCTGCTCTCTGGAAAATTTGTACAGTCGCTGTCAACTTTTTTGTGAATTTTATTTTCTTGAGATACTTTCCAGTGTTTTAGATTGGCTGATAACCTATCTACTACAAAAGAAATCATAGGAAAAGGTGGTCTAGAGAGAGAAAAATGAATTTTCAAAGTTGAGGAGGTCTATTCGTGAGAGTTGAGGAATTCTGTTCTCTGGAAAAAGTTTACAGTCATTGTCAGATTTTCTGTGAATTTTATTTTCCTGAGAAACTTTTCAGTGTTTTAGATTGGCTGATAAGCTATCTAGGACAACAAAAATCAAGAGAAAAGGTGGTATGGAGAGAGAGCCATGAATTTTCAAAGTTGAGGGGGTTGAAAGTCATGAGAGAAGTGAAAATATACAAATTTTAGTTCTCTGAAAATTTGTACAGTCAGCACCATCTCTTTTGATTAAGGAATTTTCTATCGAAACTTCATTAGTTAGTAGCTTGGAGGTTGAGCTACTAGAGATCATAAAAATCTTGGAGAGATCTCTTACCGATTAAGAGATATACGGTTCGACATACAAGGAGGTCTTGACGATACGTCATGGGGAATCCAGTTTGAGTGCCGAGGTTGAAGAAGAGACGTTTGGGAGTTGAAACGGAGACGGAAAGGCCAACGTTAAGTATAGAGGCGTTGCGATCAAGCATCTATTGCAGTTGGGGTGCCATTTTTGCTTTATATAAAGAAGCTTCTACGAGCATCGGCACAGATGTGAAGAAAGTTGAGTTCAAAGTATCATTCACTGTGGAGGCCACGAATGCTCCTGACGAAGTAGAGTGTGATCCTTACAAAAGTGACTTTAAGATGTTTGCCAGGATCAGTACAGACGATGGTCATGAGGATATTATCATGGACTCTTAATTTTAGATTGGATTTTAATTCGTGTATAGCATGTATAATACACGATTTTCAGTATAAAGCTCGAAAGAGTTAAGAAAGTGATGTAGAGTTATTTTCTTCAAAGATATTTGTCCACTTAATGGTTGAGAAGGTGCAACATGAGTGGAAGTTCAAAAGATTGGAAAGTTAGACTTAGAAATCTTCCTCAAGGTTTAGATGTCATAGTAAGCGTCAGAGAGAGCTAGAAATAGATTATTGTTGAGTTTGAGAACCCTAGTACAAAACCTCAAGTAGAGTCTCCGAGGAGAAGAGTAGAAACCGACTTGTGGTGTTATTTCTGTAGAGGGTTGGGACATAAAGTAGTGAATTGTCCAACTAGAATCAGAACCGAGAGAGCTAAAGGGAAGCGGGAGTTTACTGATTTAAGTCTTCGAGTGAGTCTATCGTCACCAGCGCCAATTCATCTTCTAGGAGAAGATCCTTGTCCAAGTTGTGGAGTGGGTGATCTATCAAGAGGACACAAGTACGATGTGGCCGTCCTACTTACGTCAGTAGTCGAGAAGTTGGACGAGACTCAAAGAGCTGAGACGGAGAAGTTATCGACTTCAAAAGAGGACTCGGCTGAGTTGTGATGGAGATCGTCATTCGGATGGTGGAGAAGACGGTGATGCGACTCAGGCTCATGATTACCTTGGGAGAAGAGATGGCACAAGAGGTGTTGTTACAACCATTTCTTTTCATTTTACCTATGATAGATTACTCGCGAATGGAATTGGTGATGTTCGTACTCTTTAGCGAGTAGTTATTGCACAAAAAATTAGAAAGATAGAAAGAATAGTTACAAGATGGAGAAGTTACCAGTGTTTCATGGGAAGGACAATGAAGATGTAGAACCATTTGTACGAGACTTTTCAAAAGGGGTTGCATCGGAAACAAGGTGAGAAGGAAGGAAGAATGGGTGTTGTTACTGCCAGAGTTTTTAGAAGATTTTGCTCTTACGTGGTATGAAGACCGAGTGAAGAGCCAGACACTTGGTGCAGTTGAGAACACATGGGAGACGTTGAGTAATACACTCATCGAAGAATTTCTTCCAGAAGAGAGTTATGAGAAGCTCATGGTGGAGCTTACTCATTTGAAGCAACGGGACGACGAGAAAGTTCGGCAATATGCCGAAAGGGTGGATAAGTTGGAGCAACGGTTTTAGACGGTCCTACGGAAGAGTGGAGACAATGTGGAGTTAACGATGGCGAGGATTTGAGCAGTGTTGACCAAGAACTTGGTGGGAAGGTTGAGGCCTTCAATTCGAACCCAAGTGAGGTACGAGAAGCCAGCAACCAAAGCGGAGGCCATCAAGATTGCGACAAATATGGAAGAGAGTTTGGATGAAGGAGATATCATCCAACCTCATCATGCTGCTCTGGTGTCAACTCCGACTCCTGGTGTAGCCACAACGATCGCACCTGCACCATCACAGTTGGTGATTGCTTCAACGTCAGCTCCTACTCCAACGGTGGTGCCAAGACCGTTTGTCCCAACAACGATGTCTACTGCCACCTCTGATCTTCATGCCGAGCTGAAGAGCATCACCGATACTCTTGCGGATCTCAAGATAAACGTGGTGCAGTTACGAGAATGGAGGAACAAAGATGGAGAAGGAGGTCAAAGAGGTTACGACAACAATCCCAACCGAGGAAATCAAGGTAACTTTGGAGGCAACAAAGGTAACTTTGAAGGAATCACTTGTTGGACGTGTGGAGGTTCTCATTTCCAGCGAAATTGTCCTAACAACGGAGCAAGAGGTGCCGAAGCTGTCAGAATGAATGTGGGTGGAGGAAATCCATCACAAGGACGAGACAAGGGGGTGGCTACTATCGATGTCGTGCGAGATCCCATCTACGAGAAAGGAGAGAGTTCAAACTCTTCTCATGCACCGGTGGAGCTTTTAGCTCAAGAAAGGAAAAGAACTCGATTTTCTGATGAACCGGTTTTCATGGAGGAGTCAGCAAGTAGAAGTACTCGTTCGAGTAATGTTTCGAGTACACCAAGGGAGCCAAGAAGGAAGTTGGGGATGGCGGATTTTACCATTTCATCTTCCCAAGCGGGATATGATGTGGTTGAAAATGTGGGTGCTCAGAAAGCCAACTTCACTGTTGGACAACTGATGGCACTTAATCCCAGCTTACGAAGGGAACTCAGAGGAGGACTGAGTTATAAGAGAAGCAAGAAGAAGAAACCCAAGAGCAAGACATCAAAGTCAATGGGAGTTGGTGTGGTGGATGTGCATGCTTCAGAGGTATGCACTAAGGCTTCAAAGATTGAAGTCCGGTTGAATGGTCACTACGTCTCTGACGCATTGGTGGACAGAGGGTCGGCTGTAAACGCCATATCGGAGAGGTTGATGAAGAAGTTGGGGATGGAACCAACTCGTCCGGCTAGCATTGTCGTGGGGATGGCTAACAAGCAACAGGTAAGACCTCTTGGTGTGTTAGAGAAGGTGGTCGTGTCTATGATGGGAGTTCAAACATTGATGTCCTTTCAAGTGTTAAAGGACTCTAGTTATGATTTGCTCCTAGGTAGGCCTTGGTTGAGAGTTGTGCGCACCACTGATAAGTGGCACAAGGGATACTTACGGATTGGGCCTAGAGATCATAGAGTGATAGTTCCTCTCTTGGATGTTGGAGTTGTGACTTCTGACTCTGATAGACCCACTAGTGACTACTAGGAATCTGATACGGAGGATGATCAGAGTGTCTCAAAAGTAGATACCAGAGATTCTTACGATCAAGAATCCTCATCTGAGGACGAAGGATTTGGTCGAGATGAATCATTACATCAGCTTAGTGCTATTGACTTGTTGCCTCGACCAGCAGTGGAGAAAGATCCTGACAAAAAAGAGTTGAGTGAGGCAGAGATTGTGAGAAGACTCTCTACCCTAAAGTTTGGTATCAATGTCACTCAAGAGGAGAAAAGTAGATTCCTAGATATATTTCGAAAATATATCCATGTGTTTGCTTTCAGCTACAAGGATTTGAAGGAGGTGACTCTCGAGACTCATCGAATCGAATTGGAGGAGAACGCAAGACCAGTTCGACAGAAGCAGAGAAGGGTCAATCTTACAACAGCGATGATGATCAAGGAGGAGATAGACAAGTTGAGGGAGGCGAGTTTCATCTACGAGGTGGAGAACTCAGAATGGGTTTCACCCATTGTGATTGTCAAGAAGAAGAATGGTAAGCTGCGAGTGTGCATAGACTATAAGAAGTTGAATGCAGTTACCAAGAAGGATTATTATCCTCTATCATTTATAGATGAGATTTTGGAGAGTTGCTGGTCATGAGTGGTACAGCTTTGGTGATGGTTATAGTGGATACAACCAGATCAAGATAGCACAAGAGTACCAGCAGTTGACTACTTTCACTACTCCTTGGGAAACATTTGCATTTCGAGTGATGTCATTCGGACTGTGTAATGCTCCGGCCACGTTTCAGAGGTTCATGAACAAGGTGTTTGAACCATTCATAAGAAAGTTTGTTCGTGATTTCATTGACGATTTCTGTGTGTACGGAAGAAAGGAGGACCACTTTGATCATGTGATCAAAGTTTTGCAGCGGTTGGAGCAAGCCAACGCTTCTCTAAATCCAGAGAAGTGCATCTTTGGCTACGAAGAAGGTCTGCTGTTAGGGCACATCATTTCCAAGAATGGGATTGCCGTAGATCTTGAGAAGATGAAGAAGATTGTGGATCTTCCATTTCCGATCAACTTGACAAAGTTGAGGCAGTTTCTTGGCATGGTTGGATATTATCGTAGTTTTATCTTTTCCTTCTCAAACAAAGCAATAGCTTTGACTATGTACATGAAGAAAGGAGTTGATTTTGACTTGATAGTGCATGATCAGAAAGCAAAGGAAACATTTGAGGAGCTGAAAAAGGCATTGGTGATAGCTCCTATACTTGCTAAGCCTGAGTGGAGTAAAGCATTTATTATGTATACGGATGCCTCCAATGTAGCTATCGGGTGTACATTAAGTCAGTTAGATGGAGATGGGCATGATCATCCTATAGCTTATGCTAGTAGGCAGATGGTGCCAGTGGAGAAGAATTACTACGTGACTGAACGAGAAGGATTAGTAGTGACCTTCGGATTGAAGAAATTTCGACACTACTTGCTAGGAGGAAAATTTTCCATAGTCACAGATCACAAGGCTTTAAAGTATATCTTTAATAAGCCTAATGCCGAAGGTCGTATTGCTCGTTGGAAGATCCTTCTAACAGAATACGACTACGTGATCAAAGATAGACCAGGGAAAAAGCATGCGAATGCTGATCTTTTGTCGAGGGCTTATGATGATGAAGGAGAAGAACCGTTTGATGATTCATTTCCAGACGAGCATCTGATGATCATCACAAGCATTGAGGAGATACCGGACGAGTATAAGAAAATCTGGAGTTTCCTTGCAGATGGCTCTTTTCCAGAAGGTATGCATACCCGAGAATGTAACGCGTTGATCAAGAGATGCAAACCTTACACCATGGTGGAGGGAATTCTATTTCATCAAGGAGCAGATGGCTTACTAAGGAGAGCAGTTGGTCAGAAGGAGGCGTTCAAGCTGATGCACGAGTTTCACGATGGCACTGTTTGCGGAGGTCACTTTGCTGGTAAGATAACAACTTTCAAGATTTTGGATGCGGGTTATCACTGGAGAGAGATCTTCAAGGAGTGTTTAGACTATTGCAAAACTTGCGACGTATGTCAAGCATTTGCTCTGAAGTCTACTAGAACACCTCCGTTAAGATCAATTCCAATATTAGGACCATTTGAGAAGTGGGGTATTGACTTTGTAGGTCCTCTTAATAAGACACCTCGAGGCAATAGATACATTGTAGTCGTCACTGACTATTGTACCAAGTGGGTAGAGGCTAGACCTTTGAGAGAGACCAATGAAACAGAAGTCGGTAGATTCTTATGGGAGAGGATCATCATAAGATTTGGATGTCAGTTAGAGTTGGTCTCGGATAGAGGAGGAGAGTTTGTAGGGAGCATGACTACTGCTATGCTACAACACTTTTCTATCAAGGCACGAGTAACGACCTCATACAAACCAATGCCAATGGTCTTGCGGAGAAGACCAATCTTACACTTTGTATGATGCTCGTCAAAGATGCTGGTGTTGAGACTGCGAAACATACTTGGGATAAGAGACTACATACCATCTTATGGAAATACCGAACGACAACAAAGACTTCTACTGGGTACTCTCCATTTCGACTGGTTTACGGAGTGGAGTCCAAGTTGCCGATCCTATTCGAATTGGATACTTTTCAAACTATTCAACGAAAGTTGAAAAGGTCGAGGGGAGAAGACATGGTCAGATCAAGAAGAGAGCAACTCATGGAGTTGGAAGAGACCCGAGCGGTAGCAATGATCCGGATGGAACGAGCTCAGGCGTATCAAAAGAAGAGTTACGACAAACGGTTGGGCAAGAGGGAGGTAAAACCTTTTCAAGTCGGAGATTGGGTTATGTTGTATGATGCTATTAGATTCAAGAGGGCTAGGAAGAAGTTTCTTCTGAGATATTTTGGTCTTTTTGTTGTAGATAAGGTGTGGAGCAACTTCACATATGACCTTCAGGAGCTGGGAGGAAGGAGATTCGATCGGGTAAATCATGACAAGTTGAAGTTGTTTCATCGACGAAAGTTCTCTCTTCACTCCGAGGACAGAGTGAAAATTTAGTCCGGGGGTAAAATGTAACGACCTATGTTACACATAGGAAGTTTGTCTATTAGTAAGGTGTTTAGTTATAACTAAGTGTTGAGAATGTTTATTTGCTACCAAAGTACTTTAAGGAGGTATCAAGTTAGTCATGACTAGCTAAAAGTTAGTTATGGTTAAACTTAGCTGTACTTTTGACAGAATTCAGATATTTCCTAAAGAGTGAGCACTACTATCTTGTCATCTTGTCTAAAAGGTAGAAAGGAGGTGGAAAGTATCCCTTATCTCCTTTTTGACTTGATATGAGTGATTGGATTAAAGTTATGGACTTTGGGGGCATTAAAAACAAGAAGAGATTCCACATGTTTCCTTTTTAGTGGGTCCTAGTGTAGAGGGGGGTGGAAATTCGAGATTCCTTGAGAATATTCCAGAATCCTTCTAGAAGTTGTTGACTTTGAAAGAATAAGCCCATGTGAAAAGGTAAGAAGTCCATGTGATTAATGCTTTTATCTTAAGTAATATCTTAGTAAAACCCGATAAAAGTAGTTACGGTTGAGTTACCGGGGGTACCAGAGTAAAAACCTAGAATGTATAAATAGAGGATTAGAGAAGAGCTCCTCATCCTTGTTTTCACATCGTCGTAATGACAACTTGAGTAATATAGAGAGTGTGGGATATTTTTAGCATGTGAGAACTTGAGAGACGTCGTTAGAATGGAGGATTTTAGTTGATGAGTTTAAGGAGATTTTTAGTTGATAAGTTTGTGGGTGTATGAATGAGTGAACTTAGCATTTTTCCCTTCAAGATTCATGGTGTGCTTCCATCAAAGTCATCAGAGGTGACCCTTGAGTGAGAGACAGGCCCGACATGTTGCAGATTCGTGGATGACGATCGTGGAGATTGAGAGATCGGGGGGTAGTTGATCGATAAGATCGCGGAGGTTTTACAGTACAGTCAAGAATTGTATCGCTCTCGTCCCATCTTGACTTCGGATCCTAGCATAAGCAGATCTGTCGTCCAGTACCTTTGTCTCCATCCGAGTTGCTATGATGAAAGATTGACCAAGAATGAGCGGGTATGATGTTGCTTCCTGAACAAAGAAGTTTGCTCGATAGCAACATCACCTACGCGCACCCTGATGTCTGGACAAGCTCCATACAAGTCTCCTCTTGTGTTGTTGGCTGCTCTTATGACCCACTCATGCTCTGTGTCGATCGGCCACTTCTTCCTCTTGTACAGCTATCGACATGATGTTGATTTCTGATCCATGATCGATCAGAGCAACCACCGGCTCATCCAAGTCTCCGATTCTCACCAACTTCTCTGTTGTAGCTCGAGTCCAGTGACTATGGCTGTAATGACTTGAGCTCTACTTCCCATCCTCCTCTTCATCCTCAAAATGTACCCTGCGCCTTCGATCTCTTTCTTCTTCTGAAGAATAAACACTGCACTTTGCAAGCTCTCTCTCCTCATCCACAGACATCCTAGTATCCAAGGCATGCGATAAACCAGTCTCACCCGTAATCTGTCGCTTCCGTTTGATTACATCGATGATGACATCATGAAACTCGCGCTTAGCAATGCCCAACACTTCCCTCAAGGTAAACTCCACCTTTGCATACAGAATGTGATCTTCCAAGACTCCCTTCAAGTCTGTTGAAGCCTCGATGTCCGACTGTAGTTTGTATGCAGCCGGCTTACCCTTCTTCTTCTGAAACTCTTTTGCTCTCTCTTTCGATGGAGAAGGAGCATCATCCATCGGTAGATCTTGAGCTCCTGCATCTTGAAGCTCTTGACGAACCTTCTCCCCTCGAGTCTGTCTCTTTGAAGAAGTTCCTTCCCTTGAATCCTCTGAATCTCGCCTTCTCTTCTCTTCCAAGCATGCACCGATAGAGCTTCTATCGGATCCTCCCATCCAGTATCCTTCCGGATCGTAGCAGCTGTTCTCAGCAACGTCTCACGTGCCATCTTCCCTTTCTGTTTCATGGAGATGGCAGATGACCACAATCCACTTGGCTCAACTTGTCCGTTAAAACTTCTCTCAACTTGATCCTCAACCCTTGTGCCATAAGTTCCAACTTCCACCATTGTAACTACTTGCGCTGATAGGTGGTCCTCAACCAACTTCTTCATCCCTCCTCTACCAAAGTTGGTCTGAAGAAGTGCACCTGTATCCCTCAGCGCTACCTTCCCATCCTTCCAGAAGATCACTCTTTGCTGCAGAATATCTGTGAACTCCTTACAATCTCTGCGCGGATGATCAGTACCATCACACCAGATACACCGCTGGATCCAGTCTTGCTTCTCAACCGGTCTTGCTCCGCTTGTAGACCCCTTCTCTTCCAATCTTGTGAGCTTAATCTGCAGATCTCGCATTCCACGTAAAATCTCCTCAAAGTCTGAATCATCCTTCTTCGGAGATACCATAGGTGCCTGAACATCTGGAACAACTAGAACAGCTGGAGCAACTGGTACTACCTGTCTAGCAACAGGAACTACTGGTCAGACTACAGGAACAGGTGTTACAGCTGTAGGTGTTGCCGCCAGTCTCCTAACAGGAACTTTCTCTCGTCTCCGCTCTCTCTTGGTAAGCAGACCAACAACTTTCTCAACCTTCTTCCAGCTGCTGGTCAATCCATCGTCCTCCTCCCGGTCTTCCAGAAGTACCTCTAGCTTCTCCTGCAACTTCTCATCTGCAGCCCGAAGAAATAATTCTGTCTTGTTGGACTGCAGAGTCAACTTCTCCATCCTAGTCAGCCGTGAAAACTGCTTCTCAAACTCCCTGAGCAACTCAGTAGCTTGTAGACCCTTCCTTGGTTGCTCAACCCACTCCAAGAATGACTTCTTGGTGTCTCGATCAGAGTCCTCCAAGAAGTACTCATCCATCAAGGCACGAGCAAACGTCTCCCAATCCTTGTTAAAATGCTTCGTTAGCATTTTAACATGATCCCTAATCTCTGGAGCTGCTGCTAACTCAAACGTCTCAATCATCTCATCTTCTGAGACCCGGTTCAGCTCCATCTCCTTCACATAATGTCTCAGATATCTCGAGACATCTCTTCCATCAAACTGGTCAATCCCACCGACCACTGTTTGTAGCGCCTTTGTTGCCAAAGCTTCCTTCCGCTCATCAGACTGTTACTGCCGTAAGAACATAGTGAAAGCTTGGAACATCGATGCAATCGCCGGATCCAACTGCACCTTCGGCAACCCATCTGAACCACTAGCTCCATCTCCATCACCTTTCCCATCCCACTCATGACTGCCAATCTCTTCTTCAAAGTTCACACACAGAAGAAATCTCCACCCCAGACCTTCACGTCAAGTTCACCATTGATATCATGTCAGATTTTACGTGAAGGATGTCCAAGAAAATGCGAGGTTCCTGGCTGTGGAGATGTTGTGTGCTGAAACAGAGACAAGACAGAGAAAAACAACCACGAAAACGAACGCTGCGATATATACACTCCAAATGTATGTACACTGCCGGTTCTTTCTCCTAAGAGCACAGAACCGAGAACCAGACCAGAGCAGTTTGTAACCTGCTTCAAAAGCCCCAAAAAACTGTAGAAAGATCGATACTTCGAGGACACTCCAAGAAGAGAGAGAGAGCGAGTAGACAAGGAAGTAAAATAGGAATGAGATGAGAGAGGCTTTGCCTCTCTCTATATATATAGTGGAGGTGAGTACAAGGGAAACCCTAATGGTGGGTTAGCCCTCTAACTAACTCTAACAACCCTAACCACTCCGGCTAATGATAGCCGTCGATCTACTAGAGCTTGGGACTATATCAACACTCCTCTTCAAGCTCATCTCTACATCCTGTACTCCTAGACAATGTCTGAAAGCATCAAACTTATCTCTAGGCAACGCCTTAGTGAAGATATCGGCAACCTGATCTCCTGTGCTCACATAATTGAGCTCAATCTCTCCTGCAAGGACCTTCTCTCTAATAAAGTGATAGTGCACCTCAATGTGCTTCGTCCTAGCATGGAAAACATGATTACTAGCTAACTTCATGCTGCTAATGTTGTCTGTATATACAACAACAGGATCTGTACACTCCACACCAATATCAGATAGCAGACATCGAAGCCAAATCGATTCGCATGTTGCGTTCGTTGCTCCTCGATACTCTGCTTCCGTGGATGACAAAGCAACTGTGGGTTGCTTCTTAGAAGCCCAGCTTATAGCAGCGCTTCCAAGTCCAAAAGCGTAACCTGACGTGGATTTTCTGTCGGCACTTCCTGCCCAATCAGCATCTGTGTAGCCATGTAACAACAATGGTCCACCGTATCGATAGTGAAGTCCGTACTGCATCGAGAACTTCACGTAGCGGAGGATCCGCTTGACAGCCTCAAAATGTGGTCTCCGTGGTGACTGCATGAATTGACTAATCAGACCGACAACATAGCTCAAGTCTGGTCTGGTGATGGTCAAGTAGATAAGACTCCCAACCATCTGTCTGTACATGCGTGGATCATCCAGCAACTCACCATCCTCTGCTCTTAGCTTTACCCCTTGCTCTAATGGTGTAGCAATGGGTTTGCAATCAAGCATACCAAATCTCTCAAGCATACTGAGAGCATACTGTCGTTGTACAAGCCAAACATCCTTCCCATCTCTAATGAACTCCACAGCAAGGAAGTACTTGAGTTCTCCTAAGTCTATCATCTCGAACTCGGATTTCAAGTGATCCTTGATCTGGGAAATAAGTTCCTCAAAGTTACCGGTAATGATCAAGTCATCAACATAGATGGTGATCACAACAATCCGATCTCGTATTCTCAATGAATACAAGGTAGAGTCTGAACTACACAGGTGGAAACCAAGAGACGGCAAGTAAGAATTGATCTTTGCATACCATGCTCTTGGTGCCTGTTTCAGACCATAGAGAGACTTCCGTAACTTACATACACGGGAAGGGAACTTAGGATCCTCATAACCAGGAGGTTGCTGCATGTAGACCTCCTCTTCAAGATCGCCATTGAGGAAGGCGTTCTTGAAGTCCATTTGGTGCATCTTCTGACCTTTCTGAGTTGCAACTGCAACTGCTGTTCGAATAGTCACCATCTTCACAACAAGAGCAAAGGTCTCCTCAAAATCCACTCCATGTTGCTGTGCGTAGCCCTTAGCTACCAATCTGGCCTTGTATCGACACACGGTACCATCCGAGTTGCGCTTGACCTTGAAAACCCACCTGCAACCAATCGCTTTCTTACCCTGAGGTAAGTCTACCAACTCCCAAGTCTGTTGGTGATGAAGCGCAGCAAGTTCAGCTTCCATAGCACTTACCCATTGGACCTTGTGCATCGCCTCCTCAAGCGAACTCGGTTCCTGTTCCTGAAGAACATTGGCCATATATGCATGGTGCGCAGCAAGAAAACCTTCATGCATATACCTACTCACTGGATGTTTTGGCCGCTCAGATCTGCGAGAGGTAATCGGTGCACTAGTCACCTCCCCTTGCAACTGATCTGACGTAGACGCCAAGGTCTGGGACAAAGTATCCAGGGGATGTGGAAGATCCACATATCTGGATGAGTCAAACATACGTTGCAATAGCACGCGCTCATCCTGTGTAGAAACTACACTAGTTCCACTAGGCTGTGTTACGTGGACTCCAGCGTTAACAACAGCTCTATGTGCAACAGATTCTGATCTGGAATCAGTGACTTCTCCAGATCCTCCACTCAACGTACTACTCTGAGGTACTACAGTGGACTGACTCCTTGGTTCTACAGTAGGTACAGGGATGGCTATCACAGGTGCAGGTGCAAACCAAGACTGTAGCTCATCAAACACAACATCTCTATTGATATAGAACTGCTTGGACGAAGGATTGTAGCACCTATATCCTTTCGTATCAGAAGCATAATCAAGGAAGATACATCTATCTGCTTTCGGATCTAGTTTCTTACGTCTTTCATCAGGTATGTGCACATAACAGATACATCCGAAAACTTTAAGGAAGGAGTAATCAGGCTTACTGCCTGTGAAGACCTCCATCGGTGTCTTGCTGTGGACTGCCGCTGTAGGCGTCCGGTTCATCAGATACACCGCACATGAAACAGCTTCTGCCCAGTAAGGTCTAGGCATGGTCTTCTCGTTCAACATCGCACGAGCAGCTTCTACTATGTGTCGATTCTTGCGCTCCGCAACCCCGTTCTGCTGCGGACTGTAACTGCAGGTCTTCTGCCGTCGGATACCATGCTCACGCAGATATGCATCGAACTCTCCAGAAAGAAACTCGCCTCCTCCATCAGATCTCAAACAGAGGATAGATGCTCCAGACTGTTTCTCCACCAACTTGCGGAAAGTCTGGAATGCTGACAGTACTTCGGTAGAGGACTTGTTTCTCAACAAATAGATCCAAGTATAACGCGAATGATCATCAATGAACGACACGAAGTACTGAAAACCGGTCATACTTGGCTGAGAAGCAGTCCATACATCAGTGTGAACAAGCTCCAGAAGCTTGTTCGCTCTACTGCCTGATCCCTTAAAGGGCTATCTAGCTTGCTTGCCGAATTGACATGCTGCACAGACTCCAGTGGGCTCACTGGATTCAAATTTGAGCAGACCTGTAACCAGGTCAGAACTCGGAAGGCTTTTCAGCCTCTGAAAGTTCATGTGCCCAATTCGCTTGTGCCAGATGTCAATATCAGACACTACTGGACCACTATGTCCATACATGGCAGCCTGTAACTTAGGCGCAGATGCATCTAGTTTAAACAGCCTACCACTCTTGATACCTCGAGCTATGACAGTGCCATTTGAATCTTCAATAAAGCATCCATCTTTATTGAAGCGCACTTGCAGACCTTGCTCTATCAACTGTCCTACAGATAGCAGGTTTCTAGTCAATGTAGGTACATGTAAGACATTCCATATACCAATAAACGTTGAGGCAGGAATGTCAAGTGGAATGTTACCCTTGTGCTGGATCTTGTGCTTGGTGTCATCTCCTGTCACCATAAACTGTGGAGTCTCCACAGGCTCGAGTGAACTAAACCACTCCCGATGGGGAGTCATGTGACTAGTGGCGCCGGAGTCGATCACCCAGTCAGTCTGTGTCTCGAAAGCCGCATAACTCTGATGCGTAGTAATCAGCAATTGCTCTGAATAGACATGCTCAGTGACTGCATAGCCTTGCTGGTTGCTGTTACCTTGTTGGAGGTTGTTGTCGTGTTGTCTCTGATCGTTCTGCTTCTTGTAACACTGATTCGCATTGTGGCCTTGTTTCTTGCAGTAGTGGCAGGAACCAGACGCTCTTCTCTGATTGTTGTTGGAACTACCAGACTGTTGCTGGTTCTGCTGCTGCTGCGATTGCTGTTGCTGTCCGCGACCCCGTCCACGTCCAGCACCTTTGCCACGATCCCTATCTCGAGATCCTCCAGAACTTGCAAAATAGACAGATTCTTGCTGACCCGTCGAAGTAGAACTCCCCAGTAGGCGCACCTCCTCTCTTAACATCATAGGAACAAGCTCATCAAACCGCGGAAGAGGTTCTCTGGTCGAAATCGATGTTATGAACTGTTTGTATTCTACAGGCAGTCCCTGCAATGTGGCTCCGATCAAGACAGTGGGATCAATCTCGACTTTGACAGAAGATAACTGATCCGCGAGCTGCTTGACCCCGTTCACATAGTCGTTGATGCACATCGACCCCTTCTTCACGGTATTGAACTGCTGCAGCAATTGCAACTTTCGCGCCTCTGTTCCGGATTGAAACAGATGCGCGAGTGCATCCCAAGCTTTCTTGGACGTATCACAATCCTGGATGTGACCGATCATCGATGCTGAAACTGTCAGCGCGATGTAGTGAATAGCCTGATATGAGCGCTTCTTCCACTCCTTGAATTTCGGATCAGAAATTGGCACTTCAGGCGCTTTCTCCTCCTCAGTGATAAGATCCCATAGATCTTGTCCCTGCAGGAAGGTCTTCATCCGGAACTTCCACACTTGGTAGTTGTTTTTGTCGAGTTTCTCTCCAGTGATCAGAGATACAGACTCTGCCATAGCTGCAATGTCGAAATTGCACTGTTCTGTACGCGGAAAACCTCCCAAAAATTGCACGAAACTCGTCTCTCCCCACCGCGCGATCAAGAGTTGTCACAAGTCACGACGAGGCGACTCCGCGAACTCCTCCTGCAGCGACAATGAGAAAAGAACCTGTGCGCGAACTGTAGGTGTACAAAACACGACGGAAACGTCGAAAGAACACACCAAGAAAGGTCGAAACTAGACCAAATGAGGTCGAAAATGGGCGTGCGATCCCTTGAAATTTTCAGAAATTTTCAAATAGCTAGGGGTGGTCCCACCCTTATTCGAAACAGGATTAGTTTTGGACTCAAGTCCTAAAACTTTCGTTTTGGTCAAAAAAGATCCGTTTGAAAATCTGCCGCTGGAAATCTCCAAATCGACTGAAACTTGGCCCAGTACACAATTCGCACCTTCTGAACAAGACAGTCCTAAAAGGACTGGTCGACAGAAAACAGCGAGAAAAAATCGTATAGGCCTCCGAAATCGCGTTCAAAGTTTCTGGTGACGAAAGAAACGGTTTCGCCTCACCCGAACGCATCAGCAGGATAGTGCTCGACATCAGGCACAACTCCGGCTGCTCTCTCCTGTACTCCAATCTCCATCTTGCTCATCAGCAAGGGACACACGCTCTCATCAGCTCTGATACCATATAGAAAGATCGATACTTCGAGGACACTCCAAGAAGAGAGAGAGAGCGAGTAGACAAGGAAGTAAAATAGGAATGAGATGAGAGAGGCTTTGCGTCTCTCTGTATATATAGTGGAGGTGAGTACAAGGGAAACCCTAATGGTGGGTTAGCCCTCTAACTAACTCTAACAACCCTAACCACTCCGGCTAATGGTAGCCGTCGATCTACTAGAGCTTGGAACTATATCAACAAAAACAACCCTTGAATCACAACCCTGACCCAAAATCATCAAAGCGTAGCTCAAAGCAAGAAAAACTTCCCTTTGTTAACAAACAGAGCCACAGCAGATATCACGCGATCCAAACCCAAGTCCAAACCACATCCATGTATAAGCTCTTAGCTGAACTAGCTACCACAAGCTGTATACAGCCAACCAGAACTCTAACAAACTCAAAAGAGCAAAACCCGTAGCGAAGAAACCGAAAAAGGTCTATCTGTGGACTTCCTCCTTTCGCTGAACGGACTTCAGAGGTCGATATGGTCTCCTCCGCTGACTCTGTTAACCCAGGAAACCTTCAGATCCGACTCCCAACAGCCGAGATATCGTCGATTTTTGGTCGCAGGTGACCGAAACTTCAAAAGTTCCTCCTTGCGACTTAAAACCGCACACACCGCACAAACGGATCGTCTAAACTGATATCCGTCTTCTCTGGTAGGTAAATCTAGCTACCCTGAACCCAACAAGACTCCAAACAAGCCGTTCGGAGTTCTCCTTGCAAAACCACGCAAGAAATTTGGTCGCAGGTTGCAAAAAACTGACGTAAATCAGCTCCTTGCGGCTCAAACTTGCTTACCACACCCAAACCAACAATCCAATTCACGTATAGTCTTCTCCTATGCGTACATGGAGACTCCTTGATCGCATAGGCACCAAGAACGAAGAGCTTGGCTCACCGATCGCGAAGAACAACCCAATCTCAAGTCGCAGGCGAACAAAAATCTGATGTAAGCGCTTCCCTGCGAGCCAATTTCACTCAAAACTCCCAAACCGTCCGATGAAACTTAGTATCATCTTCAATTTCCTGAAGAACTCGTTGTTCTGATCCCGATGGATCCAAGGATAGCAAGTTTGGACTCCAAAAAGACCCGAACGGTCCAACTCTCCTTCACAAGTAACTGAAAACCTCAAATCTACTTCCTGTGTCTCAATTTCTCTCAGAACACAACCTCTGATCCGTCTCTTCTCAAACCGTCTTAACCTGTGCGTAGCCTGCACAGATCTGAACCCGAGGACACCTTGCGCGCGTGTATTGGACTTCTCAATTCTCCAAAACGTCCACGGATAGATCGCAGGAACAAGCAAGTCCCTTAAGCAGCCCCCTTGTAACAGTCTCTGTACGTACGAAGTTCTCTCAATAATAATGAACCAGGCCCCTTGCGTCTTTGATATAGCGCCTGAAGCTTCAAATACCCAGTCAGCAAGTAAAGTAAGGCCTAGCTTGATTTTGCCTTCTTTCGAGTCGCATAACTTCTTCACTAGATGTCCAAACGAAGTAAACAAGATGCCCATAGAAAGCTGACAATGAGCTCTACCCATCTATGTGATGAAAGTGAAGATCCGAAGTTGCGCCAAAAGCCCGTAAGCTGGGACCTAGTTTGTTTTCTCCATCTTTTGAGTCTTGTAACTTTTCCACTAGGCGTCCAAACGAAGTAGACGAAGTGCCTATGGAAAGCTGACAAGGAGCTCTATCCACTGATGCGATAAAAGCGAAGATCCGAAGTTGTGCCAAAAATCCGTAAGCTGGGGCTTAGCTTATTTTCTCCATCTTTCGAGTCTTGTAACTTCTCCACTAGGCATCCAAACGAAGTAGATGAAGTGCCTATGGAAAGCTGACAAGGAGCTCTACCCATCTATGCGATGAAAACGGAGATCCGAAATGATGCCAAAAGCCCGTAAGCTAGGGCCTAGCTTGTCTTTCTCATGAGTGTCTTTGGAGCGACAAGCATCGAAGTCAGAATTTCAGATAGGAGCCAGTCCACGACACGACAACGGTGTGATCAATAGTACAGACAAATCTCAAACTCGAGAGTCGTTGGAACTCTGCAACAATTGGTGGATTACAATACAGGCTGCAACCTATAGCTGGACTTATCACTCGAAAGTGTGCGAAAAACTCATCAAGTTTGCATCTCTCCAAGAAATCACAAATCACCGCTCGATATTTAAGACTAGGAGTGGAATTCATTTTCTGCTGAGAGTCCTGAATTCGCTTTGCATATATTCGCTCGACCTGTTGAGAGTCATGTATGTAGTTTTCGGTTTGTTGAGAGTCTTCTACTCGTACTTCTTCGCACGAGTCATCTGCAACCACGTCATCCAGTTCAATGCTTAAATCTGCAACTATGTCAACATCTAGTTCTACCTCATCATCATCATAATCCGGTTCGCTTCGCATTTCATCCTCGACTTTGAGCTCTGTCACATCTTCGAGTGTGAGAGGGACCACTCTAGCCATTTGAGCTGCTAACATTCTATCAATCGCAGATTCAGAAGCATCGAACAAAAACCTAACAACACTTGCATGAGAGGAGCTTCTGATTTATGCAAGCTTCAACTTGTGATACTTGTCTAGTAAATTTCAGAATGCGAATGCTATGAATCACGTTAGGCTTACGACGCATGTGATTATTTATACTATCGGAAGGGTACTTCAGACGTTGAGGCATCGAACTACACTCGAGATAACACCAGGTCTTATGTAAGTGCAAATAACTACAGTATACCGAAGATCAGTGTCTCAAGTGGTTTAGCCCAGAGTTCTCTAAGAGAAAGGACTTGGGTTCAATCCCTTGCGGGGACACGGTTGAAAGTGCATGTTGCTGCAAATTGTTAATGAAGCTTCTAGTCCGAGTCTCGCCGTAGTGGACTCACATGGTCAATTTCATAGTCCTCGAAGACTCCAAGAGACAAGTGTCACCATTTACCATGCAATTCACCAATCTGCGAATACAAAATCAACATGAACACAACAAGACCAAACCTTATGCCACTGACGTGAAAACTTCATCCAACAAGAAGATATTACAAGCCTAGCAACGCGCACTCTGATAATCTGCAACTTGCATTCTACCGCACGTATTTAGATAAGAGATGCAACATGAGATGTAAATTTCTGCACATCTTTCACTTGCAACGGGAAATGCGAGCAAGAACACAGTCATCGACACTTAGGGTAATTTCTTGCTCATTGATTCACATTCTCTAAAAGAACATATCATATGAGAACATTTTACCTCAGGAACAACGTTTGATGACGTGTTGACAAATAGCGTCCATGAATTACCGTCCATGAATTATCACACGCTAGCACGCGGGCAGAAGCTGTCTTGCCCAAGCGTTTAAACTAAAACAACACCTAAATAGAGGGTAGATTCTCTGCCCTAAGAGCAAGAGATTCCTTGCCCGAAAGAAGGTTTTTTCACTTGCTGATAACTAGAGCTACAGATCTCTGATAAGGCTGTGACTGGACACAATAGATAAGTCTTGGTCTGCTTATCATTCTGATATGCAGGTATCCCACATACGGCGAATATTCTACATGCTATAAGATTTCGCGTTTTCATAAACACGTCCGGCTAAAAAAGGTCCACCTGGAGAACTCCGCCACAATAACCGGGTACGCCGCTCGTAGCCCTAATACTCATAGTTGAGGTTTAAATAATAATTTCTTCTCTTCATAAGGATAAAAGAGATGCAGGGGATAAAACTCGACCTCTCATTCGCCATGAATATAATTTCCTAATTTTATACTAATCAATTTTAACTTGTAACTAGCGTGTTAACTATGGCTAGATGACTTTCATGTTTCAATAATATGTTGTGTTTTAATAAACATGTCATGCCACGTATGTTTGACGAGTCATGTGTAAAATGTGTCACCGGATGTCATCTCTATATCTTGAATAGAAATCACTAATTTCTAGGAGTTAAGGACCAGCAGCACATAGTTTATTATCGATTTTATTTGATGTTGAATTAAATTAAAATATTCCTGAAATTAGCCAATCCCTAGATTCTCGGGCTTTGGGGGCGTGCATATTCACTCCTTCTTTCGATGAAGGAAGCAAATATCTAGGAGTTTAATTTATTAATTTATTTATTTTTATAACTCATATTAATAAATATATTCATAAGTACAGCTTCTTTGACTTGTATCATTTGAAGTGCGACAATAGACCCAAGATTTATAGTTTATCTCTAACTCTCCTCGTGTTTTCAGGCATGAACTAATAATTAATATTTATATAAATTTATGATAATTTTTTTATTTATTATATAACTTGTGTTTAATATTTATATAATTCTCTAATAACAACAAGTGAGCAGAAGTTCCCATCATTCATCCAACATGCGTATTTGTCAAAGTCAGGGACATTTCTAATTTTCCTTGAGTTTACTTAATATCAACCCGCGTTGTATTTTACTGAAATGAACGAATATATGTGGTTGCTGATATAAACAAATGTTAATTTAATTTACTGAAAAGGCCGGTGGTTCTCTGATTGCTGAGTTGAGAGGCGTGACATCACTTACGTTTGCAGACGTGTTTTGAATCATATACAGACGTTTCAACATTCCAATGTAAACGTTTTCTTGTTTGTTCTTCTTCTGTCTTTTCCATTTTGACACGGAAAAAGTGATGTAATATTGTTATTATTATTTTCGCAGCCTAACCGCCAGGCAACACGAGAGTCATCAGCCATTGTCGAAGTTCAATTTCACCATAGAGGGAGAGAGCCAACAAAATAGGATAGAAGACTAGCCAGAAACACCATCAAAGACTAATAACTACCAACCACTCTGAGAACAAGTAACTATGAGAGTTTTTTGGGGAAGCTGGTCCTCCCGCCACTAACTGTGCATTGCAGATTACTGAACCCGAGTGTTCTCATGATCTCTTGCAGTTTCTCTGATTTATCTTTGTTTGTTGCATTTTCTTCCGCTCTTTTTGCCAAATCCTGGTGAGGTGCAGCACTATCCTGTACCAAACCATGATTTTTTTTCTAGTCAAGTGCCAATGCTCACCCGTGAAGCGTGGTGAACACTGAGTATTTCTCAGTTCACCACAAGCCAGATCGTCCCTATAATGGTTCTTCTCCAGAGTTCCCACCACCAAAGACTAGCAAATGTGAACAGATGAGGTAACCACTTCTCAGCAAGGAGGGCGTGAATGACTGTAAGTTCCCAACCTGCGATTTGTGGTAAGTCCTGTGAAATATTTGCATTGCCCATTCTTTTCTGTTTCAAAATGACAAAAAGGATCATGTTCCGGCTGTATCAGTTGACACATTATTTCTGGAGTGAAAAACCTACGTTACCAAGTAATTTGCGCAAACTACTGATAAACTACTATGTGCGGCTGGGATCTTACCAGAATTGCACGTAGCAGTGGCAAAGTGGCAAATTCTATGAGGTACCAGAACTGTATATAGCGGTATATATTGTACCAGGCTTCCATGGGCTCCAGCTCCAGTTGACGGAACAAGAGGAAATGTCCATGAGATTGTCACGCAGTCCAGACCATCACACTGGTTCTTGGAACAAATTCCCAAACAGCAAAACGCCCCAACGCGTCGTTCCTACGATAGTCAGACCTTGAGAACGGTTTACTGGATTTACAAAGTCTATCACTGCATGACTCCCGACTATCTGGATTCCCAACTCATGATACTAAGTTCCACTCCGCTCCTTGACGTCCCTCACGCTTGATCTTATGCCGTGCACGCCATATTTACAGCTTCAAGGCCCTCGCACATTCGGAAGGACGAGCACCTTCGCAACTTGCCTTGCAAGCGTTTACTTGACTACCTATAACGATGGTACTGCACTGGAGAGTCCTTACCTTCGACCCGCATGCTCCTCGTTGAGATGGCCACAACGTTCCGTATTCAACATGTGGAGAGTCGCCTCCCATTCAGGACGCTCAGGAGTCTGCCCATACAGCGAAAGCACTATACAGGTTCCCAGAATCGGGACTAAGCCGACCAATTCCATATTTATTCTCATTGTTCTCTGTTCAGGTATGGCATGCGCCACTCGTCCGCCCGCGGCAAATGAATGGGCTGCTCACTACGGCTGATGATACTATTTGGAGAATAGTTCACAAACTATCCGACTAAATGAATCGCAATTGCTTACTCGTGCATACAGGAACATGACTTTGTACCGCTGTATTCACGGGGAACGTAGAATGTAAACTGTACAGATGCTAGTAATGTGTCATACTTGAGATGCTCACCGAGGGCCCATGTACAGTTCTACGTACACTTTCCACTCACACACTCCGACAGGGACAACTTTCGTCTCTCCAGGAAATGATGGGTATGAAAAGGGAGGGGTTGGGGAAGACAAGGTTACCGAGAACATGTGCACAGAACCGCCTAGCGGAGGTGGATGTACTGGCATTATGAGAAACTTAACCCTTCTACCCCTTTAGCTGCAAAATATTTGACGCTGACCGACCCTGTTTAAGGCTGGCAAGGAGTAATGTCCATAGGATAACTTCCCAATACTCGAAGGAAGGTTGCAAACTCCTGCCACATTCCACAAAGACGGAGTTGAATTATGTGACATCATACGAAGAAAGCAAGACTGGGCATTCTACTGTTTTCGAATTGTCTACCAAAGTTATTTACTGCAGTACTACGAGAGTTGCTTCCTGTTATCCACGAATCTTCTGAATCCGGTGAAACCCACTATTTAACGTTGCCGACCAACATCGCTACGTCTCGGCGATTTCACTTACTTGAAGATGACCCAGAGCATTTTGAGCACGAGGATCTGCCATTGACGCCTCAAAATCGATGTAGAATAGATAGTCGAAATATCTGCTTAAAGATTTTCCCTTGTTAGAGTCAAGTAAAAGACAACTAGAACATAAACCCGAAAGCCAGAGTGACGAATCGAAGAATATACCCCCGAAATGAAAGCGGAATAAGTTTGCTTTTAAATAAAAAGATATGAAACGAAACACAAATTCTTACTTCGCTGTGCCATTGTTGCTGTCATCCACGACGCGCAGGGGTCGCTTTCTTTGGGGACGACTTTCGATCTGAAAGTACGATGTGAGTCAAGCTTTTGTGCTCACTTCACAAAGGAATTTATGCATCTATTGTAGCACAACAGAAGATTGTTGCAACTTATCTTGACGGCTAAGGGTTTCCCTGCTTCAGTAAACCTTACAAGTTGAATAACACTCCAGAAATGCAATTCTAGAAATTCAGTTTTGAATGCTGTACACTGCAACGACGCTCGTGCTTAGCACCACCACTAAAACCTCACTCGAAGAGGCAACCAAAATAAGCAGGAGGTAGATGTAATTGCCTTCGTCAAGTTGATACTTCTCAGAGCGAAGACTGCTAATGCCTTGAACAGTACTCCTGGTCCTTCCTCCAGAGTGAAGACGATGCTAGTCTGAAAGCCACAACAACATCGTGTACGATTCTGTTAGCTCCTGGAACGCAATGCAAATGAATGTTCTCAGCACCATGTCTGAACTTTGGCAGAGCAAATGGTCAAACGACATTGAGCTGTCGTTCTCGTACACCGCTGTGATAGCTGTGCTGACTGAACGTAAGTAAGCTCAGAGAGATAAATTTGTTCCATCCAGCTAACATGAGGGAGGTAAAAGGAAATCTTTCTCTATTAATACCTTGAAAGGTCTGTCGTTTCTGGGAATGATGGGCTCTCTTGCGAGCATCAGGAAACGGGTAACATTGTCGGAGTCATCCTGCAGAACAGAGTGAGCTCGCTCGTCAATTTATTCACAGTACAAGCCCAGCCCCTTTGCCTGAAAATCCGTTTCCAACAGCCTTCCTCCGCAGAATGAACATTAAGTCGGCCAACAGAAGGTCAGGCACACTTTGAACCAACTTCAAATCTCTTCGAAGTCAAGGACGGTAAGTGTGAATGAGAAAAATTCAAACCACCAGGAACCAGCAAGGGTGAAGGCGCTTTCCTCAGGAACAATGGATCCTTTATGGAAATTACCTGGATACCATCCGCAAGGATATTTAGCCCATATATTTCGGCAGCGCGAGCACTTGCAACAGCTGCTGTATCCCGCAGACCATGAGCAGCGATAAACTGAAATATGGAATATGAGAGGTTAAAAGGACTGCGTTTGGTTACTGCGTTTAGGTAGGAATGTGAGACATCATGTGCACAAGCAAAGTAGATCGTCAGAAAGTTCAACGTGTAGTGAGAATGTTCAACATCAATATCAAACTGTGAGTCAAATTACTCAATCCAACGCAACTACTATTTTCGGGTGAAGATGCTAGCTAACCTGTGCAGCACCTGCCGTATCATCTACAGCTTCACGAGTCACTCCCAGCTTTGACAAAGTATGTTCACATTGAGCAAGAGCCTGCAATAGAGTTCGACCAAAATCAATAATCTAAGTATCGCTGTTATGAGTGCAGAGATACAGAAAATGACCTGTCACAATCTCAGCAGAGCAAAAACGATGATGTGAACATAGAAGAGGACAAATGGTCTGCCATCATCATGAGCAGTATTAACTTGTGGTTGCAAGCACAACTCCAGTGGACGATGCTTTGCATATTCTCCATCAAGAACATGGGTACATCATCAAAAACATTGCGCAAATCGACACCCGATAATCGGACTTCACAACCTCTCGGAAGACTGGAAGCATCGGAGGCCAACGTGCGTAAATAACTGCAAACGTTTTGGCGGTTATGCACACCTTCAGTCTATGCGACTGTAAACACGAGGAGGGAAAATGATCGGATCGGAAAACCGGACCTGCTGATGGCTGACGACCCGCTTGAGATCACTGGTCTGGACTCCCGGAAGTGCCATCAGACAATGATGAACGGCAAGTTGAACCTCACCCACAATGTGTAGACGATGACGAAGCAAAAGATCATAGTTCCGATGAATGCTCCCACCGAGAGAGTTCTCGATTGGCAGCACTGCCCTATCGACGAGCCATAACTCGACTGCCTGTTCGCAGATCAATCAAGACTTTAAAATGTGAACTTGGCTACCCTCTGACAGGAGATAAACATTAGACAGCCGTGAAGCATAACCATCACCTGGAATGCTGCGTCGAACTGTTCACACGGAACGGCTTCACAGTTCGGGTACGCCTTCGAAGCGGCAGCCTCACTGTAAGCTCCTGGTACACCCTGCGCACGTACGAGGCTTGCCGTGAGTCATAGGTCGTGAACTGGAAAGAGAAAAGCTTGGGTCCTAAGATTTTCAATTACAAAAGCACAGTCGTCGATGCAACTTCTCCCCAATAGGATTCGAAACGTAAACTGATAACCAGCAGTTATCCTTCATGTACAAACCTGATAGGCAACGCGCAGCTGGGATCCGTGCCTGGGCTGAAGGGCTAAGTCAGTTACTGACAGTGGCTCTGCGCAGCACAAACACGACCAGACCATGATAAGACTCTCCACACTACTTGGCAGCGTGAGTAAGATGGAACGGTTAGCATAATTTAGAAACATGAAGAAAGAAAGCAACAAATGCAAGCAATCAGACGCACTCGGTAATGTCATCAAGTCCTTGGGCGTGAAGCCCAGATTCGTATTTCCGTGAATTGTCGGCACTTCTTCGATCCCCTTCTCTTCTTCCAGCTGGGTGCTAGCCCACTGGCCCGAAAGAACAGCACATGAACTCTGCCATTGCGCGGCGCGGCTGCCCCCCATTGCAGGATCCAGATATGGACTACCGGACGTTGGCCAGGAAGCTTCGCCAGAGTTGTAAGACGCTCGGCACACCTCTCCCTTGTGCTCCTCGGGCTTGATCGGGCCGAATGACAAATTCCGGAGGTCTTTCTTCAATGATGTACCGGTACTACTCTTACGCAACAAGGCTGCATCGGTATATCCCAGACCAGTGGTCGGGATCCCTAGGTGCAACACGGCCATGGCGCGCGGAGTAGTTTCTACCAATTCCAAGGAGTGGCTAACAATTCTGCTCTTCGCTTGTACCTTCTCCTCCTCTAGCTAATTGATCAATTCTGCTCGTACCGGCAAAACCCTTCCCACTACTCCGCCTCCTCCCTACTCTCCGCTGACTCCTACCTCTACCTCGAACCCGGAGTGAGGAAACACTTGATCTTCGTGTACCTGCTGCACCGCGAGATTTGCTCCTCAATTCGTGACGAGACGGGACGCACCGTGCAAGCCGAACTAAGGCTTCCAGAGCGCTCCAGAGTGGACAGAAAAGGATGAGGAAACAGAGAACGCCGAGAATAAATCAAGTGCAGACCTACAGTTCGCCTTTCGTTTGTACGCTGACAGTTGGTCAGACAGTGAGTCAGTAAGTACGTACGATTCTCCGCTGGTTTAACGAAGTCAGACAAGTTTAATGCAGGCTCAGAATAGGTAGTTCTTGGTCAAAACTGAAGCAGGAAAAGGAGCAAGGACTGCGAGAAGACGAGCCCAACCATCAGAGTTGAGACGTACACAACAGCAGAGCAGCAAAGAGGAGGTGGTGAGGTGGTCGGTCTCCCCTCCTGGCCAGCTTAGCCGTGCTCAGCGGGACAGGACAGGCAACAGGAGGAGCGACGAGTGAAACTTAAACTATACTGGGACTTGAAGGGTAGAGCGCATCAGACCTCCGGTGCGTGAAGTAACGGGAGAAATGCACACATACAGCACGAGAGGCGCTGGAGCAGTGAGAAAGTGACAGAGCCCTCGCTTTGCTCCCCTCTCTGCTGCTGCTGTTGCTGAGCCTGGCAGACTGACCGAGACATGCGGAAGTAAAAGGACCGTGACCGTGACCATGTCGTCGTCGTCTACCGCGGTACGCTCGCAGTCCCGACCAACCACGGAGTTGCCGACACTCCAGTTCCTCCAGTGCCATGTTTTACACACATCGTACAAGATCCCAGCCTCAGATTCCCAGGATCCTCCAGGATGATGACGTGCTACTGCTCATGATCACTACGGTATACTCACAAAAGCACATACATTTGCTTGATTATACCCCAGTAGTTTTGTGTGTTTGATAACACCCCTGACTGGCTATTGTTGTGTTTGATCACATCTCCTCTTCACTTTGCCACGTCAGTTGTATGTCCGACTATTGCAGTGAAACCATTCACTTTGCCACATCAAATCAGTGCCGTGTCAGATTGTATACATCAGTTTTCTGAGTATGTATAGTCTGAAGTGTATTTTATTTTAAATTTTAAGTTTGAGTATAAAAGCATAGAAGAGAATATTTTTGTTTTTTTCTAATGTATTTTGAATCTGAAGAAAAGATTCTCTTTTGCTGCAAGAAATCTCTTCAATTTCACATTTTTCTCAATACTGAATATTTCGTTTCGAGATGAATCATAATTTGTAAAACTGGTCAATATCTTGAAGTTGATTCTTTATTCCATAAATTCCAAGTTGTGATGAAAACACCAGAACCATTTTCTGCACAATGGTTAAATTTCTCAGTTCTTTGAAAGCAAACCCGCAAAATAAAATCTTCTGGGTCACCCTAGAACACTTGTAGTCGTAATCGGGTTTAAAACGATTTGAATAACAGAATCGCATGTCAGATTGTAAACATCAATCTTTCTATCATGTATCATTAACATGTATTTTATGATAAAAATATTTTAAATAATAGAGATATTTAATCATGACCAAACATAATAAAATAATAAATTACTTGGTAAAATAACTGCTTTAATTTTAATTACCAATCAAGGATATTATCAAGCAATATATCACTAAGAGAGGTGTGATCAAATAAATTACTACAGAAAAGCATTTTCCTCTCAAACTACTTAGTTGCATAACCATAACCGTATTCATGTATCCCATCTAATATAACCGTCAAGTAAATTTCTGTATTCACGTTGGTGCATAACAAATTCACTTCTCCTTCCAATGCAAGAGGGGATTTTAATTTATGATTAAAAATTGTTCTGGTGGAAGAAATTCATAAAAAAACTAAAGTAGATATTTTTGCTCATTAACAGAATAAGTGTTTCTCTCATAGTTTCTCTATTTTTCCTTAAAGTATGTTTTGAGTTCTCTATAGTGCAGGTCCAACTCTTTGGGGACAGATTTCAATTTTTGGACAGTTTCCAGACGTCCGTGTATAACAGTATTTCTTGAGACTGAGTTACTACAGTACGCATTCTATCATGGACTGACAGGTGTCTCTATCAAGGATATATTTCGACTAGTTTCTATACTTCCTTGTACACATTCTTTTCTTCAGACAAAAGTCCTTGTTTTCTGCCCACTTCAGAGGGGGAAAAACTAGCGAGGATGGCGATGTAAAAAACTGGATTTTTCATACAAAATTTGTTATACAAAATTCTTTCCACGATATTTCTAATAGATAACATTGGGAAACATTTCAAAGTTAGCATTGTGGTAGTGATAACTGGACTAGCATATAGATCAAACTTGTAATAGCTCTTAACTCTTTGAGCTGTAGCAATTTTTATTTAATTTTATGACACATGTAAATAAATTTTGGAAATTCAATATGCCTTTTGTCTATATACTCATGAAACCCTATAGATTGATATCCATCTATCTATTTTGAAGGTTTTGATCTTTTATTTTCAGACCAGATTCAAGGAATCCTAGTTGGATTGACTAACTCAAGATTCTCTTAGCTGATTCTTTTGTGATACATTTTTTTTATATTCATTTTAGTCATATTCAAAAATTTCAGATGAACAATATTTAAAGAAGAGCAAAAGAAACCCTTTTGGGGTAAAACAAATGATTCTCAAACAATCCACGACTCCAAGTGTAGTAAACCAACCAAGCTATGGATCGGTTGTTTTGTTCATTTTTTGGAAGTCACTCTTTCACTAAATCTAGGTAGTATCTGCGATATAAGGTTCATCTAACTTTTATGGCTATGCGTTAGCATACCTATATGTTGATTGTGAAGAACAGAAAAGGTAAGACATTTTTCTTTTCATATAGTGTATTTTCTCATATTAGCTTACGGTTAAGTGTCATAACAAGTGATAAAGGGTATATATGGAGTGAAAAGTGGGGTCAACAACATATTGAAGGGTAATGAAATAAACTTTTGAGGTTTTTTATAGTTGGTTTGGGCTCTAAAAGGCTCTTCCTTTTGACAAGACCTTTTGAATGAGCCAACCTTCACTTTCATCTGGCTTCAGATATGAAAGTTACAATTAGTTAACCTTCATATTATTGGACTTGGACCACACATTTGGAGCAAACACTTGATTATAATTTGATGACTCTGAGATTTCTGAAAATCCAAGGATTTTGAACCATTCTGTGTGATTCATTTCATATTCTCTTTCAACTCGTAAAACTCTTACTTCAATTGATTTGATTAAATTCATAGACAATAAATTGAAACATAGACAATTCATTTGTGCCCTCTGAATTGCCATAAAGTGATAGTTTCTGCCTCAAAAACGCTCCAAGTTTCTCTTCCTTCTAGAAATACAAACCAATTAATTTTGACACTCAAACTAGACACAACTTCACTTTCAGCTCTTTCAGAAGAATGCAAACTTGTGGCTCTGGGTACCAAGTTAAGGAAGTGAAGGAGATCAGTCTTACATCATAACCCAAGGGTTAACATATATAGTTCTTGAGGTTGTATCAGCTGAACCTGAAAAGGCTATAAAGAAACTGACGTAATTACATAGGACTAGCAATCGATTGAATGACTAAGAGGACGGACTATCGAAGGATACTACTTAACTATGTGAAATCGGGCTAAAGTACACCTTGAACAACATGATAATTAAAGCATCAGTACCAGAATAAGGGCTCTAGACCACCTAGAATCTCTCATTTCTCGAGTTACCTTCTCAGAGAAAATGCAAAATGTGTTTGATCATAGAGTTCCCATTTAGTCACTGAATGAAAAGAAAAGTAAAAGATTCAGTTTGACCATACAGTTCTCATTCAATCATAGAACCAAAAGATTAAAGATTCAGTTGCTAGTTTCACAATTTGTGAGTTGTTTCAAGTCAATCTAGTGAGTAGATAGTCGTGATTGAGACTCTATTGAATTAAAAATTACATAGTTTAGTCTAAAAAGAAGATCTTCCCCGCTACCTAAATTACAAAGGGAGTAAAACAATTAACATTTGGAACTAACAGATGACATGTTTATTGTATGTGTTCATTAAAGCACTGAAGTCAAGAGTCTTAACATCATTATAGTATTTAACGTCTATAGCTAACCAAGCTATATCAACTGTTGTATCCAAGAAGATATACTTCATACCTTGTTCTACGGTCCACAATAAAAGGAGGCAAAATAGCTATCTTGGAATTACTATATGCTTTTTGGGAGGTAGTTCATATAGCTCACTTTCTCTACTATACTACCTCCGCTCGAGGGTCTTTGTAGGCGTTAAGCGAGGAATGCAGAATGTCAAAGGTAAGAACGTCCAAGCGGTTCAGAGTGGGTGCGAGCATCAAAACCCTAGTTCAAGATATTGTGTCCCAACACATTACCAAGAATCCAAGATGTATCGATAGAGACCAAAGACTGTGCAGTACCAGAGGTGCATGGTACGATTTAGGTCATTGCAGCGTGGTTTGTTTCCACCTCCATACTCGTTTTTCTGTGTTGTTTTGTCGCTCTTTGAATACAGTCTTTCGGGTTGTCGTCCCCAGATTTTCAGAAGAGGTAAGACTACTCGATCCGTGCCTCCCACAATAATAATCAATTGGTTTCAGTACCGAAACGCGGGAGAAACGAGGGGAAATTCTCGTGAAGCCAGAAAGAAGAGCCCTGCGAACCCACGCCGCTTGAATCTAATTTTGCACACATAATGTCAGCACCTGCGTAAGCGTTGATTCTCTGAAGTCAAGGACCGCTGGTAGATACAACCAGGTTCTCTGCCTTGTGTGCCATACTAGCATATACTTGATATCATTACAGTAAAAAGTAAAAGTTTCTTCCGGAAGTAGAGGAGAAACGACGTGGAGAAACTTTTTTTCTCCATCTTGAAAAGTTCGTGCCCTCGAAGATCTCGTATTTGAGAAGTAAAAGAACAACGATTCCTCCCATTTGACCTGTTCAGATATTTGCCAGTTTTTTTGGATGCTTTTCCGGGTTGTTCAAGTAATCACTCTAGTGGTCGGAACAATGTCCAAGCACCGGAGGAGGTTCTATTAGTGCTCATGATCTCATCACCGCCCACCTGTCTCGCCTAGAATCTGCCTTAGAGGTAGACCAATCATTCGGCTCTCGCCAAGTGTGGGAGTGCCCCTTAGGGCGGGCACCTGTAACCCAGACTGAGTGTTCCTCTTCTCCATGTTTGTCCCGCTAGATATTGTTGGTGATAAACCCTCGGATCAAAGTAGAGTGACCTGCATGCATGCAACTGACATCCTCGTTCTTCTGTTCGCCACGAGAATAAAACCGGTACTGTAGTTTCATGCTGCAAATCCAGATGTTCGAGCTTTATCGAACTCCTCAGTTATAATCAGACAAGTATTTACTTGCATTGCGTGAAAAGAGTCATGCTTGATTCTAAAAAAGAGTAAAATGTAAATTGCAGTAGGTCACCGCGTGCACAGAAGTTGGAGCGCTCGTCTTTACTTCATCACATATTCTGCATACATTTGTCAACTTTCAAGAACCAAAGGAGTGCCCATTTGAGCCTGCGCGGAGGCATTTGAGTCTCCATCCTCAACCCTCGGTGGGCATGATCATCTCTGATTCATCTCGTTACTCTACCTTTCTTGTTCAGGCACAAAACCAGATGTTCACCCTAGAATATTGGTCAGTGTGTACGCGAACCGTATTACACTGGCGTACCCTAATGTATGCACCGACCATGCATGTAAAGTATGTGTTCGGTTGCTTACAGACTCCTTCGACTGAGCTCCACGCATGCGATCCGACACTACAAGATTTTACGTACAAAGTTTCGTTTTAGCTTCAGGAAATCACGTTGCAATTTTCACTGATACACCCCAAAGCTTGGTCAGTGGAGAGGAAGTAGAATATCAACAAAACCGCGCTTACGGCAAGGTTTGTACTGGAATTTCGTTCATGTTATACACTCCGGCGCGTCTTCTCTGTGCATCACACCAATAGGGGGTGTCAGAGTTTAGAAAAAGGATTCTTCAACGGCTGAGAGGTAACTGGACGTAAAATTGTCACGGGTAAGTTTGTATAAAACCGCGGCTCATTCTAGATCGCGTCCGAGATTCAACATCAAGATTTTACCATTGATTATTTTTCCGTTTCTACACTCAAGATAAGTACTCAGAGTAGCATAGAATCCATTGCAAAAAAAATCTGAAAATCCCAGTGAATAGCCGTTAAGAAATCGCCCGCGGCGTTTTCCTGCGGGTACCTCCTGAGGTACCCGCAGGAAACACTGGCCGAAGACTTGCGGAGTCCGTAACTCACGCCCGCGGCTCCCGAATATTTCAGAGATTCTTTAACTCTGACACCCCCTAATATTCCTGTCCAAACACACGCCTTTGTATATTATAGTCATAGAAGTTAAAATTTCCTCTTCGGGTGCACCCGAATCCGTATCCTCTTTTGGCCTCTTAGAAAGTGATTGATCTCGCTTGGTCTTGCCTCCAAGGACGAGCTGTAGATCTCAAATCGCTCCATGTCAACATCCACTAGAATATTTCCGTTTCGTCGATGACGCCTCTTTGAGGTTGTGTCGCTTTTGCTTCCTTCCGCAAAGAATCTGCGGAGAAGTTGAGGACCATTTCCCGCTTCAGATCTGAAGGGATTTTGATCGAGGCTGGACCGCTCGCGTTGTGAAGCATACCGTACTGCTTTTTATATTATCGCGTGTTTATTGTCTGATTAATCAATCGTAAATGTTTGGAAATATAAAATTCACTTTTTGAGGTCATTAGAGAATTTACTGTCATTCGTGTAAGAGAATAAACATTAGTTTAACCATTTCACGTGATTTATTTTTTATGGTTTTTCTTTCAACTTTAATGTTATATACATACATTATCTGTCCATCTTAAGCTACAAGTTTTTATCCAAAATTTAGTGTAGAAATGTCTGGCTTTTATTATAGAATATTTCTGCCTATAGGATAATCTTATGTCACATTTCAAGCTATAATAATATTTATACGTATAATATATATATAATAGTATAGTAGTTAAAGTCAGAGATTTACTTGATCGTACCCCTAACATAGTTGTGGGACTTGACTCCAACTCTTAACTTGGGGTTACTTGAGTTAAGTTTTGACCAGCAATAGCAGGTTTAGCCATATGTAAAGATATTATATTAAAAAATAATAAGAAATAATTTGAATTGATAATCTATTGTAAAGATATTTTAAATAAAAATTTTCATGTAGATACATGGTTGACTGCTAAAATATACTTCTTGCACTCTGATGACATTTTGACCTATAGAATAGATTGTAGCTCGTCAAGGATGTGTCATGTCAGTTTAGCACCTCGGCTAGGTTGACTGAGTCTGTAGTGGCTAGTCCCGGTAGGGCCGTTAATGTCTTTAGGATGGGCTCTAGGGCTAACCCCACTAGGGGTATATGTTGCAGGTAAGGCTGTAGGCTTTACTTGCAACATATACCTGCTTTCTTCGAGTTGAGTCTTCAAGCTCAAGAGGATAGTGGATAGTCTTGGTGAGTGCAATCTGGATTCTTTGATGCACAAAGTGGATTTGACTCAACTTTAATGTTTGTGTAGTGTCGGTTGACATGATAGAGTGAGTACAGATCGTTATTACTCGAAGAACTCAAGTTGTGAAGTCTGATTGAGAGCTTTCAGGTCGCAGATTTGTGCCGGTGGTATCTCTGGAGGGTGCAGATCGTTGATATCTTCGATTTGTGAGTGCGCGCGTGCACGGATTGATTCTTTTTGGTCGTGTGTTTGATTACTGTGCGGATTAGTAGTGTGTGGACTTATTCTTGGTCGAATTTGTGGTGAGCTAGTGCGGAAGCGTCGTAGAAATTTCTCGTGATAGGTTTTTTGAGGTTAATTTGAGATCGACGAACATCGAGTAGACATTGATCAGCAATTTCTGACCGTGATGAGTTCAGTAGATGCGTGCTGAAAAGATGATTCCAATGAACCAAAAATTATCCGATTTGGTGAAAGATCGAAAGAGTTACATAGAAAGAAGATTACGTGTTGTCCAAAATCTGACGTAAATCCGTCTACGCGTGTATCTTTGGCAGATTTCAACCTTCTAGAGTTGTTCGAAGTGATGTTTGAGATGTGTTTCCTTGCTATGCGCGTTTGGTCCATGTTTCTACTCTACTCCAAGTGCAGAATGAGCGGAAGTGTTGCGGTGTGAAACGCGTGTTAAGAGCCTTCTAGGAGCAGAGGTGCGTGAGTGCGGAGACGTGAGAGCGAAGTGTGAGAGTGCAGAGAAGGAGTCCGAGTCCGAGCAAGCAAGCCAACTTGCTGGCGTATGTAAGCTAAGCCCAATTTCAGTGGTGTGGGAGTGAGTAAAATCAAATCACCCATCCCAGCACTATTCTTGAAGAATGTGCTTAACTGTTAGCTTTTAGCTTTGGCTTTATCACTAGACCAATAGCTCTTGGTGTCTTATAAGGATGCGTGCAAGTATTCATGGACTTGTTTAAGGTAGTAAGAGATCTTTTCGCACATTCCTAGAGGAGTGGTAGGACGACCCCATAGTACTAAGAGGAAGCTGTCCTTGCTTATACCGTAGAGACACTTATGGATGCAGTTGGTGACAATTATCTTGGGTGAGCTAGCAGAGCTACCACGTAGAGATTATTGGAGCTACTAGAGGTGTGGACATCTAGTTAGTGACCTTTGGTACAAGTTATGATAGTTGGTGGTTATATATTGTGCATGTGATAACCGAAGAAGAGACGTCAGTCCGGGTGAGGCTGGAGGCCGCGATTGACACGAGGTCGTGATTGACAAGAGGGTTGTCATCACGGAGGTCCACGGACGTTCTGACAGAATCCAGTTGTCGTAAGTAGTGGGTTCGCACGGAGTGGTGTGAGATATCAATCAGTAGCACCAATCTCATCAGCAGAGAACACCGATTTAGACGAGGACGTGGTTGGAGGTACACATAATGTTGTCATATGGACAATGTTGTTGTAAGACATGGACGAGATCTATGAGATCACGAAGAGACCTCGATTGATACTTGGGTACGGTGGGTATCATTGAGCTGGATGACTTCATTTAAGAGTTCGTCAGTTGGTGCCATCTGCAGCAAATGCGGAACTCACAGTTGTTCACATCTTTCACGATGTGGAAGGATTTGTTCTAACACTTGGAGGCTTAAGTTGCACAAATTGCTAAGACGTCTAAATGCTTTCTTTGATAGTTGGAAGTTCTTCAAAGTATGAAATGTTTGAGGGCTTGAGATGATTATCATGAGTTCAGGCGGGACTACATCGTAGAGATTGTGTTGTGAAGACAACATTGGTCTTTCAACTATGTTTCTATCACTACTTGTGTAGTTTTAGGAGACGTAACATCTGCGAGTTGAACTGTCAATAGCAGTGGTACATCCATGAGTAGCGGAGTACCTACTACCAGCGGTGCGTCCACTAGTAGTGGAGCAGACGATAGTAGGAGCAGGATACTGCTAGGGTTTAATCATGTGGTTCAGTTCTTCTAGTGTTTGAAGAATAACTATCAGGTTGTGCGGATCGACAAGTTGAGGAGTCAACAAGAGTTCTAGCGGAAGACTGGAGAGAGCCTAGACGAGGCGGTTGATAAGTGTTACCAAAGAGTGATGGAAGCACGCAAGCAGTCCAATTCTTGTATGAGATATTCGACCGAGAGCTGCGTAGGTGTCGTGATCATCAGTCTCAAGGTCGAGCGCACACGCGAATAATAGAACTTTAGTGGACTTGCGCTAGGTTGTGAACGCTGCGAGTAGGACTGAACGGCTTGACCGAGAAGTCGGGATCAGATGAATCCTAAGTGGTTCTCTGAACTAAGGTTGGAACATTGGGTTAGGACATAAGGACCTACCCCAAGACGACCTCAGATGAACGCTGACCTAAGGGGGCAAGTCTGAGAAAGGACCGAAACATAAGTCTGAGACATGAGTCTGAGAAGTGGGTCCGAGATGTGAGACTCAAACGCAGACGGACCGTGGTTCGGACGCTAGTCCGAACCACAGGGTTCGAGTCTAGGTCTGGATCACAGGTTTCAGAAAAACGGTTAACGTGACGTTTTAGGTCGTGGAGCTCCAGTGACGTTTTAGGTCGTGGACGGAGCTCCACGTAAGATCTCGAGGCGAGTATGGTACATTGGAAAGGACTCGACGAGAGCTTTCCAGTGATATGTAGAACTCCTCGAACTGACCTCCGAGCTGAGAATTATGATCGAACAAGGATCAAATTGTGATATAATTTTCAGGGACCAAAGAGGAGAACGGGGCCGCCGATCTCCATAAGTATATATGAGGGGGGCTCGATGCCTTGGTGGGCCAGGACGAGTCACCCGACCCCAAGGTTCAGCGGGCGGATCTTGGGGCTATGAGGTGATGGCTGGGTCAGTTTGAAGACACGTTCCAGTCCAAACTTGGACGTCTGGACTTAGGAACGATAATGGCTGGAGCAAGACTAGGGAACGAGTCGGCGGGTTAGACCACCGTTCGGGAGCCTAGACCTAAACAGACATCACAAGCGGTTGCGCCGCTAGGTGTGCTGGAGGTACCGTTTAGGACCTGGACTTTATGAGAAGTTCGCCCCAAGTCATCTTCTGACTTACTCATGTTTGGGATCGACCTAGGCGGGTCTAGGTCGGGACTTAGGGAATGCTGAGCTTGATGATTAGGGAGATGGTCCGGCTCCGGTCTGGACCAAACAGAGTTAATGTAAGTGGTGCATGGATGCTAACTTGTGATTGTGATTTGCAGGTTAGCGGTGTAAATTTTGTGACCTACTGAGCAGCAAGGCGGTAGGTGTGCGAAAGTAGGAGAGTTAGAGGTGCGACTCTTCTTAGAGACAATGCTCCGACGTTGCGCTTGTCTTTGATTTAGCTGAACAGATTGAGCTCAACATGATGGAGGAGAGGGTTGTGATTGTTAGGTTCAACAGGGAGGTACCACATGAGACGACCACCTCTTCTCAACGATCATAGACTACGCAACAGCGTGGTGGTGGTGGTGGTAAGGATCGTGCTGAACAATCACGATCAAGCAAGAGAGGAAGGTCGCTCTGGAGAGGATGATCTCTCTTTATGCTGCTTCTTCTTGCTTCTCTTACGATAGGATTCTGACTCCTACTTTTGGTACTCACCTTGAGCACTGCATCACCCATGATCTCTTCTGGAGGCCAGCTATCTGAATCTAAGCAAGGGCTCCAAATAGTGCCATCCACCAGGGTAAAAGGTGGTGCTTCTTTATGTGACTTCTTCTTCTGTGTTGCAGACGTCTTCTGCAGCTTAGGCTCTTTTCTTATGCGCTTCCCAAGGTCTGATTCGTCTTCCTCTATGTGTAAACAATCCGTGCAATCCTTAGGATATTCTTCTTCTACAGAGATATGCTGTACCACTGCTAACTCAAGCTTAGAAGTTGATGCTGCTTCTGCAGGAGGTGTGGTATCCGCAAATCTGATCATCTACCGTGGTCGATGAGTCTGAGGACAGTTCCTTATGAAGTGTACTGCTTCCTTACAATTTCCACACAAGGGCACTTGTCCAATCTGTCTTTTGAGATGAGGACAGATGGACCACCAGTGTCATGTCTCTTCATAATTGTTACATGCTCCAGGAGACATTTACATAAAAAGAAACCCAACCTCATCCGGACTGACGTCTTTTTTTTGATGACCACATGCACAATATATGATCACCAATTGTCGTAACTGGTACTTAAGATCACTAACTAGATGTCCACACCTCTAGTAGCTCCAAAAATATCTTCGTGGTAGCTCTACTAGCTCACCCAAGACAACTGTCAGCAATTACCTCCATACGCGTCTTATCATATAAGCAAACACAACCACAACTATAACTTCCCTCTAATACTGTGGGGTCATCCTACCACCCCTCTAGGATGTGCGAGAAGGTCTCCTACTACCTTAAACAAGTCCATAAGTACTTGCATGCATCACTAGAAGACATCAAGAGCTATTGGTCTAGTGGTAAAGCCAAAGCTAAGACATATGAAGAAGGTTGCCATGACGTCCTGATCTGTACAGTACCAGCCTTGTCCTTAACAATTAAACTGGCAGGCGGAGTAGGAGTAAAAAGTTGTAGCATCTCAATCCTGTAGTTGGATTCCTCACTTGGATCGTGTAGGTACCTTTCATCATCTTCTTCCTCGTCTGCTCAGTTAACAGCCTGATCTTGTGTACACTGATCCCTGGAGTGTCGAAAAGAATAAGAGACATTTTGCACAACTTCTTCCCTGGATCGCAACTTCTCTTTTTTCTTCTTACATGCATTCTTCTCCTGTTCAGACTCTGATTCTGAACTTTTGGCACTGGACTCTTCAGAAGTAGATGATGCTTCCAAAGCATTGTTATCAGTTCAAGTGGACTTGAACTCTAATATCGTTAGTAAAACTGAATAGAATTAATACAATCGTTATGCAATCCCTCACAATCTTAACTGTAAATTCCGAATTGAAAAAAATTTTGAACGACCCTACTTCCCTTCTTTATGTAGTATTTAGGTATATTATTAAATTTAAATGATTTGTATTCATTGATAATTAGGTGTTCTATCAAACTTTATCATCGTTATCATTATGACGACGTCTAATAGACAACTTTTCATGCAAGTATTTGGCAACGAGATAGTGAGATTAGGAACATAATCTCACCTTGTAACCCATTCAAATTCAAGCACAGTGTTATGACTTTAACACCTACTTGAAAGTGCTCGTGTAACAAAAACAAGAAAACTGAATAATACTTTACTATTATTATATCATAGCCACCTAGCTCGCCAATATTTCTAACTCAATTAAAACACCAGTTATTTAATTGCTCCGCCTCTAGAAGAACGAGATGAACTAGATCCACCTCCTCTTAGTGAGTAGTTGCTTGATCAGCCCCTTGACTTCCAGATCCTCTTGCATGTTACAAAACTGAGAACTGTACTCCCAAGTCTCTAAGAACATAAAATTTATCTCCCACAACAGAATATTACCAGCCTATTAGAACTGAACAGATCAGTCTGTTAAACCTAATCAGAAGGAGAACTTAACAGAAATATTCCGAGATGAAATGTGCATAGCTTTACTTAGACTTCAGAACTGGTACAAACAGAACAGACCTCTGACTCATACTACTCTACAAAGAATGTGGGTTAATATACTATTGGTACATAACTGTTGTCACCTCAAACTTACCTAACTGCTGTCACAATGCTTCTCACGTCAAAGTCATGTCACAAGTCATCTCTTTTTTCTTCTTTTTTTTTTCTTTTACCTTCCGCAGAGTTTTGATGTGACTCTCTAATGATATTTAACACCCTCCTGCATTAGAGCATCACTTCTTTCATACCTAGTAAATCTCTAATATGTATAAACCTTAGCTTTGGTAAGGCTTTGGTAAAAATATCAGCTAACTGATCTTTTGATGGACAATATTGCAGCTTGACTATCTTAGCTTCAATTTTTCCTTGATATGATGTAACCTTGTCTCCAAATCTTTTGTTCTTTCTCTCATAACCTTGTTGTTAGTCAAAAACATTGCACTCTGATTATTCACATGTAATACTGTAGGTCCAGATATCTTTTCTCTCATCTCTAGCAATAAATCCTTAACTATATCAAGGTTATAGAACCATCATAAGAGTAATGTATTCAACTTCCGTTAAAGATCTTGCTACTGTATTCTGCTTCTTGCTGTTCCAAATAATTCCACCTGAGCATAAGTTGAAGCATGCACCTGATGTGGATTTTCTGCTGCTAGTATCTCCAGCCCAATCACTATCACTGAAGCCATGAAGTTCACTTCTCCCCTTTAAATATAACACCAAGATTGATAGTTTCTTTCAGATATCTCAGAATTCTCTTTGCAGCAACCCAATGAGATGAATTTGTGCAATGCATAAATTGACTTAGTCTCCCAACAACATAACAAATATCAGGTCTGGTGTGGATGAGATATCTGAGTTTATCAATTAATTTCATGTACAGATATTCTTCAATGGTATTTTCAACTGTAGTCTCCTCAAACCCACTTTCTTGTTCCATTGATGTTGCTGATGACTTGCAATATTCCATCTGGAACTATACAAGTATAGACTTTATGTATGCTTATTGAGAAAGCATAATACAGTCCTCTATCGGAAAGTAGCAACTATAGTTGGTATCCTGCTGAAATAATGAGTCCAAAAAGAAAGCCCCAGAAACTAAATATCAGATTATCAAAATCTTAAAACTTTAACTTGAACAAGCTCTTATACCATGTTACAAAACTGAAGACTGTACTCTCAAATCTCTCAGAATACAGAATTTATCTCACAACAGAATACTACCAGCCTATTGGAATTGATAACAGAGCAGCCTGTTAAAACTAATCAGAAGGAGAACTTAATAAAAATATTCTGAAATGAAATGAAATGTGCATAGTTTTACTTAGACTTTAGAAGTGATACAAACAAAAAAGACCTCCGATTCATACTATTCTACAAAGAATGTGGGTTAATATACTATTGGTACATAACTGCTGTCACCTCAAAGTGACTTACCTAACTACTGTCACAATACTTCTCACGTCAAAGTCATGTCACAAGTTTTTTTTTTTTTTTCTTTTTTGTCCTTTTACCTTCCGCAGAGTTTTGATGTTACTCTCTAATGATATTTAACAGTGCCATGTTCCGCTGTGTTCTTAGAGCGCAGTTACCACAGCGCAAGAAAACTGATCTCTATCGCCGGATCGAATCCATCATTCCTTCTATGGGGTGGAGCAAGTAAGTTGAAACACACACGTCTCTGACCCAGCAGAGAGGTTAGGCTATAGATCAGTAGCAAGAGTGATCAATCGAAATTGAGGATCTTTGAAACTCCTCAAGAGTTTCTATTCCGTCTGTTCGGAACATCTCGGTGCAAACTCCAGTGCTTTGTGTAGTGGTAGATAAGTTAGCTTGTGAGGAGAATTGTAGAAAGATAATATAAGTAGAGGATCCAGCATAGTCTGTGAAGGAAATAACGATGTTAACAGCTGAAATGTTAAATAAGGATTCAAGATAGCAATTGAAAACGCAGTAACTACAGAATACAGCGGATCGAAATCTGAATGGAAGTAGAAGTAAAAGGGTTCTATAGACGATAGAATAATTCTTGAAGCAGTAGTGCAAGGAGAACGAGAAAAGTAATCGTATGGTTCGTTGAAAGCAGTTAGAGAGCGCGCTGGTACAGCAGAGCGTAAACTGAATCGTGACATGTAGGTCCTGGTTCGTCCCTTATGGACATTACAATTGCCTTGGAAACGAAGGGGTCATTACAGCTACAGCTATAGCTCATAGAAGAAGAAGCTATATGCAGAGAAGTGATGTGTGGTTAATGGTGTAGATCATGAAGTATGCATATAACGACTCTTTTGCGAGGTTGTAACGCCATTCCTACACGCTGAGATCCGGAAATACCTGCTCAACATATCTTTCCCAAAGGATAGAAAAGTAGAGGTTCACATCTACACAAATACATTGAACTAGAAGCGCCTTCGACGATACTCTTTCATCCAGGTGTGCTTAAAAGGGCGATAGGCGGTCCGTGACCAGGATAGGTGCATACCAAACGAATAAGTTTGTCGAGGTTCTTGATTCATGACTGAAAAGGCTTGTACAACCATTGTGCTCGTACGAAAGATCAAGTTGGTCAATCCATATAAACATCTACTCTACTAGACCTCACAATCTGCTTTCCGTCAAGATACCTCTGCGCACTAATGTACACCATCTTACAAGTGAAAATAAATAACTGAATCGCTTGCTTAGTGCCAGTGAGGCCTTCCTAAGACAAGCTCAAAGGTCTCTAAAGACTTACCAGTGTTGATCAGTCATGTTCCGTTAAGAGTGATCTGTCGACTAATACGAATGTAGATTTACAGTTATCCAGGTTTTCATTCTGAATCGCTGTCGCTTATGTATGGGCAGGAACCGTCCTCGACGTTTGCTAGTGGATTGTAGAAAGGATTTTCTGGATCCGTACAGCCAGGGACTAGATCAAGGTCGCAGCGGTCACCCTGCATACACAACATACTTATCAAGTTCAATTCTCCATGCTGGAAGCATGTCACCGGAGTTGGGAACAATATCAACGTTTGGTAACGTGTTTCTCCACTGATAAGGCACAAACCAGAGGGAATTAACTTACCCCCTCAATTGTCAAATTAGCCGGGAACGAACAGCGATCCTGAACAAATGTTGGTTCAGGGAAGATTGCACTTTCACAAGCGCCCTCGCCTGAAAGGGTCGCAGCAAGACCCTGAAGTAGGATAATGTCAAACGTCAGTACGTCAGCCCCTACAGCTTGGTCATAATGCCCAACTTGTGATGTATGTCCACCTTCGTAAATCAGGATTCGAATTTCACATTCTATCGGTGTAGGGCAAGGAAAATAGTAGGGTTCCACAGACCATCCGCAACCAAGACCCCGCCTATTATACATGTACCGTTCACTAGATTTTGCGGTCCCAAACTTCCACGGATCCAGTACTCTTCAACTCTTTTAACATCCTCTCTAACACCTCCCTCATTCAGTGGGAACATCCGGTGACGTCAAAAGAATATAAAAGTACGAAGTTGTTAGGTGATAGACGAGAAATGTACCTCATTGAAGAAGCTAACGGGTTCGTTCCTCCACTTAGCAGGGATTTCGAATTTCAATTTGTACGGTCCATCCCAACTGGCGCCGTCAGTGAAGGAAAACTCCAAAGAGAGAGCTGTTCGTAGACTTCCAAGAAATGAGGAAAGAGCAAAGGCATTTCAACCGCGTAGTAACAGCAAGCGGCACAAGAGGAGTGTTTTACATTATGAGTAAGAGCTACAGTAATAATTCACAAATACAGTAGAGAGAAAACTCTCACCATGCTCAGGAACGTTGATCTTCATCATGTAGAAAGGTTCACATTTCGCACCACGTTCCTTTCTGGTCATGATCCTGGGCTCCCCGCCACACATGATGGGCTGATTGAAACCTCCTGTGGAGTACCAAGGAGCTAATCTCAAAGATAGGATTATTGTTATTTTGAAGCCGTTCTCGCCAAGAGTTTATTACACCTATCGGAGGGCATGTAGGGTAGAACCCTCTCACCATTAGCACTGGTAGTGACGTCCTTTCACGGACGTATACCGCGTACCGGATCTTCAATAAGTTACAAAACCAAATATCGAACGGCCTGATCGTTGGCTCCTAAGAAACTTGTCTTCCGCCTGACCTAAAAAACGATTCACAACCAAATAAGAGGAGGAGGTGCAGAACAACAAACCATTGAAGCCGATGCCATACTCGGTCCTCGGTACGAGTTGGCTAGCAGAAGGATTAAAATAAATTGTCAGCATCTCTCCCTGTCAGATGTGAAAACAAGGGGTTATCCCACGCGTTGAATCTGGATACGTACAGGAAGTCCTGAATCAATTCACCCCTTAACGCACAATTTCAAAAACTCTCCTTTCTAGCCGACTCCCATTTTCTTCCTGTTGTGAGTAATAAGATTCAGGTAGTTGCATCGTACTTACAAAGAAGATAGAAACGGAAACTAAACCTACATGATAGCAGTAAGGTCGTGTAAATCGAGAGGATCAGTACGGACAAGACTTTGCACTTTACACGTTGACTGATAGACTAAACATGCGAAAAATTCAACTAGCAACAGGTTGGTTCAACCTCATTTCACAGATGTACGATGCATACAGATACCAGGATGGTGACGATAATTCTTTCTCAGGAACCACAAGACTTCAAATTCCGAGGAGTAGTACTGTCAGTGAGGGCTTACATTTGACATCAGAAAACTGAACGTCTAAGTGATACTTCGAGGAAATTGCGTCTGAACAGTCAGTCTGGAGTAACGATGGAATTTCTCATCTCCCTCCAAACCGTACATCAGATTTTCATCGAATACGGCTTTCCACATCTTTCAATTTTCTGATGTTTACTCACTTTCAGATTTCATTGAGTATCCGTTTCCATTTCGTTAATCACCCTTTTAATCCACATACTTTCGGCAGGACTAACGAGAAAACCAGCAACTCCCTCCCATCAAGATGACCGCTCCAACAATTTAATTCAGATCTCCACTTGACACTCTACTCAGAGACTGCAGTGATCCACCTTCAGTCTCCTTGACGGGGTAATGCAGGCAAGGGCCGAAAATTCGGCTTTACTAGGGAGCTGCGTGAACCCCTGGGAAACTATCTGAACCTTGCATCGGAAAACTTGGTCAACAATGTGTTCTCGTTTACAAAGAGGGCTAATGGAACCCGCCGAATCTCCAGGAGGTTTAAATCAACGACTAAGAAGAATCAGTATTACACTCGTCACAGGATACTCACAGATGCAGGGGGTAAGCCGTTCTGTGTCTGCCAGAACACGGGTTTTGTGCCCATTTCAAATTCTGCCCACGTCGGGAGTTGGTACCTGGCCACCGAATGGTGTCAACACATATCAGTTACGCCACAGGACTTGCAGTGAATACAGTCAAATGGGGCTTCCACAAAAGAAGACGCTTCACCAGCGTCTCTACCAGTGGAAAGGAAAGGATTTTAAAGGATAAAGGTGAGCGTAGCTCGAATTTTCTTATCAAACAGTCAGAGAGCCTACAACGAATAGGAAAACTGAACGCTTAGTTGCTTAGTCATATTAACTATGGCTCCCCTGAATCTCTTTTTTCTGTCCAAGTAGTCGTTTCCTACTACTCTTTAGCTTTCTGAAACTCCACCATCATAGCAGATTTGTATTTCTCTTGAGCCATGTTCCTCCCTTATGACCTTTGCAGAGGTCGATATCACAACGCTACAAGAAACGCGAATTTGTACACGAGGACGTAAAATCAAGTATACTACTCACGTTTCAGCTCCCTTAATGACCACAGCTGTCGCGTACACTTTCCCAGGAAAGGACCTCTGGCTCCTCCGCTGTCCGGTCGGCAGGACAGTCATCTGACGAAATTTCTTCATCCCTGAACAGAGAACAGTTCACAAGCCCATCAAATGCAAACTCCTTGTCAGGATCAGACTGTAGAAAGGGGATAAAGAAAAAAAGAAAAAAAGAAAAAAATAAGGACAGCAGAAAGGCTTTGTCAAAAGTCAGAAGGCCCATAGATTACTGTTTGAATCCGGATAATTTACATCTCATTACAAGCTTCAACAGGACCATGTTTCCTTCTCCTTCGAAACAAAGAACCATATTGTTTGCAGAAAATCCTTTGTGGAAAGTCGAGGTGGACAATTTGATACGTGGACCAGACAAGGAATTCGCGGCAAACAGAGGACAAGATGTGCGCGACTCTTCTTGAGCTTCCGATCAAGCGCCAGCATTTAGAAAACAGAGAGAAAGGACGGAAAATAACGCACGAGGGAAGAGGGAAGTGCCAGACTATCGAGCTGCAGGTAGTGCTGTTCAGACTCTCTATCCATACGCTTGCCAGTTGGACAGATCTGGTCTTGGAAGATTTTTCTCGGTAACTTGCCAATCCACTCAGTTAAAGGACACATTGAACAGCAACGAGGGAATAAAGGTCACATGACTCAGCACTGCCATGATCCATCAGACAGAGAAGCCTCTAGAGACGAATAACCATCAACAGCTCTTGATAAGAGACATGACACAAAGAAATCAGCCACCTCAAACATTACTGTGATTCTACTCTGCGAAACACATCTCTTATGCATCGATTGGTCTCCCGGGAACCTTGACGCTGGAAGCAGCTCAAGCCGTAACTATCCGTCTTCACAAACAGGAGGGGGAAAACGGGGAAACAAAGGACCAACTTACCAAAGCTTTTAAGGTTGCATTGGGTACGAGGAGAGGTGGAGGATGCCCATGATGATGCAGGGGCAGCCGCGCAATGAGCACAACGAGAGGGGATTGTGAAACTTGAAGCCATGCCTCCAATTCGCGAGAAGGCACTTGTCTCCTCTCTCGCCTTCTTGATTAAAACGGCCCCCTCCGAGCTGCGGGAGACGGCAGAAGGAGAGAGGATATGATCTGAGCTGGTTGGAAATGGAGAGAAGACCACGTTGCAACCTCTCCTGAGAACGAGAGTTGAAGCTATCTGGTGGAATGGAGCCCAGCAGCAGCAAAGCTAGCTAGTCCAGTCTTGGACCGTCTGATTCGCGGAGATGCTGCTCATGAAAAGAGTCCGAAGTCCCGAAAATAGCTTTTGAATCGCCGCTTTCACTCTCCCGTCTTTGCTTGACCTTTCGAGTTCGTTCTAATCCACATTTACGGCATGGGTAACAACAGCATCATCATCTGATATCTCAGACTGCAGGCTGCAGGAACTGTAAAAAGGAAGTTTCGTCTTCGAGAGGAAAGACCTCCTTCTTTCGAACAGTAATTTCAGATCGCACTCTCCCTACTTCAAGATACTACTACTCAAGAATCAAGAGTACTATATTTCTCTTTATCCACTACGAGTGTACAGCGGCTTGTCTGCCGGGCTTTTAGACTTTTACCGGTGTCGTTCCTCATTGTTACCTTTTGAGCCGGTGGCTGGGAGATCTGCTCTTCAGAATAATGGTTTCGCAATTTCACCTGCTATCACTGTGCTGTATATTTCTATAATTCGCTTTATGTCGGTATAAAACCTACCTGGTAGAATATCTTGCAACATCGTTGGTAGCTTCTTATTAAGGAAAAAAATGGTTTTGTGGCTTTTTCAATATTTTATACAGCCAGTTGAAAAGAAAATCCCTTTAGATATTAGATTTTATTTACATTCAGATCCCAACAAAATTCTCAAATATTACTAGTATTCACGACCTACTTTCCGCCTGCAGGATTATACTCTCCTTCTCTAATATATATTCTTTTCAGAAATCGTCTTCTTCCTATTATGTTCATAATCTTTGGCTAATTCTCTAACTCCACTTAGCAAGTTAGCGCGCATTTCCTTCCGAAATCATAACTTCTTTGCATTATCACCTTTTCCATAATCAGATAAAAAAGGGGATAATGCAATAATTTATTACCTAACCTTCTATCAGGAAAGGTTAGGTAATAAATTAATGTTAGAATTAACAAATGTGTATTCTGCATTAAGGTCTCTCTCCATAAGGCCGACACATATCATATTCTGCATGATATGTGTCTGCCTTATGGGTTTTCTTTGACTCTCGCGACTCTCAATCTGGATAACATATAATAATTAAAAATACATTTTCTCATGTTACTTCAGTGTAGATTTTGTAAATAATATTTATACATATTTACTAACAAAATCAATCCTTACATGATCCTTACATAATCAATCCTTACATTAAGTGTAAGAGAGACATCATCATTTTCATAGCAGAAAGAAATCGCACGTCCTCGACGAACATCTTCGGCCTGGACCTGACAGTTACCGTGGCAGAAAGTACTGAAAATGAAAGAAAGGGAAAAGAGATGTGGCGTGGTGTCATGACTACTCTTTCCAGGGAGCAAACTGCGCCGTCAAAGACTACAGTAGTGTACATCGTGTATGCCACCTGGGGACGTACGTCCGTCCGTCTATTGAAATGGATGTACAGTTCTTTCCCCACCACCATGTATATCTGATACGGTAACGCGGTATTTCAGTACTGCGTTCTGCAGTAACTCGTTCCCGAGAGGATGCGGCATCAGGATTCGGAATCCGAAAGTGGAGTGAAGTGAAGCCGGGAGTTAGCTTGCGTAGATCGCTGCAGCCTGCTGGGGTTGAAAATCGCGTGTGCTCATTACGCCTACAATTTCGACTTGATTAGAGCCCGAAGTTAACATCAGTTGCAGTGGGGCAGCCAGTGCTTGTTTGTGTCGTTCGTTCCTTGATTCCAACTGGAGATTTCGTCACGTACCTGATGTCAAACGTTTCCCGGAGTTGGATGGAAAAGTTCGCGTTCCAGTAATTCGCACGATCAGCACTTCCCAAGTGATGGTTGCTGATGCCCGGTCGTCGTGAGAATGGAGTCGAGAAGTTGTTGAGTTGATTTGCACAATTTCTAGTTGATTGGTTTGCCAGAGTTTCGCGGCCTTCAGGAAAGACGAAACAAGATGGGAGCGCAGGAGGTTTGGAACAGCGTGGGGCCTGGGCTTGCAGGTGCTGTGTTTGGCAGTGCATGGTGGTGTTGGGTTGATGCTGTGGTCTGCAGCGCAATAACTGTTCCGTTTTTGCACTACCTTCCAGGTACTTCCCGAAGCTTGTTCTGCTACAGAGGACTGTTGTGGACCTAATTTTTCTGTTGTGTGAATGAATTGCCCGACAGGATGTTGCTTTGACAGAGGTTTTATGTCTGTTGAACAGTAGACATCGGGGAGGATTATCCGTACAATTTCTAATACTTCTTCCGGGACTTATGTGAGACCTTATCTTGGAGAAGTTGTCTCGATGTTTGTATGACTGTACAATCCTAGTTCCCATAAAAGCATGTATGCTGCAGCAGCAGCACCTGGATCTCAAAGTACTTCCAAACCTGTGTAGTCTTTTTTCCAGAGGTAGGGAAGAAACAGGAGTAGTAGCTGCGAACTTCAGCTTCGTCTGCAGCAGATTGCAGTGTTTGGCAGCGCCACTTTGGCAATGATGTTATGCGCCGTGGAGCCACTGATCCGGACAGCTTTGTCGAAAGCTGTGTAGAGAGAGGAAGATAGTCAATACTTGAACCAAAGAGCAGAATTTCCTCTTCTGTATCCATCCCTTCTTTTCTATCGACGAAGAGAAGTAACCTTCTTTGGTGTAGAGGCGTAGGGAACTAAGTGTGCATCTTGTCAAGGTCTTGCACGGCATGTTCTCTTCGCCGTCATTTCATCATGCTTTTGAGTTTATGCGATGTGTAGTCCATTCTGTTCTTCATGATCTCTGCAAATGTAATCATTTGCAGTAGTATGGTCCATATGGATTGTTGGCTTCCCAAAACCTGAAAGCTCTTCAGACGCGAAGCCATTGACGCCAAACATTCATGCAAAAAGGCACAAGAAGTGGTTGATGCTTGATTCTCGTCCGCTTTTACTTGAAGCAAGTTCGTTTCTCCTTAAAAGGGTCTAAGACTGTGAAATATTTGTTCACGACGTAAAATGGGAAACTAATACAGGCAAATATTGGCTCCTTTCGCTCTCGCACTAACTCCTGATGGCCATCTGTGTAGCTTTAAGTCTTACTGCCTCAACAGCAATGCGCACGATCCAAGATAGCTCAGAAAAGTGCGGAACAAGGATTATCTCAAGCATTTCAGCTGATGAAATGGGCAACCTGTGCAGGAATAGCTGCATCTCTGGCCGCTCTTATGTTCAACTGCGTCAGGAGAGAGGAGCTGGTAGAATACTCGCCATTCGATGATGGGGAAGGATGCAGGCATGCAACTCTCCCCTCTTTGTCTCCCGCCCCTCTTCGTGGTTGTTGCAGCCTTTTTTTAGTACAGTGAACAGTGTCTTCTTGGAATTGGAATTGCAGAAGTCTTGGATGGAAATTCTTCAGTAGAAATCATTGTGAGTCCCAGGTGTTTTTCTTGGAATAAAGTTCTTGGAAAGTACAGCAGAAATTACTCCCAAAAGGAACCGAAAGCTAAGACTGTCAAGAGACTGGTGTAGAATGTCTAAGGACTTGCACTACTTTCATGCAACAAGATTCATGAAGACAACTTGAGTTGGTATAAACATTACGTATAACAGATGGGTGTTATTAGTAGAACATTCGGGAGTTAAATCTCTATCGGGTGGGAGATTTGAATGACACAGTGACGTTTTAGTTGGAACTGGTGAGGTGCGGCCATTTTGTCGGAAGACTATCGTGTCGTCGAATATATCGTCCCAGCACTAAAGCTGATCTTTATACTTTGTGTATTGAATGTTTTGCAGATCAAGGACATGGCTGTTTCTTGCCTATGTTATTTCGTTCGTCTCTTTAGCAGGTTCAGTCGGTATGTTGATTCAGGATGCCCTGGTGGATGGGAAACCGTCCACGTGGACAGGCGTAGCTGGTGTTTTGCAGTGCACTTTTATCCTTGGGAGGTACGTGCTTGTTTCTTATGCTTGGTTTGGTGTGGACTTCCGTTCCGCCACGGTGAGATACATTTGATCGTTTGAAGAGTTTACCACGCTCGAGGAGAACGTATTTGGATTCCAGTTGTTGGCATTTTCGTGTTTGGGACGATGCTGAGAAAGCAACAGTTGGACTTTGTAACGCAGTGCTTATCCTTTAGATCACAAGAAGGCTAATTACGAGGAGAATTCTGTTTGTCTGTGCAGTGGTTTAGTTTTTTGGACTTCAAGATCTGCGAACGATTTTTGATGTACGTTATGTACGTGAATTCTATCAACTGACGTGATTTGTTCATAATTCTTCAGTACCAGCTCGATGTTTCAGACCGACCTTTCTCCTGAAAACAATCGATTTGTTAATATATTACATGTAGAGACAGAGAGTGAAAGTTCCCACGGCGGGTTGACTTAGTGATAAACTTAGATTATCGGTGTGTACTGTAATGATCCCGGCGCTTACATAAAAGGTTCCGCTTAGGGGAACTGTACAGTGGTTCTGTGGTTATCTTAAGGCTTCGTGGGTTTCAAGGCTACTCGTTTGCTGTTATGATAACATGATTAAAGTTGAAATTCAAGTTGTGTTCGAAATTGTAGATTCACCGATAACAATACCCGCAACCGAAATTCCGCAGTCGTTTCAATGCATTCTATGACCTGCGTAGGCGTTTGGTCAGAATCTGCTCCCTACAGCGTGTGAACAGCAGAGTCCCCGCATCGGACTTGGCCTGGTTTTCACAGCCTCTCTACCTCGTGAATGTCGTGACAGCTAAACGCTAGTCAGATCGTTATATAACATCAAAGTCCTGATGGAACGGCATCAGATTGTTACAGTGTTGAACCTACACAAAAGGCCTCCTCTGTTGTAACGCACGATAGGGGATTTTGAGCGAGAATCATCAACCTGGCAATTAGTTACTTCGGATTTTAAACGTACTGCAGATAGTCTCAGGCTGACTCAGAAAGTGCTCTGTGCACTAGTATCAGTAGCAGATGGAGTAAACCCCCGTGGCCGAGGGCCCGGAATGTTTGTTCTGGAGACACGACTCGAGCATGCACCGAGACTCTCACCAGTGTATGTGTTGCAAGTAATCCGCCTGGATGGAACGAATGTTTGTTCTGGAGACACGACTCGAGCATGCACCGAGACTCTCACCAGTGTATGTGTTGTAAGTAATCCGCCTGGATGGAACGAAAGAGACGTTTTGTTCCACAATTCTACGCGAAGTAGTCACAGTTTCACCCCATGATTTAAAACGATTGCAGATTACTAGGGTTTAACATCAAACGTGCGTGGAGTTTGAACTGCTCATATGTTAGACCGCATTGCCCACGAGGCTATGAATTTTGCATTAACCATGGAGTTAGAGTTATCTTTGCATCGAAAGAGTCGATACTACTTACAACTTATCAGCTGGAGGTTGAATGTATCTGCAGGGATGTATTACGGGTCTTGATGACTCTTTCACCTAGGACAGCTACTACGCTACTGTGACATCTGTCTGTACGTGCTCCTTGTTGTATGGTGGTCTCATCAGCTGCAGACTAAGTAGGCGATGAAAGATCCGAGTGGGTGCATGAGGAGATAGGGGATGAAAGATCCGAGTGGGTGCAACAGCGAATTCTTACAAACATGAGGAGATAGGGGAAGGGAATATCGTTAAGGTTATAAGCTCTTTGAGATTAGGGTCGCTCACACCTTGGTTGTGAAGGATTCGCGAAACTCCCGTAAGACTTTTATGCGGTGTTTGCCTGTAAAGAGATCTCCTGAAAACCACTGAAAGAAGGCGGATAAAACTACACACGTTCTGCAGTTACTGAGAAGTATGGCATTTTGGAATTAGGTCTCTGTTCTCATCTGGATCTTATGATTACATTTAGAGGAAAGGTTTGAGTGGCCCGATTAAGATGTTAGTGAAAAACGCAATATGTTACTGTTTCGTGCATAAACAAGCTATGTAAGTTTCATGGTTGAGGGAAGCAAGATCTAACTTAGACAATAATTAATATTTGAAAAAAATAATATACATTTGATTTAATAATGCAATCCGTTTTTTATTGCAATAAGTGTAGATATTCAGAAGCATGACTTGACTTTTGTACTCCAATGCATTTCACTTCTAAATTAGAATAAATAAATTTTTGAACTTTTTTGTTAAAATGTGATATTTTTGCACGAATTTCTGCAATAATTAGTTTTGATTTCACGTATTGATTATTTTGAACTAATAATAGACTTTTTAGTGGAATAGTGATTTTGTTAGCAGGATTTTGCAGTTATTTAGGTCATGAAAGGTTAGATAATAAATTAATGTTTGTATAGAACTTTTGTTAGTAAATTTTCAGAGGTATAGTTTAGGTAGCATGTGAATCTATGATTTCTTTATGGTTATGTTTCGATTTGCTCGTAATTTTAGGTTCACTTATCATTTTAAACTTATAAATAATTTTATTTCTTACAGCAATTTAGTAGATAATCTATACAAGACACTTACATCTTGCTTGATAAAAGAAGTGAGCAAAAGTTCTCCAAATGCTATTGGGGATGCTTATTCACCTCCTCTGTCTTCTAATGGAAGAGGAAAGCATTCAAGGGTTACTTTATTATCTGTAAACATAATGCAATAAATTAATGTGTTGATTAGATGAATCTTCCGATAACAGGTTGTCGCATTTGTAGTTTTTGTAATCCTACGATTCTCTTATGGGTTATATATGGATCTTCTTGCATCTCCAGTCCTTCCAACAATAAAAAATATATAATATAAAGAGCTTTCAAATATCTAGTAATATGGCTAGTAAAAGAGATCTAACATTCCATGATAAAGTCAAAACCATTCGACAATCCAAAATATACAAGAGAATGCAAATTGCCCAAAGGTTATCTTCTCGGAGCCTTTTAATCCTCACGTTTCTCACTCTTTAATCTTTAATCTTTTTGGTAATCTTTTTGGTAAAGGGAGTGTCATATACTCGAGAGAGTTTCGCATCCACAGATACTTTCCTCAAAGGAGTGGGACATCTGTAATGATTTTACTTTCGTGTGAGTGTTACAAAGAGTGGCAAGAGCTTAGCATTTAAATGCTTTGCTTGGACTCTAAAATGGTCTTAACTTCGTGATACCTTTTTATGGATTTCAAGAAGCATGCATTATCTCACCTCTTCTGGTTGGACGAGGCTAGCATGCATTATTAATTTATTATTTAATTTCTTTCTTCAATTAACTATTCACTATAAGATCAAATTTTTCAAATAATTTATTTGTATATATTTCTAATATCACGAAATAAAAGAGTATTCTCTAAGCTCCCAAAGTGACCAAAGCAAATCCTCTTTCTCTATTTTTCTTTCATATCGAGTTTGTCCCTCTTCCCGATCTACTTTCGCCACCGAACTTTGGATGCATACTTTCTCCGTTCTCGTAATAACATAACAGGAAACTTTCACGGTAGAAAGTCTAATTGCTCTTTACGGGATTATCTTCCCCGGTTTCTTGTCTTTCCGGCAAGAAAACACAGTTGTTTCTTTTTCTAGTCGACGGACGCCGTCTGCGAATACTCGCCTACAACTACCGTAGTCGAGCCGGCGAGAGGAGTCTGACACGGCTCGCGCTTGACACGTGGAAGGTGACAGAGGAACGAGCCGAGAGGGGAGTCACAAGAGTATAGGGAAGTGAAAGGAAACGTCGAGTAACGAATACTCGATAGAGAAAGACAAGAGCGAGAGGAAAGAGGGGAGTGAGGGCGGCATGGAAGCATCAGTATCTGCGTCGAGCAGCAACAATCGCCTTCGGAGTTCGCGTCTTAGGCTCTTAAGCTCCTTTGCAATAGCGTTGACAGCATTTGTGTTGGTTTCCGGTTACGTTTACAAATCGCTCTCAGCATCGGTGGAGAAGGAGACTCGGGAGTTGGTGGTGGACACAGCGAAGTTCAGGAGGTCAGGAGTAGACTTGGGTTTTATCGTACCGCATCGTACCGATCGAGGGGACAACATGGCATCAGAAGATCAGCGTAAGTGCTTCTCGTGGACTTGAACTTTTTACCATCCCGTGAAATTCCGTTCCCGTATTTGAGGACGCGGGGGCTTGCAGAGTGTGTTAATGGAATGTCGATGATTCTTTTAGAAGGTTCAAAATGAGAACCTTTATGGCGAGATCTAAGTATTTCTCTAGTTGATGGTAGGGTAAGATTGGGTATGTGAAACGGCTCTGAGCTGATGTTGGAAGCGAGACGCGATTCTCTGTTATCCTTGTTTTGCTGATATGCTGATTACACGGTTTGTGGCATGTTTTTCGGGTGTTTTGAAACTTTGTTGCGCTGGTTATTCTTTGGCTTTTCTTGAGTGGATAGCCGAGAACGTAAGTTCGAAGTTAAATGCACGTGGTGCATCATCGAGAGCAGAGACCAATTTGTTTCGGTGCTGCGTTCTGCTCGTGCTGAGGTGTATGCTTATGGCAAAAGGATGTATTCTTGTTTACGGCTCCATCACGAGCGACCGTACAGCGATATTGCTGTTCTTATTGTCTAAGTCGTTACAAATGACAAGCTGCTGTAATCAAACGGTCCGGCTTCATTCAGCAGTAACTCGTCAAAGCCTCCGTGAATCTACGTGCAGTCAACTGCTTTGTGTGTAAAGGAGAGTGAAGGATACGTGGATCGATCGCATTGCATCAGATACTTCTCGAGTCTTGCCTCCTGACTTCCGTAAGCCGTCACGATGCGGATTCTGCATTTCAAGGACTGGTATTCTGGGCTTGATTTTCCCCGTTTTCGAATGGGACGAAGAAGTGACGTTGTCTCAATTTCGCAGGTTTTAATTGGTCCCATTTGGTGGGGACGAACGCTGAGGAGGCAAAGAAGAAGATTAAGGAACAGCATCCACATCTTCACGTGGTTGTTGTACCTCAGGATGGCATGATGACCATGGACTACCAGCTTGGAAGGGTTCGCATATTCAAGGATGCAAAAGAAAATGTTGCAAGAGTCCCAATGCGTGGTTAACTTCCAGTGATGATTGGATCCACCTAAGGTAGAGAAGTACAATGCGGTCTAGCGGAGAAATGGTTCCTGAACTGATCACTCGGAGATTCCAGTCTGGCTGTTCACATTATCAGGTATCACCTAACCAGAAAAACGGTTACATAGTTAGATCACCGGTAGTATTGTAAAGGTACACGCGATGGTAGAACTAGCCCAATCTGACCTTCTGATGGAGGATCAGTTCAGGGTAAATCCAAACAACATAGGGAAGAAGAAACTCAGATAGTAATGAGTGTTGGTTTTGTTTGCCTTGGATCGTGTTCTGGCATGGAAGAAAACATACACGAACTGGCCTTGCCAGTCCTTTTATGCCAATCATATAGGCCATCATGTAGTTAACACTCTTTGTTGGGTAGTGGTTTGCTGAGTGGCTCCCTTATGGTATATAATGGTAGCGTTGAGTGGAGGCCAGTACATATTGCCTATGTCTTTGAAACACTTGACCCTGTATTGACACGGATAGCGTTTTGTACGATAACGTCCACGGTAAATAAAGCTCAAGTTTCTCCGAACCTCTAGCGATCACCCCGTCCAACACCTGGATATCTCACTGCAACCTCTCCTAGTCCCCTTTTTTTGATCGGAAGAAGAGTTTACGTTGTTGTCTTTGCGCGGAGAGTGTCATATAGGATTACCATCTCGTCGTTGATTGATATTCGTGAAATGCACGTTAGGAACGTGAACGTCAAGGTTGTGGCTTGCAGTTTTGGTGCCCAATTCGATGTTCACGGAAAATCGTCAGTACAGTTTCTTTTATAGATTTCGGTGTCAAGATACATACAGGGAAATCTGGGTACAACCGTCGTGTTTGGGAAAGGGTTTCGTAACGCAGTTTTCGTTATTTTGGTAATATATCTCCATGCAACATTGTACGGTTCAGTGCAGGTTCTGCCTCTGTCTATCAAAACTATGCGGTTCCTTTGCTACACAGGCTTTGGTCTCACCTTCTTTATGCTTTGCTTCAGGTCATCTCTTTTTGACTTTACCTCCATCCTCTCCATATATTCTCTCGCCTTGTTTTCGACCTTTCTCGTTTTCCTGTAGCTAAAGTTTTTTTTTTCTGTTTGTGTTTTTGAACACAAACAGAACTTTGTTAAATCGTTTTGCTGACTAACGACGTGTTTAGCTTCCATAAATCCATTGGCATTTCTCTTCACAAGCTCGGATCTTCCAATAAACTAACTAGTTAACTTCGTTAACTAATGTGAAAGCAATATAGGACAGATTTTAATTGGAAGAGTAAAAACTGAAGATAGTTACTTTTAAGAATTAATATAGTGTAAATTATTTGATGAATTTTTCTAGATAAGAAACTTGAAAGTGTTAAAAACAGTTTATATGTAATATTTATAATTCTATATATACGTATTCTATCATTTAGAATATGTAATATTTAAATTCTATATAATACACAGAAATTGAATATATAACCTGAATCGCAAGTGCTTAGCATAAGTACATCCAAGTCATATGCTGAGCTTACATGGCAACGCTAATGTCTAAATAGGACCTACATCTACAAAAGAGCCTTTCCTATTAGGTAGTACATAAACCTATGGAAGGAGCGGTTTTACGATAAATTTTGTCTAGGGAGTTGTGGTTTATCACATGAACCATGTATTCATTCTCTTGTTGAATAATACTAACCTACCTATTACCAAATAGTGTAAGTTAATGTTTTACGGGACCAAAACAATGGTATGTCAGTTTCTTGATCCTATATCGAGCCTAAACAATGATCTAACAATTTTTTCTGAACTTCAATCGAGCTTTCACAGTGGTGTATCAGTTTTTGGACCAAAATCGAGCCCAACCTGTGGCGTATCAAGTTTCCGAACCTAGAGGGAAGATCGATGTTTATCAGAAATTAACCACAGAAAAATATAAAAGGCAAAAAAATGAAACGGTTTATGTATTATTGCCCTACTCCTGAACAACAAAATTTGCCCTTCTCCTGTTGTCACTTGCTTTTCATGTTATACATTGTTATTAATAGATCCGCCTTGATAGATGATCAAAGCTGCTTATTCACCCATGTACACTCAAGTGTACATGGATGTTTAATATATGTTTTTAACTCTTCCGGTGGAATGGATTAGAAATATATATTAATGTTTTTTGTTAAATGACGCGTAATGATAATTTCACTCTCGGATTTATACTTCCAGGAAGGCCTTAGCTCGCTCTTCACTTATGGTTTCTATCTGGGTCAATTTGTTATTCCTGGAGAGATTAACATATAATATTTATAAATAATTTTGATTTTTTATTTTGATTTTTTATAATATATTTTTATAACACTTACACATTTTCTGATAAGAAAAAACGAAATTCACTGGACAACGATGTTGGAGATGCTTATTTATTAACGTAATGGCTTTCACGTTCTTGTTGTTTATTATTCACCTCTTCCAACCGAAGATGGAAGAGTCTACCAAGCCAATTTATTACCCAACTTTTTTGCCGAAAAAGGTTAAGTAATGAATTAATATACAGATTATATTTATTTTTTCAGTAAACAATCGTCCGAACATATAGTCTTAAAAGTGTGTTTTCTCTATTTTACTTATGGGTTCACTCCGGATGTTTCTGCGCATTAACATCTAATAATTATATTTCTACTTTTATTTATTAATATTCCATAAGATTTCTCTATAAGAAATATATTTTTCCTGGTATCATAAAGAGACCAAGAGTCCCCCGTTGTAACTCCGAGGAAAAAAGTATCCGATATATGTGGAAACCGTGGAATTTTAATTTAGATAGGAGTATGCAGGGCAAGCGTCGTAACCGCCGATAGCGAGAAAACAACAAGTGATTGACGCGGGCTGGGAAAATTCGACCTTGTGATTGGAAGAAGGGTGGGAGAAGGGTTTGGATGCGGTTGGTGGCTGGTGGCTCCTTGTCGTTTTCTGGTGGCCGAGGCAGGGTGGACGAATTCGCTCTGCGGCTCTTTCGTGATTTCTGGTGTGCGAGGGTGGGTGGGGGAAGGGTTTGAGAGCGGCGAGGTGGAGGAATTCGTTCTGCCGTTCAGACTTCTGTTGTCGTTTCCTTTTCGTTCTCGTTTCTGCACGGGGTTTGATGCGCCGTGCGGCTTCGTTCTCTCTCTCTTTCTCGCTCGCTCACTCGCTTTTCTGCGCAGCGAGCGATCTTCTGTTGGATGCGATGATGAGGAGCGAGGAAAGCCGTTTGGTTGCGGGCCACTGTATTGTTTCTTGCTTCTTGCTTGTTCTTACTCGCTGTTTTTTTTTTCTGTTGTTTCTTCTGCATGTTCATGTTCACTTCCATCGGTCGTCAATGGAAATGGACATGAACAAGAGGAGGAAGAGAAGTCGACTGTTTCTGCTTTGGAACAGAGCTGCTTTGGTTCGTTCCTCGTTGTGGCGTGGCTGTACATCACTACATGCTTCCGGAGGTGTGTCCGTGCTGGATTCGAGAGCTGTAAGGTGGACGGTATGATTCGGTATTTTGTCTCTTCGTCGTTCTTTTCTGTTTCAAATAGCCAGAGAAGTGGCCGATGATGAAAAATGTATGTTACTTAATGCGTTAAAGCGCGGCCTTACGATTAAATCTACGGTAGCAAACAGATATGCAGAGATTTTGTATACGATTTTTTCATCTCCACGTACCTTGTACAAGACCGTGGGGAAGAATATGCACTGTATTTGAATCAGCGGAACATTTTTATAATGTTCCGCATTGTAATTAAATTTATGAAACATATAATATACATTCCATATGCATTCCATGTATAGTTCTCGCGAACATATAATATGCGTTTCGCTTTTTTCAGACTGCTTCTTTAATAAAATAATTCAATCTATTAATTATATATCAGATTACAAAAAATAACATTTATGAGAGTTACATCCAAAAACATACAATGTTATGTACCACCTCTAGAGGTAGTATATAACATTTATATACATAAAGCAGTAATACCCAGGTTTGAGTGGTCCTAATATGTTTTTACCGCAAGTAACACCTGGCGGTCAATAACCTGGGTAAAACACGTTGAGGAAACGTTCGTTCTTGCCTCTTACACGTAACCTCACCGTGACATTATGCTGCCTGATGGAATTTACCGGTGCTTTACGTAGCGATATTGCCGTTCTCCCACGAGTCTCCTTGGAATATAGTAAAGTGCAAAATGGCCACCCTCCAGACACCAAAACAAAGTTCTCCCTAGTAGTTTCACACCACGACAGAAGAGATAGCGCCGCAGTTGATGCCCCAGTTGGCCACTTTTGTCGGCTTCTTCTGTCTGTTGAACTTTGTTTCACGCCACTTTGTGCTCCACTTGACGGTATCATCTCTCTCTAGTGGCACTTCAGTCAACAGTGTGCTTTACTCGTGGCATAGACACAGTATAGCTCTTTATCAAGTCACGCTTTGGATTGACAAGTAAAGATAGAACTGTGCTTTTCGGGTATATTTTCCTACTCACGGTTCCTTTTCAAGTCACTTGTTGTGACACGGCGGTGTCACAACAAGTGACACCGCCGGTGTCGCGGTACAGCGGCACCTGTACCGCGACAGGCAAATATACAGGTGGTTAATTTAATACTTAACTTTTCTTGCAGGAAGGGTTAGATATTAAATTAACATTAAAATATATTAATATTTTAACGAGTGTGAACTCTTTGATTTGTATTTTTTGAAGCGCAACACTCAGAATAAAACTTATGAGTTATCTCTTACTTTTCTCGTGTTTCCAGACATAAATAATAGATAATAATTATATAATGTTTTAATTCTTTATATCTACTTAGTATATATTTTTTACTTAACATCTATATATATTCCCGATAACATGAAGCGAGCAAAAGTTCCCTAGAATTCATCCAACATGCATATACGTCTAGTAGGGTGTCAAAGCTCAACGAAAAGATCTCCAGACGTCCAGAGGGGGAATAATTCCAGACGTCTGGAGATCTTTTTGTAACCGTAATATATTATGAGCTAACTTTGTATAAGATCGTGGTTCACTGAGAGTTCTATTTTGAATTGATAGATAATTTTATCATTAATTAGTTTTTATTTTGAATAACTGAAATTCATAGCTTCAGTATTTAATGTTTCACTGTGATAATTCCCAACCAAAACGGACGAAAGAAGGATAAGAAAACATCCACGATGTTTTCATACAATATTTTCGGAGGTGTCCGTATAAATCGTCAGTGAATGTCTCGCTGAAATAGTAACTCCACCCCGTGGAGAAGAAATATTCAGAAAAGATTTTAACTTTGACTCCACCGAGTAGTAGCGTACCGTCTTCCTTTACCGTGCAGTGGACTGCGAGAATCAATCAACAGGGGTGTCAAAATTGACTATTATTTTATTTTCTTTATTACAAATAGTATTTTATTTTACATTAATGAAAGTTATCTGTGTTGAATGCATTAAGTGTCATAATCATTTTGTTTATTACGAGCCAAATTAAATAACATAAATACACGTAATGTAGTTAGAAATCAAAATCTCAGTGAGATAACACTTTTTGCCACGACAGAACTCACAAGAGCAGCTGAAGGTTCCGTGAGGAGTCCTCCCATTGCCGTTTGAACCTAAATGGCATGAGAAAATAAGAGATGTCAAAGTTAAAATCTTTCAGAAAGATTCTAATCCACGAGAGGAAGTTATAAATCCTTTCAGATCTTGAAGGGTTCTTGCGGGCATGTAAGAAAATTCCACGAGCATTTTCTGAATTTCATTTTTTCTCTTGTTCTCTTCTGCAGTAGAGAATCTATTGCTCTAAATAATTAATTCCGGTGTCATAACTAAAAAAACGTAGAGAATAAATCATAATATTCATTCACAAAAAATTACCCAGAATGAACTGAGTTTTACACAAAATTATCCACGATAAAATTACAATTTTTTTCTCACGACCTTTTGAAAAATATTTTTTCTTAACTTTCACACCTCCTAATATTCCAGTCTACTCAGATTTAGACACCCTCTATTAGAACTCAAAATCTCACAGGACACCAGTTTCTACTACGGGAGAACTTCCGTGAGAACTCACGATAGTCTCATGGAAACTCCCATGAGGAGTCCTCTTGTTATCCTCTAAACATAGATGATGGGGCAAAACGTGCCCGTCTACTCAGATTTTGACACCTCCTAATACAATGTCCAGTGACCGCCGTCTCACATAGTCATTCATATGGCAGTATTGTATACTGGTCATTCGATAGGTGAAAGCACTTTTGTATTCTCACAGAAGTATACTCACAGAAAATACAGATGTGAGACTTTTTATTGTCAAAGAAGTCAGATGCGAAACGTTTTAGTTTTCAATAATTGTAAGTTTCTGTACATATACTTCGTTACGAACAAATGATCAATGCAAACCTCCCATGATTACAATAGAAGTGCAAACCTCTAGAGTCTCTCTTCTCTAGCTGGATGATTCTGCAAGTGCATTTTTTCTGTCACAAGTCTTCTTACGATCAAACTTTCCTTGATCCATTCAAAACTTATAATATGCAACTCTCCGTTTTATCTTGTCCAGTCGGTTCTTTTTCTGGAGAATTCACGAGCACAAGCTTCCAGCTGATTACTACAATGTGCTTGTATAGCATAAGTTACTGGAGGAAGTGGTTTTTTAGTCTTAAATCACTCCTCGAGATGGAACCGAAGGGAATGGATCTTTAGAACTGAGAAGTCATGATCACGATAGTAGCTTGTGGAGTGTAAAGGGTGAAAGAAATATAAAGATCGATGATTTTTTCACAAGATCTAATGGTTCAATTACGTTTCGAGAAACAAAATTTAAAAATAGTGATTTATCAAAATAGTATATAAAGATCATGATTTATCAAGTTTGATGGTGATTTATGACATGTCTTGCCTGCGGAAGTGGTATATCTTATCGAAGACAGTGTCTCAAGTGGTTTAGCCTACAATAATCTAAAAAAAAGATCGTGAGTTCAATCTCTTGCTAGTACGGTTGGAGATGCATGCGCTGTAAACTGTTAATGAAGCTTCAGGTCCGAATCATATGGACAGTCTCATGGTCCGTGAAAACCCAAGTAACAGATAATAACATTTACCATTTACCATAATGGCATTCCAAAATACAAAGAAGAGAGACATTTTATTGTTCAATATTGTCAATGACTTTATCTCCTTTTAGACAAAAAATATAAAGACACAAATATTTACTTGCTTCAGATTTGAAATTTTTTTGCTGAATCCCCCTTGATAAAGAGAATGAACGTTGGCAAAAATCTTTCTTTTTTCCGTCATCGTATTACATCGTTGAAAATCTAATCACTATTATTCTATCTTGAGGTTTTGTTTATTCCGGCTACTGCAATATTGCTCTTATTGATTTCTGCAATCTTTGGATATGTGAAAGCATTATGGACACTCAGGAAACACCACACATAGCGACGACAGGACGACAATATTACGATTCAATCATTTGTTTTGCCTGATATGCATAGCAAGCAGGCAGAACAAGTCTAGATTATATACTTAGATAAAAAATTAAGATTAAAATGATTTAATATTAAATTATCCAGAACTTAACAGAACAGCTAGTTATAATTAGTTGCTATATGTATAAAAAAATCAAAATGAATAGTTCAGTGAATTACTCTTAAGAAAAGAATCAATAAGTAAATTAACATCAGTAACTGAAATAGTCAACTATTTAAAAGAGGTCCGTACCTTCGACGAGAATAAATCGACATGCATAGTCAAATTACAACTGGTTTTGAATTAAGTATATGATTTTAAAGTCACATATTTATAATATCTCAAATTAAAGATCATAGCAACATATAAAATATAAAATAATTAACTTTGAAATACAGAAGTAATTTGATATGTACTTTAAGTTACAATGATAAAAAGTAGACAATGAAGAATAACATATAAAAGTTCAGAAGTAAACTGTGAAACTTAAATAGTATAGAGTGCGACGTACTTGACTTGTAGGATGTAGTTGATATGCTAAATATGCAGTGCAAGTATATTACGTTATGATGATTGTAAAGTGCAGAGAAAGAAAAGTTATCCACATTACACAGAGTAAAACAAAGAGCTAAGCTTGCAGTGGAATTGTGGGGTCATGCATTAGCAATTTATTTGGATTTACGGGAAAATTATCCCTTTCTTTTCTGGTTTTCAAAACCGACGTATAGCTATGCTCACACACAGCAACAATATGTTGTTTTAAACCTAGGGTATCGGATGATATTGTTTTATCCAAACGTGAATTAAATGTCCTTGAAGTTCCCGTCGTGTTATACAAGTATTTCAAGGAAGGTCGGAGGCACTCCAACGGAGTTTTGCTCAATTGGGTCGTTTTTTTTTGCGTGATATGCATGTAACTTGGGCTCTTCAATAGGTAGACAAGCCTCCATAATCACCATGGAGAAGGTGGCAGGCTTAATTTATTACATAATTCTTCCGATGAGAAAGGTTAAGTAGTAAATTATCTTGACTGTAAAGTAATGATGACTTTGAACAGACCTCGGTCTTATGGTATCAGCAGTGCGTGCTAAGATCCTATACTTATGGGTTCTCTCTAGACTCATTGCAGCTTGTGTTTATAGTATTACTTAACATTTATATAATAATTAAATTATAACTTATTATATATTTTTATCTAATATATATATTTTTCTTTATAACCTAAACAAGAACATCACTAACACAAATGAAACGAAAGATAAAAAAGTATCAGAATACTCATTGAATCCATATCACTTTTAGAAATCAATTCATTGTCTCTATTTTCTCTCTCATGTCTCTATTGTCTTTTTCTCAGCTATCCTTGGCCAGGTCGCTTGGGATGCATATTTTAGACGTTTCAGAAGAGGGAAGGAAGAGTACAATTGAGTATTGCAGAAAAAATAATTCTGAGTACGTTATTTGCGTTTCATAGAATTACAAGCTCACTCACACGTACAAGTCCGGGATCTTGATACAAAGTAGATATGAATTAATTTTAATAATAATTTATTATTTAATCTTTTCAACAGAAGAATTAGATAATAAATTAATGCATTATTCTATCACCCGTCGAAGATGGAGGAAGTGATAATGCAGAGAAATTTGAGTGTACATGTACGGAAAGGGACCTAGCAATAGGAAATCGCTTGAAAAACATTTGATTTTGGAAATTTATAATATAGTCTTCGAAATTCAAACCCTAATTCTATCAACGAGTCAGTCAATTTTCCATATTTAATAATAATTTTCCAAGTTCGACTAATGTTTGTAAGAAACTGAAGAGACGATATGTAAACAAGCAGAAAATTAGGTGGTCGTCATAGCAATACATTCTTGCACAAAATTCACTAACACAATTGTAGGTGAACACTCAAACACCCAATTACCACAAATTACAAACGGAGCATGTTGGTAAAACCTCGATAAAACCTCGATAAAACACACTTCTCAGATGATGCACTTCAACCTGGTCTCCAATAACTTCGTTACCACTAACTGTGGAGTTTACGTTGTAGATGAGTAGGGAAAGTGAACAATCAAAACTGAACTTCTAACTCAACAAGGTCTCTTACGCTTAGGAGTTTCTATTCAATTCCAGGTATTTCTCAATGTGAACTCCCACTCTTTGGGTAGTCCTAGATTAGTGAGATCGATAGAATATTGCAAAAAGTCATATATATACATACAACTACATGCAACATATATACATGTATTATGTAACCAAAGCAACAAGGAACTACGCTTGCAATGTAATTATGAGGTTATGCGTTAACGATTCCTCCGGATCTAAATCTAATTTTTTTGTCCATCTCACAACCGCTATGTATGTTTTTTTGTCACTTATTTATCTATGAGGATATTATTCACCTCATGTACACTTAGAAAGCTCCTTTCCGACGAGAAGAGTCCGGGCATAAATTTCATATTTTACATGAAATGACGTGTTTTAGGTGGGAAGTTCTGGGACTTATACTCCCAGTAGCGCGTCAATTAGCACTAGATTTATGGGTTATGTCAAGATGTGCTAGCACTTTGGACTGATTAATATATATTATTTAAAAACTTTAATTTTAATGATAATTTAATATAATACTTAAATTTTTATAACGTTTACACATTCCCTTATAAGAGAAAACAAGATTCGATGTACAAGTCCGTGATAATTATTTGCTTGGTCAGCCCATGCGCCGATCTTGTTGCTTGACAGGGCCCCTGTGCCAGAGTCGTTCCTTGGTGAACCCATGACTGGTTATTGTAGTTACTCGATCACACGTCACAGTGAACATACACGTGGTATGTACATGTGGTGACGATATATTGACATGGAGTGAGTGACATGGTCTGAGCGTGATGTACTGAAAAAATGTAGAGAAATGCCGCGACTGTCGGTCAGCTCAGCTCGAACGTTCTACCTTCGACTTGATGTCTGGACGAATTCGTTCAAGGCTCCTTGCAAACGACTGTCGGTAAGCTCAGCTCTAGTTACAGGAAGATCTGCTTCGAGAAGAGAATTCGTCGTCTTAAGGGCCTGTTCCATTACAGTAGATGGAAGTTGGGACCCAACAGGTCTAGCTTCCGAAAGGTCCGGCCTGTTCGACTGTCTGTTACAGATAATGTTGCTGTAGGCTGATGGTTGTAACTTGATTGACTGACTTCAGTGAGACTAAGTGACTGTTACAGAGAGGCCTGCATTGCTGCAGTTGCTGCTGCTATTTTGCTGTCAAGTTGCTGTTCACGTTTGAGGCACGCCCCTCGGAGGTTGCACATTGCTAGAAAGCACTTCGTTAAAGATGAACACTGAACGCTTAGACGATGACTGGCAAAGGCTTCTGAAGACATTTCTTGCAGGCCGGTGGGAAGCATGGAGTTTCATCAATTCGGCTCGAGCAGGAATAGTACGGAGTTTAAAGATCAGAGATGGATGAGACTGAGATCGTGAGGATTGGAATCACCAGCCCCTCCTTGCTCGAGGGAGTTCTAATGAATTCTGGAGCAGCTGGTCGTCAAAATGCAAAACCAGCAATCGATCTAACAGTGCTAACTTTCGCACGTTCTACATCATTAGACTGCGTCTACCGCGGTTAGTGCTTCCTTACCGGGAGAATTCCTCTTATAAGGAGTACTTGATCCTTCCGCTTATCAGCTGAAACCACGATCTTACGCCTCAGAGATCACTCCTGCTGCTGCACGGTGAAGACGACAATGTACGCGGAGCCCAGTGTGTCAATAGTGCTCACTGTAAGCTCCAGCAGGACCGAAGTACGCAGTAGTAGATGCAGATAGATCAATGCCTATCTGCATCTACTACTGCGTACTTTGGAATATTGGAAATAAAATGTCTCTCTTTGGAATACCATTATGGTAAATGGTGAATGTTATTATCAGTACCTTGGGTCTTCATGGACCATGTGACTGTCTATATGACTCTGATCTGAAGCTTAGTTAACAGTATACAGTGCATGTACCTCCAACCGTACTCGCAAGAGATTGAACCCACGATCTTTCTTTTAGATTACTGTAGACTAAACCACTTGGGACACCGATCTTCGGTAAGATATATCATCTTACGTAGACAAGACATGTCATAAATCACCAAACTTGATAAATCATGATCTTTATATACTATTTTGATAAATCACGATCTTTAAATTTTATTTCTCGAAACGTAATTGAACCATTCGATCTTGTGAAAAAATCATCGATCTTTATATTTCTTGTCACCTTTTACACTTCACAAGCTACTATCGTGATCATGACTTCTCAGCTTTCGAAGATCGGTAGCTGAGATGATTGAATTGCAGGTCTCTAAGCAAAAGATCTAAGGTTCAAACCCTCCTGCTCTCGGGTTGGAGCTGTTGCAAAAAGCTGCTGTTGAGTGAATCCGGTGTGGGTACGCTGTAGTAGTTACCCATAAAGTACAGTCTGATGCCTCTTGAAAACCGACATGGTAAAGACTTTTCCCCTTTACCTCTTTAAAGATCCATTCCCTTCGGTTCCATCTCGAGGAGTGGTTTAAGAATAAGAAAACCACTCCCTCCAGTAACTTGTGCTATACAAGCACATTGTAGTAACCAGCTGGAAGTTTGTGCTCGTGAATTCTCCCAGAAACAGAACCGACTGGAGAAGAAAAAACGGAGAGTGCATATTATAAGTTTTGAATGGATCAAGGAAAGTTTGATCGTAAGAAGACTTGTGACAGAAAAAATGCACTTGCAGAATTATCCAGCTAGAGAATAGAGACTCTAGAGGATTGCACTTCTATTGTAATCATGGGAGGTCATGTTGCATTTGTTCGTAACGAAATTATATATACAGAAACTTACAATTATTGAAAACTAAAAAGTTCCACATCTGTGACAATAAAAAGGTTCACATCTGTAACTTCTGTGAGAATACTTTTGTGAAAATACAAAAGTACTTTCACCTATCGAATGACGACTATACAATACTTCCATATGAATGACTATGTGCGATTGAGGTCAATGTACATTGTATTAGGGGTGTCAAAGTTGAGAGATTAAGATTCTTCAACGGCGAACAGAGGAAGAGTCGTAATTTCGCATGAGGTAATTTTGTACGGAAGCGCTACTGAGTCTAGGTTGCACTTGTTATCAGATATCATAATTTTTTAATTAATTTTTTCTGTTATGACACTCAGTATAATTACTTAATATAGTAGATATTCCGTTGCAAAAGTAAACGGACAAAACGAATGAAAATCGATAAGAAAATGCACGTGAGCGTTTTCCTGATGGTATCTCCGGAAGTGCCTGCACGCACCTGCCAAAGTTTGGCCGAAGTCTTAACTCTTCCTGCAGGTGTAAAATCTTTTATGAAAAGTTCCTAACTTTGACACCCTCTATTAAGAAGTGTTAAAATGTGAATAGACGAGCACGTTTTGCCTCATCATCTATGTTTAGACGATAACAAGAGGAATCCTGATGGGAGTTTCCATGAGACTCTCGTGAGTTCTCCAGTAGTAGAAAGTGGTGTCCTCGTGAGATTTTGAGTTCTAATAGAGGGTGTAGAAATCTGAGTAGACTGGAATATTAAGAGATGTCAAAGTTAAGAAAAAATATTGAGATAAAAATTGTAATTTTATCGTGGATAATTTTGTGTAAAATCAGTTCATTCTGGGTAATTTTGGTGAATGAATATTATGATTTATTCTCTAAGTTTTTCAGTTATGACACCAGAATTAATTATTTAGAGCAATAGATTCTCTACTGCAGAAAAAAACAGGAGAAAAAATGAAAATCCGTTAAGAAAATGCTCGTGGAATCTTCTTACATGCCCGCAAGAAATACCCCTCAAGATCTGAAAGGATTTTTAACTCCCTCTCGTAAATTTAGAATCCTTCAGAAAGATTTTAACTTTTACATCTCTTATTTTCTCATGCCATTTAAGTTCAAACGGAAATGGGAGTACTCTCACAGAACCTTCAGCTGCTCTTGTGAGTTCTGTCGTGGCAAAAAGTGGTATCGCACTGAGATTTTGATTTCTAACTAGATTACGTGCATTTATGTTATTTAATTTGGCTCGTAACAAACAAAATGATTATGACACTTAATGCATTCAACACAGAGAACTTTCATTAATGTAAAATTAAATACCATCTGTAATAAAGAAAATAAAATAATAGTCAATTTTGACACCCATGTTGATTGATTCTCGTAGTCCACTGCACGATAAAGGAAGATGGTACGCTACTACTCGATGGAGTCAAAGTTAAAATATTTTCTGAATATTTCTTCTCGTGTTCTTCTCCACGAGGTGGAGTTATTATTTCAGTAAGATATTCACGGATAATTTATAAAGACACCTCCGAGAATATTAAAGATATGAAAGTTGAGAGATAAATATTCTTCAAAGATGAACAGAAAAGAGTCGTAATTTCACATGAGTTAACTTTGTATGGAAGCGCGAATGAGTATAGGTCGCGCTTATGACCCAGACATCACAATTTTTTCAATTAAATTTTTTCATCTTGACACTCAGAATAATTACTCGGCATAGTAGATATTTCATTGCAAAAAATAAACAGACAAAATGAATGAATGATCGTTAAAAAATTATCCGCGGGCGTTTTCTTACGGGTACCTCCGGAGGTGTTCACACGAAACACCTCCCAAAGTTTGACCGAAGTCATAACTCCTTCCCGCAGGTGTAAAATCTTTATGAAAAGTTCATAACTTTGATACCCTATTGTAAGAAAACATCGTGGATGTTCTCTTATTTGTCTTTCGTCCGTTTTGGTTGTGAATTATCACTGTGAAACATTAAATACTGAAGCTATGAATTTCAGTTATTAAAGATAAAAATTAATTAATGATAAAATGATCTATCAATTCAAAATGCAACTCTCAGTAAACCACGATCTTATACAAAGTTAGCTAGTAATATATTACGACTCTGGACCTCTGGAATTATTCCCCCAATGGACGTCTGGAGGTCTTTTTGCCTGACATTTGCCACCTTACTAGACGTTTAGAAGTCGAGGAAGGGAACGGTGCCGCTGTACCGCGACACCGCCGTGTCACAACAAGTGACTTGAAAAAGAACCATGAGTAGGAACATATACCCGAAAAGCACAGTTCTATCTTTACTTGTCACTCCACAGCGTGACTTGAGAAAGAGCTATACTGTGTCTATGCCACGAGTAAAGCACACTGTGACTGGAGTGCCACTACAGAGAGATGATACCGTCAAGTGGAGCACAAAGTGGCGGATAGTGAAAGAAAGTTCGAGAGACAGAACAAGAAGCCGACAAAACTGGCCAACTGCGGCATCAACTGCGGCGCTATCTTCTCTGTCGTGGTGTGCAAACTACGTGTAGACTAGGGAGAACTTTGTTTTGGTGTCTGCAGGGTGACCATTTTTGCACTTTACTGTATTCCAAGTGGACTCGTGGGAGAACCGCAATATCGCTACGCAAAGCACTGGTAAATTCCATCAGGCAGCATAATGTCACGGTGAGGTTACGTGTAAGAGGCAAGAACGAACGTTTCCTCAACGTGTTCTACCCAGATTATTGACTGCCAGGTGTTACTTGCGGTAAAAACATATTAGGACCACTCAAACCTGGGCATTACTGCTTTATGTATATAAATGTTATATACTACCTCTAGAGGTGGTACATAACATTTGTATGTTTTTGGATGTAACTCTCATAAATATTACTTTTTGTAATTTGATATATAATTAATAGATTGAATTATTTTATTAAAGAAGCAATCTGAAAAAAACGAAACGCATATTATATGTTCGCGTGAACTATACGTGGAATGCATATGGAATGTATCTTATATGTTTTGTAAGTTTAATTACAATGCGGAACATTATAAAAGTGTTCCGCTGATTCAAATACAGTGCATATCTTTCCCCACGGCCTTGTACAGGGAACGTGGAGGTGAAAAACCGTATACAAAATACCTGCATACCTGTAGGCTACCGTAGATTTAACCGTAAGGTCGCGCTTTAATGCATTAAGGAAGAGTGAGGTGCAGTGTAAAATTATTGATTTTTTATTGGGGCACAGTGAAGCAAAATTACTGGTTTTTTCCCCACGGCCACGGAAAAAAACGGCGCCGGGTTTCACGTAATGTAAAATTGAATAGCTAATTTAAAGTACTATATATAAAAAATTTTAATTTAAACTTCTTTTAGCTCAAAACACATGACTTCTGGAAATCACAAAAACCGATAAGCTGTGTGACTGTCTTGGAAGTATAAGTCAAGTTCCTTTTACAAATGAAGTCAATGATGAGACATTAATTTAGAGTTAACTTTTTCTAGGAAAAAGGTTAGCTCGTAAATTACGCCCATGTACACTTCTAAATATACATACAAAGCGTACTTCTGCAGAATGAAAGGAAAACGACAACCAAAAATCAAGGGGTTAATCCTACTGTTTTCTAGAAATAGATAACACACTGTATATCCGTGGTTTTCCAGAAATAGATAATACACTATATCTTCGTGGTTTTCCAGAAATAGATAATACATTATATTTCTGAAAACCCTACTGTTTTCCAGAAATAGATAATATACTATATCTCTCTGTATATAACAGGAACTGTGTGTAGTGCGTTGGAAACGAGCTGGGCCTAGGGATGAGATGGTGGGGGTTCGAGCCTCTGTGCAGGCAGGTAGAGCTATAATGAAAAGAAATTATATTGTATCTCCTCGGAGGGGTGTCTTGGAATTTAATTAATCTGAAATGATTAGTGAGGTGTCATTTGAGGTGATAATTTGACGTCAGAGAAATTGCAGAGGACTTAGAGGGGTAATTGAAAAATTAAAACAGAGTTAGAGTAATTGAAAGGACTTAGAGGGGTAATTGCGCCTAGCCCCAGTTCTGTAATACTTGAACAGAACTGGGGCTAGGCGCAATATACATACAATAACTCTTGTATGTATAGGCGCATATACATACAATAACTCTTGTATGTATATGCGCCTAGCCCCAGTTATATATATATGTATATTCACCCAAGTATACATGGGTGAATATACAATCTCATAACGTTCATCTGAAGTTCCACACTTCATGAAAAGAAGAACTAACTTCGAATTTTTATACTTAACATCCTGGTCTGAAAGGGAACGTAAACGTGTCTGTAACTGTAAGTTTTTACTCTTCAAACCTAGGTACTTTAATCTGTAAAACTACCATGGAATAAGTTTACAGGGCTAAACATAACTCCCATAGCTTTTTTACAGTTTTGGGTTTGATTGGTCTCATAGGATATTCACCTGGGTGTTTATTCCGGATCCAAGGTTTTCACCCGCGCCCATTTAGTTTTTTCGACCTTGGTTACCATAGCGGTGGTAATTCTGGTACATTTTTTTATTTTTCTATTCCATTACTGCGGTTCATAAAAAAGATTAAAAAATCTCCGAACGGGTGCCGCGAGAAAAATGACGATTTCTTACTGCCAAACTTCGCGTCAGTTCTTTTTTCGTTCGTTTATTGCTTCTATAACAGGCTCGTTCCATATTTCGTTTTACTCTTTCTCCACACAAGACGTTTTTCGCTGTTGTATAGTACTGCTCTTCAGTCCCGCCATGACGGATTTTGTTTTGGAATCCGTCATGGCGAGAACTTTCAGTAAGTGTCTATTCCGTGCTTATTCACCTCCTCCATCTTCCGATGGAGGAGGCAAATAAGCACGGGTTTAATTTAATACCTAATTGATCACTGTGTCCCGGACTTAAACGTTTTGAAGCGCGGCACTGGAGCCAACGATTATGGGTTATCCCCTACGCTCCCCGTCTTTTTAGGTATGTTTAAAAATAGAAACTGAAAATTGAAAATTGAAAATATTAATTATTCTCTAATTCTCGCTGCGCCTCCCCCGCGACCTTGCCCGCCTCTTCGCGCTTTCCCGCTTGTCCTTTTCCCTTCCCCCGCGAGATGTACACTTTGTATGCATATTCAGTACGTGCTGGAAGTACGTACTGAAAGTTTTATGCATTGCATATTTTTTGAAACGACGGAGGTAGAATTCAAAGCACTTCTTCTGGTAAGAGAATATAATCAACAGTACATGATAAAACTGCGAAGTGAAATTTGTATATATTGCAATTTTTCGTAAAGCACAGACAGAGGAGTTGCAAGCACTTCTTCTGCTGTGAACGTATAGTTCATCTCCAAGCGAAAGGATGAACTATACAGGGCGGGCGGTATGTCTCTGTTTACAAATGCACAAGTACAAGTTTATACTGGACACAATGCTAACTTCCCGGATAAAAGTTTGAAGCTAGAAATAGTTGACACACTGAAAACTTCTCGAAGGAAAGTTTGAAGCTGCAATAAGGCCATTAGCAAGGTATACGTTTTGGAGAATTGAGTTTTTGTATTTTGTATCATAAATGTTTAACAAGATGAAGTAACTGAGATTTAAATATCTGATATAATAATTATGGTGATGGCGTTGGTGCAATAAGGACAGTAATGGCAGTACTGCACCAACCGTGACAAAAAGGCTGTAGAATGTGATAAACTATCACATATATTCTCAAACTTATGAGGAATAAATCTTGTGAGTAAGCATGCTCGATTTACTTTGGAAACTTTTGTTCTCTTTATATTATCAAAAAATAAACATATTATATAGAATTTACAAATTAAGTTATAGATTTTATCTGTATATGTTAAATAATGATTGAACCTATAGTCGCAGGAACATGTAGAGAGAACCCATAAGTCAAACACAGAGAAGCGCTGCTCCAATAAAAAAAAAATTTATTACTCAAGTCAATAGTTACTTTATTTAATATATTAATTTATCACCTAACCTTTCCTGCGGTAAAGTTAAGTAATAAATTAAGCTTACTTATGTATTGTGAATATAAAGAGGTTCTGCTGTACAGCAACAATTTATCTCATGACTTTAGTGGAGTTAGCTTCTTTCTTCTCAGAATAGTATATGTTATGGATCTATTAGGGGATTTCCATAAATCCCTTCCTCTAGGTAAGCTTTACGGGGTACGCGATGGTAATACTGAATAAACTAAAATCTACGTGTCAAGAAACATAATTATGAGGAATCTAGTCGAATATTTTAAGTCATGGCGACTATCGCATCCACCACGGCCAATATCGAATTTGTTTTCTCTTATCGGAAAACATGTAAGAATTATAAAGAATTATTATAATAAACTATAATTATTAGAAATTAAATTCTTTTATAATTAATATATGTTAATCAGTCTCAGAGTTCCCAGCACATCCGGAAATAACTCATAAGTGAGATATGGACTGATGCGCTGCTGGGGATATAAGTCTGGAACCCTGTCGTACAAAAGTGTCATCTTGTGAACACATTAATTTATGCTCTAATTTTTCTGATAGAGTATAAATTAATATATATTTATAAATTTCACGAGATTTCTAAGTGTATATGAGGTGAATAGAAGATCAAGTTGACAAGGATCCCAGGGAAATTAATATGAAAGTTATTCCCCTCGTAGTCTTAACCTATAGAAGTGACAGAAGAAATATTTCATGGATATTCTTACGTTGAACGAACTATTAAGACGTGCCAAAGCAAAATCTTTGGTAATTGTTTTGGCCAGCGAGCAAGTGTGATGATTTCAGCCAAGAGGCTTATGGAAATTGAAGGATATAATATTTTATAGATGTTATTATTTTGAAAAGCACTATTAGGAAGTGTTAAAGCTATAATCTTTAGCAAATATTCTTGACTTGCGAGAGAGGGTTACGATATCAACCAAGATGTTTACAAAAAGTAGAAAAAATATATTTTAACAAATGTTCTTACTTTGAAAGGAACTATTAAGAGGTGTCAAAGTTATACTCTTTGGCAAATATTCTTAGCTCGCATGACAATCATCTAGGTCATGGATATCAATGATCTTTTGTTCGATTTGAATATGAGTTTTGATTGAAAAGAAATTTACAATTTGAAAAAATTACTCTAATTTCCGAATGGAAAGAATAGAAAAGAAAATCACTTAACAAATATGATTGTAAACAATCCACGGTTACGTACAAACTATAGACTTTTCCTTTAGGAGGTTAGAGAATCTTATATCTTAGCTTTGACACTCCATATTAGAATTTCTCATCCACTTTAACTTTATAAATAAGATACACCTTTTGACGATGAAAAAATAAGTAATTTATAATCCCAGTAATATGAACCCACATTAAGTTTTTCAAAACAAGCATTTTGACAAATCGAGAAAAAGACAAATCAAGAGAATCTCTCATTCAGGCCGCCGATACAGTCGCGGAACCACAGTAAAGTAACCGCTCGGTGCATGCATATGAATCTTGAACTGGATCCAATCTGATCCAGAATTCAGATTGCGCACAATCTGCATGTCAAGACAACATCTATTGGGACAAGAGATGGTGAGTGGTGGCGGATGATTCCAGAAAAGTTTGTCTCTTTTTCCTCTTCTGTCCTAACACGATATTTGCCCACCCAAGATCGGAGCTCTCGCGGAAAGGTCATTATTCGTGTCCCCTCAAGTTGGTGGAAAGGTTAGCACACTTCCCTCACCGGATCATGGTACTGGGTTCACGATTTGGAACCCACGGGTAAGGTTTACAGTGAGGTACATAATAGTGCGCGTCAAAGCTAAGAACGAAGATTCTCTAACGGGTGGAAGGAAAAAAGCAGTAAAAAGAAAAGAAGACGGTTGGGAATGCATAAAGAGTGTTAGGTCATATTGTATCATATTTCGATGGAAGAGACAAATATGTAAGGTTTAATTTATTATTTAATCTTTTATGCAGAAAGGTGAAATAATAAATTAAATTTATAGTAATTTAATATACAAATAATTACAAGTTCTCATACTTGTATTTTTAGCAGCACAGCTGTCTACTCATGTCTTATGGTTTGTATCTTGGTTTTATGGTGTTTCCAAGCATGAACTAACAGTTAACATTTAGAAAATCTGTTGATTATTTGTATCTATTTGGTATGTAAATTTTGTTTAACATCTATACATTTTCTGATATCAATAAAATAGAAAAAGTTCCCCAGAAGTTCATCGAGCATACAAATTCATCCTAATACAAGATCAAAGAGAGATGCATTTTGGGAAATACATATGAGAAAATATTTTAATTTATGTCTTATCCCTTCTTCTGGGAAGGGTTAAAATATAAATTAAAGTATTTGAAGTAAACTATTTTTTACTCGTCGAAAGCAGGACTGTTTATACCACGGGAATGATCAGCTAAAGTAACTTACTTATGAGTTTTCTGACTACCGCAGCCATGTGTAATGAAGGTCACTACACTCAATAAGATTTTTCATTTAGTAATTTTAGTACTTTAAATATAATAAGATACATTTAGAATAATTCGTCCTCCTTTCTAGAAAGTATTCTCCAATTACATTCGTCGTTACTTAATGTAATTACATTCACTAAACTTCTCTCAAGCCACTTGGCAGCCAATTATATATGATAACGTCTTTCACACTTTGTGTGAAAGAAAACCGTATATGCATGCTATGCAAGAGCTTTATTTTCACTGATGTCGTATTGAACAGCAAAGTGACCGTACGCCTCGAACATCTCTGAAACCATCATTTGACAAGATGCGGTTGTGTTACTGTTTGTCTTCTTCTTCTCTTCTGCCAGTAGTGCATTTGGATGTATATTATCAAAGAATAACTTGTATAGAGTGGTTAGTTCATTTATGGTCGTATTTATAAATTTATAAAGTCTAAAATTTATTTTCTAAAAATTAAAGTAAATTCTTTAAATTCTAAATTTCTTTACTGTTGAAACTCATAACAAGTAAAATTCAAATAAAAGATGCATGTGGTATTTTCTTACATGCACTTTCAGAAGTGCTCGCAAGAAACATTAGTGACCTCCCGGCCAAAGTCACAACACTCGCTCTCGAACTAAGAAGTGATAATGAAGATAAGTCTAATGTTAATAATATATTCTCATAAATCCATATCTTCCAGGAATTGTAAGCGTTCCATATTTGACCCTGTCTACAGTTTGAATTTGTCCGAACCATTCTCTTATAATTTTGTGTGATCATACCTCTATGAGGTTTGTTGTGTTTGACCACACCTTGACTGACTACCAGCAGTACTAAAACCAATCAAATTTTTGTTTGTCGTTCATCATTTCATTATCTTCTACTCTGCTAAATATCTCTTTCATTCAAATTATTCCAAACAATAAAATACACATCAAGATACATGTCCAACAAGATGATATACGCAGTTTGACATATCATTAATACTGGAAGATGATTGGTTTCACTATCGATAGCCAGTCAGAGGTGTGATCAGACAATATATCGTGAAAAGGATGTGATCAAGCACGACAAATTTATCGTTCATCATTTCATTATCTTCTACTCTGCTAAATATCTCTTCCATTCAAATTATTCCAAACAATAAAATATACATCAAGATACATGTCCAACAAGATGATATACGCAGTTTGACATATCATTAATACTGGAAGATGATTGGTTTCACTATCGATAGCCAGTCAGAGGTGTGATCTGACAATATATCGTGAAAAGGATGCAAATTTCTGAAGAAGTTCACGCTAGATGGAGTTGCAACTTATATAAACTTAACTGTAGTTATAAGGAGTATCAATGATTTACGTTAATCATGATCGTGAAGTACTGGAATTGTAACACAATGTCAGAAGGTAGATGGAGAGAAAAAGCTAAATCTGACGAGGACAAGTAAAACAGTACGTAGAACCCCCATTTACCGAGCCTATATCCTCCAGAAATGCAGCAAATATATCTCTTCTCCGAATGTTAGTTTATATCACAACATTTAAACCCCTTGCTCCTAGAATATGCCGGAATTTGGTTGTGAAAATTATAGATTAGATTATTAAGAAATTGAATATATATAATTATTAAATGATAATTATATCTAGAGTTGCAAGACGATCCAGACAAACACTAACTTACACGCTTCTGAAATTATAAATGAGAGCGAATACTAACAAACACACATTGCATATTTACCTCCTCCATCAGGAAATGAAGAAAGTGAATAATATGCAAAGAATATGCACATGGAAAATTGATTTGAGTAACGATTGAGAAAATTTGAAACGAAATCCTAGAAGTTTCTTGGAACAAAACAGTATCTTCTCCCTATGTTGAATTTCAAGGACGAATATTCCTTTCCTTAGCTTCTATACCGGCACAGGGAATGTTACCGCGGGAAGGTTCTCGAGAGCGCACGACTTCGAGAGTGAGATAGTGCTGACTGGTCTGGAGGAAACGTTCCAAGCTGGACTCAAAATTTTAGTCCACTTGGAATACACGCTCGCGAACGTCTCAGGGAACACGAACGTGGCTCGTCACTGTAGAAGGTGCCTTAATGTTTTCGTTCTAACCAGATCAGAGAAGTCTCGGAAACTTCCGGCTCATCGTCAATCTCAACCGGTAGTGCAGTCCAGCGCTAACTTCACGTTAGTGAGACGTATAGTATCACGGTGAGATAACTTGAAACCTCATGTAAGAAAAACTGTACGCTAAAATCTCTTTTCGCAATATAACTTGAAAAGGAACAAAAACTGTTATTAACTTGGTCAGCCGATGCGCCATAGTTCTTATTTGGTCGGGCTCTTCTCTTTCTCGTCTCTCTTGGTAAAGCCCATGACTGGTAATAGACAGTTTACGATTGCCATGTCAACCGTGGGTGATTAAATGAAGTACTTGAGGATGACGTGGATGTTCGATGATGACGTGAATAATGTGGATGTCCGATGTGTCTAGACATGCTAGGGAAAACTGTTGACTATCTCCGCCTCGTCATTGCCAAGTCAACCACACAAACCATCCAACTCAAGAGTCCTATCACGCTGGCAGGATGACTGCCTACTACCCGTGCATGGGCCTGAGCAAGAAAGAAGAAAAAATGAGGGGCCCGACCAAGTAAGAACACTGACGCATAGACTGACCAAGTTAATAACTGGAAACCGGAGCTAACAAACAGTAAGCTTGCAGCATAAACCCCATAAAAAAAAAAAAAAAAGAGAGTCTAAAAACAAAATTAAACAAGAAACAAAAACCGGAACTTGTACCGGAAGACTGCTTATGCGGAACTATCTTCTCAACCGAACGAATAATCGAGCGTATCTTGCTAGTGAAGGTATACTATGTTCCAGTACCGGCATTTTGTCACTACAAACGGAATAACGTTCGTGAGTACAGTCAAGAGGCGTGGAAAAGCGGACGGCGACCCACGGAATGCCATCCCATGATCTTATGTGGCAACGCAGAAAGGACGGCAAGAATGGAATGAGCCAGAACTTCGCTTTTCCCAAAGACTTTTCCAGAAAAGGATAAGTATCCAAGAAAGAATGGGTCCTCCGAAAAGTTACGGACAAAAGTAATGACAAAAGCTACGGAAGTCTCTAGACAAGGGCCAGTAGTCGTCCTCGCCGTTGAGCCAACAGTCACCAGTTGAAGGCGGAAATCGGTCATGTAACTTGCCGTGTCAGTAACTTGCCAAGTCAGCAGCTCGGCGTATCAGTGAAGGGACGGGTCTGTAACTATTTTTTACTATTATTACGTTATAGTACAACAGTGACTGAGCAAGGCTCTCCAAGCTCCCGACGGGAACTCAAATTGCTCCTGGTAAAGATAATACTTCCATCTTGGGAGTATGTCTTTGAATAATAGATATCTCTATTAAATTTTGTATAAAATTAATTATGAATAAACGATAATTGCACTGGATTTGTGAGCGATCGAAATATAATCTATAAACCAAATGCCGACTCACATGCTGCCGAAAGTAGAACTGCGAGAGTCTGTTCACATAAAAGTATCAATTTCATCTAGACATAAATTTATTATTTAACTTTTCTTGATAAAATTAAATAATAAAAATTTGAAAGGGGTTATCTTCTTCTGTATTCAAATAGAAGATGTTAATAAACAAGCAAGTTTCTTGACAAAATGATACAGCAAATAAAGTGAATATTGGATGAAAATGAATACTGAAAATACATGTTAAATTAAAATTAAAAACGACGAATTATTTTCATGTTTGACATATTTCTGTGCTTTTCTCAAATTGACCGCTAGCTCTCCAGAAGTTCCTTGCATATTTATTCATTGGTGTAAACTTCGGCGGAGAGACCTGAAAATAAAGTGAAAAAGGAAAAGGAGAAGTAGAAAATGGTACCGGGGTAACTTCAACTTCCTACGTGGACTTCCTACTTCCTAATACAAACTACATTGCCACGCAGAAGGGCAGTAGTGTCGAGCTATGAGTGGCTGCCTTGGCGAAGTGTACACAGTCAGGTCCCTCAACAATGGCCACCGGCAATACCCGGCGGCAGTTGAAATGACCGCCGCATTAGCTGTCAGACGACCTGAGGGGAGGAGCCGAAGAGCTATAAAACGCACCCGCAGGCGTCTTCTTCCTCATTCAGCTTTGTACATCCACAATTCGGAAACGATTGTTTGGAGTGTCGTTTTGTCACTGCTCTAACGCAGTTTTCTGTTATTGGTTGGTTTATCTAGCCATATCGTTTCTTCCTTTGTTGAATTTCATTGTAGGAGGTGGTTGCAGTTCCACTATATTGCCCGATTCGTTGGTGAATTCTGGTGCCGAATTAAGCCGTTAGGGTTGCGAGGATGCAGATCTTTGTGAAGACCTTGACAGGAAAGACCATCACTCTCGAGGTCGAGAGTTCCGATACGATCGATAATGTGAAGACGAAGATCCAAGACAAGGAAGGAATTCCTCCTGATCAGCAGCGTTTGATCTTTGCCGGTAAGCAGTTGGAAGACGGGAGGACGTTGGCTGACTACAACATCCAGAAGGAGTCTACGTTGCATTTGGTGTTGAGACTGAGGGGCGGTATGCAGATCTTTGTGAAGACCTTGACGGGGAAGACCATCACCCTCGAGGTCGAGAGTTCCGACACAATTGATAACGTGAAGACCAAAATCCAGGATAAGGAGGGGATTCCGCCTGACCAGCAACGTCTGATCTTTGCTGGTAAGCAGCTTGAGGATGGAAGGACCTTGGCTGATTACAACATCCAGAAGGAGTCTACCCTTCACCTTGTGTTGAGATTGAGGGGTGGAATGCAGATCTTTGTCAAGACTTTGACGGGCAAGACCATCACTTTGGAGGTGGAGAGTTCCGACACCATTGACAACGTGAAGACCAAGATCCAGGATAAGGAGGGCATTCCTCCTGACCAGCAGCGGCTGATTTTCGCTGGCAAGCAGCTTGAGGACGGAAGGACGCTTGCCGATTATAATATTCAAAAGGAGTCGACGCTTCACCTTGTCTTGAGATTGAGAGGTGGTATGCAGATTTTCGTCAAGACTTTGACGGGCAAGACCATCACGTTGGAGGTTGAGAGTTCGGATACCATCGACAACGTGAAGACGAAGATTCAGGACAAGGAGGGGATCCCCCCGGACCAGCAGCGGTTGATTTTCGCCGGCAAGCAGCTAGAGGATGGTAGGACCTTGGCTGACTACAACATCCAGAAGGAGTCTACTCTGCATCTTGTGTTGAGGCTGAGGGGAGGCATGCAGATTTTTGTGAAGACCTTGACTGGGAAGACCATTACTCTCGAGGTGGAGAGTTCTGATACCATAGATAACGTCAAGACCAAGATTCAGGACAAGGAAGGCATTCCTCCCGACCAGCAGAGACTGATCTTTGCTGGAAAGCAGTTGGAGGATGGGCGAACTCTAGCAGATTATAATATTCAGAAGGAGTCGACCTTGCACCTTGTTCTGAGGTTGCGAGGTGGTATGCAGATCTTCGTGAAGACACTGACGGGAAAGACTATCACCCTCGAGGTCGAGAGCTCTGACACTATCGATAACGTTAAGACCAAGATTCAGGACAAGGAAGGCATTCCTCCAGACCAGCAGAGGCTGATCTTCGCCGGAAAGCAGTTGGAGGATGGCCGAACTCTTGCGGATTACAACATCCAGAAGGAGTCGACTTTGCACCTTGTTCTGAGGTTGCGTGGTGGTATGCAGATCTTCGTGAAGACACTGACGGGAAAGACCATTACCCTCGAGGTGGAGAGTTCTGATACCATAGACAACGTCAAGACCAAGATTCAGGACAAGGAAGGCATTCCTCCAGACCAGCAGAGGCTGATCTTCGCTGGAAAGCAGCTGGAGGATGGGCGAACTCTTGCAGATTACAATATTCAGAAGGAGTCGACCTTGCACCTTGTTTTGAGGTTGCGTGGTGGTATGCAGATCTTCGTCAAGACACTGACGGGAAAGACTATTACCCTCGAGGTCGAGAGCTCTGACACGATCGATAATGTCAAAACTAAGATCCAGGACAAGGAAGGGATTCCTCCAGACCAGCAAAGGCTCATCTTTGCCGGAAAGCAGCTTGAAGACGGGAGAACGCTAGCCGACTATAACATCCAGAAGGAGTCGACATTGCACTTGGTCCTCCGTCTTCGTGGAGGCAATTAGGGATTTATTGTTTTCATCACTTTAAATTCGGGCCAGTATTTCTCGTGTACATGTGGTAGCCTCCAAATCAGCATTTAGTCTTGATTAGCCTTCAGATTATCATCTAGAATCCGAATTGTATAACAGCTGTTTGAAGACACTATATCTCGTACATTATCACTAGCTAAAGCCGTATATATTATCAATGTGTATTTTTCGACTTTTTTGAAGCAGAAGTTACGCCTCAGGGGGTAAATTCAGTAGTAACAACGTAACTTCGACACACATGCGTCGCCTCAGTCCTTAATATCTGCGTGTCGCCAGTTTTGGTGGGTGCTCAAAGGCTTGTTTGTGGATGGATATGCTTCTTGGGTCCTCGTATCTCACATTACGAAGTAGTCAGTGTAGTAAGTTGAGGCTCGTAACAGGGTAGTCTTTCATTTCACAGCTACTGAGGTCCACCTCCTGTATGGGTATTTTATAAGCAGAGGCGAGCACGGAGATGGTGGGTATTTTATAAGCAGAGGCGAGCACGGAGATGGTGAACAACGGTAGATAGTGGAGGTGGGGGCCCTTTGATGTAGTGGGGAATAGGGCGCATTTAGATGTAGTGGGGAATAAAGAGAATGGACAATGCTTAAAGAAAAACGGTAGATAGTGGGGGGTTTGGATGTAGGCGGGAAGTGGCCCTATGGACCATGCTTAAAGAAGACGTTTTGAAGAAAGTGTTTACTCCAACTGCAGTCTGTTTAACAAGCAAATTTCATATGACACTGGATAGGTGGCAGAAAGTGCATACACTATGGCTATGTGCAGCAGAAATCTGTGTTGTTGTAAAGAAATCTGAGTATAAACTATTAATGTAGACAGGTTACGGTAATAAATACCATGCTATGAGATGTAACCATTTGAACTTAAAACAGACTAAAAGCACTGATTGCAGAAGTAAATATTTGAGAGGAGGTAAATAATGTGAGACTCTTAATAATTCGTTAGATCCTCTAAGTTTACCGGCATATGTTAACTATGTTGTATGTTAACTGAATATAAAACAAACAATTTGACGAACATAACACCATAAAGAAGATTCAGACATCCTTCCGAAACAAGAGTGCCCGAAACGGAACACAAACACTTTCCTGGGGATTAGTAACAAATTAAATGCCCTGCATATTTTTCTTTTGACTGAAGAGGTCTAAATCTAAGGGAGGAAGAGCTCCATTTTCTCATTACGCCGACCTTATGGGATATGTTGGTGAAATCTGTTGCTCTGCACTCAGTCATTATGCGTCCAAAGCGAGGTTTCGGACCGGAGCGGGAAAACGCCAACCGACTAGACACGAAAAGAAAAATATAAGAAAAAGATTGGTTCATGCAGACATTGTGTGGAGGTATTAAAATATCAGTTCTCTAATTCTGGTACAGTTCTCTAATTCTCGTATAGCAGTATTCTGGGATGGGAAGTTGAGGCACCGACGCACTTTATAATTTAAAGTATATAATGAAAACTTTCAGAAACAGTGGATAGCGCAGTAAGAACGGGCTGTGCCTAGGGACCTAGTAGTCTCTGTTCGAGTCTCCCTGTAGGTGAACTCATGAAGAGGAGTTATTTAGAGGGACGCTTAATCTGATCTGATTAGATTCTTTCGATGGGTGTGCTCAAATTTGATCTGATTTGATTAAAGTAAAGTGTGTAGAGGAGTGTCTTTAATAAATCATTCTTCATTAAACCTTGCAATAGGTCTGATGATTGGTTCTCTCTGAAAATAATCTTAGAAACAAAAATGAACGCGTTGAAATACATAGAAGTAACTCAGCAGCAGTCATTAGCGGGCATTCAGTCAACATACAGTAATTATATTTCATTGTCATTGTTTAAAATATAACAAAAGACAAAAGATGTGATAATGTAGTGAGTTCTTGAAGTTTAGTACAGACCCAATTATTCTATAATTTCTTGGACTACTTTGTTCTGTTCCTTTTGGACCACGGAAATCATACCCACCAACCACCTTTACATAGTCAGATTGTAAGAAAGTAAATTGTTCACATGAAAGGTTAAGGAATAAATTAATGTTTGGATTGAATTATGTGTTATTGTTAGCAAGTTGTCGCAGTTCTAGTTTCAACCGCGTGGTCTCACGCTTGGTTTCTGCGATATGTCTAGATCTCGCAACCCCAGGCCTAGTTTAACAGATAAAGATAAATTTAAATTGTCATAACAACTTACATGGTGATATTTTTTTGCAAAATCTAAAGTTCTTTTCATTAGATCCTTTCTTTCCGGCAGCTGTCGCAGTCCTTCTGTGGTAAGTGTTCAAGAGACTTATTAGGGCCTTCCCTCATGCTCCCGATCGTCGACCTTCATTTATCAGGTGTTTTCTCTATTTTAGGCTCTCCCTATAGTATCACGCCCTTTGGGCCATAGAGTTCGGGCTTTAGCCGATACCAGAGCGCCTTCAGCCGTGCCGGGCAGAGAGAGGGTCGAAAACAAAACAAAAATTGATATATATTTTTTTTCTTTCGTAGCTCATTTTCTTTTGGAAGATGAGCGAAGAATAAACATGGATTAAAAAGTCTCTTCTATAAATAATAGAATCTATTTTATTTATGCATTTCTTCTATTCCATGTCTTACCAACTATTGATAGTGAGCATTGATCTGGGAGTGAATGAAAATCATATTATTTTGACTGAAGAAAGGTGAATTCTGGGGCAAAAGCCGTAGCGAGAGATACAATAAATCCAAGAACTCCAATACTAATCATGGCGTACACCATGCCTAGATAACCGAATACGGGTTTTCTTGAAAAGGTAGAGACGATATGACTAATGATACCAAATCCTGGCAGAATTAGAATATAAACCTCAGGATGCTAATGGACTATATCTTCATCTCCAATCGATTGAAACAATTTCATAAAATGAAACAATTTGTTTTGTTTAGCTGGATCTAGATAATAACCTCTCTCCAGATATCTTAAATAAACCACCGGACTTGACCAGCACAACCCCTTCTCGTGATCTTTTAACTGAACTTTATCCTAGTTTTGCAAAAGGTTTAACTCCATTTTTTACTTTAAATTGGCTGGGAGGCCCTTTCAAAAGGCTAAAAGAGACAGAGTAGCAGATCGAAGGACTCTCAAGCGAGAATAAGGTAGTCAGTGAAAATAGCTCCACGTGCTCTCAGTAGCCTTGCACGTGCGGTTCTTAGGGGGGGAAAGTCCGAAACCAAGTCAATTGCACGTGAGGTCGGACAAAGCGACTCGGGCCACGAATAAATATCGGGGCCGCGTTCGAAAGACCGCGTTTGTGGCCCATTCTGAAAAGAATATGACCATACAAAGTTGTCGGTATTCTCCGACGAACAAAGCTCTCACGATATATATTTTTTTTTAGTGCTGTGTGGACAATGACTATACGACGCAGGCCCTCTGTCTATTGGTCGGGCTTTTATTAACACTTCATATGTACGTAGTTCAATTTTTTCGACCAATTCACCAAAAATTGTTTTGGTTGCTTGTAGCAGACGCAACTTATAATATGATTTCTGAATCGAGCACGCTCGCGAACCGAACACGAATGCCTTTGAGCCAACAAGTAGCGAAGACTCGAATAAAGCCTTAGGCCTTGAAACCTAAGAAAGCCCCTCGATGTGGAATCGTTTCAACTTCTAATTGTTCCTCATTTCTGGTGCCGTAGATACGGCACCAGAAATGATATCCCGTGTGATGAGGCGAATTGCTTCCTCAAATCGGTCCCAAATTGCTAGCTGTGCGTGCTGAAAAAAAAAAGATATTTTTGGGTCCGAAGGAGACTTCTTTGGTTTTACCGGGCGTGCTTTCTTGGATTATTTTGTAATGCAATACTTCTCAAATGACCCGATTGCCTTAGGTTACTTGCCAAAGGGCACTCCGTGCCTTGTAATTGGTGGACTATTAAGATTGAAAAATGAAGTAGAGAGGTAGAAAGTTCACACTTCGGCCTTGACTTCGCGGGGTGGATTTTACCCTGATAGGTTTCCTGCTGATTTGTATTTTCGCATTTTGGAACTGTAAAACAAAGAAACTAGGATAAGCAAGAGAACAAAGTGGAGAGAGCCACCACCAAGCTTTTACATATATATATGTAAATTTTTTTTTCATACAAATATTGAAATTTTTTTTATAGATTTATTTTCAATAAAAAGAAAATAATATTATTTGATAAATTGATAATTAAACTATGCAAGTTTCACTTTGACGCAGTCTATCAGGTCATCTTCCAAGGACCGTGTAATAGGCGCTCGAAAGAGAGGGAATGTGCGTTAAATAAACCTTCCGGCCAATATCAAGATCCGATACGTCCGCTATGCTGACGATTTTTTGGTAGGTATCGAGGGCCCGAAGGACCTGAGTAAGACCGTGCATCCACCAGCTAATTCGAGGTTTTCCACACTGCTCTTTTCTACAGTGTTTCCAAAGGCTATGTGCCTAAAATAATAGATCTTTCTTGCAAGAAAGAAAAGGAATTACGATGATAAAAAAAAAAAATTTGGGCCGAAGGTGCGAAGCTCTCGACCAAGCCATTTCTGGCCTTCGGCCCTTCGGACCAAAGAAGAAGTTCCGAAGGTACATTATTGCTATTTCTCAATGTAGTAGGGAAGGAAAGGTTCGAACGCTTGGAGGGTTATTGACCGGTCTTTCGTTTCACAGGGACGAAATGTTTGGGCTCAGTTGGTAGAGCGCCGCCCTTGCAATTGGGTTCGTAAAGCCCTTTGCGCTCTTACTAAAAAACTTATTTGAATAGTGATTTTTATTTTGATTCAAATAATTTTTTGTTTGACTGGATCAAAGATCTCGTACGGTTCGGAGAGCACTTGAGTAGCCCTCTTTTGCAAATTCAGCGTCACTGTTGAACAAGGGGTGCTATTATCCTAGAATTCGTTGCGTAGCATCTGCCCAAGTATAGCAAAAGATCACCTTGCCAAATCAAAATAGAAAAATGTCAGAAATCCATATTCCAGGACCAAATAAACCCGTTTTAAAAAGATGCAAAAATGTTTTGAAGGACGCATCAATTTGAACTGTAACGTTTAAAACCACTTTTTTCTTTATAAGACTCGCCTCTACCACAGTTGCATGTCTCAAGACATCCGGAACGGATGCAGGTGATTTCGAGTTGGAGCGGCTACGGAAATTCTTTCAACTTGCACCTCGACAACGATTAAACCTTTGTGCCAGAAAACTACCGTTTGATTTCACGATCCTGTGCTATATTCCAGTTATCTTTTGCCGATCGAGGCACGCAAAAGCCCATCGTGTCACAAATCACATCCCGAGACTGATTGTGCATTGCCTATAGAACTGAAGATCTATACGCTTTGTGAAAATAATGTATTTTGATACACCTAAAACATGGATTTTATATAAAGCCCTGGATCGTGAAAAATCCTTGGACGCACCTTGTCCAGATCCTGTTTTCCGGTGCGTTTGCCCTTTTCCTCACATTCTGCAATACCCGTTGGGCTTTCCCTTCAAGGATAATGTGATGCTTTATACCAAAAAAAGATTTTATAACTCCTCGAGCCCGTAGTTACTCCTTGGGTACCACTGGCAGCGAATTGCTTCCTCAAATCGGTCCACACAAAGTGTGAAAGGCGTATCAGATCTCGCTTAAGCACCGAAAGCGTTCAATTTCTGGGAATGGAGATCAAGGTTGTGCTCTCCTCGAAACTTCGAAGGAGATTCGGCAAGGCCATGGAGAAGCGACGCAGGGTTAAGGCCCAAATAGTTAAAATGGAAGTATTAGTTGGTCAAATTTCCCGAACATGGTGCATTTCCGCAACCTCTTATGATTGGAGGGATATTCTAAATCAGAATCAACTCAAATTTGATAGAGCTTGGTTTTTTTCGCCTTTGGTATTGCAGGTCTCCCCGAGACCTGCACGACGGGTTGGATCTGGAATTGGTCAAGGCACTGCAGTAATTTTGAAACTACATGAAAATTTGTTTAAAAAGATCCAATTCTACTAATGGTTTCAAATTGACTAAATTAGTAATATCCATCAATAGTGGAGTGGCTTTTTGCAAAAAGAGGTTACGGCAAGAATCGACGGGCTTCCTTTCATCGAGGCATATGAGTAATGGAGTTCGTCATTTATTGTGGGATTTGGGTTTTTTTCTAGAATTATCTAAAGTGTATACTTCCGAATTTGAAGCAGACCATGTCATACGGGACCTGCAGAAGCAAATATACAGGTGTTCATTTGGCAGGCAGCTGTAAACAAATTAAAACATATCAAGTTGGAATTAAAAGAAATTTGTTTGATAGTTTATTTACAAAAGGCCCTATAAGGTCTCGACCAGCGGGAGTGGGCAGTTTCGCTTATAGATGAACAGCAAATTTATAAAGGTATCTATAACAACGGGAGAGGCCCGGAGGACGGAGCACTATCACGACCAAAATACGACGGAAAAGCGCACTTGAGAGCAAAAGAGATCGGAGATGACTTAGGTATTTTATACTTCTTATCGGGTTACCAACCATTTACAGTTTTCAACCAAACCAAGGTCCCTTTACCTTAGGGGCTTGGTTAAGAAAAAACGAATTCAATTTGCTGAACAGGATGGCGGTTGTCCAGGGCAATTTACCAAAATTTTGTCGGACTGTTTTTTCGTTTTGTTGTGTCCGACAAAACAAAGTCCCTGTTCTGACAATAGGCATGTTTGCATTCCAATATAGGTATAGAATAAGGTGGTTGTAAACCCAAATAAACTCTAGTATTATCTCCATATTCGCGAAAGATAGAAGGTCTAAGCATCACACTATCCTGAAGGGAAAGCCCTTCTTAGTTTTATTTATAAAAAGTTGGGGTCGAGTTTCCCGACGTGGAAAACCGAATTAGTCATTTTGAAAATCTCAGCCTGCCTACTGTTAACGCAGCCTCGTAAGAGGTAGCGCCTAGGTGCCAAAGCCCGGGGGACCGAGGTATATCCAAAAAGATCCAAAGGATTTGAAAGGGTGCGGTTGGCATTATTCAAAGCTATGAACTATTTCATAATATATTGGAGGACGAATTCTCTAATAATATGGAAAACCACCATAAATAACTTTTTCGATATTAAATAGTGAAAATATTTTAACAAAAAAAATCACTTTAACAACTTGAAAATTCTTGAGCACCATTTTAAACTTGATACAGAAGGTCTTTCTTGAAAAACTAGCCATAAGGTCAAGTTAGGACCGCCAAAAATGAAGAAATGCATAAACTCTTCAATATTCTCCTTGTAGCCGGCCAACGTGGGATTTGATATTGAGTAAGCTCCGGCCGGCCTTGTAGCCGGCCGGAGCTTACTCAATATCAAATCCCACGTTCTTATATTTTTTTCATTTTCGATCTCACACCTTGCAAACAAGGGATTCCATTTTTTTATAGGTAAATAGCGCAATACATTCTCGTGAATTTCTTCTAAAGCTGCCTCGTTAGCAGCCTTCGCTTTATCTAACTCGACTTTGTCCAGAATTTCTATATAACATTTACAATTTTTTTGATAACAAACAGTACACAACATTTATCTATAAGGTTATGGGGGAGAATATTGTCGAGAGATATCAAGCTGTCTTCTCTTTGCAACTCTTTTGGACATTTTTGTCAACTAGCTACCACTTTCGTTGGAACAGCTCGAGAGAAGAGTCGAAAACTTTTATCTACTGGAACCATTCAGATATTAGCATTGATGTTCGCAGATGACTTTGTTGGTCTACAAGAAAAATATGCCAAGAAACTCCAAGAGATAAATTAACTTTTTCAAAATATGGTGTGATACATAGAGATTAGATGTAATGTTTATAAATGTTGAGTAATGATATTTTAGGAATATGCATGCTTGATGAACTTGTGGAAATTTTTGCTCGCTGGTTGTTATCGGAGAAATATATAAGTATTAGATATCATAAAATAAAAACAAATAAAATATTTTATAAATATTAACTATTAATCTATTCTTGGAAACACTAGAAGATCAGGATATAAACTACAAAAAATGAATAGACTGTTAAAAATACAAGTTAGAGACCTTGAAACTATTAAACATTAATTTACTATCAGTTTAATTTATTATTAGAAAAATTAAAAATTAAAATAAACCTCTGCATATTTGCCTCTTCCAGCTAAAGATGGAGGAGGTGAATATATATATGCATGGATAAGGGAAGAAAGTAGATAATCACTGGAACGGGAAGTGGTGCGAAGAACTCGTTCAGAAGTTGAAATCTAACACTTACATAGTGTTAGAATTCTGGGGGGTGATTGTATATGAGACGAGAACATCTTTCATATTACCGTGAAAATAAATAGATTGAAGAATTTTCTCGTCTATAGAGAATAAACATCCCGTACTGCCACTGGGGAACTTCTGTACACTTTAATTTTTCAGAAAAGATGTTAGTGTTACGTAAAAATTCTATACTAAGTTGTTATGAAAATTTTAATTTATCTATAACTGTTAAATAATAATAGGAGCTGAAGGTGTGGATGAATATAGATATAACCAATAAATCAACCACTAACTCAAACGCTGAAACTATAACTGAGAGAGCATGCTAATAAAACAAACCATTTTTTTATTATCTAATCCTTTCGGGAGGAAATATTAAGTAATAAAATAGTGATAGATAGAAGAGGTTATCTTCGAGTTACTGATAGCTAGGCTTAGCTCCGGTGTTCTTCCTCCTTTCGAGGCGTTGGTTGCTTGGCCCTTCGGGTCCTTCTTCGCTTGTGAGGCTTGATGAGGTCTTTCCATCCGTTGGCTATTCGTTGCTTCACATTTTCTTCAGCCTGCACTTGACAGACTTTTGGTATAGCACAAGCCGCAAGTGGGAGTGGTTTTTCAATCTCAAAGATCCGTTACTCTCGGTTCCATATCGGAGAATGATTTAGGAACGAGAAACCACTCTTATCCATAATTTGCGCAACGTTAAGATGAAAGAAATATTAAGTATAAATGATTTCACAAAACATCAAATAGTTAAATAATATTTTCTAAAAGTAACAGTTAAATTATGATCCTAAAAGTAATATTTAAAAACTATAGTTTACACAAATAATATATAAAATATCATGTTGAAGGATGGTTTATCACATGTCCTTGTGGGGAAGATGATGTATCATACATAAAAATGATTCAAAGTAAAATCTCCTCTCTCACTGCCTTGTACATAGTTAGATCGAGGGAAAACACAAACCAGGTTTTTCCTAAATGTGGTTGGTCTTTGCCAATTCAGCGGTATTTTCTTTGATTAGCGACTATTTTTGAGATGCCACTAGGATAATTATTCAATTGGTAGGAGTTTTAATTTTCACATGGAGGATGCGCTTATTCGAGCAGGTTTTTTTATTCGTGTGACGTTGGAGACAACGTCATGGATGAGCTGCAAGAGCTGATGTTTTGGGCTCGGAAGACGAGCGAACAAAGATTTAGGAGTGCAAAAAATAGTGCTCATGTTTGACACTCTTACTGCACCATCAGTACACCCTTCTCAATTTGTAATTTTTTCTGTATCAAGCATGCTGGTGGAAGAGGAGGAACTCGCTTTGGAAACGTCGTTTCAAACTTGCGAGCCAACTTTTGTAGAGCTTTTCAAGATCTTCGATCTCCTTGCTTTTCGTTCCTTGAGCAATGTCATGTCATTGATCGACCTCACAATGAAATCTAGAAACGTCTTATGCAAATTTCTGCATACTTGTCCTAAAAGTGATTCAGACTTCAGCATTGCTCGCTGTGTAAGTCAAAATTGCTTCTAGGATTGACGTGAACAGAGCTGCAAAGCAAACATTACGAGGTTCAGAGGAATTAGAGTTTTGATCGTCATAGATGCTGACGTGAAATTCATTGACAGGATAGTCGAAACGTTGACATGACCATCCGAGGCTGACATGGTACTGACACATGGTAGTTGGTGCTGAGGTGGCATGTGAAAGTGATATGACATGTGCTGATTGGACAGAAATGCTACCATGATAGATTGCCAACATGGCAGAATGTTGAGTTGTCAGTGCTGACTAGGAAACTGTCTGATGTGGATTTAATACTGAGGTGACGACGTGCTTAGACAACATATGGCTGATTGCATGGACGTCATCTAACACGGTGTATATGCGTCATCTAGTTGCTCATGATGATGACATGTGAGTTTCATGAAGGAGGTGATTCATGAAAATTATAAAAGCCGTGCAGTTACTGAAAAAAGCAATGAGATTTTGGGATTCACGTCGTTAGGTTGCCAAATTTCTCTTCGATTTTTCAGTCAAGATTTTGTGTTGATCGGGTGGATTTTTCATCTTGGGAGGACAAGTTCGTTGTGAACTCTTAGCATGCATCCAAACTTCTAACTTGGAAGTTTGGGCACGGAAAAGATGAAGAAGTTGCGGCATTTTAACTTTAACAGACTGGAGGACCGCTGGTGGAATAAGTTTCTATATAAAAAATCATAAATATTGTATCAGATTTTACATGCAGGTTGTCCAAGAAAACGTGAGGTTCATGGCTGTGGAGATCTCGCGTGCTGAACAGAGACAAGAAAGAAAGAAACAACCACGAGAACAAGCTTCACAAGATATATCAACTCTAACTTTATATACATTCCCGTTTCTTTCTCTCTAAGAACAAAAAACTGAGAAATAGACTTGAATGATCTATAATCTTCACCCAACCTCTAAAACAAGTCTCTAGATCTCAACCTAGACCCTAAACTACCAAAGCGTAGCTCAAAGCAAAGAAAACATCTCTTTGTTAATGAAAAACTTTGCACCAATATCACATGATTCAGACCTAGGTCCAAACAACATCCCTGTACAGACCCTTAGTTAAAACTAGCTACACAAGCCATACATAATTAACTAGAACCCTAACGAATCCAAAAAGATGAAAACCGTAGCAAAGAAACGAAAGAAGACATATCTGAGAACTTTCTGCTTTCGCCACACGGTCTTTATTAAGGTCTTCCTCCTTCACTCCGTTGGCTCCAAGAACTTTCAGATTTGACTCTCGATAGTCGAGATATCTCCAATTTCTTTTCGCAAGTGATCGAACTACCAAAAACTCCTCCTTGCAGCTTAAAGCCACGTACATCCACAAAACGGACCGCCTGATCTAAGATCTCTCTTCTTTGATAGATAGATTTGATTACCTTGAATCTGACGAGACTTCAAACAAGCCTTCTGAACCTTTTGTTCCACTCGCAAAATCATACAAGATGTAAAAAATTGACGTAAATCGTTCCTTTGTAGCTCAACTTCACTCACCATGCACAACAGAACAGTTTGATCTACGTACGATCTTCTCCTATGCGTACATAAGGACTCCTTGATCGCGTAGACATCAAGAACGAAGAGCTTGACTCACTGATCGCAAAGAACAATTCAGGTCGTAGGTCTACAAAAATCTGACGTAAGCGTCTCCTTGAGATTTCTCTCACATCTCTCAAATCACCTAATGAAACTTCATATTGTCTTAATTTCTTAAAGAATCCATATTTTGTTCTCGATGCATCCAAAGATAACAAGTTTAGACTCTAAAATGATCCGAACGGTCTAACTCTCCTTCGTATGTCACTGAAGCACTCCAACTACTCTTCTCTATGAACCAGTTTCTTCCAAAACACACACCGCGATTCATCTTTTCACGAATCGTCTTAACCAACGCATAGCCTGTACAGATCTGATCTCAATGACACTTTGTGCGCATGCATTAGACCTCTCAATTCTCTGAAACATCCTTCGACAAGTCGTTAATACAAGCTAACCCTTTAAGCTGCCACTTACGTCAGTTCAGAGTACGTGAGATTTTTCAAGATCATGGACAAGCAACCCCCTTGCACACTTAGTATAATGTCGTGCGCATACACATCGCAACACAACGTACATCGCTGTCAGAAGTACACCATACATACATATAACACATGGAAGAGTCATACACATACACAAGTGTATCATAATAATAAACGGTATGTACTCACTCCACCATGCTTACGAGCACTAAACAAACACTAAGTCTAGCCAAATCCACTCTGTACATCAAAGAATCCAGATTGCGCTCACCAAGACTATCCACCATAACCATGAGCTTGAAGGCTCAACTCGAAGAACTAAAGTCTCCAAGCCTTACATGCGGAGTATACCTCTAGTGGGTTATCTCAAGAACTCGTCCTAACGGCACTAACGGCCCTATCGGGATTAGCCACTCCGTACTCGATCAACCTAGCCGAGGTGCTAAACTGACATGACAACTGCTGTGCGCATACACATTGTTACACAACATACATCACTTTCAAAGATACAACACATATTACACATAACACATGGACGATGTCATACACATACACAAGTGTATCACAATCGTCCCCCTAACTAACGATTTGGTCTTTCTAACTCCAGATAGCCTCATATCCCAACTACGTGATATACACTTTCATAGGTGCAAGAATCAAGAGGTCGGGTGCTACATCACCCCATCGTTAGTCGTATGTCTGCAATCCATACCACGCAAACATACGGGTTGCTCCACCAGCAGACCCACATAACATATATCTCAAGCCCGCACGTACAACCACTAAGCTTGGGTCAATGATACCATCAATGTTTGAAAGATGACATGACGTACAATTACGCACATGGTCCTCTAACATGAGTACTTCAGAAAATAACACCTCGCGCATTCGTAAAATAGTACGCCTTGCGGTCACGTCCAACGTCGTGAAATGCAGTCTGCTGCAGATAGATATAATCGTCAGGATGAAATCTACGAATGGATGATCAATAATCTCCTTCTCGAATAGTCGCAATGTGTCTCTATGCTGAGCAATCGCTAGGGTTCTCAAAAGTCATAGGCATAACTCTCTGAAATGTCTCTGCTCGTTGAGAACATGCTCTCACTCACATATCCATGTCATCAAGATTCAGCACCTCAGCAGAATCACAAAGAATGACCGAAGATAGATCTAGATCTCGGTCATACAATAGAAAATACGATGAGAAGGAAGCCAAAGACGTTTACCGACTAAACCGGTAGTTCATAGCCAACCATGGTAACTGCATATCTCAGTCTCCCAAGTAGCATTTCTGCAAGCCATACTTGCGTAATCTCCTCTTCACCATTTGAACAACCCCTCTGTCAAACCATCCGCCTCAAGATGACAAAGAACATATCCAAACACTACTAATCCGCACAGCAATCAACCACTGCGCGCACACGTGCACCCGTAAATTGAAGGTCCAACGATCTACAAACTTTGGAGATACCACCGGCAGAAATCCATGACGTGAAAGCTCTCAATCCGATCTCGTGAATTGAGTTCTTCGAGTAATAAAAAGTATGTACTCACTCCATCGTGCCAACCGACACTAAACAAACACTAAAGTCGAGCCGAATCCACTTTGTGCATCAGAGAATCCAGATTGCGCTTACCAAGACTATCCACCATAGCCAAGAGCTTGAAGGTTGAACTCGAAGAACTAAAACCTCCAAGTCCTACTTGCGAAGTATACCCCTAGTGGGTTATCCCAAGAACTCGCCCTAACAACACTAACGGCCCTACCGGGATTAGTCACTCCGCACTCGATCAACCTCATCGAGGTGCTAAACTGACGTGACAATAACTATAGGAAACGCAAATGCTCAATCAGCATCAGTAACCTAAGATCTAACTTGATTTTCTCATCTTTCGAGTCTCATAGCTTTTTCATTAAGCGTCAATTTAAAGTAAATGATGTGTCCATGAGAAGTTAATAACGAGCCCTACCACTTGGTGCAATAAAAATGAAGATCCAAAAGTTGTATAAAAATCTATTTTGAGTCTTATGAACGTCTTTGGAGCAATAATGCAAAGCATCAAATTTATATTTTCAAGTAGGAGTCATTTCGCGACACGACATCGGTTGACAGATCGTCAATGATGCGTGGTAATTAACAACATCAATGACAAAGCTCTTCATCCTTGGTGCTTAAGTGATCAAGAAGTCTTCATCTACGCATAGGAGGAGATCGCACGTGGATTGGATGGTTGTGTTGGACGTGACGAGAGAGATTGAGCCGCATGTGATCAATTTATGTCTGTTGTTTACTTCATGCAACCAAATTTCTAATCATACTTTGTGAAGAGAACTCCAAATTGCTTGTCTGAGATCTCATTCGGTTCAAGATAGTTGGATCCATCTACAAGAGGAGATGGATCTCATATCATACGATCCGTCTAGTGTGATGTGATTGATTTTAGCTCACATGTATGAGATTTTTGAGGTTCAATCACTTACGATCAAAAATTGGAGTTATCTTGACCATGGGGGCTCAGATTTGATGGTTCTTAAGGTCATCAGAGTCAGGAGAGCAGATATTATGCATATCTAAAGATCGTTTGGAAAAAGAGGAAGTATTCATATTGAACTTTTTTGGGTTCTTCGTTACAAGTTAGATGTCTACTTCGAGTTTGGACACAGTTCTCTCTATACCGCTAGCTACATGGACTACACTCATGATTCTCATTTGAGTTAGGATGGTCTGAGCTAGTTGTATATCGAACAATGACGGTGGTGCAGTTTTGGTTCGGACGTCGAGTAGCGTTATCCATATTGCTAGCTATGTTGTCGTGTTATATATGGTTTTATCATGTACAAGTTTGATGAAACGTTAATTTCTGTACATATACGTCAATCATATGGAGATATGTTAAATAGGTGATCACAACGGTGTTTTGATGTATTTCGCTATACACTTGTGTTTCATGCAGAAGACGATGAGACACATGTTAGGATATTTTAGCTTGTTCACATGTTCATACTTCTAGAAGTTCTGTGATATGTAAGTCTACTATATAATTAGTCAACATTGATGTTTCTTGTAACTGGAAGTTTAGCTAAGTTGCACCAAGTAGGAAGATTTCTTTGTCAAGACTTTCATTTATGTTTACAAGTATTTTATTGTTGTATATGACTTAGATGAGCGCTAAATATTTATTATGACCGAAGATGACTATGTAGATCAGTAGAAGACAGAAACATAAATCTTTAATTTCTCGATGATGGATTATTTTTGATAACGATTCCAAAAATATTCCTAGGTTTCAAATCGATCTCATGATCACTATAGAGGTGATCATGACAAGTGCAGGGTAGCACTACAAAGCTCTTCTCGTGGCTTGCGCACTAAATCAAAATGCTCTCGAAGAGCTGATAACTATTGGACTCAATGATCAACTGATTTTCAGAATAAACAAGATACCACTGGTTGAAGTTAGAGAAATTGATTTTTGAGTGTTCATCTTCAAGTAGTCATATATATCACTCTAGATTTTATCCGAAAGAGATCAAGATAATGTTGGAGAGATCTAATCATGTTTATGAAAATAGTCTCAATTTTTAGTCGATTACGACTTGAGAAGGTTGAGATACAACCAATTGAAGTTCTGGTGTATAATTGTGAGTAAACAACGTACATTTGAAAATTCTGCAGTATTTCCTTGTTTTTGTAGATGTACTCAGTGAATGTTTTCTATTGTGAGTCAAAGTTTCATGCTCATCTGAACTCAAAGGTCAAGATATAGTCAATTGAAGTCTCTATGATGTTGAAACTTACACGTTTCATGATAGTTTGGCAATGAGCCTGTAGCTTGCGATTTGTTTGCCAAAGAGAGTTCATACTCTGCAGAAAGGGATTATCTGAGTGCAGTCTATCATTCCACAAAGTTTTAGAGAGAATGCTTTGTCAAACAAACAGTCATAAACGCATTGTGTGAGTGGTATGAAGGAGATTAAAGTAGGGTTGGAAAGCTCTCGAAGAGGTGATAATTGTGGAGCCAACAGTCAACTGATTTGAGTTCGGAGTGAACAAGGTACCATCAATTATTCGAGGAGTCAATTTTTGAGTGTTCGTCTTCAAGTAGTCGTAGATGTTGCTGTAGATTTTATTTGAAGGAGATCAAGACAAGGTTGGAGAGATCTTGTTGAGTTGTTGACGGTGGTTTCAATTTTCAGTCTATTTGGACATGAGAAGACCGAGAGACGGTCAATTGAAGTTCTGATGAACAAATTGTAAGTAAACGGTATTCTTGGTTCTATGGATGAATCTGCTCTCATTCTCGTGTGAGTGTACTCTGTGAATTTATTTTCCCGTGAATCAAAGTTTCAGGTGATCTGAACCTCAAAGATCGAGATATAGCTGATTGCAGCCTCTACGATGTTGAAACTTACACGTTTCATGCTAGTTTTACACTTAGCTTGTAGCTTGCAATCTGTTTGTCCAAGAGAGTCCACACTTTGCCAAAAGAGACATGTGAGTACAAATAGTTCTAGCGAGAGTGTGCAACCAGAACTGCCTCTATCGTTTGCTAGAATCGTGTGCTCATTCCTAGATACTCCTAGCCGTAACAACCTCACAGCTGATCACAACCAAAATATTCTGCTCTTTCCAAGAGTCGCTTTCATCTTATGACAACATGGTTGCACTTGATCCTCATTTGGATTACGGTGATCTGATCATCAAACTAATGATGTATTGAGCAGTAGTATCGATACGAGGGTTGTTTTACGGTTGAGGATGTTACATAAAATATTTGAGAGCTTAAGGTGAGCTGTTGTGTAGCTTCCTATTAACAAATGGTTGTTTCTCTTACTTTCGGTTACGCTATGACTGTTCTTGTCCTAAGGTTGGATTCAAAGACTTGACTAGGATTTGCAATTTGAATATTTGAAAGGTCTTTCTCTTGATTGTTCTTCTTGTTCTTGCACACAACCATCTAGATACCTTGCGTATTCTTGGATAAATTTCACATATAAAATTTGTATAATAGATAACGTCTGATTCCATCGAGTCAATACTAGCATATCTAGATCACACATTATGCTTTAGTTCCTCTGAAGTTGTTTGTTGTCACCGGTTAACCTTTCGATGCAAAATAGACCATTTTCATATACCACGAACATTGTCTTCTTATCCTCTTTCTCATCCGAATCTACTTTCCTTCTCCGATTTCAAAATATATGGAGTTAGAGATTTGTGTATATAGATTTTGATTACTATGCAAGTATAAGTCTCAAATCTTCTCCTATTTTAAATTTCTACAATCTCCACTCGATCTTCATCTTCTCAAACCATCAGTCCATGTTGTTTACCATCTGAGGTGTGTACATACTGTATGCGGGTATGCGATCCTTCCATATTTCTATTAGGTTGCAAACACTGTTGTTGAGAGAAGTGGCAAGAGCGAAGCATGTCAGCGTCCCACCGCTGACAATAAGAGCACGGAGATTATCGATCCCGGGACAGCTTGAGTTGTCTCTCACTCTCAGTTGTGCCGATGAAGACCTTAACATGTCTTAGAACTAAAATACACAAACATCTTTCAATGGGTATTGAAAGATGTTTCTTTCAGTTTCAGACCCTACGTGGAATGGGGACCTCGGGACTACAGATACAACGCAGTGGAACTGATAACGCAAGTACCAAGGTGGATCACAGAAGTTTCAACCAGGATAAATTATAAGATCATTAACAGAAGAGGCTTGGTCAGGCTGACTCCAAAAGAAAAGTAGGAAAGCGAGGCAAGCAGCGTGAAAGATTATTAGATCATTAACAGAAAGAGACTTTGTCAGGCTGACTCCAAAAGAGAAGTAGGAAAACGAGGCAGCGGCTTCGGAATCTCGACTAGGGAGGCAACCGGATCCGATGGTACAGCTTTCTAATGTCACTGATGAGGTATAAATTTAGAGTTTACTGAATTTTACGGTCTACCAAATAACGCACAGTATCTTCGTCCCCATCTTCACAGGGAGTACACTCCTTAGGCCGGTAGTTCCTCTCATCCTGGGTTCAAGGTACTTAGGGGAAAGGAAATAGGACACCTCGAGCGATGTCAGGAGAAGGGCAAGTTCCGAGAAACATAGCGACCAACAAATCTTGTGCTCCAAATAAGATTCTCCTTAACGGACTCGTCCGTGGCAATAGCACGGAACCATCCAAAGCTTGAGAAAATGGGCACCGAGAAGGAAGCATTCGGGGAACACTTTACATGCAATACATTACTGCTGAGGCCTAAGGAAATACAGCAAAATGGTCATCTTTATCCCCTGAATCATTTCTAGAGATTAAACAACGAGCGGAAGCATGGATCAGAAATAGATCACCTCTCCATAACAAACATAGAATTAAGCATGCAGCTTGAGCAAAGGCACAGAGGCAATCTGACGTAACACTGAAAGGTATCAGCTGATAATACTTAAAGAACAAGAAACATATTACAAATATGGTCAACTACGTCCGCGCGATACAGCCACATAACCAGACTTCACTTTCAAAGAAGATTGACGTCCAACCAGAAACTGCAAGAGAACACACAGCATAGACCTAGAAATAGACGTCTCATAAAACTAAGGGCCTTGGTCTCAGTGACCTGCAATAGAATCTCAAAGTTTCGTATGAGAGCACTTAGTCGAGTGACAAGCACCACCACTGTCCGTCAGACAAATCATTTTAGGCTTAAGCACCTGCTCGTGCTTCTTCCGTAATTTACTTCTGGCCATAATTCAAATGTTGGGATAGTCGTGTATTTCAGCGAGTGCTTCACAAGAAGGAAAGGCACAGGGCTAGAGCATGCTTAGGACTAACTCTGTACGGGTTACTGAAAGGACAGTAGTTGGAAGGTACATAAACATGAAAAATCCATAACCAGCAGGCATGGGAGTCCGCTGATTGCTTGGACCGTACTCAAGGCCAGTCCGTCCTCGTGAATAGCCAAAGATGCATTCAGAACTAATGATAAGAGGCCAACCGCACAATAGGGGATGTATGTCAAAGCAGACACTGAAGGGTAATGCAGATTCCGAATTAAAAGATTGTCAATGTATTCTCAGTGTGTGCGGAAGATGCGTGTTTTCGCTCCAGGAAGTAGCCTCCAACACACCTCAGACGCCAAGCCTGAAGCGCTCTTCCATATAAACCACGTCAACGCATCGAACGAAACGACTCAGTCGGAGTCATCACTTCAGCTGAAGTGAAACTGTTGTGAGGATAGGCACTAGGTAGAACTCCATGTCGTCCAACTAATGGAACTCGAGATGGATCACCGCGAGAAATTCGAGCTGATCCACCTCGACCTTCGGGCAAATTCGCATCCAGAGGCGTTGTCGACGTACGAAAATTGGACTGTGAATTGCCTCCTGCGCCAGCCTGACCATTACTACTCGGCACTGACCTCATCACAGCCCGCCATTCTGCTTGTAACATATCGGGAGCATTCAGCGGTGCAGTTGAGTTTGGATCTCGTCTCCATGTCCGCATTGCTTGCCCTTCCATTCCCGGAACAGGTGGGGGTTCCTGACTTGCTGCCGCAGAATTCAACCACGGGCATGGGCTAGTCATCCTTCTGTTTTGCTCTGCGGGAGTAAACACAGGCCGTCCTGGTGCTGGTCTGGTACTCACCAAGCCTGTTCGCACTCTCCTGATTCCACTGCTGTACATGCCCTGAGCAGAAGCACCAGCACCAGAAGAAGAAGCGGAGGTCTCTGGCTGAGACTGACTAGGTCCTGGTTGCCGTGCAAAGTAAACCTCTGGACGTGAACTGTTTCCAGAATGGATATCAGGAGTATCACATCGTTCAGACACTGGAACAGTATAACTCCATGGAGCACGCTCAGTTGATGGAGACGAAATATATCCGTTAGCCGAAGAGTTAACGTTGTGCGTTGAAGAACTGTGGTTATGTGATGGAGAATCACTGCCGTGGGACGTAGCTGGCGAGCTACCAGCATTTACAGGTCGCTGATTTGTGCTGCAGTCAACCAAATCATCACCGAAAACGGTTAATAACCTGTGAGACCACTACACACCAGTACGTGAGTATATCAGTTCGAATCAAGAACTATGCTCACAAAACTTTAGCTAAACCCCAAGTCTGCATACAGTAGCCTCTCGACCACAGACGCCGCGTGATGGCTGGACGGTGCTAGAGAACCCAGAAAGCAGATATAACCCTTGTGGTATTCATTGCCCACTACTTGAGGTGACCAAGGGGGACCAACAGGAATGTATAGCACATAAGAGGATGGTAAACCCTCGTATGGAAGTGCAACCCTCTATGCGAATACTGTTTCTAATGCAAAGAAACGAGGGCTGGCCCTGGGCCGCTCATCTTTCGACTAGCGACCCGAAATCGGTGTCTAGCTGGTTTTCTGTGACGTGAAATTTGAGAGCAGATAGTGAACATAAACGTAGCGAAGGGTAAGTGAATAATCGACGATGGAAAGATAGGATAGAAGGGGCAGACGAATATGACTACGCTTAGCGAACATGCAGTGAAACGAGGATATTTGGTGGCCTCAGACGAACAAGCATGTGGTTAAGCTACACTGAAAGGAGAATAAATGACAGAATGAATGTATTTCGGCCTATTAGGATAGCAGCCTAATGCAAGAACTATCCACACGCGCTACAGGGAACCGGATAATATGGCACCCAGAGAAGTACAGAGCAAGTAGCATAGAGGGTAGTGAATGTACACTAGTTTTAAGCATCGTGTTAGAGGGGTTAGGGTAACAAGTGGGAACAGTGGAACAAGAACCAAACTCGTAAACAGAGGTAGCACCAGCAAAATAGTCCAATGAAGTACATATCTATTCGTACACAGTGAAGCACATATTTCGTACGTCGAAAATGGAAGATTTGATCAAGGACCACGCTCTATCACTTAGGTAGCCCGCAATAATCCGGCGAAGTACAAAGAAGTAGCAAACAGGGGCCAACTGTGCGCTAAGTGAAGCACATATATTCGCACGTCGTGAATGGCAGATTTTTGAAGGACCACGCTCTGGCACTGAAGGTAGCACGCAAACCCAGGATTACATGGAGAATAGCAAGGACCACACTCTAGTACTGAGGTAAGCCGCAAGTAACCCGGAAATGAAGCACACAGTAAGTACCAAAAGGAAAGGTGGCATTTATGCTATCTTAAAACGTCAAGTTAGCGCAAATCTGTAAACGAAGAGGACTGACCAATGATGTTGTTCGTTAAAATCCCCTATACAGAACTAAATATTTCAGGAAAACCCACTTTGAAGTAGACAAACGGTTTCTTCGCCGCATATCCAGTGACATCGACGACCACCGACCACTGACAAACTGTCTTAGAGAGCAAACGACAGCCGGTACACTTCTGGAATCTGGGTACCACGAGATCCTCATTTTGTGGTCTGATAATAGTAGCACGATAGCATCTGACATAATCTGACATCACAGCAACCCAGCAACCAATATAGAGAAGGTCGACCACTAAAAAGGCAGAAATGCTTACTGTGGGGTGTTGCCGCCTAAAATATTGCTCAAAACCCTGGCGTAGCTGCTGGTGCCACTGCCAGGCATTCTCGCCAACTCCGGGCCCCTGCCCCGACGAAGCCGAACATCTTCATACACTTCCCAAACGTGGTACGGTAAGAATCCTACTTGTCGTTCACTGAAGAGAGACGACCAAACTGCCGCATGTGATTGGTGATGCGAAGGTGGATGGCCCGAAGTATCCATTCTGCCTGAATGGAGGTCTGTGTCCGGCATAGACGTGGCAGGGATAACATTATGGTGCATATCAACATATGGGGATAACGAAGAAGTTCCACCTTGACCTGGAGACACAGTACTACGACGGCCCCAGCCATATAAACCTCTCTCAGTGGAGCTCCATCTTTCAGTCACACTCGCGCCGTCCGCCATAGAAGAGTCACGTGAATCTGAGCTATGAGTTGCAGGCCGGGATTGATGATCGTCGGGCGTTTGCCTTGAATGCCGGAGTCGAAACCTAGTGTGAGGGCAGAACGGCCTACCCGGTATTCCGCTACCAGTTTCTTCAACATTAAGCAACGCGAGTGCGGCGGAAACTGCAAAAGAATTATGTTGCCAAGCAGAGAACGGTCAGAAACAGCCTAGTCTTAGTTCGGATGCCGATAATCACCACATTTGCAACAGGGTATCCCACATCAGGTCTTCACGTAATGCAGAACAAACCTGGAGACGAACTTGAGCACCCAGCGAAAGCATTTAGTTTATAAAAATGAAGGTATAGCACCACGTATCAGCCAAAAACTTGATCAGGCAGTTGCTCATGAGATCCCGGCAGGTTAACAAACCAAGGATTTAAACCCAATTCCCAATTCTGGAGAACGTTAAAACCAACAGTTGCACCACCATGTCAGTCCGCGCTTATGATAACTATTTGGTTCTATACTTAGTTAACCTGGGCAACGAGAGCTGGCGTTAGACGATAGTGAAGGAAAGTTACATCTTCTGTACTGGAAACTCTGTTCTACGTTAAAGATACAGATGATGCGCAGTGATCTGTTGTTACTTATGCGGCATCCATCAACTGATAACACAGCTACATGAATGAAATAGCTAGCCTGGTCACGCTACAGTGGACGCCACTGGAATAACTGAGAGACCACACGGCATTTGGACACTGGACTAATCACCTCCATAATGCTTGCTACCCACTCGTTCAGCTAATTGTCTGTGTTCATGTCGAAACGGATAGATGGCAAGAAAGACATCCAAACCTGATGCTGGCACAACCGAGCCAATTCCAACTATAAATGGATTCCTTGATATGCACATAACACCCCGTGCAGTGTCAGCAATTAGGTTCCTGAATCAGCCCAAATGACTGGACGGTACACAGCGTGTACGGATGACGCGACGACTAAGAGATCGATGGTGTTAAAGATAATGGAAATCTTTAAAATTACATCTAATTTTGCCATCTGGGAGAAAGTGGAGGACGAACACTAGGTACACTGACGCTCAAACTCACGAACTGAAAGAGAATGCTTTCCAAATCTTCTGTCAGAAGAAGATACACTTTCTTTCCCCTTATCCTATGTGCCTCGCTTAGACAACACGGAATGCTGCTGATGAATGGACTCATCTATTATGACATGGATGTGACTTCGATTGGGACTTATGCTTATCGAAAGTGACGTTAGTTTCACATTAAGAAACAAAAGCTGATGAAAACATCAGGTTTGCGCGCCTATCGAGTTTCATAGTTTCCCCCTGGCTTCTGTCGAAAACACGGTCGGATAAGCGTGGCCTCCAAAGGGCTAGTATAGCATCGGAGACAGTGATCAATTCTGCGCCCCTGATACTGAGATGTGGTGAAGACGTAGGATCTGCCAAAGGTTATTAACATTGCGATACATACAGCCATAGAAGGTGTACTCATTAAGAACTGCATGCCGTAGCCTTTCGACCATCGGCCCGCGCCCTGCCTGGACGGTGGTAAAATGGCAAGAGAAGAACAGCACAGGAAGCACGAAGGGACGAATGTACGTATGTAAATTTACTGGGCACACCTACAAAAACCCGACTCGGATCTGGTATATTGTTAGTTGGCACTGGGACAAAACCCTTGGTTCTTGAACATTGGTTGCTAAGTGCTTCCTGCGCAGGTAATCCGACAGGGTACAACTATGTAAACTCTATGTGGTTCTTTAACTAGAATCAAAAATCACGAGCCGCGATGTAGGTACTCCCTATGGAGGTAAGCGGTACAGCTTACACGGTACAGCTACATAGAACCCTACTTGCTCCTTTGACTAGAAATTACTAGCTACGGAGAGCATCTGTTTTGTAGACACTCTACGAGTGAGTTGTCTTCATACGTCGAGAATGGCAGATATGCTCAAGGACCACTCTCTAGTATAGGGTATCACGCAATTAGCCAAGCCAAGTACACAGTGAGAATCAATTAGGGGCCGAATGTGCGCTACCATGCCGACTGGAGTTATCTTCATACGTCGAGAATGGCAGATATGTCCAAGGACCACTCTCTAGTATAGGGGTATCCCGCAATTAGCCAAGCGAAGTACACAGTGAGAATCAATTAGGGGCCGAATGTGCGCTAACATGCCGACTGAAGTTAGCGAATTATGTTATAACCGGAGGGTGTGCCGATGGGAATGTGTAGTGTGAAGCACATTTCCAGAAAAGGTTCCCCTTGGTATGAAGTCGAATGTGACAGAGCAATGACAAGAAAACAAATGCAGCATTTACTGCTGCAGTCTGATCGCTTCTAATGTAAAAACCAAATTTAACCCCCATGCAGAAATGAAGACAAACTAGCTTTGCATATAATACAATCTTGAAATAAGCGAAGGCTATCAAGGCAAAACGTAGATATAGATAGCCAAAGAATCCTCCGCAGGAGAGAGTTAGTTGAAGTGAGTTGAGGAGCACAGATTTAGTGAGTGAATACAGGGAGGAGCCAGACAGAGGTATTCACTGACGAATGTATTTTTGCCCATCCATCACTGATGCATTTAGGTACTGAGTAGGTGTACACTCAAGAACCTAATTACCACAATATACACAATAATTACCACAATATACGAGTGAGTTAGAAAGGATACACCTAGAGTAACCCCTCCGGTTCTTCAATTTAGTCGGTGAGCCAACCATTAAGAACCAAATAGAGCTCCACTACAACCAGAAGCCATCAGCCACGAAGCGTACCTTCTGTGAAAGAGACACAGACACCAGATATATATTGATACACGGGTAAAGCAGCTTTTTAAGAAAACGGTGACTTCCCCCGCACAATTAGGTAACCCCAAATAGTTTTGAACGCATGTAAGTACAAAGTGAGTAACGAAGAGTGGTAACATGTATGTTAACTTGGTTGGAGAAGTCAGCGAATGTATATACATAAGACAAAATACTAAGTATAAATGCGATGCCTAACGAGCTGAGAGGAAAAACAACTATAACTATAAAATAGCGACAAGTTTCAAACGCAGAGAACATGAAGGGCAGGATATCTAGAAAAGGCCGAACAAAACACAAGGTACATCGTCTGGAGAAGCATCCAGGCGGCATTCCGTAATAATCCAGCCAGCAAACGCAACAGCCAGAGTGTCAACCCTGAAGAAAATAGAGGTTAGAATCCACATAGACACCAGATATAATTCCTGCGCAGGAAGTTATACAGGTCACACCTACATGACCCCCACTGATCGTAACTTGGTCGGTGCGCCGACAAGGTGAAGAACCAAATCGTGCTCTCCACTAGACCATAAGGCATGGAGCATCATTGTCTTATGAAAGACATCCTGACACCAGACGTACTTCTAGCGCAGGTAAGTCATATAGGGTACTCCTTCCTAAAACCAACCATATTCAAGAACCCAATATGGGGCTTTTGACTGGAACCATAAACAATGGGCATCGATGTAATTTCTACACTACACAGGAAGTTCTAAAGGTACACCTACATGAGCCCACTCGGCTCTTTCATGTGGTGGGCGCCCCAACCATATTGGGCTTTAAACTAGAATCAGAAGTCATGGAGCTACTGTGTTCTGAAGAGAGACACAAAACTTCCTGCGCAGGAAGTTATTAGGGTTAGACGTACTTCTAGCACAGGTAAGTCATATAGGGTCCTCCTTCCCAAAACCAACCATATTCAAGAACCCAATATGGGGCTTTTGACTGGAACCATAAACAATGGGCATCGATGTAATTTCTACACTACACAGGAAGTTCTAAAGGTACACCTACATGAGCCCATTCGGCTCTTTCATGTAGTGGGCGCCCCAACCATATTGAGCTTTAAACTAGTATCAGAAGTCATGGAGCTACTGTGTTCGGAAGAGAGACACAAAACTTCCTGCGCAGGAAGTTAATAGGGTTACATCTACAGGAACCCCACTGGTTCTGGAACGTGGTGGGTGCGCCAAAAGTGTCTAAGAACCAAATGGCGCTCCCCACTGGAACCAGAATCCATCGAGTGTCAATCTCTTCTCTACAGAAGCCCCACCAGTTCTTCGATGTGGTGGGTGCGCCCTATGTCCATGTTAATGGGCCAGATCGGGCTCTCTAGTAGAACCAAAAGCCATGAGCCACGGAGCGTAACTATTTTGAGACACGGACATGAATTGTAATTCAAGCGCATGAAATCGTAAAGCTTACACCTACATGAACCCACGCGGTCCCTGTATGTGGTTGGTGCGCCAACCATGTTTAAGAACCAAAACGGGACTCTCCAGTAGAACCAGAAGCCATGAGTCATGCAGCGTCAGTCCCTTGCGAAGAACACTAAAACCAGATGTACCTCCTACACAAGTAAGTCATGCAGGGTACTCCCACATAAACACCACTTGGTCCTTCAATATGCTTGGTGCGCCAACTAAATTTAAGAACCAAATCGGGCTCTCCACTCGAACCAGAAGCCACGAGCCATGGAGCGTCACAGTCTTCCGAAGACCATAATGACACCAGAGTACTTCCTGCGCAGTAATTCATAAGGGTACACCTACATAAACTATCCAAGAATCGACTGGAGCTTTTGACTAAAACAGAAACCAGGAGCCATGACCGATGAGTTAATACAAGGACTTGGCGGTTTTTGCTTACATGGATTTGTACCCTCGCTGTCCCTGCGATGCGACAATAACAGCTCATTAGCTCAATAACAAAGACTAGCGTGAAGTGCGCGATTCCACGGTTTAGGAAAAACGATTACTCCTACACTTACTAGTATTTAAGAAGGTTGTACATAATTCTGAAGAGCGAAGTACCAACGCCAAAAGACATTAGAAAGTTCCTAATACCTCCATGATTTAAGCATGTATTTTCTTAAAAGGATACAGCATAGCAAGCTTCACAATACAGGGTGTTCTAGAGTGACGCTCGAAAAGCCTTTGCGTAGCGGGTTCTTTGCTCTATTTGACTTCAGCTACTATTGTTTGAACAATCCAGGAATCCTGGCTAAACTGTAGCCATCCCGGAGACCAGTAGGATACTCCTAGTCTTATCTCCCAGATCTGCCGGCCTTCAGCAGACAGTAAACATACTGGAAATTATTCCGACAAGTCTAAGGATGTACTGATAACCTACCGATCTCCGCTATAGACGGCAGCACGAATACAAGAAGTATGAACAGTCTACCAGTATTTACTCGACAGGGCACATAGTTGAGTTGAGTCTCTGCCGATATTAGAGACTATTACCACCAGTCTAGTATTTTCTCGGCAACGTACCGATTTAGAGACTATCACCGCAAGTCTAGTATTGTCTAGACGCTCTACCGGGTGTTCACCAGACGAGGACGTCTAGAAGTCTAATAAGTCCAGAACTGCCTGGACATTTACAGGGATGGAGACTACTGCGACGAATCTAACATTATCTGGGGCCCTCTCACGATGACCAGAGACATCTTCAAGACTAATAAGCACTGGATTGTGGTCTGAAAAGTTACCGACGTGAAGAGTACTACTGTGAGTCTCAGTATCCTCAGTGACACTCTACTGGTGTTCATTAGACAGGAGATGCCTTGGAGACTAATACCACAAGTCTAGTACTTCCGGATATTCTACTGATATTAACTTGACAGGAAACAAGACACATCTTGAGGAGTTTAATAGCCTTGGTGGTCAAGCTGCATCTGCAAGTACTTTGTTTGTGCGTTCACAGGTGATTCAGAAATTCTGAACCTCTAGGAAAGGGGACGAAAAAAGGGAGAAGTTCTGCCCTGCAATGACAATGTTCGGAATCGACGGTATATGTAGCTTGTATTCTATACTCATGATTGGATTAATCTTTATCGGGAAAGTTTCAACCTCAGGAATCATCCAAAACACTGCAGTATGCATGCAAATGTATGTTATGAATGGGGTTTCAAGTATTCATGCGTGTCACTACTACCAGTGCGAGCTACATTATAAGTGAGGCAGATTCTAATGCTGATTTCAATAGTTGGTCAAAATAGTTACTTGATATAAAAGAAAAAAGCTCCGAAGTTTACCCTAGAGAGGAGTGATAAGGTGGATGATAGCTCCCGGCCGACTGGGGGGGCACATAATCATATGGACACCAGAGCGACTGCAGATTATTCCACTGCTGAATAACAGTTAGACAACGATGTAAACACATATTAGACTTATATACACGATATATTAGACAACGATGTAAACATAGAAACACAACGTATAGAGATACTCCTACTAAACTCGCTATAAGACCATGTATAAACTCGATGACAGAAACATAGCTTGGAGTAATGCACATATCCCGCCAGAACAGAGAGAAACTACAAGTGCGCTACTGATTACTATCACAGGCCATGTCAATAATATCATTTAGACCTCTATACATCTCTGCATAACTTGAATACAAATGTCTACTAACCGTACCGTGAGCTGAACTCCAGGACTAAAAGAGCGTAAGAACCTACACAGGATACGCAAACCGATCCTAAACAGACACATGTACATAAAAGCACTACCTATCATACCGCAAATTAGCGGCAGTGAGGGTTTGAGGCGTACAACTTCCTCATGGTCATGACCATAGCCTCCTGGAAGATCCGGAATGGATGGATAATAATCGGGATCATATTCGACGTAAGGAACTTCCTCACTCAAAATGTCGTCGCTCCAGTGATTCCCATTCGCGTACAACCAATGACCATCTTCCACATGCCGACAATTCGGACACTGCATAGCCCCTTTGGCATTGAAGGCAGACCCGATACAGTCTGCCACGAAACAACTTTAGAATTAATACATCTCCGTGAATATGAAGTTGACTTGCTTAGAAGAACTGACGGCTATCACAAAATGCGTACGAATTATGGCTATAGAGAATACACGGGAGGTTGCCTCTGAGAATACCTAGGTGGAAATGATGTCCACACTTGAGTTTGGCAATGGATCGCTCTCCAGATTCCTGAACAACGTCTAAGCACACGGAGCAGGACTCTAGTTGTTGAGACATCTCAACTGTTTCCTGCTTCCAGGCAGCCATGTCTGGCCGCCTACGGTGCTTGCTACCAATAAAGCAAGTTCTTCCCCCGCCCTCTGGTCACGGTTAGCTGTACAAAACCAGAGTAAACACCTTAAAAACTGCTTCCACAGACGCAAGAGACCAGCTACACGATCACTCTTGTCACAAACAAAACACATACTTCGTGCCAAATATTCACATCTCACCTGCAACGATCCGATAAGGGCAAAGATGGACGCCAATTCAGCATATGCATCGATTCGATGTCTATTTCTGTTATGCTTTTTGTGCCATATAACCAAGGGTAATTTCTAAGCACATGTAGACGTAAAATCTCCAAGTAATAAACTCGCCAGTATCTCAAACCAGTTCCTACGGCTAAACAAGTAATAAACTCATCCTTGCGACGTAGTGTGGTGGGAGATAGCAGGCTGCTGTCTGACAGCGGACTTAAAGGAGACGTGCCTCTGAAATCCACTGAAATCTGGTCTTCTAGGCGTATGCCCTGGATGCTGGTATCGTGGCAACGGGGAGATGCAAGAACTAACCACGTTCGCTTTAGTTAACCCCTGAATCCGAAACCCAGAGAAGCACATCGCAAGTATAAACTCTCTCTCTCTCTCTCTCTCTCTCTCTCTCTCTCTGTGTCTAGCTAGCCGATTGTATGGCTGAACCTTTCTTCAATGACCTTTTCTCGACAAACCAGACTTGGACAAGACGCGTATCGGCCTCAGGAACGCAAGAAACCCAAGTCAACCACAGAGACAATCATCTTACATCTCTCGCACAAACGGACACCTGCTCGATCCGCTCGCTCGCTCGCACGCACGCACTTCAGTCTCAACACTGCAATCCCACTGCACCAAAACTCTGGACTGGGGTCCAGCTTTCTCGCCAGGTCTCTCTCTCTGTCTGTCGCTTTTACTGACTGGACTATCTGAAAGTCAGATGACCTCTTGTGGTAAAACTCACAAAACGGGCGTGTCCTATTGTCTCTTTCCTCGTAGAAACCGGACTAAGCCGCCGGAGGACTTCCCGCTTGTCACTTGCCCCCTGCTTTACCACTGTAAAGCTCGACCCATCCCGAGACGGTGCTTTTCACCTTCTGGGCATGCTTTCCGTGCCAACTGAGTCACACTTCACGCTATGCGCATCACATTTCAGATCTACTATGTAACAAAGTGAGGGAGTGGCGAGAAACGAGGTTAGGGTTCTCCCGTTAGTGGTCACTCTGCATCGTTGCCTCTTTAAGTTTTACCTCAAATTTATGTTTTCGTATGGGTTTCCGCTATTTACAGTGATGAGAATAATTAAAAAACCACTGAAAATACCATGAATTGTGTGAAGTTGGTTTTTTCCCATTTCTACTCTTCACATCACCATACTAAAACTATGTTTTCCAAGTTAATTCTATATCGCTCTCGTAGACTTTTATACAATATGATATCTTTTGTAGTAAATGAAAAGAAGGGAGGTGATTTCAATCCGTCCTTGTATTGTATCTATCTAAGGAAATTGTAAATAGTACAATATGGCTATATATCGATTGATTTGTACTGTTATATAACTGAATATAGTTGTCATTTATAACAAGAGATCTGCTAACATACTTTTAGATGTACTTTAGTAACCTACTTCTAATTTAAGTTTATATGTTAAATAATCAAACCTTGAGAATATTACTGTTTGCATTTCTTGTTCATTATTTTATATTTTATATAGCCTTAAGTGTTTCATTTTTACTTTAAATTTAACAGTGAGACAAAATATATAGTTTCGAATGTGATCAATGAAGATGTAACTTGCAACAATCAAGTCATGAGGTGACCAAACAATCGATTATCCATACAACAACCTAATGAACCGTCTTTCAAAAGAATATTAAAGAAAATCTCTCTCACATAAAACAAGATGCAAAATATATGCGTATGCATATATCTCCATTCTTTCTTTTTCCTGTTGTGAAAAGAAATCACTATGACTTTTACTCTAAAAATACTAGTCCTTTGAGATAATAGTTTCATCTCTAGGTTCCTGCCAATCTTTTTAAGTTGATATCTAGTGATGGAAGGACTCTCTAACTTAATACTAAGCAAATAACACTACATAATTGTTCGTTTGCTTTATCCAAAAAATACAAATGTATGAAAAGATTCTGTAGCAAACTCAGAGAAATAATTAAATTATCTTTAAATCGTAAATGATAGCCAGACTTGGATATGATTAGGAAATAGAAGTAAATTATAACGGGAGCGTGAAAAGTCACGCTTCCAAAACGTGAAAAGAAGTTTTTCTCGAAGGAGAAATCTCGCAAAAGATTTTGGAATCAATCCTTCAATAAATATTTCATTGATCCTAAAATCAATAATTATCTGAGTGCTTTACTATCAAGAAAATTGCTATATTAGTACTAAATTTTGTGAGCAATCTACTACAGATGAGATCTATGATCATAATAGTATATCAAGTCCATGATAAGTTATGTGAGAAAAATAGTTTTTAAGGTTACACTAGAGAATTGTTTGATTTTACCCCATAATCAATCTATTGGCTTGACTGTAGCCCAAACAGATATCATTTTCTACACTTGTAACCCTAACTTGCTGGATCCGGGTCATGACCGCCATGCTGCCATCTGCTCCATGTTATCATCAATTTACAATCCAGCTATCTCTATGATAGTACACCCCTTTGCACCCAAAGACCTAGAATGCAGAAACGAGCGAGACAATATTTGAAATAAGTATTTATAACATTGCAGAGCAGAATCTACAGCAAGAACACGCAAATCAAAACGGATATGCATGTTGACGGACAGCGGAGACAACCGAAAGAAACGGACAAGCGTCCTTATCGAAGTTGAAATTCGTAAGTTGATTGGCTCCGGTGGAGGTAGAAGACATTACACGTTATGCCTTGATATAATTCAAATTAAGACATAACGTTTCAGTCTTGGTTATTGTCATCGTGGCTATGCTTTCCACAGCGCTCTTCGCTGCCGATGCTCTTCGTGCTTCTACTCGCGTCTTTTGTGTTTGGTTGCCTTGCCGCGATGGTGTTCGCTGCCGTCGCTCTTGCTCGTGCTTCGGATTTGGACTCCGACTGCAGATTTGCTCCTGCTTTGTTGTTTTGGTCTTTGGTTTCGCTGCCACCGTTTGTGTTTGGTTGGCTTGCTGCAGCGGTGTTTGCTGCCGCCGCTCTTGCTCGTGCTTCAGATTTGGGCTCCTGACTGCAGATTTGCTGCTGCTCCCGTTTGTTTAAAGCTTCCGATTGCATATTCGAGTTTCGAGTGGACGTCGGTTGGGCGATCATTCTGTTGTGCCTGCTTTGGAGAAGTCGCTTCCTCCAATTGGGCTCTGGAATTATCGTCTCGTTCGTTCATTTTCAACCTTTGGTTCCCGCGACGCTCTTCCAAAGCTTCCGACTGCAGATTATCAGATTTCGAGTGGGCTATCGCATCGGTTGGGCGATCTTTCAGTTGTGGTTGCTTTGGAGAAGTCGGTCCCTCTGATTGAGCTGTGAGCTCCCTACTGCATGTTGCCGTTCTTGCTCCTACTTTTCATCTTTGCTTCTCGCCGTGCTCTTCCAAAGCTCATGACTGCAGATTTCAGCTTTCGAGTCGGCTGTGGCTCCCGTGACGGTTTTCGCTCTAAGCAAATTGTCGATTAGACGATCGTCGTTGGTTGGCTTGTATGCCGCTGCTTTTGGGAAAATGTGCAGTTCTTGCACCCACGGTCCCGATCGCTCGATTGCAAATTGCTGCTTCGTGTCCGGGCTATGCGAGCAATCGTCAATCCCACAATTCCAGTGGAGGAGTTGGCAGTGGGCAGTGGACTACTCGCTGCTTTGCTGCTGCTGTCGCTATTGTCGCTTATTCCTTTCTCTGGGCTTCGTAGCTGCTTGCTTACCCGTTGCCGCTCATGCACCTCTAGGCTCTGGGCACGATTGGGCTATGTCGTGTCGTTTTGTTCAACCTGCTACTGTTTTCTCGTATCGTGGTATGACGTCTGTTGCATCACGTTGTCTAACCTTCGTTCGAGTTTCTCGCAGATGAAATAACATTGTACACTGTATAGATAGACATCGATCAAAATGATATCACACTTCTCTCATTTTCTACTTTCAGCGTTTGTAGTTTTTGTCTGTTTTGGCTCGATGATGAAAACGTTGGAAACGATGGGTACCAATTTGTCATGGATCCTACCTCTACTACTCCTGAAGCAATTACTCTTCTTGCTTCCAGTCCAGAAGCAACTCCTCTTCTTCCTTCGAGCTCTGAACCTGAAGTTCTTGCTATAAGTCCTCATATTTCAATATTGATTCTTCCTAGTTCGACAAAGATTTTATGTATATATCTTTAGGTTTCTCTCTTACCTTTGACGAGGTATGTCATCTGTAGAAAGATCGATACTTCGAGCGAGTAGACAAGGAAGTAAAATAGGAATGAGATGAGAGAGACTTTGTCTCTCTCTGTATATATAGTGGAGGTGAGTACAAGGGAAACCCTAATGGTGGGTTAGCCCTCTAACTAACTCTAACAACCCTAACCACTCCGGCTAATGTTAACCGTCAATCTACTAGAGCTTGGGACTATATCAACACTCCCCTTCAAGCTCGTCTCTACATCCTGTACTCCTATACAATGTCTGGAAGCATCAAACTTATCTCTAGGCAATGCCTTAGTGAAGATATCGGCAACCTGGTCTCCTGTGCTCACATAACTGAGCTCAATCTCTCTTGCAATGACCTTCTCTCTAATAAAGTGATAGTGCACCTCAATGTGCTTAGTCCTAGCATGAAAAACAGGATTACTAGCTAACTTTATGCTGCTAATGTTGTCTGTATATACAACAACAGGATATGTACACTCCACTTCAATATCAGATAGCAGACATCGAAGCCAAATTGATTCGCATGTTGCGTTCGTTGTTCCTCGGTTCCTGTCGGCACTTCCTGCCCAATCAGCATCTGTGTAGTCATGTAACAGCAATGGTCCAATGTATCGATAGTGAAGTCCGTACTGCATCGAGAACTTCACGTAGCGGAGGATCCGCTTGATAGCTTCAAAATGTGATCTCTGTGGTGACGGCATGAATTGACTAATCAGACCGACGGCATAGCTCAAGTCTGATCTGGTGATCGTCAGGTAGATAAGACTTCTAACCATTTGTCTGTACATGCGTGGATCATCTAGCAACTCATAATCCTCTGCTCTTAGCTTTACCCCTTGCTCTAATGGCGTAGCAATGGATTTGCAGTCAAGCATACCAAATCTCTCAAGCATATTGAGAGCACATTGTCTCGTACAAGTCAAACATCCTTCCCATCTCTAATGAACTCCACAGCAAGGAAGTACTTGAGTTCTCCTAAGTCCATCATCTCAAACTCAGATTTCAAGTGATCCTTGATATGGGAAATAAGCTCCTCATAGTTACCGATTATGATCAAGTCATCAACGTAGATGATGATCACAACAATCCGGTTTTGTATTCGCAACGAATACAAGATAGAGTCTGAACTACAAAGGTGAAAACCAAGAGACTGCAAGTAAGAATTGATCTTTGCATACCATGCTCTTGGTGCATGTTTCAGACCATAGAGAGCCTTCCGTAACTTACATACACGGGAAGGGAACTTAGGATTCTCATAACCAGGAGGTTGTTGCATGTAGACCTCCTCCTCAAGATCGCCGTTGAGGAAGGCGTTCTTGAAGTCCATCTGGTGCATCTTCCAACCTTTTTGAGTTGCAATTGCAACTACGGTTCGAATAGTCACCATCTTCGCAACTGGAGCAAAAGTCTCCTCAAAATCCACTCCATGTTGTTGTGCGTAGTCCTTAGCTACCAATCTGACCTTGTACGGACACACGGTACCATGCGAGTTGCGCTTGACCTTGAAGACCCACCTGCAACCAGTCGCTTTCTTACCATGGAGTAAGTCTATCAACTCCCAAGTCTGTTGGTGATGAAGCGCAGCAAGTTCATCTTCCATAGCACTTACCCATGGGACCTTGTGCATCGTCTCCTCAAGCGAACTCGGTTCCTGTTCTTGAAGAACATTGGTCATATATGCATGGTGCGCAGCAAGAAAACCTTCATGCATATACCTACTTATTGGATGTTTTGTCCGCTCAGATCTGCGAGAGGTAATCGGTGCACTTGTCATCTCTCCTTGTAATTGATCTGACGTAGACGCCAAGGTCTGGGACAAAGTATCCAGTGGATGTGGAAGATCCACATATCTGGATGAGTCAAACATATGCTGCAATAGCACGCGCTCATCCTGTGTAGAAACTACACTAGTTCCACTAGGCTGTGTTACGTGGACTCCAGCGTTAACAACAGCTCTATGTGCAACAAATTCTGATCTGGAATCAGTGACTTCTCCAGATCCTCCACTCAACATACTACTCTGAGGAACTACAGTGGACTTAATCCTTGGTTCTACAATAGGTACAGGGATGGCTACGATAGGTGCAGGTGCGAACCAATACTGTAGCTCATAAAAAACAACATCTCTACTTATATAGAACTACTTGGACGAATGATTGTAACATCTATATCCTTTCGTATCAGAAGCATAGCCAAGGAAGATACATCTATCTGCTTTCGGATCTAGTTTCTTACGTCTTTCATCAGGTATGTGCACACAACTGATACATCCGAAAACTTTAAAGAAAGAGTAATCAGACTTACTGCATGTGAAGACTTCCATCGGTGTCTTGTTGTGGACTGCCGCTGTAGGCGTCCGGTTCATCAGATACACCGCACATGAAACAGCTTCTGCCCAATAAGGTCTAGGCATGGTCTTCTCGTTCAACATCGCACGAGCAGCTTCTGCTATGTGTCGATTCTTGCGCTCCGCAACCCCGTTCTGCTGCAGACTGTAACTACAGGTCTTCTGACGTCGAATATCATGCTCACTCAGATATGCATCGAACTCTCCAGAAAGGAACTCGCCTCCTCCATCAGATCTCAAACAGTATAAGGACGCGTAGTATGTACGTACTCTCAAAACAATATTCAGCTTTAGTTTTCGAATTCCCACTACTACGTACGACTGCAGCGAACAGAACAGAAGCACGTGAACTGCGTCTCTGTGCACAATTACACGGTTTTTCTGTCCAAAAAGTCTATGACTTCTTGGAATATTTTCCAATTTGGCAGCATGGCGTCTATTGTATTACTGTCACAGCCACAGTTGGAGTGTAACATGGACAAGAATTGAGTGACAGAGAGAAACGAACGACAACATGACTATTGTGACCGGGAGCAGGTTAGGGATACAGTCAAGAACATGAAATCATTTCTGGGTACAGTCAAGCTAGCATATCGATTATGGGATACACTCAAACAATTATATGAGAGTTACACTTCTTAATAGAGTTCAATAATCTCCATTCCTTAACCTTCAACAAAGTCTCATGTTTGTCTTGGTTTTCTAAAATCCTCTTTCTTTTTCTCTTTTCTATACCTTCAATGAAGTCTCGTGTTTTGGTTTTCTAAAATCTTTTTCTTTTGTTTTTAGGTTGGTTTGTAACCTAACATTTGTTCATCATGGAGTTTACTTGACCGGAAGTGGTAACATCACAGTAGAAATTGGTTTTATAAACTTTTTTATTTTTCGGTTGTTTTTAACCTAATCAATGATTAAACGTCGTAATCAACACAGAGGAGAAATTTTGTCGTCGTACTCACAAAAAAGAAATTAATTTCTAAACTTTTTTAAGTGTTCGAGTTATTTTTAACTTAACTAACGACCGAACACTGTAACCAGCACATACGAAAACTTTTGCTCTCGTTTTATTGTTCATGAACTGAACTCCAATCTTCAGCTAAAGTTTCTTCCATCTATTGATCAGAGAGGTGCGAGAGATCAAGTCTGCATCCTCGTGTTGTGATAATTGCTTGAATGACCCTTTCTTTTGCTTATTTCGCTTGAATGGACCCTAGGCAAAAGTCTTTCACTTGATTGGGTTTTTTATCGACGACAAATGATTTTCTTGTAATGAATTGCTGAAGGTCCACGGCTGATACGTCGACATCCACTTGAACTCCGCACATGTAGAAAAGACCTCGATGTTTACACCAATCGGACTTTCCCATCTATGACCATGTGACATCTTCCTCAACATCCCAACACTAAGCAATTTTTTAGGCATTTTCAATAAGAGCCTCGACTTTTAGACACACAACCATTCCTTGTGATTTTTTTCACATGGTTGTATGTCAACTTTGTCATCGACATAAAAACCTGATTCCAAGTATGAGGTCAAATCAAGCAAAAGTTGAAGCTATGAAGTTTGTGTAACGAGGTGGAGACTCTCTCATCAAGCTAACGCATGATGGGTTTCCTATAATCGCATAAAATATTATCAATACAGTTTTTAAATGGTTTATCACATAACATATCTTGTTGGTAAAGACCTAGATAGACAAGATCTGAATGATATCTTGTAACTTATCTTCACCTACTGAACATTATTTCATCTCATTTTGTTGAAGGTAGTCCAAATGGTCTGAAATGATTTGTTCGTAACGGTCTACATAGAAAAATAACATTTGGATCTCAAGAAATCCACAAGTTACCTGAAATACAGAAAAGCTCTTTGACATGCGAGGAAAGTTACATACGTAAATATTTTACAATTTTCCAGATAGGGAGATTTTTAGAAAAATATTTTTTCAAACAACAAACGTTCTAATGAAGCTTTAGTACTGGTTTTCTTCCCTATCAGCTTTTTATTCATTATTCCATTTTTTGATCCAGTTTTGATGTGATTCTGTTGGCATTATTCAAACAAGCTATGCATAAGAATCCTTATACTCTATAAAAGAAAGTCGAGGAGCATTATGCATCAAAGTCAGATTTATTGTTACATTACTAAATTTAATTGTTGTTACTATACACTCTGATTGATAAACACATGCTTGAAAAACATAATAATAAAAATGTAATGTATGATATATAATAGAATAGAACATACATAATTTAAGTTTTAACCCCAATGTTTCATGGCAAGTGGATGCACTGAACCACCAGTGGAACACTCAGAGATGGGGAATGAAATCTCGCTTGTCTGCAAAGATTTTAATCACCATGGATGTTTCTGTCATAGTCGAAACAGTTTCAAGTTATGGTTACAGTTCTGGTTCAGGTTGTTGAGAGGAGAAGGAGTTACACAGTGTAGTTACACATGAGAAGAAGCTTCTTCACTTTCGTGGAAATTCACGGTTTACCCACTCCTCCATGAGGATGCAGAGTAGAGCGTACAGGCTCATCTAGAGATAAGTTATAAGATATGAAAAGGAGTTTAGATCATAATCTTTATTATTGAGTAAAATCTTTGAGATCTCAGCTTAGTAAGAGTAACAAGGGTTCAAATGAACTACGTATACTCAACGTCCTCTCCAATCACCAAAACAAATTAAAAACTTGACATGCCGCTTGTCTTTTCTGCCACATTTACCCCAAAGGCGATTGGGGATGCTTATTTATTCGTTACTTCTTCTAAACTAAATTAAGATCTTTGCATTTATGTACGTGAGCCCAGGCGTAATAAGCATGCTCGATCAACTTCTGTACTTTTGCTCTCTTTATGATATCGAAAATGATGTAAGTGTTATTTAAATACTCTAGGTTAAGTAGAAATTAAAATCAATATAATATTTAAATATTAACTGTTACTTGTTCCATTGGAACATTGAAACTCTTTTAGAAAACCCATAAGTAGAGTGTGTGGCTTTGCGCTTCACATGGGAGAGTGCTGCACTAAACAAGTTAAGTAATAAATCAATATATTGTCAAGGTTGCAGCCCTCTTCCATCTTTAGATGGAAGAGGTGAATAAGCAAATAAATAAACAACCATGCGTATAATATATGATATGTTATGTTCAAACAAATTAATTTATTTTTTTTAAGTACCGAGTCTTGTTGGTTCTGGGGTAGATGAATCCTGAAAAGGTGCTTACGTAACCATAGCTTCACATCAACTTTTTAGTGTGATAAGTAGATGTCCATAGGATCGATATTATTATGTGCACAGACAAGTGCTGGATTCCAGTCCCTTTAAATAGTAATAAGCATACTTGGTACAATGGTCATTTTATCAGAACTCGTGGACATAAAAATCTTAGGGCTGCAGCTTACTGCTTTTATCTTAGAGTTCGAGATAACATATAGTTTTGGCTCTTCCGGAAAGAGCCATGTTGGCAAACAAATGAAAGCAATATATTTTATAATCCGCTAAACTTGGTAAGAGTGGCTTGTCAAAAAGTTTTAAATGATTGTAATTTAGTAATTAAAATTGGTACTTACTATTGTTAAAGGTAATTACGTTCATATTTAATATTTAACATTAATTAATATAGATGAAAAACTATAGAATGTTTACACCTTAAATAGTCTGGATCTGCCTAGATTAATTAATCACTTAGACTAGTAAGTGTACTTGGTGTAACTGAAGTGCGGAAACAACTTAACTAAATAACTGTTACTTAAATTCACTCTCACTTTTGGTTGGAAATCACATAACCATTAAAACCTAAACAGCGAGATACATCTGGAAGGCTTTGAGTATATCTAGAGTTGCATGTTTAAATAACACTTTATTTTTAAAGAATTTAAGATCATGTGAGACTTATATCGAATAACAAAAAAAGAGAGGAAAAAAGTGGAAATTATTTGATGTCCGGGTGTCCTAATAGCCTAGTAGGATGAAGCTGAATATAATGAAACTAACCATAATGTGAGGATAATAAGCGCGCCTATAATATAAAGATGGACGAATTGGACTTTTGTTTAGTTTATGACTAGTTTTAATCACATATTAACTAAAAGATTTGATGAGTATAAGGAACATAAGGAACATGAGTGGAGTGAACATCTATATATATATATATATATGCGGTCAGCTTTACACTTGTGTTATAGAATTGTGGAAAAGAAATATTGCGGATTATTACAAGAGAGTTCCTCGTATTTTATGTTATAACAAATATATGAGTTTTCAGAACATATAGTATTTATAAACCTATCAAACAGGAGATCGTTTTCCAAAACATATTAGATTACTCACTGATGGTAGAAAGGAAAGGGATAATACTTACCACAATAATTATAATGTACTATTACGACAAGAGAAGGAGAAACGTTCTTATATCAACAAAAGCTCTCCTTATGTTGATATAAGGAGAGCTTTTGTTTACAGTGTTTTCTTTTGATATTAACAATTTTCTAAATATGTATGAAGGAAAAAGCATACTTAACCTCCTCCTGGTATAAAGGTACTAACTGGAATATTTTCCCAGATTATTTTTGATTCAAAATTCCTCTTTGGAAAGGGAGTTCTCTTTAGAAAACAGAAAAGACTGAAATTTAACAAATTAGTTTCTGATAATACTTTTAAAAAAATCTTTTTTTTTGTTGGCAAAAATATAATACTTTCTAGTCGTTTTCCAATGTAATCTACCATATCAATTTTGGAGTTCATACTCAATGTTATGAAGATATGAAGAGGTGCAATTTGCTCTAGGTAACCTAGAGTCCTCATTTCACATCTGCAAACGTCAAAAAGTGCAGAGTTTGGGTAACCTAGACCTTAAGTATCAAGAGCAACGTTCAATGAGTAATCTCAAGGGGTCACTTGGACATATGTATCCAAATCACATGAGTCAGTTCATAAATTAGTTATTTTATTTTCTCAATTAGAGATGTTAAATAGTATATTTCAAATAAATATTTGTTGTATAGTATAGAAAAACTTGATATTTGTATTTTAAAACATGAAAAAAACACTATATTTCCACAACAACAAGGTATTAAATTTTTTATTTTAGAATAAAAACACTTTATTCTATTTAAACTTAACAATTGAACTTTGATTTCTCACTATATGACATATAAATTAAGTAAATTATAGTATCCAAAGATTATAGAATTAAATTATTATAGATAATATAATAATCAAAGTTGATTATTATTTATTAACATCAGCATATCAAACTTTTAAAAATTGTATAGACTGTTATCTTGTTCGTGCTATACATGTCGTTGGTTGAACGCTTTAAACGATAAAAACAATGATTTCAGTCATAATGATAATAAATATTTTTTATGATAATTGAGCTATTATAAATAAATAAAATATAGATCTAAATTATCCTAAGAATATTGTATTTAGAGGATTACAATGTTATCAGATATGATATATCATCGTATAACATAAGTGGAAAAATTCCTAAATTTTAAATTGTAAAAAAATTGGGAAAGTTAAAGAGTAAATACATTTTAAAATTAATTAAACGTGTCAGTAAACTCATCTTAAAATTTTCAGTAATTTGTTAATAAAATAAATACTAACAGTAAATCTTTAAAAAAGGTTAAATACACTATGTGATACACAAAATTAGAAAAATAATATTTTAATAAATGATGATGCGCATTATTGTAGCAAATGGTAAAGAATGATATCCAAGAAGTAAAATGCAAATTTACATTTAACATCACAACTAACTAGAATCGGAAAGAAGTTTTATGTGAGGCTTATGATAAAAGGTGGATTTGAACATAAGGATGCCAATGCAGCAACATGTACAAGCAGTATATGGTCCCATTTAGAGTAACTGTTACTTTACTGCATCAAAAGATGAACCTCACATACTTTTGTTCATCATTTAATTGTTTATTAATTAAATTACGCTTCTTAATTAGAAGGAAGGTTGGAAAATGATGAATCGAGCCTCTTTTGACTCTCAAGGAGGCGGAGAACGCTAAATTAGGAAGGAGTCCAGAGCCTGCCTTCCCCTAAATGTTTCAATCAATGCACTTGGGAGCATGTTTTGTTTGTCGGACCGGAGCGGCGGTCAGCTGTCTACAAGGCAGCAGAGGTGTCCAGACGCCCGAGAGATGCGACTGCAGGAAAGCTGGCGAAATATATTTAATCACGCTCAAGTTCTCGGGCTAGATAGAGACTACGAAGTTAGAAGGATTTTACGCAGTTGCAGCATTTCCCGGTGCAAATTTAACTACCTTTTCTAGCATCTACTCCAATCTTTCTGAGTGGAAACGATCCATAAAGTAGTGCCCGATCTCGGGCGGTTCGGAATGGGCTTTTATATACTCTCTAATCTTTCTACATTTAAACTACTGTGGTGAACGCAGTAAGTGCATTTCCGGCCGATCAACGTAGTTTTCAGATACGCTGTGTAAATTTAAATAGTTCCATGTTGGGAAGATTTTGCGGCATTTTTGTTTCAGCTTGACGTGACCGAGTTAGAGCAGCAGCAGCAGCAGCATGCCTTGCTGTGCTCTGCCTTCTCTTCTCTGTGTGTGTGTGTGTGGTTACTAGTTAGTCCTCCAGACGACGGGGCCTTAAGGCTCGGCTCGGCCCGCTACCTCTTCTCAGTCGCAGTGCATTCGGCGCAGCAGCTGTCGTGTCTCGTCTCTTCTCCGCTTTACTACTACTACTACTACTACAACTACGCGCACTTTATTATTTCCTTCGCTCATTCTCTTTCTCGTCATCCGCCTGGCGCTCGAGCCACTCAGAAGTTCTGCTCTCGGCCATCCACTCACCCAACGAACAAACCCTGAGACGTGCGCAGAAGCGTGGAGTGTGGATTGTCTGTGAGGGTTTACGGTTGACGTGAATCAATGTGCGTGCAGTACCTGAAGCATCACGGTGCTTGATAATTGGATCTGTAGAGCAGGAAGGTGCGCGTGGATTTTTATCAACATGTAGTGGTGGTGGTGCTAATGCATCTTCTTCTTCTTCGTTTCCTGTCTGCGAAGAAGAGAAAAAGAGCAAGAGCCGCTTCAATGGGCTGCGGGGGCTATATTTAACTGTTTGGGTGAGAGCTGTGATGAGAGTGTGAGCGGAGAGGGCAATTCCGAAGTTGTGGTAGTGCGCGTCGGGGAATCGAAGGTCGGAACTCGTCGAAGTCACTAATCTCCACCAGCACGTAAGCTCCCGGGCGGTATAGTTCCTTGTGGCGTGTGAGTTTCTGACAGGTATTTGTTCCGCCTCTTCTGCAGTATTTTATCTTGACGCATTACCGTCTTCTGGCCTTGATTCATGAAGGAGGTGTGATTTCTGCTTGTTGGAGTCGTGTCCTTATGGTGTTCAGTTCCCGTGGTCGTAGCGCACAAAGCTGTTGAGCATTGGTGTCTCCAGGTTCTTGGTCTACTTTGGTTGATTGCATTAGTACGAGGAATTTGCGTGTCCAGAATGTTTTCCCCTTCTGCAGGGTAGCAATGGTTTCAGAAGCAACTTTCGAAATTAAGCTGGCAGTGCCAATCTTTCACGCATGCTTCCAGGTATTCTGCTGGTTCGGTTGAGCATTAAGAGTGCATGTGAGTAGCAGTAGGCCGAAGAAGAGATGCCAAGGAGTGCAGCGGGAGTCGTTACATGATAGAAGTGAGCTGTGTTACTTTCGAAGGAGGACGGAGGATGAAGCGGTCGAGGGAAGAAGGGGCTTCGGCTCCTCAAGTGAAGCGAGTGGCAGGGTACAGAGGGGAAACGGCCACATCTGAAGCATCCCTGCCAACATCGAACAACAACGCCCCTGCACCGCGCCTGACTACTGATGATGCACTGGCATATCTGAAAGCGGTGAAAGATATGTTCAAGGATGACAAAGATAAGTACGACGAATTTCTAGAGGTCATGAAAGATTTCAAGGCCCAGCGAATTGACACTGCGGGTGTAATCATTCGAGTCAAGGATCTTTTCAAAGGTCATCGAGAACTTATTCTCGGGTTCAACACATTTCTTCCCAAGGGTTATGAGATAACGATTGCTGAGGAAGAGCAGGCACCGAAGAAGCAGCCCGTGGAATTTGATCAAGCTATCAACTATGTCAACAAGATCAAGACACGCTTCTCGGCGGATGAGCATGTTTACAAAGCGTTTCTCGAGATTTTGAATATGTACCGAAAAGGGAACAAGTCAATCAGTGAAGTGTATCAGGAAGTTGCGTCTCTGTTCAGCGAACACGGAGACTTGCTGGAGGAGTTCACGTACTTCCTGCCAGATTCTTCTGGCACTCCGGTTGGTCCGCTCAGGCCCACTCACTCGAACATTCGTGGTGCCGTGGAGAAGGGTTCCGGAATGATTCAGAGTCGCCAGATACAAGCAGAGAGGGTAGTTAAGAGGGAAAAGACTGGGTCTTACGGGGAACGCGATCGAGGATCTGATAGGCATGGAGATGGGGCTCCAGAACGGTTATCGTCGAAGGTGGAGAAGGAGCAGCGGAAGAAGGAGAAAGATAAGAAAGACGATTTTGATCGGAGAGAGAAGGATAAGGATAAGGTGGCGAAAGATCTCGAGGAAGGAAAAGAAAAGGATCTCGACGCATCACAGAGGCTTCCTCACAAGCGGAAGTCTGCCCGGCGAGCTGACGAGTTGATTCGGAAGCAGTCGCAAGCTGCCGACGGAGGGGAAACCCTGCAAGGGTTGTCTGCATCGCCTTTGGTGGATGAGGACAAGAAGTCTCTGAAAAGTTCGAGTTTGCAGAAAGAGCAGCTTGCTTTCTTCGATAAGGTGAAGGGGAGATTGCGCAACCGCGATACTTACCAGGAGTTTCTGAAATGTCTGAATATTTTCAGTCAAGAGATTATCAGTCGCTCGGAGCTGCAGAGTCTCGTAGCCGACATTCTTGGAAAGCATTCAGATCTTATGGATGGTTTCAACGACTTTCTTTCCCGTCGGGAAAATCTCGAGGGCTACCTTGCAGGCGTCTTCAGCAGCAAAAAGCTTGACTTTGGCGAGGGTGCAATGCTCAAGCCTCCGAAGGTTGAGAAAGACAAGGAACGGGATAGAGACCGAAAGGAGAGAGATGGAGAGGCGCCGATGGAAACTGAGCATGAGAGAGAGAAGGATAGAGATCGAAGTGCTTACCTGGGTTCTAAGGAAGCATCATGTCAGAAGGCTTCGTCCATCTTCAACAAGGAGAAGTACTCAAACAAACCCATTTCGGAGCTCGACCTGTCTAATTGTGAGCGGTGTACTCCAAGCTATCGTCTTCTGCCAAAGAGCTACCCCAAACCGATCTCCACCCATCGGACTGACTTGGCACGAGGAGTTTTGAACGACAGTTGGGTTTCTGTCACATCTGGCAGTGAAGACTACTCCTTTAAGCATATGCGGAAGAACCAGTACGAGGAGAGTCTTTTCCGTTGTGAAGATGACCGCTTTGAACTGGACATGCTTCTTGAATCCACCAATGTGACTGCTCGGCGCGTGGGAGAATTGCTGGAGAACCTTCAGGATCCTAGTTTCAGCAAGCTTCAACCACACGTGGAGGACCATTTGTCTGCCATAAACCTTCGTTGTATCGAACGTATTTATGGTGATCACGGTCTGGATGTTGTTGACCTGGTAAGGAAGAATTCTCCTATGGCGCTTCCCGTCATACTGCACCGGTTGAAGCAGAAACATGACGACTGGTCAAGGTGTCGAACAGACATGAATAAGGTCTGGGCAGAGGTTTATGCTAAGAATTATCACAAGTCCCTCGACCATCGCAGTTTCTACTTCAAACAGCAGGATAAGAAGAGCCTGAGCACCAAGGCTCTGATCACAGAAATCAAGGAGATCAGTGAGAAGAAGAGAAGGGAGGATGATTCTGCAGTAGCTGTGGCATCCGGAAATCGGCGACCTCTGATACCCGATCTGAAGTTTATCTATGCTGATCCTGCAGTACACGAGGACGTGTTCAAGATCATCAAGTACTCCCTGGACGAAGTATGTAACACTGTGGAGCAGTCCCAGAAGATCTTGAGAATTTGGACAGACGTCATCGAGCCTTTCTTTGGTGTGGTTCGACGTCCCCAAGGAGTTGAGGAGAGAGGAGAAGGGGGCAAAAATCTGCCTACCAACACGAAAGGAAGTTCTGCAGATGGTGGAGAAGTATCAGGCAGCTATGGAGATACGAGGGAACCCGAGAGGGCATCATTGCAGGATGTAAAAACGGGTGAAGTGGATGGTTCTGCCAATCCTTGTGGTCTTGTGAAATCTGGCTCATCGTTTTCACTTCCCGCTCCTAAGGTTACACCGCAGTCTGTTGAGGAGAGTGTGGAACCAAACACTGTCAGAAGATCTACCACGGCAGAAGAAATAGAGTTTGGCGCGGCTGAGAAGACTGGCGATGTGAAGGTAAACCATAGGAGCAGACCTCCACTTCTTATCAGCAAAAACAGTAGCGTAGGCCATCTGGAGATATCTACAAGGGGAGACCGAGAAGAAGGCGAGTTGTCACCATCTCCGGACCTAGAAGACAGGGGCGCGTCTCAGTTCATGCATAATCCCTCCGCTTACCCAGAGAAGTATAAACATCGGGATGGACTGGATGGTGCTGTAATCAGTAAGTCTTCTTGTCCCCAGCTAGAGATAGAGGAGTCTGAGGGTAACGATCCAGATGGGGAAGGAGATGCAGATGATGAAGGGGAAGAGAGTGCGAGCGAAAATCTGTCGGACGATGTCGATCTTTCTGGCAATGAGTCACACGATGCAGACGACGGTTCGCAGGATGACCACGAAGATGAGGATGAGGACGAAGATGCGGAACGCGAAGGCAAGGCCGAGAGTGAAGGTGAGGCTGAAGGAGATGGGGATGATCATGATGGTGATAGAGACAGAATGTCTTCTCCTCCCTCTCTGGATATGTCATACTCAGAATGCGCTCCTCTTGCTGCTTATTTGGATTCTGATGACATTCCGCGAGTCGGTTCTCAAAGTTCAAACATCTTCTATGGAAATGACAGTGCATATGTCATTTTCAGACTCCATCAGACTCTCTACGAACGCATTTTGTGTGCGAAAACAAATGCTATAGCAGCAGAGAAGAAGTGGAAGTCCATCAAGGATACTGCTCCTCCCAACCTTTACGCCAAGTTCCTGAAGGTGTTGTACAGTTTACTTGATGGTTCCCTTGACAACGCCAAATTTGAGGATGAATGCAGGACCATCATTGGAACGCAGTCCTACATTCTTTTTACTCTTGACAAGCTGATATTTAAGCTTGTAAAACAGTTACAGGCAGCTGTTTCGGATGACGTGTTGCAGAAGATGTTGGTTCTTCATTCTTATGAGTTGTCTCGGGCATCCGGTCAGTTCATTGATCATGTTTACTTCGCGAACGCCAGCATACTCCTACATGACGAGAACATTTATCGGTTTGAGTACAACACGAAGATGAATGAGTGCCTGATGCAGATAATGGAGGGTGGATTTGACAAGCATGATGTCCCTGCGAACGCTTTGGAGTCTTCATTTTCGACGTACCTCAACAACTTTTTACACATCCCGATAGAAGAGAAGAACGAAAGACATCGTCGCATATTTCTTGCCAGAAACAGGAGGAAAGTGATCGGTGCAGATGATGAGTGCGTGGCTCTACAGAAAAAGTTGACGCATGCCATTGTGGTGAATGGATTGGAGTACAAGATTTCTTGTAACACATCCAAAATCTCGTATGTTTTGGATACGGAAGACTATTTCCATCGGAGGGTCCAACGTAAACTGGGCCAGAAATCCACCAAAAGGAGTAGGCAGGAAGCGGATCTTGAAGCTGAGCAAGGTCGGCTTAGGAGGAGTCGTTTTTACAAGTTGTTTGAAGAGTCATCTAGCTCTCTTCAAGAGAAGTAACATTTTTCTTGTTAGATCTTTATTTGTTTTGGCCCAACATTTCTCGTGTAGAGAGAATCGAGGTAGTACTGTCATGATCTTCTAGATATTCAGAGTAGTAAGTAGCTTATTCAAGTTTCTTATTCTTTAGGCGCTTTCCTTCCTAGTCTGGGATTCCAGAACCTGGACAGAGCCTACCCTGCACGCACGCAAGCCCATAATTGCAATTGTAAATTCAGAGCGTTGCCGGAGGCTCTGTCTGTCTGTTGTCTCTCTTATGGAGTTTCAGGTTGAAGAGTCGGTAGAACCTGTCAGGCTGATCAGTTGCAGAAGCTGTAAGAGACTATCCCCCTCAGTTGGAATCAAGAAATGGTTGGTTGGGAATCCAACCAGCGAAGCTTCCCATCTCTGATTTCTGAGCTTACAGTGATAGACAGGGGTCGCAGGAGAGGCCGCCCTGTTCCCATTTAAAGATGTACTTTCGATTCTTGTAAATTTGTTGCATACTTGACTTGCTCTTTCAGTCTGATTGACTTTGGAGCTGTTCAACTCCATCGGGACGAAAAGTCGCGACAGCCTACTGCTTTGTGACCTATGAAGTAGCTGCAGTTCTTTCTGCTCCTAGAGATTATGAAACTCGTACCAGCAGACTTGCGGCTGTTTCGAACCACTGGGCCACTTTCCGTGTCATGAGTGAGCTTCTGGTGAGTAATAGGTCAATTCTCGCATTACACCGTTCTTTCGTCAATTAGACAAATCAAACAAGTCGCAGGATTATCGGTAATATACAGAAGCACAAGGTAGACATGGCTATGGATAGAGATGGGCTTACATTATGTCTAGTAGCGCTGCTTTAATATATCAGCAACGGTACACGTAGGGTATGAAGTCGACGCCAATAGTTCATCATTAGTGTAAAACAAACGAAACCAGAAACGAAACATGAAGTAGATATTCTAACGAAAAAATATGCAAAAATATGCATGCTCGATTAACTTCTTGGGAACTTTTGCTCCTTTAACTATATAGGAAAAATATATATAGGAAAAATTATATATGTTAGATAACAATTCTATACTAAATAGATAAAACAAATAAAATATTTTTTAATTATTATATGTGAACCCATAAGTACAGAAGGTCCAGACAGGCCTTGGAGAATACAAGTACGACAGCCTGTGCAGTCCAAATCATTAATTAATCAAATGTACCCCGTCTTACCGCGGCTGCTGGCACGGAGTTAGCCGGTTTTAATCTATTACTTAACATTTTTTGACAAAAAAATTTAGTAATAATTAAGCTCTCAGGTAATAAATTAAACCTTTCGTGTATATTCCCCTCTACCAGACTTAGGAAGAGGTGAAATATGCACGGGTGCTCAACTGACGGCTCACATGATAACACGAGAATGAGGAAATCAATAGCAAATATCTTTCCCCACGGCCTTGCCTTGTACAGTGAAAGAAGCGGGGGGAATATACAGTCTCTATGTGTTATAGTGAAGTGTAAACATTAATTATTTTTTTCCATTGCCTTCTACAGTGAAAGAAGAGGGGGAAATATACAGTTTGTGTTCTACTGCAGTGTAAATTTAAACTATATGCGGTTGGTTTCATGAATTATTGCAAGTGAAAGATAAATCTGAGTCCAAGTTTTATATATCTAAATCTAAATTATTATATTTAAAAACTAAATTTAAATGATCTTAACTGAGCGAAACACATAGACTCTGGAAACAGGAAAAACTCATAAGCGCAGTGAGTTTAACTGTAATCTTTCCAACTATAAATAAAGTTTTATTGACGAATGAAGATAATTTTTTTGAAAATATTAATTTAGAGCTAACCTTTCATAAGAGAAAGATTAGCTCCTAAATTACACCTCATGTACACTTCTAAGTGTACATGATGTGAATATACAGTCTCAAGAAACCTCGTGAAGCTCAAAGTACTAGATAAAGAAATGTAAAATCGCAACAATATTGTAGCACATTTACTCTGCTCGGAAAACTGTAACCCATATATATATATACACTCATAGCAGATGAGCATATTCATACCACATGGATATTCACCTCGTCCATCTCTTTTTCCATGGAAGAGATAAATATCCATATGTTTAATTTAATACCTATTTTTTCTAGAAATAACAGTTAGATATTAAATTAAAACTCACACTGAAATAATGCATTAATGACTATAGTTTCCCGGACTTGTATCTTTTGAATCGCGACACTCTACTCATGACTTATGGTTTATCTCATACTCTCCATGTGTTTCCAGACATGGACTAACAGATAACATTTATGAAATATTTTAATTATTTACACCCACTTGATATATATTTTTGGTTTAACACTTATATATTTCCTTGATAACAATAAACGAGCCAAAGTTCTCAGAAGTTCATCCAACCTGCATATTCACTTTCCTCATAGTTCAGAGCTTTATTCTTCAGCAGCTCCAGTGTAAAGTGCCTTGGCCGCCTTACGTTTGTCTTCATTCTTAGAGTTGACCTCACTTATTAATTTTTTTACTTCATCGCATGAATTCTTGAACAAAATATCTCCAAACGTGGTATTTATGGTGAAAAGAACACAGGTAGACTTTCTATTTATTGTTTGAAAAGATATATAAACATAGTCTGTACAACATAGCCTACCTAGCAACTGTTGTTCACTGTAAAGACAATTTACGCCGCTTGCTAAGTGCTCAACAAAATCTACTATGCTATTTCTTCTCTGTACACTAGCGAAGCTGATCACTGTATTACTAGTCTCACTATATTATGCACTCAAACCGATGTAGGCTCTTCTATTTCAAATACTCGTCCACTGTCCATCTGCTTGAGAAAAGCGTCGAGAAGTGGAATGTTCCAGCAGCTCCTTGTCTATCTCTCTTAATGTCAGTGCCTGCAATTGATGGCTGCAATGCTTCTTCCTCTGGTGCTCTCAGCGCGTGTGGCTGCGATGCTTCTTCCTTTGCTGATCTCGTCGTCTGTGCAAGAGTTCCCGTCTCAGAATATCTTCCTTTGCACTGCAGACGTCGTCTACAGTCCTACCAAAAGAAGATGTTTTGTACATCTTCTGGAGTGACTTCTGCATGACACAAAAAATATATCCAAAGAGAATCTAGACGGCATTCTTACACATCCCCTTGGATTAGCTAGCGAGGTGAGGTATTGTATTTAATTGACAAAAGTATGACTCTAAAACATGTACGGATGATTGTCGAAAGTGGATGGGAGTTTCTATACTTATTAAACTGAAGTGCATGAGCTAGTATGTTTGTGTATGTCAGTTCAACCTGGTTCTTTGTGTTTGCGGCTCCAAGAAGCAAATACAGTTCTTTTCCATCAGTAAACAAACTCTCAAAAATGTTCTCCATGGTCATATGGTGGTATTCCTCCTCTGCATCTTTCATGCAATACCCAAGCATCCTGACATAGGTGTGCATGCCTCGATTGGTTAACGACTTGACACATACTTCAACTCCTAAAGGTCTCCTAATGTGCCAACCTAATGCAGATAAAAAGATTTTCTTCACATGTGGTCCATTCTTCGTGTGGATACAAACTACCTCCTGAAAGTGCAAGTGAAGAAGCGCACCACCGCGCTCCACAAAGAATAAACCAGACTTGGAATGCTTCTCTAGAAACTCTGCTAGCAAGGGAAATAGTTCTAACTCCAAGTCTCCCCTTGTTTTACAAACTGTGATCGACAGTTTTAGACTCTTCTCTAGAGTGGGTCCATTCAATTTTTTTCGCTCTTGCCTCCCTTTAGAGTGACATGAGACACATATGAGATGGATCCGGGAAGTGAGGGCAAACGTATCAAAAGACAAAAGGATCCAAGATTGCAAAAATACAAGGCAAAGATCAGAGTGTATACACTCCACGAACCGTAGGTTTGAATAATTATCTACAACAATCCATGAAATAATGAGAATACATAAACGTGTTACGGTTTATGTCCTCTAACACAAGGTAGTAGCTATCTTTGCTTGTCCCTAGATACATAAAAAGGCTCGATAGACTAGAGAAGACGAGTGCCACTTTCAAAAAGTCAGTATTGAGTAAGAGCGGTGGTATATGTTGATAATAGTCCAGATCTAGATAAATATAAAATTATTTTTTCTCCAATCAGCGGTCGTTAAAACCTTGTATGTATCTAGGTTGATGGCAGACCTCGTAGAGAGTAGGAAAAATGGGCAGAAATCCTAACGGTACATAGAGAAAGTCTTCGTCGAAGTGCGAAGAGTCAATCATCAATGAAACTTCAGGGCTAGAAGGGTTAGCAAGGGGACTGTTCTCATGAGAGTGCGAGGAGGAGGATGAGCGAGAGGAGTGATGTCATCAGAGGCGGGAGGATGAGCATCGAGAGGGGGAGGGCTCTCATGATCTAGCCATGGATGGGTAGAAATAATTTCATCACAGAGCCAAGAAATGGAGAAAGAGAGGACTCTGAGTGCAAAATGAGCCTTATCTTTCCCAATTGTCAACCTCCACTAGTAAAAAACGAATCCCATATTGATACACGTAACATATAATGGTATGATCAAAATGAGAAACCAAACCCGACAAGAAGACAAATTGTGCCCACTGCTCTGATCAAGAAAAGGTCCAAACGTAGTAGAATACATAAACTGGCACCATATCTCCAAAGAAAATTCCGCTGTAAGCTTTCTCGATGACGTGATAGAAAGCAACAACAACAAATTAAAAAGGAAGAGAAACAAGTTGCCTCTGAGCTAACAGCAAACAAAGCAAGTAGGTTGAAATTTGCATACCTCCAAAAAGAATCCTGTTGCAAGCTTTCCTGATGACGCGGCACAGAGCAACAACAACGAATTAAAAAAGAAAAAATTCAGGATGTGTCCGAGCTAGTAGCAAGCACAAGAAGTAACTCCAAAGTAGCAAGACTCCAAAAACAACAACTCGTAAAAGAATCTCGTTGTAAGGTTTCTTGATGGCATGTCTCACTGCAAAAGAGCGAGAGCAGCAGCATCGAATTAAAAATTTCCAGAAGCAGACAAGCGGACTACGTCCGAGCTAGCAGCAAGGTGCTTCCTGGTAAGTAATTTGAGTACTCAGAACTTGTGACACAGAAACAATGAATTAAAAGTTTGTCTTATAAAGAAATGAAGAAGCGACAAGAATAATTGGTTGTAAATCGTGCAAGGCAACAACAACAATGTAACCCCCGTCAACTCCGAACCCTTTAAGAGTCTGAGATTGCATATGGTTTGAATTGAAGCAGCGGTTGGAGTCTGATATGAGCTACTTAGCGGCAGCAGCAATGTGACACCACCAAATCTAAACCTCGCAAACTCTGAGACGACTTTCCAACTGAAACAGACAGTATGCTAAAAGCACGTATGGAATTGCAAAATAGTGAATACTATCTTGGATAGTATGCATGGAATCGATCCGTCAAATATAATCTATTATTCATCGTCAAGTATTATTTTATTATTCATATGGAGCTGAAAGGTAGTGAATACTATCTTCTGATAGTATGCATGGAATCGAACCGGTAAGAATAATCTTATTATTCTGTAGCTGTTCTCAAGCTGCAAGAGTTAAAATAATTTGATTTTTCCAGATTTTTTAAGCAGAGTGTACTGCAAGCGTCACCAATCTGCTGCATGAATTTTACCCCGCAAGCGATGTGTCATTTTCATTGTGCTGGCTCTGAACTTCGTCAGCATGCGTATTTACTCAATGTACACCTAGAGAATTGTAGAATTGCGGATTATCTTACTTTAGCATTGTCCGTTGGGTATCAGCATTTGATGACTATATAAGTATGATGTGGCGATCTCTCCGCTTTGGACCATAACATAAATGTGACTTGGGAAATAATCAGAGCACAAGTCCCGAATAGTGCATATGACATTTATTGGTTATATGACGAATGAATAAGTGGAATAGGGATATCTGCGGTATAAGGACACAAGCTTATGATTCATGGTTAGCTATATTTAAACCTTTCTGCAGACTTGTTTCGTCTACAGAGGTAAATAATATGCGTGCAAAGTGGCACTTTTCTGAAGGAGGAGAAAACGACAATAATGGAAAAGTAACGGCGAAAAGAGCTGGAGTGTGGACAAGGACTAGGACGACGCTGCCGATTCAAATTTACTATGTGCGCGTGCCATCACGAGGATGGAAGGGAGCAGGATTCTCTTGCAAGTGATTCTCTTCTTGCGAACGGTGGTCATGACTGTTAAGCGCTTTGAGCAGTGTCTTGCTTCGTGCTTTCACGTGCTGTTTCTTTTCTTGCTGTAATGCTTTGGCACAGGTAGGGGCCGATGTTGATTTTGATTTCACGAAGCTGGAGCGGTATGACAAACTTGCAGCGGCATCACAAACTTACATTGCTGTGAGAAATTCTTTGACGGACACGCATCGATGTCTATCTTCGTGCTTCGAGCCGTGACAGCCTTGTAATGACGGACGAATAGGGTTGGAGCCTGACGGGGTTGTGAGGCATCACGAGGTCATGTGCGAACCATCACGAGGTTGGAAGGGAGCAAGATTGGAAATTTTGTTCCAGGCGTGCGCGACAGTGACAACTAACTGCCTTCGTGCTTTCTTGCTGTATTGTTTCTTTTTGCTGCGCTATAAATTTGCATCAGTTTGCACGGCATTGCAAACTTACGTAAACTCACGCGCGAGCGCTGACTGCGTTCGTGCTTGAGCCCAAGGCTTTGCGCGTCACGTTTGACCGTGCGGTTTCTTTTGTTCTTGTAGTGCTCTGGCCGAATTTTGGTAGCGACTGGGGATCTTGATTTGCCGGAGAGCGACTGAGAGACTGTTTCTCAGAGAGTCATGCGGAGCGGTCTTTGTCGTTTTGTGTTTACTGCCGTGCGCTTGTCATCGCGAGGATGGAAGAGAGAGGGATTGTCTTGCAGACGATTCTCTTCTTGCGAACGGTGGTCACGGCTGTTGGGTGCTTTGAGCAGTGCCTTGCTTCGTGCTTTCGCTTGCCGTTTCTTTTCTTGCTGTATTGCTATGGCACAGACATGGACTGATGTTGATTTTGATTTTGTAAACCTGGAGCGGCATTGCAAGCTTACGGACACTCGCATGCGAGTGCTAACTGGCTTCGTGCTTCGGCCCATGGCTTGACCGTGCGGTTTCTTTTGTTGCTGCAGTGTGATCGACGCACTATTTCTCAAGGAGTCATGCACAGCGGTCTTCGTCCGTAGCGAGCCACGGCCGGGATGCTCTACACGTTTGGACGTCCACGGTACAGCTGCCACTGTCATTCACTTGTAAATCGTTATTTTCTTTGTTATATTGCAATGCGTTTTTTTCTTGTACTGTCATGTAGAGATGGGTGATGGAATCTTGCCGATGATGAAAAATACGTCTGCTGTCTCGTCTCGTTCTCATGTCATATAGTGAAAATCTGCGTGCAGAGGTGCTGCATGATAGCCTTATTTCTCCACCTCTTTCACCAATTCAACGACCATTCACCCCTGACACTTTCGATAGTCTCCACTTGGCTATCAATGCACCCAAGTTCTCTTTTCTTACTTCAAGCGGTTCACGATCAGTTTCGATCAATCTATCCTGCAGCTGAGCAGATCATACAGCTATCTTGAAGTAGATTTTTTGCAAGACGTTGTGTCTTTTTTGCTCAAGTTCGACTATGTATAGATAGCCAGAACTTGCTATCCATACTCCGTCCACATTCCATTGTAGACTTTGACCGGGCCTTATCGGTTTTTCGGATACTCGTCCGATAAACTCTGTTTGTACCTGGAAGACCGCAAGTTCTGTATTTTTTCCTATCTCGCTTACTTTATCCGTGACGATAATTTTCTAAAGTCTACTGTCCATTCTTTATATCGGAATTGTTCTCTATCTTGTATATACGAAGGTCTAGATCGAGCTCAAAATCGTTACGTATGTCATCATTTTCCTGAATTTGAACAGCACGATGTCACTGCGTAGACAAGTGAGGACCAAAAGACCGTTGACTAAGACATCAGTCATGGTATGTAGGATTGGAGCCGACTTAGAATTAGATTTTTCTCTCGCCTCTCATATTTCTTTCATGCAAAATGTCTGTCGAGGTTATTCTGAATAGAGAGGGGAGGTACCCTTTTACACTTCCATTTCCAAGGTGTAATTTGTCTGTACGTCAAGTCCACTGTAGATATCAAGAAACATTTGATAGAGTCTTTGGATTGAGACAAGGACAGACCGATCGATAGACCATTCCAACGAAGATAAGAAAGATCTTGAAAGCAAATACCCAACCATTCCAACGAAAATATGCAGAGCTTTGTTTGAGAGAACCTTAACACACACTTCTCTATCGATCGATCTGTCTGAAAAATCTAATTCTAAGTCGGCTCCAGTCCTACATATCATGACTGATGTCTCAGTCATCGGTCTTTTAGCCCTCACTTGTCTACGCAGTGACATCGTGTTGTTCAAATTCGAGAAAATGATGACATACGTAACGATTTCGAGCTCGATCTAGACCTTCGTAGATACAAGATAGAGAACAATTCCGATATAAAGAATGGACAATAGACTTTAGAAAATCATCGTCACGGATAAAGTAAGCGGGATAAGAAAACATACAGAACTTGCGGTCTTCCAGGTTCAAATAGAGTTTATCGGACGAGTATCTGAAAAACCGATAAGACCCGAGAAGACCCGATCGGGTGACCGAAATCCGAAAAACCGATAGCCCAATCTCTCATCTTGAAAGATGAGACCAAGCCGCATCAGACAACAACGATGAAAAATATCTCTGAGACAATGATGAGTGATGGCCTTGAGCTCTTGACGTTATTGGCCACTGCAGACACAAAGAACAGAGTTGAACTTGGTTACATGAACATCCTCCCAAGGGCATTTTAGTTCAATAGGTATAAGTCTTGACATCCACTCTCTAACACACTTGTTAGTTATCTGCATAACATATTTGTTTTGACAAATACAATGATCTCCCAAGAGTTTATGCAAGCTGGGATGCAAAAACATCAATTGGATGCTTTATGGAATATTTTTTGTCAGATCGCATTATGTCACACCAAAAAAATATTGACAACATCCATTTTTCAAAGATAGCAGAAGGTGCCTTCGTTGCAAACATCGCTACTTCAACAACAAAATCACTTCAGACAGAAGATATAGAAGAGAGAAGAAAGAAAACAAATACAGAGAACCAGTCTCACCTCCGCAAGTCTCACCCAATCTTCCAGTCTCAAACTGCCTGAGACTGGTGTACTAATGGACGATCTGCCAAATTTTTTGCTTTTAACATGAGCTTTATTGAGAACCACTGGGTCGGGGCGTGCATTCCAGATAGATCTTTGAATGTGCTGTCCATTTTTCTACTGGTATGTAGTTAATAACAACTTCTTTTGCATAGTCTGTTCTCTCCTTCTGTACAAGCCCAGCGTTTTATTCCAAACACAGATTTGTATATCATCCACCCGCTTAGGAGTATAGCGAAGCGAGTATGCTCTCTTCTGTACAATAGAGGCATAGAGTTTGATATCTTGCAAGAACTAGTTTACCGTTTAGAGTAAACTACCACCAACATTAGTATTAGTAAAAAATTCCTGTCCTCAAGCTGGCTGATGCAGTCACAAACCTTCTCACCAGCCGAACGTAAAAGCGAAAAATGCGAACGAAAGCAAAAGATTAAACAGGAAGAACAGGGCGGTAATTCCGGAGGACGTAGCACACCGAGGAAAAAAAACAAACAAAGTATGGAGAATCCAGAGGAACCCCATTTGCGCGCCCACGAAAATGTTTACTTTAATTTTCTTCCGGAAACAGAGTCCAAACTTCGATCTTACATCTTAAAAGTACGGGTTCTGTTCGAATGTCTGCGTGATTGGCTAACGCCTATGAATTTGATTTGGAGAACGCGATAAGTTCGATTCAGCCGACCCTCTGCTGAAGTAGCGGTCCCGTAAGTAGAAGAGGGGGATGCGAAAGTTGAACCAACCCGCGAATGTACCATCGCCCATTTACCAATTGGCTAATACGGTTACTCCCTTACGACCGGTTCTACGGTTTATCCTCTGTTTTAAAACCACATTTCACTTTACACGTTCCTGTGCCAACGAGATGCATGTAGTACCTATGGAATTAGACACTGGGAATCCGAGATCTCCTGCAAGAGCGCAGAACAACAAAGCAAGCAGCCATCGGTGACACAGAGCAAGCACTACATAGCTGTTTTGAGATGCACCCTTCAAATCCATATTCACCATAATAGCCAAGCCCCCCTAGTTATGCAGCTGAGGCAAACGAGATACACAACCCAAAGCCATCATCTACGCGACATATGTGATGCAAATAATATTCGTGAACAAACATCGGAGCGTTCTCGGAAGTGCGTTTGAATTAAACATCGACTACATTTTGGAAGACGAGGTATCTGCGCTGGATGATAAGTACAGGGAGCGGGAACAAACGAGAGCGTATCTGTGTTTAGAGTAGTACCCTGCTGAAGATAAAGGATTAGTGAGGTTGCACCAGCAACCGACCAAATCATAAAATGCAAATTGGCTGCAGTGCATGGTGCGGCTCCACCCCCACTCACGAGTCCACAGATATTAGTTTCCCAAAGGCGAATAGACCACATCCTTACCTACCGTCGACGTTGGGACATCCGAAGTCTAAGGACTCACAGGGTTTGCATATAAACAACAGCTCACAGACGGTCATAATCCCTGAAGACCAGTACATACATAAGTCAGCTGTGTTCACCTGCCAAGCAAGAACCTACGGCACCTAATGTATGCATTAGTAAGTAAACAATCTAACCTCTAAAGACAAAACAAAATGAGCTTGCTCGTTCGTACTCTTGTGATATCACCCTTGTCGATACCGTATTCACATGCAATCACTTTTGCTCTATGTGAGTGAAGGATAATTATCTCGGCTTCAGCATCCATTTTGAGTAATTTCTTGCTAGAAAGAAAAGGCACTTACGAAAACCACGCCACGACAGACTGACCTATTATACAGAATATAAACAAAGATTTAGTATAGATGGCGAGTTCCTAAATAAAACAACTACTGGGAAACATTACCGAAAGTTGAGACATGCTAGATTAGAGAACGAGCTGGTCTCCATATGCTGGAGAAATGGCATCCAGTACCAGGGAAAAGGTAAATAAGACGGACAGGACAGAGTAGTGAAGGCGCTACGAGTTCACATCTATCGTCACCACAACCTCCATCGTGAAAGACGAATGATGGAATAGTGTAAACGTATAATACGATTTTCAGTCTGAATAAATAGGAGGTTTACACTGACATGAACGACGCTCAAACGTCCAAGTAGCGTTTCCAACTGATAACCCGGTGATAAACACTCCAGACATCGACAACCGTAATCCAACGTACCACCGAACTATCGTCACCATATTAGAGGGGGGTGGATGCTGGGGTCAATCCCACCACACCACAGGCAAGACGCCCTCCGGCATTTCCAGTTGACAAACTGAGTTCGTGTCCACCCTTGCCAAGGTCATCCTCTCCTTCATGGACGACGAAAGCCCTGCCGACGACGGACTGGGGTCCAGATAGAGGAATATGACTATCAGTGATCGTAGTATCAACCTTGCCATCAGGACCAGCAATCAAGTTCCCGAGGTCACCAGCATGTCGCACTGCATCCTCGGGGGCGCCGTGGGTTTTCTGCGTGGGATTGTAATGCGGCCCGGTCGACATGCACCCATTCGTCGTGTCACCAAACTCGTGAAGGTGGAATCCATGCTTGCCAGGAGCTAGCCCTGAAATCTTTACGGAAACCTTAGTGGGACCATCATCCTCTTGCATCATCACGACGGTGCCAGTCACATCAGGGCTACTCCCTTTCAAAACTGCCACTGCCTTCTTCACAGCCATCTCGTACGACTCCACCAAACAGATCGATTACACACACGCACCAAGCAGACAGCCGATCTGACAAGAGACGCGGCAGCGGATGCAGGCGATGCAAGAAGAGAAGGCAAATAAATGAGAGCAGACTCCTCAGCTACCAATCCCTTCAGCTATATACAAGTGGAGAATGCGTAGAATAAGGAAGTAGCGAGAGGAGAGGAAACAGAAGCGGGAGCAGGACGTTCAGGAAGGACGGGATGGGGGCGGAGCGGAGCTGCGGAGTAGGTCGAATTGTTAGCGCAGTCGGTGGAGGATTCGTCCTTCTTGAGTCCTTGAGGCTTCTTTAGAGCATTATCAAGGGGCGAGCCACGCGGCACCTTATACTGGCTCAATGTGACGGACCACGCGACGCAGGTCCAAGCCTCCAAGGTTCTAAACCTTCGAAGTTCGGAGACCAGACCGGACCAGGGCCTAAGTCGATCATGTGAAATCGACCAAATCGACGGTTTTCCACTTATACGTGCGCGGTACTGTAGACCGCCAGATCCGGTCCCCGGTCCGGTCAAACCATGTAAATGTCGTACTGTCTAAAGTTTCCAAGTAGAGTAGTTTGTAAAAACTGCAGTATTATGTGTCATGTGGTTCAGAAACCAGAATATACGGTACCCTTTTATCCTCGGCACAGACTTATTGCACTCTGCAGAAATTTACTTGCACGTCTAACACGTTTGTTGGATTTTACCTCACCTTTCTTAACTTTGCAATACTTTACTACACTCTTGACTAGTTATAGCAGGTTCAGTAGGTCAAAGTGCATGTTAGCTGTAAGTTATAAATTTATATTGAAAAATTAGTTTAATTTAATTTAATAATAAATTATCAACTCAGATTTTTTATTTATCTTATTGAAATATTATTACATAACCATAAATTTATTTAACCTACTTTACCAGTTAAAGATGTGATCAAGTAATACAAAGTTAAGAGAGGTGAAGTAAAATTTAACAAATTTATTAGAAATGCGATCAAATAATCTCTGTTACACTCGGACCAAGACTATTGTTAACTATAATGTTTAACGTCGTGAAAAAATTAATCTCGTCGTTAAATTAGCTCACCTACATTAGTTTCTGTGGGTCCAATACTCGAATGACGTTTGATATTAATTATGTGTATCATATGTTATTATATTTTCAAATACTATTTTGTTCAATAACCTAAAAATTATCTAATTATCAATATTTAGTTTTCAAATAAAAATATATATTATTATTTTATTAGTATTTTATATTAGTATTCTACTTTTCTACTCATGATGAACATATTCAGTGTAACCAATCGCACACTCAAGCCGGTTACCGAGTAGCCATGGCTTATGAAAAAGGTAGGGCATGGGCACGGGTGGGCGGTTGCCTGCAGGGATTAGGCGGTTTAGAAACTGAAATTCATCTATTCAATTTTGAAGTCCTCTTTAAAAACCTGAAATTCTAGTGTCATAATTAGAATAATGTCACATACATTATTTCAAGAAAATCTTTTCTAAAAAACCTTTAAAATTGGTGTAATTTACATTAATTACCTAAAGAATGTACATGCTACACTAACACTTAACAATGTATGTAACATTTGTATTAGCTAACCAAAGAAAAATAATCAACATTTGAAACTAACTGGACAACTATGAACCTCTTGAGAGTTTCAATGTTATTCTTCAGCCCCCAAATATGTTCCGGTTTACTAACTTTGTCTTAGTTATCTGAGAAAAATTTACTTAGCACTTTCGTTCCCAATACTAGAAGAAAAATATCTAACTAAAATAAATATATACAGATACAACGGACTCACATATAATATAAACTATAGCGAGTGAATAACAAAATAATGACTATAAAATATCGATAACTCAAATAATACGATCAAATTGTAAATGCAACAGAGATCATATCATGGACACAAATTACATTTTTCATACCTTGGATTCGAGAAATTTCTTCACGTATGTTATTATGAGAGTCGTAAGTCTTTTTCAAGTTTAAATGCAGAAGTTAAGTTATTTTTAGAAGTTTGTCACCCTTTTCATAAGATGAAGAATATGCATCCAAAGTGCCCTTTTGACTCAGAGATAAACATCTAAACAAACTACAAAATCTTCATAGCAGATTTGTTGAAAACTTGTTTTAATGGATAGTGAAAAATACATCCGCAGTACTTACTGGTGCTTGTTTCGATTCTGAGAACACAGGGGTGGATTGAAGACAGTCAAAGTTAAATTTACTCAACTAAATTTAAATGACTAAATTTAAATTATATAATGCTTCATTTAATTATACGTTATCATTGCAATCACTGAAAACCCATAAACAACACCTCTGGACTGAACCTCCTTCTGAGATTAATGCTTTTGCTTTCCACGAGTACTAATACTTTCAATTTCCTAGCTTTTAATTTATAGCCTAACCCATTCAAGAGAAAGCGTTAAGAGATAATTAAACGCCATGTATATTCTCCCTCTTCTGAACTTGGAAGATGTGAATATGCAACTTCTACATACATCCCAAGGATAGTAGAGAAAAAGACAAATGGGATATGAGAAAGAAAATTAAGAGAATGGATTGGTTCTGGATGGTGAGATGAATTCAATGACTATTTTCAGGTTCTCTAAACTTTTTTGTCACTTTCGTTAGTGATGTTTTTATGTAAATTATAGAGAAAAGTCTATATGTTAGATAAATATTTTAGAATAAATTTAAATTATTTATAAATATTAAATATTATAATAATCACAAGCTGCAGTGAGTTTGGAGAGAATCCATAAGTACATAACCTTAGCACACACTGTACAAATCATAAGACCAAGGGCTTGATACCTGATAATCATTAAGTTATGGGTGATTTAATTTATTACCTAACCTTTTTGATAAGAAGAGTTAGGTAATAAATTAAGCCTGCCACCTTCTGCATCTGAAGATGGAGAATATGTGTGCCAGATGAACTTCTGGAGACCTTTTACCTCCTGATGGCTGTTATCGGAGAAATATATAAACGTTAACCAAAAATAATATACCAAGTGAGTGAAAATAATTAAAATAATTTGTAAATACTATCTGTTAGTCTATGCTTGGAAGCATGGGAAGACCAAGATATAAACCATAGGTCATGCATAGATTGTTGTGCTGCTAAAAGTACAAGTTCGGTAATCTGAAGCAATTAATGCATTATTTTATTTTGAGTCTAATTTATTATCTTATCGTTCCTACTGGAAGGATTAAGTAATAATATCGAAAGATGGAGGAAGTGAATATGTACATGTGTTCATTTTGGAATGTGCATATTTAATTTATCACATAACCTTCTCGCAAGAAGGGTTGTGTGAGAAATTATACATGAAATATATCAAATTCACTGATTAAACTTATAATTGGATAGGCAACCGCAACATAAGGATTGCAGCTTGGTGTGAGAGTGAGAGTCATTGCATGTCATCCTTTTTCATGTTCGAAAGAGAAGAATATGCAAAGAAGGATTAGGTGATAAATTAAATTTGATAGAAAATCAATTTTGTAATAAAACAGCAAATGGATCTTATGGTTCTTGCTGTGTGCTAGAACCCATATGCTTTATGGGTTTCTTACGAAAGATCCAACATGTATTTTGTAATTAATATATAATATGTATAATAAATATATATTTTAATTTAAAGATATTAAACATTTTTTTCACATTTATAGAAATCCTCACTAACACCTCGATGGCACCCCACTGTAACGTCTGGTCTAGTGACACTTTTAGATTGGTCTCTTCTTTTTATGTTTATCTTTTCCTCTTTTGGCCAAAAGTGCACTTTAGATTCATACTGAATTGTTTTGTTTACAAGTTTACTTTGCTATTTTTTGTATGTGTATAATATTTAATATTTTTTTTTCTTATATTAGTTTATATTTAAAATTTTACTATTCAAATACTATCACTAACCATTCATAGAAACAAGAAAATTAAACTATAGATTAATTTAGACTCCGATCTAAAAGGTTGATAATGATTATTGTACTGTCCGCGTCCAGATTTTCTTTCTGTTCTAAACTCTTGTCCTTTTTCTTCCGAGGCTTGTGAGAGCTCAGGTTGCATGCATATTCTATTTATTTTGCATGAGACATATCGTACATCTAACCAAGTTATCTTCACACAAACGGCTACGGACCACTTCCTTCCGGAATGTCAAACATCGACCGGAAATGGTAACGGAAGCGTCCAAAAATATTTTTTGGATCTGCCGGGTCACAAACTAGGACCACCGATGGAAGTCGCCTGTAACATATTTACGATCGTGGCCATAGCGGTCTCTGGACGTACGTGCCAAGGAAGTTCGAACTTCGTAATTTCCCGATCTAATTTTCTCTCACTGCCTACACGCTCTGGGAATGTCTGACATTTGAGGTTTACGGCCGAAGTCCCTCTTTACAGGCGACGTTTGATACCGATGAGTGGCTTTTTCTTGTCCTTCACGTGACAGACACACAGGAGTCGAGGAGAGTAAGCAACTGGATGGGAGCGTCGGTTGATGCACGATGAGAATGATTCTCTGAAGCAGTGGTTGCTACAAGCACAGGAGGAGGAGAGGTTGTGCAGTGTGTGAAGTGGTAGGAATTCTAATGTGAAGACGCGAGTTGGAAAGTTCCGAAAGACATTGTCAAAATGATGGTCGATTTGGCTGCGTTCGGGGACGAGAAGTACGATGCCAAGGCCTGGTTGAATGCAGCATGTCTGGGTCGTCTGCCGGACGATCCGGTGGATCGCTTCTTGACAGATCTGGAGATGAAACTCCAGCTGATGGCGGAAACGATTACCGCGGATTTAGACGAGAAAAGCAACAGCGCTTTATTTCGAGTTCCGCGAGCTACTCGCGATGTGCAACGAGTTCGTGATGATGCTATTACTTTACGTGCAACCGTTTCCGCAATTCTTTCCAAGCTTAAGCAGGTTACTCTCCTTGTGACTTATGGTCCAGTTCTTGCGTCATTCTTCTAATCCTGGACCCGTTTCTTGTAAGTTAGACTGTTTCATCTTCTGATGTATTCCTGGGGAATAACGGGATTTAACATTTCGCTCGTGCTCTCCTATCTTCTGATGTTAGAATGACGAAAATGTGGGTTTTCGAGAAGGTTTCTTGTCTTGGCTGCTAATTGCTGTTGACATTGTCATCGGCGGGCGAAATTTGGATGGGTGTTGAGAGTAACTGGAGTTGTAAGTCTCGGATTTGTCCCAATCTTCTCGATTATCCCGCTGTTATCTCGGTCAATGAGTCAGTATATTAGCGGAGAAAAACCACAGTTGCTCTTGAGAACCAAGTTTTCCCCATTCTACACTAACCTTCTCGGGTAAAAAAATGGCTCTTTGGAAAGACGTCACTGATGGCGGTCTCGAAGAGAAATTTTCAGCTATCAGTTTAGTGGTATGCTTTTTTTTGCGCATCTCCTTAAACATTCTAGCTGATGTCACTTTATTGGAGTTTCCAAAGCAAGCCCAAATGTCTCTCTGACGTCCTTCAAGTGATTGGATGGTGTTTCATGCTCATTACTCAGTTCCGTATGTTTTGGAATTGTAGAAGGTAGTCAGCGAGAGAAAGACTTCTCCATCCTTTTCCGGGAGTCGGAGAAACCGGAATGCAGGAGCTTTTCAGAAGCAACCGAGGGTGCTCGGTAGCCTTTGAAGTGTTTGGTTAGTCTGATGTGAAAGTTAGATTCATGTCTTCGTGGAAGGGTCGGTATTGTGCTCTGTCTCGTTTACAGTCTATAAACTGGTCAGCAGTGTGGACACTAAAGTTTTAACTATTATGCTGTGAATGGAGTATCCAACAGTGTAACTTGTTTCATTTTAGGGGGAAGGGAAAGATATGCTTGAGCACGAAGAGATAAAGCTCCTCTTTGGTGTCGTGATGCATTATTGCTACTCCCATATATCTGTGTCATTTAGATCAAGCTGACCTTTTCCCACATTGTTTTGTTGTTTTACTTTTGCTTTTTCGTTCTGATCCTGATTACTTTTACTGATTTCGTTCTGATACTTTTTCTTTCTGATTATGATACTTAGTACTGCAAGTTCTACGGAGGTGGTTGGATTTGTCTGCCGGCTTTGTGATCCTTGTATTGACACTCATGTCAGTGTGCTAGTGGGGAGTCCTTAGTATTTTGACGCTTCGAGATTCATGCATTGCATTCGGGTCGCTGTTTCTCAGCCCTACAGGCTGAGGTTCTGATCGAGCCCCTTAGGCCCTTCCCTGCTGTCCGAAGGAATTCATATTACCTAGTATTGGTCAGTCAACCTTGGAGACCTCCTCTCATGTTCCCTTCTTGTGCAGGCAGATGGGACATCTGCTGAGTCAGTCGCAGCACTGGCTCGCGTGGATGTTGTTAAACAGCGTATGGAAGCGGCCCACGAAACATTGCAGGTCTGGTCCAGTTTCGCGTGCGAAGTTTGACATTTTTTCTTTCTGACTAGTCTGGTGACATGTTAAGCATAACTATTACCTTGGCATAATGGATAACTCAGCACTGCTCAGATCTTTATTATGGCATCAAATCCAGGATGCCGCTGGTTTGGCCAAGTTAAGTGCCAGTGTTGAGGAGGTTTTTGCAAGCGGAGATCTTCCGAGGGTAGCCGAAACCTTGGCGAACATGAGGCGATGTCTTTCAGTCGTAGGAGAGGTACGGTGTAATGGAAATGTGCCTTCCGGATGTCGCGTACATCTTTAATCATATCTGCTTGGCAACCCTCGTTCTTCGCAAGTGTTACATGAGTCGTGAAAGGAGTTCTTATGACTTGATGCCGGTTTTCCAATTTAAGGTTCCGGAGTTTGCCAACGTAAAGCGGCAGTTGGAGGTTTTAGAGGATAGGCTTGAAGCAATGGTACAACCACGACTTGCTGACGCCCTCTCGCAACGCAAGGTACACTTTGGGATAACCTCTCATAGTTTTAGGCAGTTTCTTCATTTTGTGATATATTGGACTGTATGGACTTCATCGTATTCATGCAGTTGCTTTTAACGTACCTCTGGCAGAACTATGTGCAATCGATTCTTACTTTTTGGTCCGTTTGTGATAAATTTCCTTCGTGGCTGACTTTGATACTGGACGTTGAAAGTTTCTGCCCGTTCCGCTTGTTTCCTTACTTAGACAGGTTTCTTCCATTGCTGATAGCCGGGATTAGTCCTTTCTGCTTTTCACGAACATGGATGCCTGTCATCAGGTTGATAGCACTCAAGGTTTGAGAGATATTCTCATCACGATTGGTCGCTATAGTTCTTTAGAGCAGCATTACACACGAGTGCGGGTGCGGCCGCTGCGTCGTCTCTGGGAGGAGTTTGAATCGGGTAAAGGAGGGCTACCTGGTGCGTCCTCTACAGGCGCTGCCAAACTACCGGCGACCATAACTGCGGCCACCAGTGGTTCTGTATCTTTTGCAGAATGGCTGCCCAAATTCTATGACGAAGTCCTTGTCCAACTTGAGCAGGAATTAAAATGGTAAGTACAGACACCACCAGAGTTTGTCTGATTCTTGTATAGATGCGTTGATCCTGCAACCGTGGGTAAGCGAATATCATCAGCTTTTTACGTGTGTGGAAATCGGGAGACTTGAAATGAACAGTCCATGACTGATTCTTGGAGCTTTGCGGTGCTTAGTTGGGTTGGGGATAATCCCTTCTTTGCGGAAAATGGTCTTGACGGACGCTAATGAAGTTGTGTGTCTACGTTTTAGGTGTACTGTGGCCTTCCCCGACGATTATAAGTTGTTGGTTCCAAGATTGTTGGTTGAGACAATGTCAGCCATATCTTCTAGCTTTGGAGCTCGTATTGAAGCGGCCACTGAAGAGGCAACGGCAGAGGGCAGAGCTTCTGGAGGTAGGTCTACCACGATCTTCTGACTTCACACTGCTGAAATGTTTAAATGAAAGTTCGTGAACCGTTGAACTTTTCTGGGTCACTGGAGTGGGAGTACAGTTGTGGGTTCTTCTCCCCAGAAAGGAAGAATATAAACAAGGTAGATAAACAAGGGAAGAACTGTAGTGAACTGATCTGTGTTCAGGCATGGTGGAAAGAAATGTGAAAGAGAATATGGCTAGAACGAGGATTACATAGCTCTTTCCCGCGGTGCCAGGGATGATGTGGATCCGGCCAGGTGTTGCTGCTTTCTGTGATAGATTGTTTCAGGAGGTTGTGCATATCCCGTGTTGCCAACATTGGAGGGTGGTGGTTTTGTAGGGGGCGGAGAGAATCCTGGTATAGAAAAGGGTCGTAGTTCCAGACTGGGACTTCTTATTGCATTTCACAATATGACTGGTGAATTCGCCAAAAACGTGCAACACTTACTATCGGGTTTTGAGACATCAGAGGTAGCGCGTGTTCTCAAGGCTGTCTACAACCCGTATGAAGGATACAAACGCAGGTTTGTGTAAGGGTACTCCATTATGGCACGTCAAGTGGACTCTAGTGTTACCGGAATAGATTTAGCTGGTCTTGAGGGTGTAATTATCTGCAATCGTCACGCCATGTTGATTAATAGGTTCTAGCACTTGGCAGTCTGTTGTAAAGCTCGCTGCTTGGCATCACAGGACTTGTCAGGTGGAGTTGAGACAGTGGTGCGCGGTGTTCTAGGTTATAGGTTACTGGCCGTTAGGAGTACCAGGGCTCTGTGAACGTTGACTCGAAAACGTGAACCTTGTGTTATTTGTGCCAGGTATGGAGAGTTGGAGCGTGCTCAACTTCTAAGTGAAATTGCACTCATCGATATCCGAGGTGCTGTTGCTCGTGGTGTGGGGCAGCGTGGAGTGGAACTCAGTGAGACTGTTGGGCGTGTTCAAGCCTCCATTCCGCAGTTGATCCTAGTGCTCGAAGCCGCAGTGGAACGTTGCTTGAATTTTACTGGTGGTTCGGAGGCAGAAGTCCTCCTTCGAACCTTGGACGAAGTTATGCTTCACTATTTATCATCGCTTATGGAGATGCTGAAATCAATGCGTCCTCTTTGTGGGTTAGACCGAGGGAGCCAAGATACTTCTAAGAAAGATTTTGGGCAGGAGTCAGGCGGTGCTAAGGTGAATTTAGGCGCAAGTACCGTAGATATGATACCGGAAGAAGAGGAGTGGGCCATAGTGCAAGGTGCTCTGCAGTTCTTGACTGCTGCCGATATGTTAACTGCCCGTGCATCAGTATTTGAGGCCTCGTTAAGATCAGTGTTGACGAAATTACATACTCGGTTACAGTCATCGATTGGTCAGTCTGCAGCTGGCAGTAATGGAGCAGATACCGCAACAACTGGAGGACCAGGTCCTTTGGACATGACTGTTCTAAGATTGGTAGACTTGCCGGATAATGGGCGGCGACTTATGAACCTCCTTGAGCAGGTATATACAAGACGAACTCGTAAGGAGCTTTTCACTAGATAAAGGATGAGTTATTCTAGGTGAGGCAGTCATGTTCGGGAGATCGTGCGAGGAATCAGATGGCACGTTTAAGATTTTACTGCTTAGTAAAGATCTTTCGTGGATTGTAGGCGGGATCAAAGGAAACTAACTGTGTCTTCGTGTTATCACTGTGTCACCGTTACAGGCAGAAGATCCCAGGTTTCATACCCTGCCACAGGTAGCTCAGCGGATCGCCGCATTTTTAGAATCTGTGAATGACCTTGTCTATGAGGTTCTCATCTCCAAAGTGCGATTAAAACTCGGGGACGTGGCCCGGCTGCCTCTCTGGTGTGCTGAGGAGGAAGATAATGCGTTCGATCTACCAAACTTCAGTGCCTACCCGCTTCCTTATGTGACCAGTATTGGAGAATATCTTTTCACACTGCCTCAACAACTTGAGCCAGTCGCAGCAGGTACAGGGGGAATCGGAGGATCAGCAATAGGAGCAGAAGGTGGGGAAGAAAATGTAGATGAAGCGCAATTTTTGGCTACAGAGTGGATGTTCAAGGTAAGTTGTGTACGTTTTCTGCAGATTTATTTTGATGTTTAGGCGCTCTGTGCTCTGCTGTAGGCGCTCTTCAGTATAGCTTATACTTACCAACGCCTGATTTGATGCGCATCTAGGTTGCTGAGGGAGCAGCAGCTTTGTACATTGAGCAAATACGCGGCATTCAAGCATTGAATGAGCGGGGGGCTCAACAGCTTTCTGCAGACATTGAGTATCTGTGCAATGTGCTCTCTGCCCTTTCAATGAGCATACCTCCTGTCCTTTCAACATTCCAGACTTGTGTGGCTGCACCACGGGAAAAACTCGCTGAAATGGCAAAACAAGAAGGAACTCAATATGACATCCCCAGTCTCCGACTCGTGTGTAAGATGCGTCACGTGTCCATTGAATAGATTTTAATACCCTTAATAACACCAGTATCCTAGAGATGGCAAGGAAGATAATGTCAGTTTCCAGTCGCTACGGATCTCTCCTCTCTTGCGATAATTAGTTCCACATGTAGCAAGGAAACTGTCGTCATTGACCTCAGATAAGGTTCTATGAATTAAGAACTTTGCTGATAAAGTCTTACCGAGTACTGTCTTTGAAGACTCCATTCAGTTTTCACAAGACAATTTGTACACTACGCGACCATTTTTGCAAGGAAATACATTCGATTACTATACTTAGTGAGCTTTTTGGTCAGCAGTCTCTCTGATATTCGCGTTGCAGTGGTGTCAGTGGAGGTGTTCCGATATGCTGCTATATTCTGCTTTACATCTCAAAAGTGTTTTCAAGTTTAGAGCAGTCTGTACGCGTCTGACGTAGAGGTGCGTGCTCCCTTGCACCTCAAATTCATGCTGTTAGCAGGTCAGGGTTGGGGTTTGATTATGTGAGTACGGATATACTTCATGTCACTTGATGTGATTTCAAGCATTTTATCGTTTCTTACTCATTGCGTGCCAGCCTGAAGACGCGTCGGCCAGCTAAAAAGATATGCAATGGAAGTGCACATATGCCGGCAAGAAAGATACAGAAAAGTGTGGAGAGTGGAAAGAAACCGAGGGTGCAATTGGCCCGGACGCGTCGGCTATTCCGTTGTGCAAAGCTAAACAAAATATGCAACGAAAGTGCACATATGCCGGAAAGAAAGAAACAGAAAAGTGTGGAGAGCGGCAAGGAAATCGAGGGTGCAATTGGCCCGGACAGGTAATGGGTTGCTATATCAGAATGAGTTTTTCTTTTCAAGGTTAAATTGATTTTTTTCATGAATTGTTAATGATCATTTTATGAATGTTAATTTATAAATGTAAAAGATTTTTAGAACAACATTTATATTTTAGATCTAAATATTAACTATTATACACATACCAAATTGGTCGAAAAGACTTACAAGTATTGCACTTTAAAGTGCGTTCGCAGAGACATAAGAGTGAAGAAAATTTACTTATCACAGATTTATTTGTTATTTAATATTTTTGTTAAAAATAAAAAGTAAATTAACTATCCACCTTGCATATTCCTTTCCATAGATGAGAGCGAATAGATGAGAGCGAATTTATGCATGCTCGATCAACTTCTGGAGAAATTTTGTTAATTTAATGATATCAGAAAATATATAGGTGTAAAACGAAAATCATAACCAAATGTATGAAAAATATCAAAAGATTTTATAGATATTAACTATTATGTTCATACCTAAAAACATGAGAAGACCCAAATATAAACCATAAGGCATGATAAGACTACCATGATGCTAATGGTACAAGTATCAGAACCTCCAACTATTTATACACATGGAGGAAGTGAATAATTATGCTTGCTTGTTTTAGTGAGTTAATATACATCAGAAGTAGGTCTCCGGAGAGAGATGAAGTGAATATACATCGACAATGCACACACTGAAAATATGAAAAAAAAGAGACAAGCGTGAAATTAGGTCAGTTTGCTACTTGCAGCGACGGATTATTTCGCTCCAGAAAAGAGCTTTTAGGTAGCATGCTGTCGTATCAAATTTCACGAAGTCACGTCTCAGAAAGCATCGAGTTCTTGGCTGCCAAAGCCCACGTAGCAGTATGTGCTGAAGTTAACAACCTCAAGTGTCGCTCTCCTGACCTAAAACTCTAGATTTTTTGCGCCATTCAACTATACTTGAATTTCGAACGTTCGCAATATGCTCTATTTTTCACCAAATCCCATGATTGTTGTTTCATTGGAAAGCCCTTTGAATTATCTTTCAAACAATATCGTATTATTCAAGATTGACCTGTCTAGCAGACATTACGAGCATTCAAAGTTTCTGTCTTCTCCTCAAGTATATCATAACCTCGATTTCAGAATCGATGTTTCACTTGACCCTTCAGCCTCTATACCTCAATTTCAGAATCGAGGTTGGAACCTAATTCTCAAACTCACTCCCGCAAAATAAAATCGTCAGAAATATTTTTCTGGTAGAAAAGTCTATTTGTTTCTTTTACTTTCTTTTTTTGGTTGCAACTCCACCAAAACTTTTCACCCAAAAATGTACAAAAAATCTCAATTTCAAAATAGATGTTGCACTCAACTCTGAAAAATTAGATGAACCTAAAGTAGCCATCCAACCTCGATTTCAGAACCGAAGCTGAACTCCCAACTCGTCTTTTCATCCTTGTAAACTTCATATCTCTGTAACTCTTTGGTTATAGCTCCAATAGAGATCGAGTTGATGGTGTTGGAAAGGTCATGAAATACTCTTCCAATGACCTCAAATCTCTCTCCAAACAAACACCCACTGCAGAAAGTTAAACAGTTCTCAACTCTTTTGTAAAACCTCGATTTCATACAAGATCTCTTCGAAATATTTTTCTAAAGACAACACTCTCTCAACCTGAATTTCAGAGTCAAGGTTCAGGTCAGTGAACCAAATATCTAACTCAAAATGTATTTTTGTACTCAAAAGTTCTCAAATACGATTTATTTAAATCAAAAACTTTACATTTGGCTTTAAATACTCACAATTCTTCGAATATGGGATCAGAAATAATGATTTTTACACTTTTGGATTGTTGGTTTGGGTGTGATGAGCAAGTTTGAGCCGTAGGGAGCTGATTTACGTCAGTTTTTTGCAACCTGTGACCAAATTTCTTGCGTGGTTTTGCAAGGGGAACAACAAACGACTTGTTTGGAGTCTTGTTGGGTTCAGGGTAGCTAGATCTATCTGTCAGGGAAGACGGATATCAGTTTAGACGATCCGTTTGTGCGGTCTGTGCGGTTTTAAGCCGCAGGGAGGAATTTTTGAAGATTCGGTCACCTGCGACCGAAAATCGGAGATATCTCGGCTGTTGGAAGTCGGATCTGAAGGGTTCTTGGGTTAACGGAGTCAGCGGAGGAGACCATATTGACATCTGAAGTCCATTCGGCGAAAGGAGTAAGTCCACAAATAGACCTTTTTGGGTTTCTTCGCTGCGGTTTTGCTCTTTTGAGTTCGTTAGAGTTCTGGTTGGCTATATACTGCTTGCGGTAGCTAGCTTTAGTTAAGAACTTGTACATGGATGTGGTTTGGACTTAGGTTTGGACGCGTGATACTGTTGTGGCTCTGCTTGATAGCAAAGAGAAGTTTTTCTTGCTTTGAGCTACGCTTCGATGTTTTTGGGTTAGGGTTGAGAATCAGGGGTTGTTTTTAAGAGCTTTGAAGCATGTTACAGACCGCTCTGGTCTGTTTCTCAATTTTGTGTTCTTAGGAGAAAGAACCGACACTGTACATACATTTGGAGTCGGTATATATCGCAGCATTCATTTTCGTGGTTGTTTTTTCTCTGTCTTGTCTCTGTTTCAGCACACAACATCTCCACAGCCAGGAACCTCGCGTTTTCTTGGACATCTTTCACGCAATATCCGACACGACATCGGTAGTGAACTCGACGTGAAGGTCTGGGGTGGAGATTTCTTCTGTGTGTGAACTTTGAAGAAGAGATTGGCAGTCATGAGTGGGGATGGGAAAGGTGATGGAGATGGAGCTAGTGGTTCAAGTGGGTTACCGAAGGTGCAGTTGGATCCGACGACTGCATCGATGTTTCAAGCTTTCACTATGTTCTTACGGCAGCAACAGTCTGATGAGCGAAAGGAAGCTTTGGCAACAATGGCGTTACAAGCGATGGTCAGCAAGATTGACCAGTTTGATGGAAGGGATGTCTCAAGGTATCTGAGACATTATGTGAAGGAGATGGAGCTGAACCGGGTCTCAGAAGATGAGATGATTGAGACGTTTGAGTTGGCAGCAGCTCCAGAAATTAGGGATCATGTTAAAATGCTAACGAAGCATTTTAACAAGGATTGGGAGACGTTTGTTTGTGCCTTGATGGATGAGTACTTCTTGAGGACTCTGATCGAGTCACCATTGGGAGTGGGTTGAGCAACCAAGGAAGGGTTTACAAGCTACTGAGTTGCTCAGAGAGTTTGAGAAGCAGTTTTCACGGCTAACCAAGATGGAGAAGTTGACATTGCAGTCCAACAAGACAAAGCTATTTCTTTGGGCTGCAGATGAGAAGTTGTAGGAAAAGCTAGAGGTACTTCTGAAAGACCGGCAGGAGGACGATGGATTGACCAGTAGCTGGAAGAAGGTTGAGGAAGCTGTTGGTCTGCTTACCAAGAGAGAGCGGAGACGAGAGAAGGTTCCTGTTAGGAGACTGGCACCAACATCGACTGCTGTAACACCTATTCCTGCGGTCCGACCAATGGTTCTTGTTGCTAGATAGGTAGTACCAGTTGTTACAACTGTTCCAGTTGTTCCAGTTGTTCATGCACCTGTAGTATCTCCGAAGAAGGATGATTCAAACCTTGAGGAGATTTTGCGTGGAATGCGAGATCTGCAGATCAAGCTCACAAGATTGGAAGAGAAAAGGTCTACAAGCGGAGCAAGACCGGTTGAGAAGCAAGGCTGGATCCAACGGTGTATCTGGTGCGATGGTACTGATCATCCGCGCAGAGATTACAAGGAATACACTAATATTCTGCAGCAAGGAGTGATCTTCTGGAAGGATGGGAAGGTAGCGCTGAGGGATACTGGTGCACTTCTTCAGACCAACTTTGGTAGAGGAGGGATGAAGAAGTTGGTTGAGGACCACTTATCAACGCAAGCAATTGCAATGGTGGAAGCTGGAACTTATGGTACAAGGGTTGAGGATCAAGCTGAGAGAGGTTTTAACGGGCAAGTTGACAAGTGGATTGTGGTCATCTGCCATCTCCATGAAATAGAAAGGGAAGATGGCACGTGAGACGTTGCTGAGGAAGCTGCTACGATCCGGAAGGATACTAGATGGGAGGATCCAATAGAAGCTCTATCGGTGCATGCTTACATCGCCAAGAACCAACACGAAGTGTTGTTGGAAGAGAAAAGAAGGTGAGATTCAGAGGATGCAGGGGAAGGGACTTCTTCCAAGAGATAGACTCGAGGGGAGAAGGTTCATCAAGAGCTTCGGGATGCAAGAGCTCAAGATCTACCGATGGATGATGCTCCTTCTCCATCAAAGGAAAGAGTGAAGGAATCTCAGAAGGAGAAGGGTAAGCCGGCTGCATACAAACTACAGTCGGACATCGAGGCTTCAACAGACTTGAAGGGAGTCTTGGAAGATCGCATTCTAAATGCGAAGGTGGAGTTTACCTTGAGAGAAGTGTTGGGCATTGCTAAGCGTGAGTTTCATGATGTCATCATCGATGTCATCAAACGGAAGCGACGGATTACGAGTGAGACTGGTTTATCGCATGCCTTGGATACTAGGATGTCTGTGGATGAGAAGAGAGAGCTTGCAAAGTGCAGTGTTTATTCTTCAGAGGGGGAAAGAGATCGAAGACGCAAGGTACATTTTGAGGATGAAGAGGAGGATGGGAAGCAGAGCTCAAGTCATTACAGCCACAGTCACTGGACTCGAGCTACAACGGAGACGTTGGTGAGAATCGGAGACTTGGATGAGCCGGTGGTTGCTCTGATCTATCATGGATTAGAAATCAACATCATGTCGAAGGAGCTGTACAAGAGGAAGAAGTGGCCGATCGACACAGAGCATGGGTGGGTCATAAGAGCAGCCAACAACAGAAGAGGAGACTTGTATGGACCTTGTCCAGACATCTGAGTGCGCGTAGGTGATGTTATTATCGAGCAAAACTTCTTTGTTCAGGAAGCAACATCATACCCGCTCATTCTTGGTCCACCTTTCATCATAGCAACTCGGATGGAGACAAAGGTACTAGACGACGGATCTGCTTATGCTAGGATCCGAAGTCAAGATGGGACGAGAGCGGTACAATTCTTGACTGTACCGTCCAACCACGAGCGCAACCGAGATCGTTTGAGAGAGAAACCGCTTCCAAGGGTGAGTGAAGAGTTCAAGGATTTTCGTTGAGTACCACTATAGAGCGAGATTGTGGTGGTGCGCAGGAGAAGGTACTCTCGCTTGATGGAGATAGTGTCTTTTGTACAGGGTTTGTTGGGTTTTCAGAGTGTGGGGTTGCTACTTACAAGAAGGTAGAAGAGCTGAGGAGAAAGAACAAAAACATTTGCGTGATCTTGAGTTGATGTTGAAAGAGTTGGGTGAGCTAGAAGGGGATGAATGGATTTTTGGTGTTTATGAAGAGGATGGGTTGGAAGACCCTTCCTCTTCATAAACACGGTCGATCATGTCTATTGGATGGGAAGATATGGATAAGGTCGTGCAGATTCATTCAAGGGAGGTCTATTCGGTGATCGAATCATTCCGTGCACTAGAGGTTCGAGTTGAGACAAGATACAAGACAGTGGATAAGAAGATAAAGCCAGTTGTTGGTCCTTTGCCGGAGGACACTAACCAACAGATAGATCGAGCTTCAAGGGAGAAGAGTTTGAGAGATCCTGCAATGATAGGACACAAGTTCACGGAGAAGACCCTTGAAGAGTTGAAGATTGGATCTGATGGATCTCTTCTACCAGAAGAGAGGATGTGCTTCAAGGAGATGCTTTCACGACATGAGAAAGCATTTGCCTTTGAGCCACATGAGATTGGGTGTGTAGACCCGTACGTTGTTACCCCGATGGTTATCTTCACGGTACCGCATGTGTCATGGAACCTGAGACCAATTCTAGTACCGTGGGCTCACTTGCCCAAACTAGTAGAGTTGCTGAAGGAGAAGATGCGGATGAAGATCTTGGAGTCGTCGTTTGCACCGTATTCGAGCAGATGGTTTACGGTGCTTAAGAAGAATGGATCGCTGCGGTTCATCCAAGACATGCAGTCGGTGAACGCAGTAACAATCAGAAATGCTGGGGTGGGACAGATTGTGGATGAGTTTGCTGAAGCGTTTGCAGGAAGAGCAATTTACTCAATGGGAGATCTTTACTCAGGGTATGATCAATTTCAACTAGCGGAGGAAAGCAGAAGCTTCATGACAATGAGGACACCTTTGGGGTTGGTTAGGATGTGTATCTTATCACAGGGAGCTACCAACTCGGTAGCACACATGATGAACGAGATGAATCGAGTTCTAAGAGACTTCATCCCTGAAAAGACGATGCCGTTCTTGGATGACATCCTCATCAAAGGATGTGTGGAAGATGAGAAGGATGAAGCATTAGATCAGAGGGGATGTCGGTGATACGTCACTGATCACATCGGAGACTGTGAGAAGATCTTATCTCGACTTGAGGAAGTTCATCTTACGCTGTCAGGTGCGAAGTCTACATTTGAGGTTAGAGAGATTTTGATCGTTGGTCATTTGTGTGGATCGCTTGGTCGAAAGTCAGATCCGAACAAGGTGGATGCGATTGGAAGGATGAAGGAGATTTGCAACTCGTTGATAGAAGTAAGAAGATTTTTGGGTGCTTGTGTATTCTATCACATTTAGATTCCTCATTATGCGCATGTGGCGAATCCGTTGTATGGATTGTTGCGTAAGGGTCATAAGTTCAGATGGGAGGAAGAGCATACTGATGCGGTAAGGAAGTTGAAGTCTTTACTGTCATCTCCTCCAGTTCTGGGAAGGATTGATTACAAGGGTGCTAGACCGGTGGTTCTTACTGTGGATACAGTCCGATTGCAATTGGATGGGCAGTCGGACAGGATGATGAGGATGGAGACAGATTTGCGGTTAGGTTCGGAGCGAAGGTGTTAAGTGCACGAGAACGTGCTTACCCGCAAGTGAAGAGAGAACTGTGGAATATTGTTTCAGCTATGAAAACTGAGAAAGAGTATTTGATTGGAGCAGTAGTGGTGGTTGAAACTGATTGCTTGCCGTTGTTAGGGATGATCATGAATTGTTCGACTCCTGATATTGCGATGTTACGATGGATCGCATATATCAAGTCGTTGAACTCGGAGTTTAGACATATTGCAGGGAAGGATAATCTGATGGTGGATATGTTATCTCGGGCTCGATATGATGGGGAGGATGAGATGGTAGAAGACATTGACGACGTGGGTACAGAGTTCTATTCGATTGCACATACAAGAAGAGAAGATGAGTTATTTGTTGAAGGGTTGTATGGTGGTGATTTGCTTGATATCGGGAGGTACCTTAGTACGATGGTTAAGCAAACAGGTTGGACGGATGAGAGATTTCGGAGAGTTCAAAGGAAGGCCTACAACTTCATGTTGCAGGATGGGTTTCTTTTGGAAGCGACCAAAGCAGAAAGGTGGGGTACCGCTACGAGTGATCAAGGAAGATCAGCAGAAGTTGCTCAAGGGGTTCCATGAGAGTCTTTGGGCTGGACATCGAGAGATTTGGGCCACTTTTACCAAGATAAAAGAGCGGTATTGGTGGAAAAATATGTACAAGGATGTTGTATTTTTTGTGGAGTCTTGTTTGACATGTCAGATGTATTCGAACATCCGACATCGTGACGGATTACACCCGACTTATCCGTTGGCAATCCACTTCAAGTGGGTGGTAGACTTGGTGATTATGTCGGTTGGATTGTGACAGATGAGATACTTGGTACTTGCTAGAGAAGATCTTTCAAATCAAGTCGAGGGTAGGGCGCTTCGGACGAAGACAACTGAAGGGATATGTAGATTCCTCTTGGAAGAGGTTGTTTGCCGATATGGATGTGTGGGAAAGATCACTGCAGATTGGCATCTAGAGGGTTCAGAATGAGTCACGTAAGAGCTCGCTGGAAAATTCTCGAAGCTTCATTCCAGAAATTTCCTTCTGGAAGTTTGCCGGCGGACTTTTGGCGCTCCCGCCTATTGGTAGAAGTACTCTTTTGCTGCATGTATTCTCATGCCAACTTAGCCGTAACTAATTTTTATACCAAAGACTTCTACTAAACCAATTTCTCCTCTAGTTGATAAGTATAGTTCTACTTATTACACAAGGTGGACGTGCTAGAAGACGATCGAGACTCACATTCGGATAGCAATTTTATCAAGTTGTTACACCGCTTGTCATGACGGCGGCAGATAACTTTTAGAGGTTCAGATTTGTTCTTAGTTTCTTATCCAACTTATCACATCTTCCAAGACGTTCTGTTATATCTCACAACAACAAATTCTTTCGCTCCAATAATGGACTTTAACATAGTATTGCTATTACACGAGACGTTGCTGTTAACATCATTTCGATTCATGCAGAGGGACTATTTTGCAAAGAGAGAACTCGTCTTGCCTTCTCCGCTACAAACATGAGAAAGGACTAGCAGCATATTCTGTTGATTTCTGTCGATGAGGTACAAGATAACAATTCGGTCATTTTAGCTACTCCTCGTCATGGCGGCAGATCACGATTTCTTTTTTTTCAAACTTTGTTTCTTCTGTTGTTTGTCGTATCGCAATCAACATGATAGACGAAACAGCAATGTGAAGCAATGTCAATAGTAAACAAGTTTGTGTCTTCTTACTTCTAGCTTTTCATTTTTTATTATTCTCTTTTTGAATTGACATGTTCCTGGTCCATCTTGTACATACTCCTCGCCATGACGCTAGATTCACATTATGCTACCATATAATGGTTGAGTATAATTTGTATGCAACTTTCTCATCCTGGCTTGATCATGAAAATGTTCTGATGTTGTTTTCTCTATGTTGGGCGATGAAATCCAAGACGTCTATTTAAAAGAGATTCTCAACAATGAGCAATTCAGTAGTCAAGAGCACGAAGGTATTTTATATCTTCCTCATGTAGAGATCATTTCCTCGACTTGTGTAGAGCGGTTCATAATAATTTCAAGTTTTTGTATATACCTCAACGCCATGTTTTCCTCTTCTATGTCCCAATCTATCTATGATTTTATTTGACGATCATCTCCTCGAGCAAACACATACATACAGTTATCTTGATCTTGATTTTGGTCAGCATCCGTCTGAATTTCTGCTCAAGTTTGACTATGTAAAAATTGGTAAAACATATTTCTTTGGCATTCTCCATCCAGTTTCTCTTCAAACCTTGGCTGGCCCATATCAATTTTTCTCTTGCTCTGTCGATAATTTCGTCTTGTCTTGCAAGACAAGTGCTTCAATATGTTTTCGTACCCTACTTACTTCACTCGTGGAAGCTCTTCTCGTATGTCTACAATCCATTCTCTTTATCTCTCCACACTACACTGTGTTTTATCAACTTGATGTCACTTCGGAGACAGAAGAAGGTTGGGAGACCAGACCTAGAGTTGTCTGTGACAAGGTCTAGGACAGGCGCAGACCTTGACATTTCTTACTTCGTAGTTATATCTGAATTTCTACATAAGCAATGTCTCTCTGATATGTTCAACATGGAGCAAGGAGAGACACTCTTACATCTGCACTTTCAAGGTGTAATCTATATTTATGTTAAATCCTCTGTTGAAGTCAAGAAGCTCATTGTTCGGACCTTGGATTTTGCAAGAGATAGACCAATGAATGCAGAGGTTTATGTTAAACAACTTTCCAACAAAAAGCTTCACCTTCATTGAAATGCTTGGTTCTTGTTTGAAGGACGAGGACCAACAACATAATATCGATAACATTTTTCTTCAGGGACAACAATCACTACCTAACTGTAAACACAGATACTATGATGGAGTGCAAAACTGTATCGACAGTCCCTTCTGACAGGATGGCATTAGAGATGCAGTCATGGAACAGAACATGAGAGACCCATCTCCTTCAATTCTCACACATGTGACTTCGCTTCCCATCGATATCATAGAAGATTTTCTGTGATACATTTCATTGATCGATGCGTTACTGAGGTTTATTATGAGAGAGGAATATCGAAAGAAATCTAACTATAAAAGACTTTGGTTTTCTTTCTAGATTTCTGAATGTAGCAGTGTGTTTGTATTTGTGTATGTTACTATTTTACAATAGATGGCACCAGTATATTCTCTATGTCATCCATGTAGCCTATATCACATGCAGCAGTATAGACGAGCACTCATTGAGTCTAGATCCCAAGCAACAATATGGATTTCTGCAGTTGCTGTCAGAAGCATGATTTCTTCGAAGCCAAGTTGTTGCAAGACAGCAACAAGTATTATGTTCTCATGTTTTTACTCTCAAAAAAATGTTAGGAGTCGTTGTGCTCCTTTACCTCCAACTTTGACTTCCTTTCTAAATTTGTGCATAAATTATGAAAGAGCCGGCACACTCAAAATTACCAAATTTGTTCTTTTCCGAATAGCCCAAAGCAAAAGAGACGACGAAAAAAACCATCATGCGAGCAAGACAGAAGACAACCGAAGCTCATTGGACTTATCTGAGAATAAAGACACCAAGCACAAAATATATTCTTCCAAAAATCTCCAGATCACTGTTGCACTGATTATACATGGAATGGACACTCAAGAGAAGATTTGTTCCCAACTTCTCATATATCCTTTGCCAAATACGATATGATATTTCACACAAAATCTCTTATAAAAGTTTTCTTATTTCAAGCAGTCACACCGTTTTCATATTCTGTATACTTTTAGAAGACAAGCAAGCATATTCACCCTCTTTCAAGTGAGGAAGAGAGAAATATGCAAACCTTTTAACTTATGTGTTAATTTCTCTGATTGGATTGGTTCATAAATTAACATGCAGAAATATGAAGATTTGTTTTTTCTTATGACTGCTGGTTGTATATTACGAAGCTGACAATTTCCCTTCCACGTATAGGATTTTGATCACAGCAGCGAAGTGTTCACACGTAATCATATTTATTTATAGATTTTAATTTTAGTAATTCATTTAAGTTTTTGTATTAGATATACTTAATGTAAAAAACATTTTTAGTTTTCCTTCGCTTCTCTCGTAGTGTACTAATCATTTTACAGTCTCTTTTATACAAAATTAATTAAAATTATGGAAAACTGTTGGTTGGAAGCTGGTGAGAGGTCACGGAATTCAGAATATATTTTTAAAAATAACATTTTACACATTTTGTGACTACATCGCCGCTTTTCTTTTTCCCGGCCAGAAATTGATCGAGCATGCATATTCGAACCTCAGTATGATGTTTTCAGTTAACTTTTAAAGGAATGAAATAATTATTTCGCGGAGGTTATACATCTACGATTTCACTGTACTGAGAAGGATCAAATAATTTCAAAAATCTTGGTGTTTATGTGCGTGAACGAACATGTATGCGCGAATTAACTACGCTAACCCATGTCGGCTGTAACCTCATGCAAGGTGAAAAGCCAGAAGCCACCTCAGAACGATGGTCTTCATAGCCGCACGGTGACCACGTCTAAGAAGAAGCGTGACAGGTACAGCTGTACCTTTCACTACAGCGAAAAGATAACCTCCACGCTTGATTCAGTGGATGATTTCCTCACCAGTGGCCAGACGTACGGACGATCCATACACGGATCTGAAGTTACACTCACATGGCTTTTTATCGGTAGATTTTTTTGCGGAATCCGGACACCTACGGAGAGTTCCGTAACCGAAAGTGTCCGGAGAACTGATCACGCGTCTCTGTAAAAACGATTTTATGTCCGTGGAAAAACCGAAAACCGAAAAAATTATACGGACTTTGACAACGTGGCAAAAATGTCGGTTCATCAAGAAAACAAAAACGCGCAATCGCATGCAAGCCGTTCATCTCTTGAATCTGTGTACCTGTTACAGGTTCATAACAAAATATTAACCGCCGCAATCCGGTAACTCTAGTTCTACGGACAACCATCATTATTTTCCGTAGCTCTCCGGATTCCGGAGAACTTACACCATGTGAGTGCAGCTTGAAGGAAAGAACAAGCAGAGAGGAAAGTTGTTGGAAGGATCCGGAAGCGCTTGACATGTGAAGTGAAGCTGGTAGAGCTCTTGGAGTCAAAGGTGCGTTTACAATGGTCCGGACTCCGAAGGCAATTATCTTGCAAAATGTAGACCATGTCCCTTTAACCACTAACATTGATTAACTAAGTGGGTTTTCAGGAAACTCGACCCAAAATTTCTGAATAAAAAGGACAGGCAAGATACAACTCCTTGGCTCTATGTGTCTGGTTCTTGGTTTCAATTTATTTATAGTGCATGTATATTCATCTTATTCATCTTCGAAGTGTACATGATGTTTAATATATGTTCTAACCCGTGTGACGAGAAGAGTTAGAACATATATTAATGTTTTCGTAAAACGGCGCAATCTGAGAATTAGGGTCTCGGTCTTATCCTCCCAGCAACGCATCAGCCCGGACTCCACTTATGAGTTATATCCTGTTGAGTTGGCTACTCCGGGATGAGTTAACATATATCACTTATGAATTGATTCAATTTTTCATAATATTTTATTATAAGATATTTTTATAACATTTACACCATTTCTGATAAGAGAAAACTAAATTCACTATACAAGGTCGTTGGGGATGCTTATTTGTCTCATTCATCTTTTGACGACGGAGGGAAATATTCACGGGTTTAATTTTTTAAAAGTTTTTTTGTGAGTTGATTGTTGCACTTTTAATTTGTGTAGCATGTGTCTATGTTCAGTTTATGGATTATGTTTTGGATCTTTTGAGACAAGACTATCACTTAATATTTAGAAATAATTTTGATTTTTCCTGTCAGTGGTACAGACTTCTAACTTAACAACAAGTGAGCAAGAGTTCTCCCAAAAATAACTACATTTTCTCGCAAGAGAATTCAATACATTAAATAAAAAAGAAGAAGTTTAATTTAACATATTCAAACATAAGAATCCTTGCAAGTTTTCTAGCCTTGGTTCAACTTTCTCTCTTGACATGAAAATGTTTACAAGTCTCGATTGGTCTAGTTTTCACTCACTTTTGAATCTTATATTATATTAATTTATCAGCAGATTTTTCTTGAGTTCAATTGTAAAATAAACTGATCATAATTTAAGTTCAAATATTTATTCATTTAAGAATCTTTACTTGGAGTTGTTACTTGAGGAGGTGAAAATAACATGTAGCATTTTTGTGATTAGTCATATCAAATTTTAGCTTTGTTGCTGCAGGATGAAGATGGATGGATGGAAAATGTTGTATAATGATATATTGATATAATATGGATGAAATACACATCATCTTGGTGGGTTTGAACATAGTAGAGGGTCTGAATGATGGAGGGTCTGAATGGTAGTCGTGTGTAGGTGACACATATCATGTCGTGTTTAGTGGCTTGTTTGATCTAATATAGACTGACATGATAAGTGTTGAACACTAGTCAGTGGGACCACATCTTGATCTGTCATGTAGTTAGTGTCTTGATTTGTGATATTGGTGTAATTTTTAGTATAGGTTACATGGAGGACTCAAATGGCTCATCTTATGAGCCTTGACTTTGTCAAGTACTTCACTTTCAATGATTGGTTTCATCCATATGTCTTATCTTATTTTCGATTTTTATGCTATTTTATAACTCGTCACGATGGAGACATTACATCTTGATATGGAAATTTTGTGTCTTTTTCTCAATTATGACTAGGAGATCGATCATTGGGAGACAGTTCTGTTGGATGAGGTTTTCTAGGGGTTCATTCCATGACTATCAGTTTTAATGCCGAGATTTGTTGTGTATGAGATATGTGAGTCCTCATGAGCAAATTGGCAATGCTTCTTCAAGCTTTGGTTCGCCTAAGTAAGCACTCTTGAGATTAGATTAGATGGGAGTGTGGACACTAGAGTTATTCAAGGAGACGTCACTTCATGACAGTAAAGTGTAAAGTTGCTTCTACTAAAGGAGTTGATATTATTGTAATGTGTGTCGTTTGATGAAATCAAGCTGTTTGTTGTGAGACGTGTTACTTTTGTTATTGAAACAGTTATGGATTTTGGAATCCATGCTACATTTTGACACTTGTATGTGTGTAAGTATCACCATGTGCTGTTCACATCCTGATGTGCTGATGCACTATGGAGAACAAAGCTCGTCCAATCCTTATATATTTTGTTTTAACTAGTTCTTCATTCGTATTCAATGTACAGATAGACATTCTTTTACCAAGTACTTGATGTTTTACTTTGATGTCGAGTTTATGATCCAAGTTATGAATTTTTTAATCTACGCTGTTCTTCTTATTGTTACATATGTCAAAATTTAGAATTATATGTTTTACATATTTGTGGGAGACTCTCGTCTTTCCGCATGTTTCATTATTTTTAACGCTTCCGCATATATCTATACGTTCTTTTACATGTTTTCACATTTATCATTCGTCGTCTTGTCATCTCGATCTATTAAGAGAGACATATAGTCATCTAGAGGTACATGTTTTCACATTTATCATTCGCCGTCTTGACATCTCGATTTATTATGAGAGACATTTCGTCATCTAGAAGTATCTACGAGTTATAAGGATCGGAGATACTTGTAGCAGTCATAAACATCCTATAACACAAGAATATTGATATTTTTTTTTACAACGAATCATAAAGTCATCTGCCGTCTACTTTCCTTGTTGATCTCTATGTAAACCCATCATTATGGTATGCTAGACTTTTAGATAAATACTACACAATAACATACCAATAAATACTATACACCTGAACGATGTATAGTAACTTGAACGGCCAGGATGCGAAGATGTTATAGCGTGATGATTCTTTTCGTATCCCACCCAAAGACGGGTCTAAGGATCGTTGAGAATACGTTCTTCCCGGGCAGGTGTCCTAGCAGGGGATTTGAAACTGGTCAAACCCTAAGGTCGGGCAAAGGGTGAAGGGACCAAGAGAAAAAATCAAGAGAAACAATGAAGAGACGAAACAGGAGGATCCCGGCGGACAGGAGGAAACGAGTTACAGTATTTGACTCCGGAGCGGTCATTCTACAGCGATTCAGAACAGAGGACGATTGGCACGTAGACAGGCGGACAACAGACACACGAAAAGACAAACAAGCGGCATCAGCACGGAGTGAGGAGAAGGCGGAGGAGGAGCGACAGAGACAGTGAGTGAGGATGCGAGGCAGTAGCGAACGGAAACTTTGGGTTTGAATGAGCAGAGCAGTTGACGAGCAGGAGAGTTGGGAGCACTGATGGAGTAGGACGAGGAATTTGCTGGAGCCCGGTGGTGAAAGGACAGGATGGGATGGGTTTTGGTATAGTGTTATGGAGGAAAGGGGACGTACTCAGAACTCGGAGGACGCGTTGGGGGAATGTTGTCTGAAAGACAGGTGGAGGAGTAGGATGAAGCTTGTGAATCTGTAGGAAAGCTGTTATGTATTGGTGTCCGATCGGAAGTGGAATAGTCGCCGTACAGGAGAAGGAGGAGGAGCAGGACTAAGCGTAGGAGCCATTTGGGGTCTCGGGTTCGATGAAGGAAGGCAGGAAGGAAACGGAATGGCAAGGAACAAAGGACGAACGAGGATTTCTGCTGTAGTTGTCTAGGTGGATGCCAGGTTCATTCGACTGTTTCCGTTATGGAGGCTACTCTGATAGAAAGCGTTTGTGCGTCTCTCAGAGTGTACCTTTATCGCAATGCAACATTTCTGTGCGAGCGATTGTATGCAGACTATCCTTCCGAGGTATGCAGCACACCCGGAGTTCGAACTTGTAGGGTTGAGATTATAACATGTGGCTTCTGCAGTACTATTTCTCTCGGAAACTGTTGTCACTCTCGGGCAAACTTGAGCGCACGTTGGGGCAGTGGTGGGTTTTTTAGCAGTATTGATGCGATTGTCATGGATTTTCATGGATGGATGCCTGTTGTTGCGTTTGTTGGATTCAGAGCAATCTTCACCTGCTAGCAACCTGCTATTTTCGCAGCAATCAAGCGTACCGTGCTTACCACATTCTTAAAGGTTAGCGTTTCCGTCTCAACTAGTGCACGCAGTTCCCCATGCGCTTGCTCCCCAAAAGTTGTCCTTACATCGCTTTCAAGCATGACCGAGCTCAATTTGGGATTATTAAATGTCGGTGCCCGCCAACATTGGCACGTCCGTCATGTTCTCAGTTTCCAGGCCCTTTTGAATTTGACATTAAACGTCTCAATTCTTTTGGTCTGCATCAGTTCGGTATTTGCCTGCAATTTCATCCAGCATTTATTTGATTATATCCAGAGTTGTTAACAGTGTAACTAGCTAAGGCGATTATTATACTCGTTTCGTTCTATGGTTAATCATGTCATGTCTTGGACGTTTCAGGAAGCAAGTCTCCTCAGTGCCGGTACCTTTTTGCGTTGGCCTGCTTCGAAATGGACAGCATGGTCGAGGCTGAAGCAGCGTTGCTGTATCCTAATGGGCTTGGCGGTGAGGTACGAATTTACTCCATTCTGCGTCAGTTATTACGACTACAAGGCCTCCGGATTTGTCTAATCTTAACATCGAAATTTGAAAGCAGTACGTTTTCAGCCAGCAGAAACCTTCTTACGAGGATGTTATTTTGGAAGCAGGTACCCAATGGAGCAGCTGGATACTATATGCTTGGTTTGATTTGCAGGTGAGATCCTAGTTCACTGTTTACTTCATCCAGTATCACCTTTATATATTCCAGATAGGACATTGATTCTACCCATTGGACGTTTCACCGAGCTGCTTTCTTCCGTCCGAATTTCTGTCCACGAGTATAATCGTTTTTCAGATTGTAGTGGATTTGTTGTTGCTTCTGTGGTCTTGGTTTCCATCTCGCGAAATTATTCCTATTTGAGGAAGAAATTATAGTTTCGTATGGGCGTGTATAACTTTCGTTCATCCTGCAGGTTAACCGATCGGAGACAAGCAGCAATAGGGCATTACACCCAAGCCCTTATGCTCGATCCTTTTCTTTGGTCAGCTTATGAAGATTTGTGCTTGCTAGGTAAAGTTCTTCCCAGAGGATTTCTTTGCTGTTGTTCGTCGTTCGGTGACTTTCAACATGTTGTTAGTTCCCTCTGACATTCTCGGATTATCATTTGGTTTTCCGTCGTTCAATTTTCTTACAGGTGCGGAGGAAGATGCAGCGGGGCTTTTAGGTGATGTTGCTGTTGCGCGTTTGCAGCAACAGCAGCAGCAGTTGCACTGGGAACTTCGTAGTCAAACTTCAGCTCCTGCAGCACTTTGCATAGATCACTTTGACACAGGAAGTGGAGCATATAACCAACTGAGGTCTTCCTACTCAATCCTGGGAAGTCCTAAACATTCTAGGCTGTCTTCTGCGGTTTTAGGAGATGAGACAGCAATAGGTATAAACTCGAGCGGTCCAGGTGCGGGAGCAATCAATGTGTCAGCCTTTGCTGATTATGGGAGCAATTCGCTCTCCTTTATTACCCCTACTGCAGGTTCTTCTCAGGTAGCCTCAGACCCTTGCACGCATCCTCTGATGAGACATCGTACGTGTTTCATCACTACTTCTCTGTGAAACGCGCTTGCCCCTCTCTGTTGGTGGAACATTAGTAGTGATCAAATTTATCTGGTTCGTCTGGGAGTTTGCTTGCTCCTTTCTCTGGCTCTCCTGTGAGGTAACAGCTGTTTCGTTATGAAGTAAAAAATTGGTTCCGGAATACACGTTTAGAGTGTGCCGTATTTGCGATGCCATTCGCACTTGTTTCTGCCGTTTCTCGGCGAAACTGTGTTTTGAAGCGAACTATCGTTGTTTGTCTAAAGAGGGTGTCTGATAACTCAAATTGACATGTGATTGCAGGTCCCCACTCCTGCGAAGAATATGCACGGAGTGAGTGCTACCATTGCCGGAGGATCGCTAGTTACACCGGCCGAAGCATCAGCAAGGGGCAACTTGGGGGCAACTGGCCACTCCCAACAAAGGCGCAAATTTGTTGATGAAGGCAAATTTCGGAAGGTTTCTCTTTTTCTCGCCTAACTTATATAGTGTTCTTGAAATCTCCTGTATGGGGTTGTTTGTCTATTTGAATGCTGTTGTCACGTTTCGTTTGCATCTTTTTCATAAAGAGTGCTGTTTGGCGTGAGGTTGGCATACGGTAAAGTTCACGATGGTGCACAATCTCAGGCTAGAAACAATACTGTTCATGCGCACGTGTCAGTTCCGTAGTTTATCATGGTGTAAACGAATCAAATGAGAGACAGACATAATAAGATCTAGAGTTGATGTATTCGGTGGCGTTTGGTTTCTTGTCAGCTGGTTGACATATATTAAGTACCGTCAAGTTCCTGTTTTCTACCGAAGATAAATTTGCATTATGGGTGGAGGTAGAGGCCAACTTGAGTAGGCTGATTATCGTAGAGTCCGTCCATGTTTCTCTCTCCACAATCTATGTCGACTTTCAGCCAAAATCGTTCAAGTTTTCATGTACTTTTCGTTTACACCATGATAGCAAACCTTCAGACTTCCGCAAAACTGGAGCACTTTTGCTATGGACCAAAGTTGATCAGATAGATCTTCAAACAAACCGTTCCTCTTTCTCCTTCATTGTTGCACTTTCCGAGGGCAATCCGCTCCTACTTCCCCACCCCACTTGTATTCCCGTAGGGACGAAAGCAGTGCCGTGGATCCCAGTGTGGGTGTTTATCTTTATCTTGCTCCGGTCTGCCTTTCTTGGTATTATTTTCATTTTTTTATTAAACTTGACACTATATTCAGTATTTTTGGCCTCTTTCGCTGTCAACGTTCGCTGCAGCCGATCGCTGCTGCCGTTTCCCAGACTGAGCCCTTCCCGGCAGGAGGACTCCACCCCACGCCGCTCCGGCTACGGTCGGATGGGGCTGTATTACAAGCGTCTAGATTGCACCATATCGACAATTCTACAAATACCGATATATGCAGTATCCGTACAGTAATCTGAAGGACGACTCCCATCTACTCCATTTTGAGTTTCTCGCTTTCCGGTTTTACACACTCTCATCACGGTAAAAGTCGATTGTTCATCGTTCAGTGTAACCTACAGTTATGGAAAAACGATAGAATCAACATGCGCGCATGAACATCATAGGGTTGGTTTGGTTAAGAACAATCAAAGCTTAAAATGAACCAAAAGGAAGTACTGAATTGAATTTTGTCGAGTATCCTGGACCAGATGAAGCCACTCTATTGGGAACTGGAAATGCGAGTCTTTTATCTGTGTCACTGTGCATTCATACACTGAGTTTGAGTATATTTGATGTACCAATATTTATTTGACACTTTTTGGCGCTTGATTCTCCTTTACCCTTTCCGTTATAGATCCTAGGATAAGTGCCATTTTATCGATCAGTTGAACTCCTTTCGTGGCTCCCTCTTTTTGGTTATGGACTTGACGTCCAGCTCATCCTTTTCTCTTCTCTGGGCATGGCTGCAGAGCATACGATCACCCTCTACGCGTGCTGCATATTCACAGGTGCATGCACATGTCTCTCTTGCATTAGAGGCATTCTAAGGGTTTGTAAGCGAATACCATTAGACTTATGAGAGTGAGAGACCTTTTCCTGTTGTGTTTTTCTCTTTCATGGCCATCGTGCCAGTTCTGCAGGCTAGCATACACGATGCTATATACTGGTACTTACTTGGAACTTGAGTATGTGAAACTTTGATGTGGGATGCTTCTACCACTCAATGGTTTCTTGCTCTTCTTCCTTTCCAATGTGTGTCTGGCTGAACTGAGTAATTGTCCCCCGTAGGTTGTTTTGAGCTTTGCATTCCTTTCTAATCACGTGTGTTACCTCTATGTACAGGTGTCAGGAAGATTGTTCGATGCTGTGCCAAGGAGAAGCTCAAGGCTTGCTGGTGAGAGTAAAAGCTCTGTCATGCAGCTCGGGTCGATGACTTCCAGCGGATCTGGGCCAGGATCATCTGGTGCTGGAGGTGCCCTTTATGCTCTTGCTGGTCCCTCCGGAACAACAGGCCGAGGTAGTGGTAACCCTCTTCAGTCAAGTGGTATCCGGAAAGGCCTGGCTTTTGGATCTATCGAGGGCAGTCTGGATGAGGGTGGGTGAGCTTCCCTTAGTTGTCAAGGTCAAGTTAATGGGCTCTTCTCTGTTTTTGCTTGAGCGGCATCCAGGCGAGGGCAGTCGTGACTTAGAAGGATTGTTGAAATGTTTCCTTTTCCTTATCCAAGTACCCGGCGTAGACAGTTACCATCTTAGACTGTTTGCAGAGGATAGTAGAGGGCCCGGAACTGTTCAACTGTTGAAGAACATCGGCGCATATGAGAATTTGAAGAGCGTCAGTGGGTAAGAGGAATTCTACAGTATTGGATGTCAGGGTAGTACAGTTCTTTTGGTCATAGCTAGCTAAGCACGGGAGCATGTCTCTGACTTACGCCAAATCCCTGTAGAAGTACCCTTAGCCTCGTGAAGTATTCATCGTGTTATGTCTTGATCGATGATTGTGTTTCGAAGTATGAAGAAATACACCTGGAGTTCTTGTTAAACGTTCCGGGAAGGCATGGTCTCTAGTAGCTTTATGAGTACTCGAGTGTAAATCGTCCTAGCCCTGTAGAGGTACTACTCGAATCGGGAGAGAAGAGCCATCAAAGGATTGTTGTTCACAGCCACCTCTTATCCAGCGTTTATATCAAGGTGGTCAATATGGTTGGACCACCGACCCTTTCCTTTCGAAGATGCTAGGGTAGACGTAAATAGATGATTTCTCGAGTGGAACGTTTACGGTTTCCTCCCCCTTGCAGGTAAGAGGAATGGAGAAACCTTAGACTCAGCGGGAGTTGATGATGGTAGCAACGCAAGCAGTAAACGTGGATCAGGAGAAGAAGAGGATCATTACCGTGGCCGATCTGGTGGATCTTCGACCGCTGCCTGCCATGGATCTAAAGTTTATCAAGATGGTGCTCTTGAACTTCTTAACCTTCTCAGGATTCTTGGAGAAGGCTTCAGGCATTTATGCATGTATCGTTGTCAGGTGAGTCTCATTTCTCAGTGTTTCTGTCATTTGCCATGGTATGGGCTGACTGTTTGAATCTGCTTTTCAGAAGCAGCAGTTAGTGTTCTTTTGGCAAGTTTCCATTAGCTTCTGGACGTTGATATTATACTGTCAGTAACTTATCTGACTTTCTGAAAGTTTTCAATCCCTAGCTTGTACCATGAGCAAAGTCCGTAAAAGTTCCTGCCTCTTTTCCCTGGAGCTGTTATGAGTTACGGATGTTACAATCAATATCTCAAGTGGAGGCTCGCATCGCTTTATCCCCTCGTGTCACGTGAATTAAGGTTTGTTGTGCCTGTGCGTAGGAAGCTATGCAAGCTTTCTCCAAACTACCACAGCAGCAATTCGCAACAGCATGGGTCCTCTGTCAGGTGATGTTTCCGCAGTTATGAACGCTCCTTCGGTCATGGTTTGCGTTCGCCTCGTGAAAAGCTAAGATACGAACATCTGATTTGATATATCTAATTGCAGGTCGCACGAGCCTGCTGCGAAATGGTTGATTATCCTGAAGCTGAGCGTATATTTAGCTGGGCTCGGCGCATCTCACCACATCATCTGGAAGGAACAGATATTTTTTCCACTGTTCTATACGTAAGTGCTCACTGAAGAGTCTATGTCATCTTGGACTGGAAATAGAGTACGAAAATGGCTTGCATATAAGAGGTTGTTACCCAGAACGATTTCATCAAGCCGAATGGACAGTTCACCCTACAGTGCTCGGATATGTAGCGGAATGTCGAAAATCTGCCCTGTTTGAGTAACACTGAGCGGTACTTTGTACCCTAGGATGCCCCGTGATTAGTACCTTACACATTACAGCAGGTTTTCCAGTCCAGTTATCGGGGACTCCATGCTTTTACTGTGGGAAGAACTTCATTTCAAACTTGCTGACCAACACAATGAGCGTTTCGCTTTACATTGTAAGGTGTACATGACGTGTTAGTTACTACATGACCGTTAGTTTAGACTAGCCAGCCTAGAGCTGTGTTCCTCGGCCGCTACAGCATGATGGATGTCAACCTTGCCAGTTGCCTCTCTAACAACTTTCTGTTTTGCGACCATCCCAGCATATGAAGAAAGACGTGGAGCTTAGTTACCTTGCACAGGAAACAGTTGCAATGGATCGGCTCGCTCCACAAGCTTGGTAGGAATGATATTTACTCGTAGAGAATTGATTACGTATGCTTTTGTTCATGTATTGCTGGAAGTCCGTGCTGCTGTTCGTATATTCCATGGGTTCAAAACTATTTGGGGGTTACCTAAGTGTGCGGAGGAAGTTACTGTTATTTCCGGAAACTGCCCGTGAACCATGATATATTGCTGGAAGTCCACCGTAGAATAAGGTGAAAAATAGAATAAGGTGAAAAATCTTTGTAAGCAAAGGATGACTGAATCTTTAGAATGTGCAAAGTTTTGGATATTCACTTAATTGATTTGGAGGTAGTATTCGTTCTATACGCCTCAGACAAGGTTTTTGCTTGAGGTGGCATCAGCCTGATAATTTTTTCTATAGTTCAAGTTCCAGTAGACCACATGCATCGAGTGTTTGGATGCTTTCACATGCTCTTCGTAGAGAGTCTAGTTACGCGCTTCTCCCAGAGGGCGTAGTGCGTTTGTAAGGAGTTGGCGAGTTTCAAGAGCAGAATCTCTGGTAATTTCCCACGTAAAGGAATCTGTTATCAAGGTTTCGTCTCACTGCCTTCACCTGAAACACAATGATTTACGAGGTTGTAGGTTATAATTTGGTGTAACTTGCTTGTTTGTCATAATGGTGAAGATTGGACAGCCTCATGTGTGCAGGTGTGTGATGGGTAACTGCTTCAGTCTACAGAAGGATCATGAAACAGCTTTGAAGTTTTTTCAGCGCGCTTTGCAGCTTGATTCGCGCTTCACGTATGCCTACACTCTCTGTGGCCATGAGTAAGTACAACCACATCTCACTCTTTTTAGACTCCGTGATCCGCAGATACTTACTGGACGGACAGTTATATCAGGGATTACCCCGAGGAAGCTGAAGATTCATTTGTTTGCAGGTATGTAGCTATGGAAGAATTCGAGGAAGGTCTTACTTGCTACCGTAACGCTATTCGGATGGATTCTAGACATTACAACGCATGGTGAGGATCTACCTTTGAGGCTTTTAGAGGAAGTGAATGCGGGACGCGAGTTGAGTTGGGTTTCAGTTTTCCTTGTGAGCTTGGTTGCACCCTAGCGAGTTGACTCTAATCTTTTCCTATGCAGGTATGGTTTAGGAACAATATATTTTCGTCAAGAAAAGTATGAACTTGCGGAGTATCACTTTAGGCGCGCCCTTCAGATAAATGGTCGCTCTTCTGTGCTCCACTGCTATCTTGGAATGGCTCTCCACGCGCTGAAGGTAAATATAAATGACATCCATCGAATTTAAATTTTGACTGTAAGCCTTCTCAAGTTATGCAGAGATCATACACCATGAATACAGACATAACGTTAAGAGATCATAGTCGTCCCAGTGCCAAGCAAAAGTGTCATTGACTGTTTTCCTTTTCCCTGGCAGAAAAATTCTGAGGCATTAGCGCTGCTGGAGCAAGCAATTGTAGCGGATGTAAAAAATCCACTCCCTAAATACCAGAAGGCAAATGTGCTCATGAGTGAGGAGCGATACGAGGATGCTCTTGCAGAACTAGAGCAATTGAAAGAAGTAGCTCCTCGAGAAAGCAGTGTTTTCTTCTTGATGGGTAAAATTTACAAGCGACTGGACTTGCCAGAAAGAGCAATGTACCATTTTTGCATTGCACTTGATCTGAAACCTTCTACAGCAGATGTTAATTTAATAAAGGTGTGTACTAGTTGCACTTCTCTTTCTCTTTCTGGTCTTGTCTGAATCGGGATGATCTTTGTATGTATATTTAACCAGCTTGCTTTCCTTCTAATTTTCAGGAGTTTCACGTCTCATTTTGGTAACGTTAAGGCAGTTCTTACGCCGGTGTTGTGTGTGTGACTTTGTTCTGTGCTTCGTGTTCATGACAGTTGCGCAGTTTCATATCTTTTTGCACGCATCTTCCTCACAACTGCTATCTCGTGTTTTGACGCGAATTTGCAGATTGCAATTGAGAAGTTGCATGTACCGGACGATCTCGAGGAAGAAAACCTGTGATGGATGATAGTACAAGGAGGACTGTTGTCAGTAGGAAATGGGTTGTAGGTAGTGGAAGGTAAGTCTACCAAAACTCGCGCCTTTCATCAGTTTTGCATTCATTTCGGCCTGTAATCAAAGGTCGGTGGTCATTGGTCTAGGTTGTAGCCCTTAGGATTCAGTCACCGCTCTTGGGTGACAGGTTGTGTATCATATATATCATAGACCGCGCATATCGAGATTCTTGCACTGAAGGTAATTACTGTCGTGGTCAGCAAAGGGCTTAAACTTCCACTTGGGAAGTGATGGTCCTGCAATCTGTAGAATCGCTTTGAACTAGTGCGCTGAGTTAGATGAAGGGTCTTGGCATCGAGACCTTAGAATTATTTCACGTAGATACCTTCACGTCTAGTCTAATTTTGGCAGGAGTGTTGCAGTGGCCTAAAGATAGCCACCTAAGAAAGTGTAAAAAGTGGTGGGCATGGCGGAAGGTCTGGGTAAAGCTCTTCCCTTAAGTAAAGGGTTTTCAGATGTATAGTGACCATATCGGAGTGTGGTCTCGATCTTTAGAGAAATGAAATATTCATTCTTTCAGCATACGTGCCGTCTTTCTGTTCTATGATTTTAATATCCGTTTTATGATTCTAGTACTATCTCCAAGAGGGCCTCGCTCCCTCTCCGGGAAAAGTTCAATCGACAAAAATGGTTTGTCATCCCAATATTCAGTCAACCGTAAGTAAAGCTTTCAAGTTTACTATTTTTACTTATGAACTCGTTTGGACGGTTCTGAAATTACGCCTCCCAATGCTTTACTGTTCTGATGGCTTTATTGCACTCTATTGCCTTTCCGTCATCTTATTACTTAGTTAATTAAATTAGTTAGAAAATAAAATAAATTATATGTCAATATTCCACTCTTCCGAACTTGGAAGATGGTGGATATTGCAGTCCATCCAACTCCAAAATGTTCCCACCCACAAACATAGGCAAGCAGTGATTGCCGTCGGTCAAAGAAGCCAGAAAAGATCGCCGTACCCTTCGTGGCCGTATTGCTCTGGAACTGCTAAGTTCCAGTGCAAAAGAGTCCACCATACGCTCACCGTGGAAGCACTTATGTAAGGCTCTAGCACCTCTTCTGGCTCTGATGCAACTGTGGTTCCTTTGGACACATTCACTGTAATTGCCCACTCTTGACCACCATGAGACAGTGATAGCTCGCGGTTGACTCATGTGCGAAGGTCAGGCCAACACGGTTTGTGACCCAATTTGCCTTGAAGTAGACGATAGTACGGCGAAGCACCTGTTCTGGGTACTTATTCGCAGAGTGCTGAGACATTTTCAACGGGTTGAAAGGTTCTAAGTAAACTTCTCACCATTTTTTACTGCCTGAATACACGTGACATGTCAACACCGTATGCCTGTCTATGGCCTCCGCTCCATGTAATGGATTCCGTTACTGCCGGTGAGTGCCATGGAGGGGCATTCATTACGCGCTTTGCACGACGTATGTAGGTGTGAGGTGGTTGGTGCTGAGCTCACACGGTTCAGTGAGGGTAATTAACAGTTATGAATTACTCTTAACTCACCTCAATTTTCTGTGCAGTCGAAGGTTACAGTCATGTGCAGTTTAAGACACCCGTGAATATTCTGACCGGTTCTGATGATGGCGGGTCCGTTTTCAACCGATATTCATATTTTGTTCCAACACGGCATTCCCCACAATGACGAAACTTGCAGATCTTGGATCCAATGCCCATGGAACTCTTATCACTGTAAGATTCTGTGAACATCAAGCAGCATAATGTAATATAAATATAACGAAGAGCATGCCCAGATGTGAATGATCTCTTTCCCTCTCATTCTTGCTTGTAACGTCTTTCCAGTGCTTCTATCTTCTGTTTACGTGGTAAGCATTAAAGTTGCCATCCACAAACTGATTGAATCTTCTCCAAGATTTGATTCCAATCCTTTCCTTCAAGATTCTTTATTGTCAAGTAGTAAACAAGATGTCGGTAGGACGAAATCCGAGTCTTTATTATTGATGCTTCAGTCCATTTGCAACCTCTTTGCGACCTTCAGATTTGCAACACCTTGAAATTTGATCCAGAGTTGAACGACAATTAAAAGATACAGATCAGTCTGTAACACAACAATAGATGTCATACAGGATATGGCATCATAGAGTACTTAGTTGCAATGACTTGTTGAGACCTGATGGAAGGTTTAATTCAAACTGTCAGACGTGTTGTATTATCACACGAGTCACAACGAGAACCAATGAATAGCAAACGGAAGGGAAGACCCAATGTGTGTCAGACGTGTTGTATTATCCCGAATAAAGACAAGCTTAACGGATAATAATGATCCCATGTTTCTACGCAGAAGACCATGATTGGCGTACAACTACAATCAAAGTCAAATCTGCATAGTCATTGTGGTTTCAGAAATGACAAGATATTTTCACTACGCAGTCTTAGAGGCTCCGTTGCGTTTATGCAGTGAAAATATATACAAGTTAGGATATGCACGGTGCATATCCTAACTTGTAGCGGTAGAAGCAGTCATGGATTTCTGTGCAGATATATCTTGCGCTCGTGACCCTTGAACACTGTATACCGAAGATTCGGAGAACATCAGTGACATCCGACGGTGCTTATTAGGACTGAAAGGTCAAAAGAATGTTACTGGTCCTTCAGCAATCTATATTGTACCTTTTCAAGTGCGTAGTTATAAAAATGAGTCTGACTTATTTCTTTTACCAAGAAAGTGGTAGGAAGGACATCTACTGTACCATTGTGAGAGGTTTAAATTTCAAAAATTTGCTTGATCACACCTCCAGTAAGTTAGTTGAGTTTGATTAAATTTTTTTGAACGATGTTTTGTTTAATCACACTCTAGATTGATTATCGATAGAAAAATCAATCATTCTGTCTCGTTGTTTTTCATTTTCATTACTTTTGACTGAGACTAAGTACCCATCCAAACCATCTAACAGTTAAATATACGCTAGACGATACAATCTCAAAGAGCTGATGCGTGCAATCCAAAATATCACTAATATAACGAAGTGATTGGTTTCACAATCTATACCGTCAGGATCAAGCTATACATCATTAAACCACAAGTTCTAGTATTTCGGCTCCGGATCTCCTGCAGTGGCTATTTTCAGATCTTCGCGAACAGTGATCTGGAGTTAACGGAGCGTCGACTGTGCATTGCAAAACTGTATTTCTTTGTTGATACGTAGTTTTTACCGCCGTAACACATATCGTAAAGTATGAAGTGAATGATACAAGTTTCGGGCAAGATGATGCATTGTGGGAGATGCAATTCTTGTTTGAAAAATCATGCACTGTGAGCCATAGAAAAGATCCGCGCACTGCACAATCACACTTTTCTCCAACTCACTGCCGGTAACGAGCCATGTGCCTCTTGTGCAATTCAGCTTCGGTGCCACTCCAGTTACAGTCTGTATGTCAAGGTCAAGCTCGTTATGTGCACATGACTTCCCTTCTACGGAAACTCCACCTTGTTCGAAGCGGTCTCGCTATGCTTCCTGCTACCAAGTGGAGTTCACATCGAGCAACACAGGATAGAGAGTTATCATCGAGACACATGTGAGCAAGGAAGTTCAAAAACCGGCGAGAGTTCAGAAACAAGCAGTCCAAAATGACATGTGCAGAAAAAGCTACTTGCTGCAAAACAATGGACTGCATCGATAGAGCGCATGTGGACAAAACCCTGAACAATAACACAAAAGACGAGACCACACTCTCTGTCGGCAAAGAACACATGCGACATCCAACAAAACATGAAATCACCTATGGTGCAAGTTAGAATTGGAAAGCACTAGGAAGAAACCTGTAATGTTTACACGCCGAAGAACTCTCCACGTGTTCGCTTGCGCATTCCATGATGACAGAAAACAATCAATGCAATGTGAAAATCAACCTCTGAGTAATAACACGATGTCGAAGTACTCACATCGCCCGTAGTTCACACTGAGACGAGGTGTTCAAAACACGCGTACTCTTGGCTTCGAATGACTCAGGGAAACACTCAAAGGTAGAAGGAACTTGGCCGTCCGGAGGGCAGGTGGGTCTGGATTCTGAGAGGCTCCGAAATGACCATGGTATCACTATTTATACTGGAACTTCGTGATTTAAGAGGGGTGTGATCAAGCTAAACGAACTTACTAAGGATGTGATAAAGCAAATTTCTGATTTAACTTCAATTGGGTAATCGTATAAGTAGTAGAAGGAGATGCTCGACATGCTATCATCAAACCGCTGATATGATGATGGAACCATGTGCTGTATGCAAAGGGTGGAATATGATGGATCTCGTTCTTCGCACTGGATTGCATTGGTTGATGTTGCATGTGCAGCACGACGCAATGGATTGCATGTATGCATGGGTATTCGTGAAGGTTAGACATGTATTCGTGAAGGTTAGACGCTACCAGTAACCTGTAGAACAGGCGAGCGGAGCCGAGTCGATTCCGTACGGGAGTGGGACTGGAACATGTCTGTTTCTGTTGATAGTGAGAGGGAGGACCCACCCATCCCACAGGATAGAAAGAATATGCCCCTCTGGTCCACGCCATCGTCGACTTTCAGTGAGTGGAAAGGATCTCGTGTTCCGCTGTGCAGAGCACCCACTACTGAGCTTACTCGAGGAGGAGCTGGAGCTGGACGAACTACGACGGTGACTGCGGATACATCCACACGACTGGCTATTATGGATGCTGTCACAGGCACGCTCCAGTTGTTCAAAGGAGACGCGAGGGCCAGATATCGCCCGAGGAAAGAAGGAACAAAGAAAATGAGATTGAAAAGTTGCACACCAATTCCCTTTATCCGGTGAGGTGGTTTTAGAGATCAAGGGCAATGAAGGTATACGGAGCGGGATGGAGAGGGCTGAGGATGTTCTCTGATCCGCTGGGGTGCAGTGCAACAGATTTATGATGTCTTAGTCAGTAGAGACAGACGAGACTCTACAGACGTAGACGTTGCTGCTGGTGGAAGTCGGCAGGCTCCACTCGTCATTGTTGGCGCTGTACATTAAGCTTAGTGTGAGCGATGAGCGGGATGAGATCGTGGAGCCGTGAGATGGGGCTCATCTAACTCGGTGCCCTGATGCAGTGGTTGCCGGCGAGGCCAGGATGGGTCCGATTGGGCTGTAGATTGCCTTTTCGAAGAAACAAATTACATAAACAGGTCGAGACGAGTATTGGGAATTAGCTGGCGAAATCTCGCACTAGTCGGGTGCTGGAGACGTCTTTGTCCTCATGACCATCATCAGTGCTTCTACATGGTTCCTTACTTCCTTTTATGTGACCACGAGCAGACCGAGTAGTTTGTGACTTATGCTCACACCTTTTACTTTTTGTTTCGATAGTATTTCGCTCGATTTCACCCATTTTCATTCCGGAAAGGAGTGGCCCCGAAGGATATGTACGTCAGTGCCCTCTTGGTCCGCACTCTGATGCTTCTTTATCCGTTTATTGGTAGACTTCTTGTCGCAGCCGTCCTGATAACCTCCCGGCAAATTGGAGAAGACAAGGAAGTTGTGAAGTCTAACGGATGAGACTTGATTTAATGACTTCACCGTTTCAAAAAGTTGATAGCAGCTGGAGTGTGTATCGACTGTCTTAGTCGATCTTCTCCGTCTGGAAGAACAAGCCGCATTGGATGAAAGAGTTATGGCTCGTAGAGCCGAATCAGAGTTCACTTTGATTGAAGCTGCATTAGAGCACTACCGTCAAGCAACCCTTCATGCGTATGTTTGTAAAGAATGGCGTTCCAGGAACTGACATGCTCAAGGAGCCTATTTTGAGTTCCATTCGCAAGAACTTGCATTTGGAACCATTTGGTTTCATTTGGAAAAGAGGATTGAGATCGCGATACTCCTGTCGATCGTCGAAATGGCCAAAGACGAACCGGCGTCCCCTGGTGAGAGAAATAGCCATCCCAAGATCCCAATGGTTCCTATGTAGACGAGGGAGAGGAGAGGGAGAGAGATGAACAAAGACTTTCCAAGGCAATTACAGCGCATTAGAACCGATGCATTGAGGTCGTGGTGTTACTCAATGGGGAAGAATGGGAAGTGCTGAATGAATGCTATTCTCATTCAACGGTTTCCAGCGGGGATATCCTCCGCACGAATATGAAAATTCACTTGGGAGGCATGCGAGATGAGTCGGGCACACTGATGTGTGCCCCTGTCACATTCTAGTTCAGTTTTTGTTCATTAACGGCGGCTGAAATCACTTTGTTGTACGTATTGCATACGGGTTTTGCTCCTTCACAAGATCAAGATCAAGTTCTCTTTTGAATTTTGATTTCACATCTTTGGGTACGTCTCATCAGCTTTTGGACTCCCGCAGACCGCTAGATATGCACTGTCGCTTATCTCAGCAATTTTTCGGTTCTCCGATCCTCTGCATTCACACAAATAGGGCATTTCTGGAGATTGTCCCGTTTAGCATGAATGCGTCCTCCTACCTGTATGGGGAGGGTGCAAGGTAGGAGGATGCGTGCCTTTCTCCGGTAGATTCGGGCTATGAGTGAGTGGTGGTTGCTGCAGATATGCCCATCCCCTTGATTTCCCTACGTTCTCTCGCAGGGCGTTCGTAGAAGATCACCGGTGCAGAAAATATTTCTTTAAAGGAGTTAACCGGATTGACAAAGAGCTTTTGCTCTGCACATACTGTTTTGTAAAGTTAGGCAGAAAGAGTGGCAGCTTACCTCGCACCGTTCTTCCTTTTTGTGAACAGAATCCATGAAGAAGTTGAAGGAATTATTAAGCCATCCAGACAATCGGTTCTGCGCAGACTGCCGTGGTCCTAATCCGAAATGGGCGTAAGTTTCCCTTCATCACCATGAGCATTTACGGGACGATAGTTCTTCGAGCATATGAACTTTGCGTTCGAATTGTTTCGTCCTTAGGGTTTCCTAATATGGTTCGTCCTTCGCGTTTCCTAGTATGGTTGACGGGAAGTATGGGAAAGTGGTGCCAGATGGTGTCTAATCAGCACAATCTTTTGCTGTTTTGCACTCAATGTTCATGTCCCCATGGCAGGTCTACGAATCTTGGGGTATTTATATGCATCAAGTGCTCTGGGGTGCACCGAAGTCTGGGTGTAGATATAAGTAAGGTATTGATATGTTTCACCTGTTCCAGGCCTGCTGGATGTCTGACTTGTTTGACAGCGACTATGTTGAGAAACTAAGTGAATAACAGCAGGTAGCTCGTATTGAGGTGAATCACCCCTTATTGTTGGCAATTGACTTCCTAAGGTGGCCCGTGATAGTATTGTTTCCTTTGAACGAACGTGATTTCTCTCTGCCAGTACGGACGTAACCCGCAATGAGTTGTTAGTCTCCAAGTTCATTAGTGAAACGTTTACGGCGAGCAATAGATCTTATGAGTACACCCCTGCCTCCTAAATTTTGAATATTCAACGGTCTAACAGGTGATTCTAAGTAGGCACAAATTCTGGTGAAGATACCCAAATGTGCAGGTTCCTTTTTTATGAGAATTTGCTCCATTCATTGAGTAGAAGCCACGCGATTCCTGCATGGTGCGATGCTCATCACTTAGAGTATTTCCCCGAGTCACCGGAAGATGCTTCTGTGCTAGTAAGCAAGCAATCAGAAATTTTTCCCACCTAAGTACCTGGTTGAAGGACCTCAGTAACTTAATAGAAGGCTAGTCAAATAGCTGGTTCTAACATTCTTGAAGTTTGTTATGATGGGGAATTGATTAGATTTCAAAACTTCTTGCTCAGCCGGAAACGTGTCGATCTTCGGTTATCACCTTTCCTATTCATCTTTATCCTGACCCTCTCTGCTGATGGCGCCTTACATCGGGGGCGTCATATTGTGTCCTTTCTTTCGAGCGTCATAATGCTGCCGGAAAAGTGATTGAGGTGCATGCAGGGAAGTGTGGACCAGTATGCTTGTCGTGTAATATGGTAATTAGGTTCCTGAGTGCACACCTACGCATTACCTACTGCTCTGTCAATGGATGTTTAACAGACGGGTGATCGACTGGTTTCCGGAACATGGGCCTTTGCTTCTTGTTTGAAAAAACAGGAAGCAAAGGTCTGTGCGCATAAGGTTTAGTGACATAACTAAGGCGCACTCTCTTTTCCCTTCAGTTTATTATTGGTGTTGAGGTTTTACAATTCACTGCATTCGTCATATGCTTCCTCTTCCACTGCACCTTCTCATTCTATCTGTTGTTGTAGCTAATATGCATTAGTGCTCCAGTACTATACATTAGTCATACATTCTTTCAGTCTACTCCATTAGAAATCCTTTCTGTTTACAGTTCACGTACTATCGATGAATGTAAGCTTAGTTCCAGACCTCGATTTTCGTGACGTAGGAGGATCAGACGCGTAGAACAGGTTGCACTCCATGTAGTACACGTCATCTACATTGTTTTTCCATCCAAGGGGCACTGTTTCTGATGAATGTGCTATTTGCTACATATTTCCAGCGCACTGTCCCCAGCCTTTACGGTCTTCGGGCTAAGAGACTGCACAATGTAGCGTACATTGATCCCTTCATTCTTACTATGTACTTCCCTGGACCCCAATCCTAGATAGTAAGTTGAAGTTGAAGTTTCAGCAGGTAGCATCCATTTCAACACCAGGAAGAATAAGATGAGCCAGCAGACTAAGGTGTGTATTCTCTGTGAAGATGGGGACGCAGTTACTGTGCATTATATGTTAGACTCTGTAAAATATACCTGAGAACAAACCTATTCTTTGATATAAGAAAGCTGATATCGTCGGAGCTATTTACAAGATTCAGTCTTTGTAGTCGAAACCCAAAGTGGCACCTGCGATGTTGTCTAACTTTTTTCGGGGTCAGCCTGAGAAAGTAAATTCTGTTGATCCATCCTGGCTGAAACTTGGAAGTTGAGGATGAATGGCCTCGACGGTAAGTCTTTCTACTTGAACAAGTCTCCCCTTCCTCACGACGCTTCTCTTCTGCTTTTTCTTTTTCTCAACCCATCCTTGTTTTAGCACCGTCGAGCCAGGGTGCAGGGTCTATGGTCGAAAGGGTACGGCATGTAACTCTTTACGAGTATATCATCATCTTGTTTACAGTTTACATTCATGGATTACCTGTATGTGGGTGGTTTTTGCATTGCGCTGCTATCCACATAGACCGAAATATACATGAAGGACTGTGTCCGGACTAATAGACATCTCAGAACCAGACAAGAAATACGGACTACAGGAAACCATTCAGGAACTGGACGGTCGTTTGAACTTTGGATCCTCTGGATTAGAAATTCCGAGGGCTGTCAAAGATACATCTTCAGTTGTGAAAAATACGGAGTTGCTATTTTCTTGCTCTTTTTCATATTCTTCCTGTCCTTCGTACCATCTGTGGCCAAGCAAGATTAGTATTGGAATGTTTTCAACAGGTTATATCGTTGACATTGGATACTTGGACGGATGACCAAGTCGAACTTATGCTCGCGGTGGGTGGAAACGATGCGGCTAATGCCACATACGAGGCTTATGCACCTCATGACCACAAACCTCCTCCAAACGCTTCGTATGAGGAGCGCTCAGATTGGATCCGGTAAACATCTCTGCGGCCTCTGTTTAATGCATGGCCAGTTGGGATTTGCTCAGTCAGCGTCTCTTCTTACTCTTGACGTAGATTGAAAGGAGTAATGTTTCTTCCTTTGGTCATGTCGGATATGGCACATTATCATTCGAGGAATGTAGTTCAAGACTTTTCTTAATGGGTTTCACAAGCTGGAGGTAATCTCTTATGCGCAGACGCAAGTATGAGGATCAGGAGTTTTTGACACCGAGTTTGCGGATCTTATCGACTGCTACAACGAGACATTCGGCAACGATGAGCACGAACGTTTCCATGTCTTCTGTTGACTCAATGCATTCAGTTAACTCCTCGTTGAGTTCATCAGATTCAGTCACCCGTTTACCTTCAAGGACGTCATCAAGAAAAGGGTCACAAACGGGCACAAATCCCCACTTGCAAAGGATAAATGTGAGATCAGCTATATGTTTTGTGTGTTTATTTCGAGCCATATTCGCATGTGTGATCGCGTTCTCAAAAGTTCGTCAAAAGATGTGATGAACTAGTAATCTGCCGGTTGCTGTTCTGTACTTCAATCAAGGATAAGATTCTTATTTTCCGACATTTTCTCCACGTCTTTACTCTTTCTCGAGATGTTTCAGTAAGAAAGTAATGACCGATTTATGAACGAAACAAGAACCGTCACGAAATCAGAACTAGACAATATCTCGTTAGAGCAACTTGCTCCACCCATGCTTTTACTCTTTCTCATTTTTTCGTCACCTGATTGCAGAGCGGTATGGTGGAGTTTATAGGTCTGATAAAAATCATGGTACTCAGAGGCAGGGATCTCGCAGTGCGAGACATGCTTACAAGTGACCCGTATGTGAAGGTGGCTCTGGGCATGCAGGTACGTTCATGACTGGAAGCCACAATCTAGCAACAACAGTCCAAACATTGCTCTTATTGTGCAACTGCCGCCGCACGGTGATTCATCAGAGTTGGGACAGGTGAAACTGTGCAATATTTGTAAACCGAGATAAGAGATGGGAGGATGATAGGAAATAATGATCACTGTGTCCTCGTCACGGTACTTTTTGTGCTTCTAGAACCTCAAGACTCACGTTGTGAAGAGCAACTTGAATCCAGTTTGGAACGAGGAGCTTATGCTGTCTGTACCTGAGAATGTTCAGCCTCTTAAACTGGTGAGTTGGAACTCCTTAACAGAATGTTTGGAGGTTACTTGTAACAAATCTGGTGTTCTGGTAGCTGATACGTCAAGTTAATATATAGTCTTTTGAGATAGGCCATGACATGAAGAGAGCGGACAGGCATGTAGAGGCAGTGATGAATTTCGGATTGTTGGACTGTCTGTCGCGGTGTGAATTTGCTTGCCGACAGTTGCGGATAGGCTGCTGTAAAAGTTGAGCATAACGCGCTCGCTTCAAGATCAATTCGCCCAGGTATTGAAGAATAGAGTTTCCTGGCCACCACTATATTCTACACCTTGAAAGTAAGGATAGAAGTGGCTTTCCCTTGAAACTTACCGTAGTGACCTGACTAACTTGTCTTTTATTCCTACAGCAAGTTTATGACTACGACACGTTCTCGGCAGATGACATCATGGGTGAAGCCGAGGTAGACATCAATCCCATGCTGGAAGCCGCCCGCATGCACGACGGGGTTGATATAGATGTGGGCAAGATGCAGATAGGAAAGTGGCTCTCTACCGCCGACAATGCATTAATATGTGACAGCGAAATCTGGTTATCGAACGGCCGAGTAACCCAGGAAATGACTCTTAAGTTGCAAAATGTAGAAAGTGGCGAATTGGATATTGCTCTTGAATGGGTTCCATTGACTCAGTGAATGATAGTTGGAAGCTGCTTCTTGTTGTCAGACAGCACTTCATCTTGCCGATCTCGAGGCATGCAACTTGACAAAATTGTCTGACGGGAGACCTTCATGTACCGACCTTTAACTCGATCACAACTGACCGAGTGACCTTGATTGTGACTAGATCACCTGTAACTTGGGAAGATTCCAACTTGCGGTTAGTATCGGGCCCAAGAAGAGTAGTTGCTTTGTGATGGGGACATCAACGTGTGCCCTTTTTGGTTCGAGGCGTTCAAGACTTATAACTGCACTCACAAACATTCCAAGCAAATGGAGCTTTAGACTATGAGCTCTTCCCACTTTGTACATAGTTCACGTATTCGACTTGGGAGTGATGAGATTATCTTTGGCTCTTTTGACGTCAATTTAGACTGCAGCGCTGGTGCGCGGAGTCCCTGGCCTTGAGAGACACATGTGTAGAGGCCGCCTGTACATTGTAGGCGCTAGTGAAATTCTTCGTCCGGACTTGATGCATCAAAGACTGTGGGACGTCAGGTGTTGTGAGGATTGGGACAGAATACAGGAGATGAGAGTTGTGTCTGCGCGTACCGTATTTCAGAGATATGATCGTCCTTTCGCTGTAAACTTTGATGTCATATTGGGGTAAAGCGGGAACCGTTCACTAGCACTCAACTGACAAAAGTTATGATGTAAATTTTCCGACGATCCAGGTCACACGACAATAGCTGCTTTCGGTATCCTTTAAAATACAAATTAGTTCATTCGAACCTCTTTGAGACATAGTTTAAAAGAAACATAGATTTTAGGGTCACTCAACAAATTTAGGGTCCAATTTTTCTAACATATTGATATAAATAATCCTATTCTATTATATTTGGAATGTTTTCGAGTTTACTTGCTACAAACTCGATGCACTAAGCTCGAGTTTGCATGGTATTATCTCAAGGGTAACTGAAATTCATCCAAATACCGAAATTTCTTAACAGTTTCAAACATAACAGTTATGGTGTATCTTCCACGAGGATTAGAAGATTCTTTGCGATTTTTTTCATTTTCATTTCATTGTCATTTTCATTTCATGGATAAAGTTCATCTCATTGAACTTTATTCATGCTGCGTAGTTCAAAGAGTTTTTTTGTTGGACTTTGTCGTCCTCAATCCGCTCTGTTAGTTTCAAACTTTTGATACATGTCTCAAGTAACTTCGACATCCGAAAGAAAGCATTCTTCGAGCTAGACTTGAGTCTTCCAGTCAATATATTTATCTTGATCTCCTCGATCCATTTGGAGAACGTATCCAACTTAGCACTAAACTTGTGCACATAAGCACTTAAGGGTCTTGTCTACTTCAACCTAACTAACTCAACATCATATCATGCGTACTATTTTGTAATCTTCTATACTTCTCTCATTGGACTTCTCAATTTTCCAAACCGTCCATCGAAAGATCGCAAGAACAAGCTAGCTCCTTAAACAACCCCCTTACGTCAGTCACAGTACGTACAAGTCTTCTCCAATAATGAGAAAGCAGGCCCCTTGCATCTTTAGTATAGCACATGGAGCCGCAAACACCCAGTCAACAAGAGTAAGCTAGGACCTAACTTGTTTTCTCATCTTTCGAGTCTCGTAATTTCTCCACTAGACGTCCAAATGAAGTAGACAAAGTGCATATGGAAAACTGACAATGAGCTCTATCCAATGATGCGATGAAAGTGAAGATCTGAAACTGTGCCAAAAGCTCATAAGTTGAGGTCTAGCTTGTTTTTCTCATCTTTTGAGTCTGGTAATTTCTCCACTAGGCGTCCAAATGAAGTAGACAAAGTGTCTAGGGAAAGCTGACAACGAGCTCTACCCATCGATGTAATGAAAGTGAAGATTCGAAGTTGTGCAAAAAGTCTCATTTTCAATCCCATGAGTATCTTTGGGACGATAATGATAAGTATCGCAAACAGATTTCCAGACAGGAGCCGATCCACGAATCGACAACGGGCTGCAAACAATCCAGAAGGGTGAGTTATACGGCGCTTGTCCTAACGTGAGGGTGAAGCTAGGTGATGTAGAGGTAGATCAGCACTTCTTCGTGCAATCTTCTGCTTCATATCTTATGATTCTAGGTCAGTCTTATATTACTGCAGTTCGAATGAAGATCAAGGTGATGGATGACGGATCTCACTATGCTAGGATCCGTAGTCCACATGATAGATGTTCTGTGCAGTTTTTGACCATTCTTACGAACCACGAACGAAACTGACAAACTTTGAGAGATTCTCTTATCTGTAGGAGTAAGGGTTTTCAGAAACCACTCTTGTAGGACGGCGTCGTGATGTGATTTGTTTCACATAGTGAGTAATTCAACTCTTAGTTAGAAGTTAGTCTCTCTTAGCGAAGTTAGGACCTCAGAGACGTTGATTCTGGAAGATGTTATATATTTTGAGTCCTAGTAGATGGTTTACCGTGTTGATAGAGTTTAAGCTCATGGGTTGTACTTACATGTCGCTCATGCATGTTTTTTAGCGGGTTAGGTTATCTTTCGAGATTACGTGTCGTTTTACATGGAAGTCGCTTCCTCCACGCGGAATACCTAGGAAGACGGTTCTTCTTCCTGTCTTCCAAAAGACGTCTTGTCTTTCGGGGCTTCTTCTGGAGTCTTCTCGGTTTCCAACGCTGTCACTACCAAGTGCACAGCGAGGTCGAACTCCTCCTTCTCCATGTCGGCATCGATCGATGGTGCTAAGGCTTGGGAAGATGTAGTTACCGGTGGCGGAGTCGAGGGAAGTCCATAGAGTGTCTTCACCCCCTCTATCTGCCTATCCAAGTATCGGAACATACTCTCCTTGCATTCTACCAACATCGCCTTGGACTCATCGTTCCACTCTCTAGCCAAGATAAGCAACTTCCTAGCCGCGGTGAAGTTGAACTTCTTCCGAAGCGCTTCCACCGACAGTGCTAGCATCTCCTGCGCACGAGCTTCCGCTGCTTCCCACTGCATCTTCTCGGCTGCAACTCGCGCTTCTGCGGCTTCTCGCTGCGTCTTCCATCTTGTCTTCTCCTCTGCGAGGGCGGTGATCTTCTCCCGCACTCGGAGAACCTCTTGGTTGCGCTGCTGTAAACGCGCCTGCAACTCCTGGTTGCTCTTCTTCAGTTGGATCAGCTCCTAGGCAGAAGCGGCTGCTTCCGCCTTGTACCTCGCTGCGAGCTTCTCCGTGGTGCGGAGACTAGCTTCCAGCGCTTCTGCCTTCTTTTGACCATCTTCCTGATGCATCAAGGTGCGCAGACCGAATCCAGACTGTAAAGGCTTCTCCTGAGCCTTCGCTCTCTTCTCCAACAACTCCATAGCTGGCTGGATCTCTGAGTGGAAGAACTTCTTCTTCCTGCGGAAGACATGTTCATCCCCACAATCCGATCGGAGGTGTCGATCTTGTCTTCTAGAGGCAAGGATGCCTCTTCCACCACTATGGTCTTCAGCTTCTGCACACGGGAAGAAGCTACTCTTCTCATCTTCCGGGGTGGAAGATCTCTCCCCATGGTAGAAGCGGTCCTCTTTGCTGCGCTTCCTCGCATCGCAATAGGAGTATTTATCCATCCTTCGTCTTCTGGAGTCTTCGGAAGACTCTCTGGTGTGGCATAAGCGGTCTTCTGCTCCGGTCGGGTACTCAACGGCTCTTCCTGCGAGTCAGACTCCGATCCCAAATGAATGAGGGAGGTGGTCTTCCTAGGTACACTTCTAGGTCCCATCTTCCTCGGAGGCGTGGCGTCTTCCGACCCACTGGAGTCGTCTTCTCTCACCAGAAGCGTCTTCTGATGAGTGCCGGACCTCAACTACGGCATCAGAGTGGGAGGGGGAGTTACGGCTGTTGCTCGATCGTCTTCTTCTGAGGTCTCCTCCTTCACCTCATGCTGCCCTGTTGACCCATACTTCACCAACTGATCTTCCGTGAGATCTCCCATGGCTACGTACAAGTAACAGAGGAAAGGTGTCAAGTGTCCTCCTGCCGGGGTACCTAAGTACGCTAGCTCCGCCTGTACATATATGTGGAAGAATGCGTCCCAGTTGACGGGCACTCCTCCATCGCACACTGCTTCCAGGAACTCCACGTCCTGATCTCCAAGGTACCTCGTCTTTTGCGATTTCCCCATGGGAAAGAGATGCAGAAACAGCTTCGCCAGAAGTCGCTTCTTCGGCTCCCGGTAGGATTCTATCTTCCATCCGTTCCATCCCTGTCTGTCCTCCATGAAGAGGCAAGTTGTGCTTCCAGGCACATGTCACTCACTCACGATCCTGGATAAGATCTTCTTCTCGAGTCAATAACCTCGGTCCTCCGATTCTGGCATGTGGAAGGCCCTGCGCCACCAATCTTCAGTCTAGGAAGATGGTCTTATTCGAGCTACTCCTGCCTTCACAGGTACATGGTTGCGAGGAGGTAAGGCTGCCCAAACCTCCTCTAGAAGACCCTGGTCGGCGAGGTTCCAATCCCACAGGAAGAAGTTGAGACCCAACTCCTTGAGGAAGGGTTTGGCCTCGGCCAACTCCGCTGCGGGTAACACCAACCCTCGAGGATGCATCGACATACTTGGAAATCTATTGCACTAAGCCACACGCACTTACTGTGAGTTGAAGGCTCAGTCCTTCCCAAGTGCTCACAGTCTAGCTTCTACTTCTCAGAAGACGAAACTAGTCTTCCAGAAGATAGCTACTCCGTCTTCCGGGATTCTAACAGTGCTTCCTAGATAGCTCTCGTCTTCCGAGCTATACCTAAACAATCCTAACTAAGCAAGACCTCGCATGGATTACCAAGAAGACAACTCACCTTGCATTACATCCTACTTCCTATCAAAAGATATAAGATTTGCGAGAAGTAGAGTGCATAAACAGGTTCAGAAGATGGTTGCGGGCTCCTGCGGTGACAGTGGTCTCCGGGAAGACTCCCGGGACAGCTTCCGGTTCAATATTTTTCTCGGAAGATCTCCCGAAGTCAAGCTTCTCTTCACTGGTCTCATCTGTCTTCTTCTTCATACGCGTAATCTATCCTCACAACAAACTCAAGACATTTGCACTCTGTTCTTCTGACTTCTCACCTCTCATACACACTCAGAAGAAGCTTGCTGCATGATGAGAAGACATGACCCTCGACCATTCTCTCCAGATTCTGCCAGCAAGACTTCTCACGACTCTCTCCTAAGTTCGGGAAGAAGAAGAAATGGGCTGCTATGGGTCAGACAGAAGAGACCCGAAATGGACCCTCACGTCTTCTGGCGCATTTTGCCAGCCCTTCCAGTCTTCTAGTCTCTCTAGGAAGATGTGGATTTGAGAAGCTTGGAAGACCGGGAGGCACAAGCCTAGTTCTCGACGGTCATCTTCTTCAGCTTGCCATCATAGTTCACCTTACGTTGCGCTTGTATTTCGTACGTCTTCTCCAAAGCTGCATTCTTGTCTTCTTCGAACTCTACAAAGTTCAGAAGATGCTGCTCCTGGCTTTCCTCTTCTTCCATGCGTTCGGTTACCGCTACCTGGTAAGTATGGATCTCTAACTCGATGGGCACAATAGGTGTCATGCCATAAGTTAGGTAGGAGGGTGTCTTCTGGGTCGTGACTTTGGGTGAAATCCTGAAAGCCCATAACACAGATGGCAATTTCGTGTCCCAATCATACGGATGGTTAACAGTTACCTTATTCAGGATATTACATAGAAGACCATTCGACTTCTCTGTCAATCCATTCGCTTTCGGGTTGTACGGCGTCGTCTTCCGGTGCTTTATCTTGAAGTATTGGGTCAGGAGGGAAATAGTCTCATTTAAGAAATGAGTACCCCTATCTGATATCAATTCCAGAGGACATCCGTATCGAGTGATAATGTTGTGCTAGAGGAACCTGGCTACCACTGCGGCGTCGTTCTTCCTTGTGGCTTCGTCCTCCACCATCTTGGTAGCATAGTCGGTAGCTATCAAAATATACCGTGCTCGTGTTCTTCTAGCCACCGGTGTCGCGCTACTTGGCGGCTACATGCTTAACTTCTACTCCGACGCTTGAGTTTAGTAGTTCTAGAAGTTGGCTTATATTACTTCTAGCCGCTTATGTATATGTCTGACACCTTTGCATACGGTGTTACCACTATTTTGAGTCTTAGTAGGTTGATTACCATGTTGATAGGGCTTAAGCTCATGGGTTGTATTTACGTGTCGTTCATGCACGCTTTCTAGCTGATTTAAGTTATTTTTCGGGGCTGCGTGTCGTTTTAGGTAGTTTAAGGTTTACGCTAGCACTCTAGGGAGCTTGACGTGGTAGCCTATGAGTAAAACTAAGTTGCCAAGGGTACTAAAAGACAACCAAGTGGAGCTATGAACTCCCATTGGTCTGTTTTTGTCTTTAGTTTAACTCTAAATTTAGAAACAGAGCTCTAGAGTGGAGTTCGAGCATTTGGTGGGGGATCTTCGAAATCTGAGAGCACAGGGAGAGAGTTCTCGTCATGCCAAGCACTTCCAGTGAAAATTTCGATCGATTTGAGTCAATAAAGACGGAGTTATGAGCAATTGAAGTTCGGATTGTGCTAGAATTGAATCATTTTGGTTGGATTTAGGGTTTCCAGTGTCACTCGCAGCAGATTTGAGGAAATTGCTTCAAAACTTCGAGGTTGTGTTCTTCGCCAGCAGGGCTACGATTTCACAAAAAGTTTCATATCGATTGAGCAACTGAGTAATTCAGGGCGGCCGCTGAAGCTGAGGGGGTCTGAAAAGCTCTTAATCTAGAGCAGCGACTTCAGAGGAGGAGATCTACAGTTCTGTGTACATTCAGGAGTCCCAACTTCACAGGGATGTTCAGCACCCTGTAGACTGCAAATCCTGTAAGAAACTTCGAAATTGACCGAGCCAAACTCCTGTTATAGGTTGAAATAGCCAGCTAGGTACCAGAAATTGCCGTAGTTTTCTTGCTCAAAACTTTTCTGTTCATATCTCCGTGTCAGAATTTGATCTCAAGCTGAAATTTCGTCTGTGAGTTCAGTAGTACCTCAATTGCATGTAGGGGAAGTTTAGAGGTCTAAACCTTCATAGTTTTCCTCTCCGTGAGTGTCAAAGTTCACCGCCGAATCCTATTACAGCCAGCTAGACCTGAATTTCGCCTTCTGGGTATATTACTAGATCTTACACATCTGTGTGAGTGTTTATAGCCCTATTGTGACCTGAAAGCCAACCTCTTGAGTGAACAACCACAGCCAGAAGCCCGGCGCTTTCCTAGGTAGACGGATTACACTCCGACACCGGGACGATAGACCCAACAAAGTTGATTCCCCACTTTTCAAAAGGAGCAAGCGGAAGAATGGGAGTAAGAGGCCACCTAGTAGTAGCTGTTGGTCTTCCCACCCTCTGGCACGCATCACATTTCCTGATCTCCTGAAAAGTGTCTTTGTATATGGTCGGCCACCAGTATCCGGCGTCCAACATCTTCTTTACTGTGGTCTTCAACCCGTAGTGACCCCCAGCATCTTCGTAGTGAAGACCCGTGATCAATGACTTAATCTCTGAAGGCTCAAGGCATCTCCTTAGCTTCTCGTCATGTCCCTTCCTGAACAAGATACCATGGAAGATGGCGTAAGGACCTGCCTTGTGTAAGAAGACAGCCTTCTGCTCCGCATCCAATCCCTCGGGATATTGTTGGTCTTCCAGGAACTTCCTCAAGTCCTTGAAGATCGACTCTTCTATGGAAGTTGCAAAGACTGGATCAGAAGATCTAGCCTCGTCTTCTGGGAAGCAGGCGGTACGCCCCCCCTCAGATGAAAGTGTCTCTGCAAAAACTGAAAACAGCTTCTCGTCAGGGAACTCGTCTTCCACTTCATCTTCTCGTTGTTCCGTCTCCAATCTGGATAGGTAGTCAGCATTAACATGCTGTCTTCCAGGTCTGTACTCAACTGTGTAAGTAAATTCCTGGAGTAGAAGAATCCACCTAGCTATCCTACCAGACAAATCTGCTTTCTTCACAAGATGTTTCAAAGAAAAATTATCCACATAGAAGACAAACGGGTTGGCTAGAAGATAGTGCCTAAACTTTCTACAGGCGTAAATCATGCCGAGACACCCCTTTCAGTTGTAGAGTACTTCTTCTCTGCATCACTGAGTTGTCTTCCCGCATAGTAGATGGGATAATCCTTCTTCTTCTCATCTTTCTGACTCAATACCACCCCTATGACGAAAGCAGAAACATCCACATAAATATGGAAGACTCTCTCCCAATCATGTGGCCTTAGGACAAGGGATTCCGACAGAAGTCTCTTCATTTCTTCGAATGCTTCCTGCTGCTTAGAAGACCAAATGTAAGGTTCGTCCTTCTTCAGCAACTTGGTAAGTCTTCCTGCTACCTCTGCGTACCTGTCAATAAACCTCCTGTAGTATCCTACGTTGCCCAGGAAGCTTCTCAACTGAGTCAGGTTAGCAGGTGGGTGAAGTTTCATGATGACTTCCACCTTAACACAGTCGACTTCTATACCTCTTCCAGAAATCCTATGTCCTAGCAAAATTCCCTCTGACATACCGAAGAAGCACTTCTCAGGGTGAAGAGCCAAACGATGTTCTCTATACTTCAAAAAACACTTCCTTAGAAATATCAGGTGGTCTTCTTTCGATCCAAACACACAGAAATCATCCAAGAAGATCTCCATGAAAGTGCGAAGATACTCCTTGAAGATTGTAATCATCAGTCTCTGGAATGTGGCGGGCGCGTTGCATAAACCAAACGGCATTTGATTATACGCGTACGTGCCCCAGTCAGTAGTGAAAGTGGTTTTCGACTTGTCTTCTTCTCTGACTGAAACTTGGTTGTACCCAGAATACCCATCCAGGAAGCTGTAGAACTCATGTCCTGCTACCTGATCTAACACAGAATCGGTGAATGATAAAGGATGGTGATTCTTTTTCGTGGCCAAGTTCAGCTTCCGGAAGTCCTGACACACTCGGATTTTACCTGTCTGCTTCTTTGGCACGATGACAATAGGAGCTACCCGCTCACTGCTAAGTACTGGGAAGGCTACTCTCGTCTTCAGGTATTGGTTGATCTGGTCCTTCATCAGAAGCGAGTACTTGGGGTTGAGCCGATACTGCCTCTGCCGTGCAGAAACAACGCCTTCCAGCAAGTCAATGCGATGCTCTCCCAACTCTCGAGGTATGCCCTTCATGTCTTCTATGGTCCACGTGAAGACATCCTGGAACTCCGTCAAAAGTTCTCAAAAGTCTTCCAACTGCTGGCCCTCGATCACCTTGGAAAGCTTCAGCTTCTTCCCAGGAGCAACCTCCATTTCTTGAAGATCATCCGGGTTTACCATTCCTTCAGTGTGACTGTACTCACTGGCACCAAAGTATTCCGGTTTGGGAGCTTCTTCCGGTTCAGATTCGTCTTCTGGAAGACCAACTATCGGATCTTCCGAAGAGAAGACGGTATCTTCGTCTTCTGGAAGATCAGTTGTCGGATCTTTCGAAGGGAAGACGATACTTTCGTCTTCTGGAAGCTCTTCTTCCGCAACTTCGTAGCACTCAATGTATCCACAGATCACTTCTTCTGCTATCTCTGCTACTTCTGTAGTACACAAGTTATTCACCACAAACTCATTGTATCGTTCATCCATGTCAGAAGACGCAGTTGAGTCTTCTGAAGTGTACCCCTCTGTCGTAGAAGGAGTTTCACCTTGGTGTCCAATCTTGATCCAAGGAAGCGAGACCTTGGTCTTCTCACCTGGCTTGGGTGTAGGATTGGGAAATCTCAAACGATGTCTTCTCCAATCGGTATTTACATTTGCAGCATACAGCCATGATCTTCCTATCAACACATGATATCCAACCCTAGCTACAGGTTGCAAAATGATGTAAGTGAGGTAAAAAGATACTCCCCCAATTACCGTCAAGACATCTTTCAGTTGCCCCAAATGTCATCTTCTGGTCTGGTCCGCCATTCTGAGGATTCTCGGAGTAGGCTGGAACTCAGTGAAGCCTAGGGCATGCGCCGTTTCTTCAGTCATGATGTTAACTCCGGAGCCGGAATCAGTGGATATCTTCTTCAGAAGACAGCCATGGATCTCCATATCAAGTTCTGGGGCTCCCAAGTCTTCATGCTCTTTCCTTAAGATCGGGGTGCTCTGGGGAAGTTTAGCTGTTCTCCTCTTCCTCGATCCTCGAAGCACGGATTGTAATAACTTCCTATAACTAGCGTTGTCATCCAACAGCTGTTGGAAGGTTACATCCGCCTTCTGATTTCACAAGTCTCGCAAGAAGTTGTAAGGGGATCGCTTCAGAAGAGTGACTGGTGTTTCCAACAGAGAAGATGTAGTAGCTGCTTCCTGGGGTGGAAGACCAGAATGGTGTCTTCCCTTGACTGGAGGCTGTTCTCGTGAGACAGGGGCTGCCGTAGTCGGTGGAGGAAGCTGCTGTACTATCTTCCGTCGCTCCTCCAGCTCTTCTTGCATGATCGTTTCAACTTCTTGCCTAATGTCAGGAGCAAAGTACTTCGGATCTTCTCGGTCGTAAGTAGGAGAAGAAGGACGCTCAGGGGAAGATGACCTCTCCTTTTGTTGCTTCTTCTTCTTGATCTCCTTCTGACAAGGTTCTGACTTCTCTTTGCTTCTGGTGCTTACCCTGAATACCGCTTCATCCAGGACTTCTTCTGGAGGCCAACTGTCTGAATCCGGGCTAGGGCTCCAAACAATGCCATCCGCCAAAGTGAAAGAAGAAGCTGCCTCAAGTGACTTCGTCTTCTGGGCTACAGTCGTCTTCTGCAGCTGAGGTTCTTTTCCTTCGCGCTTCCCGGGGTCTGATTCGTCTTTTTCAATATGGAGACAATCCGTACAATCCCCAAGATCTTCTTCTTCTACCGTGATGTGCTGTACCACTGCTAACTCGAGTTTAGAAGCTGATGCAGCTTCTGCAGGAGGCGTGGTTTCGTAAAGTTTTGCAAACCTTACGACCACGACAGATGGTTTCTGCAAACCATTTGTCGTGGCCGTAAGGTCAGAGGACAATTTTCCATAAAATGGCCTTCTTTCTTACAGTTCCCACACAAGGGCACTTGCCCAATCTATCTTCTCGGATGAGGACAAGTGGATCACCAGTGTCCTGTTTCTCCACAATTATTGCACGCTCCAAGAAGAGGGTTTAGAGGTCGTTGTGATGAAGAAGGTTGCCAGGGCGTCCTGATCTGTACATTACTAGCTCTATCCCTAGGTACATAACGATTATATTGAGCCGGAGGAGTAGGAGTGAAGGGTTGTATCGTCTCGATCCTTTAGCATCTTTCCCCACTGGGATCGTGTAGATATCTCTCATCGTCTTCTTCCCAACCTGCCCAATTGACAGCTTGGTCCTGCGTACACTGATCTCTGGTGTGCCCAGAAGAGTTACAAAGGTTGCACCAAAGGTTTGGCCGGGAAGCCGTAGGTTGCTTCCGCTTGTCCTTCTGGTTCAGAAGATGAACTTCCAGGTCGGCAAACTGCTTCAGAACTTCATCGATACGGAGATCAGGTGCAGACTGAATGATCTGAGTCTGAGGCATCTTCTGCACAACTTCCTCCCTTGATCGTGTCTTCTCCTTCTTCTTCTTCCGTGTCTTCTTCTCTTGTTCAGACTCGGATTCTGAACTTTCGACAGTAGACTCTTCAGAAGTAGAGGATGCTTCCGAATCATGTTATCAGTTCTCTCTGTCTTTCGTCATATTCCGAGGATGCTCGAGGTTTCATACTGCTCGGCATGCTTCTGTACTTCTACTAAATCATCACCTCCTCCTCTTCTGCAGTACAACTCCATATCCTGAGACAATTCTCCCAAGTACCAGTCCACGGCCATAATAACCGACCATTATCGGCAATAATTATGCCCAGCAAGCCGTGGCTCCGATTGTCGGCTGGTGCGACTGCCAACTTCTTCCTCCCTCAGGCCCAGGTGGTGGAGATGGTCTTCTCGAAGGTCCAGGCCTGTTTGAATCAAAAAGATCGTCTTCTGAGTCAGAACTACTGTCGCTGTCGTCTTCGGAGACGTCTGGAACGATCTCCTCTAGTCTTCCTTCAACTTGGGAAGCCTCTCCCGTACTTGGGAAGACGTCTTCCGAGTAACCAGTACCAAAATCTACTTTATACACGTGATCACCCGGTTGGCTTCTGTCTTCTCCAAAGATTATGCTCGAGATGGAAGGTTCTTCCAACTCTACTGATCGGATCTTCCTGAGCTCTTCTTCTTTCCTTTGGTGTCTCAGGGATATCCGCTGCTCTCTAGAAGCGGTTCGCTGGGGTGAATGTACCCACTCAGGATCTTTACCCGTGCGTCTTCTGCTTCTTCCTCTGGTCGGAGGCATCCACCAGAGTGCTGAGGAGAGATGTCCCTCTTCTTCTAATACTAGATCCGACAGACCGAATGACTGAACAACCGATCACAAGTTTGGAACGTCTTCTTCTCCTGCTTCTTGTTGTACTCCTGCAATCTTCCAAGATCGAGTCTTCCAAGAAACTCTTGGAAGCGGGGAAGCGGCTTCTTCCAGTTCCCCCTGATGTATCTTATCAGCTTCTGGTTGCGGTTCCTGTCTTCTAGCAAGATAGAGTCCCACAACACATTCAACTACAATCGAAGTTAGTTCGAAATGAAACTAACTACTGACACACAGATCTAGGAAGCTTAGAACAAAAGTTACTAAGATGAAATCCTCGGCAGCGGCGTCAAAAATGATGCTCACTATATGTAGTGTCGCATGATTACTCCTGCCCATTTAGTATACAAGATATCGTTCCCACAAAGGATTTGCACAAGTAACGCTGCTCTAAGTTCTAAGATCTGTTCAAACACACAAACACACGGGTTTTGCTTAGAAATCCCGTCTTCTCACAAAACCACGCGTCTTCCAAACACGCCAAAAGGTGCTCTGGACCTAAACAAACAACTACTAACTAAAATATCATACAACTATTCACAAAGAAGCTTGGGAAGATGCTTCCTGCTTCCAGGTCACTTCTTCCGGTCTTCTCAGTACCATCTTCTCGAAGCAATTTTCAGCTTCTGAGGGTTCAACTCAGCTTCTCACACCTCCAGAAGACTGCTCCTGCCTCGTAGAAGTCGACTAGCAACGGCGGTTATACCTTGCTCTCTCTCACATTCCAACGGGTTAGATTAATCATAGGGTGTATGCCCCTTGTAGCCTTCCCAGGCTTCTGCCTACGGAAATGGTCTTCCTGTAGCACTACAACGACATTCACCTTCACGGAAGCTCAATAGAAGTCTCGGAAGCTCACTAGAAGAAGGTAAGAAGATGGAGAAGATGAGAGAAGATGGGCAAGAAGAGAAAATCCAAACAAGAGAAAACCAAGATGAAAAGGAGAAATTAAGATTCTGACAGGCTTCTAGTCCGGATCCTGACTAACAAGCCATCCCTGCTTGTAATAGTTTGGGGAGGAAGACAACAAACGTGTGTACAGTTGCACCGTCTTCTACTTGAGGATGTCGTCTTCTATTGTGAGAAGAAAGCTTCTTTCTTCTTTTCTTTGCTGCTACTCTGTCTTCTGGGATCCCTTACCCATAAGACCGTCCGTACGTAGATCCTAAGTGCTCCACTCGACGAGCCAAGCTGCAATTCCACAACTGTTGACAGTCACCGCCACTCAAGAAGAACGCTTCCCATGCACAATCGGGAGTGAATCCAAGAAAACCCACCACCCAGAAGACATGGACAAAGCTTCTGCACTCAAATCAGCAATCCATTCCCCGAGAAGAAGTCACATTGGCATTGGGAAGCTCACTCCCTCTACTTCCTGCGCCTACTCCTCGACACTCCAGTCTAGCTAACAGGACTGCATAAGGATGCCGTTCCCTGTTCCTAAACTGTCCACTATCTCTATCTACATCTTCGAACCACTGCTGGTAACGAGCATGCAGACCCCTCTGATATAATCCTAGTCTATTCGTTTGTCTCAAACATCGGGTGTAGTGTGTGTGAAGAACTGAATTTCTTACTCTTCGATCCTACTTATGCCTTTGCCACGAGAAAATAGAGGAGACGACCACCAGGGAGAGATGGGCGCTGTCAGAAGGCTGCCACCCCACATGCAAGCCGTTTCTCCTTTCCGGTTTAGCCCTCTACTTTTTTGTTCCTATGCTACCTATGCTGCCACATGGTATCCTAACTAATTTTACACTGAAAACTGCCACCTTAAGATAACATGTTTGGTCCTACTAAGTTTGGAAATGTCAACGTCGGTTGTGGTTACTATCTAATCTGATTGCTCGGAGGCAATCTCTACCTGATCTGCTCTTACCGGAGCTCCTAACGCGGCTTCTGATAAGCTAGGAAGCCATGCAAACACCTCGGGTAACACTGAGGTGGCTTCCTCCTCATCGTTCTTCGCTGGCCCTGCTGTCGCTGTTGCTGCTTCTTCCTCAGCTTCTGCTTCTGCTTTGGAAGACGAAAGCATCTTCTGGGAAGCGGTGGCAGAAGCGGTCTTCTGCTCCGATCCCGAATGAATGAGGGAGGTGGTCTTCCTAAGTACACTTCTAAGTCCCATCTTCCTCGGAGGCGTGGTCTTCCGACCCACTAGAGTCGTCTTCTCTCACCAGAAGCGTCTTCTGATGAGTGCCGGACCTCAGCTGCGGCATCATAGTGAGAGAGGGATTTACGGCTGCTGCTCGGTCGTCTTCTTCTGAGGTCTCCTCTTCGTCTCATGCTGCCCTGTTGGCCCATACTTCACCAACTGATCTTCCGTGAGATCTCCCATGGCTACGTACAAGTAACAGAGGAAAGGTGTCAAGTGTCCTCCTGCCGAGGTACATAAGTACGCTAGCTCCGCCTATACATATACGTGGAAGAATGCGCCCCAGTTGACGGGCACTCCTTCATCGCACATTGCTTCCAAGAACTCCACGTCCTGATCTCCAAGGTACCTCGTCTTCTGCGCTTTCCTCTTGGGAAAGAGATGTAGAAACAGCTTCGCGAGAAGTCGCTTCTTCGACTCCCGGTAGTATTCTACCTTCCATCCGTTCCGTCCCTGCCTGTCCTCCATGAAGAGGCAAGTTGTGCTTCCAAGAACATGCCACTCACTCACAATCTTGGGTAAGATCTTCTTCTCGAGCCAATAACCTCGGTCCTCGGATTCTGACTTGTGGAAGGCCCTGCGCCATCAATCTTCAGTCCAGGAAGATGGTCTTCCTCGAGCTACTCCTGCCTTCGCAGGTACACGGTTGCGAGGCGGTAAGGCTGCCGAAACCTCCTCCAGAAGATCCTGGTCGGCGAGGTTCCAATCCCACAGGAAGAAGTTGAGACTCAACTCCTTGAGGAAAAGTTTGGTCTCGGCCAACTCCGCTGCGGGTAACACCAACCCTCGAGGATGCATCGACATACTTGGAAATCTGTTGCACTAAGCCACACGCAATTACTGTGAGCTGAAGGCTCAGTCCTTCCCAAGTGCCCACAATCTAGCTTCTACTTCTTAGAAGACGAAACTAGTCTTCCAGAAGACAGCTACTCCGTCTTCCAAGATTCTAACAGTGCTTCCTAGATAGCTCTCGTCTTCCGAGCTATACCTAAACAATCCTAACTAAGCAAGGCCTCGCATGGATTACCAAGAAGACAACCCACCTTGCATTACATCCTACTTCCTATCAGAAGATACAAGATTTGCGAGAAGTAGAGTGCATAAACAGGTTCAGAAGATGGTTGCGGGCTCCTGCGGTGACAGTGGCCTCTGGGAAGACTCTCGGGACAGCTTTCGTTTCAATGTTTTTCTCGGAAGACCTCCCGAAGTCAGGCTTCCCTTCACTGGTCTCATCTGTCTTCTTCTTCCTACGCGCAATCTATCCTCACAACAGATTCAAGACATTTGCACTCTGTTCTTCTGACTTCTCACCTCTCATACACACTCAGAAGAAGCTTGCTGCATGATGGGAAGACATGACCCTCGACCATTCTCTCCAGATTCTGCCAGCAAGACTTCTCACGACTCTCCTAAGTTCGGGAAGAAGAAGGAATGGGCTACTATGGGTTGGACAGAAGAGACCCGAAATGGACCCTCACGTCTTCTCGCGCATTTTGTCAGCCCTTCCAGTCTTCTAGTCTCTCTAGGAAGATGTGGATTTGAGAAGCTTGGAAGACCGGGAGGCACATGCCTAGTTCTCGACTTCCAACTTCTCGAAATAACAAAACAACTCACCAAGCCACTCGGAATTCGTACCAAGCCTCTCTTAACACCAAAGTAAAGCAAATCCACTCTTGATACGAATTGTATACAGTCGACTTCCGAAGACAGTCAGGCTTCCGAAGCGTCTTCCGAAGACAATCAGGTTTCAAAAGCGTCTTCCGAAGATGTTCCAATCTTCCGAAGCATCTTCCGTTCAAGGTTTCAGGAGTAGAGGGATGGTAGGGTAAGGAAATTGATAGCTGGGATCTCCAATTTGAGGACTAGGGGTAGGGAAGCTCGAATTGAACTCGAGAAGAAGCAAGAAGATGTCTGATGGAAATTGGGCAGCGCTTCTGCGCCCAATGTCACAATAGGAAAATAGGGATGGGGGGATTGATCGATCAGGTTGCCTGCAAACAACCGGGGAAGCGCGGGGGATACCAAACAAAGGCGAGAAGCAGTGGGGAAGGAAAAAGATCATGGGAAGAATCTCTACTATCTTTTGTCTGTTTTCTCAAGCTGTCTTCGATCTTCCGCGCGCTTCCGACTCTGGTTCCAGCTCCAATACGATCTCACAAAGCAGCTTCCGCTGTCAGCTCCTTACTACGTCTCAATCGTTCAAGCCTTCCACCTTCGATTCCTCTCAGTCGTCCTCCAGTGTCAGCTTCCGTGAGTTCACAGAAAACTCCTTCAGCTCGATATGCTTCGTGCGCTCAGTAATTCGACCTCGTCTTCCTTCTAGCTTCGAATCGATCCTGACCTTACTCAATTTCACCTCGCTACCTTCCTCACTCAAATCAATCACTCTTGAATCGATCTTCTTAACCAAGAAGCGCTCTTGCTGCGAGAAGTCACAATATGCTAATGCGCTTCCTGCGCATCTTCCCCGCAGTTTAGGGGTTTCGACCCTCCCGACCTACCTAACCTATTCGGTGCTACTTGGTAGATGCACCTACTTCTTACGTGGTTAAGCTTCCACGGTTGCCGTCTTCCGGAAGATACGTGTCTTCCGCCATCTTCCGTCTTCCGAAGACACCACCGAGAAGACGCTTTCTGGAAGAAGTCAACTTCTTATTATAAAAAGCTCGTAAGATCATCTTCCTTCTAAGGAAGCCGTAATCTTAAGTAACAACGCTTCTTCAGTTATAGAAACAAGTTATTAATCTTAAAAATTTCAAAAATTTGTGAATCCTGTAATTTGTGGGCACCACAGGAGAAAAGCTTCAGAGCACAGTAGCGAGCTCGATTTCAGAAGCAGATCGGCGCAACTTGAAATTGACGACAGAAACAAGATCGTGGTGCCACATTAAAGACGGAATTGAAGAACGAAAGCGCGCAGAAGACTGAAGGAGCAGCCAGAAGCAGCCAGAAGCAGTACTGTAACGACCTATGTTACACATAGGAAGTTTGTCTATTAGTAAGGTGTTTAGTTATAACTAAGTGTTGAGAATGTTTATTTGCTGCCAAAGTACTTTAAGGAGGTATCAAGTTAGTCATGACTAGCTAAAAGTTAGTTATGATTAAACTTAGCTGTACTTTTGGCAGAATTCAGATATTTGCTAAAGAGTGAGCACTACTATCTTGTCCTCTTGTCTAAAAGGTAACAAGGAGGTGGAAAGGATCCCTTATCTCCTTTTTGACTTGATATTAGTGGTTGGATTAAAGTTGTGGACTTTGTGGGCATTAAAAACAAGAAGAGATTCCACATGTTTCTTTTTTAGTGGGTCCTAGTGTAGAGGGGGGGTGGAAATCCGAGATTCCTTGAGAATATTCCAGAATCCTTCTAGAAGTTGTTGACTTTGAAGGAATAAGCCCATGTGAAAAGGTAAGAAGCCCATGTGATTAATGCTTTTACCTTAAGTAATATCTTAGTAAAACCCGGTAAAAGTAGTTACGGCTGAGTTACCAGAGGTACCAAAGTAAAAACCTAGAATGTATAAATAGAGGAGTAGAGAAGAGCTCCTCATCCTTGTTTTCACATCGTCGTAATGACAACTTGAGTAATATAGAGAGTGTGGGATATGTTTAGCATGTGAGAACTTGAGAGACGTCGTTAGAATGGAGGATTTTAGTTGATGAGTTTATGGAGATTTTTAGTTGATAAGTTTGTGAGTATATGAATGAGTGAACTTAGCATTTCCCCTTCAAGTTCATGGTGTGCTTCCATCAAAGCCATCAGAGGTGACCCCTGAGTGAGAGATAGCCCGACATGTTGCAGATTCGTGGATGACGATCATGGAGGTTGAGAGATCTGGGGGGGGTAGTTGATCGATATGACCACGGAGGGTTTACATTTTTGGTTCCGTTGTCGAGACCTCACTTGAAGGGATCGTTGAACGATGTTTAGAGTTCAGTTCTATATTCGACAAAAGGAGATTATGAGAGAGCACATGGAGAGAACGTTGGGAGGAGAGAGAGGTAACGCGATGTTAGCAACGTTAGAACCTTTCGTGTATCCCGTAGTGATATATGACGCGTTCGAAGTCATTCTTTACATCTTGTTCACTTAGAAAGGGTTTGAGGAGAGTTGAAAGAGGGTGCAACAAGAGTTGTAGAGAAAGGAGGAGAGAAAAGTTATTAGAGGAGATAAATTTGTGAGTTTAGAAATTCTGCTCTCTGGAAAATTTGTACAGTTGCTGTCAACTTTTCTGTGAATTTTATTTTCCTGTGAAACTTTCCAGTGTTTTAGATTGGCTGATAACCTATCTAAGACAAAAGAAATCATAGGAAAAGGTGGTTTAGAGAGGGAGCAATGAATTTTCAAAGTTGAGGGGGTCTATTCGTGAGAGTTGAAGAATTCTGTTATCTGGAAAAAATTTACAGTCATTGTCAGATTTTCTGTGAATTTTATTTTCCTGAAAAACTTTCCAGTGTTTTAGAGTGGCTGATAAGCTATCCAGGACAAAAGAAATCATGAGAAGATGAGGTCTGAAGAGAGAGAAAGAATTTTTCAAAGTGGAGGGGGTTGACAACCATGAGGGAAGTGAAAATATACAAATTTCAGTTATGTGAAAATTTGTACAGTCATCACCATCTCTTCTGATAAGAGAAGTTTCTGTTGAAACTTCATGATTTAGTAGCTTGGAGGTTGAGCTACTGGAGATAATAAAAATCTTGGAGAGATCTCTTACCAACTAAGAGATACACGTTTCGGCATACAAGGAGGTCTTGAAGATATTTCATGGGGAATCCAGTTCGGGTGCCGAGGTGGAAGAAGAGACGTTTAGGAGTTCGAACGGAGTCGGAGAAGCTAAAGTTAAGTATAGATGAGTTGCGAACACTTATCTATACTACTTGGGATGCCCTCTTTACCCTATACCAAGAAGCTTTCGTGACCATTGGCGCAGATTTGAAGAAAGCCGAGATGAAAGCATCATTCACTGTGGAGGCCACGAATGCTCCTGGTGAAGTAGAGTTGGATCCTTATAAGAGTGAGGTCAAGATGTCTGTTGTGATGAGTACAAACGATGGTGATGAGGATCATATCTTCGATAGTTAATTTTAGATTAGATTTATTTCGTGTATAGCATGCATAATATACGATTTCCAATATAAAGCTCGGAAGAGTTAAGGAAGTGATGTAGAATTATTTTCCTCTACGATATTTTGTCCAATTAATGGTTGAGAAGGTGCAACATGAGTGGAAGTCTGAAAGATTGGAAAGTTAGACTTAGAAACCTTCCTCAAGGTTTAGATGTCATAGTAAGCGTCGGAGAGAGCTCGAAAGAGGTTATCGTTGAGTTTGAGAACCCTAGTACAAAACCTCAAGTAGAATCTCCGAGGAGAAGAGTAGAAACCGACTTGTGGTGTTATTTCTGTAGAGGGTTGGGACATAAAGTAGTGAATTGTCCAACTAGAATCAGAACCGAGAGAGCTAAAGAGAAGCGGGAGTTTACTGATTTAAGTCTTCGAGTGGGTCCACCGTCACCAGCGCCAATTCATCTTCTAGGAGAAGATCCTTGTCCAAGTTGTGGAGTGGGTGATCTATCAAGAGGACACAAGTGCGTCGATGTGGCCGCCCTACTTACGTCAGTAGTTGAGAAGTTGGACGAGACTCAAAGAGCTGAGACGGAGAAGTTGTCGACTTCAAAAGAGGACTCGGATGAGTTGTGATGGAGATTGTCATTCGGATGGTGGAGAAGGCGGTGATGCGACTCAAGCTCATGATTACCTTGGGAGAAGAGATGGCACAAGAGGTGTTGTTACAACCATTTCTTTTCATTTTATCTATGGTAGATTATTCGCGAATGGAATTGGTGATGTTCGTACTCTTTTAGCGAGTAGTTATTGCACAAAAATTAGAAGGGTAGAAAGAATAGTTACAAGATGGAGAAGTTACCAATGTTTCATGAGAAGGACAATGAAGATGTAGAACCATTTGTACGAGACTTCAAAAGGGGTTGCATCGGAAACAACGTGAGAAGGAAGGAAGAATGAGTGTTGTTACTGCCAGAGTTTTAAGAAGATTTTGCTCTTACGTGGTATGACGACCGAGTGAAGAGCAAGACACCTGGTGCAGTTGAGGACACATGGGAGACGTTGAGTAATGCACTCATCGAAGAATTTCTTCCAGAAGAGAGTTATGAGAAGCTCATGGTGGAGCTTACTCATTTGAAGCAACGGGACGACGAGAAAGTTCGGCAATATGCCGAAATGGTGGATAAGTTGGAGCAACGATTTCGGACGGTCCTACGGAAGAATGGAGACAATGTGGAGCTAACGATGACGGGGATTGGAGCAGTGTTGACCAAGAACTTGGTGGGAGGGTTGAGACCTTCAATTCGAACCCAAGTGAGGTACGAGAAACCAGCAACCAAAGCGGAGGCTATCAAGATTGCGACAAACATGGAAGAGAGTTTGGATGAAGGAGATATCATCCAACCTCATCATGCTGCTCTGGTGTCGACTCCGACTCCTGGTGTAGCCACAACGATCGCACCTGCACCATCACAATTGGTGATTGCTTCAACGTCAGCTCCTACTCCAACGGTGGTGCCTCTCTATTGCCACCTCTGATTTTCATGTCAAGCTAAAGAGCATCGCCGACACTCTTGCGGATCTCAAGATAAACGTGGTGCAGTTACGAGAATGGAGGAACAAAGGTGGAGGAGGAGGTCAAAGAGGTTACGACAACAATCCCAACCGAGGAAATCAAGGTAACGTTGGAGGCAACCAAGGTAACTTTGGAAGAATCACTTGTTGGACGTGTGGAGGTTCTCATTTCCAGCGAAATTGTCCTAACAACGAAGCAAGAGGTGCCGAAGCTGTCAGAATGAATGTGGGTGGAGGAAATCCATCACAAGGACGAGACAAGGGGGTGGCTACTATCGATGTCGTACGAGATCTCATCTACGAGAAAGGAGAGAGTTCAAACTCTTCTCATGCATCGGTGGAGCTTTTAGCTCAAGAAAGGAAAAGAACTCGATTCTCTGATGAACCGGTTTTCATGGAGGAGTCAACAAGTAGAAGTACTCGTTCGAGTAATGTTTCGAGTACACCAAGGGAGCCAAGAAGGAAGCTGGGGATGGCGGATTTCACCATTTCATCTTCTCAAGCGGGATATGATGTGGTTGAAGATGTGGGTGCTCAGAAAGCCAACATCACTGTTGGACAACTGATCGCACTTAATCCCAGCTTACGAAGAGAACTCAGAGGAGGACCGAGTTCTAAGAGAAGCAAGAAGAAGAAACCCAAGAGCAAGACATCAAAGTCTGTGGGAGTTGGTGTGGTAGATGTGCATGCTTCAGAGGTATCCACTAGGGCTTCAAAGATTGAAGTCCGGTTGAATGGTCACTACGTCCGGTTGAATGGTCACCACGTATTGGTGGATGGAGGGTCGGCTGTAAACACCATATCGGAGAGGTTGATGAAGAAGTTGGGGATGGAACCAACTCGCCCGGCTAGCATTGTCGTGGGGATGGCTAACAAGCAACGGGTAAGACCTCTTGGTGTGTTAGAGAAGGTGGTCGTGTCTGTGATGAGAATTCAAACATTGATGTCCTTTCAAGTGTTAAAGGACTCTAGTTATGATTTGCTCCTAGGAAGGCTTTGGTTGAGAGCTGTGCGCACCACTGATAGGTGGCACAAAGGATATTTACGGATTGGGCCTAGAGATCATAGAGTGATAGTTCCTCTCTCGGGTGTTGGAGTTGTGACTTCTGACTCTGATAGACCCACTAGTGGCTATTGGGAATCTGATACGGAGGACGATCAGAGTGTCTCAGAAGTAGATACCGGAGATTCTTACGATCGAGAATCCTCGTCTGAGGACGAAGGATTTGGTCGAGATGAATCATTACATCAACTTAGTGCTATTGACTGGTTGCCTCGACCAGTAGTGGAGAAAGATCCTGACAAAGAAGAGTTGAGTGAGGCAGAGATTGTGAGAAGACTCTCTACCCTGAAGTTTGGTATCAATGTCACTCAAGAGGAGAAAAGTAGATTCCTAGATATATTTCGAAAATATATCCATGTGTTTGCTTTCAGCTACAAGGATTTGAAGGAGATGACTCTCGAGACTCATCGAATCGAATTGGAGGAGAACGCAAGACCAGTTCGACAGAAGCAGAGAAGGGTCAATCCTACAACAGCGATGATGGTCAAGGAGGAGATAGACAAGTTGAGGGAGGCGAGTTTCATCTACGAGGTGGAGAACTCGGATGGGTTTCACCCATTGTGATCGTCAAGAAGAAGAATGATAAGCTGCGAGTGTGCATAGACTATAAGAAGCTGAATGCAGTTACCAAGAAGGATTATTATCCTCTACCATTTATAGATGAGATTTTGGAGGAAGTTGTTGGTCATGAGTGGTACAGCTTTGGTGATGGTTATAGTGGGTATAACCAGATCAAGATAGCACAGGAGTACCAACAGTTGACTACTTTCACTACTCCTTGGGGAACATTTGCATTTCGGGTGATGCCATTCGGATTGTGTAATGCTCCGACCACGTTTCAAAGGTTCATGAACAAGGTGTTTGAACCATTCATAGAGAAGTTTGTTCGGGATTTCATTGACGATTTCTGTGTGTACGGACGAAAGGAGGACCACTTTGATCATGTGATCAAAGTTTTGCAGCGGTTGGAGCAAGCCAACGCTTCTCTAAATCTAGAGAAGTGCATCTTTGGCTGCGAAGAAGGTCTGCTGTTAGGGCACATCATTTCCAAGAATGGGATTGCGGTAGATCCTGAGAAGGTGAAGAAGATTGTGGATCTTCCATTTCCGATCAACTTGACAAAGTTGAGGCAGTTTCTTGGCATGGTTGGATATTATCGTAGGTTTGTCTTTTCCTTCTCAAACAAAGCAATAGCTTTGACTATGTACATGAAGAATGGAGTTGATTTTGACTTGATAGTGCATGATCAGAAGGCAAAGGAAGCATTTGAGGAGCTGAAAAAGGTATTAGTGACAGCTCCTATACTTGCTAAACCTGAGTGGAGTAAAGCATTATTCTGTATACGGATGCCTCCAATGTAGCAATCGGATGTACATTAAGTCAGCTAGATGGAGATGGGGATGATCATCCTATAGCTTATGCTAATAGGCAGATGGTTCCAACGGAGAAGAATTACTCCGTGACTGAACGAGAAGGATTAGCAGTGATCTTTGGATTGAAGAATTTCGACATTACTTGCTAGGAGAGAAATTTTCCATAGTCACAGATCACAAGGCTTTAAAGTATATCTTTAATAAGCCTAATGCCGAAGGTCGTATTGCTCGTTAGAAGATCCTTCTAACAGAATACGATTATGTGATCGAAGATAGACCAGGGAAGAAGCATGCGAATGCTGATCTTTTGTCAAGGGCTTATGATGATGAGGGAGAAGAACTGTTTGATGATTCATTTCCAGACGAGCATCTGATGACCATCACAAGCACCGACGAGATACCGGACGAGTACAAAGAAATCTGGAGTTTCCTTGTAGATGGCTCTTTTCCAGAAGGTATGCATACCCGAGAACGTAACGCGTTGATCAAGAGATGCAAACCTTACACCATGGTGGAGAGAATTCTGTTTCATCAAGGAGCAGATGGGTTACTAAGGAGAGCAGTTGGTCAGAAGGAGGCATTCAAACTAATGCACGAGTTTCACGACGGAATTGTTTGCGGAGGTCACTTTGCTGGTAAGATAACAGCCTTCAAGATTTTGGATGCGGGTTACCACTGGAGAGGGATTTTCAAAGAGTGTTTAGACTATTGCAAAACTTGCGACGTATGTCAAGCATTTGCTCTGAAGTCTACTAGAACACCTCCGTTAAGATCAATTCCCGTGTTAGCCTCTTAATAAGACACCCCGAGGCAATAGATACATTGTAGTCGCCACTGACTATTGTACCAAGTGGGTAGAGGCTAGACCTTTGAGGGAGACTAATGAAACAGAAGTCGGTAGATTCTTGTGGGAGAGGATCATCACCAGATTTGGATGTCAGTTAGAGTTGGTCTCAGATAGAGGAGGAGAGTTTGTAGGGAGCATGACTACTGCTATGCTACAACACTTTTCTATCAAGCCACGAGTAACAATGTCGCGCTACTTGGCGACTACATGCTTGACTTCTACTCCGACGCTTAGGTTTAGTAGTTCTAGAAGTTAGCTCATATTACTTCTAGTCCTTTATGTATATGTTTGACACCTTTGCATACGGTGTTAATACTATTTTGAGTCCTAGTAGGCTGATAGTATGCTAGTTATCTTGTTCAAGCATTTGTGCGCTTGTGCAAGTGACTTCTTACTTGTCTATGACGTTCAATGTACATAACTTAGGGTTTCCATGCTGATAGGGGTTTGAGCTCATGGGTTGTACTTACTTGTCGCCCATGCACGCTTTCTAGCTGATTTAAGTTATTTTTCGGGGCTGCGTGTCGTTTTAGGTAGTTTAAGTTTTACGTTGGCACTCTAGGGAGCTTGACGTGGTAGCCTATGAGTAAAACTAAGTTGCCACGTGGTTAAGAGTACTAAAGGACAACCAAGAGGAGCTATGAACTCCCATTGGTCTGTTTTTGTCTTTTGTTAAACTCTAAATTTAGAAACAGAGCTCTAGAGTAGAGTTCGAGCATTTGGTGAGAGATCTTCGAAATCTGAGAGCACAGGGAGAGAGGCCTTGTCATGCCAAGCACTTCCAGTGAAATTTTCGATCGATTTGATGCAATAAAGAAGAAGTTATGACCAATTGAAGTTCGAATTGTGCTAGAATTGAATCACTTTTGTTGGATTTAGGGTTTTCAGTGTCACTCGCAGCAGATTTGAGGAAATTGCTTCAAAACTTCGAGGTTCTGTTTTCTCTGCCAGCAGGGCTACGATTTCCCAAAAAGTTTCGCATCGATTGAGTGACTGAGTAATTCAGGGCGGCCGCTGAAACAGAGGGGGTCTGAAAAGCTCTTAATCTAGAGCAGCGACTTCAGAGGAGGAGATCTGGAGTTCTGTGTACAGTCAGGAGTCCCAACTTCACAGGGAGGTTCAGCACCCTGTAGACTGCAAATCCTGTAAGAAACTTCGAAATTGATCGAGCCAAACTTCTGTTATAGGTCGAAATAGCCATCTAGGTACCAGAAATTGCCGTAGTTTTCTTGCTCAGAACTTTTCTGTCCATATCTCCATGTCAGAATTTGATCTCAGGCTGAAACTTCGTGTGTGAGTTCACTAGTACCTCATTTGCATGTAGGGGAAGTTTAGAAGTCTAAACCTTCATAGTTTTCCTCTCCGTGAGTGTCAAAGTTCACCGCCGGATCCTATTACTGCCAGCTAGACCTGAATTTCGCTTTCTGAGCATATTACTAGATCTTACACATCTGTGTGAGTGTTTATAGCCCTGTTGTAACCTGAAAGCCAACCTCTTGAGTGAACAACCACAGCCAGAAGCCCGGCGCTTTCCTAGGTAGACGGATCACACTCCGACAACGACCTCATACAAACCAAATGCTAATGGTCTTGCGGAGAAGACCAATCTTACACTTTGTATGATGCTCGCCAAAGATGCTGGTGTTGAGATTGCGAAACATACTTGGGATAAGAGGCTACATGCCATCTTATGAGAGTACCGTACGACAACAAAGACTTCTACTGGATACTCCCCATTTCGACTAGTTTATGGAGTGGAGTCCAAGTTGCCGATCCAATTCGAATTGGATACTTTTCAAACCATTCAACGAAAGTTGAAGAGGTCGAGGGGAGAAGACGTGGTCAAGTCAAGAAGGGAGCAACTCATGGAGTTGGAAGAGACCCGAGCGGTAGCAATGATCCGGATGAAACGAGCTCAGGCGTTGTCGTGTTGTGAGACGTCCCACATGTGAATTCAGTGTAGAACTGGTGTTGTGTTTTCTTTTGTGTTCGGTGAACCTTTTGTGTAGTTCGCATGAGAGAGTATTAGGTGTCACGTTCATAGAGATTTGGATGTGAGATCGCACGATAATAAGATGTGCCGACTCAATGCTCCGTGAACGTTCACGTGAATGGCTCTTGTTGCCAAACATAGGTATAAGATAGTGGGTTGGGGGTTTGGGAGGCATTCTTCTAGAGGGGTAGTTTTCATGAGTGTGTCTTAGTGTCTTACGTGATAAGAAGGAGCGGCAGGAGTTGTATTCATGGATGGAGGACTGAATCGAGTTCCAAATCTGCCATTTCCGAACCCGTTTCATATCAAGCTTCACTTGATCCACCGCGATCACTTTCGACAGTGGTTCGTCGCCTACTTTGGAGAAGAGTTCATGGGGAGGATGATGGACTCGCCTACTCCGGTGATCTTATCAATCGTCACGTATGGAGAGGATTGGGACTTGACAGTGTACATCTTACTTTGACGAGGGCCAATGGACTTGAATTATCCAGCCAACATCCCTTTCAACGTCAGGGTGGATGTTCGGTGTCACTGTCGGCGGAAGATCAATCATCGTGCGTGGATCGCAAGGAACTTTGGGGAGGAGTACTGTAATCAAGTGATGGCTTCTCCATTTCCTTTTGTAGTGCCTTTCATCGTAAATCGGTTCCAGGTCGTCATCTTGACCTTGTACTGAATCTTAAGTGTTAAGTACGATCTCTATAGTTCGACGAATGTAATGAACCTAAGGTTGGGGCCGATGCCTTCAAGGCATGAGAGGATAGTAAGGTTATAGTTGTTCTAGGGTACCAAGTAGAGGACAAAAGAGGTTTCCAGATCTGTTTTCTTATTGGTCTATTTTCGACCAATCAACTCTATTCTAGATCTGCAGACGGCTTTAGGGTTTTGGAGGTCTTCCCGGGGGTCATTTGAGGAGTGAGTGGTCTTGTTGGAAAGTTCTAGAGACGGGCTACACTCTAGAGACAAAGATCAGGCGATTTGGAGTTTTGAGGAGAGAGTGATGGACGTTGAAAGTCAAGGGGTCAAATCGGTACCCCGAGCCACGTTTTGGAGTGATCCGAGAGTTTGAGAGGTGATCTTTAGAAGCTGTCAAGGGGATCGAGTAGTTCACTCCGTGCTGGTTGTATTGATGTAAAACAATCCTACATTTGGATTGGATTTGCTCCTGAAATGATCGATTGAAGTTGGCTGTTACAGTTGAGAGGTATGAGTAAAACCGCTTTCTTTGGATTCAAAGCTTGAGTTGCTCCGTGCACATGGGATTGGATCTCTGAGTGAAACTTTCCAGGATGAGAGTGTGCCCTATCAGCTAGTCCCATGTGAAATTTCAGTTCAATTGGGTAAGAGAATGTGTGGAGGTCTACGATTTTGGCCATCGAGATCTGTAAAGCTCATAAGTTAGCACAGGCGGGTGGTTTGATTCATCGCGGACAGTTGGGTTCAGATCTGAGACTGAAATTTCATACAGTAGTAGAGAAGGGTCAGAGGGGATGTCCTGTGAAGTTTGAGCCTGATTGGATAATCGAGGTGAAGGCACGAGATTGTCAAAGTTCAGTTTGCAGCGAGACGAGAAAGACGTAGAGAGATTTCGCTTAAATCTCTTGGTTGGAGTTGAAAAAAAAAAAAACGACTTGAAGATGGGAGGTGTGCTTCTTGGAGGTGTCGTGTGGACGACAAGGAGGCTGTATTGTGAGATTGGTACGGCGATCACGCTCAATGGAGGTGCCACGTCTTGCTGAAGCCGAGGTACCGTTATCCTCGGTGTCACGCTGTCGGAGTGTGATCCGTCTACCTAGGAAAGCGCCGGGCTTCTGGCTGTGGTTGTTCACTCAAGAGGTTGGCTTTCAGGTTACAACAGGGGCTATAAACACTCACACAGATGTGTAAGATCTAGTAATATACCCAGAAGGCGAAATTCAGGTCTAGCTGGCAATAATAGGATCCGGCGGCGAACTTTGACACTCACGGAGAGGAAAACTATGAAGGTTTAGACTTCTAAACTTCCCCTACATGCAAATGAGGAACTACTGAGCTCACAGACGAAATTTCAGCCTGAGATCAAATTCTGACACGGAGATATGAACAGAAAAGTTTTGAGCAAGAAAACTACGGCAATTTCTGGTACCTAGATGGCTATTTCGACCTATAACAGGAGTTTGGCTCGATCAATTTCGAAGTTTCTTACAGGATTTGCAGTCTACAGGGTGCTGAACCTCCTTGTGAAGTTGGGACTCCTGAATGTACACAGAACTCCAGATCTCATCCTCTGAAGTCGTTGCTCTAGATTAAGAGCTTTCCAGACCCCTCCAGCTTCAGCGGCCGTCCTGAATTACTCAATCACTCAATCGATGCGAAACTTTTTGGGAAATTGTAGCCCTGCTGGCAGAGAACACAACCTCGAAGTTTTGAAACAATTTCCTCAAATCTGCTGCAAGTGACACTGAAAACCCTAAATCCAACCAAAGTGATTCAATTCTGACACAATTCGAACTTCAATTGATCATAACTTCGTCTTTATTGACTCAAATCGATCGAAAATTTCACTGGAAGTGCTTGGCATGACGACCTCTCTCTCCCTGTGCTCTCAGATTTCGAAGATCCCCCACCAAATGCTCGAACTCCACTCTAGAGCTCTGTTTCTAAATTTAGAGTTTAACAAAAGACAAAAACAGACCAATGGGATTTCATAGCTCCACTTGGTTGTCCTTTAGTACCCTAAACCACGTGGCAACTTAGTTTTACTCATAGGCTACCACGTCAAGCCCCCTAGAGTGCCAACGTCAAACTTAAACTACCTAAAACGACACGTAGCCCTGAAAAATAACTTAAATCAGCTAGAAAGCGTGCATGGGTGACACGCAAATACAACCCATGAGCTTAAGCCCTATCAACATGGTAATCAACCTACTAAGACTCAAAATAGTGTTAACACCGTATGCAAAGGTGTCAAACATATACATAAACGACTAGAAGTAATATAAGCTAACTTCTAGAACTATTAAACTCAAGCGTCGGAGTAGAAATATAACATGTAGCCGGCAAGTAGCGCGACATCCACCCCCTCTGAACTTGCACATCCTCCGGTATGTGCCATCCAGATCAAGACTCTTCAGCTTCGGCTTCAAACTCATCTTCAACCTGCATTGAGTCTTCAGCTTCATCCTCTGTAAACTCTGCAACGTTCCGATCCTCCCCTCTCCTTCTAAAGAGCTTGATTCTCTTTCCTGCGACTGGTATCTTGAGCACTGCACCATCTAACTCTCTCAAGGAGTATGTGACATTATCATAAACTTCTAACACCACATAAGGTCCAAACCATCTCTTGGAGAACTTTCTGATAGTGCTATGCTGATTATCAAGACTACTATCATAGACTAACACCCAATCACCTTCTTTAACTGGTTTGGGTCGTAATCTGTGCGTTCTATCAAATCTGCCTTTGTTTCTCTCTCTAGCAGTCTTCAACCTTTCCACAGCTTTTGCAACATCCTCAGGTCTTCGTTCTAACTGCTGGATCCTTAATGCAAGAAGATCCTCCGTACTTCTACCATCTTCCCATGGCAAAACATTCCAAGTAGGCACAACCTCCTCAATCGGCATCACAGGTTTTTGCCCTAGTATCAACTCTGCTGGCATGTAACCTGTAACGGTACTATGAGTTGTACGATCTGCCCACAAAGCAAACGGTAGCAGTCTAGGCCATTCACGGATCTTACCCTTGCAAGCTTTTACCAAAGCTTTGATGATTGGCGGATGACCTCTTTCGCTCTTGCCATTCCCTTCAGGATTGTAAGCAGTGGTTAACGCCAACTTGATTCCCAATCGCTTGAAGAACTCAACTGCTTCTTGTGAATCCAGCTCACCCCTATCTGCAGTGATCTTCTCCACACACCCATATCTACAAATAACATCTTCAAGTAGAAAGCGACAAACACTAGCAGTGGTCTTCGTCCTCAGGGCACGACCTTCAACTTGGTTAGATAGATCTTCTCTAGCCAAGACTAGATACCTCATTTGTCCAAGCCCAAATGGCATAGTTACCAGATCAACTACCCATTTGTAATGAATGGCTAAAGGATAAATAAGATGCAATCCATCACGATGACGTACGTTGGAATACATCTGGCAAGGTATACAGGATGAAACAAACTGTACTACATCCTTATACATACCTTTCCACCAATACTTCTCCTTTATCTTGGCAAATGTAGCCCAAACTCCTCTATGACCCGCCCATAGACTCTCATGGAACTCCTTAATCAACTTCTGCTGCAATTCTAGGTCACATACCACCCGCTGTGGTACACCTCCTTGTAGCTTAGAGCGCTTCCATAGATGTCCTCTATATAAAAAGTACCCATAAGCTGTTCTACGGATCCTCTTGAAATCTGCATCAGACCAGCCTTCTTGCCTTTCCAATGAACTCAAATAGCGCCCAAGATCCAACCACTCGCCATCATACATAGTTTCCTCAAATAACTCCAATGGAGCTGCAAAACAGCTTCTATCTTCTGTAGCAAGAACACTAGAATAGAACTCTGTTCCCACATCCTCCTGGTCATCTATCATTTCCTTCTCATCGTAATACCTAGCCCTTGATAACATATCTGCCACAGGATTGTCTTTTCCTGCAATATGTCTAAACTCTGGGTTCAAGGACTTGATATATGCTATCCACCTCAACATAGCAATGTCTGGAGTTGTACAGCTAGTAATCATTCCTAGGAGAGGTAAACAATATGTCTCTACAACCACAGGTGCTCCTATCAAGTATTCCTTGTCACTCTTCATCGCAGTAACTACTCCCCATAGCTCTCTCTTGACCTGAGGGTAGTCTCTCTGCCGTGAACTTAATACCTTAGCACCAAAAAGCACCACATATCTATTCTGATCCTCATCGTCTTGCCCTACAGCCCATCCAATGCCAATAGGACTAGTATCAACAGTAAGGATAACAGATCTCCCCAACTCATATGTTACCTTCCATAGAGTTGGTGGTGAAGACAACAGATCCTTCAACTTCTTCATAGACTCGCTTTGCTCCTCTTGCCATTGAAATCTTTGCCCCTTCCTCAGCAGCTTGTACAACGGATCTGCTACATGAGCAAAGTGTGGAATCCATATATGGTAGAACACACATGCACCTAGAAACCTTCTCTCCTCAGTAACCGATCCACACGTCTCCTTCATTCATCGAATGACATCAACCTTGTTTGGACAAGGTTTCCGACCATAAGATCCACATAAGTGCCCCACAATCAACACCTCTTGTTCTCCAAATACAGACTTTGCTCCTGATAAAGTCAAATGAACCTCCTCCAGTCGACTCAATATCTTATCGCAGTCAACTATGTGATCTGCAACAAACTTACGGCACCCCCTCTGATCCATTACCTCATTCTTCTCCTCCTCAGCACATCCTTTGATCGGCACATCATCAAGGAATGGCATAGTTTTTTCAGGAATGAAATCCCTCAAAACTTTATTCATGCCATTCATCATATGTGCTACAGAATTGGTAGCACCTTGCGGCAAGGTGCACATCCTTAGTAACCCCAAAGGTGTCCTCATTGTAGTCAAGTCTCTACTCTCAGAGGATAATTGAAACTGATCATAACCTGAATATAAGTCTCCCATTGAATAGATAGCACGACCAGCAAAAGCCTCTGCAAACTCGTCTACAATAGGTCCTATACCCATATTCCTGATAGTCACCTTGTTAACTGGCTGCATATCTTGGATAAATCTCAAAGCTCCACTCTTCTATGGAACAGTAAACCATCTGCTAGAGTAGAGAGGTATAGATGGTTCCAAGATACCCATCCTAATCCTCTCATTGAGCAAGTCTATCAGCTTTGGTAGATGAGCTCTAGGTACATGGATAGGACATAGATTCCAAGGCATATGCGGTATAGTAAAGATTACCATAGGTGCAACTACACTTGGATCTACACATCCTACTTCATGTGACTCAAACGCAAACGCCTTACCATGCCTAGATAGCATCTCCCTGAAGCTCTTCTTCTCTTGCTCAGTAAGAAATCCATCACCTCCAATCTTCAGCTCCTTTAGTGTTGTTTCTGTGAACTGGTGTCCAATTCTTCTCGGTCCTCTGAGCGTCGGTTCTCGTGCAGCTTGCTCCATCTTCTGATTGTAATCGAGTGGCAAAGGCAAAGCCACTGGTTTGACTTTCTTTGCCACTGACTTGTACTTGGTCTCCACATACACTTCTTGTCGATCTATAAATTTATCAATTACATCATAAAGCTCCTTGGAGCTCACTCTCACCACTCTATCTACATCATCTATAGAACTTTCTACTATAGATTTCAACTCCCCTATAGTATCTACCAAATACTGCTCTTCAAACACTCCAGATATGTATTCATCTCCTGCTAACTCTCCACTATCCCACAAAGACTGCTGTACATACTTCACATGTTGCCTCTCAAACCTCTTCAGATTCTCAACCTTCCTATAACACACTGATCCACATGATGTCAGTCCTAAGAAGCTAGTGGATAAAGCTTCCTGCTCTACTGGATCAGGCGAGAATCCTATCTCTACTGTACCGTTGAAGTCTCGCTCTTCAATGGTACTCTGCCAAAACCCCTAGACTCTCTAAACTCCTGAGTAATCTTAGGAAGTGGACGGTCTCTCAAGCTGTCACGATTCCTCTCATGTTCTGCAGCAACGGTCAAAAACTGAACAACTCTTTTGCCGTCTCTACTACGTATCCTAGCATAGGCTGAACCATCATCCATAACTCGTGTCTCCATTCTAACAGCAGTAATGTAAGGCTGCCCTAGAATGATAGGATAGGTTGACATGTCTTGTACAAAGAAATTCTGAACATCACTGATGTCACCCACAGTTACCTTGATGTTGGGACAAGCACCATAGAGTTCTCCCCTCTGGTTGTTGGCAGCGCGGATAAGCCATCCATGGTCGGTGTCTATGGGCCATCTCCCACGCTTGTACAGCTCCTTAGACATCAGATTAATCTCTGAGCCATGATCATAATCAACGCCACCACAGGTTCCTCTAGATCTCCCAGCTTCACTAAGGTCTCCGTGGTTGCTCTTGCCCAATGGTTGTGAGAGTAATGGCTCTTCTGTGATGCTTCCACCTCATCTTCAAACCTCACTTGCTGATCTGATCTTCCCTCTGATACTTGAGAGCAATAACCAGCAATCTCATCTTCCTCATCCTCCGACAGTTTGGTCCCTAGAGCGTTAAGCGTAGCTGCTTCATCCAAAATCTGACGTTTCTTCTTGATGATATCTATAATAACCTCATGGAACTCACGCTTTGCTATCCCAAGAATCTCACCCAAAGTAAACTCAACCTTCCCATTCAAGATACGATTCTCTAACACCTGCTTCAAGTCTGTAGCAATCTCAATGTCATACAGAAGTTTGTATGCAGGCATCTTACCCTTCTCCTTGCTCCTCTCCTTCTCCTTTGGTGTTGTAGATGGTAAATCCTCCATAGTTTCCTCCCGAGTAGGTGTTGTCTCCTGCCTTGCCTCTGGTCTAGCCCTTTCACTCCTTGTAGCAGGTCGTTTGGCTGTAGAAGCCTCACATGCATCCTCCCTTCTGCGTTTTTCTTCTAATACAGCTTCATGCTGACTTCTTGCAACATAAGCATGCACTGACATAGTATCCATAGGGTCATTCCATCCTGTAGTTTCTCTAATTGAGTTGCCAACCCTTCGTAGCACATCCTTGTCTAGCTCTGTTCTAGCTACGGACCGCACTACATCTGACCACAACCCAGTAGTCCCTTTCTCTCTCTCCATCTCCACTTTCACTCCACAGGTAGCAGCATTCACAAGAGAGACAGCATGTGATGCTGATATTTCATTCACAAGTCTCTTCATACCACCCTTGCCAAAGTTGGTTCCCAGCATCATCCCAGTCTCTCTCAAATGGATCTTACCATCTTTGAAGAAGATAAGATCCTTCCTCAATGCATCTAAAAACTCCCCACAATCTCTTCTTACATGGTCTAGGCTATCACACCATATACAACGATGAACAAAGCCTTCTCTCATCTGAGGTCTCTGCATAGCAGGCTGTACATTATGCTCCTTCTCTTCTAGCCTAGTGAGCTTAAGCTCCTTCATACCCTTAATCAACTCATCAAGCGGTGAGTCTTCCTCTCTAGCAATTACCAAAGCGGGCTTAGTAGGCAACTGCTTGACAAGAATTATCAGAGGTGCTGCTTCACTTACCACCACCTTGTCCCTTCTTCTCTGTCTCTTGGTCAGCAAAGAAACAGCCTCTTCAACCTCCTTCCAGTCAATCTTCAATCCTCTCTCCTCACTCTTGTCTTCCAGCAACAGCTCAAGCTTCTCCTGAATAGTCTCGTCTGCTGCTTGTAGGAAAAGCTCGGTCTTCTCCACCTCTAGTGTAAGCTTCTCTGTCCTAGAAAGCTGAGCATACTGACGATCAAACTCCCTTAACAGCTCATTTACAGACAAACCTTTGTTAGGCTTCACCACCCACTCCAAGAACGTTCTCTTGGTCACCCTTTCTGAATCTTCAGTGTAGTACTCCTCCTTTAAAGCTCGCATAAAGCTCTCCCAACTCTGTCCTTGCTGCTGCTTGAGCTCCTTCACACGCACACGAATCTCAGGCACAACAGCAAGTTCAAAGTTCTCCACCATCTCCTTCTCAGGTACCTTGTTCACCTCCATCTCCCTAGCATAGTATCGCACGTACTTGGAAATATCTGTCCCCTTGAACTGGTCCATCTGATGTACCACAGATTGCAACGCCTTGGTTGCTAATACCTCCTTCCTCTCTGTGCTCTGCTGCTGCTGCATAAACATGGAAAAAGCATGGAACATCTTCATCGTAGCAGCATCCAACTGAAAAGGTTGCTGAGCAGCAGCAGCAGCTCCACTTGATGATCCTTGGTTGGCCATGATATCTGATCCTGTAACACTCTCAAGAAAACTCCCACCCTAGGTGTTTCACGTCGAGTTCACCAAAAAGAGAGTATGTCGGAGTGTGATCCGTCTACCTAGAAAAGCGCCGGGCTTCTGGCTGTGGTTGTTCACTCAAGAGGTTGGCTTTCAGGTTACAACAGGGGCTATAAACACTCACACAGATGTGTAAGATCTAGTAATATACCCAGAAGGCGAAATTCAGGTCTAGCTGGCAATAATAGGATCCGGCGGCGAACTTTGACACTCACGGAGAGGAAAACTATGAAGGTTTAGACTTCTAAACTTCCCCTTCATGCAAATGAGGTACTACTGAGCTCACAGACGAAATTTCAGCCTGAGATCAAATTCTGACACGGAGATATGAACAGAAAAGTTTTGAGCAAGAAAACTACGGCAATTTCTGGTACCTAGATGGCTATTTCGACCTATAACAGGAGTTTGGCTCGATCAATTTCGAAGTTTCTTACAGGATTTGCAGTCTACAGGGTGCTGAACCTCCTTGTGAAGTTGGGACTCCTGAATGTACACAGACTCCAGATCTCATCCTCTGAAGTCGTTGCTCTAGATTAAGAGCTTTCCAAACCCCTCTAGCTTCAGCGGCCGCCCTGAATTACTCAATCACTCAATCGATGTGAAACTTTTTGGGAAATTGTAGCCCTGCTGGCAGAGAACACAACCTCGAAGTTTTGAAGCAATTTCCTCAAATCTGCTGCAAGTGACACTGAAAACCCTAAATCCAACCAAAGTGATTCAATTCTGGCACAATTCGAACTTCAATTGATCATAACTTCGTCTTTATTGACTCAAATCGATCGAAAATTTCACTGGAAGTGCTTGGCATGACGACCTCTCTCTCCTTGTGCTCTCAGATTTCGAAGATCCCCCACCAAATGCTCGAACTCCACTCTAGAGCTCTGTTTCTAAATTTAGAGTTTAACAAAAAGACAAAAACAGACCAATGGGATTTCATAGCTCCACTTGGTTGTCCTTTAGTACCCTAAACCACGTGGCAACTTAGTTTTACTCATAGGCTACCACGTCAAGCCCCCTAGAGTGCCAACGTCAAACTTAAACTACCTAAAACGACACGTAGCCCTGAAAAATAACTTAAATCAGCTAGAAAGCGTGCATGGGCGACACGCAAATACAACCCATGAGCTTAAGCCCTATCAACATGGTAATCAACCTACTAAGACTCAAAATAGTGTTAACACCGTATGCAAAGGTGTCAAACATATACATAAACGACTAGAAGTAATATAAGCTAACTTCTAGAACTACTAAACTCAAGCGTCGGAGTAGTGTCGAGAAGAAGCAGTGAAGCGGATGTTGATGAGAGATTGTATGAAAAGTGCTTGGGATCTAAAGCAGACACGTACCGTGTATGAACCTTACCTTTATTTAGAGTGGAATCGAGCTCCGAGTCATTTATGCAATGCACATGTGTTGCACTTGGGTCAAGTTAGATCGCTAGTAACCTACAAAAAAAGACTGATAGATTAGATAGTGAGAGCATAAGTTTTCATCGGTTAGGTCGTAGATCCAGTTGTATCTCTCTACAGCTAGATACCCCGTGTATTCCCAGATCATATTTCACGCCCTACGACAGCGTGTGAAGGAGCTCAAGCAGCAGCAAGGACAGAGTTGGGAGAGCTTTATGCGAGCTTTGAAGGAGGAGTACTACACTGAAGACTCAGAGAGGGTGACCAAGAGAACGTTCTTGGAGTGGGTGGTTAAGCCTAACAAAGGTTTGTCTGTAAATGAGTTGTTAAGAGAGTTTGATCATCAATATGCTCAGCTTTCTAAGACAGAGAAGCTTACACTAGAGGTGGAGAAGACGGATCTTTTCCTACAAGCAGCGGACGTGACTATTCAGGAGAGGCTTGAGCTGTTGCTGGAAGACAAGAGTGAGGAGAGAGGATTGAAGACTGATTGGAAGGAGGTTGAAGAGGCTGTTTCTTTGCTGACCAAGAGACAGAGAAGAAGGGACAAGGTGGTGGTAAGTGAAGCAGCACCTCTGATAATTCTTGTCAAGCAGTTGCCTACTAAGCCCGCTTTGGTAATTGCTAGAGAGGAAGACTCATCGCTTGATGAGTTGATTAAGGGTATGAAGGAGCTTAAGCTTAAGCTCACTAGGTTAGAAGAGAAGGAGCAGAATGTACATCCTGCTATGCAGAGACCTCAGATGAGAGAAGGCTTTGTTCATCGTTGTATATGGTGTGATAGCCTAGACCATGTAAGAAGAGATTGTGGGGAGTTTTCAGATGCATTGAGGAAGGATCTTATCTTCTTCAAAGATGGTAAGATCCATTTGAGAGAGACTGGGATGATGCTGGGAACCAACTTTGGCAAGGGTGGTATGAAGAGACTTGTGAATGAGATATCAGCATCACATGCTGTTTCTCTTGTGAATGCTGCTACCTGTGGAGTGAAAGTGGAGATGGAGAGAGAGAAAGGGACTACTGGGTTGTGGTCAGATGTAGTGCGGTCCGTAGCTAGAACAGAGCTAGACAAGGATGTGCTACGAAGGGTTGGCAACTCAATTAGAGAAACTACAGGATGGAATGACCCTGTGGATACTATGTCAGTGCATGCTTATGTTGCAAGAAGTCAGCATGAAGCTGTACTAGAAGAAAAATGCAGGAGGGAGGATGCAGGTGAGGCTTCTACAGCCAAACGACCTGCTACAAGGAGTGAAAGGGCTAGACCAGAGACAAGGCAGGAGACAACACCTACTCGGGAGGAAACTATGGAGGATCTACCATCTACAGCACCAAAGGAGAAGGAGAGAAGCAAGGAGAAGGGTAAGATGCCTGCATACAAACTTCAGTCTGACATTGAGATTGCTACAGACTTGAAGCAGGTGTTAGAGAATCGTATCTTGAATGGGAAGGTTGAGTTTACTTTGGGTGAGATTCTTGGGATTGCAAAGCGTGAGTTCCATGAGGTTATTATAGATATCATCAAGAGGAAACGTCATATTTTGGGTGAAGCAGCTATGCTTAACGCTCTAGGGACCAAACTGTCTGAAGATGAGGAAGATGAGATTGCTGGTTATTGCTCTCAAGTATCAGAGGGAAGATCAGATCAGCACGTGAGGTTAGAAGATGAGGTGGAAGCATCGCAGAAGAGCCATTATTCTCACAACCATTGGGCGAGAGCAACCACAGAGACCTTAGTGAAGCTGGGAGATCTAGAGGAACCTGTGGTGGCATTGATTGATCACGGCTCAGAGATTAATCTGATGTCTAAGGAGCTGTACAAGCGTGAGAGGTGGTCCATAGACACCGACCATGGGTGGCTTATCCGTGCTGCCAACAACCAGCGGGGAGAACTCTATGGTGCTTGCCCCAACATCAAGGTAACTGTGGGTGACATCAGTGATGTTCAGAATTTCTTTGTACAAGACATGTCAACCTATCCTATCATTCTAGGGCAGCCTTACATTACTGCTGTTAGAATGGAGACACGAGTTATGGATGATGGTTTAGCCTATGCTAGGATACGTAGTAGAGACGGCAAAAGAGCTGTTCAGTTTTTGATCGTTGCTGCAGAACATGAGAGGAATCGTGATAGCTTGAGAGACCGTCCACTGCCTAAGATTACTCAAGAGTTTAGAGAGTCTAGGGGTTTTGGCAGAGTACCATTGAAGAGCGAGACTTCAACGGTACAGTAGAGCTAAGATTCTCGCCTGATCCAGTAGAGCAGGAAGCTTTATCCACTAGCTTCTTAGGACTGACATCATATGGATCAGTGTGTTATAGGAAGGTTGAGAATCTGAAGAGGTTTGAGAGGCAACATGTGAAGTATGTACAACAGTCTTTGAGAGATAGTGGAGAGTTAGCCGGAGATGAATACATATCTGGAGTGTTTGAAGAGCAGTATTTGGTAGATACTATAGGAGAGTTGAAATCTATATTAGAAAGCTCTACAGATGATGTAGATAGAGTGGTGAGAGTGAGCTCCAAGGAGCTTTATGATGTTATTGATAAGTTTATAGATCGACAAGAGGTGTATGTGGAGACCAAGTACAAGTCAGTGGCAAAGAAAGTCAAACCAGTGGCTTTGCCTTAGCCACTCGATTACAATCAGAAGATGGAGCAAGCTGCACGAGAACCGACGCTCAGAGGACCGAGAAGAATTGGACACCAGTTCACAGAAACAACACTAAAGGAGCTGAAGATTGGAGGTGATGGATTTCTTACTGAGCAAGAGAAGAAGAGCTTCAGGGAGATGCTATCTAGACATGGTAAGGCGTTTGCGTTTGAGTCACATGAAGTAGGATGTGTAGATCCAAGTGTAGTTGCACCTATGATAATCTTTACTAAACCGTATGTGCCTTGGAATCTACGTCCTATCCTTGTACCTAGAGCTCATCTACCAAAGCTGACAGACTTGCTCAATGAGAGGATTAGGATGGGTATCTTGGAACCATCTATAGCTCCCTACTCTAGCAGATGGTTTACTGTTCCGAAGAAGAGTGGAGCTTTGAGATTTATCCAAGATATGCAGCCAGTTAACAAGGTGACTATCAGGAATATGGGTATAGGACCTATTGTAGACGAGTTTGCAGAGGCTTTTGCTGGTCGTGCTATCTATTCCATGGGAGACTTATATTCAGGTTATGATCAGTTTCAATTATCCTCTGAGAGTAGAGACTTGACTACAATGAGGACACCTTTGGGGTTACTAAGGATGTGCACCTTGCCGCAAGGTGCTACCAATTCTGTAACACATATGATGAATGGTATGAACAAAGTTTTGAGGGACTTCATTCTTGAAAAAACTATGCCATTCCTTGATGATGTGCCGATCAAAGGATGTGCTGAGGAGGAGAAGAATGAGGTAATGGATCAGAGGGGGTGCCGTAAGTTTGTTGCAGATCATATAGTTGACTGCGATAAGATATTGAGTCGACTAGAGGAGGTTCATTTGACTTTATCAGGAGCAAAGTCTGTATTTGGAGAACAAGAAGTGTTGATTGTGGGGCACCTTTGTGGATCTTATGGTCGGAAACCTTGTCCAAACAAGGTTGATGCCATTCGAAGGATGAAGGAGACATGTGGATCGATTACTGAGGTGAGAAGATTTCTAGGTGCATGTGTGTTTTATCATATATGGATTCCACACTTTGCACATGTAGCAGATCCGTTGTACAAGTTGTTGAGGAAGGGGCAAAGATTTCAGTGGCAAGAGGAGCAGAGCGAGTCTATGAGGAAGTTGAAAGATCTTTTGGCTTCACCACCAACTCTACGGAATGTAACATATGAATTGGGGAGATCTGTTATCCTTACTGTTGATACTAGTCCTATTGACATTGGATGGGCTGTAGGGCAAGACGATGAGGATGGGAATAGATATGTGGTGCGTTTTGGTGCTAAGGTATTAAGTTCACGGCAGAGAGACTACCCTCAGGTCAAGAGAGAGCTATGGGGAGTAGTTACTGCGATGAATAGTGACAAGGAATACTTGATAGGAGCACATGTGGTTGTAGAGACAGATTGTTTACCTCTCCTAGGAATGATTACTAGCTGTACAACTCCAGACATTGCTATGTTGAGGTGGATAGCATATATCAAGTCCTTGAACCTAGAGTTTAGACATATTGCAGGAAAAGACAATCCTGTGGCAGATATGTTATCAAGGGCTAGGTACTACGGTGAGAAGGAAATGATAGATGACCAGGAGGATGTGGGAACAGAGTTCTATTCTAGTGTTCTTGCTAGAAAGGATAGAAGTTGTTTTGCAGCTCCATTGGAGTTATTTGAGGAAACTATGTACGATGGCGAGTGGTTGGATCTTGGGCGCTATTTGAGTTCATTGGAAAGACAAGAAGGCTGGTCTGATGCAGATTTCAAGAGGATCTGTAGAACAGCTTATGGGTACTTTTTTATGGAGGACATCTATGGAAGCGCCCTAAGCTACAAGGAGGTGTACCACAGCGGGTGGTATGTGACCTAGAATTGCAGCAGAAGCTGATCAAGGAGTTCCATGAGAGTCTATGGGTTGGTCATAGAGGAGTTTGGGCTACATTTGCCAAGATAAAGGAGAAGTATTGGTGGAAGGGTATGTATAAGGATGTAGTACAATTCGTTTCATCTTGTATATCTTGCCAGATGTATTCCAACATACGTCATCGTGATGGATTGCATCCTACTTATCCTTTAGTCATTCATTACAAATGGGTAGTGGATCTGGTAACTATGCCATTTGGGCTTGGACAAATGAGGTATCTAGTCTTGGCTAGAGAAGATCTATCTAACCAAGTTGAAGGCCGTGCCTTGAGGACGAAGACCACTGCTAGTGTCTGCCGCTTTCTACTTGAAGATGTTATTTGTAGGTATGGGTGTGTGAGAAAGATCACTGCAGATAGGGGTGAGCTGGATTCACAAGAAGCAGTTGAGTTCTTCAAGCGATTGGGAATCAAGTTGGCGTTAACCACTGCTTACAATCCTGAAGGGAATGGCAAGAGCGAAAGAGGTCATCCGCCAATCATCAAAGCTTTGGTAAAAGCTTGCAAGGGTAAGATCCGTGAATGGCCTAGACTGCTACCATTTGCTTTGTGGGCAGATCGTACAACTCATAGTACAGTTACAGGTTACATGCCAGCAGAGTTGATACTAGGGCAAAAACCTGTGATGCCGATTGAAGAGGTTGTGCCTACTTGGAATGTTTTGTCATGGGAAGATGGTAGAAGTACGGAGGATCTTCTTGCATTAAGGATCCAACAGTTAGAATGGAGACCTGAGGATGTTGCCAAAGCTGTGGAAAGGTTGAAGATTGTTAGAGAGAGAAACAAAAGCAGATTTGATAGAACGCATAGATTACGACCCAAACCAGTTAAAGAAGGTGATTGGGTGTTAGTCTATGATAGTAGTCTTGATAATCAGCATAGCACCATCAGAAAGTTTTCCAAGAGATGGTTCGGACCTTATGTGGTGTTAGAAGTTCATGACAATGCCACATACTCTTTGAGAGAGTTAGATGGTGCAGTGCTCAAGATACCAGTCGCAGGGAAGAGAATCAAGCTCTTTAGAAGGAGAGGGGAGGACCAGAACATTGCAGAGTTTACGGAGGATGAAGCCGAAGACTCAATGCAGGTTGAAGATGAGTTTGAAGCCGAAGCTGAAGAGTCTTGATCTGGATTTGGCACATACCGGAGGATGTGCAGGTTCAGAGGGGGTGGATGTCGCGCTACTTGGTGGCTACATGCTTGACTTCTACTCCGACGCTTAGGTTTAGTAGTTCTAGAAGTTAGCTCATATTACTTCTAGTCGTTTATGTATATGTTTGACATCTTTGCATACGGTGTTAACACTATTTTGAGTCTTAGTAGGTTGATTACCATGTTGATAGGGCTTAAGCTCATGGGTTGTATTTGCGTGTCGTCCATGCACGCTTTCTAGCTGATTTAAGTTATTTTTTGGGGCTGCGTGTCGTTTTAAGTAATTTAAGTTTTACGCTGACACTCTAGGGGGCTTGACGTGGTAGCCTATGAGTAAAACTAAGTTGCCACGTGGTTTAGGGTACTAAAGGACAACCAAGTGGAGCTATGAACTCCAATTGGTCCATTTTTGTCTTTTGTTAAACTCTAAATTTAGAAATAGAGCTCTAGAGTGGAGTTCGAGCATTTGGTGAGGGGACTTCGAAATCTGAGAGCACAGGGAGAGAGGGCTCGTCATGCCAAGCACTTCCAGTGAAATTTTTGATCGATTTGAGTCAATAAAGACGAAGTTATGATCAATTGAAGTTCGAATTGTGCCAGAATTGAATCACTTTTGTTGGATTTAGGGTTTTCAGTGTCACTTGCAGCAGATTTGAGGAAATTGCTTCAAAACTTCGAGGTTGTGTTCTCTGCCAACAGGGCTACAATTTCTCAAAACGTTTCGCATCGATTGAGTGACTGAGTAATTCAGGGCGGCCGCTGAAGCTGGAGGTGTCTGGAAAGCTCTTAATCTAGAGCAACGACTTCAGAGGAGGAGATCTGGAGTTCTGTGTACATTCAGGAGTCCCAACTTCACAGGGAGGTTCAGCACCCTGTAGACTGAAAATCCTGTAAGAAACTTCGAAATTGATCGAGCCAAACTCCTGTTATAGGTCGAAATAGCCATCTAGGTACCAGAAATTGCCGTAGTTTTCTTGCTCAAAACTTTTCTGCTCATATCTCCGTGTCAGAATTTGATCTCAGGCTGAAATTTCGTTTGTGAGCTCAGTAGTACCTCATTTGCATGTAGGGGAAGTTTAGAAGTCTAAACCTTCATAGTTTTCCTCTCCGTGAGTGTCAAAGTTCGCCGCCGGATCCTATTACTGCCAGCTAGACCTGAATTTCGCTTTTTGAGCATATTACTAGATCTTACACATCTGTGTGAGTGTTTATAGCCCTATTGTGACTTGAAAGCCAACCTCTTGAGTAAACAACCACAGCCAGAAGCCCGTCGCTTTCCTAGGTAGACGGATCACACTCCGACAACGCGTGAGAAGACACTACTCTTCTCATCTTCCGGGGTGGAAGATCTCTTGTGCTCACATAACTAAGCTCAATCTCTCCTGCAAGACCCTTCTCTCTAATGAAATGATAGTGCACCTCAATGTGCTTCGTGCTAGCATGAAAAACATGATTACTAGCTAATTTCGTGCTGCTAATGTTGTCTGTATATACAACAACAGGGATTGTACACTCCACACCAATATCAAATAGCAGACATCAGAGCCGAATTGATTTGCATATTGCATTCATTGCTCCTCAGTACTCTGCTTCTATGGATGACAAAGCAACCATAGGTTGCTTCTTAGAAGTCCAGCTTATAGCAGCACTTCCAAGTCCAAAAGCGTAATATGACGTGGATCTCCTGTCACACTTCCTGCTCAATCAGTCTGATCTGGTGATAGATAAGACTTCCAACCATCAGTCTGTACATGCGTGGATCATCAAGTAACTCACCATCCTCTACTCCTAGCTTTATTCCTTGCTCTAATGACGTTATCGTGTCAGAGTTTACGTGAAGGATGTCCAGAAAAATGCAAGGTTCCTGGCTGTGGAGATGCTATGTGCTGAACAGAGACAAGACAGAGAAAAATAACCACGAAAACGAATGTTGCAATATATATCAACTCCAAATGTATGTACACTGCCGGTTCTTTCTTCTTAAGAACACAAAACTGAGAAACAGACCAGAGCGGTCTGTAATCTATTTCAAAGCCCCTAAAACGAACCTCTGAATATCAACCCTGACCCAAAATCATCGAAGCGTAGCTCAAAGCAAGAGAAACTTCCCTTTGCTAACAAACAGAGCTGCACTAGTATCACACGATTGAAACCCAAGTCCAAACCACATCCATGTACAAGCTCTTAGCCAAAGCTAGCTACCACAAGCTGTATATAGCCAACTAGATCTCTAACGAACTCTAAAGGATGAAAACCGTAGCGGAGGAACTGAAAAAGATCTATATGAGAACTTCTTTCTTTCGTCAAACAGTCTTCAGATGTCGATAGGATCTTCTTCCTTGATTCCGTTGGCCTCAAGAACTTTCAGATCCAACTCTCGACAGCCGAGATATTGTCGGTTTTCAATCGCAGGTGATCAAACCTTAAAAAACTCCTCTCTACGGCTTAAAAACACATCGTTCAAACGGATCGCTTTATCTGATATTTGTCTTCTCTGGCAGGTAGATCTAGCTATCATGAACCCAACGAGACTCCAAACAAGCCGTTTGGAGTTTCTCTTGCAAAACCACGCAAGAAATTTGGTCACAGGTTGTAAAAAACTGACGTAAATCGACTCCCTACGGCTCAAACTCGCTCACCTCACCCAAACCAACAATCCAATCCACGTATTGTCTTCTCCTATGCGTACATGAAGACTCCTTGGTCGCATAGGCACCAAGAATGAAGAGCTTGGCTCACCGATCGCAAAGAATAATCCAATTTTAGGTCGCAGGCGATGAAAAACCTGACGCAAGCGCTTCCCTACGAGCCAACAGAACTCCCAAACCGCCCGATGAAACTTTGTATCGTCTTCAATTTCCTGAAGAACTCGGCATTCTGATCCCAATGGATCCAAGGACAGCAAGTTTGGACTCCGGAACGGTCCGAACGGTCCAACTCTCCTTCACATATTACTGAAGCTCTCTAAATCTTTCTCTTGCGTCTCAATTTCTCTCAGAACACATCTCCCGATCCGTCCCTTCACGAAACGTCTTAACCAACGCGTAGCCTGCACAGATTTGAACCCAACGACGCCTTGGGCGCTTGCATTGGATCTCTAAATCTTTCGAACCGTCCGCTTACAGGTCGCAGATGCAAACTAGTCCCTTAAGCAGCCCCCTTATGTCAGTCACAGTACGTATCAGTTTTCTTCAGTAATGAGGAAGCTGGCCGCTTGCATCTTTAATATAACGTCTGGAGCCGCTAATACCCAGTCAGCAAGTAAACTAGGATCTAGCTTGATTTTTCCTTTTTTCGAGTCGCATAACTTCTTCACTAGACGTCCAAACAAAGTAAACAATGTGCCTATGAAAAGCTGACAACGAGCTCTACCCATTGATGCGATGAAAGGGAAGATCCGAAGTTGTGCTAAAAGTTTGTAAGCTGGGGCCTAGCTTGTTTTCTCCATCTTTCGAGTCTTGTAACTTCTCCACTAGGCGTCCAAACGAAATAGACAAAGTGTCTATGAAAAGCTGACAATGAGCTCTACCCACTGAAGCAATGAAAGTGGAGATCCCGAATTGTACCAAAAGTCCGTAAGCTGAGACCTAGCTTGCTTTCTCCATCTTTCGAGTCATGTAATTTCTCCACTAGACTTGTAGACGAAGTGTCTATGGAGTGTTGACAAGGAGCTCTATCCACTTATGTGATGAAAGTGGAGATCCAAAATTGTGCCAAAAGCTTGTAAGCTGAGGCCTAGCTTGCTTTCTCCATGAGTGTCTGTGGAGCGACAAGCATCGAAGTCTGAATTTCAGGTAAGAGCCGGTCCACGACACGACTGCGCAGCAATGAGTTTGCAGTCAAGCATACTAAATCTCTCAAGCATACAGAGAGCATACTGTCATTGTACAAGTCAAACATCTTTCTCATTTCTAATGAATTTCACAACAAGGAAGTACTTGAGTTCTCCTAAGTCCATCTCAAACTCGGATTTCAAGTGATATTTGATCTGGGAAATAAACTCCTCATAGTTACCGGTAATGATCAAGTCATCAACATAGATGGTAATGGTGATCACAACAATATGATCTTGTATTCTTAATGTATACAAGGTACAGTATGAAGTACAAAGATGAAAACCAAGAGACTGCAAGTAGGAATTGATCTTTGCATACCATGCTCTTGGTGCCTGTTTCAGATCACAGAGAGCCTTCCGTAACTTACATACACGAGAAGGGAACTTAGAATTCCCATAATCTAGAGGTTGCTGCATGTAGACCTCCTCCTCAAGATCGCCGTTGAGAAAGATGTTTTTGAGGTCCATCTGGTGCATCTTCAGACCTTTCTGAGTAGCAATTGCAACTGCTGTTCGAATAGTCACCATCTTCGTAATTGGAGCAAAGGTCTCCTCAAAATCGACTCCATGTTGCTGTACGTAGCCCTTGGCTACCAATCTGACCTTGTATCGACACACGGTACTATTCGAGTTGCGCTTGACCTTGAAGACCCACCTGCAACCAATCACTTTCTTACCCTCAGGTAAGTCCAACTCCCAAGTCTGTTGGTGATGAGGCGCATCAAGTTCAGCTTCCATAGCACTTATCCATTGACTTTGCGCATCGCCTCCTCAAGTGAACTCGGTTCTTGTTCCTGAAGAACATTGGTCATATATGCATGGTGTGCAGCAAGAAAGCCTTCACGCATATACCTACTCACTGGATGTTTTGTCAGTGTTCAGATCTGCGAGATATAATCAGTGTACTAGTCACAACTGATATCTGACGTAGACGCCAAGGTTTGAGACAAAGTATCCAATGGATGTGGAAGATCCACATATCTGGATGAGTCAAACATACGATGCAATAGTACGCGCTCATCCTGTGTAGAAACTACACTAGTTCCACTAGGCTGTGTTATGTGGACTCCAACGTTAACAATAGCTCTATGTGCAATTGATTCTGATCTGGAATCAATGACTTCTCCAGATCTTCACTCAACGTACTACTATGAGGTACTACAGTGGATTGACTCCTTGGTTCTACAGTAGGTACAAGGATGGCTACGATTTTGATCAAAAAAGATCTATATGAAAATCTACCATTGGAAAGCTCCAAATTGGTTGAAACTTGACAGGGTACACAATCCTTCAGATCAAGATAGCTTTTACGGGGTTGATCAACAGATTTCAGCGAGCAAAAAATCGTCTAGATCTCTAGAATCATGTTCAAAGTTTCTGGTGGCAAAAAAATAGTTTCGCCTCATCAGAATGCATCAGTAGGATAGTGCTCAACATCAAGTATAACTTCAACTGCTCTCATGTGTATTTCTTCATGCACAAACTCCATCTTGCCCATCAGCAAGGGACACACGTTCTCTACTGCTCTTATATCATGTAAAAAGTGATACTTCTAAGAAACCACTCCAAGAAGAGATAGCGAGTAGACAAAGAAGTAAAATAGGAATGAGATGAGAGAGACTTCGCCTCTCCATGTATATGTAGTGGAGGTGAGTACGAAAGAAACTTTATGGTGAGTTAGCACTCTAACTAACTGTACGTAACTATCCTAACCACTCCGGTCTATATTAGTCATTTATCTACTAGAGCTTGGGACTATATCAACAGACGTGACGTCTTGTGGCTCGAGACCTCCAGATCTTCATAAGGATAACCTTCGGCTAAAGAGAGCGGTGTCGAGTTGAGAGTTTTCCTGGGAAGGGCGGAACCTTTTGACTGTGATATGATCTTGAAGGCTGTGTTCAGTCTACTCAGAGAAGCGTTGTGCTTTAGGCTATGGTTGCTTACTACAGAGGAGGCTTCAGATCAAAAGGGAACACTATAAACACTCACTCAGGTCAAATAGACCCTCCAGTATGTTCAAGAAGCAAAATTCAGGTCAAACTAGCAATAATAAGGTCAGACAGCGAACTTTGACAGTCCAGAATCAGAAACATACGATGGTTCAAACTTCAGAACTTCTCCTACATGTAAATGAGGCCCTACTGACCATGCATACGAAGTTTCAGCTTGAGATCAATTCAGAGCACCAAGATATGGGCAGAAACGTTTTGAGTAGAGAAATACGGCAATTTTTGATACCCAGACAGCTATTTCGACCTAGAACAGAGAATTGGCTCGATCACTTTCAAAGATTCTTACAAGATTTGCAGTTCACAGCTTGTTGAACACTCCTGTGAAGTTGGACCTCCTGATTGTACACAGAACTCCAGATCTCGCTCTCTGAAGTTGCTGTTCTAGATTGAGAGCTTTTCGGACCCCCTCTGCTTTAGTGGTCGCCCCGAATTACTCACTCATCCAATTGACATGAAAATTTGGGGACACTCGTAGCCCTGCTGACGATGAACGCGACCTCGAAGGTTTGAAGCGATTTTCTCAAATTTACTGCGATTGACACCGAAAACCCCAAAATCAACAGAAGTGCTGCAATTCTGGCACAAATCGAACTTCAATCAGCCATAACTCCTTCTTTATTGCTCCAAATCGATCAAAAATTTCACTGACAGCGATAGGCACGACGAGCCCTATCCTCCTGTTTCCTCAAATTTCATAATGTCTTCATCAAATGCTCGAACTCCTCTTAAGACCCCTACTACTAAGTTTAACGATACACTAAAGACAAAAATGGACCAATGGGAGTTCATAGCTTCACTCCCCTGTCCTTTTGTGTCCCAAACCACGTTGTCGTGATGTGAATCATTTGACATAGTAAATGATTCACTGATCACTGTTGTCGCGTTACTTGGTGCATGTTATTTCTACTCCGACACTTGATGTTTAGTAGTCTTAGAAGTTAGCTTTGTGCTGTTCTTGGTCTTTTATGCTTATGGTTGACACCTTTTGCATATGGTGTTAGCTCTGTCATATATTTTGGATCCTAGTAGGTTGGTAGTATGATATTTATCTTGTTCAAGCATTCGTACGCTTGTGCAAGTGAATTCATACTTATTTATGATACTCAATGTGCATGACTTAGATTTACCATGTAGATAGGGTTTAAGCTTGTGGGTTGTACTTACGTGTTGCCCATGCACGCTTTTAGCTGATTTTAGTTTACTTTTAGGGCTGTATGTCATTTTAGGTAGTTTAAGTTTTATGCTGGCACTCTAGGGGGCTTGACGTGGTAGCCTATGAGTGTAGATAAGTTACCAGGTAGTTTAAGGCACAAAATGACAACCAAATGGAGCTATGAACCCCCCATTGATCCATTTTTGTCTTTTGTTAAACTCTAAGTTTAGAAACAGAGCTCTGGAGTGGATTTCGAGCAATTGGTAAGGACACCGCGAAATCTGAGAGCACAGGGAGATAGAGCTCGTCGAGCCAAGCACTGTCAATGAAATTCTTGATCGATTTGGATCATAAACAAGGAGTTATGCCCAATTGAAGTTCGGATTGTGCCAAAACTGCATCACTTTTGTTAGTTTTGGGGTTTTGAGTGTCAATTGCAGCAGAATTGAGGAAATCGCTTCAAAACCTTCGTGGTTGTGTTCAGTGTCAGCCGGGCTACGACTGTCAAAAAAGTTTCAATTGATTTGAGTTACTGAGTAATTCAGGGCGACCGCTGAAGTAGAGGGGGTCCGAAAAGCTCTCAATCTGGAACAACAACTTCAGAGAGCAAGATCTGGAGTTCTGTGTGGAATCAGGAGGCCCAACTTCACAGGAGTGTTCAGCAAGCTGTGTACTGCAAATCCTGTAAGAATTTCCCAAAGTGATCGAGCCAATTCTTTGTTCTAGGTAGAAACAGCTGTCTGGGTACCAGAAATTGCCATAATTTCTCTACTCAGAAAGTTTCTACTCATATCTTAGTGCTCTGAATTGATCTGAAGCTGAAATTTCGCATGTGTATCTAGTAGGACCTTATTGACATGTAGGAGGAGTTCTGAAGCCTAAACCTTCACATATTTCTCAATCCTCAGTGTCGTGAATCAACAAGTAACTGGGTCGTCACTGGTTTCACCTTCTTCGCTACAGTTTTGTATTTGGTGTGAACCTCTGCTTCTTCACGAGAGCCACACCAGCAGATTGCATCCTTCCATCCACTCTCCAGTCTCGGATGAGGACGAGATTGTAAGCACGAGACAACCTCCTCATAGACTTTACGAGAGTGGATACGGATCACCACCCTTCCTCCCATCCGCTCCATCAATCTATCTACATCACCCAACCAACGAACAAAAGACTGTACACCTACATACTCCTCATAAACACCAGAAATCATCTCATCTTCCTTCAGAACTCCTGTACAACGCAGATTTGCCGCATATTTCTCCATCTGCCTTCTACTCTTCTCAGTCAAATTCTCTACCCGCGTTGTCAGGTTGAGAGTCTTCTTGGGAAGGGCGAACCTTCTGGCCGTGATATGAGCTAGAACGTTGTGTTCAATCTACTCGGGGAAGCATTGGGCTCTTGGCTGTGGCTGGTTTACTCACAGGATAGGCTTCAGGTCTCAAGGTGATACTGAAAACACTCATATAAGTCTCTAGGCTCTTCTGATATGTTCACGAAGCAAGTTCAGGCTTAACTAGCAATGATAAGATCAGATGGCGAACTTTGACACTCAGGATTGAGAAATATGTGAAGGTTCAGACTTCAGAACTCCTCCTACATGTAAATGAGGTTCTACTAGATACACATACGAAATTTCAGCTTCAGATCAATTCAAAGCACTAAGATATGAGCAGAAACTTTCTGAGTAGAGAAATTACGGCAGTTTTTGGTACCCAGACAGCTATTTCGACCTATAACAAAGAATTGGCTCGATCACTTTGGGAAATTCTTACAGAATTTGCAGTACACAGCTTGATGAACACTCCTGTGAAGTTGGGTCTCCTGATTCCACACAGAACTCCAGATCTCGCTCTCTGAAGTTGCTGTTCCAGATTGAGAGCTTTTCGGACCCCCTCTACTTCAGCGGTCGCCCTGAATTACTCACTGACTCAATTGACATGAAAATTTGGAGACGGTCGTAGCCCTGCTGACAGTGAACACAGCTACGAAGTTTTGAAGCGATTTCCTCGATTCTGCTGCAAATGACACTCAAAACCCCAAATTCAACAGAAGTGCTGCAATTCTGACACAAATCGAACTTCAATCAGCCATAACTCCTTCTTTATTGCTCCAAATCGATCAAACTTTTTGCTGACAGTGCTTGGCTCGACGAGCTCTATCTCCTTGTGGTCTCAGATTTCGCAGTGCCTTCACAAATTGCTCGAAATCCCCTTTAGACCTCTGTTTCTAAATTTAGAGTTACACAAAAGACAAAAAATGAACCAATGAGAATTCATAGCTTCATTTGGTTGTCATTTTGTGCCTTAAACCATGTGGTAACTTATCTACACTCATAGGCTACCACGTCAAGCCCCTTAGAGTGCCAGCGTAAAACTTAAACTACCTAAAATGACACGCAACCCCGAAAAATAACTTCAATCAGCTAGAAAGCGTGCATGGGTGACACGCAAATACAACCCATGAGCTTAAGCCCTATCAACATGGTAATCAACCTACTAAGACTCAAAATATATAACATCTTCCTAAAACGGACTTCTCTGAAGTCTTAACTTCACTCAGAGAGACTAATGCCTGACAGAGAAGTGAATCATTTACTATGTGAAATGATTCACATCACGACATCCACCCCCTCCAAACCTGCACATCCTCCGGTATGTGCCAATCTCCTCAGTCTTCTGTTTGATCTTCATCATCATTGCTCTCCTCCGCCTCAGTCTCTTCAGACACAGGGACATCTTCGTCTCTTGTTGTCCTCTGCTCTGACTCCAGAAAGTTGAATAACTCAACTGACCCTCCGCGTCTCTTGAACAATTTCACACGTTTGCCAGCCACAGATAGCTTCAAAAGAGTACGATCCAACTCACGCAAGCTATAGGTGACATTCTCATACACATCTAGCACAACATAAGGCTCGAACCATCTTCGAGAGAACTTACGGAGTGTAGAATGCTGATTCTCCAACGTGCTATCATATACCAGAATCCAGTCACCAACACGTATTGACTTCGGTCGTAGTCGGTGAGTCTTGTCAAAACGTTCTTTGTTTCTGACTCGAGCCACCTTCAGCTTCTCCTATGCATCAGCAAGATCCTCCTCCCTTCGCTCCAACTGCCTTATACGTAAATTTAGGAGTGAAGCACGATCTATACCATCTTCCCACGGTAGCGTAACCCACGTAGGAAAGTACTCTTCAGCAGGCATGATCGGTTTCTGACCCAACATAAGCTCAACTGGCATATAGCCAGTCGTAGTACAGTGTGTAGTCCTATCAGCCCACAAAGCAAACGGAAGTAGTCTCGGTCATTCTCTAGGCCTACCATCACATGCTTTCACTAAAGCGTGAACAATAGAAGGGTGTCCTCGTTCACTCTTACCAATGCCCTCTGGATTCATAGCAGTAGTAAGTCGAAGCTTTACTCCATAACGAGCAAAAAACTCCTCAACTTCAGCGCCTCTCAACTCTCCTCTATCTGCACGTAATCTCTCAACCGATCCATAACGACAGATGATATCTTCAAGCACGAACCTGCAGATATTCTCTGTAGTCTTCGTCCGTAGTGCTCGTCCCTCCACATAGTTGGAGAGATCCTCTCGAGCCAACACCAAGTAACGCATCTCTCATAACCCCGGTGGCATCATCACAAGATCAAGAACCCACTGAAAATGAATACTAGGTGGATAGGTAGGTACAAGTCCATCTCGGTAACGGACCTTAGAGTAGAACTGGCAGTGTAGACACGACCCAACAAAGTCCACCACGTCTTGATACAAACCCTTCCACCAATAACGCTCATTCATCTTTGTGTAAGTAGCTCATACTCCACCTTGTGTCCAGCCCACAAGGTGTCATGAAACTCTTTCAGCAGATTCAGCTTCGTCGGTTGATCATCCACCACTCTAGCAAGCATCCCGTCTCTTCTCTTCGGACGTTTCCACAGATAACCTTCACGTAGAAGGTAGCTGTATGCCTTCCGTCTGATCTCCTTGAACTCTACATCACTCCATCCTTCTCTCCTGGATAACGAACTCAGATAAAATCCAATATCGCGGAACTTTTCTGAGTAGAACCCCTCATTGAACGGCAGTGGTTCCAAGTCTGAAGTCTGCTGACCAACTTGACACCAAACGTCTCTCTTCTCTTTATTCTTCACCTCTGCAAACATCTCATCTTCATCTGTATAACGAGCCCTAGACAATATATCTGCAACTGGATTGTCTTTCCCTGCTATATGCTTTAGCTCAGGGTTCTGTAAACCCTCCGTGGTCCTATCGATCAACTACCCCCCCATCTCTCAACCTCCACGATCGTCATCCACAAATCTGCAACATGTCGGGCATGTCTCTCACTCAAGGGTCACCTCTGATGGCTTTGATGGAAGCACACCATGAACTTGAAGAGAAAATGCTAAGTTCACTCATTCATACACCCACAACCTTATCAACTAAAAATCTTCATAAACTCATTAACTAAAATCCTCCATTCTAACGACGTCTCTCAAGTTCTCACATGCTAAAAACATCTCACACTCTCTATATTACTCAAGTTGTCATTACGACGATGTGAAAACAAGGATGAGGAGCTCTTCTCTACTCCTCTATTTATACATTTTAGGTTTTTACTTTGGTACCCTCTGGTAACTCAGCCGTAACTACTTTTACCGAGTTTTACTAAGATATTACTTAAGATAAAAGCTTTAATCACATGGGCTTTTTACCTTTTCACATGGGCTTATTCCTTCGAAGTCAACAACTTCTAAAAGGATTCTGGAATATTCTCAAGGGTCTCGAATTTCCATCCCCCCTCTACACTAGGACCCACTAAAAAGGAAACATGTGGAATCTCTTCTTGTTTTTAATGCCCACAAAGTCCACAACTTTAATCCAACCACTAATATCAAGTCAAAAAGGAGATAAGGGATACTTTCCACCTCCTTTCTACCTTTTAGACAAGATGACAAGATAGTAGTGCTCACTCTTTAGCAAATATCTGAATTCTGTCAAAAGTACAGCTAAGTTTAACCATAACTAACTTTTAGCTAGTCATGACTAACTTGATACCTCCTAAAAGTACTTTGGCAGCAAATAAACATTCTCAACACTTAGTTAGAACTAAACACCTTACTAATAGACAAACTTCATGTGTGTAACATAAGTCGTTACATTTTACCCCCGGACTAAATTTTCGCTCCGTCCTCGGAGTGAAGAGAGAACTTTCGTCGATGAAACAACTTCAACTTGTCATGGTTGATCCGATCGAATCTCCTTCCTCCCAACTCCTGAAGGTCATATGTGAAGTTGCTCCACACCTTATCTACAACAAAAGGACCAAAATATCTCGGAAGAAACTTCTTCCTAGCCCTCTTGAATCTGATAGCATCATACAACATAACCCAATCTCCGACTTGAAAATGTTTTACCTCCCTCTTGCCCAAACGTTTGTCGTAACTCTTCTTTTGATACGCCTGAGCTCGTTCCATCCGGATCATTGCTACCGCTCGGATCTCTTCCAACTCCATGAGTTGCTCCCTTCTTGACTTGACCACGTCTTCTCCCCTCGACCTCTTCAACTTTCGTTGAATGGTTTGAAAAGTATCCAATTCGAATTGGATTGGCAACTTGGACTCCACTCCATAAACCAGTCAAAATGGAGAGTACCCAGTAGAAGTCTTTGTTGTCGTTCGGTACTCCCATAAGATGGCATGTAGTCTCTTATCCCAAGTATGTTTCGCAGTCTCAACACCAGCATCTTTGACGAGCATCATACAAAGTGTAAGATTGGTCTTCTCCGCAAGACCATTGGCATTTGGTTTGTATGAGGTCGTTACTCGTGCCTTGATAGAAAAGTGTTGTAGCATAGCAGTAGTCATGCTCCCTACAAACTCTCCTCCTCTATCCGAGACCAACTCTAACGGACATCCAAATCTTGTGATGAAATCTTGGATGCGGGTTACCATTGGAGAGGGATTTTCAAGGAGTGTTTAGATTATTGCAAAACTTGCGACGTATGTCAAGCATTTGCTCTAAAGTCTACTAGAACACCTCCGTTAAGATCAATTCCAATATTAGGACCATTTGAGAAGTGGGGTATTGACTTTGTAGGTCCTCTTAATAAGACACCTCAAGGCAATAGATACATTGTAGTCGTCACTGACTATTGTACCAAGTGGGTAGAGGCTAGACCTTTGAGAGAGACTAATGAAACAGAAGTCGGTGGCTGTTATCTTACCAGCAAAGTGACCTCCGCAAACAGTTCCGTCGTGAAACTCGTGCATTAGCTTGAATGCCTCCTTCTGACCAACTGCTCTCCTTAGTAACCCATCTGCTCCTTGATGAAACAGAATTCCCTCCACCATGGTGTAAGGTTTGCATCTCTTGATCAACGCGTTACGTTCTTGGGTATGCATACCTTCTGGAAAAGAGCAATCTGCAAGGAAACTCCAGATCTTCTCAATGCTTGTGATGGTCATCAGATGTTCGTCTGGAAATGAATCATCAAACGGGTCTTCTCTCTCATCATCATAAGCCCTCGACAAAAGATCAGCATTCGCATGCTTTTTCCCTGATCTATCTTCGATCACGTAATCGTATTCTGTTAGAAGGATCTTCCAACGAGCAATACGACCTTCGACATTATGATCATCACAAGATTTTGGATGTCCATTAGAGTTGGCTTATTAAAGATATACTTTAAAGCCTTGTGATTTGTGACTATGGAAAATTTCCCTCCTAGCAAGTAATGTCGGAATTTCTGCTAATCCTTCTCGTTCAGTCACGGTGTAATTCTTCTCCGCTGGCACCATCTGCCTACTAGCCTAAGCTATAGGATGATCATGCCCATCTTCATCTATCTGACTTAATGTACACCCGATAGCTACATTGGAGGCATCCGTATACAGAATAAATGCTTTACTCCACTCAGGTTTAGCAAGTATAGGAGCTGTCACCAATGCCTTTTTCAGCTCCTCAAATGCTTCCTTTGCCTTCTGATCATGCACTATCAAGTCAAAATCAACTCCCTTCTTCATGTACATAGTCAAAGCTATTGCTTTGTTTGAGAAGGAAAAGACAAACCTACGATAATATCCAACCATCCCAAGAAACTGTCTCAGGATCTACCGCAATCCCCTTCTTGGAAATGATGTGTCCTAACAGCAGACCTTCTTCGCAGCCAAAGATGCACTTCTCTGGATTCAGAGAAGCGTTAGCTTGCTCCAACCGCTCCAGAACTTTGATCACATGATCAAAGTGGTCCTCCTTTCTTCCGTACACACAGAAATCATCAATGAAATCACGAACAAACTTTCCTATGAATGGTTCGAACACCTTGTTCATGAACCTCTGAAACGTGGCCGGAGCATTACACAGTCCAAATGGCATCACTCGAAATGCAAATGTTCCCCAAGGAGAAGTGAAAGTAGTCAACTGTTGGTACTCCTGTGCTATCTTGATCTGGTTGTATCCACTATAACCATCACCAAAGATGTACCACTCATGACCAGCAACTTCCACCAAAATCTCATCTATAAATGGTAGAGGATAATAATCCTTCTTGGTAACTGCATTCAGCTTTTTATAGTCTATGCACACTCGCAGCTTACCATTCTTCTTCTTGACAATCACAATGGGTGAAACCCATTCTGAGTTCTCCACCTCGTAGATGAAACTCGCCTCCCTCAACTTGTCTATCTCCTCCTTGACCATCATCGCTGTTGTAGGATTGACCCTTCTTTGCTTCTGTCGAACTGGTCTTGCGTTCTCCTCCAATTCGATTCGATGAGTCTCGAGAGTCACCTCCTTCAAATCTTTGTAGTTGAAAGCAAACACATGGATATATTTTCGAAATATATCTAGGAATCTACTTTTCTCCTCTTGAGTGACATTGATACCAAACTTCAGGGTAAAGAGTCTTCTCACAGTATCTGCCTCACTCAACTCTTCTTTGTCAAGATCTTTCTCCACTGCTGGTCGAGGCAACAAGTCAATAGCACTAAGCTGATGTAATGATTCATCTCGATCAAATCCTTCGTCCTCAGACGAGGATTCTTGATCGTAAGAATCTCCGGTATCTACTTCCGAGACACTCTGATCATCCTCCGTATCAGATTCCCAGTAGTCACTAGTGGGTCTATCAGAGTCAGAAGTCACAACTCCAACACCCGAGAGAGGTACTATCACTCTATGATCTCTAGGTCCAATCCGTAAGTATCCCTTGTGCCACCTATCCGTGGTGCGCACAGCTCTCAACCAAGGCCTACCTAGGAGCAAATCATAACTATAGTCCTTTAACACTTGAAAGGACATCAATGTTTGAACTCTCATCACAGACACGACCACCTTCTCTAACACACCAAGAGGTCTTACCCGTTGCTTGTTAGCCATCCCCACGACAATGCTAGCTGGGCGAGTTGGTTCCATCTCCAACTTCTTCATCAACCTCTCCGATATGGCATTTACAACCGACCCTCCGTCCACCAATACGTCAGAGACGTAGTGACCATTCAACCGGACTTCAATCTTTGAAGCCCTAGTGCATACCTCTGAAGCATGCACATCCACCACACCAACTCCCACAGACTTTGATGTCTTGCTCTTGGGTTTCTTCTTCTTGCTTCTCTTAGAACTCAGTCCTCCTCTGAGTTCCCTTCGTAAGCTGGGATTAAGTGCGATCAGTTGTCCAACAGTGATGTTGGCTTTCTGAGCACCCACATCTTCAACCACATCATATCCCGCTTGGGAAGATGAAATGGTGAAATCCGCCATCCCCAGCTTCCTTCTTGGCTCCCTTGGTGTACTCGAAACATTACTGGAACGAGTACTTCTACTTGTTGACTCCTCCATGAAAACCGGTTCATCAGAAAATCGAGTTCTTTTCCTTTCTTGAGCTAAAAGCTCCACCGGTGCATGAGAAGAGTTTGAACTCTCTACTTTCTCGTAGATGGGATCTCGCACGACATCGATAGTAGCCACCCCCTTGTCTTGTCCTTGTGATTGATTTCCTCCACCAACATTCATTCTGACAGCTTCGGCACGTCTTGCTCCGTTGTTAAGACACTTTCGCTGGAAATGAGAACCTCCACAGGTCCAACAAGTGATTCCTCCAAAGTTACCTTGGTTGCCTCCAAAGTTACCTTGATTTCCTCGGTTGAGATTGTTGTCGTAACCTCTTTGACCTCTTCCTCCACCTTTGTTCCTCCATTCTCGTAATTGCACCACGTTTATCTTGAGATCCGCAAGAGTATCGATGATGCTCTTCAGCTCGGCATGAAAATCAGAGGTGGCAGTAGACATCGTTGTTGGGACAAACGGTCTTGGCACCGTTGGAGTAGGAGCTGACGTTGAAGCAATCACCAATTGTGATGGTGTAGGTGCGATCGTTGTGACTACACCAAGAGTCGGAGTCGACACCAGAACAGCATGATGAGGTTGGATGATATCTCCTTCATCCAAACTCTCTTCCATGTTTGTCGCAATCTTGATGGCCTCTGCTTTGGTTGATGGCTTCTCGTATCTCACTTGGGTTCGAATTGAAGGCCTCAACCCTCCCACCAAGTTCTTGGTCAACACTGCTCCAATCCCCGTCATCGTTAACTCCACATTGTCTCCACTCTTCCGTAGGACCGTCCGAAACCGTTGCTCCAACTTATCCACCCTTTCGGCATATTGCCGAACTTTCTCGTCGTCCCGTTGCTTCAAATGAGTAAGCTCCACCATGAGCTTCTCATAACTCTCTTCTGGAAGAAATTCTTCGATGAGTGCATTACTCAACTTCTCCCATGTGTCCTCAACTGCACCAAGTGTTTGGCTCTTTACTCGGTCTTCATACCACGTAAGAGCAAAATCTTCTAAAAACTCGGGCAGTAACAACACCCATTCTTCCTTCCTTCTCACGTTGTTTCCGATGCAACCCCTTTTGAAGTCTCGTACAAATGGTTCTACATCTTCATTGTCCTTTTCATGAAACACTGGTAACTTCCCCATCTTGTAACTATTCTTTCTACCCTTCTAATTTTTGTGCAATAACTACTCGCTAAAAGAGTACTAACATCACCAATTCCATTCGCGAATAATCTACCATAGGTAAAAATGAAAGGAAATGGTTGTAACAACACCTCTTGTGCCATCTCTTCTCCTAAGATAATCATGAGCTTGAGTCGCATCACCGTCTTCTCCACCATCCGAATGACGATCTTCATCACAACTCAGCCGAGTCCTCTTTTGAAGTCGACAACTTCTCCGTCTCAGCTCTTTGAGTCTCGTCCAACTTCTCGACTACTGACGTAAGTAGGACGGCCACATCGACGCACTTGTGTCCTCTTGATAGATCACCCACTCCACAACTTGGACAAGGATCTTCGCCTAGAAGATGAATTGGCGTTGATGACGATGGACCCACTCGAAGACTTAAATCAGTAAACTCCCGCTTCCCTTTAGCTCTCTCGATTCTGATTCTAGTTGGACAATTCACTACTTTGTGTCCCAACCCTCTACAGAAATAACACCACAAGTCGGTTTCTATTCTTCTCCTCGGAGATTCTACTTGAGGTTTAGTACTAGGGTTTTCAAACTCGACGATAATCTCTCTCAAACTTTCTCCGACACTTACTATGACATCTAAACCTTGAGGAAGGTTTCTAAGTCTAACTTTCCAATCTTTTGAATTTCCACTCATGTTGCACCTTCTCAACCATTAAATGGACAAAATATCATAGAGGAAAATAATTCTACATCACTTTCTTAACTCTTCCGAGCTTTATATTGGAAATCGTGTATTATACATGCTATACACGAAATAAAATCTACTCTAAAATTAACTATCGAAGATATGATCCTCCTCACCATCGTTTGTACTAATCACAACAGACATCTTGAACTCACTCTTGTAAGGATCCAACTCTATTTCACCAGGAGCATTCGTGGCCTCCACAATGAATGATGCTTTAAACTCGGCTTTCTTCAAATCTGTGCCAATGGTCGCGGAAGCTTCTTCGTATAGGTAAAGAGGGCACCCCAAGTGCTATAGATGCGGGTTCGTAACTCATCTATACTCAACTTGGGCTTCTCCGTCTCTGTTCGAACTCCTAAACGTCTCTTCTTCCACCGCGTCATTCGAACTGGATTCCTCATGAAGTATCTTCGAGATCTCCTTGTATGCCGAAACGTATATCTCTTAGTTGGTAAGAGATCTCTCCAAGATTTTTGTGGTCTCCAGTAGCTCAACCTCCAAGCTACTAAATCATGAAGTTTCAACAGAAACTTCTCTAATCAAAAGAGATGGTGATGATTGTATAAATTTTCACAGAACTGAAATTTGCATATTTTCACTTCTCTCATGGTTGTCAACCCCTCCACTTTGAAACATTCTTTCTCCCTCTTCAGACCTCATCTTCTCATGATTTCTTTTGTCTCGGATAGCTTATCAGCCACTTTAAAACACTGGAAAGTTTCTCAGGAAAATAAAATTCACAGAAAATCTGACACTGACTGTAAACTTTTTCCATAGAATAGAATTCCTCAACTCTCACGAATAAACCCCCTCAACTTTGAAAATTCATTGCTCCTTCTCTAGACCACCTTTTCCTATGATTTCTTTTGTCCTAGATAGCTTATCAGCCAATCTAAAACAATAAAAAGTTTCTCAGGAAAATAAAATTCACAGAAAAGTTGACAGCGACTGTACAAATTTTCCAGAGAGCAGAATTTCTAAACTCACAACTTTCTCTCCTCTAATAACTTTTCTCTCCTCCTTTCTCTACAACTCTTGTTGCACCCTCTTTCAACTCTCCTCAAACCCTTTCTATGTGAACAAGATGTAAAGAATGACTTCGAAGGCGTCATATATAACTACAGGATACACGAAAGGTTCTAATGTTGCTAACATTGCGTTAGCTCTTTCTCCTCCCAACGTTCTCCTCATGTGTTCTCTCATAATCTCTTTTTGTCTAATATAAAACTGAACTCTAAACATTTTCAATGATCCCTTCAAGTGAGGTCCCGGCAACGGAACCAAAAATGTAAACACTCCGTGGTCCTATCGATCAACTACCCCCCGATCTCTCAATCTCCACGATCGTCATCCACGAATCTGCAACATGTCGGGCTTGTCTCTCACTCAGGGGTCACCTCTGATGGCTTTGATGGAAGCACACCATGAACTTGAAGGGAAAATGCTAAGTTCACTCATTCATACACCCACAACCTTATCAACTAAAAATCTCCATAAACTCATTAACTAAAATCCTCCATTCTAACGACGTCTCTCAAGTTCTCACATGCTAAAAACATCTCACTCTCTCTATATTACTCAAGTTGTCATTACGACGATGTGAAAACAAGGATGAGGAGCTCTTCTCTACTCCTCTATTTATACATTCTAGGTTTTTACTGTGGTACCCTCTGGTAACTCAGCCGTAACTACTTTTACCGGGTTTTACTAAGATATTACTTAAGATAAAAGCATTAATCACATGGGCTTTTTACCTTTTCACATGGGCTTATTCCTTCAAAGTCAACAACTTCTAAAAGGATTCTGGAATATTCTCAAGGAATCTCGAATTTCCACCCCCCCCTCTACACTAGGACTCACTAAAAAGGAAACATGTGGAATCTCTTCTTGTTTTTAATGCCCACAAAGTCCACAACTTTAATCCAACCACTAATATCAAGTCAAAAAGGAGATAAGGGATACTTTCCACCTCCTTTCTACCTTTTAGACAAGATGACAAGATAGTAGGGCTCACTCTTTAGCAAATATCTGAATTCTGCCAAAAGTACAGCTAAGTTTAACCATAACTAACTTTTAGCTAGTCATGACTAACTTGATACATCCTAAAAGTACTTTGGCAGCAAATAAACATTCTCAACACTTAGTTAGAACTAAACACCTTACTAATAGACAAACTTCCTGTGTGTAACATAAGTCGTTACAGTTCAGACTCCGGACATAACCAATCCATCGTAGCATTGCTATGTCTGGTGTATTGCAGTTTGCTATCATACCCAACAAAGGCAAACAATCTGTTTCTAGTTTCACACGAGCTCCTATCAAGAACTCTCGATCTACCTTCATAGCAATAACAACTCACGCTTCACTTGAGGATAGTTACGCTGTCTATCTGTTAAGATCCGAGCTCCAAACCTTGAAACAAACCGCACACCTTTTGCATCTTCTTGGCCAACGGCCCGTCCAATCGCCTTTGGACTCGTATCAACCGTCAGTACCACATGTCTCCCGCTCTCGTAGCTAAGCCTCCTTAGTATAGGTGGAGACTTCAGAATCTCCTTCAGCTGCTCCATCGTCTCATGATGTTCTTGCCGTCAAGTAAACCTCCTTCCCTTTCTCAGAAGTGCATACAGAGGCTCGGCAATGTGTGCATAATGAGGAATACTCACACGAAAGAACACACAAGCTCCCAAGAACTGTCGAACCTCAGTGATGTTGGTGCAGTCAACTATCCTTGCTATAGCATCTACCTTCTCTGGGTTCGGACGCCTCTCAAAAGTACCACACAAATGACCCACCACCACAATCTCTGACATACCAAAGCGAGATTTGGTACCTGATAGAGTGAGGTGTACCTCCTCCAAACGCATCAGAATCTTCTCCACATCTCGAATGTGGTCTACAACGAACTTTCTGCAACCATCAGAAGTCACTGCTTCGTCCTTGTCCTCCACCGGACAACCTTTCATGAGAATATCATCCTGAAAGAGGATAGTGACCTCAGGCACAAACTCTCGTAACACCTTATGCATCGCATTTTGCATATGGGCTACTGAGTTTGTCGCACCTTGAGGAAGAGTACACATCCGCATCAATCCCAAAGATGTACGCATGGTAGTCAAGTCTGTACTCTCCAAAGCAAGCTGAAACTGATCATAACCTGAATAGATTGACCTTCCAGCAAACGCCTCAGCTACTTCATCAACCACAGGTCCTGTTTCAACGTTTTGAATCGTGATGTTGTTGGCAGGCTGTAAGTCTTGGATGAAGCGCAGAGCTCCTGTCTTCTTAGGTACTGTGAACCATCGGCTAGAGTACGGAGCCATAGATGGTTCAAGAATACCCATCTGCATCCTCTCCTTCAGTAACTCAATCACCTTCGGTAGCAAGACACGAGGGACTGGAATCGACTTCAAGTCCCAAGGTACGTGAGGAACAATGAAGATAACCATCGGAGCTATCACACTAGGATCCACACAACCTATCTCCTCAGCCGAGAAAGAAAATGCCTTACCATGGCTATCATCTGTTCAAAAGCTCGTTTCTCCTCTTCAGTCAAGAAGCCACCCCCTCTTATCTGGAGCTGCTCGAGTGTCTCCTGAGTAAACTTGTGTCCTACTTGTGTAGGATCTTTAAGCACAGGCTCAGCAGCCGCTAACTCCATCTGCTACTGAGAATCAACAAATAATTGGGTCGCCACAGGTCTCACCTTCCTCGCTACAGCTTTATACTTGGCGTGTACTTCCGCTTCCTGCTGAGAGCCACACCAACAGACTGCATCCTTCCATCCATTCTCCAGTCTCAGATGAGGAAGATATCGCAAGTATGAGATAATTTCCTCATAGACTTCACGAGAATGGATGGGGATCACCACCCTACCTCCCATCTGTTCCATCAACCTATCTACACCATCCAGCCAACGAACAAAAGACTGCACACCTACAAACTCCTCATAAACACCAGAATCATCTCATCTTCCTTCAGAACTCCTGTACAACGTAGATTTGTTGCACACCTCTCCATCTGCCTTCTACTCTTCTCAGTCAAATCCTCCATCCGTGTGAACTCATTCCAATCATCGGAACTGAAAGCCATCAATCCAGATTTCCAACTATGCACAGTGCAACTACTTTCTGAATCTTGAGCAGCCTTTCCGGGTTAAAGTAAGATATAGGGGGTCTTAAAAGTACACATCTCTTTGCATAACTTTGAGATACTTTATCAAAAGAAGAGACAAATGGATCTCTCAAGGGTAGAGATTGATTTTCTTAATCCAACGGATAGTAATTAACGCACATGGTTTATCTTTGTACTTTGCAGTTAATGTATCATTACGCACACTACAAGAGAGTTTAAGTCTTTGCTTGATACAAGTGAGCGATTCGGATCTCATCCTTTGGATCAACGGCTCTAAAAACATATCGTCAAACGTAGCGCGGGAGGATAACGGGAGGATAACGTTCTCATCTGTTTGCTATTCATTGCGTGTCGATACACGCGCGGGAGGATGATCACATTCGAAACTAATCGCGCATAGTGCGTGAGAGGGAAATCAAAGGTTGTTTCAGGTTGAACAGAACGTCATCTGCAACGCATTCTCGATGCTTACTTCTCATTCCTTTCTTTCAAGTCTTTAGGGTTTTGTGCTTTTTCGTATTGTTGACCCTGCAGCGCTATCGTTTGGGATCGAGGGCAACCACTTGGATTGTCATACGTTCGCAATGGCTCGATTGTTATCCCTTACGTAACCCCTTGGTGAGTAACCTCTCTCGTCGTCGATAACACATTTTGATTTTTCTCGCTCCAGGTCTCTCGGTTTCGGAGCCTTACCCCCGGCCCAGAATACATTGCTGTGGATATCCTTAGCACTTCTTTCTTTCTCTAAGGCTGGAGACATGTAAGTCCATTTTACAACCTCTAGAGGATTGTTCATTCCTCTCAGTGGCGTAAGATCTGAAGACATTCCCATCCCATCTATAGGCTTGACCTCTGTACTAACCGGTTCGATGCCTACTCCTCGTTTTGAAGTCTCCGTTTCCGCAACACTAGCTTCGGCTCTTGGCTTTTCGTCTGGAGGCTTCGCTTCTAGGGAATTTGATGGACCAGCTAGGTTTGGATCCGGGGCTTCTTGTTCTGGGGGCTTCATTTCTGCAGTAGATGGAAGACCAGGTGATAATTTCACTCCTGACGTCTTCCGTTTATTGGATGGCGTTGTTGCAGAAGCCAATGAAACAGCTGGCTCCATGGTTTCTGAAATTAAGCTGGACATTACTTCTCTTAAACTGCGGCTATGTATCAGCTAAACCGTCCTTGGAAGCTTCATTGAGCATCCTGTTGAGTAATCCTTTAGCTGAAATTTGAATCACTCACTATTTACTCCTTGCTGTTTACTCCACACCCAAGCTGACGTTTGGATGAGTAACAAGATAATAATCTTCAACTGATCGGCGGATCGTGCATATTTTGCAAACGTCGTCTGGTTCAAAGGTTCGCTCATCTCCATAGGGGTACAAATGTACTTCCTGGGCGCAATACTCCAATCGACTCCAGACGTAGTGCCGTGAAAAGAGACCTGGAACTAGATCGCTGGTTGACTTCTCTCTGATTCTTTTGAACAGATCTCTGTTCTAAATACCACGGACGGTGCTGTTTTCGGGAGTCACGCCATGATACTTTCGTCTTTTCTTTTACTCGATACTTACCTCTCACTCTTTTTCTGCAAGGCTTTTTTCTCGTGCATTTGCTCGTACTGTTGTAAATGCTACGCTATCGAAGAATGAGATCATTTCCAGAGTTGTTTGGACAGTTTACTTACCTGCTATTACCTGCTATTACAGGCGCAGGAACTAGACACATAACTTATGTACGGGTGTGGTACCTGGAGCGTCCGGTCGCCTTGAAGTTAAGAGTTACCTGGAGTTACCTAGATAGTTTCACCGCCGCTTCGGCTGGGTCCAGATTCGAAATATGTAGCTGCGGAGAGTGCTACAGTTGCACCATCAAAGTATCCTCCTCTGCTCAGGTACGTTGGTCGAGAACTGTTATGGCCAATGCAACTCTTGGAAAAACCTTTTCATCTGTCCGAGTAGTTTATTCTCCCCCCTTGAGTGGTTTGAGGTCTGATTTACTTTCAGTAGGCTTCTAGAGTGGAGAACTTGATCCCAGTCAAAGTTTCTCTAGGATTTACATTTTTTGACATAGCCCTTAAATCCCTGCTGAGTTTGAAATTGCGCGTGGTGATTTTGAGCTTGTTCAGGCAGAATTGACCGTTTGTTCATTTGTGTCAAGGGTTTAGTGAAAAGTCCGTAACAGAGTTAGCTGAACAACAATAGATTGTCACCAGAACACATGGTTTAATCCACGTCTATCTCTTGGATAAGGGCTGTCTCTAGGTTCGAGATTTTTTCGTCTCGTCCTTTCTCCAACAGTTCTATGGAGAGCTTATGCTGAGTGTCGCTCCCATGATGGATTGGACAGACAAGTACTATTGGACTTTGGCTCGCCTCATGAGTCATTGTTCATGGCTGTACACAGAGATGGTTGTTTCAGAGACGATCGTGCACCAAGCTGAAAATATGGTTTGTATTCTGGTCGTTGTTCATGGCTGTACACAGAAATGGTTGTTTCAGAGACGATCGTGCACCAAGCTGAAAATATGGTTTGTATTCTGTTAGTTTGACCAGCGTTGTTATCAGCTTTCATACTTTCGTTATTCCATTTAAGTTGCACGCTCTGAAACTTTCCACCATTCTTGGAAGCATTTTCACTACGGTACTTGGTTTATGTGAGGTGTTTAAGGAATTGAGCTGCCAGTGAGAGCTTTGATCTGATTTAAATGATCTATGTATGAAGATATATGAGATGAAGTTTCTGTGCTTACCTCCAAGAAGTTGCTGCATATCTATATTCACTGGGTTAATGACGAGTACTGTGAACAGGACGTATAAACTGGAGAAGCTAGTCGATAGAGAAGATTTATGGTATGATCCGCAAGTTTGGCTCGCGAGTACTGTGGCTGCCAGGTTGTGATCATGATCGCCTAGTGGCACTAGTTTAAGCCAGTGACGAATCTTTGACACATGCAATCTGAAGTCATTTCCTCTCTCTTACTCCTACTGTACAAGTGAAGTTAGCTTCAGAGAACACAGTAGAATTCGACACAATCCGTGAATCACTCCTCAGAACATACTTTTATGCATGCAGTGCGCATGCTCAGCAGTCCTTACCTCTACTGTGAGGTCTCCTTGACCGGCTGGGTCCACTCGGTCACGAAGGTCAATTGGTACTTTTCATTCTTGTATTTTCAAGAGATGCTTATCCTAGCCTTTTGTGGGATCGGTGTTGTATAGGATCTATGAGTGCTTTTGAGGCTCGGTCAACAAGATCAACTGATACTATTCATTCTTGTATTTTCAAGAGATATGTATCCCAGTCTTTAGCGGGACCGGTGTTATACAATGGAAGTTGCTGCAGATGTATATTCAGTGGGTTAGTGATGAGTATTGTGAACAGGACGTATAAACTGGAGAATCATTCCTCAGAACATACTTTTATGCATGCAGTGCGCATGCTCAGCAGTCCTTACATCTACTGTGAGGTCTCCTTGACCGGCTCGGTCACGAAGGTCTTTTCATTCTTGTATTTTCAAGAGATGCTTATCCTATCCGATGCGGGATCGGTGTTGTATAGGTGCTTTTGAACGTTCAAATGTTTCTTTTTTCGATAGCTGCTGCTATTGGTTTAGGTTTTTTTTCTTCGATGCTCTACATTTGTATATGCTACTGATTTGTTTCCTTAGAGCTCTTAATCTGTTTATATGCATGTAAATGCACAAGCTTGTCTTTCATATTTTACTTACTGGTATCAATTTGCGTGCACAGAAACGGCGGAATGGAGAAAACATCAAACATCGACAAAGACAGAGCTTTGAAGGATCGGCGTAATTTTCTCTTACGAGCCCGCAGGGAGAAAAAGAAGATGACTATCGAAACTGCGAAAGCGAAATCAACAGAACAGGAAGCGGAGGAGAAAGCTACAGTTCTTGTTTCAAATGCGATACAGGAGGCTTCTAAGATCTTGGAAGAAGCTAAACAACAAGCTAATGCAATTCTAGGCAGTGCAGAGGAGCAAGCCAATGCAACCGTGTGCAACGCCAAATCCAATGTAGACGATCTAGAGAAGCAAATCGTCGAGAGAAAGATTTGTATTCATAAACTTAGGTTGAGAATCAGATCCTTGGAGAGAACAGTAAGTCTATCAGCAGTTACACAAGAGAATATTATCCTCGAGTCACATCAGCAACCAGCAAATAGTCAACTTGATAATCATGTACAGAGCGAAGATATTGGTCTGAATCACGTAACGTCAGTTCTTGATTCTAGGCAGGGGTTTCGAAATTCTTCTGGTACAACAGGTGAGCAGTCCCCTCCTAATAGAAGTAAACGAAGGGCACAAGCTATTGTCACAGAGATGCTGAAACTGTTTATGAGTCGAACACGCACTCTGAACTGTAGCAGCAAGAGACAAGTGCTTAAGCTCTTTTGGTCTCATAACGAACTGAGCCAATTGCATCCCTCTTCCTTAGGATGCCCAAAGTTGGACTTATCTGTAGCAGCTGGTCTTCAGGATATCAAGACCTCTTTGCAAGTCGTGAAGATGGCCAATCGAAGAGATTACAAGAGCACAAAAGATGCAATATTGACATCTTTTGTTGGGCCTATGGTCCGTGAAAAAAGATCAATGACTAGTTTATCGAAAGCCTTGGGGATCAAGAGACATAATCTGTACAGAGCTAGTAAAGTTCGTAGGCAGTTAGATAGTAATAAGTCTCTTCGACATCCTATGGGAGAGAGAAGACCTAGATCTGATAAGCTTTGTGGAGAGACTTGCAATCTGGTGGAGCTCTATTGGGAAACAAGGACTCGTGTTTCTCCAAACAAGAAAGATGAGGTTCGGAAGCGACTTGGAGTGAAACAGTATGAAACTCATCGGGTTCATTGGCTTGAAGAAACTGAGGTAATGATAACTTATCTGTTTGTGTGTTTTTGTAAATTTTATTTTAGAGAGTTATATGTACTTGTGTAAGTATGGTTTCAAACTGAAATCTTACAGGTGGAGTTTTACTTGCGTTTCAAGGAATGATGTAAGTCTGAGGGCAAAACTGTAGAAATAGGATTACGTTCATTTCAAAAACTGAAGCCGTACTATGTTCGTGTTCTGAAAGATAGGAACGTATGTTGCTGTAAGAAACACGTGGAGATGGACTTACTGAAAGAGGGGTTAAACAAGCTCAGGATTCAACTTCATCCGAAAGATTGTACTTGCGATTGTCAGATCTGTGCACCTGATCCATCTTTGACTCCAGTTTGTCCTTCAGTTTCACTGTGTCTTGCTACTAAGAACACCATCCACAGCGTTCGTGAATGGTGTGAAGAAATCGTATGTCCAAAGTTGGAAGGACAGATTTGGCATAAGAAGAAATGCATCATGGGCGAGTGCAATCGATGTGGTGTGTCAAAGTTGAACTACTGCAAGACAGAGATGGATCCTACTGCAGGTTTATCTCTAGATTGGCAGACCTTCCAATACGTCACACTGGAAGTTAATGCGAAGAAGAAGCAGAAGATTACTCACAACGACGGGAGTTCCAAGCCAATCAAACGTTTACGAATGGTTTATAAGACCACATCTGTATCTGAGTTTATGGAGAAGGTACAGACGACCATGCCTGGTTTTGTGATTCATAATTTTCAAGCTCGATGGCAAAGCGAGGAGTACAAGAGATGTTTGGCGAACTTTCCTAGAGGAACAATTGTCTCTGGAATAGATTTTGCAGAAAATTATACTTTCAAAGTACAGGATGAGGTGCAGAGTCTACACTGGGACAATCGACAGTTAACCATATTGGTTCTTATTACTTATCGACACAAGGCTGATCAGGATGGTGTTGCAGAGACTATAGGAGTGGATCGTGACGTTGTGGCAGACTATCACTTTTACATTAGCGATGACAATGCGCATGATACACTGTTTGTTCAGCACTGTCTTAATCTTCATTCCGTGTGGATGAAAGAGTTGGGAATTCAGTTCAAGAAACACTGGATGTGGAGTGATGGCTGTGCTGCTCAGTTCAAAGCTTGTCGTCCTTTCTATTTCGTCTCACGGTATTTCCATACGTATGGTGCTCGTATGATGTGGTGTTTCCATGCGTCAGGACATGGGAAAGGAGTGCACGTAAGTAAATATTCAATTGACTCATGAAAGTGTTTGTACACATCGTAAATCTTGAAATTGTCATAATATTTTGCTGTTGCGTGTGTCAGGATGGTTTGGGTGGGACCATTAAAAGCACGTTGACAAGAGCTCAATTGCACTGTACTGCTAAGTTGGAGAATGCACATGACGTTGTTGAGTTCCTCAGGGAGAAGTTCGCTGTTGGAAAACAAAAGGAGTATGCTGGTATACAAGAAGTCCAGAGAGTATTCGTTGAGGTTGCAGTTGATGAAGTTGACAGGAAGCTAAAGTGGGATTGTGCACCTATTAAAGGCACACGTACACTTCATTGTTTTGATGACTTCAGTGAGAAGAATCCTATGATCTTGAGAACCAGAGAGCTTTGTTGTTTTTGTCCAGCCTGTATAGTTGGGGATGACGAGGAGTGTTCCAGTGAAGAGTACGTTGGAACATGGTCCTTGCGGCCCATCCATCCTAAGATGTCAGATTTTGTTAGAAAATGTGTGGAGAGATTTGGCACAGGACAAGGAGGTGAAGATATTGAGAATGATTCTTTGGCTGATTTGGTAGAGCTTGGAGACTTCTTTGCTGTCCAAGCCGAGGTTGATAATGCATTTGGTGTGGATTTTTACATCATGCAATGTGAGGAGGGAGTGAGGGAGGTTGTGACAGATTTCACTGATGCTTATGGAAGTTCATTTTCGGGTGGAGATCTTGTACTAAAAGGCATCTGGTACCAACAATATGGCAACAAGGAGACTTGCTTTGTCCTCTCAGACACTAGTCCAAGAAGTTACATAGCTGTTGAATCTGTTGTTCACATCAAGTTCACGCTTAAACCGACCGGCACCACGAAAGGGACGAAATCTTTCTGCTTGGCAACATACACCCTCGAGGCTATCATGTCTTCTTTGAACGGGTACGTAGTTGAAAATGAAGAGTGTTTTTACTTCTGATGTTGGATTCATAGCCTGGTAGCTCTATAAATTGTATCCTGATGTTTTCTTAACTGATATGCAGGCTTTCTATGTTTTAATGACACCATTCTTGCCCTGAATGATTGAGATTGAAAATGGAGTCAGAATCCTTTCGCTCGAAATCATCTCTCCATGACAGGTAAGCTTTCAGTGTTTAGATATTTTGACAAATCTATTCTGCAAGTACTGTCTATGCTGTGCTGGATTTACTGTTGAGATAGAACGTTCGCCTCTGATGTTGAACTTGAATGAAGAGTCTCAGAGTACTGTGGACAGTTGGCTACTTGTAGTTGATATATGAAGTGAACTTTTGTACTTAGAAAAATAACTATACTTTGGACATCGACTTTTGTACTTGAAGTTTAGTACTCTTTACTTCAAGAGTTTGATACAAGATACTTTGTGTACTTAGAACTTGGAGTCTTACATCCCTTGTGACTTGTGTACTGGAAGTTCAGTACTCTATACTTCAAAGGTTTCAAGGGTTTGATAGTGGTACTTTGCGTACTCAGTACTTGGAGTACTTGGAATCCTACATCTGCCTGTTGTACTTTTGTACTGTACTTGTACTTTCGACTGAATATTGGTACTTGAGGGTAAGAAGTACTTTGTATACTTGAGGATATGAGTACTTAGCATGTGGTACTTTGTAGTAGTCTTACGTTTGATTTCAGTAACAATGCTCTGTCCGCCATGTATGTCTGTATCACAGTACCCACCTTTAGAATTCTTTTGAGTACAACGTTTAGGGTCAGTTGAGTTAGTGGCTTCATTGGCTACTACTTCACTGGTTACTATATACCCAGGTGTTTCACCTTCTCTCGGTGATAATCCCGTACTACTTCACTGGTTACTATCTGTCCAGGTGGGTCGGTTTCACCAGTTCTCTCGGTGATCATCCTATATTTCTTCTTTTACGTCTTCGCCTCTTACGACCGATCTGCAATCGTAAGTTCAGAATTCAGTTCGCAGCTCTTCTCCCCTGCGGTTGCAACTTATGGTAAGTTTTTGTTGAAAGCCTAATTCAGTTTGAAATTCTGAAACCAAAGCTGTTTGCGAGAACTTCCCGGTGAATAAGACTCTTGAGGGTAAGAAGTACTTTGTGTCTCAACAAAGTACTTGGGTACTTTGTATACTTGAGGATATGAGTACTTAGCATGTGGTACTTTGTAGTAGTCTTACGTTTGATTTCAGTAACAATGCTCTGTCCGCCATGTATGTCTATATCACAGTACCCACCTTTAGAATTCTTTTGAGTACAACGTTTAGGGTCAGTTGAGTTAGTGGCTTCATTGGCTACTACTTCACTGGTTACTATATACCCAGGTGTTTCACCTTCTCTCGGTGATAATCCCGTACTACTTCACTGGTTACTATCTGTCCAGGTGGGTCGGTTTCACCAGTTCTCTTGGTGATCATCCTATATTTCTTCTTTTACGTCTTCGCCTCTTACGACCGATCTGCAATCGTAAGTTCAGAATTCAGTTCGCAGCTCTTCTCCCCTGCGGTTGCAACTTATGGTAAGTTTTTGTTGAAAGCCTAATTCAGTTTGAAATTCTGAAACCAAAGCTGTTTGCGAGAACTTCCCGGTGAATAATGCTCTTGTTTCTGAGTACGAGAATAACGACATCCGTCGTTATCTGTCGGCCCTGGCACAGAGGTGAACCAAAACACGCAACAGCTCATTTGATTAGCCTCCCGGCATTCTTCTTCTTCGTCGTACACAACTTCATGATTCTGGATGCGTTCGTCAGCGCAACCGGCGACATCTACCCTCGCTTCTTGGTTGCACTCATTGCTGTTTGGCTGATGATTTGATATAACCTCCAGGTGCATAACAGTTCATTCACGATCGGTTTTAGTTTTCTCTAGATTAGAACGTGGCATAAGCATAATCTGACTTTCTTTTGTGTGATATGCAGTACGTCACGCCAAACCACACAATCGGAATTCTGACTCCATGGACCGTCCGCGAGGAGGCTACCTGAATTAAGACTCACACTCATGCTGGTATGGACTCGTTGTCCTCATCCTAGATCCATTCATTCCAATTCATACAGAGTTCTTTTGTTTCACTTGCAGGGTTGTGTACGAGGGAGTAACTGAGTCCTTACTGTGAATGCAGCGTGGATCCTAAACGCCAAAGTTGGAGAATGTTTATTATCTTACACATATTTTGTCTTAATTTCAGTTTTTCTTCCAGTTTTTCTACAGTTCGTGTTGTGAGTTAATAGACTTGATGACTTCTGTGTCTGTGAATACATTCACTTTACCGTGGAACTGTACTCTAAATCCATGGTTATGCTAAATTAGCATCAGGTGATCAGTTAATGTCGTAGCTCGTTGAATCGTAGCGTTGGTGTTGAGATGCATTGTCATAGCCGAAGAGTTCGAGTATAGGCCAATTCAGTGATGCAAAGTTCTTCACCCAGAAGAGACACGAGTTAGGCCTACATAGGTGCAGTGGGGTCCTGCGCCTACTCAGTGTTAGGGAGGTGTTTTATACTACGTATGCGTACTGCGGGGAAGTTAAACTTAAATTCATTGCTTGTTTCTGCAGATGAAAAGACCTGAAGAAGCCACTCGATCAAAGCAGGATGTAACTGGAATCGGACAGAAAGCCGACGTGTCAACTGCCAAGCAAAATGGAGCAGATCATGGCGATCAAGATTTCCAAGATTTGCAGTCGCCAAAAAATGCAGAGCAGAAAGCAGACTTGAACCCACCGAAAAAGCTAAATCCTTTCGTTTAGCCTGCTTGCTCTTCTCCCTGGGATGTCTTCGTTAGTCAATGTTTATCCATTTTTGAGTACTCGCCGGCAAAACTCGAAACTGAAGTGCGGAAGTTGACTAGAAGTCCTTTCAGAGAGTATATGGTTCGTTTTTATGCTCCTGATTTCACTGTATAAAGCTCGTAGCAAACGTGCGAATTTTGAAAGAAATTGAAAGAAATATACAAACTTCGTTCAACCAGGTCTTCGGTTCGTTGGTTTGCTCGTCATTTGAAGGTGCCCAACAGTTAATTATGTTCACATGACAGTTAAATTGTGTTCATCATGTTAAGTGTCCGTGCGTTTTGAATCCTAGCGAGTATTCTGTATTCTGCATGTGCTCCTCTTGGAATGTCCGGCTTTGCTTAGATCTTTGCGTTCTCTTTTAAAGCGGCGCACGTAGAAAAGATGCGGCCGTCCGTCGTATATCCTTGTGAAATGAGTCTAGCCGGAATCTCGATGCATACTAAGCGTTTGCATAGCCTGATTTAACTCCACCGTAAGAGTCTGGGTTTTGTGGTAACTCGAGCTATGCCACCTGAAGGCAGTGAAGAGCACAAAAGCCTCCTTTTCTCTTTGCTCAGAATCGAGCCTCAGCCTACAAGTTTAGATCCCGATTGGGGCCGGAGATTATCAAACAGGTCCCCAAAGGTTTGTCAAGTGATTTCGAAATGATTTCAAAGTTAAGGCTCTCGCCAACTTGGTTTTACAACAGTTCTGACATGGATCACAAGTCTCAGTTTTTTGTTGAGGAATAGCTCGCATGCACTTGTCAGAGACTTCACTTACTTATTGATAGCGTTGTCGGCCGTCCACCAGAGTTTATGATCAGTGAGCTATAGATGGCCGCCTGGCAGTCTGTATCATCGGATGAGTCATTGAATGAAACAACCATCTGAAGCTTTTGTGTGGCGTCTTGAGTCTCAGAGCCTCCAAAATTAGGCTGCAGATGGTTGTTTTTCCATTACAATGAAAACAACCATCTGAAAACCCTTGTGTTTCCTTCGAGAATTTCTAGGCATCAGGATGCGTGTCTGCAGTATTTTGCCTCTTAGCCACCGTGCCTTAACCTTCAAACACAAGATCGGATCTTCTCTTCGTCAGTCTGGCTGAGATCCTGAAGCGACCACTGCTGCAACCGCCGCTGTCAGTCTCGGTGTCAAGTCACTAGCTCTTGATGCCGTCATCCATGAGATTGCAGTGCATTCGAACCCATTCTTCTCCTTTTGGTCATCGAGACCTGTTCGTGGGCAGGGTAACTTGATTTATTTACTTACTGACTTTGACCCTTAGAACACATTGTTATCGTGAATCTACTTAGTTGTAGTTTCACGGATGGTGCAACGATTCCTTCGTTGGTATTCGCATCAATCTGTTATTGTACTGTTTGTAATACCGTGTGCTAATCATTCGCTTCCTTTCTTCCCTCATATTCCATCCATAGCAGTACCCGGATCGCATGATACTCTGGCCCTCTCTCTGAGTACAAACAAATGTTTTCTTGTTTCAACCTGTTAGCTATGCCTCATTCACTTCGGACCGATTAGGAGCCTGCTGATGGAGTCTGGTCGACGCGTCCTCGACCGTTCCTTGAGGTGCATGCTGAGGAAAGAAGTGGATACCTGCATGCTCAGCATGTATGTTGTAAGTAGGTACTGGGTGCACACCTCCTGACTACCTTTTCCGGTTTGCAATGAATCATTGCAGAAGGCTGATCCTGGATCTATGCTGCTTGTTTGATCTGTGATGATGATTGCCATCACGAAAGGACTTCTATCTACCTACACGACATGAAATGTCAGAAACGTTCTTCTTCCTCGTAGCCTCTGTTACGATAGCCTAGAAATTCCGGGCTCACTGGTGCCAGACCGTATATCACATTATAATCCTTCAAGCCGACGAAAAGGATCGCAGATGAAACAATCCACCGCACATACTCCATCGATGTTTTTATTCTACTGACACAAATGAGGCGCACATGATCGTTTTCTTTCACCACATTATCCATCGTCCATTTTAGGGCCAGTTCACTGCCCGGGGAGAAGTCCACACACAAACACCAAGATGTCGCACAGCCATTGCTCTTCGCACAACCACCGATCGATATCACAGCACACATGAAATTCGAGTGGCCGAAAACGTGTCGAGAAGTATACAAGAATTTTCAAAATAAGCATGATCGGAATTCTCTGAATCCATGACAGACCAAAGTGACCGTAGCTAGACTCCGGTTGCCCTTCCCTAATAGATTAAGCTGATTAATCTGTTTCTGAGTCAACAGATAATCGACAATGCACATTCTCGAGAGTGTCTGAGACCTCGTATAAGACAAGGCGAACACGGAACACCCATCAGTCACAGACTTGTCACCCACTTGCAGAACTTCAAGACCATTTCTCTTACCAACTAGGTCCGCCCTCACACTCGCTTCTCGATCATTTCTGGGATTCGCCTTTAATTTAGACCTGCAACTGGACGAAAGCAAAATAAGCAATCAGCATACGAGACATCCCTGCATAAACCTGCCGAGCTTGTAACGTTAAGCTCTCTCTCATCGAAAACAGCATGTTAATGCTCAGCATGTGAAAGAGCATTAACATGAAACGAAGGTATGGTGTAGTAGTACCAAAACTAGAATAGACTACAATCCAGAGTAGTAGTACCAAAACTTCAGTAGTAGTACGAAAACATATTTAGTTTAAATTAATCAACCTGACTAGTTAGTCACGTGTAGATAGAACCACCATCCGGAGTACTTAGTACTTAGGTACTTAATACTCCGTACTGAAGTACTTAAAGGACCAAACCATTGAAGAGAAAAGTCAGGGTATAGACAAAAGTACTACTCGGAGTGCTCAGGGAAGTTAATGAGTAGGATTTCAATCTTAGTAGGACTGCAGTGTTACTTGTACTTTGGTACTGAATGCAAAGTACTGAAGTACATAAAGGACCAAAGTGTTCAAGGGTACAAACAGAAGTACTCAGTACACAATACAGTAACTTAAAAGTACCAAAGTACGAGTATGAGTTAAGTACGAGTATCACTTGGGTACTTAAGTATCAAGTTAAGTACGAAGATACTTTATGTTATTGTACTATGAGTACTGATTGAGCATTCGAGGGTGCAGACAAAAGTACTCAGTACACAATACAGTAACTAAAAAGTACCCAAGTACAAGTATCAGTTCAGCACACAATACGATAACTACAAAGTACCCAAGTACTTTGTATCAGTTCAGTACACAATACAATAACTACAAAGTACCCAAGTACGAATATCAGTTAAGTACGAGTCACACTTGAGTACTTAAGTATCAAGTTAAGTAATCAGAGACTTTATGTTACTGTACTATGGGTACTGACTGAACCTAAGTACTCAACCGAGTCAACCGAGATAATATGAGATTAAGATTCTAAGAGGATGATGAGAAAGTAATGACCTGACTAATATTATTCCAAATCAACAACAAAGTGCGTGCAGGCATAAAGTGGAACACTCTAGCAGGTCTAGAAATCGTCTCGACCATACTTTGGTAGGTTTCTTACCTTTGCAAGACAGTCAAATCATTTTTTCTCGGAAAAGCTTGCTGATCTGATCTCTCCTTTCCTGCAGAAATGTCACATGTGAAATTGAAAATCGTACAAAGATTACTTACAAAATAAATAACTAAACTTTGACTATGATGAAACATGTTGTAAGACATATGCATTTGACAGAGGAGTGTGCACTTCTCTCAGTTGTTTGACATTTAGCTGAGTGCATGTCTCTGGGCTGTCTATGCCTGTCTCTATCTCTGCTTTCGATGCACTCCTAGTAGACACTTTCTTCGATGATATCTTGACAATGTGAGATGACGTTCCTGCACTATACATCCTCTTCTTGGTTTTTCTGCACTATACATCCTCTTCTTGGTTTTTGGGACAGTCGGCTGTATGATGCATAAGTCAGAATCACCTTCTTGATCCTCAACATTCTCGAACCCTTCTTCTTCCACTTTGGGTACTTTGAGAGCTTGAGTTTGTTTCTCAACTTTCAAGTTAACTTCCGGCATGCCTTTCACAAGACTAGAAGGCTTTGCAGGTTCACTGATGAATGCAACACACTGTCTGTCCAAGGACCTCGCCTTGAAGACTGAACGCTCAAGTACCCGTTTTCGTTCAACCGATGTCTGTCACACTCAACAGACCACAGGACAGAGTTAGATATACCTTGTACAAACTGATCCTTGTCTTTTACTTGTGTGAATGCAATCTAAACTGTTGCACGCTGTTTGAACTATTGACACATACGAGAAAGAAAGTATGAGCTGAAAATGAAAGGAGATTGAAGAAATTAATCTTTATCTTTTAATTGTGTGCAGACTATTGAAAGAAATCCAAATTTCTCGTTCCCGATGAGACTAAGCGGATCGAAGTGCATGCCCTTAAGACGAAAACAAGGAACCCGAAGAAATAAACTTGATTACTATCTCCGGGACAAGTACCTCTAGAAAGTCCAACTACCTTCTTGTTATCCATGTCAACCTGGCAACAATTTTCACACTACTGCATAAGGAGCCAGTAAACCAAAGGAGCAAGGCACTGTAATTCCTGTATCACACTGACCGACGGAATGACTCTGATTCATGACAAAGGAAACGGGAAATCCCAAGTAGATGAAAGCAGAAACTCGTCCAACATGAAAGCGAAGCACTCTCCAAATGCAATCGTCTCTTTAGCAGCGCAAAGAATATCTATGAGGGGTGAAAAAGGAAGGCAACAGGACTACATTAGCATGATATCTACGTTAGCGTTTCGTACAACTTGGTAACTTCACTGTGGAGGTCAATCGTTCTTGACGTGAAAAAGCACGTTCATTAATATTTTACCTAAGGTTTTATTAGACCCATCATCTGAACCATGGCCAGAGTCAAGAGATGCCGAAATCATACGATGATAAGAGACATGTAAGGCCACTGCCTCGAGGGTGGAAAAATCTTCCTTCAGCTCACACGGAGGCAAGCGGATAAAACCAACGAAGCTGAAAACAGACAAGAAAGTCTCACAATGCGATCGTTTGGTGCACAATGCCAACCAGCAAATAACATCTTGAATTAAAAAATAAAACGGCGGAGCCGATGGCACCTTCAAGAAAGGCTCTAGAGTCCAGTTCCTTATCCACCCACACTTGTCAGAGGTAAAAATGTTAAACTTACAAGCAGAGTCTTAGTTTAGTAGATACCTTAGTATACATCGTCGTGAGTTGTAGTTGGCGTTCTCTCTCTTGTACTCTTCGTCCAACAATCAGATCAGGATCTTTATAATATAACTCATTGACACTGTCGGTAAAAGCAACTCGTTGGGCAACCAGACCTAACTCTGTTTCCAGATCGATAAAGATGGAAGAAGATACTCGCAAACCCCAACTCTCAAGCCAGTCTGGATGGAATAGCTGAGTACAAGCTACATACTTGGGCTCTGAATTGCTTAACAAAGGTATGATGCAAGCTGGATGATACACATGTCCACATGATGTGGGCATAAAATTATAACAATGAAAAGCAAGACAACAAACTGGACATGTGAACAATCGAAAAACTGAACGTGTCAACTCAACAGCAGTAGGAATCTGTCGAGGACTCAAGGTGACCTTCCCACTCTCAAAATGATTCTTCAACTCCAATAACTCTTGCCTTTGCACGTTTAACAATGTCTCGAATGCTAAAAGATTCTCCTCCTCCTCCAATATTTTCTTCTTTGTTTCTTTCTGTTGTTGAACGTTGAATTTCAAAGCCTCCTCTGTAACTTTCTCTTTGGCTTCTAGTGAAGCTTTCTCTGCGATTGAAGCCAAGAGTTTCTCTTTTCTGCTTACCAACTCATGGTTCGTTTCTTCTTGCTCAGTTTCCAGTTTATCCAGTTCTGTCATATCCTGAACAACAAGAAGATAACCAGAGAATGAAAATATATTGTCAATAAAAACATAATCTATGCAAGTAGATGGCAACGGAGTACAAAAACTATCTACAATCAAGTCACGCTTGAGCAAACGATTGTAATGCAAGAAAAAACTGAAAACATGTAGTTTAAATGGTTCCATTGTAAATATACGGACCTACTACAAGATACAAAGTTATTGTCATCAGCACTAAATGTCGCAGTCCATTCGGATGATCTTGCTCACAAAGATCACACATTGCTCACGAAGATCACGACTCACACCTGTAACTGACACTAAAATATGAATCCGGCTTTAAGTTCTCACTCACAAGATCTGCTAATGAGATGATCTAGGAGCAAAGAAACAAGATCTTCACTCCAGAAGTGACCACCTTCCAAGTTCTTTAGCATACCATACATTAGCTTGCTCCATGGCAAAACAGGCTCTCAATACACAGGGGTATACGACTTTGAGACACAGAGGCAGAGTTTGAATACCTTCTAGAAACTTAACTGAGTAGCGTGGACTTTGAAACCAGAATTGATGAAGAGAATGATGCATCAAATGGGAATGGCTCTTCTGGCATCACAATAGCAAAAGCGAAAGAGACTTACTACATTTCCTACCAAAGGGAACGCGCTCTGTAGGAGATGAATCTGAAGAGGACTTCTGCAATGTCCCACTTCACGAGTTCAATCATTTGAGTCTGTTGATTGACCCGTGGATATCATCGTAGTCATTCTTCTATGGTGCTTGGGATTGACATGAATGCTTAATCGTGGAGGGTTTACAGTCAAGACAGACAAGACTACTGCAAATTAAATGGAAGGTGGTACCAAGAAAAATGTGCCAAGGTTAGCAGACGTAAATGCATGTCATGCCCAAGCGGTGTTGTGGATCAAGCACACAATCAGAGCTTGGTCGACCTCATGAGAAAATCACAGGGTCAGAGCTCCCAGCAAGGAGACAGAACTCGAGAAGAGAGCTTTGGAGTAAACTCTGCTCCACATCTTCGTCGTTCTTCTCATCCTGGTTAATTAACCTGCTTGCAATTGTCAGAGCTATAGACATCTTGAAGCTGGTTCATGCTAAAGTTCGGAGTTACATAACTGCACTAACTAGCGTGGAGCACGTTGAACAATCGGAGTACTCGGAGTTACTATATTGGATCCGGATATCCATGACCATGCTGTCCTTTCTAGCTCTGAAGTACATCGTGAAATCTCGATGTTCAGAACCATCGATAACTAAAAGTCAAAACTCCACTCTCTCAGTAAAGCTCTCATCCACAAGTGGCATTTACTGAAATTTCCTGTCGAGGCTGTTGAGGATACATCCCCCTTGGTTCGATAGATTCTGAGTGCATCTTCCCATCATTTCTTGGAAATAAGTACATAGATCATCGAACAGAAAGAGGACAACTTAGTCAGCCAGACGAGTGCGTAGGGAAAGAAAAGTCAGGGAACGCCATGTTTTCTAATAGGCCTACCCCAGATGACTGCTGGACATTGTGCAGTGTGAACTGTCAATAGAAACAGCGTTGTATCCACTGAAAAGGCCATAACCTGACTTAAGACTTAGGAGTGAAAAAGGCAACATATGCAAGTAACACCACCCTCGATGTTTGCCGAATAGAGATACAGATTTCATTTTATGTCAGACCCATGTCAAGTTGAGCACATGCCCGGTAAGAAACAGAAAGGATGAGAGCGCTGGCCACGCCCACCTCCTCGTGCTAGCTTCTACATTCCGCCTGTACATCCTCCTCTCACGCTCTACGGTAGTCAATACTCTTGTAAGACGGTCACAGAGAACACTCCACTGTAACCAGCCCCCATAGCAATCCTAAATCACTCAGCGCAATGAACTGGCTTTGGCAGCTTGAACGAATCAAATATATATTACTTAAATACTAGCATATTCCTAAACTAGCATTAATACAATACCAAAATCTCTTTCCAGGTCAATTCCCCTTGATGAAAAACGATTCATGGGCGACCATTTAGAATATAGTACAACCCGATCATAACTGCCTATAGAACCTGGAGAATCTTAACAGTGTACGTACACAGAACCACTCTAAACTCCTTAAGCTTGGCGTCACACACTGATCCTATCACGGCTATGATATAAACATGTATGTAATGATCATGATCAGCCTTCCAGCGTTACTGGTGTTCTGTGCACGTGCATGGAGGGAACCCAACCTCGTTCCAATAAAGTTCCAACGCTGAATCGTCGTAAGTCACTCAATCTAGCTACTATGTTTACTTTGAATTCTGGTCCAAACCTGCCTGGAATTACAGAACATGTGGAATATACAGCAATTTGATGTTCTCCAGTCGCTTACCGTCACATGCTAGAACGTCCATAGTTCTCCATGCGGCAAGTCGAGATCTATTGTAGACGAGTAAACTCTACTAAGAACGATAGTTAGCAAGGAAAAAGGACATCCAACAATCGAACGCAACAAAGAAGTGAACAGAAAGCAGGGCAGCTGAGGTCATCTTTGGTGACAGTCACCGTAACCACTCACTGCAGATCGAGAGAAGTAACTAAGAAAGACGAGATCGCACTCCCCAACCTATTGGTGTCAGAAATCGTTTCTGCTTCTCTTTTTCCTATAGTTAAGTTCGATAGATTCTGAGTGCATCTCCTGATCATTTCGAGGAAATAAGTACGTAGATCATCGAGCAGAACGAGGACAACTTAGTCAGCCAGACGAGTGCGCAAGGGAAGAAAAATCAGGGAAGCTGGATGTTCAGAAAGCTTGACATTATCGTTAGGGAAGTTAGAGACGCTGAGTACAATCAAAGAGATCCTTCGAGTTAAGACATCTTTCCAGAAGAACGAGTCAACTTCTTCGTCTCAAGTCTTCAATGAACCGCCTTGCTACTCGTGCTGCACACATAAATACTGAACCCAACTGCCATGCACACCGAACGTCGATTGGGGAACGAACCTAGCATCAGCCATAGAAAGGTCTTTACGGCCAGGAAGAGGGGGTGTAAGGAAACAAATCGAACCAAAGCTTCAAGATTACAGCAGCTCAGAAACAGGCATGGGGTTGTGTAAACAAACGGAGGAAGAATATCAACGGTTCCTGTGGTTTTGAGGGCACATTACACCGCCACGACCACCTCACACTGTGCGGCAGATCCTGGAACACCCAAAGACCAACACTGCATGTGAAACACCAAAAGGAAGGACTCTCAGTCAACAGACTGTCCAACTATACTGCACTACAAGTGTCTCTCTTACACACTCAGCCTCATAACAAACGCAATGCTTTCTAATAGGCCTACCCCAGGTGACTGCTGGACATTATGCAGTGTGAACTGTCAATAGAAATAGCGTATCGACTGAAGAGTCCATAACCTGACTTAAGACTTTAGAGTAAAAAAGGCAACATATGCAAGTAACACCACCCTCGATGTTTGCCGAATCGAAATACAGATTTTCTTTTATGTCGGAGCCATGTCAAGTTGAGCACATGCCCGGTAAAAAACAGAAAGGGTGAGAGCGCCGGCCACGCCCACCTCCTCGTGCTAGCTTCTACCTTCCGCCTGTACATCCTCCTCTCACGCGATACTCACCATGTGTGGGACAACACTGACTTCTGTTGTGATGTCTCGGTGCAGACGAAAATCCGATGAAAGCATCATTGCGTTGGCACAGAGAGCGAGCAAACTGCGTGATGTGACCTTTGGAGGCTGTGAAATCAACGATGATGGCATGAAAGTTTAGTCAATACTCTTGTAAGACGGTCACAGAGGAACACTCCACTGTAACCAGCCCCCATAGCAGCCTTAAATCACTCAACGCAATGAACTGGCTTAAATACTAGCATATTTCTAAACTAGCATTTTGGTATTGCTCTTTCCCGGTCAATTCCCCTTGATGAAAAACGATTCATGGGCGACCATTTAGAATATAGTACAACCCGATCATAACTGCCTATAGAACCTGGAGAATCTTAAAAGTGTACGTACACAGAACCACTCGAAACTCCTTAAGCTTGGCGTCACACACTGATCCTATCACGGCTATGATATAAACATGTATGTAATGATCATGATCAGCCTTCCAGCTTTATTGGTGTTCTGTGCACGTGCATGGAGGGAACCCAACCTCGTTCCAATAAAGTTCCAACGCTGAATCGTCGTAAGTCACTCAATCTAGCTACTATGTTTACTTTGAATCCTGGTCCAAACCTGCCAGGAATTACAGAACATGTGGAATATACAACAATTTGATGTTCTCCAGTCGCTTACCGCTAAAACGTCCAGAGTTCTCCACGCGGCAAGTCGAGATCTGTTGTAGACGAGTAAACTCTACTATGAACGATAGTTAGCAAGGAAAAAGGAAATCCAACAATCGAACGCAACAGAGAAGTGAACAGAAAGCAGGGCAGCTGAGGTCATCTTTGGAGACCAGGGAAGATCTCATTTACACGAGTAAGAGTCATCAAGTTTGCCTCATATGACTCCAACATTTTTGCGTTCTAAGGCCTAACGTGAAGAATGTTTAATCTCTCAATCTCGCAAGCTCGCACAGCTCTTGCATCTACGCAGATTAAGGCCACTCTGTCAGTCATACCGGACTTGACAGGTATGAGCAGAACCTACCATGTGAGCCATCGTCGCCTTCAGCTGGAACGAGTGGGAAAGAAGGAATGTATTCAATGAGACACTGATCATAGTTCCAGAGATGCCTTCTCAATTTATAATTAGCAGCAACGGCTTTAAAGATGGAAGTCGGTTTAGTATTCCCCTATCCTGCCAGACGACCATGTCCCTACAACGACAGCGTTGTCGCACCAAGGGACACCTTGGTTCTCTTCGAGGAAATACAACCTGGAACATCAATCCATCTGAAGATATTTGTATCAGATTCTATGCATTATTCTCCAAACTAAAGTGAAGAAACGTGCTTAGGAGACAAGAAAAGGATTCGAAGGGTGGTAGACCATGCGTCGCTGAATTAATGATTGCCATATAAGCTGTCAGTTAAGAGACGTATGGACCAAAAAAGGGATTAAGATGTGCGTAAAAGACTAATGAAATGAAGAGAGGAGATCATTACGAGAGTAGCATAAATTGTACAGGTAAGTATAGTCGTAGTTTCAGGTCAAGCAAGAAGCGCATCACAGTTTACCTACTGATATGAGCGAACTTGTGCCTAGTAGCCGAAGGCTCGTTCTCGTGTCGGTCCCATTCAAGAAGATGCTTGAATGAAGCTTCCAAACTCTTCATATTCGTCGTCAATGCTTAACAGCGGGAGAGGCGTTACTGGATGAATTTTAGGAGGTGGTAAGCTGAAGATCGCACCCCGCCCTTCACGACGAGTAGTACTTGTGGAGACAGTGGGCTGCTCCTAAGTAACCGAAGCGAGAAAAACTTCAATCAGTTCTGATGTACATCACAGAAACGGAGCTCAGAAAAGATGATTGTAATCATAGTATACGGGCGCAAAAGGCCTTGAAGCCCTCAGGCGACTGAAAGAGCTAAAACTTCGACAATCACCGTAACCACTCACTGCAAGTCGAGAGAAGTAACTAAGAAAGACGAGATCGCACTCCCCAACCTATTGGTGTCAGAAATCGTTTCTGCTTTTCTTTTGCCTATAGTTAAGAAAAAAAGTAGAAGGTCATGGATCGATCAGGCACCAACCTGAAACTCAGGAACACTAGGAGGCGGTAATTTTTCAGGACAGAATAGCTTTCTCTCGTACTTATCGCGTATCCAGTTCTCTACCTCCTCATTTGTGGATTTAGGACATGGACGAGGGTAACCAGCAGGAACGAGGCCTGTAGTTCAAGTATATATTAGGATAGAACATTTCTTCAGGGGAGTACTTAAGATTCAATTCAACAATGGATACACAACTCATCAACATATGATTACAAGAAGATTCTCTATCCTCCGCTATTCAGCAATCTTCCTTTTTTTCTGCTCGAATCTACAGGGTCAAACATCAATCGGCACAACATAGACTAAAGGTTTCTAACCGCCTCATGAAACTTGGTCAAGCCTATACTCAACTTATTCTGATATTGCTTCTACTGCGCCAAACGCTTTGGAGTCACTTTTGAACTGCCAAACCCAAACCATATTCGAAATTCCAGCTCCGGGATAAGAATTCGTCGATACCAGTACACCTATGTAAAGCGTGGGTGCGTGACAAGTTCGACTCATCCAGTAAACTGGATGTAAACTGTTCAGTAAGAATCACAAATCCACCCGTTCGTAGCTAACCATTGTCTTTCCTGGTACTGTATCCTTGTATGACAGTAGTTTGCGACTTCTCTGTTCTACGTCTTAGTTATATCAGTGACCACTAAGGTAGACCACTGTACATAGGCAATAATAGTGCTGTCTACTCCCACAATGGTGAAACATTGCAAACGAAGGGAAGAAATATTCCCCCAATCGTAATCGGTTCTAAAATAATAACAATCTTACACACAAGGACAACCGAGTTTACATCTGCATAAGAAATGACCCCATCAATCAGCCGTAAGTCAAGACGGAGAGCTTGAAGCCACGCTTCAACACAAAGGAAGTGCTGTATTGCCTGACACACCAAACGTTGATTGGGGGACGAACCTAGCATCAGCCATAGAAAGGTCCTTACTGCCAGGAAGAGCGGGTGTAAGGAAACAAATCGACAACCAAAGCTTCAAGATTAGACCAGCTCAGAAACATGCATGCGGTTGTGTAAATAAACGGGGGAAGTCGAGAGAAGTAACATTGAAGCATTTCATGTAGAGTTTACTTACTGCAGGGTCTTCATCGTTAAATCCATCGTCGCGTTCTAAGCTCATGGATATTTGTTTCGCTTCTTCTTGGAGCAAATGGACTTCAGTCTTCACTTGGAAGATCTTTTCACTTTCGTCTATAATCTTTTGCTGGACTTCCTCCGTTACCCTCTGTCCATCCTTTTCTTCTGCAATGAGCGACTCCAAGAGCATTTTGACCTTATCAAGCTGATCCTTCCCTTCTCGTTTTCGGTTCTCAGCACGACAAATCTGGAGTTCTAAGACTTCGACACAGACATTCTTCACGTCTGCTCCAGCTCCAACCGAATGACGAAGAGAAAAATCAGTTTCTAAACTGCTCAAATGATTTACACAGAGAGTAGTCTCTTCAACATTTTGTGAAGAGTCCTGCAGAACGTAGTGAGAAGAAGCGCGCACACACTTGCCATACTCCTCGTGATCATCGTCGTCAAAGATCAAATCGAGAGGGGGTGTGTATACTCTGTGATCTCGAATCCAAGGAGGACCTGTTGGCCTGGGTCCCTTGCGGATCTTTTGAACTTTCAACTGATTTTTCAGCTTATCTACGGCAAAAGCAGCCCAATTCACTCGTTTGCGTAAAATCCTCTCCACATATAAACCCTTGGCACAATTTCGACCGATGCAATCATTCACTATTTTCTCTCGTCCATCTACTACCTGTAAAAGTTGAGTGATGTTTGTATGAGGGATCCCTGTACTCAGATGGACTTTGAATCCGTTCCTCCCGTTTCTTCCCTGTGCAGGTCCAAAGCATTCTGCATCGGTGACTATCAGATGTTGGTCTATAGTCGTGGGTAACAATCCACGCGATGGAAGTTTACACACAGTGCCAAAATAATCCACGTCTTTATAAAATTCCTCTTCTTTCCAGTCATCTTCAAGAGTTTCGAAAGTATCTTCCATCACGATGATCAGACAAGCACTCAGTACTGCAAATCACAGCCAAACTTATCGATCTCTGTTCACCCCAGTACTGTAAATCTCTGAAGTGAGAGCCAAACTTGTCGAGCTTTGTTATGATACTAAGTCGTTACTGTCAGACCAGAACTTTTGAAGAGAAGATCTCTTTCCCTCCAAAGTTCTGGTCAAAGTCAAGGTACGTGCGGACGAGCTCTAGAAGGTCCTTTCCCTCTTCCCTCTTCCCCCTTTGTTCCCGCTTGTGCACAAGACTTTATTCTTTCAATTTAATGTGTACTAAAGGTAGTTCAGATCAAAAAGATCTGCATCATTGAATTTGAAACCACTATAGTATTCATAGATCGGACCATTAACACTAATGAAACTATATAGTGAAACATTAGAAGAGCATTAGTACTTTATAGAAACACAAGTACTATGGAAAAAAGTACAAAATGGCACACTTTAGGCCCCTTTTATCATGCTTTGACCCTTCCATCAACCTCCAGTGATCCCTCAGGCTGCTCAAGCGGGATCATAGTAGCAGTAGATCCATCACTTTCGCTATCCCGTCCTACGAGAGTGGTTTCAGAAAACCCTTATCCCTACAGATAGGAGAATCCTTCAAAGTTTGACGGTTTCGTTCGTGGTTCGTACGAACGGTCAAAAACTGAACAGAACGTCTATCATCTGGACTACGAATCCTAGCATAATGAGATCCATCATCCATCACCTTGGTCTCCATTCGAACCGCAGTGATATAAGGCTGACCAAGAATCATAGGATATGAAGCAGAAGATTACACGAAGAAATGTTGATCCACATCCACATCACCTATGTTCACCTTCACGTTAGGACAAGCGCCGTATAGCTCACCTTTCTGGTTGTTTGCAGCACGTAACATCCAACCATGGTTTAGCTCGATAGGCCACTGACCCCTCTCGTACACCTCCCGTGACATGATGTTGATCTCAGATCCGTGATCAACTAAAGCAGCAACAGGTTCAGCCAAACTTCCAAGACGAACTCGCGTAGCAGTTGTGGCACGAGCCCAATGTCTCTTTCTGAAATCACTTTCACTAGCTGGACTCTCCTCATCGTTGAACTCAATAGTGTCGATATCAGCAACCAACGCTTCTTGCTGGTATCTCTTGTCATCAGCTTCCTGAAAATGCACCTTTCCAAACTCTGCATCATTCAGAGAAGCTCCTACTACATCTATCATCTGACTCTCTACCTGCTCGGACATCACCTGTCTCTTGCGCTTGATGATGTCGATGAACAGTTCGTGAAACTCCCTCTTTGCAATACCAAGAACTTCTCGAAGAGAAAACTCAATTCGCGCATCCAGTATCATCTTCTCCAAGATACTCTTCAGATCAGTAGAAGTTTCAATATCAGCTGCCAACTTGTAAGCCGGTCCCTTCCCCTTCTCTTGGGCAGTAAACCGCCTACCAGCAGTCGTTGGCTCCTGTTGGGATCTCTGCACATCCTCCATAGGACCTGGCGCAGGTGGAGGAGCTGCAGAAGTAGACGAGATGTCTTCAAGAAGAGCCGCTCGTCTCCTTGTGACTCTCCGTCTATCCCCAGTCTCCTCAGGAATTCCAGTATCAAGTTCAGAGGCTTCTCGCCGCCTCTTCTCCTCCACAGAAGCATCCTGCCAATGAACGTGTCTATCTACATCCAAGAATGCTCTGATAGAAGCAGCATCTACAGGATCTCCCCATCCTGTGACCCTATGAATATACTCGGCTCCCCTCTTTAGTACTTCAGAAGGAAAGGGGGCAATACTCTTCTCAGCAGTCCTATCTAGCAACGTAGGACTAGAAGAGACCTCAATATGCCCAGCATACACATCAGAATTTACCAGCGGTGTCATCAACGCAGTTGCCGTTGCAGCTGCAGCAATCTGAGGTAGACTCCTCATACCTCCTCGTCCAAACTGTGTGCTCAACGGCTCTCCAGTAGAAGAAAGGTGCAGTCTACTGTTCTGGTAGCGAACCACACCATCTCCCAAAGCAGCTGTGAGCTCCTGACAGTCTCCTCGGAAGTGATCAGGACTGTCACACCAGATACATCTACGAACAGGAGCACCTCCTAGACGTGCAGCAGCAGGCGCCGGTGGCTGCTCTCTCTGCAATCCAGCTAGCTCTACCTTCAGCTCTCGCATCTGCCGAATCAGGTCTTCAATCTGGTTCTGTTGACCATGGTTCTCCGCAGGTCTCTGAACAGGTGCCCTTTGTGCTGGAGCTGGCACAACTGGCATCAAAGGAACTACAGCTGGGACAACAGGTCTGGGAGCAGGGGCCAAAGGCTGCTGTACTTGAGGAGCAGCATAAGGTGGAGTGACCACTTTTGCAAGCGGACGTCCTCCCACAACCACTCTTCCCCTCCTCTGCCTCGTCAGTACAGCCACAGCATCCTCAACTCTTCCCCAATCCATAGTAACACCTCCCTCAGCAGATCGATCGGCCAACATAAAACATAACCGATCTGCCGTAGCATCATCGGTAGCCTGCAGGAAAAGCTCTGTTTTCCTAGCATCTAGGGTAATTCGCTCTAGAGTTGAAAATTGTCGGTATCTATGATCAAACTCTCTCAGCAACTCACTCAGGCTCATAATACGACCAGGTTGCTGCTCAACCCAGTCTAGAAATGTCCTTCTAGTAACTCTCTCTGAATCCTCCTCAAGAAACTCCTCTCGAAGAGATCGCTCAAAACTCATCCTGATTCCAAGATTTCTTCTCTGTACATCCCTAACTTGGTCCCGCAACTCAAAAATGACAGCTAACTCAAAACTTGCTATCATCTCAGCATCAGTAACCCTAACCAGCTCCATCTCTCCTCTATACTCACGCAGATATCTAGAAATATCTCTACCTTCAAACCTTCCACATCTATTCACTATCGCTTGCAAAGCCTTGGTGGATTTTAACTCACCCCCTCCAACGATCGGATGCTGTTGGATCAGGGCCGCAAACGTCTTCAAGATCTCAGCCGTGTCCAGAGCAGATGCAGATGTCGCTGTAGAAGACGCAAGTGCAGTTGACGGTGCAGCAGTAGACGTTGATGCTCCAGCCCCAGAGGCAGCAGCAGCAGCTCCGCTCTTGCGATCCATCTCTTCTCCTTTTGGCAACTCAACCTTCTCAATCAATCACCCCAAGAGCTCTCAGTGGAAGCATCAGATGTCAGGTTGAGAGTCTTCCTGGGAAGGGTGAACCTTCTGGCTGTGATATGAGCTTGAAGGCTGTGTTCAATCTACTCGGGGAAGCGTTGGACTCTTGGCTATGGCTGGTTTACTCACAGGATAGGCTTCAGGTCTCAAGGTGATATTGAAAAACACTCATATAAGTCTCTAGGCTCTTCTGATATGTTCACGAAGCAAGTTCAGGCTTAACTAGCAATGATAAGATCAGATGGCGAACTTTGACACTCAGGATTGAGAAATATGTGATGGTTCAGACTTCAGAACTCCTCCTACATGTAAATGCGGTTCTACTGGATACACATACGAAATTTCAGCTTCAGATCAATTCAAAGCACTAAGATATGAGCAGAAACTTTCTGAGTAGAGAAATTACAGCAGTTTCTGGTACCCAGACAGCTATTTCGACCTATAACAAGGAATTGGCTCGATCATTTCGGGAAATTCTTACAGAATTTGCAGTACACAGCTTGATGAACACTCTTGTGAAGTTGGGTCTCCTGATTCCACACAGAACTCCAGATCTCGCTCTCTGAAGTTGCTGCTCCAGATTGAGAGCTTTTCGGACCCCCTCTACTTCAGAGGTCGCCCTGAATTACTCACTGACTCAATTGACATGAACATTTGGAGACAGTCGTAGCCCTGCTGACAGTGAACACAGCCACGAAGTTTTGAAGCGATTTCCTCGATTCTGCTGCAAATGACACTCAAAACCCCAAATTCAACAAAAGTGATGCAATTCTGACACAAATCGAACTTCAATCAACCATAACTCCTTCTTTATTGCTCCAAATCGATCAAACTTTTTGCTGACAGTGCTTGGCTTGACGAGCTCTATCTCCCTGTGCTCTCAGATTTTGCAGTGCCTTCACAAATTGCTCGAAATCCCTTTTAGACCTCTGTTTCTAAATTTAGAGTTACACAAAAGACAAAAATGAACCAATGAGAATTCATAGCTTCATTTGGTTGTCATTTTGTGCCTTAAACCATGTGGTAACTTATCTACACTCATAGGCTACCACGTCAAGCCCCCTAGAGTGCCAACATAAAACTTAAACTACCTAAAACGACACGCAGTCCCGAAAAATAACTTAAATCAGCTAGAAAGCGTGCATGGATGACACGCAAATACAACCCATGAGCTTAAGCCCTATCAACATGATAATCAACCTACTAAGACTCAAAATATATAACATCTTCCTAAAACGGACTTCTTTGAGGTCTTAACTTCACTCAGAGAGACTAATATCTGACAGAGAAGTGAATCATTTACTATGTGAAATGATTCACATCACGACAGCGTGAACTCCCTCCAATCATCAAAACTGAAAGTCATCAAACCAGATTTCCAACTATGTACAGTGGAACTACTTTCTGAATCTTGAGCAGCCTCTCCATCAGCCTCCTGTGATCCCTCAGGCTGCTCAAGCGGGATCATAGTAGCAGTAGATCCTTCACTCTCGCTATCCCGTCCTACGAGAGTGGTTTCTGAAAACCCTTACTCCTACAGATAGGAGAATCCCTCAAGGTCTACCGGTTTCGTTCGTGGTTCGTACGAACGGTCAGAAACTGCACAGAACGTCTATCATCTGGACTACGGATCCTAGCGTAATGAGATCCATCATCCATCACCTTGGTTTCCATTCGAACTGCAGTGATATAAGGCTGACCAAGAATCACAGGATATGAAGCAGAAGATTGCACGAAGAAGTGCTGATCTACATCCACATCACCTATCTTCACCCTCACGTTAGGACAAGCGCCGTATAACTCACCCTTCTGGTTGTTTGCAGCACGTAACACCCAACCATGGTTCAGCTCGATAGGCCACTGACCTCTCTCATACACCTCCCGTGACATGATGTTGATCTCAGATCCATGATCAACTAAAGCAGCAACAAGTTCAGCCAAACTTCCAAGACGAACTCGTGTAGCAGTTGTAGCACAAGCCCAATGTCTCCTTCTGAAGTCACTATCAGTAGCTGGACTCTCCTCGCCAGCTTCCTCATCGTCAAACTCAATAGTGTTGGTACCAGCAACCAACACTTCTTGCTGGTATCCCTTGTCATCAGCTTCCTGAAAATGCACCTTTCCAAACTCTACATTATTCAGAGAAGCTCCTACTGCATCTATCATCTGACTATCTACCTGCTCGGACATCACTTGTCTCTTGCGGTTGATGATATTAATGATCAGTTCGTGAAACTCCCTCTTTGCAATACCAAGAACTTCCCGGAGAGAAAACTCGATTCGTGCATCCAGTATCCTCTACTCCAAGATGCTCTTCAGATCAGTAGAAGTTTCAATATCAGCTGCCAACTTGTAAGCCGGTCCCTTCTCTTTCTCTTGGGCAGTAAACCACCTACCAGCAGTCTTTGGCTCCTGCTGGGATCTCTACACGTCCTCCATAGGACCTGGTGCAGGTGGAGGAGCTGCAGAAGTAGACGGGATATCCTCAGGAAGAGCCGCTCGTCTCCTTGTGACTCTCCGTCTATCCCCAGTCTCCTCAAGAACTCCAGTATCAAGCTCAGAGGCTTCTCATCGCCTCTTTTCCTCCACAGAAGCATCCTGTCAATGAACGTGTCTATCTACATCCAAAAATGTAAACCCTCCGCGGTCCTATCGATCAACTATCCCCCCGATCTCTCAACCTCCACGATCGTCATCCACGAATTTGCAACATGTCGGACCTGTCTCTCACTCAAGGGTCACCTCTGATGGCTTTGATGGAAGCACACCATGAACTTGAAGGGAAAATGTTGAGTTCACTCATTCATACACCCATAAACTTATCAACTTAAAATCTCCTTAAACACATCAACTAAAATCTTCCATTCTAACGACGTCTCTCAAGTTCTCACATGCTAAAAATATCCCACACTCTCTATATTACTCAAGTTGTCATTACGACAATGTGAAAACAAAGATGAGGAGCTCTTCTCTACTCTTCTATTTATACATTCTAGGTTTTTACTTTGGTACCCTCGGTAACTCAGCCGTAACTACTTTTACCGGATTTTACTAAGATATTACTTAAGATAAAAGCATTAATCACATGGGCTTTTTACCTTTTCACATGGGCTTATTCCTTCAAAGTCAACAACTTCTAGAAGGATTTTGGAATATTCTCAAGGAATCTCGAATTTCCACCCCCCCTCTACACTAAGACCCACTAAAAAAGAAACATGTGGAATCTCTTCTTGTTTTTAATGCCCACAAAGTCCACAACTTTAATCCAACCACTAATATCAAGTCAAAAAGGAGATAAGGGATACTTTCCACCTCCTTTCTACCTTTTAGACAAGATGACAAGATAGTAGTGCTCACTCTTTAGCAAATATCTGAATTCTGCCAAAAGTACAGCTAAGTTTAACCATAACTAACTTTTAGCTAGTCATGACTAACTTGATACCTCCTTAAAGTACTTTGGCAGCAAATAAACATTCTCAACACTTAGTTATAACTAAATATCTTACTAATAGACAAACTTCCTATGTGTAACATAGGTCGTTACATTTTACCCCGGACTAAATTTTCCCTCCGTCCTCGGAGTGAATAGAGAACTTTCGTCGATGAAATAGCTTCAACTTGTCATGGTTGACCCGATCGAATCTCCTTCCTCCCAACTCCTGAAGGTCATATGTGAAGTTGCTCCACACCTTATCTACAACAAAAGGACCAAAATATCTCGGAAGAAACTTCTTCCTAACCCTCTTGAATCTGATAGCATCATACAACATAATCCAATCTCCGACTTGAAAAAGTTTTACCTCCCTCTTGCCCAACCGTTTGTCGTAATTCTTCTTTTGATACGCTTGAGCTCGTTCCATCCGGATCACCGCTACCGCTCGGGTCTCTTCCAACTCCATGAGTTGCTCCCTTCTTGATCTGACCACGTCTTCTCCTCTCGACCTCTTCAACTTAGGTTGAATAGTTTGAAAAGTATCCAATTCGAATTGGATGGGCAACTTGGACTCCACTCCATAAACCAGTCGAAATGGAGAGTACCCAGTAGAAGTCTTTGTTGTCGTTCGATACTCTCATAAGATGACATGTAGCCTCTTATCTCAAGTATGTTTTGCAGTCTCAACACCAGCATCTTTGACGAGCATCATACAAAGTGTAAGATTGGTCTTCTCCGCAAGACCATTAGCATTTGGTTTGTATGAGGTCGTTACTCGTGGCTTGATAGAAAAGTGTTGTAGCATAGCAGTAGTCATGCTCCCTACAAACTCTCCTCCTCTATCTAAGACCAACTCTAACGGACATCCAATCTGGTGATGATCCTCTCTCATAGGAATCTACCGACTTCTGTTTCATTAGTCTCCCTCAAAGGTCTAGCCTCTACCCACTTGGTACAATAGTCAGTGGCCACTACAATGTATCTATTGCCTTGAGGTGTCTTATTAAGAGGACCTACAAAGTCAATACCCACTTCTCAAATGGTCCTAATATTGGAATTGATCTTAACGGAGGTGTTCTAGTAGACTTCAGAGCAAATGCTTGACATGCATCGCAAGTTTTGCAATAGTCTAAACACTCTTTGAAAATCCCTCTCCAGTGGTAACCCGCATCCAAAATCTTGAAGGCTGTTATCTTACCAGCAAAGTGACCTCCGCAAACAGTTCCGTCGTGAAACTCGTGCATTAGCTTGAATGCCTCCTTCTGACCAACTGCTCTCCTTAGTAACCCATCTGCTCCTTGATGAAACAGAATTCTCTCCACCATGGTGTAAGGTTTGCATCTCTTGATCAACGCGTTACGTTCTCGGGTATGCATACCTTCTGGAAAAGAGCCATCTGCAAGGAAACTCCAGATTTCCTTGTACTCGTCCGGTATCTCCTCAATGCTTGTGATGGTCATCAGATGTTCGTCTGAAAATGAATCATCAAATGGTTCTTCTCCCTCATCATCATAAGCCCTCGACAAAAGATCAGCATTCGCATGCTTTTTCCCTGGTCTATCTTCGATCACGTAATCGTATTCTGTTAGAAAGATCTTCTAACGAGCAATACGACCTTCGGCATTAGGCTTATTAAAGATATACTTTAAAGCCTTGTGATCTGTGACTATGGAAAATTTCCCTCCTAGCAAGTAATGTCGGAATTTCTTCAATCCCTTCTCGTTCAGTCACGGAGTAATTCTTCTCCGTTGGCACCATCTGCCTACTAGCATAAGCTATAGGATGATCATGCCCATCTTCATCTAACTGACTTAATGTACACCCGATAGTTACATTGGAGGCATCCGTATACAGAATAAATGCTTTACTCCACTCAGGTTTAGCAAGTATAGGAGCCGTCACCAATGTCTTTTTCAGCTCCTCAAATGCTTCCTTTGCCTTCTGATCATGAACTATCAAGTCAAAATCAACTCCCTTCTTCATGTACATAGTCAAAGCTATTGCTTTGTTTGAGAAGGAAAAGACAAACCTACGATAATATCCAACCATCCCAAGAAACTGTCTCAACTTTGTCAAGTTGATTGGAAATGAAAGATCCACAATCTTCTTCACCTTCTCAGGATCTACCGCAATCCCCTTCTTGGAAACGTTAGCTTGCTCCAACAGCTGCAAAACTTTGATCACATGATCAAAGTGATCCTCCTTTCTTCCGTACACACAGAAATCATCAATGAAATCACGATCAAACTTCCCTATGAACGGTTCGAACACCTTGTTCATGAACCTCTGAAACGTGGTCGGAGCATTACACAGTCTGAATGACATCACTCGAAATGCAAATGTTCTCCAAGGAGTAGTGAAAGTAGTCAACTGCTGGTACTCCTGTGCTATCTTGATCTGGTTGTAACCACTATAACCATCACCAAAGCTGTACCACTCATGACTAGCAACTTCCTCTTAAATCTCATCTATAAATGGTAGAGGATAATAATCCTTCTTGGTAACTGCATTCAGCTTCTTATAGTCTATGCACACTCGCAGCTTACCATTCTTTTTCTTGACAATCACAATGAGTGAAACCCATTCTGAGTTCTCCACCTCATAGATGAAACTCGCCTCCCTCGACTTGTCTATCTCCTCCTTGACCATCATTGCTGTTGTAGGATTGACCCTTCTCTGCTTCTGTCGAACTGGTCTTGCGTTCTCCTCCAATTCAATTCGATGAGTCTCGAGAGTCACCTCCTTCAAATCCTTGTAGCTGAAAGCAAACACATGGATATATTTTCAAAATATATCTAGGAATCTATTTTTCTCCTCTTGAGTGACATTGATACCAAACTTCAGGATAGAGAGTCTTCTCACAATCTCTGCCTCACTCAATTCTTCTTTGTCAGGATCTTTCTCCACTGCTGGTCGAGGCAACAAGTCAATAGCACTAAGCTGATGTAATGATTCATCTCGACCAAATCCTTCGTCCTCAGACGAGGATTCTTGATCATAAGAATCTCCGGTATCTACTTCCGAGACACTCTAATCGAAGGGAAAATGCTGAGTTCACTCATTCATACACCCACAAACTTATCAACTAAAAGTCTCCTTAAACACATCAACTAAAATCCTCCATTCTAACGACGTCTCTCAAGTTCTCATATGCTAAAAATATCCCACATTCTCTATATTACTCAAGTTGTCATTACGACAATGTGAAAACAAGGATGAGGAGCTCTTCTCTACTCCTCTATTTATACATTCTAGGTTTTTACTTTGGTACCCCCGGTAACTCAGCCGTAACTACTTTTACCGGGTTTTACTAAGATATTACTTAAGGTAAAAGCATTAATCACATGGACTTTTTACCTTTTCACATGGGCTTATTCCTTCAAAGTCAACAACTTCTAGAAGGATTTTGGAATATTCTCAAGGAATCTCGAATTTCCACCCCCCTTCTACACTAAGACCCACTAAAAAGGAAACATGTGGAATCTCTTCTTGTTTTTAATGCCCACAAAGTCCACAACTTTAATCCAACCACTAATATCAAGTCAAAAAGGAGATAAGGGATACTTTCCACCTCCTTTCTACCTTTTAGACAAGATGACAAGATAGTAGTGCTCACTCTTTAGCAAATATCTGAATTCTGCCAAAAGTACAGCTAAGTTTAACCATAACTAACTTTTAGCTAGTCATGACTAACTTGATACCTCCTTAAAGTACTTTGGCAGCAAATAAAAATTCTCAACACTTAGTTATAACTAAATATCTTACTAATAGACAAACTTCCTATGTGTAACATAGGTCGTTACAGTACAACCACAGCATCCTAACTCTCCCCCAATCCATAGTAACACCTCCCCCAGCAGATCGATCGGTCAACATAAAACATAACCGATCTGCTGTAGCATCATCGGTAGTTTGCAGGAAAAGCTCTGTTCTCCTAGCATTTAGGGTTATTCGCTCTAGGGTTGAGAGTTGCCGGTATCTCCGATCAAACTCTCTCAGCAACTCACTCAAGCTCATCAAACGACCAGGTTGCTGCTCAACCCAGTCTAGAAATGTCCTTCTAGTAACTCTCTCTGAATCCTCCTCAAGAAACTCCTCTCGAAGAGATCGCTCAAAACTCATCCAAATTCCAAGGTTTCTCCTCCGTACATCCCTGACTTGGTCCCGCAACTCAGGAATGACAGCTAACTCAAAACTTGCTATCATCTCAGCATCAGTAACCCTAACCAGCTCCATCTCTCCTCTATACTCACGCAGATATCTAGAAATATCTCTACCTTCAAACCTTCCACACCTATTCACTATCGCATGCAAAGCCTTGGTGGATTTTAACTCACCCTCTCCAACGATCGGATGTTGTTGGACCAAGGCCGCAAGCATCTTCAGAATCTCAGCCGTATCCAGACCAGGTACAGAGGTCGCTGCAGTCACAAGTGCTACAGAAGGTGCTGCAGTAGACATAGATGCAGCAGTCGCAGAAGTAGCAGAAGTAGCGCTCTTGCGATCCATCTTCTCTCCTTGTAGTAACTCAACCTTCTCAATCAATCACCCCAAGAGCTCTCAGTGGAAGCACCAGATGTCGGGTTGAGAGTCTTCCTGAGAAGGGCGAACCTTCTGGCTGTGATATGAGCTTGAAGGCTGTGTTCAATCTACTCAGGGAAGCGTTGAGCTTCAGGTTGTGGCTGGTTTACTCAAAAGATAGGCTTCAGGTCTCAAGGTGATACTGAAAAACACTCATATAAGTCTCTTGGCTCTTCTGATATGTTCAGGAAGTAAAGTTCAGACTTAACTAGCAATGATAAGACCAAATGGCGAACTTTGACTCGAGCAACTCCAGATAGGAGGGGGTGGCTTCTTGACTGAAGTGGAGAAACGAGCTTAACGAGATGAGGCTAAGGCGGAGGAGAGCGATGATGATGAGGATCAAACAGAAGACTGAGGAGATTGACACATATCGGAGGATGTGCAGGTTCAGAGGGGGTGGATGTCGTGATGTGAATCATTTGACATAGTAAATGATTCACTGATCACTGTTGTCGCGTTACTTCGTGCATGTTATTTCTACTCCGACACTTGATGTTTAGTAGTCTTAGAAGTTAGCTCTGTGCTGTTCTTAGTCTTTTATGCTTATAGTTGACACCTTTTGCATATGGTGTTAGCTCTGTCATATATTTTGGATCCTAGTAGGTTGGTAGTATGATATATCTTGTTCAAGCATTCGTACGCTTGTGCAAGTGAACTCATACTTATTTATGATACTCAATGCACATGACTTAGATTTACCATGTAGATAGGGTTTAAGCTCGTGGGTTGTACTTACGTGTTGTCCATGCACGCTTTTAGCTTATTTTAGTTTACTTTTAGGGCTGTATGTCATTTTAGGTAGTTTAAGTTTTATGCTGGCACTCTAGGGGGCTTGACGTGGTAGCCTATGAGTGTAGATAAGTTACCAAGTAGTTTAAGGCACAAAATGACAACCAAATGGAGCTATGAACTCCCATTGGTCCATTTTTATCTTTTGTTAAACTCTAAGTTTAGAAACAGAGCTCTAGAGTGGATTTCGAGCAATTGGTAAGGACACTGCGAAATCTGAGAGCACAGGGAGATAGAGCTCGTTGAGCCAAGCACTGTCAGTGAAATTCTTGATCGATTTGGATCAATAAACAAGGAGTTATGCCCAATTGAAGTTCGGATTGTGCCAAAACTGCATCACTTTTGTTGATTTTGGGGTTTTGAGTGTCAATTGCAGCAGAATTGAGTAAATCGCTTCAAAACCTTCGTGGTTGCGTTCACTGTCAGCCGGGCTACGACTGTCAGAAAAGTTTCAAGTGATTTGAGTTACTGAGTAATTCAGGGCGACCGCTGAAGTAGAGGGGGTCCGAAAAGCTCTCAATCTGGAATAGCAACTTCAGAGAGCGAGATCTGGAGTTCTGTGTGGAATCAGGAGGTCCAACTTCACAGGAGTGTTTAGCAAGCTGTGTACTGCAAATCCTGTAAGAATTTCCCAAAGTGATCGAGCCAATTCTTTGTTCTAGGTAGAAACAGCTGTCTGGGTACCAGAAATTGCCGTAATTTCTCTACTCAGAAAGTTTCTACTCATATCTTAGTGCTCTGAATTGATCTGAAGCTGAAACTTCGCATGTGTATCCAGTAGGACCTTATTGACATGTAGGAGGAGTTCTGAAGCCTGAACCTTCACATATTTCTCAATCCTCAGTGTCAAAGTTCGCCATTTGATCTTATCATTGCTAGTTAAGTCTGAACTTTACTTCCTGAACTGTAAACCCTCCGCGGTCCTAACGATCAACTACCCCCCGATCTCTTAACCTCCACGATCGTCATCCACGAATCTGCAACTGTCGGGCCTGTCTCTCACTTAGGGGTCACCTCTGATGGCTTTGATGGAAGCACACCATGAATCTTGAAGGGAAAAATGCTAAGTTCACTCTCATTCATACACCCACAAACTTATCAACTAAAATCTCCATAATCTCATCCACTAAAATCCTCCATTCTAACGACGTCTCTCAAGTTCTCACATGCTAAAAATGTCCCACACTCTCTATATTACTCAAGTTGTCATTACGACAATGTGAAAACAAGGATGAGGAGCTCTTCTCTACTCCTCTATTTATACATTCTAGGTTTTTACTTTGGTACCCTCCGGTAACTCAGCCGTAACTACTTTTACCGGGTTTTACTAAGATATTACTTAAGGTAAAAGCATTGATCACATGGGCTTTTTACCTTTTCACATGGGCTTATTCCTTCAAAGTCAACAACTTCTAGAAGGATTCTGGAATATTCTCAAGGAATCTCGAATTTCCACCCCCCCTCTACACTAGGACCCACTAAAAAGGAAACATGTGGAATCTCTTCTTGTTTTTAATGCCCACAAAGTCCACAACTTTAATCCAACCACTAATATCAAGTCAAAAAGGAGATAAGGGATACTTTCCACCCCCTTTCTACCTTTTAGACAAGATGACAAGATAGTAGTGCTCACTCTTTAGCAAATATCTGAATTCTGCCAAAAGTACAGCTAAGTTTAACCATAACTAACTTTTAGCTAGTCATGACTAACTTGATATCTCCTAAAAGTACTTTGGCAGCAAATAAACATTCTCAACACTTAGTTAGAACTAAACACCTTACTAATAGATAAACTTCCTATGTGTAACATAGGTCGTTACAGAACATATCAGAAGAGCCAAGAGACTTATATGAGTGTTTTTCAGTATCACCTTGAGACCTGAAGCCTATCTTTTGAGTAAACCAGCCACAACCTGAAGCCCAACGCTTCCTTGAGTAGATTGAACACAACCTTCAAGCTCATATCATAGCCAGAAGGTTCGCCCTTCCCAGGAAGACTCTCAACCCGACAACGTGGTGACTTAAATTTGCACATAGGCTACCACGTCAAGCCCCTAAAGTGCCACGTAACCTCTAAACTACATGCGAAGACATGTAAAGCGATACGTAATCTTGAAAGATAACTCAAACACGCTAGAAAGCATGCATGGGCGACATGTAAGTACAACCCATGAGCTTAACTCTATCAACATGGTAATCTACCTACTAAGACTCAAAATATATAACATCCTCCAGTGTCGACTTCTATGAGGTCTTAACTTCACTCAGAGAGACTAACGTTTGACAGAGAGGTGAATTATTTACAAATGTAAAATGATTCACATCACGACATCTACCCCTCCAAACCTGCACATCCTCCGGCATGTGCCAACCTCTTCAGTCTTCCGATTGTTCTTCTTCATAGTCACTCTCTTCCGTCTCAACCACTTCAGTAGCCGAGTCGTCTTCGTCTTTTGGCATCCTCTGCTCAGACTCCAGAAAGTTGAACAAATCTACTGATCCTCCACGTCGTTTGAACAACTTCACTCGTTTGCCAGCCATAGATAGTTTCAAAAGAGTACCATCTAACTCACGTAAACTATAAGGGGCATTCTCGTATACATCTAACACAACATAAGGCCCGAACCATCTTCGCGAGAACTTACGAAGTGTAGAATGTTGGTTCTCCAGCGTGCTATCATGCACCAGAACCCAATCACCAACACGTATTGGCTTTGGTCGTAGTCGGCGAGTCTTGTCGAAACGCTCTTTGTTTCTGACTCGAGTCACCTTCAGCTTCTCTTGCGCCTCAACACGATCCTCCTCCCTTCGCTCCAACTGCCTAGTTCGTAAAGCAAGGAGTGAAGTATGATCTCTACCATCTTCCCACGGTAACGTAGCCCACGTAGGAAAGTCCTCCTCAGCAGGTATGATTGGTTTCTGCCCCAACATAAGCTCAACGGACATATAGCCAGTCGTGGTACAGTGTGTAGTTCTATCAGCCCATAAAGCAAATGGAAGTAGTCTCGGCCATTCTCTAGATCTACCATCACATGCTTTTACTAAAGCGTGAACAATAGAAGGATGTCCTTGTTCACTCTTACCAATGTCTTTTGGATTCATGACAGTAGTAAGCCGAAGCTTTACTCCATAGCGAGCAAAGAACTCCTTCGCTTCTGCACCTCTCAACTCACCTCTATCTGCTCGTAATCTTCCAACAGATCCATAACGACAGATAATATCTTCTAGCACGAATCTACATATGTTCTCTGTAGCCGCAGTGCTCGTCCCTCCACGTAGTTGGAGAGATCTTCTCGAGCCAACACCAAGTAACGCATTCCTCATAGTCTCGGCGACATCATCACAAGATCAAGGACCCACGCAAAATGAATACTAGGTGGATAGGTAGGTACAAGTCCATCTCTGTAACGGACTTTAGAGTAGAACTGGCAATGCAGACACGACCCAACAAAATCCACTACGTCTTGATACAAACCCTTCCACCAGTATCGCTCCTTCATCTTCGTGTACGTAGCCCAAACTCCACGGTGTCCAGCCCACAAGGTGCCATGAAACTCCTTAAGCAGATTCAGCTTCGTCGGTTGATCATCCACCACTCTAGCAAGCATCTCATCTCTTCTCTTCGAACGTTTCCACATATAACTTTCACATAGAAGGTAACCGTACGTCTTTTGTCTGATCTCCTTGAACTCTAGGTCACTCCATCCTTCTCGTCTGCATAATGAACTCAGATAGTATCCAATATCGCGGAACTTCTCCATGTAGAACTCCTCGTTGAACGGCAGTGGTTCCAAGTCTGAAGTCTGCTGACCAACTTGGCACCAAATGTCTCTCTTCTCTTCATCTTCGACTTCTGTAATCATCTCATCCTCATCTATATAACGTGCCCTAGATAACATGTCTGCAGCAGGATTATCTTTTCCTGCTATATGTTTCAGCTCAGGGTCCATACTCCGGATATAAGCAATCCATCGTAGCATTGCTATGTTTGGAGTATTACTGTTTGCTATCATACGTAGCAAAGGCAAACGATCTGTTTCTACTATCACGCGGGCACCTATCAAGAACTCTCGATCTACCTTCATAGCAATAACAGCTCCTCACAACTCACGTTTCATCTGAGGATAGTTACGTTGTCTATATGTTAAGATCCGAGCTCCAAACCTTGAAACAAACCGCACGCCTTCTGCATCTTCTTGACCAACTGCCCATCCAATCGCCTTTGGACTCGTATCAACAGTTAGTACCACAGGTCTCTCGCTCTTGTAGCTAAGCCTCCTTAGTATAGGTGGAGACTTCAGAATCTCTTTCAGCTGCTCCATCATCTCGTGATGTTCTCGCCGCCAAGTAAACCTCTTCCCTTTTCTCAGAAGTGCATATAGAGGCTCGGCAATGTGTGCATAATGAGGAATACTCACACGAATGAACACACAAGCTCCTAAGAATCGTCGAACCTCAGTGATGTTGGTACAGTCTACTATCCTTGCTATAGCATCTACCTTCTCTGGGTTCGGCCGTCTCTCAAAAGTACCGCATAAGTGACCCACCATCACGATCTCTGACATTCCAAAACAAGATTTGGTACCTGACAAAGTGAGGTGTACCTCTTCCAAGCGCATCAGAATCTTCTCCACATCTCGGATGGGGTCTGCAACGAACTTTCTGCAACCATCAACAGTCATAATTTCATCCTTGTCCTCCACCGGACAGCCTTTCATGAGGATATCATCAAGAAATGAGATAGTAACCTCAAGTACAAACTCTCGTAACACCTTATGCATCGCGTTTTGCATATGAGCTACTGAGTTTGTCGCACCTTGAGGAAGAGTACACATCCGCATCAACCTCAAAGGTGTACGCATGGTAGTCAAGTCTCTACTCTCCAAAGCAAGCTGAAACTAATCATAACCTGAAAACAAATCTCCAATAGAATAGATAGATTTTCCAGCAAATGCCTCGGCTACTTCATCAACCACAGGTCCTGTTCCAACATTTTGAATCGTGATGTTGTTAGCAGGCTGTAAGTCTTGGATGAAGTGTAAAGCTCATGTCTTCTTAGGTACTGTGAACCACCGGCTAGAGTACGGAGTCATAGATGGTTCAAGAATACCCATCCGCATCCTCTCCTTCAGTAACTCAATAACCTTCGGTAGCAAGACACGAGGGACTGGAATCGGCTTCAAGTCCCAAGGTACGTGAGGAACAGTGAAGATAACCATCGGAGCTATCACACTAGGATCCACACAACCAATCTCTCCAGCTGAGAAAGAAAATGCCTTACCATGGCTAACTATCATCTGCTCAAAAGCTCGTTTCTCCACTTCAGTCAAGAAGCCACCCCCTCCTATCTGGAGTTGCTCGAGTGTCTCTTGAGTAAACTTGTGTCCTATTTGTTTAGGATCTCTCAGTACAGGCTCAGTGGCCGCTAACTCCATCTGCTGTCGTGAATCAACAAGTAACTGGGTCGCCACTGGTTTCACCTTCTTCGCTACAGTTTTGTATTTGGTGTGAACCTCTGCTTCTTCACGAGAGCCACACCAGCAGATTGCATCCTTCCATCCACTCTCCACTCTCGGATGAGGACGAGATTGTAAGCACGAGACAACCTCCTCATAGACTTTACGAGAGTGGATACGGATCACCACCCTTCCCTCCCATCCGCTCCATCAATCTATCTACATCACCCAGCCAACGAACAAAAGACTGTACACCTACATACTCCTCATAAACACCAGAAATCATCTCACCTTCCTTCAGAACTCCTGTACAGCGTAGATTTTCTGCATATTTCTCCATCTGTCTTCTACTTTTCTCAGTCAAATCCTCTACTCGCACGAACTCACTCCAATCATCAGACCTGAAAGTCATTAAACCAGATTTCCAACTATGTACAGTGTAGATGTTCTCAAAATCTTGAGCAACCTCTTCGTCAGCCTCCTGTGATCCCACATGCTGCTCAAGCGGGATCATAGTAGTAGCAGATCCGTCACTCTTGGTATCCCGTCCTACAAGAGTGGTTTCAAAAAACCCTTGCTCCTACAGATAGGAGAATCTCTTAAAGTCTGTCTATTTCGTTCGTGGTTCGTACGAACGGTCAAAAACTGAACAGAACGTCTGCATCTGGACTACGGATCCTAGCATAGTGAGATCCGTCATCCATCACCTTCGTCTCCATTCGAACTGCAGTAATATAAAGCTGACCAAGAATCACGAGATATGAAGCAGAAGACTGCACGAAGAAGTGCTGATCTACCTCCACATCATCCAGCTTCATTCTCACGTTGGGACAAGCGCCGTATAACTCACCCTTCTGGTTGTTTGCAGCTCGTAGCACCCAACCATGGTTCAGTTCGATAAGTCACTGACCTCTCTCATACACTTCTCGTGACATGATGTTGATCTCTGAACCGTGATCAACCAAAGCAGCAACAGGTTCAAGATTTCCAAGGCGAACTCGTGTAGCAGTCGTAGCACGAGCCCAGTATCTTTTTCTGAAGTCGCTATCGGTAGCTGGACTGTCGTCGCCAACTTCTTCATCTTCAAATTCAGCAGTGTTGGTATCAGCAACCAACGCTTCTTGCTGGTACTCTGTATCATCAGCCTCCTGAAAATGCACCTTTTCGAACTCTACATCATTCAAAGAAGCTCCTACCGCATCTATCATCTGACTATCTACCTGCTCGGACATCACCTGTCTCTTCCGCTTAATGATATCGATGATCAGCTCGTGAAACTCTCTCTTTGCAATACCAAGAACTTCCTGAAGAGAAAACTCGATTCGTGCGTCAAGTATTCTCTACTCCACGATGCTCTTGAGATCCGTTGAAGTCTCGATATCAGCAGCCAACTTATAAGCCAGTCCCTTCCTCTTCTCTTGGACAGTAAACCGTCTACCAGCAGTCGTTGGCTCCTGTTGGGATCTTTGCACGTCTTGCATCGGACCTGGTGCAGGTGGAGGAGCTACAAAAGTAGACAGGATGTCCTCTGGGAGGGTTGCTCGCCTCCTTGTGACTCTCCGTCTATCTCCTGTCTCCTCTGAAACTCCAGTATCAAGTTCAGAGGCTTCTCGCCGCCTCTTTTCCTCCACAGAAGCATCCTGTCAGTGAACGTGTCTATCCACGTCCAAGAATGCTTTGATAGACGCAACGTCAACATGATCTCTCCACCCTGTGACCCTACATATAGTCTCTGCTCCTCTCTTCAATGTTTCAGAAGGAACGGGAGCAACACTCTTCTCAGCAGTCTTATCTAGCAACGTAGGACTAGAAGAAACCACAATATGTCCGGCATATACATCAGGATTTACCGATGGTGTCATCAATGCATTTATAGTTACAGCTGCGACGATCCGAGACAAACTTCTCATGCCTCCTCGTCCAAATTGCGTGTTCAGCGGCTCTCCAGTCGAAGAAAGGTGTAGCCTACCGTTCTGTTAGCGAACCACATCATCTCGCAAGGCAGTCGTAAGATCTTGACAATCTCCACAAAAATGATCAAGACTGTCACACCAGATACATCTACGAACAGGAGCACCTCCTAGACATGTAGCAGCAGGCCCCGGTGGTTGCTCTCTCTGCAGGCCAGCTAACTCCACCTTCAGTTCTCTCATCTGCCAAATCAAGTCTTCGATTTGGTTCTGCTGTCCATGGTTCTCTATAGGTCTCTGAACCGGTGCCCTTTGTGCAGGAACTGACACCACTGGTATCAAAGATACTGCAGCCGGTACAACAGGTCTAGGAGCCAGAGCCGGAGGTTGCTGTACTTGAGGAGCAGTGCGAGGTTGAGCGGTCACTTCTGCAAGCGGACGTCCTCCCACATCCACTCTTCCCCTCCTTTGCCTCGTTAGTACGGCAACAACATCCTCGACTCTTCCCTAATAGTAGTAACTCCTCCTTCAGTAGATCGATCAACCAACATAAAACATAACCGATCTGCCGTAGCATCATCAGTAGCTTGCAAGAAAAGCTCGGTTCTCCTAGCATCTAAGGTTATCCTCTCAAGAGTTGAGAGTTGTCGGTATCTCCGATCAAACTCTCTCAGCATCTCATTCAGGCTCATCATCCGACCAGGTTGCTGCTCAATCCAGTCCAGAAATGTTCTCCTAGTAACTCTCTCTGAATCTTCTTCAAGAAACTCCTCTCGAAAAGATCGTTCAAAACTCATCCACACACCTAGATTTATTCTCTGTACATCCCTAACTTGGTCCCGCAACTTAGGGATTACAGTTAACTCGAAACTGGTTATCATCTCTATATCAGTGACTCTAACCAATTCCATCTCTCCTCGATACTCATGCAGATATCTAGAAATATCTCTACCCTCAAATCTGTCACATCTATTCACTATCGCTTGCAAAGTCTTGGTGGATTTTAACTCACTCTCTCCAATGATCGGATGCTGTTGGACCAAGGTCGCAAGCGTCTTCAGAATCTCAGCCGTATCTAGACCAGGTGCAGATGTCGTTGTAGCCGCTGGTGCTACAGAAGGAGCTGCAGTAGAAGTAGTAGCAGCAGCGCTCTTGCTATCCATCTCTTCTCCTTGTAGTAAGCTCAACCTTCTCAATCAATCACCCCTAGAGCTCTCAGTGGAAGCACCAGATGTCGAGTTGAGAGTTTTCCTAGGAAAGGCGGAACCTTCCGACTGTGATATGATCTTGAAGGCTGTGTTCAGTCTACTCAGAGAAGCGTTGGGCTTTAAGCTATGGTTGCTTACTACAGAGGTAGGCTTCAGATCAAAAGGGAACACTATAAACACTCACTCAGGTCGAATAGACCCTCCAGTATGTTCAGGAAGCGAAATTCAAGTCAAACTAACTAGCAATAATAAGGTCAGACAGCGAACTTTGACAGTCCAGAATCAGAAACATACGATGGTTCAGACTTCAGAACTTCTCCTACATGTAAATGAGGCCCTACTGACCATACATACGAAGTTTCAGCTTCAGATCAATTCAGAGCACCAAGATATGGGTAGAAACGTTCTGAGCAGAGAAGTTACGGCAATTTTTGATACCCAGACAACTATTTCGACCTAGAACAGAGAGTTGGCTCGATCACTTTCAAAGATTCTTACAGGATTTGCAGTTCACAGCTTGTTGAACACTCCTGTGAAGTTGGACCTCCTGATTGTACACAGAACTCTAGATCTTGCTCTCTGAAGTTGCTGTTCTAGATTGAGAGTTTTTCAGACCCCCTCTGCTTTAGTGGTCGCCCCGAATTACTCACTCATCCAATTGACATGAAAATTTGGGGACACTCGTAGCCCTGCTGACAATGAACGCGACCTCGAAGGTTTGAAGCGATTTTCTCAAATCTACTGCGATTGACACCGAAAACCCCAAAATCAACAGAAGTGCTGTAATTCTTGCACAAATCGAACTTCAATCAGCCATAACTCCTTCTTTATTGCTCCAAATCGATCAAAAATTTCACTGACAGCGATTGGCACGACGAGCCCTATCCTCCTGTGTCCTCAGATTTTGTAGTGTCCTCACCAAATGCTCGAACTCCTCTTAAGACCCCTACTACTAAGTTTAGCGATACACTAAAGACAAAAATGGACCAATGGGAGTTCATAGCTTCACTCCCCTGTCCTTTTGTGTCCCAAACCACGTGGTGACTTAAATTTGCACATTGGCTACCACGTCAAGCTCCTAAAGTACCACGTAACCCCTAAACTACATGCGAAGACATGTAAAGCGACACGTAATCTTGAAAGATAACTCAAACACGCTAGAAAGCATGCATGGGCGACATGTAAGTACAACCCATGAGCTTAACTCTATCAACATGGTAATCTACCTACTAAGACTCAAAATATATAACATCCTCCAGTGTCGACTTCTCTGAGGTCTTAACTTCACTCAGAGAGACTAACGCTTGACAGAGAGGTGAATTATTTACAAATGTAAAATGATTCACATCACAACAGCGGGGTAGCATGAGAAGAAAGGTGCAAGAAAACCAGAAGCAAAGCTAGCCCGTCGATCGAAATATCATGGAAGAGACAATATAGTAAAAAGTCATCAGTTACTTACACCAAAGCATCAGTAGAAGCTCCAAACAGTCGAGCTTGAGCTGCTTCACCACGTAAACGAACTACCAATCTCTAAGGACGGACCTTTATGCATCAATTTGTTGGGCAAATTGACTGCTGTAGTACGTAGTCATTAGTTCAAAGAATTAGTGAGTGTAGTGTGAAGATCTAGAAAGAGTTGAGTAGCAAAGTTGTTTGAGTGTTTTCTAACGTTCAGAACAGGTGGAAGACTCACTGTAGGAGGATGACAACGAACAGTAAGTAATCATATTTTTGGTTACCAGAGGAGAAATGCTCTTTGTCTGAAGTGCACTCGGTGATCTTAGCTGTTGTTGGACCAAATTTGGTTTGGTGGTAAGAAAGCACATTATTATCTAGTCAAGACGAAGTGCCGTACATAGGATTTTTGGAGTTTTTGAAGAGAAATTTGAGTGTAGGTCGTGATCAATGAGTAAGTAGTGAGACATTAAGTAGATGAGATTAGGACCTTAAGATCTTGTGATAGGAGGTTGGTCAGAATTTCGAGACGTACGTAAAACCCAAGTAGCCATTTTCAGATTTATTGGCTGTTTGACATGAAGAACTTCTCAATTAAATGGTAGTACGAAGCAAGTCAATCCTAATCTTCAATATGAACGATACATTTTATGCTTAAACGGTGTGAAAAGAAAACCTTGTCCACTACAATATCATTAAGATAGAGAAGTAGTAACTAGAAGCTGCATGGATGTCCCTTGTCGTATAGGTCGAGCAAATGATCCGCTGTCGTGTCATGGGTCATAGGGTAGAATTTTCTCAAACTGGTGCAAACATGTTTCTGGCAGCACCATTGGGTAGACCTTGTCGAGGAGATCAAATTGGTCTTTTTATTCTCACAAACAGAGCTAAGATGGTAGAGTTACGGACTATTTTGACTTTTAGGGTTTTGGACGTCAGGATGCTGACGAGATATCCAACAGGCTGACATGACATCCGAGACTTTGACGGAGTAGAGTGCTGACATGGCAATTGCTGATTGGATCGAGATGTTGATAAAGCATTAGAGCTGAGGTGACAAATTAAGATAAGGTGTCATTGCGCATGTGCGCCGCTTGACAATGAGACACAATGACACTTGGCAGGTTTGCATGCATGGCACATGGCATTGGAACAAGACGACACCTAGATTTTAGGGCAGAATTTAAGTAAAACGTCGAAAGGCTGTCCAACTTTTTGCTTAGAAAATAGAGACTTAATGAACTAGGGATGACTTTTTGGGTAAAAATGGTTCTAACTAGCAAACCTACGTGAGGTCTTGCGCAGATTTACTGAAGAGAAAAACATCATCAGACTTTGAACGGTCTTAGTTCTTCTACATGACTCAGTTTTGGTCATACTTAGTATCGTTGGAAAGAGGGCGTCAAAAAATTTCCAACACCGTAGTTCATGAACCACATAGGTTTGAAGTTGATTGGGTACTTTGCAGCTATATGACAAATTTGTATGAGACCTCGCATAGATTTCAGTTGAGAGAGGTTTCTTCTCGGAGGAGACAATCAGCATGACGACTTCGTGCAAATTGTCTCTTTGCTTTTCCCGGTCTTATATTCTCAAAGGTGCATCTAGAACCCCTCCACTCATAGGTTAAATCTGGCTCCTCCTGCAACTGTCATTACAGCTAACATATAATAATTAAAATAAACTTTATAATAATTAATTTAGGATATAATAATCATCTAACCCAAATATATTTTCCCATATCATAAAGAGAAATGCATGTGATACTGGATGTAGTGCTACCCCGTAAGTTCAGAAGAGAATAGTTTTATTTAGAATTTTAGATTTTAGTTGCTTGTCACTGCATAAATCTTTCTATACACAAAAGTGTTATTTAAATATGCTTCACTTCTCCCCAATACTCGAAAACTATTCTATTTCTTACCTAAGTCTAGCGACCACACGTCCAATATCATAAGTGCATTTCTCTTTCTTGTATTTTCTTGCTTCTTCTCTCCAAATGTGAGTTGGGGATGTATATTATATATGCTCTCATACATCTTCAGATGAATGAGGCGAATGTGCAAGCATCTATCATATTGTGACACTTCTCCCTTCAACATCTCCTTGCGACCACTATATTCTAGATATCTCAAAGCTATCTATAGCTTCTACAAAATAGTTTATTTGCTGAAAGATGGTAAAAAGATTTATGAGATGAGAAATTTGTTTTGCATTTACAGTAAAAAAGAATTGTCGAGTTGTGTTGATTTACATTACGTGAAGTAAAATTTGCAGCCGTGAAGAAATTGTATCTAACGTATTGTGCTTTTCTTTCTTCGCTTTTACCATAAGAAAGTGCGAGGCTCACTAAACTTTATTCATTTTAATATATTCGAAAATATATAAATAATCGAAAACAGCTTATAAATATAAATCAGTTTTGTTTATATTTATAACTTGGTTTTCCTTAAAAGGATATCTATATCAATGCATGTTGTGCTTGTTAATCACCGCCTGTTAACCTTTTGAGACGGGCAGGAGACATCCGTCGAACACATAACTTGAATTGGTTTCTCCAACATGAGATACATGATTTTACGGACCACTGCACACTGTTTTTCTTTACATACCATCTCCACCGGGTGGTCCATAATTTTACGGTCCCGCAACGATAAAAGTTTCATAATAATCGTCTCAGACTTGTCATTCCCTAGTTTTCATTTTCTGGGGGCGATTGCCCCCACTGTGCCCTAGAATGGGGACTCCCTAATTGTTCTTTCCATAATCGTGATTTTTCTGATTATAAAAGAAAATTTGCTCCCTATAATGAAACAAAAGAAGATTGGAAATTCTTGTATAAAGTAGATCTCTAATTCTTACTGTGACTCGTGCTAGTATATTATTGAGCTAAACAAGTATCAGAAGTATCGTACAGTATTCTGGTATAGATTTTGATGATGAAAAATGTCTTTATTAATTAGAGTATACTCAATCATATTCCTCGAATTATTGACTAATTCTGATACTCCCCAGCAATAATTGAGGAGTGCTAAGTGTATATGCACTCTCTGACCGTATTTGACATATGAGGGTTATCGTAGACAACCTCTTTACTGTCTTTCTATTTTACGGTTGATGTTTGAGATCTTCTATATAGTCAACTTTCTATTAGTGTATGCTATATAATGGTATTATTTGACAAATAGAAATCTAATGAATGTAACTGCATAATCCATTAATTGCATATGATTCCACATGCAATTAATGGAAATCATCATGGAAATCATTTGGAAATTTTACTTACATCAGATTTCATTGTTTATAGTTTTTCTCAACGTAATAACCGAAGGATTCAAAAGAATTTCATGATGAGAATCCATTCCCTTCAGTTCCATCAACTATTTTAGCTCACAGTTACCTAGATAGTCTTTTTATTTTCACTAACCATAAAATTATTTATTTCAAGAGTAAAATACCCTAACATTACGGTACTACATAACCTTTCTCAACGCACACATATAACTGAATAATATGACCAACCGTATGCAATTTTGTTTAAAAAGTTTTAAAAAGTTTTATTTTAATAAGTGTATAGAAAATCAAATTAACTTATAAATATTATATGTTAACCAGACCTGGAGTAGTCAATTCATCCGAAGAGAACCCATAAGTAACGAACGGAATGATGCGTTCTTGGGAGTATAGAGTTCAGTACTTTCATGATCAATACGCGTAATTCTGGATGAACATTAATTTATATTTTAACTCTTCCCGCTGAAAGAATTAAAATAAAGATTACACCTCATGTTTACTTCAGTGTAAATGAAGTGAAATAAATAAACAGTCATTACCCTTTATCTATAGAGACGTGCAGAATTACTGTACTGTACGTGATTACATCCCGTCACGTTGTCTACCACCAGGCAGAACGGACCTCTCGCCCGCCGCGCTAGATTCACACGTGAGTGACACTCTCTATCATATGTGTCGATGCACGATGGCTATCCCGGCTTTCTCTTGCCAAGTCGTTCTCTCTGGTCACCGCGTGGTCTGCCGACTGGAATCCGCTGCTTTGGCTGTGCCGCCCGTTCTCATCCAGACCTCGTTTCCGGTCTTGCTGAGCTTCCAAAGCTTGTGATCGCCTGCGGGTTTCGGTCCCACTGTGACCTGTACTGGCGGTGGTCTCAGCAAAAGCGGGTTCAGAGAACTGGCACGCAAGGACACATTCTTGATATCTAGTTATTGGTACATGGAATTAGTTGGCGTGGAATTCTGCAGCGCCAAACTCAAAGACAAAATTTCCCGCATAGACGACCGCGAGAACGGCTACTCAAGAGAACAAACATGCAAGACGAACTCGGGCTGGGGGAAGCTGCGGGGGAATTCAGTAGGAAGACTACGTGTCATCTGCGAAGTAGGCAACGCCATGGTGATTATATTTGGGGAACCCGCCTCGTGGATTATATTAGAGATCTTCTGCTGTCGCCAACTGTTCTCTTGTTTGTAACTATGACTTCATGTCCATGAAGCATTGCCTCCTTTCCTAGCGGTATGGACGAGGATGGCCTGTACAAATGACAGCCTGACACTCATCTCATCGCCTTCTGGAGACAGGGAACTGTGTAAACCGCGCATTCGAGAATCGACATGTGGATTTGAGAAGTATGGATCTGCCAGGTTTTTCCTAGCTTTCCAGGCTGCAACCGTCTACTCTAAATAAGTCACCGGATACTGTTTCACGATTTCCTAAACAAGTGGTAAAGCACCGAGCATGAATTTCCTAAGGAATTTATTTCGCACCAGGATTTGCTGCCGGGAAAGGGACTCCGCGCAAACGCAATGCAAGCATTTCGGATGCAGTAAATAACTTTTATAGCTGATAACTCCACCCGAAACCGAATGCATTTTGCGATGAATGCACTCTATACACATGCTGATATTTCAGTATATCCCATATTTAGACTTTTGGTTTTCAAACCCACTGCACTAGGTACGACGCCAAGAGATAATGATTCTTTACTGGGGTTCAATAATAAAATATATTTTTCCATCTATTGATTTTTACCAAATATATAGAATTTATACGTACTTGATCCCGGTATCCCGTAAATATGCATGCAATGTGCACTTCTGGACGAGGAGAAAAGAAGAAAAACGTTTAAACATATCATAAAATTATTGTAAATCATTTATAAAATTATCATAATAGTTAATAATTTTCATAAACAATTGAGTAAAAATACATTCAAAAATTATTTAGTGAAAAATAAATTAGCCAGATGGAGAAAAGAGCAAACTTACGAACCATAGATTCATTAATCATTAAGCAAAATTGACAAGAAAAGAATATTTCAATTATTTTATCCAAATTTTTATAATTAAATAATTATTCTGTGAATGTTACACATAGTCTCTAGGAAAAAAAAACTTGAAAAGTCAAGCGTACTGTAACGCCAATTTTCTTACTATAAATATATTAATGAAAATAAAAATAAATTTTAATTTTAGTTTACAATCTAATTTTTCCTAAAAAGTTTAGATCATAAATTAAGGGCATATACCTCTTCCGTCCTCATCTAGAATAGCTGAATATGTATGCTCAGCTACCTTTGGAGAATTTTTGCTCGGTATCTATTATTGAAAAAGCTGTAAGTTCTATATATAAATTCTATATCAAATTTTATTGAAAATCTCACGCTGCATTCCCGTTAGTACCGCAGAGTTTATCCCACGACAGATATTTGTCCCGACGGTTCTTGTCGCTGTGCCGAGGATGTCATTACTGTACAGGCGTAGCAGTCGAGAAGCACTTCAATATCTGATGCAGAGCCACGTTTTAGAGACACGTGTGTTGCATGGCCCGCCTAGAACCGGAGACAAGCAAACGGCGAGAATGCTATATGACGGGAAGTTAGAACTTAGACTACGCCGATTTCAGGACCGGTAAAAGAGGTAGACTTTAGCTTTGAGTGAGCTTTTGACAACCCGTGTGGCCGGCTCTTGTGATGAACTCATGGGAAATAGTCGACTGTCGTGGTATTTGTTCTCAGATTTCTCCTGTGCTGGCCGGATGACAATTTCATGTTCTGTCGTCCGTGCAGTTCTAAGCTCCGAGTTTGAGGACATGGAGTTATGCACGCATAATAGGTCAGTGGTACAAATTCAAACCCTTCCAGTGTAATATAACTTTTCCATTTAACTTTATGTTAGTTTCGCTGTTTCCTCAAGAACGCTGATAGTCACAGTGGCGCATTTGTGGCCTTAAAATGTGATCGCTGGGAAAGAACAGGTGTTGAACTTAAGTTAGGGTAAATGCACACATCTCGGCAGGCATTGGGTCCATTTTAGTATCAAAATGTATTAGATCGACCCTCAACGTGATGGAATCTAAATGGTATGAGCGTTGAAGAAAAGAACTGTAAAAAGTCTTAGCCTAGACAACCAACTTGGAACTTGGAACTCCGTAAGTAAGCATTAAAAAGAAAAACATTAAACAGTACATACACTTTTATTATCATATTCATGACAAAGAAAATTACCAATACAATATCATTTGTTTTCACTTGCAAAGACTCAGATTAGACGCCTCATCAGCATCTAAACCTATAACTCCATTCTTTTCTGAAATCTTAACCTAGTTTTAAGTTTTGACGTGCTCTCAAAATGGTACCACGTAGACTAGTCGAGAAATAACTATGCATTTCTGTGAGTTTCTGAACTCTTTACTCGATAGTTTGAGAAAAGGTCAAAACACAAATACAACCAATATGTTATTTCGCATGTCATGAATATCCATAAAACATTATCTGGAAATAATGATTCACTAAGATCTTTAAATGATTCTTTTTTTCTTCATATAACATATCCAGCGGGCCCTCCGGAGAGCATGACAAAAATGAAGAACTATATGTTACTTTCTCAAACGAAGAACTGCCCATTAGCTACTGAAATGAGGACTGTTCGCTTAAAGTGTTAGTTGGTCCAACAAAAGACTTCTGCTAGCTAAAAGAAGCAATGGCCAACATTTATAGTACTCAACTACTCACTTGAACTACGGAAATCAGAAACCAATCACTTCAATAGAGAACAAAGAATGCTGTCTACTTTTGAATCATTTGTAGATAAGATAATCAAGAGATGATTTTGGTAAAAAAAATCAAGATATGAGATGAAGGTTATCGGACATAAAAACTGATCAAAAATATTCATTTTAAGAATTTAACGGAGGCAATGCTCCAATGAAAGTTAGGAGCAAGAAGTGATGAATAAGATTATTCCTGAAATATCATGTTTTGACAAACAAAAGAATCTCTATGTAAGTAGTTGACCAAATATTCAATACAAACATGATAGTAGCTCATATCAGACTGCATAGACATAGAAAGGACTTCTAGCAATGTGATGCAAGTTCTCAAAACTAAGGGAGAAATTCTGACCGGAAATGAAAATTAAACAGCTATCTGATGCCTACCAACTGATTCAGATATTGTAAACCCAAAACTCCTGAAAACGGCAGTGGAGGGTCTGGATATATATTATTCACCAAGCTCTGGAGGAAACATGCAAGGTAAACCTTCTATGTGAAGTCACGTGAGAACGCCTTACATAATTTCCTCAGTGACAGTGCTCTATGCCAAATTTATCTGTTTGAAGAGTGACAGATACTTTAATATGTCGGAAGCCGACATCCGGGGACCCATCTGTGTGACTCGCACAGATGGGCCGTCTCCGTCGTCGGAGACTCGGGTTTCCCAACTTCCGCTTATCAGACTGATTATCACTTGTAATTATACTCCCAGCAGATATTTTCACAACCAATAAGAGCCCTCGAGATTCTGACCTGAAGCTTCTGAACCCATGGTTTTCTTCTGTCACCTACATCTCGAATTCCACGCCTTTGGAGCTTTTACCATCTCCATCTAGCATGCATTGCGGTCATACTTGAGTGCTACAATTAGGTTCACTTGGACTTTTTACAACGCATTGTCCTGCATCTTGCTGACGTCAGACGCTGATATTTGTACCACCAATGAACAATAAGATATTTTGGGAAACAGTGACAGCAATCGAGATTTTGTTCATCTGATCATGGAACCCATTAACCGGAACTATTCGGCACCTAAATTGCCGTTCGTGGTCTGTGACAAGTTCCTGCGTTCCAGTATTGGATAAAAGATCATTTCACGACTTGCTTCGTTTACAACTTTACCGGCCATACTGCGTGGCAGACCGTAAAAGAACAATATTGTTTTATCACACCCTGAGTAGGTTTGTTGTGCTTAATGGCACCTTTGATTTGACATCGGTTGTAAAATCATATTCAACTCTTCATATTATTAGAACTTGCATATTCTTTGGATGGAAGAGTGCTGCAAGTTTAATTCATTACTTATTTTTTTGGACGAGAAGGATTAGATAATAAATTAAAGTATTAAATGAATATTTTATTCCAGTCAATATACATCCGCACTTAGATAGTAGGAGGCGCGTTGCTATGAACTTCACTTATGGGCTTTCTCAGATGTTTTCGTAGTTCTCTGTAGAGTTAACATTTAAGACTTGGATATTAATTATGCGTGAATAAACTGAACTGGATCTCAGTCTTCATGCATCGTCACATGATTTGAATCTTGAAAGCAAGAGATAATGGATGCCAGATCCAAGCTGATATAGTAACGCATTTGGATGCTGCAGTGTTCGCCAGTCAAGATCTGATGTGGGAAAGAGGACGGAAAGGTTGGAGAGTGGAGGCGGCAGGGGGCGGAGAAGGGTGAGCTTTCTGGATGCCCGAAGCCTAATCTTCTTCGCGTAGGCGGCAGCCGACTTGACTGCGCATGGCAAGCGTTTGCCGCACTTCTCTAAACGTAGAGACAACGATCAGTACGGGCTGGGAATGGCACGGGCGTTGGTGAGTTTGATCCCGATGTCGTTGCACTTGTCGACTTATCATAAAAAAGGTACTAGATAGGAACGATGCACGTAAGCAGTGAATCAGAGAAGAAAGCCTGGAGAATCAGGCCTCCGAGTATGAAGCACGCGAGAAGAAGGAGCGTGCATGGAAAGTAACCAAATGGATTCAGTATGCCTTTGCTACGTCTGATTGATACAGTCGTGCATGCATAACGTGCAATTTTCCTTTTCATAGAGGGAATGGAACGTGAGATAAATGCTCCTAGATGTTGCCCATCAACAGCGGCTCGGATCAGAACTGAACGTAGGTGAGTGCTAACGTGTCTTTCCTTTTCGATATGATACTTGCAATGTGTGTGTGTTGACAAGTTAACAACATCAGTAACTACAGGAGATCATGAGCTTATTACCTCTACAGTGCACGGATTCGAGAACTGCAGCTAACAGTCTTGGACGTACTACTTCTTACGTATAGAGTGTCATCCCCATACTGTTGTGTGGGTCGACATTTATCATGCGGTGGATATCGGTAAATTCTAATGTATGTCCAAGATCAGTAGAATGTCGAGGGTATGACTTCGATTTACCGGTGATACTATCGTCCTGAGATCTTGTATATAGAGACCTGGAAGCTGTACTAAGTGGAGGTGTGCGCAGGGCCTTTCGTGGTGCTGCACTTCGCAATTTGCTTTTCTGAGGTCGATTTATTCCCACGGTCTGTCACGCCTTGGCTAAAAGGATGAAACCTTAGTTCGCGGTTTCGAGATTTCACGACTTTAGACCATTTCTCTGACAGGTGGAGAGCTTAAGTTTCTGCCGAAGTATGCGCATAAAGATTCTGTCAATGCTTATCCCAGAGAGGTTTCGGCCAGAGATCTTTTTATGTTCAACGTAGCAGCGAGATAGGAACTGTATCAGCCGTGTTATTTTGCTTCCTTACTTTCCTGTAGAGTTTTAAGGCAAAATCCACTAATCTTCCTTGTGCATAGATTAACTGCTACTGCTCCAGAATAATAGGTCCAACACTTGGAATTTCAGGTTTTTCAGAATATTGGTCAAACACTCGGAAAGTCAAGTTTTCCAGAATAGAGGTCTAACATTCGGAATTCAAGTCTTTTCAGGATAGAGGTGTAGCACTTGGAATCTGGAGCCAAGTGCGTAAAGGTCGAATTTTCTTCAGATATGCATCTGAGCAGCGCGTGACAAGACAAGATCTTCTCAAGGAAATCCTGTGTTCCTGTGTCATGCTTGGCCATATTTCTATGACAGATATCTAATGTTTTAACCTCGGCATCCACAGTTGAGACGAAACTGTTCTGTTCTCCACCACTTAGAATTCTTGTGCATCCTGGCAGACATATAAGTTTTCATGAACCGTGAAGAACGGTCGACTTTGCGTGAGTGAGCGTCTTTTCATCTACTAATTCCCTTCGACTTTCCGCAGTTTCAGGGACACCTGAGAAAACGATTTGCCCTCAGGGCTGGATTGTAGTCATCGGATTCAAGCTTGGAAATCTGGATATACATCAATGTGGAGAGATGATTTAGTCTCGTCCCAGACGTGTTAACAAGTAATAAAAGCAGCCTGATCGCTTTGGTATGTCACGTAAGACGCAGATCGTGTAGAACTTTAGCTTTCCCTGTCCTGCACAATCCAACTAGCGCTACATGTCAACGTTCACGTGAAGCTTAGAAAATGGTAATCACATCTTTTTACTGAGACTGTACTGAGCAAATATTTCATATCCATCCTATCTGTGTTTTGTACACTGTAGCTTGGTGCAAGTATATATCATACTGACGTGTCAAGCTTGGTGGTACTCACCGAACATGTTTTCTTCTTGACAGTTCCAGAATGACAAAGTTTTCCCACTTTGACTGAGTGCCTCTTAATGGAGTGAGCTTCATTTGCATCCAGTCGCTTCCCTCTTGTGAGCCCTACAACAGTCAGCCATACAAATTTGGAGTATTTTTTGTTCGGCTGCTAACAGGTGACAAAATGTAGTGTTTTAGCACGTTGTAGCACATGTGGAGGCTGGAGTGTCAAGGTGAGCATGTAGCACATGTTCAGCTTCACAGTACTCACCAAACATGCTATCTTCTTGACATATCCAGAATGAAATAGTTTTGCCACTTTGACTCGGAGCCTCTAGAAAAGGACTGACATTACTTCTTTACCTCTATGGCCCTCTCTCTGGAACTGTAGAGCAGTCTGCTACCTAAAGGTGGACTGCTCTTTGTAGACCTGCTGAGAGATGTGCAAAAGTAGTGTGTTTTAGCATTGTGGCACATATGGACGTGTCAGACTTGATGGTGCTCACCACACATTTGTCATCTTCACATTTCCGTAATAAAAGAATTCCTAAGACTCAAAGCCTCTAGTAAAGGACTGAGCTTCTCTTACCTCTAGTAGCTTTCCGCTTGTGAACTTAACAACAAATCTGCGATCGAAAGGTGTACTGCTGTTTGTTGGCCTGCCGAGAAGTGTGTAAAAGTAGTGCGTTGTAGCACATTTTGAGTCCTGCTTTTTATATATTTTGGAGCAGACGTGTGTACCTTGTGGTAGTTATGTGTTTCAGTGTACAGCTACTCATTACCTACAGCTGTGTCCGTGACTTTTGTTGGGAGAATTGCTTCTAACCTCTGCGTTCTTCATGGTTGACACTCTAGTGTAGCATTTGCCGCCTGTATGCTTGTCCAGACGATGTACCTTGTGTTCATGTTCGTCATTTTCTAGATATACTGCCCTTCATGTTCTCTGGTTTGACACTTGTCGCTCTATATGATAGTTATAGCTGTTTTCTCGCTCAGACTACGAAGGCATCGCACGAAAACAGCTCAGATCGTTAGGCATCGTATTTGTATTTTGTCTTACAGCCACCGGGGGTACCATCTATGGAATGTGCCCACCCTACACATTTCCTCTTGGCCCGACCTCGGTTATAAACATCCGCTGACTTCCGAAACCATGTTAGCATACATGTCACCACTCTTTGTTACTCACTTTGTACTTGCATGGGTTCAAACTAATTGGGGGTTACCTAAAGTGTGCGGGCGAAGTCACTGTTTTCTCAGATAGCTGCTTTACTCGTGTACCAATATATATTTTAGATCAGGCCCTGAGAAGGAACTTTTATGTCCAAGTTCAAGATTTGAGGATCGTAGTTATACGAATCCCATCAACATGACTAACCATCCGAAGGACCATGCTAAGAACCATGTCTGAGATGGTTGTCTGAAGGCTCTCAGGATGTCCAGATCTATTCCGTGTACCTTCTTTGGACACCCAGTTCCTAAAACAGCTGTTGACTTTACGCTCCCCGAATGGTTCTCGTCGCACAACCGGTTTTTGTCTACTTCTTCCCATTAAGGAATCTTCTTCCTAACTTTTACACCCGAACTCTACAGTATTTCGTTACCTGTATATTCTCAAAACTGTGCATTTTAGCACTGCTGTTTTGTTCACGAGTGTTCCTTCCCTTGACGGCTACGATCGTTGCTCCATGGTTCCGTGACCACGGAGCAACGACCGTGACCGTGGAGCAACGATCGTAGCCACCAAGGGAAAACTGAATTTCTTACGATTCGTTGTATGAATGAACTACAGTAAACTTCCTTCAAGTTTTCAGTTATCTGTTTCTGAAGAAGTTGGACACGCGTATCTGGGAGTCATACTCTGGAAGCTTCTCTGATCCTCACGGGAAACGTAAGTGTGACATGTGATTGCGCCGCAGTTTTATTCCTCGGGATTCTCTTCCTCTATCACCTATGAGAGTTGCTCCATTCCATCATGGTTTTTCTGGAGTGCAACGGATTCTGATGATTGGTTGCATGTACTGCAGGAGACTCGCTGCGGTCAGTCCAGCCATCTGTCGATAATTAGTCGGAGCGATACGTGCCCGGAGTTTTATCTGCCGCTTGGCGGTCGTCTGATGGTTATGAGAAAATTAAACGCGGCGGGTAGTGTCAGACGGACTGTCAGATGCTCGTGTTTCTCGGACCTTGGGGGAATGCAATTCTCTCGTATCCCCCACAAAAGCTTCAGCAAGGGAGGACCGTCCGACCGCAATTTTGGAGGTATGTAGGACTTCGTGACTTGAGTAAACAGAGATAGGGCTCTTGACGGATACTGTCACTACGTACAGGACCCTTTCCGAAGATCTCCTGGTCATCTCCAGAGAAGGTCCAAATTCTCACGTGCCTAATAGGAGCAGATAAAGATGTTGTAGGGCTCGGATAGGTTGGCGAGTGTTGCTCCAGGATTTCTGTTTACAGTAGCCTTGACTAGTTTACTCCTTGAAACCTTCGGCTCCTGCAAGACTTTCCCAGGTTCATTATCTCTTTCGACGTCAGCCTGGAGTAGCAGCAGGACTCACAGGTCTACTAGAATAATTTCCGCAACAACACAACATGTCCATATTCGCAATCTAGATCTGGTTCATTACCCGAAACAAACTGCCACAAGATAGGACGAGCACAATTTCAGCTTCAACTGCACGTAGTGTCGCATGTAGGGTTCATTGGTTTTAAAAAGTCTACCGCGAAGGAATGACGTAACCGTGAGTCATTCGATATCCGTCGAACACATAACTTGAATTGGTTGTCTCCAACATGAGATACATGATTTTACGGACCACTGCACACTGTTTTTCTTTACATACCATCTCCACCGGGTGGTCCATAATTTTACGGTCCCGCAACGATAAAAGTTTCATAATAATCGAATCAGACTTGTCATTCTCTAGTTTTCTTTTTCTGGGGCCGATTGCCCCCACTGTGCCCTAGAATGGGGTACCGTAATGCCCTAACATTACGTACTACATAACCTTTCTTAATGCACACATATAACTGAATAATATGACTACCGTATGCAATAAGACAGAGTTTACTGTATATCAAATAGCTTGAATGTTGGACCATATTCCAGTGAGGAAGAGTATTAACCATTACCCTTTACCTATAGAGACGTGCAGAAATACTGTACTGTACGTGATTATATCCCGTCACGTTGTCTGCCACCAGGCAGAACGGACCTCTCGCCCGCCGCGCTAGATCCACACGTGAGTGATACTCTCTAAGGTATCATATGTGTTTACGCACGATGGCTATCCCGGTTTTCTCTGCCAAGTCGTTCTCTCTGCTCACGGCGTGGTCTGCCGACTGGAATCCGCTGCTTTGGCTGTGCCGCCCGTTCTCATCCAGACCTCGTTTCCGGTCTTGCTGAGCTTCCAAAGCTTGTGATCGCGTGCGGGTTTCGGTCCCACTGCGACCTGTACTGGCGGTGGTCTCAGCAAAAGCGGACAAAGTTTCCCGCATGGAAGACCGCGAGAACGGCTACTCAAGAGAACAAACATGCAAGACGAACTCGGGCTGGGGGAAGCTGCGGGGGAATTCAGTAGGAGACTACGAGTCATCTGCGAAGTAGGCAACGCCATGGTGATTACATTTGGAGAACCCGCCACGTGGATTATAGTTACAGATCTTCTGCAGTCGCCCACTGTTTCTCTTGTTTGTAACTATGACTTCATGTCCATGAGGCATTCCTCCTTTCCTAGCTGTATGTACGATGATGGCCTGTACAATTGGCTGCCTGACACTCATCTCCTCGCCTTCTGGAGACAGGGAACTGTGTAGCCCGCGCAATCGGGAATCGAGATGTGGATTAGAGAAGTATGGATCTGACCTAACGGATCTGCCAGGTTTTTCCTAGCTTTCCAGGCGGCGACCGTATACTCTAAATAAGTCACCGGATACTGTTTCACGATTTCCTAAACAACTGGTAAAGCGCCGAGCATGAATTTCCTTAGGAATTTATTTCGCACCAGGATTTGCTGCCGGGAAAGGGACTCCGCGCAAACGCAATGCAAGCATTTCGGTTGCAGTAAATAACTTTTATAGCTGATAACTCCACCCGAAACGGAATGCATTTTGCGATGAATGCACTCTATACACATGCTGATATTCTTCAGTATATCCCATATTTAGACTTTTGGTTTTCAAACCGACTGCACTAGGTACGACGCCAAGAGACAATGATTCTTTACTGGGGTTCAATAATAAAACATATCTGTCCATCTATTGATTTTTACCATATATATATAATTTATACGTACTTGATCCCGGTATCCTGTAAATATGCATGCAATGTGCACTTCTGGCCGAGGAGAAAAGAAGACAAACGTTTAAATATATCATAAAATTATCATAAACAATTGAGTAAAAAATACATTCAAAAATTATTTAGTGAAAAATACATTAACCACATGGAGAAAAGAGCAAATTTAGGAACCATAGATTCATTAATCATTAAGCAAAATTGACAAAAAAGTACATTTCAATTATCTTATTCAAATTTTTATAATTAAATATTTATTCTGTGAATGTTATACATAGTCTTTAGGAAAAAAAGAACCTTGAAAGTGAAGCGTACTGTAACGCCAATTTTCTTACTATAAATATACTAATAAAAATAAATTAAAAAATAGATTTAAATTTATAATCTAATTTTTCCTAAAAAAATTATATCATAAATTAAGGGCATATACTCTTCCGTCCTCATCTAGAAGAGCTGAATATGTATGCTCAACTACCTTTGGAGAATTTTTGCTCGGTATTTATTACTGAAAAAGCTATAAGTTCTATATAGAAATTCTATATCAAATTTTATTGAAAATTATAATTAATATCCAAGTGTTAAATGTTAACTCTACAGAGAACTACGAAAACATCTGAGAAAGCCCATACGTGAACGCTCGTTGAGTTCATAGCAACGCGCCTCCTACTATATAATTGCGGATTAACTGAAATAAATTATTCATTTAATACATTAATTTATTATTTAATCCTTCCCGTTCAAAAATATAAATAATAAATTAAACTTGCAGCACTCTTCGATCCAAAAATGGAAAAAGTAAATATGCAAGTTCTAATAATATGAAAAGTTAAATATGATTTTACAACCGATAGCAAATCAAAGGTGCCATCAAGCACAACAAACCTACTCAGGGTGTGATAAAACAATATTCTTCCTTCACGGTCTGCCACGCAGTATGGCCGGTAAAGTTGTAAACGAAGCAAGTCGTGAAATGATCTTTTATCCAATACTGGAACGCAGGAACTTGTCACAGACCACGAACGGCAATTTAGGTGCCGAATAGTTCCGGTTAACCTTGAGTACTGAGTATGGGTTCCATGATCAGATAAACAAAATCTCGTTTGCTGTCACTGTTTCCCAAAGTATCTTATTGTTCATTGGTGGTACAAATATCAGCGTCTGACTAAATAAAGATGACGTTGCAACTCGCACGTCAGCAAGATGCAGGACAATGCGTTGTAAAAAAGTCCAAGTGAACCTAATTGTAGCACTCAAGTATGACCGGCTGGAAACTCATCTTCTGAGCGAGATGTGGGCTTGTCGTTTAGCGTCCGTAAAGTGCGGTGTCTGAAGAGCGATTTTTAGGGATTTTCACTTTCGAGCTTTGGCGATGGCGGAAAGCACAGGGTGAGCCACAGAAGCGACACGGGCTGGTCTCCTCGGATTCGCACAGCGAATTCGAGGAGGACCTCATCAGGAGGAAAGTGTTCCGAGCTCGCACATTCCAACAAAGTGTGTAATGCAGGGGATTTCATCATTGAGTCAGAATAGTGAGGATGGAAATAAACAAACTTTCATCTTTACTGCAAATGTAGGCGAAGGAAAGTACGTGAGAGACGTAAGACACCACCGAACGCAGGAGAGACCATTAGGAACAGAAAGAAGTACACTAAGCGTGATTACGAACACTGTTCACGGGCTAAACACGCCAGAGAACTGTACGAACGCAGCCCGTAAGAGACTCAAGGTCTCAACAATGTCAGAACTAGAGAAGGTAGGACAGCAGATCGCAGCGAAAAGCCTGAGTAACAAGGAAAAGGCCGAGATGATGAGAAATGGAGCAACAGCACAGGTCGAACCCACCATCCCGAGTGAGAAAGGGCCAGCAGTGATACGAGGTACCAGCACACACTCCAATCTGCGAGAGTCAGAGAAGACAGACAACCATCAGGTTAGGATACCAGAAACGGTACAGCTGAAATCAGGTCTAGCAGCAAAAGGGAAGGAAGCAGAGAAGGATACCAAAGTGCTCCCCCCGGTACCTCCGAAAACACCTCTAGACAGAGCGGCTGCCAAAGCAGAGCGGGAAAAAAAGAGACTACAGGCGGAAGTAGCGTGGAAATCTGCAATCACATCAGTTGAATGTGTAAAACGAAATGTCAGCCGATTCAAAGGAGAAACTGGAAGGAGAAAAGATCCCTACCCAGAAACACATGACGGAAGACAGTTTGGGAGCGCAGACAGAGAAGATCACAGGGCCACCATCGACATGCTCAGAAAGAAGACACCGTCAACCGAGGGGCAAAAAGTGGTGACAGTAACCATCAATACACAGATGGTTCTAAATCGGATGCAAATGCTTAAGGAGAGAGCATTCATCCTCTACACCGTGGACGTAACACCCACGCGAGACACAGTAAAAGAATGGGCGGAGTACATCTTAACGCAAGAACTCGGAATTGTGGTGGAAAAAATTAGGATGCTGAACAGAAGGTGCTTCCTAATCACAGTCGACTCAGAAGCCCAACGCGACAAGATACTAACAGCTACTCCACTCTACATGGGGAGAAACATGGTGTTCGCCTTCCCATGGGAACCGACGTTCGACCCGTCTGCAATTCATACGAAGAAGTCACCAGTGTGGATTGAACTCCCGGACATCCACCCGCACTACGAAAGTTTTGGAAGAGAGATGTTGTCCACCATCGGAGAAGTACTGTACATCACAAACGAGACCAGTGAGTGCAAATACCTATGCATCAGAGGATGTGTGCTACTGGATCTAAATGAGGCGCTACCAGATGTACTAAGGGTAAATGATGAAGAAGGAGAAGGCGCATACCTCCAAAGGATCATCTACAGAAGCATGCCGGATGCATGCTTCGCGTGTCATAAGAGAGGGCACCTGGCAAGAAATTGCCCAGACAAAGGCGGAAGAGCTACAGCAAGAGCCACAACTGCCCAGCACCCAGACCAGAAGCAGAAGGGGTCGGAAATTTCAAACACCAAAGGAAAAGGCCAACTTACAGACGAGGAGGGTTTCACCCCGGTGGAGGGAACAAAGAAACACCAGAAGAAGGTTCAGCCAGTGGAGCACACAGCGTCACCATCTGCCAACCGATTCCAGGCATTGGGAACTCCTGCAGATCCGAACCAGACAGAGGAGGAGAAGAAAGCAATATCAAAACAAACACCCAACGACCAGGAAAGCGAGGATGTGATGGAGGAGGAACCAACAGCTACCAGGATTGTAGGGGAAATAGGGGAAGTAGTTTGCATACCTGTAGAAGTCACCTTAGAACACGGCACCCCCATGTCCGAGGAGGTGCAAATGGACGTGAGTAAAGAAAAAAGGAAGAGAGAAGAGGAGACTAGCAGGTACAAAATAGATGGGGAACAAGCAGACATGAAAGAACCGATAGAACAAGGGGAAAGTGAGGGATACAGCAGCGAAGAAAACGGAGAGGAAAACCGCATGCACAATGAAGGTAAAAGGATACCTGAAGGCAACGCAGACGGGGAAATCAGGATGAGCACACAAGAGGGGACCAGCGGATCAACCGAGTTGGAGGAAAATGCGAGAACAACGCACAACAGTCAGACAAAGAAGCAGATGGCAAGAAGAAATGGGAGAGCAGGTAGGGAAACAGGTTCCCTACGAAGACTCTAAGGACTGCGTATAACCACAGTGCTGATGATGAACACAACGACAATCAGCTGGAACGTAAGGGGCCTAGGGGACCCCAACCGACTTCGCATAGTTAAAAGGTGGGTACGAAAACAGGAAGGAAAGGTGGATCTCGTACTCCTCCAGGAATTGAAAATAAAAAAAGACAAGGCGATCTTCCACTTAAATCAGCTAGCGAGTCCAGAAAGATACGTGGTAGACTACACAAACGAAGGCCGAGCAGGAGCAGCGATCATTGCGCTAAACGACTGGAAGATTCTAAGCCGGGGAACGAAGGGGGACGGGACTGTGGCTTGGCTGACGATGGAGTCGCCTGGAGGTGTAGTCAGCGTCGCCTCTATCCACGGTCCGAACGAAAGAAGAGACAGGATAATGACGTGGAACTGGATGGAAACAAACTGGAGCACCGGGAGATGGATACTTGGCGGTGACTGGAATAGTGTGGAGACCCCTGTGGATAGTGTAGGAAGGACGGCAATCCAACACGGAACAGAGAGGCGAAAATGGCAGTCCTTCACGCAAAGCCTGGATCTCGAAGATTGCTGGCTGGGACCCTCCCAGAGGACAGGCCCTCACTATACAAGGCAATGCAGAGTGGGCGAAAGACTAGATCAAGCACGACTCGACAGATTCTACATCTCGCAGCGAGCTGAGTGGACCAATGCACAAATAGTGATAAAGCACGATGGAAGGCAAACAATGTCGGATCACATTCCAGTCATTCTCAGTCTGATACCTGCACAGCCACAAGAGAGAGTGAAAAAACAGACATACTTCAAAGTGAGTCCTGAAAGACTAACAGAAGAAGAAACACTACTCAAAATGAAGGCAGCGTGGGAAGCGACAGCATCACACATCCAAGATCCGCGGATAAAATGGGAGCTAAAATGGAGAGCTTCTAAACGGATTGCAGCCCACAGGGAGAAGGAAATCCGGCTAAAGACAAAACAAGAGGAGGAGAAACTGGAGGAGCTGGAAAGGTTACGCACCACTCTGGCGGATGAAGAATCAAATGAAAGTAGGGAAAGACTGAGCATACTTACATCGGAAATTAGGAGACTAGAGCACCAACAAGCAACAAGATGGAGGAGATGGAGCCGCTACAGGTGGCTGAGGGAAGGCGACGCACCTTCAAAGTTCTTCTTCGCCATCCTGAAGGCCAAAAGGGTCAAAGAAACGATGGTGTCAATCCAAACTGATGACGGGAGATGGGTGTCCAAAAGAGAGGACATAATAGGAGTAGTTCAGAAATTTTACCAGGATCTCTTCACTAGAGATCAGGTAGTGGAACAGGAGACAGGCTTAAGGAGACGGGCTCTCAACCTCATCACAAAGAAAATGACTGTGACCCAAAACAGGAAGCTGTGCGAACCGCCATCCGAGCAAGAGATCCATCAAATCATAAGGGAGCTGAAGGCCGACAAATCACCAGGGTTAGACGGCATGACAGCGGAAACCCTTAAAGCGATGGGAGAAACGATGGAAGCAGATCTGTGCAAGATGATAACGTGCTACTGGCAGACACAACAGCTAACGTGGACAGCCAAACAGGGGGTAATCAAACTACTTCCCAAAGAAGGTGAGCTCCAACGACTTCGCAACTGGAGACCGATATCGATGTTAAACATCGCCTACAAGGTGATCGCTAAACTAATGGCCAACAGACTTCGGATAGATCTACCGGGAGTGATAGACAACAGGCAAAAGGGATTCATAAGGGGACGAAACATCTCAGATAATATTTTGGCGTTCAAACTCGGTCAAGAATGGGCGGAGCACAAACAGATACAATCGGCATTCCTTAAACTCGATTTCGAAAAAGCGTACGACAGGGTAAATCACACATACCTGTGGGAGACAATGGAGGCATTGCATATAGATGAGTCGTTCATCAAACTGACCAAAGGGCTAATCGAAAATGCAACCTCTACAGTCCATCTACAAGGAGGCTTCACCGAGGAGATTAGACTGGAACGTGGAGTACGCCAAGGATGCCCCCTCGCCCCTCTTCTCTTTGCCATTGCTACCGTACCCTTGATGTCCATAATGGATGAAATGGAGAGGACAGGTCAGATTCGAGGAGTCAAAATCTGTGAAGGGAGGTCCCTCTTACACCAGCTCTTCGCGGATGACACCGGAATTCACATCAACGCAACAGTAGAGAACTTTGAAGCAGTACACAGAGCAATACAGTGGTATGAAAAGATCTCTGGCGCCAAGCTAAACCTCAGGAAGTCAACGCTGATACCGATGGCGATCACCGAGATACCAGATTGGATGAAGGAGAGCGGATGTCACATCGCGGTGCCTGGAGAAGTCATAAGATATCTCGGATACCCCATCGGTAGAAACCTCAGCACTCTTGACCACCTGCAATACATAGAAGAGAAGATCAAGAAGAAGGTGAGCTACTGGGCGTACCGAACCTTGTCCTTTGCAGGCAAAATCATCATAGTAAAGCATATCCTTAAAGCTATGCCGATACACATATTCACGGGAATTACATTCCCAAAGTTCGGGATAGAGAGGCTCGAGAAAATATGCAGAGAATTCGTGTGGGGGAAGAACGCACAGGGGCAACGAAGAACGCCGCTGATAGCCTGGAAGGATATACAAGCGAGAAAAAGTGAGGGTGGGCTGGACATCATACAGTTTGAGAGCCAAAGCAAAGCGGCAATGCTGGTACAATGCTCGAAAATACTAGAACACAAGGAAGAAGATTGGGTTACAGTAGCGGAAGCTATAATCCAGGATACGCACCGCCAACGGAACAGGAAAGAAAGATCGATGGAATGGTCTGCACAGGAACTGATGGTAATAGGCATAGCAAAAGGGGTCAAGAAAACACCTACACTGAAGGCGATGTTGAAAACATGGGGAGAGGCAAAAACGAAGCTCCACGGAGTCCAAAACAACTTGGGAAAGATAAAGAACATACCTGCTTACAAGTTCTTGACCGTGGCGAGGAGCGAAGGCTGGTTCACGACGACAGCGACGAGGACGCTGTTACAACAGATAAAAGAGAACAGCCTCCAAACACTGGAGCAACTGATCATATGGTGCAGACGAGGGAAAAGGGGACGGGAAGACGAGGCCACAAACATTCATGAATGGACAAGGTCAGTCCAGATGATCGAAGAGCATAAAGAGATCGAAGATGAAGAAAACTGGGCGTGGGAAGTAGGAAACAAGGAATTCCATGGGTGGAACCTACCGACGAAGATATGGAGGAAGCTTATCGTGGAGGAGGCGACTGGAACACATAAGCTAAATCACAGGTGGAACAGGCAGGATTCAAGCGCAAGGTGGAAGAAACGGCTAAGGAGAATATGGACCTCTCAGATCAGTGCAAAAGACAAAGTGTGGATGTGGAAAATTCTCCACCAGGGATTCCCTACGGCCGATCGTCTAGCAAAATCTGGAATATGCGAGTCGAGCTGCGTTAGGTGTGAGCAAGAGAATGAAAACTTAACGCACTGCTTTTTTGGATGCCGATACGCACGTAGAAAATGGAACCAGATGCTCGAGATTGCTAACGGGCTACAAGGAAGGCAAGTCAGTGCAACAAGTTTCATGAACTTACTGGATGAAACCTGGCACAAGCACCGAGGGGCAAGTCAATACACCGCGATGGAGATAATGAAAACGATTTGGGCAGAGAGGAACTCAAAGCAATTCGAAAACAAGACGATCGACACCCCAATCAAAGTCATCCTCAAACAAGCGTACAGAGCGGCTACTGCCCAACTAAGTACAAAGCTCGAAGGCTCGAAGGAGACACAGAGGATGAAACAAACCACGCTTACCTTGCTCACGATGATGAAGAGGACTACGTCGGCTGGATTCACAAGCGAAAGAAGAACACCCACCGACGACATCGACGAAGAAAGCAGGAACGAGAACAGAGAGGAGGAACAACCGCACCTTGACAACACTGGTTCGTCGCTGCGGGAAATTCAAAGCACCGCGTATGCCACACGGTAATGCGGAGGGCAATTCACAAACCGCTGGAAGAGAGAAACCAGCCGAGCCAAAACCCGAAGATTATGAAAAATCGGAGGTCGAGCAAGAAGGAACATCGGCACACTCGCAAGAGACAGCAGAGACCGAATTCCAAAGGTGTGCACACAAAGGAGAACCGGCAACAGTACAGGATCTCGAAGAGGAACTCGGAGGGGAGCATGATCGAGGAAATGCAAAGCGGCAGCCACGACAAGTGGTGCAACACGCGGCCGACCAAGAACTCTCGCCAACTACGCCGTACTGGGACCAGATGGTGCAAGTGGGTGAGTCACGGATTCAGATCCAAGCGTTACCAGGTTGGCGAAGTTAGCAAGGTGGATAGGTTAGAGGCTAATCTGGAGTATCACACGGGCAAGAGGGCTGACGATTTAGAGGTCAAGACTTATCAGTACACGCGTAGGAGGTATGAGGGTAGGAAGTTTTCGAGTAACAGTAGATACAAGTGTACCCTGAAGACCTTTAGAAGGTCTGGTTTTGTCCACGCCGGGCTCATCGCGCGGTTACGCGACAAGGCAATAAAGAATATGAGGTCTCGTCCTCGTTTCCCCTAAAAAAAAAAAAAAAAAAAAAAAAAGCACTCAAGTATGACCGCAATGCATGCTAGATGGAGATGGTAAAAGCTCCAAAGGCGTGGAATTCGAGATGTAGGTGACAGAAGAAAACCATGGGTTCAGAAGCTTCAGGTCAGAATCTCGAGGGCTCTTATTGGTTGTGAAAATATCTGCTGGGAGTATAATTACCGGTTATAATCAGTCTGATAAGCGGAAGTTGGGAGACCCAGAGTCTCTGACGACGGAGACGGCCCATCTGTGCGAGTCACACAGATGGGCCCCCCGATGTCAGCTTCCGACATATTAAAGTATCTGTCACTCTGCAAACAGATAAATTTGGCATAGAGCACTGTCACTAAGGAAAATATGTAAGGCGTTCTCACGTGACTTCACGTAGAAGGTTTACCTTGCATGTTTCCTCGAGAGCTTGGTGAATAATATATATCCAGACCCTCCACTGCCGTTTTCAGGAGTTTTGGGTTTACAATATCTGAAGCAGTTGGTAGGCATCAGATAGCTGTGTAATTTTCATCTCCGGTCAGAATTTCTCCCTTAGTTTTGAGAACTTGCATCACATTGCTAGAAGTCCTTTCTATGTCTATGCAGTCTGATGTGAGCTACTACCATGTTTATATTGAATATTTTGGTCAATTACTTACATATAGATTCTTTTGTTTGTCACAACATGATATTTCAGGAATGATCTTATTCATCACTTTTTGCTCCTAACTTTCATGGAGCATTTCTCCGTTAAATTCTCAAAATGAATATTTTTGATCAGTTTTTATGTCCGATAACCTTCATCTCATATCTTGATTCTTTTTACCAAAACCATCTCTTGATTATCTTATCTACAAATGATTCAAAAGTTGACAGCATTCTTTGTTCTCTATTGAAGTGATTGGTTTCTGATTTCCGTAGTTCAAGCGAGCAGTCCTCATTTGAATAGCTAATGAGAAAGTAACATATAGTTCTCCATTCTTGTCATGCTCTCCGGAGGGCCCGCTGGATATGTTATATGAAGAAAAAAGAATCATTTAAAGATCTTAGTGAATCATTATTTCCAGATAATGTTTTATGGATATTCATGACATGCGAAATAAGATATTGGTTGTATTAGTGTTTTGACCTTTTTCTCAAACTATCGAGTAAAGAGTTCAGAAACTCAAAAAAATGCATAGTTGTTTCTCGACTAGTCTACGTGGTACCATTTTGAGAGCACGTCAAAACTTAAAAGTAGGTTAAGATTTCAGAAAAGAATGGAGTTATAGGTTTAGATGCTGATGAGGCGTCTAATCTGAGTCTTTGCAAGTGAAAACAAATGATATTGTATTGTAAATTTTCTTTGTCATGAATATGATAATAAAAGTGTATGTACTGTTTAATGTTTTTCTTTTTAATGCTTACTTACGGAGTTCCAAGTTCCAAGTTGGTTGTCTAGGCTAAGACTTTTTACAGTTCTTTTCTTCAACGCTCATACCATTTAGATTCCATCACGTTGAGGGTCGATCTAATACATTTTGATACTAAAATGGACCCAATGCCTGCCGAGATGTGTGCATTTACCGTAACTTAAGTTCAACACCTATTCTTTCCCAACGATCACATTTTAAGGCCACAAATGCGCCACTGTCACTATCAGCGTTCTTGAGGAAACAGCGAAACTAACATAAAGTTAAATGGTAAAGTTATATTAAACTGGAAGGGTTTGAATTTGTACCACTGACCTATTATGCGTGCATAACTCCATGTCCTCAAACTCGGAGCTTAGAACTGCACGGACGACAGAACATGAAATTGTCATCCGGCCAGCACAGGAGAAATCTGAGAACAAATACCACGATAGTCGACTATTTCCCATGAGTTCATCACAAGAGCCGGCCATACGGGTTGTCAAAAGCTCACTCAAAGCTAAAGTCTACATCTTTTACCGGTCCTGAAATCGGCGTAGTCTAAGTTCTAACTTCCCGTCATATAGCATTCTCGCCGGTTGCTTGTCTCCGGTTCTAGGCAGGCCATGCAACTCACGTGTCTCTAAAACGTGGCTCTGCATCAGATATTGAAGCTTCTCGACTGCTACGCCTGTACAGTAATGACATCCTCGGCACAGCGACAAGAACCGTTGGGACAAATATCTGTCGTGACGGATATACTCTGTGGTACTAACGGGAATGCAGCGTGAACGTGAATAAACTGAACTGGATCTCAGTCTTCATGCATCGTCACATGATTTGAATCTTGAAAGTAAAAGATAATGGATGCCATATCCAAGCTGATACAGTAACACATTTGGACGCTGCAGTGTTCGCCAGGCAAGATCTGATGTGGGAAAGAGGACGGAAAGGTTGGAGAGTGGAGGCGGCAGGAGGCGGAGAAAGGGTGCCCGAAGCCTAATCTTCTTCTCGTAGGCGGCAGCCGACTTGACTGCGCATGGCAAGCGTTTGCCGCACTTCTCTAAACGTAGAGACAACGATCAGTACGGGCTGGGAATGGCACGGGCGTTGGTGAGTTTGATCCCGATGTCGTTGCACTTGTCGACTTATCATAAAAAAGGTACTAGATAGGAACGATGCACGTAAGCAGTGAATCAGAGAAGAAAGCCTGGAGAATCAGGCCTCCGAGTATGAAGCACGCGAGAAGAAGGAGCGTGCATGAAAAGTAACCAAATGGATTCAGTATGCCTTTGCTACGTCTGATTGATCCAGTCGTGCATGCCTAACGTGCAATTTTCCTTTTCATAGAGAGAATGGAACGTGAGATAAATGCTCCTAGATGTTGCCCATCAACAGCGGCTCGGATCAGAACTGAACGTAGTTGAGTGCTAACGTGTCTTTCCTTTTCGATATGATACTTGCAATGTGTATGTGTTGACAAGTTAACAACATCAGTAACTACAGGAGATCATGAGCTTATTACCTCTACAGTGCACGGATTCGAGAACTACAGCTAACAGTCTTGCACGTACTACTTCTTACATATAGAGTGTCATCCCCATACTGTTGTGTGGGTCGGACATTTATCATGCGGTGGATATCGACAAATTCTAATGTATGTCCAAGATCAATAGAATGTCAAAGGTATGACTTCGATTTACCGGTGATACTATTGTCCTGAGATCTTGTATATAGAGACCTGGAAGCTGTACTAAGTGGAGTGTGCGCAGGGCCTTTGGTGGTGCTGCACTTCGCAATTTGCTTTTCTGAGGTCGATTTATTCCCACGGTCTGTCACGCCTTGGCTAAAAGGATGAAACTTCAGTTCGCAGTTTCGAGATTTCACGACTTTAGACCATTTCTCTGACAGGTGGAGAGCTCAAGTTTCTGTCGAAATATGCGCATAAAGATTCTGTCAATGGTTCTTCCAGAGAGGTTTCGGCCAGAGATCTTTTTATGTTCAACGTAGCAGCGAAATAGGAACTGTATCAACCGTGTTACTTTGCTTCCTTACTTTCCTGTAGAGATAAGGCAAAATCCATTAATCTTCCTTGTGCACAGATTAACTGCTACTGCTCCAGAATATAGGTCCAACACTTGGAATTTCAGGTTTTTCAGAATATTGGTCAAACACTCGGAAAGTCAAGTTTTCCAGAATAGAGGTCTAACATTCGGAATTCAAGTCTTTTCAGGATAGAGGTGTAGCACTTGGAATCTGGAGCCAAGTGCGTAAAGGTCGAATTTTCTTCAGATATGCATCTGAGCAGCGCGTGACAGGACAAGATCTTCTCAAGGAAATCCTGTGTTCCTGTGTCATGCTTGGCCATATTTCTATGACAAATATCTATTGTTCTAACCTCGGCGTCCCAGTTGAGACGAAACTGTTCTGTTCTCCACCACTTAGAATTCTTGTGCATCCTGGCAGACATATAAGTTTTCATGATCCGTGAAGAACGGTGACTTTGTGTGAGTGAGCGTCTTTCATCTACTAATTCCCTTCGACAATCCAAACTTGAATCCGATGACTAACAATCCAGCCCTGAGGGCAAATCGTTTTCTCAGGTGTCCTTGAAATTGCGGAGAGTCGAAGAGAATTAGTAGATGAAAGACGCTCACTCACACAAAGTCACTGTTCTTCACGGATCATGAAAACTTATATGTCTGATAGGATGCACAAGAATTCTAAGTGGTGGAAAACAGAACAGTTTCGTCTCAACTGTGGACGCCGAGGTTAAAACAGTAGATATCTGTCATAGAAATATGGCCAAGCATGACACAAGAACACAGGATTTCCTTGAGAAGATCTTGTCATGTCACGCGCTGCTCAGATGCATATTTGAAGAAAATTTGATCTTTACGCACTTGGCTCCAGATTCCAAGTGCTACACCTCTATCTTGAAAAGACTTGAATTTCAGATGTTGGACCTCTATTATGGAAAACTTGACTTTCCGAGTGTTTGACCAATATTCTGAAAAACCTGAAATTCCAAGTGTTGGACCTATTTGGAGCAGTAGCAGTTAATCTATGCACAAGGAAGATTAGTGGATTTTGTCTTATCTCTACAGGAAAGTAAGGAAGCAAAGTAACACGGCTGATACAATTCCTATTTCGCTGCTACGTTGAACATAAAAAGATCTCTGGCCGAAACCTCTCTGGAAGAACCATTGACAGAATCTTTATGCGCATATTTCGACAGAAACTTGAGCTCTCCACCTGTCAGAGAAATGGTCTAAAGTCGTGAAATCTCGAAACTGCGAACTGAGGTTTCATCCTTTTAGCCAAGGCGTGACAGACCGTGGGAATAAATCGACCTCAGAAAAGCAAATTGCGAAGTGCAGCACCACCAAAGGCCCTGCGCACACTCCACTTAGTACAGCTTCCAGGTCACTATATACAAGATCTCAGGACAATAATATCACCGGTAAATCGAAATCATACCTTTGACATTCTACTGATCTTGGACATACATTAGAATTTGCCGATATCCACCGCATGATAAATGTCCGACCCACACAACAGTATGGGGATGACACTCTATATGTAAGAAGTAGTACGTGCAAGACTGTTAGCTGTAGTTCTCGAATCCGTGCACTCAGAGGTAATAAGCTCATGATCTCCTGTAATTACTGATGTTGTTAACTTGTCAACACACACACATTGCAAGTATCATATCGAAAAGGAAAGACACGTTAGCACTCACCTACGTTCATTTCTGATTCGAGCCGCTGTTGATGGGCAACATCTAGGAGCATTTATCTCACGTTCCATTCCCTCTATGAAAAGAAAAATTGCACGTTATGCATGCACGACTGGATCAATCAAACGTAGCAAAGACATACTGAATCCATTTGGTTACTTTCCATGCACGCTCCTTCTTTTCGCGTGCTTCATACTCGGAGGCCTGATTCTCCAGGCTTTCTTCTCTGATTCACTGCTTACGTGCATCGTTCCTATCTAGTACTTTTTTTATGATAAGTCGACAAGTGCAACGACATCGGGATCAAACTCACCAACGCCCGTGCCATTCCCAGCCCGTACTGATCGTTGTCTCTACGTTTAGAGAAGTGCGGCAAACGCTTGCCATGCGCAGTCAAGTCGGCTGCCGCCTACGAGGAGAAGATTAGACTTCGGGCACCCTTTCCCCGCCTCCTGCCGCCTCCACTCTCCAACCTTTCCGTCCTCTTTCCCACATCAAATCTTGCCTGGCGAACACTGCAACGTCCAAATGTGTTACTGTATTACCAAATTAGAATAATTCAGAGGTATAGCATGTGCTTCAGAATCACTTGGACGCGCATCTTCATTTGGAACCCATCGCACCAATTTGAATAGTAAATCTTGTTTGAATGTATAGCTTTCTTCCTCGCACACAGTCGCGCCTGCAGCCATTGTAACCTTTGAATGCCACACTACTTATTTTGCATTGAGCAGGATAATCTCCAGTCCATGTCATCAATATTGTTCTCACAGTGATCACTTCACCTACTACTCTTTGGATGTTTGGATCATCCAAAGGTTTATACAAGAAAGTAAAACCTTCTACAAACGATTTCTGTAAGTCACGATAAAGAGACTGTAGGAAGAGTTCTAACACATGAGAGTCTTTTTTTTGATTAATAAGTTTAGAGGACATAGGTATAAATAATACTAGAATGGGTTTAGCAAGCATACTTCCCGGATTTGAAACTTTTCCACCGTTCAGTATTACAACTTCAATTGTCCAACAATCTTTTTGTGCAGTAGTTGCAGCTTGAAAACCATCCCAATGACCCATCAAAGCTATGTTGAAAGGTTCACCCTGCATAGAAAAAGAAAAAACTCATGACTCTGTTACATAAGCATTCAAAAAAGATTTCTTAAAAGAGAGGTTCACAGTAACCTACGCTTAGACAATCTATTCAATGTGACATAGAGGATTAAGAAAATTTGTGACAGTTCTGGTCTAAGTAGAAAGGTCTAGAGTCATTGTACTTTATTGTAGCAGTAACGTTGTAGACATACCTTGACTTTGGTAGGTTTAGCAGAAATCTCATGAGAACAAGTGTCACATGGGGGGCGATATTCTCCCAATTGTACGTGGAAGTTTCTTGATTCCAAGAGTGTGGGACAAACTGTCGGCCAAAACCGATATGCTTTACCACATGTATGATTAGGACATATGATGAGAATCTATTCGAGGGCTGGATCCTAGAATTGCTGATATTCTCTCATTTTTGATCCATGCCAGAATTCGTTTATACAGTTAGGCACGTCAGTTACGTCTTTTCCCAACCACTCTTCTCTATGACGCCAAAACTGTAATACATCATAACAAAAAGTCTTGCTCCTAAACAACGGTTTTAAGATATATGCAAGAGGAATATAATCAAAATGTAACATTCTGGAGCGCTGTTCAGTACATTTTCTATCTATGCAAATTGTCTGCTCGTCTTCCGGTCCATACACGAGTGGAGCATGTACACTAATAGATGTACCAGTACACATATCCCATTTCTCTGGTTGAACTAAACCTTTATGATGGAAAGATGAAATGTCGATGGTGTACATTCTCCTCTGATGCCTCCAACCCACTTGGGACCTGCTAAAGTCAACATCCTTGCCAAAGAAAGTGAACGATAATTGTCAGGAGCTGCTCTATCCAACATATTTGTGTCTGCAAGAGGCGGCAAACCTCCATCACGTGTAAAACCTCCAAAGAGGAGTTTTAACAAGAAGTTTTGCATTCTGATCGGACACTTATGCTTATCAAGCAAAGATAATAATTCAATCACCTTTTCCTGGAAAGCTTCATCAAAAGTAAGAGGAGGAATTGATGAAACATTCTCAACAAAAGGAGTTGCGGGTTGAGCATGCGTAGAGTCTTCTATGGATGGAAGAGTCTCGATGATAGGAGTTGAAAATTCTGTATCGAGTACACGATGGACAGGCGGTGTTGTCGCATGCATATGTTCTCCAGTGTTTTCACCAGCAGGTGCCACTGACGGTGTCTCTGTAATGAGATGATCTTCATTTGACACAATAACATTGAAATCAGTATGTTGTGAATTCCAACGTGATTCACGATCATGTCTAAGATAAGAACTATTCGATATCCAACGTCCTTCTGATCCACAATATGCACACTGACAAAAATGCAAGCCGTTACGTCCAGTCATTGCAGTAGTGTTTGCTCTTTCTATTCCTATGTTTGCTACTGAATGATGTACAATACCGGCTTCTGCTTTTCTCATGTGTAATCTCTTAGTCGATTCTGGTAACATGTCTGAGCCTCCAGGTAGCAAACTGCATTTATACGAACAATTGCATAACTGTAACGGACGGACTCTCTTCTGTCTCGGTCTTTCCATTAATACGAACGAAAGAGAGAAAAAAAAGCAAGTTATGAGAAGATTATTGCATAGGTAGATGGTCCCCCTGAAATCAGCTTCTTAGCACTCTGCTATTTTCGCATTGTAGTCCTTGTTTGATATCTCTGTCAAGGCCAGTTCCACGTCTCAGTATCTATACACGAAGTACATGCTGTCGGTCGAACAAACTCACATATCACATATTAAAGATCGTGGCAGCTGGTTGTTGCCCTTGCAACGTACTAACGCCCAACTGAGAGCTTTAGCATTTAACGGTAAGAAATTTAGTCGATGAGACAGCTTAGAGCCAGGATTCTCTGACCTGTGCACCATCGTCGGATGCAGTTCGTCATGTAAATGGGCAAGACCGCGTGCGATCCCCAAGCATATGTTCGACCGTTGGTTCCAACTCAGAAACAGGGATCGGTACCTACAAGGATATCATGAACAGAAGCTGTTACTACTACGTACGTTGGGTTTCACTCTGAAACCCCGGATTGCATTACTGCAACACAACATCCGCATAACCAAATAGAGTATCATTCTCTAAACTCCGCATCTTAGGAGAAGTTGAACTGTGAATTTACTGAACACGAACTGATGTTGATACCCGAGATGTTTACCATCTCTTTCAGGAAGTCAGAGGTATTCTGCTCTGTTGGAGTGAGTTTCTTCACAGCAAGGATGCTCCCGTCTGTTCAGCCTGTTCAGAACATCAAACACGAAGTTGAACTTCAAATCTATAATCTTGTAGCTCCTGAGAAACTCCAGTTTTAAACCAATACTTTAATGCACACCACCGAAGGGCTCGTAGACCTGTAAACTATACTATTGGAAGCTTAAGGACACAATTATGAAGCGGTTTGCAACATTAACTGAAGTCATCAAGAAGACAACGGACATGTATGAGCTTGACGGTAGAATCTAGATGCTAGATGACGGTAGAATCTAGATCTCCTAGTGTATGAATCGATAATGAGGTATTGCTCAAGTGACAAGTGGACAATTCAGGCAGAACAGAGAGTAGCTCACCCCGACGGCGCAGTCGTGGAAGGCGAGTCGCAGGAGAGAAGCAGGAGCTGTGATAATTTTGATCAAGTTCATCTGCGTGACGAAGGTGGTGGCGACGATTTGCTCGATACCGGCACAAGTACCGGCATAGTAGTTCGCACTGAGCTGGGCCTGGATTCCGGGCAACTGCCAGCTCAAAGCTAGAGCGAGAACCAAAACTCAACGACTGTTCTCGCTAGATCCATTGCGAGACCGTTCACCTGCACTTTCACGTCTCTGCTGGAGTTGAGTAATTTCACGGAGAACTGATTCCTCAAACTTCGAGGGATTCAATGCAGTTGCAGCGAGGGAGCAAGAGAGTACAGCGACAGGGTGAGAAATAGCGCTAGCAGAATGACAAAATGCAAATATCTAGCCTACTGAGAGGGGAAGGAATCAGAAAATGCAGTGTACTGGTAGAGCCTATTGGAGATAGAGTTCAGAGTCTTCAGACTACAGAGCTCATAAAAAGGTCTGGCCAGTGATGAGCAACTACTCTCCCCCTCAAGAATATTACCTTGTAAAGAGTACCGAATCCTCCACTTCCCAGTATGTTGTAGCTTGAGAAATTTTGCGCTAGCCAGTTTGAGATTGTCATAGTTAGAGAATGTTGGCTTGACGTGCTCTTACCTAGAGCTGAGGACAATACGAAATTCAGCATGCATTAGTATAATCGGCACATTGCTCTCTGACAAAACAATTCGAACAACTTGATCCCTGAAAGTTGTAATTTATACAGAGAAGAAACATTCTTGTATTAATTTGACGAAGCTCAAGAGTGCGTCTCCGCATTCTCCACAGGAAGAATGCAGACAAGCAAACCATCAAGGCAACAACAAGTCCACATATTACGACTATGAGGACCACTGTTGTCTTGCTGAGACTATCTCCACCAGCTGCACAATTTCTCCACCAGCCACCGAACTGAGACTATCTCCACCAGCCACCGAACCTGGATGATAAACCAAATCTTAATGCTTAATGATCAGAAGCTTACACGGGGGCGACCAGAAATGTTGCTTCTCATCTAAACGACACAGATATCTTTCCAGCAGACTATAGCTACCATTTGGCCCTCCACGACCTTCGCAACAAGGATTGTCTGCAAGCCTGAGATGAAATTAGAGCACGATTCAGAACTTGAAATAAGCGGAAGCGCACTACCTATTATCACATTCCACAAACTGTATCGATCGTTACCAGGAAAGAAATTTAGCCCGTAAAAAAAACGTGAGAACGTTAACCATGGAGATAAAAAAACTTTCAGCAACCACAGAAATTATGGTAGAACTTGAGCACTGCACAGAGCAGGAGATCTTAGTATCGAGAAGGAATTATATTACGAGAAGATATTAGTGTCTGGGTTCACAAATTCAGGTGTAACTCTCACGAGAAAGTTAGGAGGAAGAAACCGACTAGAATTCGAAGCTGGGTCTTTGAAATTCGGCTGGACAAGATACAATTCAATCTGCATCATACCATAATATATTTTCTTACATAACTTGCACAAACCACCTACCGCTTGGAGCAGTCGAATACGGGACACTGATAGCGCAGGCAAAAGATTGAGGCCTATGAAGAACAACTATATCAGGGTCGTGCTGGTTGTGGTCCGATCACATACATATACAGCAAAGATACTTCGGGATTCTCGCACGAAGACTCTCATTCTATAACGGGAACATGAGAGAAGGCAACACTTTACTCAGACCACGTTCATGTGCAGACCACCTTCACGAACTGTATCGCGTACCTTAAGCTTCAGATCCACATTCAGACCACCTTCATGTGCAGACCACCTTCACGAGTTGTATCGCGTACCTTCAGATCCACATTCAGACCACTTTCATGTGCAGACCACCTTCACGAATTGTATCGCGTACCTTCACATCCACACTCAGGCCACCTTCATGTCCAGACCACCCTCACGAATTGTATCGCGAGTTCATCTCGTAGCGGGTGCTCCGTATATACAAGCAACTGGACTATGACGAGGGTTATTGCGTACCTTCACATCCACACTCAGGCCACCTTCATGTCCAGACCACCCTCACGAATTGTATCGCGAGTTCATCTCGTAGCGGGTGCTCCGTATATACAAGCAACTGGACTATGACGAGGGTTATTGCGGTGGGACCGATGTGGGAGAAGTTTTATGATTGGCTTAGCTAGCTCACAGTGTGTACTGGAGATAGCAGGATTTGTTTGCCTATTTGGATCGTTGATATAAACACAACTAGCTTTACTAGCAAATCAGCACCGTCCAGTTGTCCTGCGTGGATTGGATAACTTAGGGCGCCAAATTGGTCCTGAGGGATCCGATGTTCTCTACTGTCTTTGGCTCCCTGAGAGACAATCCACCCAACACACGTGGCCATGGTAAGTGAGACTGCATCGGCATTGTTTCTTACAACGGCATTATTTCTTACAACATCTGCTTTAGACTTGGAGGAGCTTGTTTCTCATGTAGCCGGACGGCATGAGTTCTAGTCATCCTCGATCAATATGCATCCCAAGTGACGTTTTGCCGAAAAGAGGGAAAAAGACAAGAACGGATTAGGGCTGTGAGCAGAGGCGGAAGGCGGGCGTTAATCTTTGTAGACGGTTGGTTGCCGTTGACAATGAATGAGTCTACTGCCACAATAAATTTATTGTGGGTTGACTATATATATTTATCCCGTGAAAAGATATATCACTTGACAGCTGTTTTGCTTGATGATGAGTGAAAGTATTTTAGTCATTCTTTCATGCATGGTCGTGGTTAGGACGGACTTCAAACTGCTACACACTTCAAAAGTTATATTTGAACTGTGGTCTCCACTATTACAGATACGGAAAATAGCACAGTAATTTCAGTCCTCGTTGTGAATCTACAAGTCGGGAGTTCGAGCCAGACCTTCCCAACTTTCACAAGAAAATTCACGAGTCATATAGAAGAATTATATGTGAAGGGTTTAGAGAGATCTTTTCAAAATCAAATTGTGAAGTGTTTAGAGGGGTCGTCTCAAAATTAAATTGTACTTAAAGCAGTATAAGATGATATCTGATTCGTTCTCGGACAGAAATACTTCATCTCAGTAAACAAGCACAACGTAATACATAGACTGAACTTGGAGAGGGTGAATATGCATGCTTCTTAGAGAAAGCGAGCCTCTTGACAACACCATACCAGAACTAAACTTTAGGATAATTAAATATCCTAGTATTGTACCGTAGTGCTACAGTAACATGGTTATAATCGTTAACTTGGTGATCCCAAATTCTATCATTATAACGCCTCGTGATTATAAATTTGTATTCTGAATCACATTCCTGATAGAAAAGTATTGAATCTAACTATATATGCAGATAATCACTTTAGTGAAAGAGAATTTGCAAATGTGATTTCAACAAATAAGATTCTCGAAGAAAATTTATAAAATTGTCAATGTGATAACATCATGAAGTTTAAAATGCTAGTTACATCTAGTCTACATATTTTCAGAAAATATCAAATTTGAAGTTCACTTGCGAGTACTATACACCATTTCCATTTTGCAGCACTAAATATAATATTCTCTTGTGATGTTATCTTTTGTCAAATGTGACAACACCTTGAAGCTTAAAATGGTCATCACACCTCGTCTATAAATTTTCAAGAAATATCAGATTTGAAGTTCAATTGCAAGTACCAAACACCATTTCCATTTTTCAACACTAAGTATAATATTCTCTTGTGATGTTATATTTTTTCATAAATGTGATAACACCATGAAGCTTAAAATGTCATTACACCCAGTCTACATATTTTAGTAAAATATCAGATTTGAAGTTCTAGTCTACAAATTTTCAGAAAATTTCAGATTGAAGTTCACTTGCAAGTACCAGACATCATTTCCATTTTGCAACACTAAGTATAATATTCTCTTGTGATGTTAGATTTTTTGTCAATGTGATAACATCATGAAGTTTAAAATGCTAGTTACATCTAGTCTATATATTTTTGGAATATATCAGATTTGAAGTTCACTTGCAAGTACTAGACACCATTTTCATTTTGCAACACTAAGTATAATATTCTCTTGTGATGTAATCTTTGTCAATTGTTAGAACACCATGATGCTTGACACTAGTCTTGAGAATATTCAATTTTTCCTCGTTGTGTTCTTCGAGTTAGAAGAAAGATTTTGTTATGTACCAAGTAATAACCATAATAATTTTCTACATAACGGTTAAATTTTCAAGTACTAGACACCATTTTCATTTTGCAACACTAAGTATAATATTCCCATTGTGATGTTATCTTATGTCAAATGTGACAACCCCTTGAGCCTTACAATGGTCATTTCACTTATTCTACAAATTTTCATAAAATATCAGATTTGAAAGTTCACTTCCAAGTACCAAACATCATTTCCATTTTGCAACACTAAGTATAATATTCTCTTGTGATGTTAGATTTTTTGTCAATGTGATAACATCATGAAGTTTAAAATGCTAGTTACATATAGTCTATATATTTTTGGAAAATATCAGATTTGAAGTTCACTTGCAAGTACTAGACACCGTTTTCATTTTGCAACATTAAATATAATATTCCCTTGTGATGTTATCTTTTGTCAAACGTGACAACACCTTGATGCTTAAAATGGTCTTTCACTTAGCCTACAAATCTTCAGAAAATATCAGATTTGAAGTTCACTTGAAAGCACCAGACATCATTTCCATTTTGCAACACTAAGTATAATATTCTCTTGTGATGTTATATTTTTTGTCAATGTGATAACACCATGAAGTTTTAAATGCTAGTTACATCTAGTCTACATATTTTTGGAAAATATCAGATTTGAAGTTCACTTGCAAGTACTAGACACCATTTTCATTTTGCAACACTAAGTATAATATTCCCATTGTGATGTTATCTTATGTCAAATGTGACAACCCCTTGAGCCTTACAATGGTCATTTCACTTAGTCTACAAATTTTCATAAAATATCAGATTTGAAAGTTCACTTGCAAGTACCAAACATCATTTCCATTTTGCAACACTAAATATAATATTCTCTTGTGATGTTATATCTTTCGTCAATGTGATAACACCATGAAGTTTAAAATGGTAGTTACATCTAGTCTACATATTTTTGGAAAATATCAGATTTGAAGTTCACTTTCAAGTACCAGACACAGTTTTCATTTTGCAACACTAAGTGTAATATTCTCTTGTGATGTAATCTTTGTCAATTGTTAGAACACCATGATGCTTGACACTAGTCTTGAGAATATTCAATTTTTCCTCGTTGTGTTCTTCGAGTTAGAAGAAAGATTTTGTTATGTACCAAGTAATAACCATAATATTTTTCTACATAACGGTTAAATTTTCCATTCTTTTAGGGCCTTATCATTTATTAATAAGACGTAATAAAACTAAAATCTTTATTAAATATTCTTGATATGCGGAAGAGTTACGACTCCAAGAGAGTAAATAAGACGTGTTTTTTCTCTCTCTATTATCCTTTTAGGCCGTGGTTTTCGACCATAAAAATGTTTAGTATCCAACAAGATGTTTCCAGTTTCCGCAAAAGAAGTAAAAATTATAAAGGAGTAATGTTTTATCCCAAATGCACTTCTAGGTGGTTTAAACTTCTACACGTAGTTATCTTTTGAGAAACTACGGTTTATTCCTTCTTCTCGTTATAGGATTTTCTTTCTGAAATTTGACAGGTGCTAAACATATTTCAGTATTTCGGCTGTATATGGAGTAGATTAGGGTTGGGATGCACATTGGTTTATGATAAGAAAGAGGTCAGCAAACAAATAGAACCTCATGTTGGATCTAGTTCTCCTGGTTCTCTAGTTGGATAAGTTCTCCAGGACCTTGTAACGATGAGGGACGTCGAACGACGAGAAACATCAGTAGGTGACAATGTACTACGACACTTGGTAACTAGCTATCCACTAGCTATCCACTGAACTGAAAGTGATTTACATTTACCTGACCTAAAGCTTTCTTTATCGTACTAGTCTTTGCCCTAGTGTTCAAACACATTCTACCTTTTACATCGATCAGCCGTAACCTCGAAGATAGCTCAGGGGCAATGCTGTGGTGGACCGACTCGTCACTAACTCTAACTCGTCTTGAATGGCTATGATCCCTCTGACAGCAAGGTGTCTTATTTCATGAGAGAAACTCCAGGCGGGAACTAGAAACTTACGTGGTCCACGTTACGTTTCTTGGAAAGAGGATAATCAAAATCATCGGGATTTTCTAGTCCGCGCTCAGTTTCAACTTCGGTTCAGTTTAAAAACAACACGCATGCAAGAAACCCCCGGCGGGAAATTATCTTGCGTGGTCCACGTTTCGTTTCTTGTGGAGAGATGACCAAAATCGTCGAGATTTTCTAGTCCCCGCTCAGTTTCGACCTCAGTTCAGTTTCAAAACTTTACGCGCACGCGGTGTCGTAGAGCATGACGTTCAAGGTGCGGAAATGGAACTTCAGAAGACACTCAACCTGCATTTGTTCGGGAAGCTGCGCCATAGCTTATCAAGCTGGGCAGGAGCTAAGCTGGGGCCATGCTTGATAAGCTGCCCCCTAGCTTAGACTGAAATATCACCTTGAAAGAGGTCGAAGAGCATCAGATTGCAGAGCTCGGCGAGGAGAGCGACTTTTTGCTTCCAGTTTCGACAGAAAGTGTTTTAAGTAGTAGTTAGTACGGGGTTTAGACTGAGAAATGTATGAAAGAGGGAAATCTGTCGATTTTAGCTCGTGGCTCAAACTCAGAATCTGATAGCGTGAGCGTGTAGGTGTTCACAAGTACTATAATTTTGATTCTTTATTCGTTAAAAACGGAGTTGTATAGTGAAGTTAGAGTAAGAAAGGCTAGTAAAGACTTTACAGGTAAACTTCTTTGTAAAAGCATGTGTACAGAAAATTTAACTGTTATGAACGGAACTCAAGACCATCCCAGTGATAGGGCGCCTGCCTAGGGAGGAGGAGGTCTCAGGATCAAATCCCCCTGGCCTTGGGTTCCTATTCCGGCATGTTGGCCTCCCGGATGGGAGTCTATGTTGGGTGTGCAGCCATGTCCTGCATATCTAGGGGCGGGAGACCGGTATCTCCCTTAATCGTGGGCTTCCTGGCCTAAGCCTCCGCATGCCATCCTGAATATACTATGGGAGATACCTGGTGCCCATATGGGGGGGCTGTAAGCCCTATGGGGCAGCCTCATAAGTGTTAGGGCTTCGGCCTACATTGGATGGCTTGTAGTATATTCAGGGTGGCATCAAGATGGCATCAAGGGCACGGGAAACTTTTGTCAATCTGTTATTTATCCATCGAGTCGGTTTAGCAATGGCGAGGGAAGCAGTGTGGCATTTTACAGTGAAGGAGTCTGCTTTGCAGAGGTAGCTGTGTACTTTTATTTAAAAGAGAGTCAGTTTTGAAAGAAGAGTTTTGTACGTAAGGACAGTAAGGGGGCAGCTTAAGCTGAGGGCCTGCTTGTGATAAGCGACTGTGCTTATAAGGACAGCAGGGGGGCAGCTTAAGCTGAGCCCTTAGCTTTTAGGTTAAGTACCTGCGACGGCTGAAGATCGGGGGACACTTTTCTGAGGAGATTTTTTACAGAGAGCGGGGAAGCTGAAGCGGAAGGTGAAGCTTGGAGGCTGAGGGAGAGAAATTTTTCTGACAGAACTGAATTGAGGAATTGGGGTGATCGCGACAGAGGGACGGACAAGTATTTGGAGGACTGAGAGCAGTTTGGAGGCAGAATTTCTTCTGATCGGACAGGAGGCAGTTTTATTGAAGGAGAACGTTTTGATAATCTGCAAGGGACTCTTGATCGACGCTGGAGTAAATTCTTGATAGTTTTGAGTTGGGAGGTTGACGCAGAGAGAAGATTAGGAGTTTGGGGTCTGAATTTCATCTACCAGACTTGAGTTGAGGTGAATTTGGTGGAAAGAGAGCATTATTTGAGTGGAGGAGAGGGACTGAGACTGAGATGGTCAGATTTTCTGAGAAATTTCAGTTCTGAAGCTGTCGTAGGGAGGGCTACAAGGCGTTGGAGTTTCAAATCTTCATCGGTTGTAGGTTCTGGAGAGAAATCTGTTGGAGAAAAGACTAGTTGAGTGGGAATTTGCTGTTTGGCATCTGCGGTGATTAACGTAAGGAGCTGAGTAGAGGTAGACTGTAAATTGATATATGTGGAGGACTATTGAGTGTGTTTGGAAGAGAAATAAAGCATCGTGAGTTCAGTATTTTCCTATCTGTTGTGTCTGAAGGTGGATCTGTCTCCTGAGACTTGAGACTTGATCTGTTGATTAGTAAGTGATCTATAGTCATAGTCACTGTGGGTGACTTCAGCTGTTGCGATCTCTTGCTTGGCTCTTGTCTTAGTATACAATCTCTACTTCTATCTCGCGATCTATCACAGCCAGAAGGCTTGCCCTTCCTGAGAAGGACTCTCCTCGACATAAATCTGGTGCTTCCACTGAGAGTCATCTTGGGGTGATTAGTCGCTTAGGTTGCTGAGGTTGAGATTTGCATACAAGGGAAGATGGATCGCAAGAGCGGGGGTGGTGCTACTGCCTCTACGGCTGGAGCATCGACGTCTAGTGCTGCACCTTCGGCTACACCTATGTCTTCAGCAGCCGCTGGAGCATCAGGCCTGGATACTACTGAGATACTGAAGACGCTTGCGGCTTTGGTTCAACAACATCCGATCGTCGGAGGGGGTGAGTTGAAGTCTACAAAAGCTTTGCAGGCGATTGTGAATAGGTGTGGAAGATTTGAAGGTAGAGATATTTCCAGATATCTTCGTGAGTACAGAGGAGAGATGGAGCTTGTGAGGGTGACCGATGCAGAGATGATTGGAAGTTTTGAGTTGGCTGTGATTCCTGAGTTGAGAGATCAAGTCAGAGACGTACAGAGGAGAAATCTTGGTGTTTGGGCAAGCTTTGAGCGAGCTCTCCGAGAGGAATTCCTGGAGGAGGATTCTGAGAGAGTTACTAGGAGGACTTTTTTGGATTGGATTGAGCAGCAACCTGGTCATAGGATGGGGTTGAATGAGTTGCTAAGAGAGTTCGATCGAAGATACCGACAGCTTTCGACGCTTGAACGGATAACTTTGGATGCTAGAAGGACAGAGCTCTTCTTGCAAGCCACCGATGAGGCTACAGCAGATCGATTATGCTTCATGTTAGCAGATCGATCAGCTGAAGGAGGTGTTACTATGGATTGGGGAAGAGTGGAAGATGCTGTGGCCGTTTTAACAAGACAGCGGCGAGGGAGAGTGGCCGTAGGAGGACGACCGCTTGCAGAGGTGATCCATCAACCTTATGCTCCTCAGGTACAACAGCCCCCGGCTCTTGCTCCTAGACCTGTTATTCCTGTAGAAGCGCCTCCAGTGCCAGTTGTGCCAGTTCCTGCACAGAGGGTACCTGTTCAGAGGGTGGTTGAGAACCAGGGTCAGCACAATCAAATTGAGGAGTTGATCCGACAGATGCGTGAATTGAAAGTAGAGCTGGCTGGTTTACATAGGGAGCTCCCACCAACGCCTGGTGCTGCTCGCCCAGGGGGTGCTCCTGTCCGTAGGTGTATCTGGTGTGATAGTCCAGATCATCTTCGAGGAGATTGCCAAGAGCTTACAACTGCTCTACGAGATGGTGTGGTTCGCTATCAAAATGGTAGACTGCACCTTGTTTCTACCGGAGAGTCATTAAACACACAGTTTGGACGAGGAGGTATGAGGAGTCTACCTCAAGTCGCTGCAACTGCAACAGTAACTACAGTAACAGTATCGCCGATGAATCTTGATGTGTATGCTGGGCATATTGAAGTTTCTTCTAGCCCTACTTTGCTGGATAGGTCTCTTGAGAGGAGCAGTACTGAGGTTCCTTCTGAGATGTTGAAAAGAGGAGCGGAAACTATCCGTAGAGTCACAGGGTGGAAAGATCCCGTAGATACAACGTCCATTAAAGCTTTCTTGGACGTAGATAAGCATGTTCATTGGCAGGACGCTTCTGTAGAGGAGAAGAGGCGACGAGATGCCTCTGAGCTTGAAACTGGGAATCCAGAGGAGACTAGAGAGGGACAGGGACGGAGGGTCACTAGAAGACGTGCAGCTCCTCCAGAGGATGTCCCGTCTACCTCCCAGGCTCCACCACCTGCTCCAGGTCCAATGGAGGACGTACAGAGACAACAGCAGGAACCAACGACTGCTGGCAGAAGGTTCACTGCTCAAGAGAAGGGGAAAGGACCTGCTTACAAGCTGGCTGCAGATATTGAGACATCCACTGATCTTAAAAGCATTCTGGAGCAGAGGATATTAGATGCACGGGTTGAGTTTTCACTTCGAGAAGTTCTTGGCATCGCGAAGAGAGAGTTTCATGAGTTGATTATTGATGTAATCAAGCGAAAGAGGCAAGTCATATCTGAGCAGGTAGAGAGCCAAATGATAGATGTGATAGGAGCTTCTGTAAATGATGTGGAGTTTGGGAAGGTACATTTTCAGGAGACTGGTGACAAGAGGTACCAGCAGGAGGCGTTAGTTGCTGGAACTAGCACTATTGAAGCTGATGATGATGAAGCTGATGGGGAGAGCCCAATTGTTGACAGTGACTTCAAGAAAAGGCATTGGGCTCGTGCTACAACTGCTACACGGGTACGTCTTGGAAGTTTGTCTGAACCTATTGCTGCTTTAGTTGACCACGGATCCGAAATCAATATCATGTCACGAGAGATATATGAGAGAGGATTGTGGCCTATCGAGCTGAATCATGGATGGGTGCTGCGTGCTGCTAACAACCAGAAGGGAGAATTGTACGGAGCTTGTCCTAACGTGAGAGTGAGGATAGGTGATGTAGAAGTAGATCAGCACTTTTTTGTGCAATCTTCCGCTTCGTATCCAGTCATTCTAGGTCAACCCTATATCACTGCGGTGCGCATGGAGACCAAAGTGATGGACGATGGGTCACACTTTGCTAGGATCCGTAGTCCTGATGACAGACGTTCTGTTCAATTTCTGACTGTTCGGTCAAACCATGAGCGAAACAGGCAGACCTTGAGGGACTCCCCTATTTGTAGAGGTAAGGGTTTTTAGAACCCACTCTTGTAGAGCGGTGTCGGAGTGTGATCCGTCTACCTAGGAAAGCGCCGGGCTTCTGGCTGTGGTTGTTTACTCAAGAGGTTGGCTTTCAGGTCACAACAGGAGCTATAAACACTCACACAGGAGTGTAGGATCCTCTGATATGCTCAAAAAGCGAAATTTAGGTCTCGCTGGTAGTAATAGGCTTAAGCGGTGAACTTTGACACTCAAAGAGAGGAAAACTATGAAGGTTTAGACCTCTAAACTTCCCCTACATGCAAATGAGGTGCTACTGAACTCACAGACGAAGTTTCAACCTGAGATCAAATTCTGACACGGAGATATGAACAGAAAAGTTCTGAATAAGAGAATTATGGCAATTTCTGGTACCTAGACAGCTATTCAGACATAGAACAGAGAATTGGCTCGATGAATTTCAAATCTTCTCACAGTATTTGAAGTCTACAGGATGCTGAACATCCCTGTGAAGTTGGGACTCCTGAATGTTTGTAGAACTCCAGATCTCCTTCTCTAAAGTCGCTGCTCTAGATTAAGAGCTTTTCAGACCCCCTCTGCTTCAGCGGCCGCCCTGAATTACTCAATTACTCAAATGATACGAAACTTTTTGGACAGTCGTAGCCCTCCTGACAGTGAACGCAACCACGAAGTTTTGAAGTGATTTCCTCAATTCTGCTGCAATTGGCACCGAAAACCCCAAAATCAACAAAAGTGACGCAGTTTTGGCACAATCCGAACTTCAATTGGGCATAACTCCTCGTTTATTGATCCAAATCGAGCAAAAATTTCACTGACAGTGCTTGGCACAACGAGCTCTCTCTTCCTGTGTTCTCAGATTTCGAAGATCACTCACCAATTGCTCGAACTCTCCTCTAGAGCTCTATTTCTAAACTTAGAGTTTTACAAAAGACAAAAATGGACCAATGGGAGTTCATAGCTCCACTTGACTGTCCTTTTGTGCCTTAAACTACCTGGTAACTTATCTACACTCATAAGCTACCACGTCAAGCCCCCTAGAGTGCCAGCATATAACTTAAACTACCTAAAATGACACATAGCCCTGAAAAATAACTTAAATTAGCTAGAAAGCGTGCATGGGCGACAAGTAAGTACAACCCATGAGCTCAGACCCCTATCAGCATGGAAACCCTAAGTTATGTACATTGAACGTCATTGACAAGTAAGAAGTCACTTGCACAAGCGCACAAATGCTTGAACAAGATAACTAACATACTATCAGCCTACTAGGACTCAAAATAATGTTAACTCTGTATGCAAAGGTGTCAAACATATACATAAAGGACTAGAAGTAGTATGAGCTAACTTCTAGAACTATTAAATCTAAGCGTCGGAGTAGAAGTCAAGCATGTAGCCGCCAAGTAGCGCGACATTCACCCCCTCTGAACCTGCACATCCTCCGGTATGTGCCAGATCCAGATCAAGACTCTTCAGCTTCAGCTTCAAATTCATCTTCAACCTCCATTGAGTCTTCAGCTTCATCCTCAGTAAGCTCTGCAATGTTCTGGTCATCCCCTCTCCTTCTAAAGAGCTTGATTCTCTTCCCTGCGACTGGTATCTTGAGCACTGCACCATCTAACTCTCTCAAAGAGTATGTGGCATTATCATAAACTTCTAACACCACATAAGGTCCGAACCATCTCTTGGAAAACTTTCTGATAGCGCTATGCTGATTATCAAGACTACTATCATAGACTAACACCCAATCACCTTCCTTAACTGGTTTGGGTCGTAATCTATGCGTCCTATCAAATCTGCCTTTGTTTCTCTCTCTAGCAGTCTTTAACCTTTCCACAGCTTTGGCAACATCCTCAGGTCTTCGTTCTAACTGCTGGATTCTTAATGCAAGAAGATCCTCTGTACTTCTACCATCTTCCCATGGCAAAACATTCCAAGTAGGCACAACCTCCTCAATCGGCATCACAGGTTTTTGCCCTAGTATCAACTCTGCTGGCATGTAACCTGTAACGGTACTATGAGTTGTACGATCTGCCCACAAAGCAAATGGTAGCAGTCTAGGCCATTCACGGATCTTACCCTTGCAAGCTTTTACCAAAGCTTTGATGATTGGCGGATGACCTCGTTCGCTCTTGCCATTCCCTTCAGGATTGTAAGCAGTGGTTAACGCCAACTTGATTCCCAATCGCTTGAAGAACTCAACTGCTTCTTGTGCATCCAGCTCACCCCTATCTGCAGTGATCTTTCCCACACACCCATACCTACAAATAACATCTTCAAGTAGAAAGCGACAGACACTAGCAGTGGTCTTCGTCCTCAGAGCACGGCCTTCGACTTGGTTAGATAGATCTTCTCTAGCCAAGACTAGATACCTCATTTGTCCAAGTCCAAATGGCATAGTTACCAGATCAACTACCCATTTGTAATGAATGGCTAAAGGATAAGTAGGATGCAGTCCATCACGATGACGTACGTTGGAATACATCTGGCAGGGTATACAGGATGAAACAAACTGTACTACATCCTTATACATACCCTTCCACCAATACTTCTCCTTCATCTTGGCAAATGTAGCCCAAACTCCTCTATGACCAGCCCATAAACTCTCATGGAATTCCTTGATCAGCTTCTGCTGCAATTCCAAGTCACATACCACCCGTTGCGGTATACCTCCTTGTAGCTTAGGGCGCTTCCATAGATGTCCTCCATGTAAAAAGTAACCATAAGCTATTCTACGGATCCTCTTGAAATCTGCATCAGACCAGCCTTCTTGCCTTTCCAGTGAACTCAAATAGCGCCCAAGATCCAACCACTCGCCATCATACATAGTTTCCTCAAAAAACTCCAACGAGGCTGCAAAACAGCTTCTATCTCTTCTAGCAAGAGCACTAGAATAGAACTCTGTTCCCACATCTTCTTGATCATCTATCATTTCTTTCTCATCGTAATACCTAGCCCTTGATAACATATCTGCCACAGGATTATCCTTCCCTGCAATATGTCTAAACTCTGGGTTCAAGGACTTGATATATGCTATCCACCTCAACATAGCAATATCTGGAGTTGTACAGCTAGTGATCATTCCCAAGAGAGGTAAACAATCTGTCTCCACAACCACAGGTGCTCCTATCAAGTATTCCTTGTCACTCTTCATCGCAGTAACTACTCCCCATAGTTCTCTTTTTACCTGAGGGTAGTCTCTCTGCCGTGAACTTAACACCTTAGCTCCAAAACGCACCACATATCTATTTCCATCCTCATCATCCTGTCCTACAGCCCATCCAATGCCAATAGGACTAGTATCAACAGTAATGATAACAGATCTGCCCAACTCATATGTTACCTTCCGGAGAGTTGGCGGTGAAGCCAAAAGATCCTTCAACTTCCTCATAGACTCGCTTTGCTCCTCTTGCCACTGAAATCTTTGCCCCTTCCTCAGCAGCTTGTACAACGGATCTGCTACATGTGCAAAGTGTGGAATCCATATATGATAAAACACACATGCACCTAGAAACCTTCTCACCTCAGTAACTGACCCACATGTCTCCTTTATCCTTCGGATGGCATCAACCTTGTTTGGACAAGGTTTCCGACCATAAGATCCACACAGATGTCCCACTATTAACACCTCTTGTACTCCAAACACAGACTTGGCTCCTGATAAAGTCAAATGAACCTCTTCCAGTCGACTCAGTATCTTATCACAATCAGCTATGTGATCTGCTACAAACTTACGGCACCCCCTCTGATCTTTTACCTCATTCTTCTCCTCCTCAGCACATCCTTTGATCGGCACATCATCAAGGAATGGCATAGTTTTTTCAGGAATGAAATCCCTCAAAACTTTATTCATGCCATTCATCATATGTGCTACAGAATTGGTAGCACCTTGTGGCAAGGTGCACATCCTTAGTAACCCCAAAGGTGTCCTCATTGTAGTCAAGTCTCTACTCTCAGAGGATAGTTGAAACTGATCATAACCTGAATATAAGTCTCCCATGGAATAGATAGCACGACCAGCAAAAGCCTCAGCAAACTCGTCTACAATAGGTCCTATACCCATATTCCTGATAGTTACCTTGTTAACTGGCTGCATATCTTGAATGAATCTCAAAGCTCCACTCTTCTTCGGAACAGTAAACCATCTGCTAGAATAGGGAGCTATAGATGGTTCCAAGATACCCATCCTAATCCTCTCATTGAGCAAGTCTATAAGCTTTGGTAGATGAGCTCTAGGCACAGGGATAGGACGTAGATTCCAAGGCACATGCGGTATAATAAAGATTACCATAGGTGCAACTACACTTGGATCTACACATCCTACTTCATGTGACTCAAACGCAAACGCTTTACCATGCCTAGATAGCATCTCCCTGAAGCTCTTCTTCTCTTGCTCAGTAAGAAATCCATCACCTCCAATCCTCAGCTCCTTCAATGTTGTTTCTGTGAACTGGTGCCCGATTCTTCTCGGTCCTCTGAGCGTCGGCTCTCGTGCAGCTTGCTCCATCTTCTGATTGTAATCAAGTGGTAAAGGCAAAGCCACTGGTTTGACTTTCTTTGCCACTGACTTGTACTTGGTCTCCACATACACCTCTTGCCGATCTATAAACTTATCAATTACATCATAAAGCTCCTTGGAGCTCACTCTCACCACTCTATCTACATCATCTATAGAACTTTCTACTATAGATTTCAACTCCCCTATAGTATCTACCAAATACTGCTCTTCAAATACTCCAGATATGTATTCATCTCCTGCTAACTCTCCATTATCCCACAAAGACTGCTGTACACACTTCACATGTTGCCTCTCAAACCTCTTCAGATTCTCAACCTTCCTATAACACACTGATCCACATGACGTCAATCCTAAGAAGCTAGTGGATAAAGCTTCCTGCTCTACTGGATCAGGCGAGAATCCTAGCTCTACTGTACCGTTGAAGTCTCGCTCTTCAATGGTACTCTGCCAAAACCCCTAGACTCTCTAAACTCCTGAGTAATCTTAGGCAGTGGACGGTCTCTCAAGCTATCGCGATTTCTCTCATGTTCTGCAGCAACAGTCAAAAACTGAACAGCTCTTTTGCCATCTCTACTACGTATCCTAGCATAGGCTGAACCATCATCCATAACTCGTGTCTCCATTCTAACAGCAGTAATGTAAGGCTGCCCTAGAATGATAGGATAGGTTGACATGTCTTGAACAAAGAAATTCTGAACATCACTGATGTCACCCACAGTTACCTTGATGTTGGGACAAGCACCATAGAGTTCTCCCCTCTGGTTGTTGGCAGCACGGATAAGCCATCCATGATCGGTGTCTATGGGCCACCTCCCACGCTTGTACAGCTCCTTAGACATCAGATTAATCTCTGAGCCATGATCAATCAACGCCACCACAGGTTCCTCTAGATCTCCCAGCTTCACTAAGGTCTCTGTGGTTGCTCTCGCCCAATGGTTGTGAGAATAATGGCTCTTCTGCGATGCTTCCACCTCATCTTCAAACCTCACGTGCTGATCTGATCTTCCCTCTGATACTTGAGAGCAGTAACCAGCAATCTCATCCTCCTCATCCTCCGACAGTTTGGTCCCTAGAGCGTTAAGCGTAGCTACTTCACCCAAAATCTGACGTTTCCTCTTGATGATATCTATGATAACCTCATGGAACTCACGCTTTGCTATCCCAAGAATCTCACCCAAGGTAAACTCAACCTTCCCATTCAAGATACGATTCTCTAACACCTGCTTCAGGTCTGTAGCAATCTCAATATCAGACTGAAGTTTGTATGCAGGCATCTTACCCTTCTCCTTGCTTCTCTCCTTCTCCTTTGGTGTTGTAGGTGGTAGATCCTCCATAGTCTCTTCCCGAGTAGGTGTTGTCTCCTGCCTTGCCTCTGGTCTAGCCCTTTCACTCCTTGTAGCAGGTCGTTTGGCTGTAGAAGCCTCACCTGCATCCTCCCTCCTGCGTTTTTCTTCTAGTACAGCTTCATGATGACTTCGTGCAACATAAGCATGTACTGACATAGTATCCACAGGGTCATTCCATCCTGTAGCTTCTCGAATTGAGTTGCCAACCCTTCGTAGCACATCCTTATCTAGCTCTGTTCTAGCTACGGACCGCACTACATCTGACCACAAAAAGAGAGTATGTCGGAGTGTGATCCGTCTACCTAGGAAAGCGCCGGGCTTCTGGCTGTGGTTGTTTACTCAAGAGGTTGGCTTTCAGGTCACAACAGGAGCTATAAACACTCACACAGGAGTGTAGGATCCTCTGATATGCTCAAAAAGCGAAATTTAGGTCTCGCTGGTAGTAATAGGCTTAAGCGGTGAACTTTGACACTCAAAGAGAGGAAAACTATGAAGGTTTAGACCTCTAAACTTCCCCTACATGCAAATGAGGTGCTACTGAACTCACAGACGAAGTTTCAACCTGAGATCAAATTCTGACACGGAGATATGAACAGAAAAGTTCTGAATAAGAGAATTATGGCAATTTCTGGTACCTAGACAGCTATTCAGACATAGAACAGAGAATTGGCTCGATGAATTTCAAATCTTCTCACAGTATTTGAAGTCTACAGGATGCTGAACATCCCTGTGAAGTTGGGACTCCTGAATGTTTGTAGAACTCCAGATCTCCTTCTCTAAAGTCGCTGCTCTAGATTAAGAGCTTTTCAGACCCCCTCTGCTTCAGCGGCCGCCCTGAATTACTCAATTACTCAAATGATACGAAACTTTTTGGACAGTCGTAGCCCTCCTGACAGTGAACGCAACCACGAAGTTTTGAAGTGATTTCCTCAATTCTGCTGCAATTGGCACCGAAAACCCCAAAATCAACAAAAGTGACGCAGTTTTGGCACAATCCGAACTTCAATTGGGCATAACTCCTTGTTTATTGATCCAAATCGAGCAAAAATTTCACTGACAGTGCTTGGCACAACGAGCTCTCTCTTCCTGTGTTCTCAGATTTCGAAGATCACTCACCAATTGCTCGAACTCTCCTCTAGAGCTCTATTTCTAAACTTAGAGTTTTACAAAAGACAAAAATGGACCAATGGGAGTTCATAGCTCCACTTGACTGTCCTTTTGTGCCTTAAACTACCTGGTAACTTATCTACACTCATAAGCTACCACGTCAAGCCCCCTAGAGTGCCAGCGTATAACTTAAACTACCTAAAATGACACATAGCCCTGAAAAATAACTTAAATTAGCTAGAAAGCGTGCATGGGCGACAAGTAAGTACAACCCATGAGCTCAGACCCCTATCAGCATGGAAACCCTAAGTTATGTACATTGAACGTCATTGACAAGTAAGAAGTCACTTGCACAAGCGCACAAATGCTTGAACAAGATAACTAACATACTATCAGCCTACTAGGACTCAAAATAATGTTAACTCTGTATGCAAAGGTGTCAAACATATACATAAAGGACTAGAAGTAGTATGAGCTAACTTCTAGAACTATTAAATCTAAGCGTCGGAGTAGAAGTCAAGCATGTAGCCGCCAAGTAGCGCGACAGCGGGAAGACAAGAGTGAAGGATCAAAGACTACTATGATCCCGCCTGAGCAGCCCAAGGGATCACAGGAGACTGCTCGAGGTTCTGAGAATGTATATAGAGTACCAAGTTGGAGATCTGGGTTCTTGACTGAAGTAGAGAAGAAGATTTTTGAACAGATGATTGTCAGTCATGGTAGAGCATTTTCTTTTTCAGCTGAAGAGATTGGTTGTGTGGATCCTAGTGTGATAGCTCCGATGGTTATCTTCACTGTACCTCATGTGCCCTGGGACTTGAAGCCGATTCCAGTCCCTCGTGCCTTGCTGCCAAAGCTCATTGAGCTACTGAAGGAGAAGATGCAGATGGGTATCCTCGAGCCTTCCATGGCTCTGTATTCCAGCCGATGGTTCACGGTGCCTAAGAAGTCAGGGGCTTTGCGCTTTATCCAAGATTTGCAGCCTGCCAACAACATCACGATTCGGAACGTGGGAACAGGACCTGTGGTTGATGAGGTAGCTGAGGCGTTTGCTGGAAGGTCTGTCTATTCTATTGGAGATTTGTTTTCGGGTTATGATCAGTTTCAACTTGCCTTGGAGAGTAGAGACTTGACTACCATGCGCACGCCTTTGGGATTGATGCGGATGTGCACTCTTCCTCAGGGAGCAACAAACTCTGTAGCACATATGCAGAACGCGATGCATAAGGTGTTGCGAGAATTTGTACCTGAGATCACTATCCCATTTCTGGATGACATTCCCATGAAAGGCTGTCCGGTGGAAGACAAGGATGAGACTGTGACTTCCAATGGTTGCAGGAAGTTTATTGCTGATCATATTCATGACGTGGGTAGGATTCTAACACGTCTGGAGGAGGTACACCTCACTCTATCAGGTACTAAGTCTCGTTTTGGGATGTCAGAGGTTATGGTGGTTGGTCATTTGTGTGGCACATTTGGAAGAAGACCGAACCCAGAGAAGGTAGATGCTATAGCAAGGATAGCAGACTGTACGAATATCACTGAGGTTCGACGTTTCTTAGGAGCTTGTGTGTTCTTTCGCGTGAGTATTCCTCATTATGCACACATTGCCGAGCCTTTGTATGCGCTTCTGAGAAAAGGGAAGAGGTTTACTTGGCGGCAAGAGCATCATGAGACAATGGAACGGCTGAAGGAGATTCTGAAGTCTCCATCCATACTGAGGAGACTTAACTATCAGAGAGGAAGGCCTGTGATACTAACTGTAGACACGAGTCCAAAGGCGATTGGATGGGCAGTTGGTCAGGAAGATGCAGATGGTATGCGGTTTGTTTCTAGATTTGGAGCCCGAATTTTGACAAACCGACAACGTAACTATCCTCAAGTAAAGCGTGAACTATGGGGAGCTGTTACTGCTATGAAGGTAGATCGGGAGTTCTTGATAGGTGCTCATGTGATTTTAGAAACAGATTGTTTACCCTTACTTGGTATGATAGCAAACTGCAGTACTCCAGACATAGCAATGTTGAGATGGATTGCTTACATCCGGAGTTTGAACCCTGAGCTGAAACACATTGCCGGGAAAGAGAATCCAGTTGCAGACATGTTGTCTAGGGCTCGCTACACAGATGAGGATGAGATGTTTGCAGAGGTGGAGAATGAAGAGAAGAGAGATGTTTGGTGTAGTCAGCAAACTTCGGATTTGGAGCCACTGCCATTCAAAGAGGAGTTCTACACGGGAAGGTTACGTGACATTGGACTTTATCTGAGTTCTTTGAACAGACAGGAGGGTTTGAGTGATGTAGAGTTCAGAGAGATAAGGAGGAAGGCATACGATTACTTGTTGCGAGATGGATATCTTTGGAAACGTCCAAAGAGAAGAGATGGAACGCTTTTGCGAGTTATAGACGATCAGCAGACCAAGCAACGGTTGATGAAGGAGTTTCATGACACCTTGTGGGCCGGACATCGAGGAGCTTGGGCTACCTATACAAAACTGAAGGAGAGATATTGGTGGAGAGGACTTTATAAGGATGTGGTGGACTTTGTAAGCTCATGCCTACACTGTCAATTTTATTCAAAGGTACGTTACAGGGATGGCCTGGTACCAACTTATCCGCCCAGTATCCATTTTCAATGGGTTCTTGATTTAGTAGCAATGCCTCTTGGGTTATGGGGTATGAGATACTTGGTGTTGGCTCGAGAAGACCTCTCCAATTTTGTGGAAGGACGAGCTCTGAGGACGAAGACCACAGAAGGAATATGTAGGTTTGTTCTTGAAGATATTATCTGTAGGTACGGATCTATAAGAAGATTGTGTGCAGACAGAGGAGAGTTGCGTGGTACGGAAGCAAAGGAGTTCTTCGCCCAACACGGAGTGAAACTAAAACTCACTACTGCTATGAATCCGGAAGGGATTGGTAAGAGCGAGAGAGGGCATCCGTCGATTGTTCAAGCTCTGGTAAAGGCATGTGATGATAGGCATAGACAGTGGCCTAGGTTGCTTCCTTTTGCTCTGTGGGCTGACAGGTCGACTCATTGCACTACTACTGGGTACATGCCCACTGAACTGATGCTGGGTCAGAAGCCGATTATGCCAGCAGAAGAGGACTTTCCTACATGGGCTACTTTACCATGGGAGGAAGAAATGGATCGTGTACAACTTCTAGCACTTCGAATCAGACAGTTAGAACATAGGGAGGAGGATCTTATGGAGGCACAACAGAAGCTGAAAGAGGCCCGTCTCAAGAACAAAGACAGGTTTGACAAGACCCATAAGCTCCGGCCGAAGCCCATACATGCTGGAGATTGGGTTTTGGTGTATGATAGCACATTAGAGAATCAGCACTCCACAGTTCAAAAATTTTCTAGGAGGTGGTTTGGTCCGTATGTTGTCTTAGAAGTGTATCAGAATGCTACTTATTCTTTAAAGGAGCTTGATGGTACACATCTAAGACTTCCTGTTGCTGGCAAGCGGATCAAGTTGTTCAGAAGAAGGGGAGAATCCGTTGAGCTAGGCGAATTTCTAGAGTCAGATCAGATGATGGATGCCGAAGCAGATCTGCTATCCGAAGAAGATGAAGTGAACGTTGAAGAAGACGACGGCGATTTAGAGAACCTTGGAGACTAGTGGAAAAGTTGGCACATACCGGAGGATGTGCAGGTTTGGAGGGGGTGAATGTCGTAGAGCATGACGTTCAAGGTGCGGAAATGGAACTTCAGAAGACACTCAACCTGCATTTGTTCGGGAAGCTGCGCCCTAGCTTATCAAGCTGGGCAAGAGCTAAGCTGGGGCCATGCTTGATAAGCTGCCCCCTAGCTTAGACTGAAATATCACCTTGAAAGAGGTCGAAGAGCATCAGAATGCAGAGCTCGGCGAGGAGAGCGACTTTGTGCTTCCAGTTTCGACAGAAAGTGTTTTAAGTAGTAGTTAGTACGGGGTTTAGACTGAGAAATGTATGAAAGAGGGAAATCTGTCGATTTTAGCTCGTGGCTCAAACTCAGAATCTGATAGCGTGAGCGTGTAGGTGTTCACAAGTACTATAATTTTGATTCTTTATTCGTTAAAAACGGAGTTGTATAGTGAAGTTAGAGTAAGAAAGGCTAGTAAAGACTTTACAGGTAAACTTCTTTGTAAAAGCATGTGTACAGAAAATTTAACTGTTATGAACGGAACTCAAGGCCATCCCAGTGATAGGGCGCCTGCCTAGGGAGGAGGAGGTCTCAGGATCAAATCCCCCTGGCCTTGGGTTCCTATTCCGGCATGTTGGTCTCCCGGATGGGAGTCTATGTTGGGTGTGCAGCCATGTCCTGCATATCTAGGGGCGGGAGACCGGTATCTCCCTTAATCGTGGGCTTCCTGGCCTAAGCCTCCGCATGCCATCCTGAATATACTATGGGAGATACCTGGTGCTCATATGGGGGGGCTGTAAGCCCTGTGGGGCAGCCTCATAAGTGTTAGGGCTTCGGCCTACATTGGATGGCTTGTAGTATATTCAGGGTGGCATCAAGATGGCATCAAGGGCACGGGAAACTTTTGTCAATCTGTTATTTATCCATCGAGTCGGTTTAGCAATGGCGAGGGAAGCAGTGTGGCATTTTACAGTGAAGGAGTCTGCTTTGCAGAGGTAGCTGTGTACTTTTATTTAAAAGAGAGTCAGTTTTGAAAGAAGAGTTTTGTACGTAAGGACAGTAAGGGGGCAGCTTAAGCTGAGGGCCTGCTTGTGATAAGCGACTGTGCTTATAAGGACAGCAGGGGGGCAGCTTAAGCTGAGCCCTTAGCTTTTAGGTTAAGTACCTACGACGGCTGAAGATCGGGGGACACTTTTCTGAGGAGATTTTTTACAGAGAGCGGGGAAGCTGAAGCGGAAGGTGAAGCTTGGAGGCTGAGGGAGAGAAATTTTTCTGACAGAACTGAATTGAGGAATTGGGGTGATCGCGACAGAGGGACGGACAAGTATTTGGAGGACTGAGAGCAGTTTGGAGGCAGAATTTCTTCTGATCGGACAGGAGGCAGTTTTATTGAAGGAGAACGTTTTGATAATCTGCAAGGGACTCTTGATCGACGCTGGAGTAAATTCTTGATAGTTTTGAGTTGGGAGGTTGACGCAGAGAGAAGATTAGGAGTTTGGGGTCTGAATTTCATCTACCAGACTTGAGTTGAGGTGAATTTGGTGGAAAGAGAGCATTATTTGAGTGGAGGAGAGGGACTGAGACTGAGATGGTCAGATTTTCTGAGAAATTTCAGTTCTGAAGCTGTCGTAGGGAGGGCTACAAGGCGTTGGAGTTTCAAATCTTCATCGGTTGTAGGTTCTGGAGAGAAATCTGTTGGAGAAAAGACTAGTTGAGTGGGAATTGGCTGTTTGGCATCTGCGGTGATCAACGTAAGGAGCTGAGTAGAGGTAGACTGTAAATTGATATATGTGGAGGACTATTGAGTGTGTTTGGAAGAGAAATAAAGCATCGTGAGTTCAGTATTTTCCTATCTGTTGTGTCTGAAGGTGGATCTATCTCCTGAGACTTGAGACTTGATCTGTTGATTAGTAAGTGATCTATAGTCATAGTCACTGTGGGTGACTTCAGCTGTTGCGATCTCTTGCTTGGCTCTTGTCTTAGTATACAATCTCTACTTCTATCTCGCGATCTATCACAGCCAGAAGGCTTGCCCTTCCTGAGAAGGACTCTCCTCGACAGCGGCAAACTTGGTAACCAAGAAGAGATTGGACGTGCAAGTCAAGTGAGTTCAGTAGTGTATAAGTTTCGTTGGAAACCTAGAGTGATTACTTCTTTTCACAGTTTTCTCATTATAACTTCGTAGTCTCCCCATTCTACAATCAGTGTGTCATCGGAGATTGGTCTAGAAAGCTAGAGCGGTTACGTCATTTGGTAGTCTTCTCATGATCATTCCGTAGTCTCCACATTCTACAGTCAATTTGTTATCTCAACTGTGTTATCGCAGACTATTCAGATTCTGGAAAGGTGGAGCGGTTACTTCACTTCACAGTCGTCTCAGGATCATTCCACTTCAAAATCTCCATATTCTACAATCAGTTTGTTTTCCTGTGTTTGTAGGAGACTGTTCTGCAATCATTTTGTCATCTTACTCTTGTATGATGACTAACTCTATGGTATCTGTCTTTCCTGAGTGGAACTTTGCAGAGGTGACTGCTTTCGCTCGAACCGTAGTCGGTTTTACATCTGAAGAAGCAGAATGTCTAGAGAAGAATGAGGTCGATTTAGTTACGTTTTTACATATGACGAAAGAGGATTTTGCTCAGATCACAAGATGTTCGTGGGGAAGGAGCAATCGACTTGTGACGTTGGTCCTAGGTGCGAAAGACGCAGTCTTCACTTTCAAAGGTCAGTCTGTCGATAATTTGACGTCCAAAAAGGATACGCATAAAACACAGTCCACAACCGAAAGTCTGAAGGAGTTGACGACAAATGGCTCGAAGAGAAGCTTAGGCAAGCGTGAATCTCGTCGTGCTGTTTCGGTATCTTTCAGTCAAGGAGTGACTTCTGCATCCACCAGAACCACGTCTCCCTTAACTTCTAGTTCATTTCTTGATAGCATGATAATAGATCCAGAGGAGAGGACCAGTCAGTAGACAGTCTTATACAGCGAGTGTGGGGAGTGAAGCCGAAAGAGGTCACGTCTGAGTGGGGTTCTCAGTATCTAACCAAATATCATCCTTTTGCTAGACAGAACTATGGTAAGATTATCCGTGCACTGAGAGATGCCTTCAAGCAAATAACTATCCCAGTTGTAGTTGATGCTTGGCGCGAAAATTTTCGTCATAACAGAGAAGCAGAAGCACAAACTCTTCAGTACATTGGGGAAGTATGTGCATCTTTGCCTTCTCTACCATTCATCATCCCAGGTGTCAGCATTGATATCCCTCCTCATCCTCCTCTCATACTGAAGAATTGGTTCGAGAATCACAAGAAACATTATCGAACCAAGCGATTGAGTGAGATAGTTGCCTTAGAGAGTGTTGAGATTTCTGCACCTGGTGTTGTAGCTGTGCCACTGAGTAATTTAGACTCGCAGGAACCTCTTGATGGGTGTCATGATCAGCTAACTCCTGATCCAACAGAGGACCTTCATGACCATATTGGTCAGTATGTTACTATGCATAAGATTCTGGCTCTCGAAACAGCAGTGGGCGTTGCCGTTGAGAACGTTCGTTGTGAAGAGAGTGCTTATGGAGTACACCGCCTGAACGAAATGGATGAAAACACCGGAGGACATGTGTCGAACTTGGACGTAGTTCCTGAATCATCTGTTCTTCCAGTAGCTGCTTCAAGGTTACAGGACGAAGTATTTACACGTTTCAGGTGCTCAAGATCTCCTTTACCAGTGTCAGACTTGATATTGAAAAGGGAGCTCCAACTTGAAGATAACAGTGAAGTCGAACACCCGGTAATTCTTTGTGCAATTTTTGTTTGTACTACTGTGGTTAATTTAGTCGTGGATATGTACTCAGATATATATATAGATCTGAGATGGAACTTAGTTTTGCATGTAAGTACCAAAATTATATTGCAGGAATCAGTTTATGTCTTGTTTCAGCATATGTGTGCATCCAGTTTTTTTTACGATAATGATATTTTTTGCTTTATGCATCTTGTGGTTAACTTAAATTTTTTCCTTATGCACAGAGACATCACGCCATATCTGGAGAGCTTCCTACTACTGCTATTACTCTTACAACCAGCAAGTCTCGTTTGAGTGGAGATACTGTAATCCTTGACTCTAGTGAGACTTCTTTCGCCTCTATCCACGTAAATCCTTTAGCAGTAACTGTTACGGCTGATATAGCTTTGAGTGAAGAGAGGTATGCTCTTCCTGATCTTTTTTTATCAGGGAACGTGCAGCAAAGAAGCACGATCCATTCACCAGAGTCTGTGTCTAGTTACAATTCGTGTGTACATGCAGCAGTGACAAAAAACTTGCTTCCATCTAGTATGATTGAGACAAGTAGCAAAGTTATAAAAGAAAAGCGTCCTATACACGTCCTCTGTCAAGGAACCCTTAGGGCTGAACTTTCTCAGTCACTGATGGATTCTTCTGGATCTTTTGAGACTTTAGATTCAGCCAATACAGATACTACTAGTAAGATTGTAAGAGAAAAAAGATCCATCGATTCTTTGTATGAGAAAACCACAGATCAAGATCACAGTCTTCAGACGAAGTATGCAGATCTAGATCAGACCAGTGACAGATCAAAGTTGAGTTGCATTCGCAAGTTGAAGATCGGCCATCATTATAATAAGGTATGTATTGTGAGAAAGTTACAGATCTCTTAGATTCAGTCTCGTATCTTAGTATCTTAGTGTGCGGGTCGTATCGTTGTAAAAGTATTTTAGATCTTTCATTTTTCAAAAGTTAGTTAACTAATTAGAAACTTTTGAACTTGTTTTTTACAGGAAATGTGCCAGTAAGACCAGTTACTCAGATGAGAAGTGACACATTACTTGATGATATTCGAAACAGAATCATCTATGATAAACAGAGACAGAAGAATGATGCAGCATTAGAGGTACTGTATCTGTGATTAAATAAATTATATGAGTTTCAACGTTTATTCGTTTTTCCTGGAATCTGTTCGTGGCTTGTTGACATTCTCCGTAGACACTTTATTACACAAAAGTTAATAGAGCCTTTAGAATGCACCGCGCCATCTTATACCTTGTCTTTCTATAATATTATATTGGCAGGGCGTCACAACACACTTTCTTGAATCCATTGGGCAACATTGTCTTGTTTTTCATGTAGTTTGTTCGTATCTTGTTGACAGTCTCTGTAAATATTTTATTACATCAGGGTTTATAGAAGGCTTAGAACTCACAGTGCGCCACCTTATGCCCTCTCCTTCTATAAACTTTTATTTGCAAAGTACCACAACACACCTCTTTGAGTCCTTTGTGTACTGTCTACTCACGTTTCACGTTTCAGCCACCTCCTGAAGCCTCCGACACCTCAAGAAATAAAACACCAGGGTTTACATAGCCCCTAGAATGTACAATGCGCCACCTTATGCCCTCTTTTTCTATAAACATTTTATTGGCAGGGCACCACAACACACTTCCTTGATTCCCTTGGGTACTGTTTACTGTATCAGCCACCTCTTCTTGAAGACTCCAATGTGCCTTAGGAGCAAAGTACATTAGCCTCCATGCTTGTTTACAGTAGAAGATCTCATATTATGTCGTCAAAACAGAACATAGGCTTAACTATCTCTGTCGTCTGTTCAGATAGTCTGTTCAGATAGGGGGAGTCGAGGTTTATACACCTGCCGTTGTTTAAATGCTCATTGTATGCATTGCAGAATGTAATAGGCATCAAGAAAGACGTCCAAGTACACTAGCCTCTCTTGTTCTTTTTGAACTAACTCTCGATATTTCTCATGATATTTGTTACAGGTGATACAAGATTTGACAGTCTTCGATGAAGACGGCAAATTAACTATCGCAATGATGGCGATGAAGTTAAAAAGAAAACAGGAAGTTTATTCAAATCTGACCAGATTTATGGCCAGAAAGAATAAAAAGCTAGGGAGAAACACAAAAGTATCTTTCACTGGACATCAACATGCCCCCGATGCTTTACTCTTAGATATGGTAGTATTTTGGTCGTTGCAACATAAAGTAGATTTAGTGGACCTACCACAACCTGTAGACGGAGTTATTAGACTCTGTAAACACCATGTAGAGTTTAAAGAAAAAATATATATTTAACATTTTATTTTTGTAAATGAAAATTTTTCGTTATATTCAAATGATATTGAATTATTGTATTTATTGTTTTGCATACTTTTTAGTTTAGTTTTGTTTCATCAAACGAAACTACACGTCTCAAAATATATAATATAAAAATATATAATATATATAATATATAATATATAAAAAATATTTTCATAAAGATATATGACACGTCTCAAAATGACACATGTAATATATTTGTATATGCAAAATAAATCTAATTATAAAAAAAATAAAAAATTTACTAATCCTCTCTCGTATTCCTGCAATGAATTTATAGAACATTGTGACGTACGCAATTGCACTGATGTTTGTAATTGCACTGTAAGCCAAGTTCATTTCTCTATTATGGATAAGTGCATTTTTACTCAAGTTCATAAACTTAATTTCTCTTTGCCGGTTTTAGTGCAAAAGTTCAGTATCTAGACTGCACTTGTCAAAAGGCAGAACAGTCAACTGCGCCAATGCACTTCGGACGCATTTCCGCACGTAAGTAACAAACAAAAGGCACAAGTTCATTTAAGAATTTTTTCCCTGTGAAAGTGCGGAAAGCTAGAAGAACTGGATCAGGTATGGCATCTCATTACTTGCTTCGTTGTTTTCTCGTGTAAATTCGACGTAATCAAACGAACTGTAGGACTTTAAGCTTCAGTAAGAGACGAATATCTAAGCGAATGTCCCCAGGACCCGGAATTAATGTTCCCCATAATGTGCTATACGAGGGCGTGGCCATCCGATCGGGTTCTTTGGAACCTCGTACGGTTCATTAGCTTAGCATTCCTGCAAAGCTTTGAACGCGGTTATACTGTAACAGAGCGTGAGGACCATGATCCACTAACTTTGCAGTTTGGTGCATCTTTTGGAATCCTATGATTACTGCAAGTCCGTCGTCAAATTGAGGGTTGTTTTACTTCATAGGCTGGTGCTTTTGTCGTACAGCACATGGTCCTTAAACAATAGATTCGTATTTTTAACCACCCAGTGTGTGTGCAAAGCTGAAAAGATGTATTCCGAAAAATTAATCTAACAATCATAAAACCTAAGGCTATCGCAATAGGAATTCCTCAGAATAAGCAAACGTAACCATATTGGACACCATATTGAACAGCGCCATGGAGATTCTAAAACTATGAGACGGAAGCTAACTGTCTGATGCTACATCGAAACACCAATCTGTAGGTGTGACAGAGTACAAGTTGATCCTTTGCGGTCGACCCGAATATCATAAAATCATACGGTCTTGTCCGTACTGTGAAAAGTATACACTATGCCTGAACGGGTGTAGGCAGCTACACCTCGCACATAGTTAATGGGTGTGGTTCCACTGTGATACTTCAGTTAAATGCATCTGACCATAAGACATTTCTGATAAGCATTACTTTGCTTCATCATAGTAGGGAACTTTGCTATGTAATAGTGATGATAATCATCGGACGCCGAGTTGCAGGATACGACCAAAAGACTAGAAATACAAACTTAATTAACTTGATGCAGGAGGACCACGGATCCACCTAACCACATAACAGTAGACCACATCTGTACCACGTTGTAGAAGCCCATGACCTTACGTACTGAACCTCCTCCAGACCTCTTCCCCGATGTAATGTAATCATTTACTTACCCAAAGCAGTATATTGTCAAAAGAGGCCTCCAACCTCTCTCGGAAGACTTCCTTGTTATTCTCCTATCAGATTTTATAGGTTAACTTCGTGAACAAATGGCTGTTACAAAATCAAACGAAGTGAATACTCTCTCCTGTAAAAGAGATATCAGTAAAGATCAGTCCACTCATTATTTCTCAAGAGTGGTTGTTATATACTCTAACCTATGGAAAAGAGGTCAGTCACTAATCCGGCATTAGTTATAGAGATGTGACTGAGGATAATATATTAGAGGTGACTGTAGAGGTGACTGAACTTAGATGTGACTGAGATTAATATACTAAACGTTATCTTTAACACCCCCTCTTAAAGTCAGTGATACTGAATATACACCAAGTTCAAATCTCAATTTTTGAAACCTGTCTGAAAACAAAGGCTTGGTGAATATATCAGCAGTTTGATCATCAGTTGTTACCCATTGAGTAACCTCTCCTGAAATTATTTTTCTCTAATGAAGTGGACTTGCACTTCAATGTGCTTTAGTGTGTTCTAGCATGGTGCTTTCACTTCAGTGTGTTCTAGCATGGTGCACTGGATTTTTCGTCAATGCTATTGCACTCATGCTATCAGTCCAGATTACTGTTGGAGTACTGTCTTGGTTCACACCTACATCTTCAAACATCCGTCTTAGCCAAATGATCTCTCGTGCTGCATTACACAGACCACGATATTCAGCTTCAGAGGAGGATAAAGTAATAGTTGGCTGCTTTTAACACTCCCAAGTGATGGAAACTCCTCCAAGCATAAATGCAAATCCGGACATTGATTTACGATCTGAAGAATCGACTGCCCAATCAGCATCTGTAAACCCAACAAGTCCAAGTGACTTATCTGAGCTATATCTGAGCCCATAACTGATAGTTCTCCTGAGGTAGCGCAAAACTCTCTTTGTTGCCCTCATATGCATTATTGTAGGAGACTCCATATTTTGACTGAGTTTGCTGACTGCATACGAAATATCTGGTCTAGTAGTGACAACCAAGTAAATTAACCCTCATCAGCTTCCTGAACTCTGTTGCATCTGCACGCTCGTTACCAACTGAAGAACGTTGTCACTCCTTTGAGATAACCATAAGAGTAGGCGCAGGCTTGCACTTCTCCATCTGAAAATCCTGAAGTATATTTTTTTTTGTATCTTGCTTGAGTGAAGTATAACATGTCGTTGTCTTCCAAAAACTGAACTCCGAGGCAAAAGTTGAGAAGTCCTAGATCCTTCATATCAAACTCTTGCAGTAAAGCTTGCTGAAGCTTCTGTACTCCTCCTTGATTACTTCTGGATATTATCAAGTCATCCGCGTACAGTAATAATAACACAATACTTTGAGAAGTAATCAAAACATAGAAGTTTGGACCACCTCTAGTAGGAGAGAAGCCTTGCTGCTTCAAGAAGATGTCGATTCTTGTGTACCAAGCTTTTGGAGCTTGTTTGAGGTCATACGATGCCTTATGTAACTTGCATATTAATTGTTCACCTCCTCTACGAACAAATCCAAGTGGTTGCTGCAAGTAGATATCTTCTTGAAGAATCTCATTAAGAAATGCATTCTTGACATCCATTTGTAGACATCTCCAACCATGTAGTTTTGCAAGGGCACAAAGAACTCTAATGGAGTTGAGTTTTACCACAGGTGTAAAGGTCTCTTGAAAATCCTCTCTCGCAGTCTGCAAGTAGCTTTTTGCAACAAGGCGAGCCTTGTATCTCTCAATAGATCCATCCGAGTGTCTCTTGATCTTATAACCCCACTTACAGCCAAGTGCTTTCCTGTTTGATGGAAGAGGTACTAGGCTCCAAGTTTCATTTTTGAGTAATGCATCATATTCTTCCTCCATTGCACGTCTCCATTGATCTTTACTGAAAGCCTCCTCGAATGAAATAGTTTCTCTATCACCTTGAGCTTCAGCCATGAGAATCCTCGAGCCTTGCAGTAACCTTCTTTATTCTGATGGGTCTCCTTGGTTGAGCAGTAAAATTTGAATCTGGAGTAGTTTGATGCATCAGCGAATCTGCTGTAGTTGGACCTGAATCAGTAACTTCAACTTGCGTAGGTGGTGGTTCTTGCTGAGCTTCTTATCCATGATTCTCTGAAGTAGGTAGAGAGAGATGACAGATCAGAAAGATGATGTTGTGAATTTAGAGATGGAGGGGTCTCTAAAAATACTACATCTCGACCAATAATGATCTTTCTTGCAGCACTCAAGAGCCTATATTTTTTTCTCTTGTTGGATATCCTATGAATGTACAGATCTGAGATCTATCATCAAACTTGTGGAGCAATTTTTGAGGAGTTCTAGCATATGCTTTACAGCTAAGAATTCGTAGGTTAGAGAGGTCTGGTTTCTTCCTTGTGAAAGCTTAGATTGGAGTTTTGTTATGAACAGCATTTGCTGGACTTTTGTTTAAAAGGTAAACCGCAGTATTCACAGCTTCAGCCCAAAGATCTTTCGGAAGATCTTGCTCAATGAGAAGACTTCTTGTCATCTCCACGAGAGTTCTGTTCTTCAGTTCAACCACTTCATTTTGCTGAGGTGTGTATGCCGTAGTCAACTGCCGCAGTATCCCTTTCTCAGCAAAATACTTGTCAGCAGCCTTGGAAGTGAACTCTCCTCCTCTATCACTTCGCAGAATCTTCATTAGCTATCCAATTTGTCGTTCCACCATGGCTGTGAGAGTATTTCAGACTTTCTTAACAAGAAGAAAATCCAATATATCTCGTGAAATCATCAATAACCAGCATGAAGTACTTAGAACCTCCAAGCAAAATAGTTTGAGTAGGTCCACAGAGATCTGTATGTAGCGGCTGAAGGATTTTTGTTGCTCGTGTTGTAGTAGATTTGAAGAACTTCCTTCGGGTCTGCTTAGATTTGAGACAAACTTCACACGGGTGTTAACAAGGATGAGTTTGGAAACACCAAGGGCCAAGTCCTCATGAAACAACTTCTGCATTTTCTGATAATGTAAGTGTCCAAGTCAAAGATGTCATAATTGACTCGTATCTGTTACAGCAGCTAGAACTGGAGCAACCAAAGATAAGGCTTGTATTCATACAAGTGGTCAACCTTCAGTCTTGTGGCTACCACAGATCCTTGGTCGAGAATGGAACATCCTTGTGCATCAAATGAGAGTTGAAATCCAATTTGTAGCAAGTTTATCAACACTTAACAGATTGTGCACCACACCAAGTACAAAACAAACACCTCCAATGGTTCTGATCTGTCCAAGGGGAAAGGAAACATTATATGTTTCCTTCCTCCTTGACTTGATATTCCTTACCATCGCCCAGTCGTATCTCTGGTCAAAGTTACCTCTGTTGGTGTTTGAACGTTGATCAAACTTTCTTCCGGCACTCAGAAGCGAACTGACCATGTTTCTTACAATAGTTGTAATTCCCAGGTTTTCGTTTGTTGGAGTTGTGAAACTTGCTCTCTGGATCTCGTGTAGAACTTTCTCACTTGTTCTCTCAATGCTCCTTGTGTCTAGATTGTGAATCTTGAGGTCTACCACGTTTCTGATCTCTCCTTTTGGAGAAGAAAGTAGCACCAGTAGCAGTTGCTTGAGTGGACTTAGTCTCGATGTTCATAGCTTCTTGCAAAGCTAGTGTCTCCAGTTCTTCAAATGTGACGTGCTCCTTGCATACATCCACAGCTTTTACAAAATGCTCGTATGGTTCTGATAAACTCTGGAGCACTTTCAGCACCAAGTCGTCATCGTCTATAGCTCCACCCAGATTCTTCAGTTGCTGTACTAGACCTTTCACTGTATTCAAATGCTCTTCGAGTGAAATGCCTGCAGTCATTTGCAAAGTATTAACTTTCTGTGAAGCATTCTCTTCCTCCTGCGGACTGCTCCTTCGTGCTTTTTGGTGAATGTATCCCAAGCCTCTTTTGAAGTTTAGCCTCCAAGATATCTAAGACTTATGAGCCTTTGATAGTCATCTTGATGATGGCAAGTGGTTGTTGATCTCATTTATTCCAAGATTTGACAGCTGCTGTTGATCCAGAAGGTCTCTCTTCATCACCTAGCACAATGTCCCACAAGTCGTAACTCTGGAAGATGACCTAAACCTTGAAACACCATATTGCATAGCTTGTGCTATCCAACTTATGATGATCATGAAGCAAGTTATTACTAACGTTAGCCATCGATAAAATAAACTAGTTGAGAAAAATCTAGAACTTCCCAAAGTGGTTGTGGAGGTGGAAGTAGTGTCTATAATACTATCTCTTGCAATCTAGTCAAGCACGACAAAAATCTGAAAAACGTCAAATTTGATCGTTAAGGTCTTAAAAAACACAGTCAAAGTTGCATTGACCAAGATTACCTCAAAGTGTAACTTCCTCATACGAGTTCCATTTGGGTCCAAAGTTGAACTGTTGGAAAGCTCCTTCTCAAATCAAGGCAGAGTCTTTCTATGACCAAAATCACTCTCATAATTGCCAAATTCGATCTCCTTCTCCTCCAAAATACAGTCAAAATCGTTTTGACCAGAAAATTTTGCTCTTTTTTCTCTCTTTTCTGTTGAAGGTGGTGTGCTCACTCTATGTCTTTTTCACTCTCTGATTCCTCAATCTCCTTGCTAATGCTCTAACCTGAGCTCTGATATCATGTTAGAGAATCAAAAGAAGTGAATACTCTCTCCTGTAAAAGAGATATCAGTAAAGAGATCAGTCGACTCATCATCTCCCAAGAGAGGGGTTGTATATACTCTAACCTATAGACAAGAGTTCAATCATTAGTCAATCATTAGTCATAGAGATGTGAATGAGGATAATATATTAGAGGTGACTGTAGAGGTGACTGAACTTAGATGTGACTGAGATAAATATACTAGACATTATCTTTAACAATCGTCCCAGTGATGTTATCAACTTGTAGAGCACAATTCGACTTCTAGGAGAGTTTCGGAATCCGGATCCACTGTTCTATTTTGTTTGGTCGGGTACTGAAAAATCTTCATTTTGTAATAAGTTTCTTTCGAGAACTACATAAGTTTCTTTCGAGAACTACTGATCCATATGGACAGTAAAAATAATAAAAAAGAATTGATATGGGCACGTTGAACATTCTTGACAAAGTTATGGTCAATATACTAAAGTTCCATTTGCTTCAGTTTAGATTTTAGATTTTAGATTTTAACTAATAGCACAATTTGGGAGTTAATTGTAATTTTGATTATCATAATTTTGAATCCTAAATTTCCTTTTCTAATGTTGAATTATTTTGGCTCTTATATATGTGAAATTATTAACTCATTTAACTAATAGATATAACATAGCTATCGAAATACACATCTTTTTTATATATATCCAAGTTTTATTATTTATATGGTACAGAATATATTTAGAATAGTACCAAATTCACTTAAGTAAAAACTCTAGAAAATTATAAGTGATTAAAGTCTACATTTAAAGTTGAAATCATAGAAGTTGCATTTAGCTAGGGATGTAGCTATAGTGTTTGGTTGTGACTCAAACTATAAAAAATAAAATAATTTATCTTCTTTGGTACTGTGTTAGTTACATACTTTTATAAAATTTGGTCTTGTATATTTCCTAAAGTCCTAATTTAGGATAAAAATTGAAATATTTCAGTTTGATAAACTGTTAAAATATTTCAACTTCATCGAGAAATCATCATTTCTAGTTCTATGTCAACCATATTGTGATAACGGAAGTCAATAATTTTCCAAGAACGTTATATCATATCATCATTTGTCAAAACTTAGAATATAAAAGTCTCATATCTCTATTACTATAAGCACTATGTCATTCATATTATTTGAGGGTGTCACAAGAATATAGGTAAAAAAATAATGTGCCAAAAGTCAGTTAGGCATGTCATCGATGAATAAGATGATCAATTAGAGTAACTATTTTGTATAATCACATGCAATCTTAGATCTAGAGATATTTAAAAGTTTAATAAGTTTTATCTTGTAAATATATATATGAACAGTTTTGAACATCATACTAAGAAATTAACTATAAAATTTTACACTTATATGTCAAAGTTATAAGGTAAATATATCTTTTATTCTAAAACTTATATAAATATATAATTCTTAATTTAAGATACATTGTATTAAACCTATGGAGATAATATCCTTTATAAATTATTCTTCTATCATATTTATTATTTTATTTTACATGTAAAATTTAATTGAAATATATATTATATAACATGAATTAAAACTAATTTCTCATAGTACTGTATTTTCATATGATTTCTTGTTTCTACATCGCTCACAAGTGATATTACTCTATGTCTTAGAGTAATATCAAATCCACGCATCATAGGACAGAAGTGTCATTGATGACAAAACATACATTGCCAATAGAAACATAAATAAGACCTAGGTCACTTACACATCTCGTCGTTAACCTTCTTCATGACTGTCACGTTTTCGCATATCAGATAAAGATGTTGGATCGAAGTCACATAATCCTTGTCAATCTTAATAATAGCAATGTTAGTTTCTGTCTTACGAATTATTTTGATGTATCTTTCACTTCTTCGGATGAACAAAGTTTCTCGCAACATTGAATTTACATTCCTTTATTCATTATAAACTTCACATTCTTCACACCATGTCTTCACATATGGTCTTATCACTTCCATCCGAAGTCCAAAACCACCCACAGTTTCCATCCAAACCAGACATCCCACAATTGCTCAATTGTGGAACATCCATCGCGATAAAGAGTAGGTTATCAGTTATCAACAATTGATATTAGGATAAACCTTTTGATATTAAGAGATAGATCTTGAAATTCATATCTATCTTTTGATATCAATAAAATTCACTTGATATCAATTATGAGAAATGTTCCCTATTTCCTTTAATTTTGAACAAAATGAATTCTTTTTGGCTACTCATCTGTTCCGAAAGGCGTTATAGCAAATTTTAGTTAAATATATGGGATAACTCCTATTCTGCGGACTAAAATAGACACAGTTCAAACCGTGGACCAACACCTCAACCGCTTTACATTTAACCAGATTGACCAGAACTATAATACGAGGCAGAAGTGTAGTACTTTGGGTTAACTCGTGAATAAGGTTACCAACCTAAAGGAAAGGAAGGAAAAGCACCATTTCCAAAAGCGCGAGGAGATGAAGAGGTATACTCTTCGAATCATTGTTTAAGATAAGTAGATACATTAGTGTTTTTTTATATATGAGTTTATCATCATAGAATTATTATTTTCATACATACGTTGTCGTGTCAGATATTACGTGAAGGATGTCCAGGAAAACGCGAGGTTCTTGGCTGTGGAGATGTTGTGTGTTGAAACAGAGACAAGACAGAGAAAAACAACCACGAAAACGAACGCTGCGATGTATGTACACTGCCGGTTCTTTCTCTTAAGGGCACAGAACTGAAGAACAGACCAGAGCGGTCTGTAACCTGCTTCAAAGCCCTTAAAAACAACCCTTGAATCACAACCCTGACCCAAAAACACCGAAGCGTAGCTCAAAGCAAGAGAAACTTCCCTTTGCTAACAAGTAGAGCCACAGCAGTATCACGCGATCCAAACCCAAGTCCAAACCACACCCATGTACAAGCTCTTAGCCAAAACTAGCTACCACAAGCTGTATATAGCCAACCAGAACTCTAACGAACTCAAAAGAGCAAAACCCGTAGCGAAGAAACCAAAAAAGACCTATCTGTGGACTTCCTCCTTTCGCTAAACAGACTTCAGATGTCGATAAGGTCTCCTCCGCTGACTCCGTTAACCCAAGAAACTTTCAGATCTGACTCTTGATAGCCGAGATATCGCCGATTTTTGGTCGCAGGTGATCGAACTTTCAAAAACCGCTCCATGCGGCTTAAAACCGCACACCACGCACAGACCGATCGTCTAAACTGATATCCATCTTCTCTGGTAGGTAGATCTAGCTACCTTGAACCCAACAAGACTCCAAACAAGCCTTTCGGAGTTCCTCTTGCAAAACCATGCAAGAAATTTGGTCGCAGGTTGCAAAAAACTGACGTAAATCAGCTCCCTGCGGCTCAAACTTACTCACCACACTCAAACCAACAATCCAATTCACGTAAAGTCTTCTCCTATGCGTACATGAAGACTCCCTGATCGCATAGGCACCAAGAACCAAGAGCTTGGCTCATCGATTACGAAGAACAATCCAATCTCAGGTCGCAGGCGAACGAAAATATGATGTAAGCGCTTCCCTGCGAGCCAATTTCACTCATAACTCCCAAACCGCCCGATGAAAACTCGTATCGTCTTCAATTTTCTGAAGAACTCGTTGGTATGATCCCGATGGATCCAAGGACAGCAAGTTTAGACTCCGGAACGGTCCGAACGGTCTAACTCTCCTTCACAAGTAACTGAAAATTCCAAATCTGCTTCCTGCGCCTCAATTTCTCTCAAGACACAACCCTCGATCCGTCTCTTCTCAAACTGTTTTAACCTGTGCGTAGCCTGCACAGATCTGAACCCGATGACACCTTGCGCGCGTGTATTGGACTTCCCAATTCTCCAAAACGTCCATCGATAGGTCGCAAGAACAAGCAAACCCGTTAAGCAGCCCCCTTGCAACAGTCTCTGTACGTACGAAGTTCTCACAATAATAATGAAGCAGGCCCCTTGCGTCTTTGATATAGCGCCTGAAGTCTCAAATACCCAGTCAGCAAGTAAACTAGGGCCTAGCTTGATTTTGCCTTCTTTCAAGTCGCATAACTTCTTCACTAGATGTCCAAACGAAGTAAACAAGATGCCCATGGAAAGCTGACAACGAGCTCTACTCATCTGTGTGATGAAAGTGAAGATCCGAAGTCGTGCCAAAAGTCCATAAGCTGGAGCCTAGCTTGTTTTCTCCATCTTTCGAGTCTTGTAACTTCTCCACTAGACGTCCAAACGAAGTAGACGAAGTGTCTATGGAATGCTGACAAGGAGCTCTATCCACTGATGTGATGAAAGTGGAGATCCGAAATGATGCCAAAAGCCCGTAAGCAGGGGCCTAACTTGTCTTCTCATGGGGTCTTTGGAGCGACAAGCATCGAAGTTTGAATTTCAGGTAGGAGTCGATCCACGACACGACATCCACCCTCTCCAAACCTGTGCATCCTTCGGTATGCACCAGAGATACCAACCAAGGAGTGGACCGGCACGCACACTCGTTCTCATGTTGTCATCCTCCCTCCCATTTCAGTAAACCTCATCCTCAAGTCTGCAACCTGATCGCCATCTTGAAGTTGCAACTCGGCCATGATCCCCCCTAGATCCATGCTCATCGCATCTCTTCTCCAACCTCTCATCCTATCACCCCTTCTAAATATCTACATCTCGAAGACATAGAAGCTGTGAACCATCATATCATAGAAACGCTTCCCATCCACCTAGCTGAACCGCATCGTCGAGGTTTGTGACCTAAGTGTCATAGTAGACATCACCCATCATCCCAATCATCCCAATCATCACCACATATCACTGTAACCCTCAACCTCAAGTCGGTACATGTCATCGTACCTAATCCTCTCTTCTCTTTTTTTTTTCTGAAAAAAAAAAACCACACTGCTGCAACAAAAATCCTCAACCGCAATCATCATTATCCCGCTGTACAATGGTATCTTCCTCAACCATCATCCTCCTTGATCTCTTCTTCTGGAAATCTTTACAACCTCCCAAGCCTCATCCTCCCAAACTTAATCACATGTAAATTTTCACAACCTCTCAAGCATAATCACCTTCAGCAATGGCTTCTCCGCTATAAGCCATCCTTACCCATCATCCTATACCCGTAGCCTCGAGAGCGTCTGTCCACTCTCCTTCACCCTCAGCAGGTCGTTTGTCCTTGATGATGTCAATGTAGACGTCATGGACTTCTCTTGTAGCTGCACCCAAGACCTCCCTTGAAATGAACCCAACCTTCGCATCTCGAATGTACTCCTCCCAACCTCCCTTCGCATCCATCGACATAATCCCAACTCCAATATCTAGTTGTTGTTTGCATACAACCAGATCACCCATATCCGCTATCTGCACCTCAACCATCTCCTCCGGTTGTGAAGGATCGTCCTCCATTGCCAATATAGGAAGAATAGTTTCATGTTGAACTTTATCCTCCCCAGCTTGCTTCCCTGAAGAAGTCTCTTCTTGTCCCTTCTTCTCGCTCTGCATCGTGGATGCAGTATCCAACTTGAGCTCGTTTAGATCCTCGTGCTCACCCAAACCATATCTATGGAAATCATGCTCAATCTCTTCCACCCTAGCACCATAACTTGTAGTTTCGATAGCTACAACTGCATGTGCGGCAAAGTAATCATCCACCAATCTCTTCATCCCTCCTTTACCAACGTTGGCTTGAAAGAGAGAACCTGTACTTCTGAACCCAACATTTCCATCCTCCTAAGAAATAACCTCTCGTTGCAAAGACGATGCAAAGTCGATGCAATCATCTCGCTGATGGTCAGTACCATCACACCACAGGCAGTGATGTACCCAAGCTGGTTTGGGTACAAGCTCCATCTTGGTCGACAATCTCTTATCCTCCAACCTAGTAACCTTAGCTTGCAGATCTTGCATCTTTTGTCACAGGTCTTCGATGGTTGGATCCTTCTCTTCTACAACCACAACTGGGGATTGAACCTCAGGTACTACACGAAATGTTGTGGTAGTCAGCGATATAGGTGTCAACCTTGTAACCTTTTCCCTTGTATGTCTTCAGACAAGAAGCTCAACCGCTTCATGCACAACCTCCCAATTCTTTGTCAACCCTTCTTCTTCTTCTCCTCCCTCCAGAAGTAGCTCCAACTGTTCATGCCATGGTTCATCCGCAGCTTGAAGAAACAGCTCCGTCTTGTAGCTCTCCAAGGCTAGCTTGTCCACCCAAGGTAGTTGAGAGAATTGTTTCTCAAACTCCTTTAACAGCTCTGTAGGCTGTAAACCCTTGCTAGGTCGGTTGACCCATCCCAAAAACGATTTCTTGGTTACTCGATCTGAGTTTTCCAAGAAATATTCCTCCATCAGCGTATGTGAAAATGTATCCCAGTTCCTCTCAAAACGCTTTGTTAGACCTTTCACATGCTCCCTTATCTCAAGCACCGCAGCGAGTTCGAACGTCTCGATCATCTCCTTCTCCGGTATCCGATCCAAATCCATCTCCATCTTGTAACATCTCAAGTACTCAGAGATGTATCTCCCACCAAATAGATCGAACTTGTCGATCACCCTTCCAAGCGCCTTCTTTCCCAAAGCCTTTTTTTGTTGGTTCCCTTGCTCTTGTTGTAAAAACAAAGTGAAGGCTTGAAACAAACGTGCAGTTGCTGCATCCAACTGCACCCCTGGTATCCCCTCTAATCCGTCCATCCCGTCCATAGTCATGGCTCGTCCCATCCTCCCATCCTCTCATGATCCCAAACATCTACATATCCATCATCCCAGGTCCACAGCATCCTCCCGAACAATCGCATCCATCTTCATCCTCGTTCATGATTGTTGGCCTCTTCTGCTCAATTCAAACACACAGATCTCCACCCCGGACTTTCACGTCGAGTTCACCACCGATGTCGTGTTGGATATTGCGTGAAGGATGTCCAAGAAAACGCGAGGTTCCTGGCTGTGGAGATGTTGTATGCTGAAACAGAGACAAGACAGAGAAAAACAACCACGAAAATGAACGCTGCGATGTATGTGCACTACCGGTTCTTTCTCTTAAGAGCACAAAATTGAAAAACAGACCAGAGCGGTCTGTAACCTGCTTCAAAGCCCTTAAACACAACCCTTGAATCACAACCCTAACCCAAAAACACCGAAGCGTAGCTCAAAGCAAGAGAAACTTCCCTTTGTTAACAAGTAGAGCCACAACAGTATCACGCAATCCAAACCCAAGTCCAAACCACACCCATGTACAAGCTCTTAGCCAAAACTAGCTACCACAAGCTGTATATAGCCAACCGGAACTCTAACGAACTCAAAAGAGCAAAACTCGTAGCGAAGAAACCAAAAAAGACCTATTTGTGGACTTCCTCCTTCCGCTGAACGGACTTCAGATCTAGACGAGGTCTCCTCCGCTTACTCCGTTAATCCAAAAAACTTTCAGATCTGACTCTTGATAGCCGAGATATCACCGATTTTCGGTCGCAGGTGATCGAACCTTCAAAAACCGCTCCCTGCGGCTTAAAACCGCACACCACACATAAACCGATCGTCTAAACTGATATCCATCTTCTCTGGTAGGTAGATCTAGCTACCCTGAACCCAACAAGACTCCAAACAAGCTGTTCGGAGTACCTCTTGCAAAACCATGCAAGAAATTTGATCGCAAGTTGCAAAAAACTGACGTAAATCAGCTCCCTGCGGCTCAAACTTGCTCACCACACTCAAACCAACAATCCAATTCACGTACATTCTTCTCTTATGCGTACATGAAGACTCCCTGATCGCATAGGCACCAAGAACGAAGAGCTTGGCTCACCGATCGCGAAGAACAATCCAATCTCAGGTCGCATGCGAACGAAAATCTGATGTTAGCGCTTCCCTGCGAGTCAATTTCACTCAGAACTCCCAAACCGCCCGATGAAAACTCGTATCGTCTTCAATTTTCTGAAGAACTCGTTGTTATGATCCCGATGGATCCAGAGACAGCAAGTTTAGACTCCGGAACGGTCCGAACGGTCCAACTCTCCTTCACATGTAATTGAAAATTCCAAATCTGCTTCCTGTGTCTCAATTTCTCTCAGAACACAACCCCCGATCCGTCTCTTCTCAAACCGTTTTAACCTGTGCGTAGCCTGCACAGATCTGAACCCGATGACACCTTGCGCGCGTGTATTGAACTTCCCAGTTGTCCAAAACGTCCACCGACAGGTCGCAAGAACAAGCAAGCCCCTTAAGCAGCCCCCTTGCAACAGTCTCTGTACGTACGAAGTTCTCACAATAATAATGAAGCAGGCCCCTTGTGTCTTTGATATAGCGCCTGAAGCCTCAAATACCCAGTCAGCAAGTAAACTAGGGCCTAGCTTGATTTTATCTTCTTCAAGTCGCATAACTTCTTCACTAGATGTCCAAACGAAGTAAACAAGATGCCCATGGAAAGCTGACAATGAGCTCTACCCATCTATGTGATGAAAGTGAAGATCCAAAGTCGTGCCAAAAGCCCGTAAGCTGAGACCTAGCTTGTTCTATCCATTTTTCGAGTCATGTAACTTCTTCACTAGGCGTCCAAACGAAGTAGACAAAGTGCCCATGGAATGCTGACAAGGAGCTCTATCCATTGATGCGATGAAAGCGAAGATCCGAAATGGTGTCAAAAGTCCGTAAGCTGGGGCTTAGCTTGTTTTCTCCATCTTTCGATTCTTGTAACTTCTCCACTAGACGTCCAAACGAAGTAGACGAAGTGCTTATGGAGTGTTGACAAGGAGCTCTATCCGCTGATGCGATGAAAGTGGAGATCCGAAATGATGCCAAAAGTCCGTAAGCAGGGGCCTAACTTGTCTTCTCATGAGTGTCTTTGGAGCGACAAGCATCAAAGTTTGAATTTCAGGTAGGAGCCGGTCCACGACACGACAACGTGTCGATCATGCAAAGTTATGCTAAATAAATGATTATGATGATGTTTTAGACTTACGTGTATATACACATGTGTTTCATGTGAAAGCAATCAGGCACGTGTTCAGGTAATTCAATATGTTCACTTATAAATACTTTTTGAAATTCTATTGTCTATTAGTGTATTGTGTAAATAGAAGACGTTGATATTTTTTGCAAGAAGTTTAACTAAGGTTCGCCAAGTGGACAAACTTGCTTGTCAATATCAAGTCCACTAGTCTATCCCTCTCCTCTAATCATGTGCACTCGATCATCCTCCATGTGCTTCAATATTCTTGCTCTAGGACCACATCCATTTTTTCTTTGTAACATAGATCTTCGTCGTCATAGTTCATGATTGTATCAAACGATCTTACTCGTATATCTTGCAGCCATGCGTCATCACTTGTGTGACAATTATCCGTGACAGGTAAGTCACGAAAGACCTCTTCATTTCTTAAGGTGTATGTAGTCCACGATCATAGCGGGTCGTATGCGATCTCTCATTCGTTGCTCATTTCCTCTGATGTACATCTTCAATCAGGTACCGGGTCTACTCAGTTCTCATATATTCCTTTGATCTTGTCTGCCAGGTCCATGTCTTATCTTGATCCTGTCCTCCATTCTCCATGTGAATGTCTCTTGGTCTCTCCTCGCGATCTTCAGTTGTCATATCGGTCTCTCTTCTTCTTCATGCGGTAGATCGTCACCTTCATCCTTCTGCCTCGAATATCATTTCCTGGTGAGCAACTACTCTATTCCCTTACACATCCAAGGTTCTCTTCAAATTTGTCCCTTCATTCTTTCTCGAGGGGTTACCACATGGAGGCTGCATATGTCATGTGCGGCATAAGGATATTTCTTAGACCTTATATTACTTAAAATATATTCTTGGTATTTTTATTATATAATTTTTAAGCTTTTCATACTTTTTGTGTAATTTCTAATATCCATGAGTCAACTTACATCTTCTCATTCATTAGTTAATAATGAAATAAAAATATTATGATTATAAAAGAAATGATTTAAAAATCTAAAATATGAATATTATTTCTACTTTTCTATGCTTTACTTCATCAACTAGAAACATGTACTAATATTAGTTTAAATTGTTCAATATATTTATATATGTGTGCGATGGAAATTATTCTTTTTTTTTCTTAGATGGAAGCTACATATCATTTTTCTTTCTCTTTGATTGAGAATATTATATATATTTAGTCTTAAATCTTAAATTATTATTGTTATAATTTATTTTTATACTCTTATTATAAACTAATATGTACTATTTTCTATTCTTTTATTACTTATAATGATTAATTAATATTATAAGAATCAATTTATTGTGACTTTTATTAGGTCGTACATTGGAGGTAGGGATGCCCAGACCTCTTCTAACAAAACATGGTCGGCAAGATTTCAATTTCAAGTGAAGAAGTCGAGACCCAACTCCATGATGAAGGGTTTGGCTGCACTCAACTCCGCTTGGGGTAACACAAGACCTCGGGGATGCATAGTAGTCATTCTGAAGCTTCTGGTACACTATACAACACATGCAGTGAGCCTAAGACTTAATCCTTACTAGGTCCTCACAATCCAGTTTTCACTCTCAGAAGACGAGTTCACTCTTCCAGAAGACAGCGATCTCGGCTTCCAGAATTCTAAGAGAACTTCTTGATTGCATCACGTCTACTAATCTATATCTACGCAATTCTAACTAAGCAAGGCATAACATGGATTCCTAAGAAGACAATCCACCTTGCAATTCATCATACTTCCTAGCAGAAGATGAAGAGATACCTGAGAAGAGAGTCCTACGAAATTTGAGGACTCCTGCTGTGACAGTGACCTCTAGAGAGACTTCCGGGACAACTTTTGAGTATAAGACATCTTCAGAAGACTTCCCGCATCTAGGCTTCCTATCATTACTACATCGAGAATTTCACGTAGCGGAGGATCCGCTTGACAGCCTCCAAATGTGGTCTCCGTGGTGATTGCATGAACTGACTGATAAGACCGACAGGCATAGCTCAAGTCTGGTCTGGTGATTGTCATGTAGATAAGACTTCCAACCATCTGTCTGTACATACGTGGATCATCCAGTAACTCACCATCCTCTACTCTTAGCTTTACCCCTTGCTCTAATGACGTAGCAATGGGTTTGCAGTCAAGCATACCAAATCTCTCAAGCATACTGAGAGCATACTGTCGCTGTACAAGCCAAACATCCTTCCCATCTCTAATGAACTCCACAACAAAGAAGTACTTGAGTTCTCCTAAGTCCATCATCTCGAACTCGGATTTCAAGTGATCCTTGATCTGGGAAATAAGCTCCTCATAGTTATCGGTAATGATCAAGTCATCAACATAGATGGTGATCACAACAATCCGGTCTTGTTTAATGAATACAAGGTGGAGTCTGAACTGCAAAGGTGGAAACCAAGAGACTGCAAGTAGGAATTGATCTTTGCATATCATGCTCTTGGTGCATGTTTCGGACCATAAAGGGCTTTCGTAACTTACATACACGGGAAGAAAATTTAAGATCCTCATAACCTGGAGGTCGATGCATGTAGACCTCCTCCTCAAGATCGCCGTTGAGAAAGGTGTTCTTGAAGTCCATCTAGTGCATCTTTCAACCTTTCTGAGTTGCAACTGCAATTGAGGTTCGAATAGTCACCATCTTCGCAATTGGAGCAAAGGTCTCCTCAAAATCGACTCCATGTTGCTTAGCCTAGCCGTTGGCTACCAGTCTGACCTTGTACCGACACACGGTACCATCCGAGTTGCGCTTGACCTTGAAGATCCACCTGCAACCAATCGCTTTCTTACCCTCAGATAAGTCCACCAACTCCTAAGTCTGTTGATGATGAAGCGCAGCAAGTTTAGCTTCCATAGCACTTACCCATTGGGTTTTGTGCATCGCATCCTCAAGTGAATTCGATTCTTGTTCTTGAAGAACATTGACCATATATGTTCATGCATATACCTACTCATTGGATGTTTTGCCCGTTCAGATCTGCGAGAGATAATCGGTGCACTAGTCACCTCTCCTTGCATCTAATCTGATGTAGACGCCAAGGTCTGAGACAAAGTATCCAATGGATGTGAAAGATCCACATATCTGGATGAGTCAAACATACGCTGCAATAGCACGCGCTCATCATGTGTAGAAACTACACTAGTTCTACTAGGTTATGTTACGTGGACTCCAGCGTTAATAACAACTCTATGTGCAACAGATTCTGATCTGGAATCAGTGACTTCTCTAGATCTTCCACTCAACATACTACTCTGAGGTACTACAGTGGATTGACTCCTTGGTTCTACAGTAGGTACAGAGATGGCCACGACAGGTGCACGTGCAAACCAAGAATGTAGCTAATCAAAAACAACATCTCCACTGATATAGAACTGCTTGGACGAAGGATTGTAACATCTATATCCTTTCATATCAGAAGTATAGCCAAGGAACATACATCTATCTGCTTTCGGATCTAGTTTCTTACGTCTTTCATCATGTATGTGCACATAATAGGTACATCCAAAAACTTTAAGGAAAGAATAATCAGGCTTATTGTCTGTGAAGACCTCCATCGGTGTCTGGCTATGAACTACCGCTGTAGGCGTCCGGTTCATCAGATACACTGCACATGAAACAACTTTTGTCCAATAAGATCTAGGTATGGTCTTCTCGTTCAACATCGCACGAGCTGCTTCTGCTATGTGTCAATTCTTGCGCTCCGCAACTCTATTCTGCTGCGGACTGTAACTGTAGGTCTTCTGGTGTCGAATGTCATGCTGACGCAGATATGCATCGAACTCTCCAGAAAGAAATTCGCCTCTTCCATCAGATCTCAAAAAGAGGATAGATGCTCCAGACTATTTCTCCACCAACTTGCAGAAAGTCTGGAACGCTGACAGTATTCGGCAGATGACTTGTTTCTCAACAAATAGATCCAAGTATAACGCGAATGATCATCAATGAACGACATGAAGTACTACAAACTGGTCATACTTGGCTGAGAAGCAGTCCATACATCAGTGTGAACAAGCTCCATAAGCTTGTTCGCTCTACTACATGATCTCTTAAAGGGCTGTCTAGCTTGCTTGCCGAACTGACATGCTGCACAGATTCCAATGGGCTCACTGGATTCGAATTTGAGCAAACTTGTAACCAGGTCAGAACTCGAAAGACTTTTCAGCCTCTGAAAGTTCATGTGCCCAATTCGCTTGTGCCAAATATCAATATCAGACACTATTGGATCACTCTGTTCATACATGACAGCCTATAATTTAGACGCAGAAGCATCTAGTTTAAACAGCCTATAACTCTTGCTACCTCGAGCTATGACAATGCTATTCGAATCTTCAATAAAGCATCCATCTTTATTGAAGCGCACTTGCAGACCCTGCTCTATCAGCTGTCCTACATATAGCAGATTTCTAGTCAACGTGAGTACATGTAAGACATACTAGTAAACGTTGAAGTATGAATGTCAAGTGGAATGTTACTCTTGTGCTGGATCTTGTGCTTGGTGTCATCTCCTCTCACCATAAACTGTAGAGTCTCCACAAGCTCGAGTGAACTAAACCACTCCCAATGGAGAGTCATGTGACTATGACGCCAGAGTCGATCACCCAGTCAGTCTGTGGCTCGAAAGCCGCATAACTCTGATGCGTTGTAATCAGCAACTGCTCTGAATAGACTTGCTCAATGACTGCATAGCCTTGCTAGTTGCTGTTACCTTGCTGGAGGTTGTTGTCGTATTGCTACCTTTGATTATTCTGCTTCTTGTAGCACTGATTCGCATTGTGGCCTTGCTTCTTGCAGTAGTTGCAGGAACCAGGCGCACGTCTCTACTTGTTGTTGAAAGAACCAGACTATTGCTGATTCTGTTGATTCTACTGCGACTGTTGTTGCTGTTGTCGTCCGCGACCTCCTCCATGTCCAGCACCTTTGTCACGACTCTTATCCTGAAATCCTCTAGAACCTGCAAAACAGACAAATTTTTGCTGACTCATTGTCGTGTCGTGGATCGGCTCCTACCTGAAATTCAAACTTCGATGCTTGTCGCTCCAAAGACACTCATGAGAAGACAAGCTAGACCCCAGCTTACGGGTTTTTGGCACAATCTCAGATCTCCATTTTCATCGCATAGATGGGTAGAGCTCCTTGTCAACTTTCCATAGGCACTTCATCTACTTCGTTTGGACGCCTAGTGGAAAAGTTACAAGACTCGAAAGATGGAGAAAACAAGCTAGGCCCCAGCTTACAGACTTTTGGCACCACTTCGGATCTTCGTTTTTATCGCACCAGTGGATAGAGCTCCTTGTCAGCTTTCCATAGGCACTTCATCTACTTCGTTTGGACGCCTAGTGGAAAAGTTACAAGACTCGAAAGATGAAGAAAACAAGCTAGGCCACAGCTTATGGACTTTTGGCGCAACTTCACTTTCATTACATAGATGGGTAGAGCTCGTTGTCAGCTTTCCATGGGCATCTTGTTTACTTCGTTTGGACATCCAGAGAAGAAGTTATGCGATTCGAAAAAAGACAAAATCAAGCTAGACCCCTAGTTACTTGCTGATTGGGTATTTAGAGCTTCAGACGTTATATCAAAGACGCAAGGGGCCTGCTTCTTATTATTGAGGGTTGAACTTCGTACGTACAGACTGTTACAAGGGGGCTGCTTAAGAGGCTTGCTTGTTCCTGCGACCTGTCGGTGGATGTTTTGAAGAATTGGGAAGTCCAATACACGCGCACAAGGTGTCATCGGGTTCAGATCTGTGCAGGCTACGCACAGGTTAAGACGGTTCTTGAAGAGACGGATCGGGGGTTATGTTCTGGAAGAAATTGAGACGCAGGAAGCAGATTTGGAGTTTTCAGTTACCTGTGAAGGAGAGTTGGACCGTTCGGGCCGTTCCGGAGTCCAAACTTGCTGTCCTTGGATCCATCGGGATCAGAACAACGAGTTCTTCAGGAAATTGAAGACGATACCAGTTTTCATCGGGCGGTTTGGGAGTTGTGAGTGAAATTGGTTCGCAGGGAAGCGCTTGCGTCAGATTTTTCATCGCCTGCGACCTGAGATTGGATTGTTCTTCGCGATAGGTGAGCCAAGCTCTTCGTTCTTGGTGCCTACGCGATCAGGGAGTCCTCATGTACGCATAGGAGAAGACTGTAAGTGAATTGGATTGTTGGTTTGGGTGTGGTGACCGAATTTGAGCCGCAGGGAGCCGATTTACATCAGTTTTTTGCAACCTGCGACCAAATTTCTCGAGTGGTTTTGCAAGGGGAACTCCAAACGGCTTGTTTGGAGTCTTTTTGGGTTCAGGGTAGCCAGATCTACCTACCAGCGAAGACGGATATCAGTTTAGACGATCCGTTTGTGCGGTGTGAGCGGTTTTAAGCCACAGGGAAGAGCTTCTGGAAGTTCGGTCACCTACGACCGAAAATTGGCGATATCTCGACTATCGGGAGTCGGATCTGAAGGTTTCTTAAGCCAAAGGAGTCAAGGAAAGAGACCCTATCAACATTTGAAGATCGTTTGGAGAAAGGAGAAAGTTCTCAGATAGGTCTTTTTCGGTTCCTTTGCTACGGATTTCGTCTTTTTGAGTTCGTTAGGGACTTAATTGGTTGTGTACGGCTTGTGGTAGCTAGCTTTAGCCAAGAGCTAGTGCGTGGATGTGGTTTGGACTTGGGTTTGGATCGCGTGATATTATTGTGGCTCTGTTTGTTAGCAAAGAGAAGTTTCTCTTGCTTTGATCTACGCTTCGGCGATTTCGAGCTAGGGTTGCGATTCAGGGGTTTGTTTTAAGGCTTCTGAAGTAGGTTACAGACCGCTCTGGTCTGTTCTTCAGTTTTGTGCTGTTAGGAGAAAGAAACGACAGTGTACATACATTTGGAGTGTATATATCGCAGCGTTCGTTTTCGTGGTTGTTCTTCTCTGTCTTGTCTCTGTTTCAGCACACAGCATCTCCACAGCCAGGAACCTCGCGTTTTCCTGGACATCCTTCACGCAATATCCGACACGATACGGTGGTGAACTCGACGTGAAGGTCTGGGGTGGAGATTTCTTCTGTGTGTGAACTTTGAAGAAGAGATTGGCAGTCATGAGTGGGGATGGGAAAGGTGATGGAGATGGAGCTAGCGGTTCAAGTGGGTTACCAAAGGTGCAGTTGGATCCGGCGACTGCATCGATGTTCCAAGCTTTCACTATGTTCTTACGGCAGCAACAGTCTGATGAGCGGAAGGAAGCTTTGGCAACAAAGGCGCTACAAGCGGTGGTCAGCAGGATTGACCAGTTTGATGGAAGAGATGTCTCAAGGTATCTGAGACATTATATGAAGGAGATGGAGCTGAACCGGGTCTCAGAAGATGAGATGATTGAGACGTTTGAGTTGGCAGCAGCTCCAGAGATTAGGGATCATGTTAAAATGCTAACGAAGCATTTTAACAAGGATTGGGAGACTTTTGCTCGTGCCTTGATGGATGAGTACTTCTTGGAGGACTCTGATCGAGTCACCAAGAAGTCATTCTTGGAGTGGGTTGAGCAACCAAGGAAGGGTTTACAAGCTATTGAGTTGCTCAGAGAGTTTGAGAAGCAGTTTTCACGGCTGACCAGGATGGAGAAGTTGACGTTGCAGTCCAACAAGACAGAGCTATTTCTTCGGGCTGCAGATGAGAAGTTGCAGGAGAAGCTAGAGGTACTTCTGGAAGACCGGGAGGAGGACGATGGATTGACCAGCAGCTGGAAGAAGGTTGAAGAAGCTGTTGGTCTGCTTACCAAGAGGGAGCGGAGACGAGAGAAAGTTCCTGTTAGGAGACTGGCGCCAACACCTATAGCTGTAACACCTGTTCTTGTAGTCCGACCGGTTCTCGTTGCTAGACAAGTAGTACCAGTTGCTCCAGCTGTTCCTGTTGTTCCAGTTGTTCAAGCACCCATGGTATCTCCGAAGAAGGATGACTCAAACCTTGAGGAGATATTGCGTGGAATGCGAGATCTGCAGATCAAGCTCACCAAATTGGAAGAGAAGGGATCTACAAGCGGAGTAAGACCAGTTGAGAAGCAAGGCTGGATCCAGCGGTGTATCTGGTGCGATGGTACTGATCATCCGCGCAGAGATTGCAAGGAGTTCACAGATATTCTGCAGCAAGGAGTGATCTTCTGGAAGGATGGGAAGGTAGCGTTGAGGGATACTGGTGCACTTCTTCAGACTAACTTTGGTAGAGGAGGGATGAAGAAGTTGGTTGAGGACCACCTATCGGCGCAAGCAGTCGCAATCGTGGAAGCTGGAACTTATGACACAAGGATTGAGGATCAAGATGAGAGGAGTTTCAACAAGCAAGTTGAGCCAAGTGAGTTGTGGTCATCTGCCATCTCCATGAAACAGAAAGGGAAGATGGTACGTGAGACGTTGCAGAGGATAGCTGCTACGATCAGAAGGGATACTGGATGGGAGGATCCGATAGAAGTTCTATCGGTGCATGCTTACATCGCCAAGAACCAACACGAAGCGTTGTTGGAAGAGAAGAGAAGGCGAGACTCAGAGGATGCAGGGGAAGGAACTTCTTCCAAGAGACAGACTCGAGGGGAGAAGGTTCACCAAGAGCTTCGGGATGCAGGAGCTCAAGACCTACTGATGGACGATGCTCCTTCTCCATCGAAGGAGAAATCTCAGAAGGAGAAGGGTAAGCCGGCTGCGTACAAGCTACAGTCGGATATCGAGGCGTCAACAGACTTGAAGGGAGTCTTGGAAGATCGCATTCTGAATGCGAAGGTGGAGTTTACTTTGAGAGAAGTGTTAAGCATCGCCAAGCGTGAGTTTCATGATGTCATCATCGATGTCATCAAACGGAAACGACAGATTACGGGTGAGACTGGTTTATCGCATGCTTTGGATACTAGGATGTATGTGGATGAGGAGAGAAAACTTGCAAGGTGCAGTGTCTATTCTCCAGAGGAAGAAAGAGATCGAAGGCGCAGGGTGCATTTTGAGGATGAAGATGAGGATGGGAAGCGGAGCTCAAGTCATTACAGCCACAGTCACTGGGCTCGAGCTACGACGGAGACGTTGGTGAGGATCGAGGACTTGGATGAACCGGTGGTTGCTCTGATTGATCATGGATCAGAAATCAACATCATGTCGAAGGAGCTGTACAAGAGGAAGAACTGGCCGATCGACACAGAGCATGGATGGGTCATAAGAGCAGCCAACAACACGAGAGGAGACTTGTATGGAGCTTGTCTAGACATCAGAGTGCGCGTAGGTGATGTTGCTATCGAGCAAAACTTCTTTGTTCAGGAAGCAACATCATACCCACTCATTCTGGGCCAACCTTTCATCATAGCAACCCGGATGGAGATAAAGGTACTGGACGACGGATCTGCGTATGCTAGGATCCGAAGTCAAGATGGGAAGAGAGCGGTACAGTTCCTGACTGTACCGTCCAACCACGAGCGCAACCGAGATTGTTTGAGGGAGAAGCCGCTTCCAAGGGTGAGTGAAGAGTTCAAGGATTTTCGTTGAGTACCACTATAGAGCGGGATTGTGGTGGTGCCCAAGAGAAGGAACTCTCGCTTGATGGAGATAGTGCCTTTTGTACAGGGTTTATTGGATTTTCTGAGTGTGAGATTGCTATCTACAAGAAGATAGAAGAGCTGAGAAGAAAAGAACAAAAACATTTGCGTGATGTTGAGTTGATGTTGAAAGAGTTGGGTGAGCTAGAAGGAGATGAATGGATTTCTGGTGTTTATGAAGAAGATGGGTTGGAAGATCCTTTGCGAGAGATCATGTCTATTGGGTGGGAGGATATGGATAAGGTCGTGCAGATTCATTCAAGGGAGGTTTATTCGATGATCGAATCATTCTGTGCACCGGAGGTTCGAGTTGAGACAAGATACAAGACAGTGGATAAGAAGATAAAGCTAGTTGCTGGTCCTTTGCCGGAAGACACTAACCAACAGATGGATCGAGCGTCAAGGGAGAAGAGTTTGAGAGATCCTGCAATGATAGGACACAAGTTCACAGAGAAGACCCTTGAAGAGCTGAAGATTGGATCTGATGAGTCTCTTCTACCAGAAGAGAGGATGTGCTTCAAAGAGATGCTTTCACGACATGAGAAAGCATTTGCTTTTGAGCCACATGAGATTGGGTGTGTAGACCCATACGTTGTTACCCCGATGGTTATCTTCACGGTACCGCATGTGCCATGGAACCTGAGACCAATTCCAGTACCGCGGGCTCACTTGCCCAAACTAGTGGAATTGCTGAAGGAGAAGATGCGGATGAAGATCTTGGAGCCGTCGTTTGCACCGTATTCGAGCAGATAGTTTACAGTGCCTAAGAAGAATGGGTCGCTGCGGTTCATCCAAGACATGCAGCCGGTGAACGCAGTAACAATCAGAAATGCTGGGGTGGGACCGATTGTGGATGAGTTTGCAGAAGCGTTTGCAGGAAGAGCGATTTACTCGATGGGAGATCTTTACTCAGGGTATGATTAGTTTCAATTAGCGGAGGAGAGCAGAAGCTTAACGACAATGAGGACACCTTTGGGGTTGGTTAGGATGTGTACTTTACCACAGGGAGCTACCAACTCGATAGCACACATGATGAACGGGATGAATCGAGTTCTAAGAGACTTCATTCCTGAAAAGACGATGCTGTTCTTGGATGACATCCCCATTAAAGGATGTGTGGAAGATGAGAAGGATGAAGCATTAGATCAGAGGGGGTGTCGGCGATACGTCACTGATCACATCGCAGACTGTGAGAAGATCTTATCTCGACTTGAGGAAGTTCATCTTACGCTGTCAGGTGCGAAGTCTACATTTGGGGTTAGAGAGGTTTTGATCGTTGGTCATTTGTGTGGATCGTTTGGTCGGAAGCCAGATCCGAATAAGGTGGATGCGATTGGAAGAATGAAGGAGGTTTGCAACTCGCTAACAGAAGTGAGAAGATTTTTGGGTGCTTGTGTATTCTACCACATTTGGATTCCTCATTATGCGCATGTGGCGGATCCGTTGTATGGATTGTTGCGTAAGGGTCATAAGTTCAGATGGGAGGAAGAGCATACTGATGCGGTAAGGAAGCTGAAGTCTTTACTATCATCTCCTCCAGTTCTGGGAAGGATTGATTACAAGAGTGCTAGGCCGGTGATTCTTACTGTGGATACAAGTCCAGTTGCAATTGGATGGGCTGTCGGACATGATGATGAGAATGGAGACAGGTTTGCGGTTAGGTTCGGAGCGAAGGTGTTAAGTGCTCGACAACGTGCTTACCCACAAGTGAAGAGAGAACTGTGGGGTATTGTTTCAGCTATGAAAACTGAGAAAGAGTATTTGATTGGAGCAGTAGTGGTGGTTGAAACTGATTGCTTGCCGTTGTTAGGAATGATCATGAATTGTTCAACTCCTGATATTGCGATGTTACGATGGATCGCATATATCAAGTCGTTGAACCCGGAGTTTAGACATATCGCAGGGAAGGATAATCTGATGGCGGATATGTTATCTCGGGCTCGATATGATGGGGAAGATGAGATGGTAGAAGACGTTGACGACGTGGGTACAGAGTTCTATTCGATTGCACAGACAGGAAGAGAAGATGAGTTGTTTGTTGAAGGGTTGTATGATGATGATTTGCTTGATATCGGGAGGTACCTTAGTACGATGGTTAAGCAGACAGGTTGGACAGATGAGAGGTTTCGGAGAGTTCGAAGGAAGGCCTACAACTTCATGTTGCAAGATGGGTTTCTTTGGAAGCGATCGAAGCAAAAAGGTGGAGTACCGCTACGGGTGATTTGCAACAAGGAAGATCAGCAGAAGTTGCTCAAGGCGTTCCATGAGAGTCTTTGGGCTGGACATCGAGGGATTTGGACCACTTTTACAAAGATGAAAGAGCAGTATTGGTGGAAAAACATGTACAGGGATGTTGTATCTTTTGTGGAGTCTTGTTTGACATGTCAGATGTATTCGAACATCCGACATCGTGACGGATTACATCCGACTTATCCGTTGGCAATCCACTTCAAGTGGGTGGTAGACTTGGTGATTATGCCGGTTGGGTTGTGGCAGATGAGATACTTGGTACTTGCTAGAGAAGATCTTTCAAATCAAGTCGAGGGTAGGGCGCTTCGGACGAAGACAACTGAAGGGGTATGTAGATTTCTCTTGGAAGAGGTTGTTTGTCGGTATGGATGTGTGGGAAAGATCACTGCAGATCGGGGAGAGCTAGATGCACATGAGGCTCGTGAATTCTTTGCAAGGTGTGGGGTGAGGTTGTCACTGACAACTGCTTACAACCCCGATGGGAATGCCAAGAGTGAACGTGGTCATCCACCCATTGTGAAGGCTTTGGTGAAAGCTTGCAATGGAAGGGTGCGCGAATGACCTCGACTCTTACCATTTGCGTTATGGACAGATAGAACAACGCACAGCTCGGTGACAGGTTACATGCCGGTGGAACTCATCACAGGTCAGAAGCCTATCATGCCGATTGAAGAACACGTTCTGACATGGAGTGTGTTACCTTGGGAGGATAATTTGACTAGAGAAGATCTTCTTGCTATTCGAATTAGGCAGTTAGAGAGAAGACCAGAGGATATCCAAATTGCTTTGGATAGGCTGCGAGAAGCACGGTTGAAGAACAAGGTCAGATTTGATCAGCGACATCGTTTGAGACCCAGGGAAATCAAAGAAGGTGATTGGGTGTTAGTCTATGACAATAGTCTAGACAACCAGCATAGTGCACTCCGGAAGTTTTTCAGAAGATGGTTTGGTCCGTATGTGGTGAAGAAGGCTCATGACAACGCAACTTACGCCTTGCAAGAGTTCGATGGAACGAGCTTGAAGATACCAGTGGCAGGTAAACGTGTCAAGATTTTCAAAAAGAGAGATGAGGAGGTCGATCTAGCAGATATCTTGACGGAGTTTCAGTTTGAGGATGAGGATTATGCAGAAGATCTTGAAGGTGAGGTTGGTTACGATGAGAAGTAAGACGATAAGCCGGTCCACTCCTTGGTTGGTATCTCTGGTGCATACCGGAAGATGCACAGGTTCAGAGGGGGTGGATGTCGTGTCGTGAACCGGCTCCTACCTGAAATTCAAACTTCGATGCTTGTCGCTCCAAAGACACTCATGAGAAGATAAGCTAGGCCCCAGCTTACGGGTTTTTGACACAATCTCAGATCTCCATTTTCATCGCATAGATGGGTAGAGCTCCTTGTCAGCTTTCCATAGGCACTTCATCTACTTCGTTTGGACGCCTAGTGGAAAAGTTACAAGACACGAAAGATGGAGAAAACAAGCTAGGCCTCAGCTTACAGACTTTTGGCACCACTTCGGATCTTCGTTTTTATCGCACCAGTGGATAGAGCTCCTTGTCAGCTTTCCATAGGCACTTCATCTACTTCGTTTGGACGCATAGTGGAAAAGTTACAAGATTCGAAAGATGAAGAAAACAAGCTAGGCCCCAGCTTATGGACTTTTGGCGCAACTTCGGATCTTCACTTTCATTACATAGATGGGTAGAGCTCGTTGTCAGCTTTCCATGGGCATCTTGTTTACTTCGTTTGGACATCCAGAGAAGAAGTTATGCGATTCAAAAAAAGGCAAAATCAAGCTAGGCCCCTAGTTACTTGCTGACTGGGTATTTAGGGCTTCAGGCGTTATATCAAAGACGCAAGGGGCCTGCTTCTTATTATTGAGGGTTGAACTTCGTACGTACAGACTGTTACAAGGGGGCTGCTTAAGAGGCTTGCTTGTTCCTGCGACCTGTCGGTGGATGTTTTGAAGAATTGGGAAGTCCAATACACGCGCACAAGGTGTCATCGGGTTCAGATCTGTGCAGGCTACGCACAGGTTAAGACGGTTCTTGAAGAGACGGATCGGGGGTTGTGTTCTGGAAGAAATTGAGACGCAGGAAGCAGATTTGGAGTTTTCAGTTACACGTGAAGGAGAGTTGGACCGTTTAGACCGTTCCGGAGTCCAAACTTGCTGTCCTTGGATCCATCGGGATCAGAACAACGAGTTCTTCAGGAAATTGAAGACGATACCAGTTTTCATCAGGCGGTTTGGGAGTTGTGAGTGAAATTGGTTCGCAGGGAAGCGCTTGCGTCAGATTTTTCATCGCCTGCGATCTGAGATTGGATTGTTCTTCGCGATAGGTGAGCCAAGCTCTTCGTTCTTGGTGCCTACGCGATCAGGGAGTCCTCATGTACGCATAGGAGAAGACTGTAAGTGAATTGGATTGTTGGTTTGGGTGTGGTGAGCGAATTTGAGCCGCAGGGAGCCGATTTACATCAGTTTTTTGCAACCTGCGGCTAAATTTCTCGAGTGGTTTTGCAAGAGGAACTCCAAACGGCTTGTTTGGAGTCTTTTTGGGTTCAAGGTAGCCAGATCTACCTACCAGCGAAGACGGATATCAGTTTAGACGATCCGTTTGTGCGGTGTGAGCGGTTTTAAGCCACATGGAGGAGCTTCTGGAAGTTCGGTCACCTGCGACCGAAAATTGGCGATATCTCGACTATCGGGAGTCGGATCTGAAGGTTTCTTAAGCCAAAGGAGTCAAGGAAAGAGACCCTATCAACATTTGAAGATCGTTTGGAGAAAGGAGAAAGTTCTCAAATAGGTCTTTTTCGGTTCCTTTGCTACGGATTTCGTCTTTTTGAGTTTGTTAGGGACTTAATTGGTTGTGTACGGCTTGTGGTAGCTAGCTTTAGCCAAGAGCTAGTGCGTGGATGTGGTTTGGACTTGGGTTTGGATCGCGTGATATTGTTGTGGCTCTGTTTGTTAGCAAAGAGAAGTTTCTCTTGCTTTGAGCTACGCTTCGGCGATTTCGGGCTAGGGTTGCGATTCAGGGGTTTGTTTTAAGGCTTCTGAAGTAGGTTACAGACCGCTCTGGTCTGTTCTTCAGTTTTGTGCTGTTAGGAGAAAGAAACGACAGTGTACATACATTTGGAGTGTATATATCGCAGCGTTCGTTTTCGTGGTTGTTCTTCTCTGTCTTGTCTCTGTTTCAGCACACAGCATCTCCACAGCCAGGAACCTCGCGTTTTCTTGGACGTCCTTCACGCAATATCCGACACGATACGGTTACTCGTGAATTAGAACTCTCCAATAGGTGCACCTCCTCTCCTAACATCATAGAAACAAGTTCATCAAATCACGAAAAGAGTTCTCTGGTTGAAATCGATGTTATGAACTATTTGTACTCTACATGCAGTCCTTGCAATGTGGCTCGGATCAAGACAATGAGATCAATTTTGACTTTGACAGAAGATAGCTGATCCGTGAGCTGCTTGACATGGTTCACGTAGTCGTTGATGCACATCGATCCCTTCTTCACGGTGTTGAACTGCTGCAGCAATTGCAGCTTCCGCTTCTCTGTTCCAGATTGAAACAGACGTGCGAGTGCATCTCAAGCTTTCTTGGGTGTATCGCAATCCTGAATGTGACCGATCATCGATGTTGAAATTGTCAGCATGATGTAATAAATCGCCTGGTACGAGCGCTTCTTCCACTCCTTGAATTTCGGGTCAGAAATTGGTACTTCAAGCGCTTTCTCCTCCTCAGTGATGAGATCCCATAGATCTTGTCCCTGCAGGAAACTCATCATCCGGAACTTCCATACTTAGTAGTTGTTCTTGTCAAGCTTCTCTCGAGTGATCAAAGACACGGACTCCGTCGTAACTGCAATGTAGAAATTGTTCTGTTCTGTACGCAGAAAACCTCACAGAACCTCCACGAAACTCGTCTGCCCACACCGCGAGATCAAGAGTTATCACAAGTCACAACGAGTCTACTCCGCGAACTCCTCTTGCAACGAGAATGAAGAAAGAACTTGTCCGCGAACTGTGGGTGTACAAAACACGACAAAAACATCGAAAGAACATTCCAGGAAAGACCGAAACTGGACAAAATGAGGTTAGAAATGAGGGTGCGACCTCTTGAAATTTTGCAAATTTTGCAAAGTGCTAGGGACGGACCAACCCTAATCGGACCAGTATTTGTTTTAGACTCAAGTCCTAAAACTTTCATTTTGATCGAAAAAGATCCAATTGAAAATATGCCGCTGGAAATCTCCAAATCGACTGAAACTTGACTAAGCGCACAATTCACACCTTCTGAAAAAAACAGCCTTTATAGGGCTGGTCGACAAATATCAGCGAGAAAAAAATGTCCAGACCTCCGTTCAAGGTTTCTGGTGACGAAAGAAACGGTTTCGCCTCACCCAAATGCGTCAGCAGGATAGTGCTCAACATCAAACACAACTCCAACTGCTCCCTCCGATACTTCTCCATGCACAAACTCCATCTTGCTCATCAGCAAGGGTCACACGCTCTCTACTGTTCTGATACCATGTACAAAGATCGATACTTCGAGGACACTCCAAGAAGAGAGAGTGAGTAGACAAGAAAAGTAAAATAAGAATGAGATGAGAGAGACTATGCCTCTCCATGTATATATAGTGGAGGTGAGTACAAAGAAAACACTAATGGTGGGTTAGCCCTCTAATTAATTATAACTACCCTAATCACTCCGGCTAATGTTAGCCGTCGATCTACTAGAGCTTAGAACTATACCAACACTCTACTCGTGTGAACTCACTCTAATCGTCAGAACTTGAAGTCATCAAACCAAATTTGTAACTATGTACAGTATAGCTACTCTCGGAATCTTGAGAAGTCTCTTCATCAACCTTTTGTGATTTACATGCTAAGGTAGGATCATAGTAGCAGTCGACTCTTCACTCTTGCTATCCCGTCTTACAAGAGAGGGTTCTAAAAACCCTTATTCCTACAGATAGGAGAATTTGTCAAGGTTTGTCTATTTTGTTCGTGGTTCGTACGAACTGTCAAAGCTGCACAGAATGTCTATCATCTAGACTACGGATCCTAGCATAGTGAGATCCATTATCCATCATCTTGGTCTCCATCCAAACTGTAGTGATATAAGACTGACCAAGAATGACAAGATACGAAGAAGAAGATTGTACGAAGAACTGCTGATCTACCTCCATATCATATATCTTCATCCTCACGTTAAGACAAGCGCCGTATAACTCACCCTTCTGGTTATTAATAACACATAACACCCAACCATGATTCAATTCGATTGTTGTTGTCCTCTTTCATACACCTCTCATGACTTGATGTTAATCTCAGATCCGTGATCAACTAAAGCAGCAACAGATTCAAACAAACTTCCAATGTGTACTCGGGTAGCTATCGTATCACAGTCCAATGTCTCTTTCTGAAGTCACTATCAGTAGTTGGACTCTCCTTGTCAGCTTTTCCATCATCAAATTCAACAGTATTGGTACTAGCAACCAACGCTTGCTAGTATCTCTTGTTATCAACCTCTTACAAATGAATCTTCTCAAATTCTGCATCATTCATAGAAGCTCCAATCACATCTATCATCTGACTCTTTATTTGCTCAGATATCACTTATCTCTTCTGCTTGATGATGTCGATGATCACTTCATGAAACTCCCTCTTTGCAATATCAAGAACCTCCCGAAGAGAAAACTCAATTCGTGCGTCTAGTATCCTCTACTTCAAGATGCTTTTGAGATCAATAGAAGTTTCAATGTTCACCGCCAACTTGTAAGCCGATCCCTTCTCTTTCTCTTGGGCAGTAAACGGCCTACCAGCAGTCGTTGGCTCTTGTTGAGACCTCTGCACGTCCTTCATCGGACCTGGTGTAGAAGGAGGAGCTTGAGAAGTAGACGACTACGGACAGGAGCACCTCTTAGACGTGCAGCAGTAGGTGCTAGCGGCTACTCTCTCTACAAGCCAGCCAGCTCTATCTTCAACTCTCGCATCTGTCCGATCAGATCTTCGATCTGGTTCTATTAACCTTGGTTCTCCATAGGTCTTGGAATAGGTGCTCTTTGTGCAAGAACTGTCACAACTAGCATCAAAAGGAATGTTGTCGAGACAACAGATCTAAGAGCAAGAGTTAGAGGCTACTGTACTTGAGGCATAACATGAGATTGAGAGACCACTTTTGCAAACGGAGGTCCTCTTACAACCACTCTTCCTCGTCTCTATCTTGTTAGTACAGCCACAACATCCTCGACTCTTCTCCAATCACTAGTAACACCTCCTTCAACCGATCTATCTGCTAACATGAAGCTAATTGATCTGTCGTCGCATCACCGGTAGCTTGCAAGAAAAACCTTGTTCTCCTAGCATCCAAAGTTATATGCTCAAGCGTTGAAAGATGTCGGTATCTCTGATCGAATTCCCTCTGCACCTTGTTTAGTCCCATCATACGAAAAGATGGTTGCTCAACCCAGTCTAGAAACGTTCTCCTAGTAACCTTCTCAGAATCCTCTTCAAGAAACTCCTCTTGATGAGCTCGTTCAAAACTCAGCCAAACACCAAGATTTCTTCTCTACACATCTCTAACTTGATCCCGCAACTAAGGAATCACATCTATCTCAAAACTGCCGATCATCTTCGCATCAATCACCCTCACAAACTCCGTCTCTCTTCTGTATTCACGTAGATATCTAGAAATATCTCTATCTTCGAATCTTCCACATCTATTCACAACTGTTTGCAAAGCCTTTGTAGATTTTACCTCACCCCTTCCAACGATCGGATGTTGTTGAACCAGGACCGCAAGTGTTTTCAAAATCTCAGTCATATCGAGACCAGATGCTGTCATCAAAACAGTCATAGGTGCTACAAAAGATGCTGCAATAGACGTAGATGTAGTAGGCATAGAGATAGCAGCAGCAACGCTTCCGCTCTTACGATCCATATCTTCTTCGTACGATAATTCAACTTCATGATCAGTCACTTCAAGATGCTCTCAGTGAAAGCACCTGATTATATGTCCATGTGGGAGTTTCTTAGGAAGGGCAGAACCTTTTAGCTGTGATATGTTCTCGATTCGAACAAAACACAAGACACGCATGTAGGTCTTCAACTCCAAATCATTCAATATGCAAGCCTTCAACTCCAGATCATCTAGGTTGAAAATCTCACGTTCAAGAACTCAAAACTTCAAAACTGCTCTTGTGAAGCACTAGTGCATTCACCTAGAAGCTTCTCATTTTCTATTCAAAAATATATGCGTACAAGTTGCAGTTCTCCTCTCTACTCAAATTTTACCTTTAACTTCGAAATGCCAGAAGTGTCTCTTTAGATATCAGTTAGACTTGATTTTTGACCCAAGTATATCACATGATAAAATCTATATTCTTCTATAAAAGAATTTGTACCGACTGTGAATATCTTTGATGTCATCTCTCTATCCAAGAACTTAGAGAGCTGCACATCGGATTCATACTAATTACCTCGACATTCCAAAAGGACGTTAGTCCTCTAACATAGGGTCCATTTCAAAATCCAATGGTAATCTCCCTCGAGCATCGACACCAAATGACTGCACTAATGCAGGAGTAGACTGAGGCGTATAGCAAATACTAGCATAAGATCTATTTCAAAATCCGATGATAATCTCCCTCTAGCATCCACACTAGGTGACTACACTAGTGCAAAGGATAGACAGAGAAGTCTCGCATTCACAATATGTTTAAGGGACATATAGTGTCCTACTCTTAAGCAACCTGGTGCCTCATATATTCCTCCGAAGGGACCAACCTACTCAAGTCGATTGTAAGTCTGAGAGGATTTGATCCTAGAGACCTCCTCCCTACAGGTTTACTTAGCTACCCACGTAAGTCAATTTCATAATTGGTTCTAGAGACAAGTTTCTAAGCCTATGTGCTAGTAAAGCGCGCTATTTCATCTTCTCTTTACTAACTCGAACCACCATAACTATCTCTAGACATGATTTTTTTTACATTTTAAAGATGCAAACATATACTACACACTACAATCTACATGATGAATATCTAAAACATAAATTTCGAACTCACTCAGATCTATGATACATTTTGCGATATCAGAAATCTTGTAGAAGAACTCCAAATAATTTTTTGCTTGCAACTCTGTTTGTAATTTTTTAACATACCACGATGATCAACGCAATGAGACTTACGCTGTGGTGCTTTCAGATTCTCAAATGCTCACTTCTTCCAAAATCGACTTCTCTGAAGTCTTAACTTTCCTAAGAGAGTCTAACTTCTAAGGATGAATTATTTACCATGTGAAATAACTGTAGAAAGATCGATACTTCGAGAATACTAAGAAGAGAGAGCGAGTAGACAAGGAAATAAAATAGGAATGAGATAGGAGAGGCTTTGCCTCTCCATGTATATATAGTGGGGTGTGAGTACAAGAGAAACCCTAATGGTGGGTTAGCCCTCTAACTAACTATAACTACCCTAACCACTCCGGCTAATGTTAGCCGGTGATCTACTAGAGCTTGAGGCTATATCAACACTCCCCTTCAAGCTCGACTCTACATCTTGTACTCCTAGACAATGTCTGAAAGCATCAAACTTATCTCTAGGCAATGCCTTAGTGAAGATATCGGCAACCTGATCTCCTGTGCTCAATCTTTCCTACAAAGACCTTCTCTCTAATGAAATGATAGTGCACCTCAATGTGCTTCGTCCTAGCATGGAAAACATGATTATTAGCTAACTTCATGTTGCTAATGTTGTCTGTATATACAACAACAGGATTTGTACACTCCACACCAATATCAGATAGTAGACATCTAAGCCAAATTGATTCGCATGTTGCGTTCGTTGCTCTTCGATACTCTACTTCTGTGGATGACAAAGCAACTGTAGGTTGCTTCTTAGAAGCCCAGCTTATAGCAGCGCTTTCAAGTCCAAAAGCGTAACCTGACGTGGATCTCATGTCGGCACTTCCTGTCCAATCAACATATGTGTAGCCATGTAACAACAATGTTTCATAGTATCGATAGTGAAGTCCATACTACATCGAGAACTTCACATAGCGGAGGATCCGCTTGACAGCCTCCAAATGTGATCTCCGTGGTGACTGCATGAACTGACTGATCAGACTGACGGCATAGCTCAAGTCTGGTCTGATGATGGTCAGATAAATAAGACTCCCAACCATCTGTCTGTACATGCGTGGATCATCAAGTAACTCACCATCCTCTACTCCTAGCTTTACCCCTTGCTCTAATGGAGTTGTCGTGATGTGAATTATTCCACATAGTAAATAATTCACCTCTCAGTTAGAAGTTAGTCTCTCTGAGTGAAGTTAAGACCTCAAAGAAGTCGATTCTGGAGGAAGTGAGCATTCAAAAATCTGAAAACACCATGGCGTAGTTCTCGTCGCGCTGATCACCGCGGTATGTTCAAAAGTTGCAAACATAGTTGCAGGCAAAAAGTTACTTGGGGTTCTTCTACAAGATTTCAGATATCAAGAAATTTACCATAAATCTGAATGAGTTCGAAAAATATGTTTTAGATTTTTCTCATGTAGATTGTAGTATGCAGTATTTGTTTACATTTTGAAATGCACAAAAAGAGCATGTCTAGAGAAAGTTATGACAAAGGAAAGACTAAATACCTTAGTTTTCTAGCATATCAACTTAGAAATTGGTCTCTAAAACCAGTTGTGAGATCAGCTTCCGTGGTGTAGCTGAGAAATTTGTAGGGAGGAGGTCTCCGGATCAAATCCCTTCAGACTCACAATCGGCTTGGAGTAGGCTGGCGCTTTCGGAGGAATATGAGGGGCACCAAGTTGCCTAGAGACGGGACACTAGATGTCTCTTAAACGTACCGTGAATGCGGGAAGCCTTCGTCTACCTCTGCACTATTGCAGTCACATGGTGTGGGTACTAGAGGGAGGTTACCACCGGATTTCGAAATGGACTCTATGCTAGAGGACTAAGCTCGCCTTCGGGTTGTCGGTGTCACTAGTACGAATTCGGTTGTGGTCTTCTAAGTCTTGGGGTAGCGAGATGGCATCAAAGATACTCCAAGTCGGTACCAATTCTTTTGTTAAAAAATGTAGAGCTCGACATATTATTCACTTGGGTTGAAAAATCAAGTGAAACTGATACCTGAGGCAATACTTATGGCATTCCGAAGTTTAAGGAGGCCTGTAACGACCTATGTTACACATAGGAAGTTTATCTATTAGTAAGGTGTTTAGTTCTAACTAAGTGTTGAGAATGTTTATTTGCTGCCAAAGTACTTTTAGGAGATATCAAGTTAGTCATGACTAGCTAAAAGTTAGTTATGGTTAAACTTAGCTGTACTTTTGGCAGAATTCAGATATTTGCTAAAGAGTGAGCACTACTATCTTGTCATCTTGTCTAAAAGGTAGAAAGGGGGTGGAAAGTATCCCTTATCTCCTTTTTGACTTGATATTAGTGGTTGGATTAAAGTTGTGGACTTTGTGGGCATTAAAAACAAGAAGAGATTCCACATGTTTCCTTTTTAGTGGGTCCTAGTGTAGAGGGGGGGTGGAAATTCGAGATTCCTTGAGAATATTCCAGAATCCTTCTAGAAGTTGTTGACTTTGAAGGAATAAGCCCATGTGAAAAGGTAAAAAGCCCATGTGATCAATGCTTTTACCTTAAGTAATATCTTAGTAAAACCCGGTAAAAGTAGTTACGGCTGAGTTACCGGAGGGTACCAAAGTAAAAACCTAGAATGTATAAATAGAGGAGTAGAGAAGAGCTCCTCATCCTTGTTTTCACATTGTCGTAATGACAACTTGAGTAATATAGAGAGTGTGGGACATTTTTAGCATGTGAGAACTTGAGAGACGTCGATAGAATGGAGGATTTTAGTGGATGAGATTATGGAGATTTTAGTTGATAAGTTTGTGGGTGTATGAATGAGAGTGAACTTAGCATTTTTCCCTTCAAGATTCATGGTGTGCTTCCATCAAAGCCATCAGAGGTGACCCCTAAGTGAGAGACAGGCCCGACAGTTGCAGATTCGTGGATGACGATCGTGGAGGTTAAGAGATCGGGGGGTAGTTGATCGTTAGGACCGCGGAGGGTTTACATTTTTGGTTCCGTTGCCGGGACCTCACTTGAAGGGATCGTTGAACGATGTTTAGAGTTCAGTTCTATATTCGACAAAAGGAGATTATGAGAGAGCACATGGAGAGAACGTTGGGAGGAGAGAGAGCTAACGCGATGTTAGCAACGTTAGAACCTTTCGTGTATCCCGTAGTGATATATGACGCGTTCGAAGTCATTCTTTACATCTTGTTCACTTAGAAAGGGTTTGAGGAGAGTTGAAAGGAGGTGCAACAAGAGTTGTAGAGAAGGAGGAGAGAAAAGTTATTAGAGGAGTTTAGAAATTCTGCTCTCTGGAAAATTTGTACAGTCGCTGTCAACTTTTCTGTGAATTTTATTTTCCTGAGAAACTTTCCAGTGTTTTAGATTGGCTGATAACCTATCTAAGACAAAAGGAATCATAGGAAAAGGTGGTCTAGAGAGGGAGCAATGATTTTTCAAAGTTGAGGGGGTCTATTCGTGAGAGTTGAGGAATTCTGTTCTCTGGAAAAAGTTTACAGTCAGTGTCAGATTTTCTGTGAATTTTATTTTCCTGAGAAACTTTCCAGTGTTTTAGAGTGGCTGATAAGCTATCCAGGACAAAAGAAATCATGAGAAGATGAGGTCTGAAGAGGGAGAAAGGATTTTTCAAAGTGGAGGGGGTTGACAACCATGAGGGAAGTGAAAATATACAAATTTCAGTTCTCTGAAAATTTGTACAGTCATCACCATCTCTTCTGATTAGAGAAGTTTCTGTTGAAACTTCATGATTTAGTAGCTTGGAGGTTGAGCTACTGGAGACCACAAAAATCTTGGAGAGATCTCTTACCAACTAAGAGAGATACGTTTCGGCATACAAGGAGGTCTTGAAGATACGTCATGGGGAATCCAGTTCGAATGACGAGGTGGAAGAAGAGACGTTTAGGAGTTCGAACAGAGACGGAGAAGCCCAAGTTAAGTATAGATGAGTTACGAACACGCATCTATAGCACTTGGGGTGCCCTCTTTACTCTATACGAAGAAGCTTCCGCGACAATTGGCACAGATTTGAAGAAAGTCGAGTTTAAAGCATCATTCACTATGGAGGCCACGAATGCTCCTGGTGAAATAGAGTTGGATCCTTACAAGAGTGAGTTCAAGATGTCTGTTGTGATGAGTACAAACGAGGGTGAGGAGGATCATATCTTTGATAGTTAATATTAGATTAGATTTTATTTCGTGTATCGCATGTATAATGCACGATTTCTAATATAAAGCTCGGAAGAGTTAAGAAAGTAATGTAGAATTATTTTCCTCTATGATATTTTGTCCACTTAATGGTTGAGAAGGTGCAACATGAGTGGAAATTCAAAAGATTGGAAAGTTAGACTTAGAAACCTTCCTCAAGGTTTAGATGTCATAGTAAGTGTCGGAGAAAGTTCGAGAGAGATTATCGTCGAGTTTGAAAACCCTAGTACTAAACCTCAAGTAGAATCGCCGAGGAGAAGAGTAGAAACCGACTTGTGGTGTTATTTCTGTAGAGGGTTGGGACACAAAGTAGTGAATTGTCCAACTAGAATCAGAACCGAGAGAGCTAAAGGGAAGCGGGAGTTTACTGATTTGAGTCTTCGAGTGGGTCCATCGTCACCAGCGCCAATTCATCTTCTAGGCGAAGATCCTTGTCCAAGTTGTGGAGTGGGTGATCTATCAAGAGGACACAAGTGTGTCGATGTGGCCGCCCTACTTACGTCCGTAGTCGAGAAGTTGGACGAGACTCAAAGAGCTGAGACGGAGAAGTTGTCGACTTCAAAGGAGGACTCGGCTGAGTTGTGATGGAGATCGTCATTCGGATGGTGGAGAAGGCGGTGATGCGACTCAGACTCATGATTACCTTGGGGGAAGAGATGGCACAAGAGGTGTTGTTACAACCATTTCCTTTCATTTTACCTATGGTAGATTATTCGCGAATGGAATTGGTGATGTTCGTACTCTTTTAGCGAGTAGTTATTGCACGACGATTAGAAGAGTAGAAAGAGTAGTTACAAGATGGGAAAGCTACCCGTGTTTCATGGGAAGGACAATGAAGATGTAGAACCGTTTGTTCGAGACTTCAAAAGGGGTTGCATCGGAAACAACGTGAGAAGGAAGGAAGAATGGGTGTTGTTACTGCCAGAGTTTTTAGAAGATTTTGCTCTTACGTGGTATGAAGACCGAGTGAAGAGCCAGACACCTGGTGCAGTTGAGGACACATGGGAGACGTTGAGTAATGCACTCATCGAAGAATTTCTTCCAGAAGAGAGTTATGAGAAGCTCATGGTGGAGCTTACTCATTTGAAGCAACGTGACGACGAGAAAGTTCGGCAATATGCCGAAAGGGTGGATAAGTTGGAGCAACGGTTTCGGACGGTCCTACGGAAGAGTGGAGACAATGTGGAACTAACGATGGCGGGGATTGGAGCAGTGCTGACCAAGAACTTGGTGGGAGGGTTGAGACCTTCAATTCGAACCCAAGTGAGGTACGAGAAGCCAGCAACCAAAGCGGAGGCCATCAAGATAGCGACAAATATGGAAGAGAGTTTGGATGAAGGAGATATCATCCAACCTCATCATGCTGCTCTGGTGTCAACTCCGACTCCTGGTGTAGCCACAACGATCGCACCTGCACCATCACAATTGGTGATTGCTTCAACGTCAGCTCCTACTCCAACGGTGGTGCCAAGACCGTTTGTCCCAACAACGATGTCTACTGCCACCTCTGATTTTCATGCCGAGCTGAAGAGCATCACTGACACTCTTGCGGATCTCAAGATAAATGTGGTGCAGTTACGAGAATGGAGGAACAAAGGTGGAGGAGGAGGTCAAAGAGGTTACGACAACAATCCCAACCGAGGAAATCAAGGTAACTTTGGAGGCAACCAAGGTAACTTTGGAGGAATCACTTGTTGGACGTGTGGAGGTTCTCATTTCCAGCGAAATTGTCCTAACAACGGAGCAAGAGGTGCCGAAGCTGTCAGAATGAATGTGGGTGGAGGAAATCCATCACAAGGACGAGACAAAGGGGTGGCTACTATCGATGTCGTGCGAGATCCCATCTACGAGAAAGGAGAGAGTTCAAACTCTTCTCATGCACCGGTGGAGCTTTTAGCTCAAGAAAGAAAAAGAACTCGATTTTCTGATGAACCGGTTTTCATGGAGGAGTCAGCAAGTAGAAGTACTCGTTCGAGTAATGTTTCGAGTACACCAAGGGAGCCAAGAAGGAAGCTGGGGATGGCGGATTTCACCATTTCATCTTCCCAAGCGGGATATGATGTGGTTGAAGATGTGGGTGCTCAGAAAGCCAACATCACTGTTGGACAACTGATCGCACTTAATCCCAGCTTACGAAGGGAACTCAGAGGAGGACTGAGTTCTAAGAGAAGCAAGAAGAAGAAACCCAAGAGCAAGACATCAAAGTCAGTGGGAGTTGGTGTGGTGGATGTGCATGCTTCAGAGGTATGCACTAGGGCTTCAAAGATTGAAGTCCGATTGAATGGTCACTACGTCTCTGACGTATTGGTGGATGGAGGGTCGGCTGTAAACGCCATATCGGAGAGGTTGATGAAGAAGTTGGGAATGGAACCAACTCGCCCGGCTAGCATTGTCGTGGGGATGGCTAACAAGCAACGGGTAAGACCTCTTGGTGTGTTAGAGAAGGTGGTCGTGTCTGTGATGGGAGTTCAAACATTGATGTCCTTTCAAGTGTTAAAGGACTCTAGTTATGATTTGCTCCTAGGTAGGCCTTGGTTGAGAGCTGTGCGCACCACGGATAGGTGGCACAAGGGATACTTACGAATTGGGCCTAGAGATCATAGAGTGATAGTTCCTCTCTCGGGTGTTGGAGTTGTGACTTCTGACTCTGATAGACCCACTAGTGACTACTGGGAATCTGATACGGAGGATGATCAGAGTGTCTCGGAAGTAGATACTGGGGATTCTTACGACCAAGAATCCTCGTCTGAGGATGAAGGATTTGGTCGAGACGAATCAGTACATCAGCTTAGTGCTATTGACTTGTTGCCTCGACCAGCAGTGGAGAAAGATCCTGACAAAGAAGAGTTGAGTGAGGCAGAGATTGTGAGAAGACTCTCTACCCTGAAGTTTGGTATCAATGTCACTCAAGAAGAGAAAAGTAGATTCCTAGATATATTTCGAAAATATATCCATGTGTTTGCTTTCAGCTACAAGGATTTGAAAGAGGTGACCCTCGAGACTCATCGAATCGAATTGGAGGAGAACGCAAGACCAGTTCGACAGAAGCAGAGAAGGGTCAATCCTACAACGGCAATGATGGTCAAGGAGGAGATAGACAAGTTGAAGGAGGCGAGTTTCATCTATGAGGTGGAGAACTCAGAATGGGTTTCACCCATTGTGATTGTCAAGAAGAAGAATGGTAAGCTGCGAGTGTGCATAGACTATAAGAAGCTGAATGCAGTTACCAAGAAGGACTATTATCCTCTACCATTTATAGATGAGATTTTGGAGGAAGTTGCCGGTCATGAGTGGTACAGCTTTGGTGATGGTTATAGTGGATACAACCAGATCAAGATAGCACAGGAGTACCAGCAGTTGACTACTTTCACTACTCCTTGGGGAACATTTGCATTTCGAGTGATGCCATTCGGACTGTGTAATGCTCCGGCCACGTTTCAGAGGTTCATGAACAAGGTGTTTGAACCATTCATAGGGAAGTTTGTTCGGGATTTCATTGACGATTTCTGTGTGTACGGACGAAAGGAGGACCACTTTGATCATGTGATCAAAGTTTTGCAGCGGTTGGAGCAAGCCAACGCTTCTCTAAATCCAGAGAAGTGCATCTTTGGCTGCGAAGAAGGTCTGCTGTTAGGGCACATCATTTCCAAGAATGGGATTGCGGTAGATCCTGAGAAGGTGAAGAAGATTGTGGATCTTCCATTTCCGATCAACTTGACAAAGTTGAGGCAGTTTCTTGGCATGGTTGGATATTATCGTAGGTTTGTCTTTTCCTTCTCAAACAAAGCAATAGCTTTGACTATGTACATGAAGAAGGGAGTTGATTTTGACTTGATAGTGCATGATCAGAAGGCAAAGGAAGCATTTGAGGAGCTGAAAAAGGCATTAGTGACAGCTCCTATACTTGCTAAACCTGAGTGGAGTAAAGCATTTATTCTGTATACGGATGCCTCCAATGTAGCAATCGGATGTACATTAAGTCAGCTAGATGGAGATGGGCATGATCATCCTATAGCTTATGCTAGTAGGCAGATGGTTCCAGCGGAGAAGAATTACTCCGTGACTGAACGAGAAGGATTAGCGGTGATCTTTGGATTGAAGAAATTTCGACACTACTTGCTAGGAGGGAAATTTTCCATAGTCACAGATCACAAGGCTTTAAAGTATATCTTTAATAAGCCTAATGCCGAAGGTCGTATTGCTCGTTGGAAGATCCTTCTAACAGAATACGATTATGTGATCGAAGATAGACCAGGGAAGAAGCATGCGAATGCTGATCTTTTGTCAAGGGCTTATGATGATGAGGGAGAAGAACCGTTTGATGATTCATTTCCAGACGAGCATCTGATGACCATCACAAGCATCGAGGAGATACCGGACGAGTACAAGGAAATCTGGAGTTTCCTTGTAGATGGCTCTTTTCCAGAAGGTATGCATACCCGAGAACGTAACGCGTTGATCAAGAGATGCAAACCTTACACCATGGTAGAGGGAATTCTGTTTCATCAAGGAGCAGATGGGTTACTAAGGAGAGCAGTTGGTCAGAAGGAGGCATTCAAGCTAATGCACGAGTTTCACGACGGAACTGTTTGCGGAGGTCACTTTGCTGGTAAGATAACAGCCTTCAAGATTTTGGATGCGGGTTACCACTGGAGAGGGATTTTCCAAGAGTGTTTAGACTATTGCAAAACTTGCGACGTATGTCAAGCATTTGCTCTGAAGTCTACTAGAACACCTCCGTTAAGATCAATTCCCGTGTTAGGACCATTTGAGAAGTGGGGTATTGATTTTGTAGGTCCTCTTAATAAGACACCTCGAGGCAATAGATACATTGTAGTCGCCACTGACTATTGTACCAAGTGGGTAGAGGCTAGACCTTTGAGAGAGACCAATGAAACAGAAGTCGGTAGATTCTTATGGGAGAGGATCATCACAAGATTTGGATGTCCGTTAGAGTTGGTCTCAGATAGAGGAGGAGAGTTTGTAGGGAGCATGACTACTGCTATGCTACAACACTTTTCTATCAAGCCACGAGTAACGACCTCATACAAACCAAATGCTAATGGTCTTGCGGAGAAGACCAATCTTACACTTTGTATGATGCTCGCCAAAGATGCTGGTGTTGAGACTGCGAAACATACTTGGGATAAGAGGCTACATGCTATCTTATGGGAGTATCGAACGACAACAAAGACTTCTACTGGGTACTCCCCATTTCGACTGGTTTATGGAGTGGAGTCCAAGTTGCCGATCCAATTCGAATTGGATACTTTTCAAACTATTCAACGAAAGTTGAAGAGGTCGAGAGGAGAAGACGTGGTCAGATCAAGAAGGGAGCAACTCATGGAGTTGGAAGAGACCCAAGCGGTAGCAATGATCCGGATGGAACGAGCTCAGGCGTATCAAAAGAAGAGTTACGACAAACGGTTGGGCAAGAGGGAGGTAAAACCTTTTCAAGTCGGAGATTGGGTTATGTTGTATGATGCTATCAGATTCAAGAGGGCTAGGAAGAAGTTTCTTCCGAGATATTTTGGTCCTTTTGTTGTAGATAAGGTGTGGAGCAACTTCACATATGACCTTCAGGAGCTGGGAGGAAGGAGATTCGATCGGGTCAACCATGACAAGTTGAAGTTGTTTCATCGACGGAAGTTCTCTCTTCACTCCGAGGACGGAGCGAAAATTTAGTCCGGGGGTAAAATGTAACGACCTATGTTACACATAGGAAGTTTATCTATTAGTAAGGTGTTTAGTTCTAACTAAGTGTTGAGAATGTTTATTTGCTGCCAAAGTACTTTTAGGAGATATCAAGTTAGTCATGACTAGCTAAAAGTTAGTTATGGTTAAACTTAGCTGTACTTTTGGCAGAATTCAGATATTTGCTAAAGAGTGAGCACTACTATCTTGTCATCTTGTCTAAAAGGTAGAAAGGGGGTGGAAAGTATCCCTTATCTCCTTTTTGACTTGATATTAGTGGTTGGATTAAAGTTGTGGACTTTGTGGGCATTAAAAACAAGAAGAGATTCCACATGTTTCCTTTTTAGTGGGTCCTAGTGTAGAGGGGGGGTGGAAATTCGAGATTCCTTGAGAATATTCCAGAATCCTTCTAGAAGTTGTTGACTTTGAAGGAATAAGCCCATGTGAAAAGGTAAAAAGCCCATGTGATCAATGCTTTTACCTTAAGTAATATCTTAGTAAAACCCGGTAAAAGTAGTTACGGCTGAGTTACCGGAGGGTACCAAAGTAAAAACCTAGAATGTATAAATAGAGGAGTAGAGAAGAGCTCCTCATCCTTGTTTTCACATTGTCGTAATGACAACTTGAGTAATATAGAGAGTGTGGGACATTTTTAGCATGTGAGAACTTGAGAGACGTCGTTAGAATGGAGGATTTTAGTGGATGAGATTATGGAGATTTTAGTTGATAAGTTTGTGGGTGTATGAATGAGAGTGAACTTAGCATTTTTCCCTTCAAGATTCATGGTGTGCTTCCATCAAAGCCATCAGAGGTGACCCCTAAGTGAGAGACAGGCCCGACAGTTGCAGATTCGTGGATGACGATCGTGGAGGTTAAGAGATCGGGGGGTAGTTGATCGTTAGGACCGCGGAGGGTTTACATTTTTGGTTCCGTTGCCGGGACCTCACTTGAAGGGATCGTTGAACGATGTTTAGAGTTCAGTTCTATATTCGACAAAAGGAGATTATGAGAGAGCACATGGAGAGAACGTTGGGAGGAGAGAGAGCTAACGCGATGTTAGCAACGTTAGAACCTTTCGTGTATCCCGTAGTGATATATGACGCGTTCGAAGTCATTCTTTACATCTTGTTCACTTAGAAAGGGTTTGAGGAGAGTTGAAAGGAGGTGCAACAAGAGTTGTAGAGAAGGAGGAGAGAAAAGTTATTAGAGGAGTTTAGAAATTCTGCTCTCTGGAAAATTTGTACAGTCGCTGTCAACTTTTCTGTGAATTTTATTTTCCTGAGAAACTTTCCAGTGTTTTAGATTGGCTGATAACCTATCTAAGACAAAAGGAATCATAGGAAAAGGTGGTCTAGAGAGGGAGCAATGATTTTTCAAAGTTGAGGGGGTCTATTCGTGAGAGTTGAGGAATTCTGTTCTCTGGAAAAAGTTTACAGTCAGTGTCAGATTTTCTGTGAATTTTATTTTCCTGAGAAACTTTCCAGTGTTTTAGAGTGGCTGATAAGCTATCCAGGACAAAAGAAATCATGAGAAGATGAGGTCTGAAGAGGGAGAAAGGATTTTTCAAAGTGGAGGGGGTTGACAACCATGAGGGAAGTGAAAATATACAAATTTCAGTTCTCTGAAAATTTGTACAGTCATCACCATCTCTTCTGATTAGAGAAGTTTCTGTTGAAACTTCATGATTTAGTAGCTTGGAGGTTGAGCTACTGGAGACCACAAAAATCTTGGAGAGATCTCTTACCAACTAAGAGAGATACGTTTCGGCATACAAGGAGGTCTTGAAGATACGTCATGGGGAATCCAGTTCGAATGACGAGGTGGAAGAAGAGACGTTTAGGAGTTCGAACAGAGACGGAGAAGCCCAAGTTAAGTATAGATGAGTTACGAACACGCATCTATAGCACTTGGGGTGCCCTCTTTACTCTATACGAAGAAGCTTCCGCGACAATTGGCACAGATTTGAAGAAAGTCGAGTTTAAAGCATCATTCACTATGGAGGCCACGAATGCTCCTGGTGAAATAGAGTTGGATCCTTACAAGAGTGAGTTCAAGATGTCTGTTGTGATGAGTACAAACGAGGGTGAGGAGGATCATATCTTTGATAGTTAATATTAGATTAGATTTTATTTCGTGTATCGCATGTATAATGCACGATTTCTAATATAAAGCTCGGAAGAGTTAAGAAAGTAATGTAGAATTATTTTCCTCTATGATATTTTGTCCACTTAATGGTTGAGAAGGTGCAACATGAGTGGAAATTCAAAAGATTGGAAAGTTAGACTTAGAAACCTTCCTCAAGGTTTAGATGTCATAGTAAGTGTCGGAGAAAGTTCGAGAGAGATTATCGTCGAGTTTGAAAACCCTAGTACTAAACCTCAAGTAGAATCGCCGAGGAGAAGAGTAGAAACCGACTTGTGGTGTTATTTCTGTAGAGGGTTGGGACACAAAGTAGTGAATTGTCCAACTAGAATCAGAACCGAGAGAGCTAAAGGGAAGCGGGAGTTTACTGATTTGAGTCTTCGAGTGGGTCCATCGTCACCAGCGCCAATTCATCTTCTAGGCGAAGATCCTTGTCCAAGTTGTGGAGTGGGTGATCTATCAAGAGGACACAAGTGTGTCGATGTGGCCGCCCTACTTACGTCCGTAGTCGAGAAGTTGGACGAGACTCAAAGAGCTGAGACGGAGAAGTTGTCGACTTCAAAGGAGGACTCGGCTGAGTTGTGATGGAGATCGTCATTCGGATGGTGGAGAAGGCGGTGATGCGACTCAGACTCATGATTACCTTGGGGGAAGAGATGGCACAAGAGGTGTTGTTACAACCATTTCCTTTCATTTTACCTATGGTAGATTATTCGCGAATGGAATTGGTGATGTTCGTACTCTTTTAGCGAGTAGTTATTGCACGACGATTAGAAGAGTAGAAAGAGTAGTTACAAGATGGGAAAGCTACCCGTGTTTCATGGGAAGGACAATGAAGATGTAGAACCGTTTGTTCGAGACTTCAAAAGGGGTTGCATCGGAAACAACGTGAGAAGGAAGGAAGAATGGGTGTTGTTACTGCCAGAGTTTTTAGAAGATTTTGCTCTTACGTGGTATGAAGACCGAGTGAAGAGCCAGACACCTGGTGCAGTTGAGGACACATGGGAGACGTTGAGTAATGCACTCATCGAAGAATTTCTTCCAGAAGAGAGTTATGAGAAGCTCATGGTGGAGCTTACTCATTTGAAGCAACGTGACGACGAGAAAGTTCGGCAATATGCCGAAAGGGTGGATAAGTTGGAGCAACGGTTTCGGACGGTCCTACGGAAGAGTGGAGACAATGTGGAACTAACGATGGCGGGGATTGGAGCAGTGCTGACCAAGAACTTGGTGGGAGGGTTGAGACCTTCAATTCGAACCCAAGTGAGGTACGAGAAGCCAGCAACCAAAGCGGAGGCCATCAAGATAGCGACAAATATGGAAGAGAGTTTGGATGAAGGAGATATCATCCAACCTCATCATGCTGCTCTGGTGTCAACTCCGACTCCTGGTGTAGCCACAACGATCGCACCTGCACCATCACAATTGGTGATTGCTTCAACGTCAGCTCCTACTCCAACGGTGGTGCCAAGACCGTTTGTCCCAACAACGATGTCTACTGCCACCTCTGATTTTCATGCCGAGCTGAAGAGCATCACTGACACTCTTGCGGATCTCAAGATAAATGTGGTGCAGTTACGAGAATGGAGGAACAAAGGTGGAGGAGGAGGTCAAAGAGGTTACGACAACAATCCCAACCGAGGAAATCAAGGTAACTTTGGAGGCAACCAAGGTAACTTTGGAGGAATCACTTGTTGGACGTGTGGAGGTTCTCATTTCCAGCGAAATTGTCCTAACAACGGAGCAAGAGGTGCCGAAGCTGTCAGAATGAATGTGGGTGGAGGAAATCCATCACAAGGACGAGACAAAGGGGTGGCTACTATCGATGTCGTGCGAGATCCCATCTACGAGAAAGGAGAGAGTTCAAACTCTTCTCATGCACCGGTGGAGCTTTTAGCTCAAGAAAGAAAAAGAACTCGATTTTCTGATGAACCGGTTTTCATGGAGGAGTCAGCAAGTAGAAGTACTCGTTCGAGTAATGTTTCGAGTACACCAAGGGAGCCAAGAAGGAAGCTGGGGATGGCGGATTTCACCATTTCATCTTCCCAAGCGGGATATGATGTGGTTGAAGATGTGGGTGCTCAGAAAGCCAACATCACTGTTGGACAACTGATCGCACTTAATCCCAGCTTACGAAGGGAACTCAGAGGAGGACTGAGTTCTAAGAGAAGCAAGAAGAAGAAACCCAAGAGCAAGACATCAAAGTCAGTGGGAGTTGGTGTGGTGGATGTGCATGCTTCAGAGGTATGCACTAGGGCTTCAAAGATTGAAGTCCGATTGAATGGTCACTACGTCTCTGACGTATTGGTGGATGGAGGGTCGGCTGTAAACGCCATATCGGAGAGGTTGATGAAGAAGTTGGGAATGGAACCAACTCGCCCGGCTAGCATTGTCGTGGGGATGGCTAACAAGCAACGGGTAAGACCTCTTGGTGTGTTAGAGAAGGTGGTCGTGTCTGTGATGGGAGTTCAAACATTGATGTCCTTTCAAGTGTTAAAGGACTCTAGTTATGATTTGCTCCTAGGTAGGCCTTGGTTGAGAGCTGTGCGCACCACGGATAGGTGGCACAAGGGATACTTACGAATTGGGCCTAGAGATCATAGAGTGATAGTTCCTCTCTCGGGTGTTGGAGTTGTGACTTCTGACTCTGATAGACCCACTAGTGACTACTGGGAATCTGATACGGAGGATGATCAGAGTGTCTCGGAAGTAGATACTGGGGATTCTTACGACCAAGAATCCTCGTCTGAGGATGAAGGATTTGGTCGAGACGAATCAGTACATCAGCTTAGTGCTATTGACTTGTTGCCTCGACCAGCAGTGGAGAAAGATCCTGACAAAGAAGAGTTGAGTGAGGCAGAGATTGTGAGAAGACTCTCTACCCTGAAGTTTGGTATCAATGTCACTCAAGAAGAGAAAAGTAGATTCCTAGATATATTTCGAAAATATATCCATGTGTTTGCTTTCAGCTACAAGGATTTGAAAGAGGTGACCCTCGAGACTCATCGAATCGAATTGGAGGAGAACGCAAGACCAGTTCGACAGAAGCAGAGAAGGGTCAATCCTACAACGGCAATGATGGTCAAGGAGGAGATAGACAAGTTGAAGGAGGCGAGTTTCATCTATGAGGTGGAGAACTCAGAATGGGTTTCACCCATTGTGATTGTCAAGAAGAAGAATGGTAAGCTGCGAGTGTGCATAGACTATAAGAAGCTGAATGCAGTTACCAAGAAGGACTATTATCCTCTACCATTTATAGATGAGATTTTGGAGGAAGTTGCCGGTCATGAGTGGTACAGCTTTGGTGATGGTTATAGTGGATACAACCAGATCAAGATAGCACAGGAGTACCAGCAGTTGACTACTTTCACTACTCCTTGGGGAACATTTGCATTTCGAGTGATGCCATTCGGACTGTGTAATGCTCCGGCCACGTTTCAGAGGTTCATGAACAAGGTGTTTGAACCATTCATAGGGAAGTTTGTTCGGGATTTCATTGACGATTTCTGTGTGTACGGACGAAAGGAGGACCACTTTGATCATGTGATCAAAGTTTTGCAGCGGTTGGAGCAAGCCAACGCTTCTCTAAATCCAGAGAAGTGCATCTTTGGCTGCGAAGAAGGTCTGCTGTTAGGGCACATCATTTCCAAGAATGGGATTGCGGTAGATCCTGAGAAGGTGAAGAAGATTGTGGATCTTCCATTTCCGATCAACTTGACAAAGTTGAGGCAGTTTCTTGGCATGGTTGGATATTATCGTAGGTTTGTCTTTTCCTTCTCAAACAAAGCAATAGCTTTGACTATGTACATGAAGAAGGGAGTTGATTTTGACTTGATAGTGCATGATCAGAAGGCAAAGGAAGCATTTGAGGAGCTGAAAAAGGCATTAGTGACAGCTCCTATACTTGCTAAACCTGAGTGGAGTAAAGCATTTATTCTGTATACGGATGCCTCCAATGTAGCAATCGGATGTACATTAAGTCAGCTAGATGGAGATGGGCATGATCATCCTATAGCTTATGCTAGTAGGCAGATGGTTCCAGCGGAGAAGAATTACTCCGTGACTGAACGAGAAGGATTAGCGGTGATCTTTGGATTGAAGAAATTTCGACACTACTTGCTAGGAGGGAAATTTTCCATAGTCACAGATCACAAGGCTTTAAAGTATATCTTTAATAAGCCTAATGCCGAAGGTCGTATTGCTCGTTGGAAGATCCTTCTAACAGAATACGATTATGTGATCGAAGATAGACCAGGGAAGAAGCATGCGAATGCTGATCTTTTGTCAAGGGCTTATGATGATGAGGGAGAAGAACCGTTTGATGATTCATTTCCAGACGAGCATCTGATGACCATCACAAGCATCGAGGAGATACCGGACGAGTACAAGGAAATCTGGAGTTTCCTTGTAGATGGCTCTTTTCCAGAAGGTATGCATACCCGAGAACGTAACGCGTTGATCAAGAGATGCAAACCTTACACCATGGTAGAGGGAATTCTGTTTCATCAAGGAGCAGATGGGTTACTAAGGAGAGCAGTTGGTCAGAAGGAGGCATTCAAGCTAATGCACGAGTTTCACGACGGAACTGTTTGCGGAGGTCACTTTGCTGGTAAGATAACAGCCTTCAAGATTTTGGATGCGGGTTACCACTGGAGAGGGATTTTCCAAGAGTGTTTAGACTATTGCAAAACTTGCGACGTATGTCAAGCATTTGCTCTGAAGTCTACTAGAACACCTCCGTTAAGATCAATTCCCGTGTTAGGACCATTTGAGAAGTGGGGTATTGATTTTGTAGGTCCTCTTAATAAGACACCTCGAGGCAATAGATACATTGTAGTCGCCACTGACTATTGTACCAAGTGGGTAGAGGCTAGACCTTTGAGAGAGACCAATGAAACAGAAGTCGGTAGATTCTTATGGGAGAGGATCATCACAAGATTTGGATGTCCGTTAGAGTTGGTCTCAGATAGAGGAGGAGAGTTTGTAGGGAGCATGACTACTGCTATGCTACAACACTTTTCTATCAAGCCACGAGTAACGACCTCATACAAACCAAATGCTAATGGTCTTGCGGAGAAGACCAATCTTACACTTTGTATGATGCTCGCCAAAGATGCTGGTGTTGAGACTGCGAAACATACTTGGGATAAGAGGCTACATGCTATCTTATGGGAGTATCGAACGACAACAAAGACTTCTACTGGGTACTCCCCATTTCGACTGGTTTATGGAGTGGAGTCCAAGTTGCCGATCCAATTCGAATTGGATACTTTTCAAACTATTCAACGAAAGTTGAAGAGGTCGAGAGGAGAAGACGTGGTCAGATCAAGAAGGGAGCAACTCATGGAGTTGGAAGAGACCCGAGCGGTAGCAATGATCCGGATGGAACGAGCTCAGGCGTATCAAAAGAAGAGTTACGACAAACGGTTGGGCAAGAGGGAGGTAAAACCTTTTCAAGTCGGAGATTGGGTTATGTTGTATGATGCTATCAGATTCAAGAGGGCTAGGAAGAAGTTTCTTCCGAGATATTTTGGTCCTTTTGTTGTAGATAAGGTGTGGAGCAACTTCACATATGACCTTCAGGAGCTGGGAGGAAGGAGATTCGATCGGGTCAACCATGACAAGTTGAAGTTGTTTCATCGACGGAAGTTCTCTCTTCACTCCGAGGACGGAGCGAAAATTTAGTCCGGGGGTAAAATGTAACGACCTATGTTACACATAGGAAGTTTATCTATTAGTAAGGTGTTTAGTTCTAACTAAGTGTTGAGAATGTTTATTTGCTGCCAAAGTACTTTTAGGAGATATCAAGTTAGTCATGACTAGCTAAAAGTTAGTTATGGTTAAACTTAGCTGTACTTTTGGCAGAATTCAGATATTTGCTAAAGAGTGAGCACTACTATCTTGTCATCTTGTCTAAAAGGTAGAAAGGGGGTGGAAAGTATCCCTTATCTCCTTTTTGACTTGATATTAGTGGTTGGATTAAAGTTGTGGACTTTGTGGGCATTAAAAACAAGAAGAGATTCCACATGTTTCCTTTTTAGTGGGTCCTAGTGTAGAGGGGGGGTGGAAATTCGAGATTCCTTGAGAATATTCCAGAATCCTTCTAGAAGTTGTTGACTTTGAAGGAATAAGCCCATGTGAAAAGGTAAAAAGCCCATGTGATCAATGCTTTTACCTTAAGTAATATCTTAGTAAAACCCGGTAAAAGTAGTTACGGCTGAGTTACCGGAGGGTACCAAAGTAAAAACCTAGAATGTATAAATAGAGGAGTAGAGAAGAGCTCCTCATCCTTGTTTTCACATTGTCGTAATGACAACTTGAGTAATATAGAGAGTGTGGGACATTTTTAGCATGTGAGAACTTGAGAGACGTCGTTAGAATGGAGGATTTTAGTGGATGAGATTATGGAGATTTTAGTTGATAAGTTTGTGGGTGTATGAATGAGAGTGAACTTAGCATTTTTCCCTTCAAGATTCATGGTGTGCTTCCATCAAAGCCATCAGAGGTGACCCCTAAGTGAGAGACAGGCCCGACAGTTGCAGATTCGTGGATGACGATCGTGGAGGTTAAGAGATCGGGGGGTAGTTGATCGTTAGGACCGCGGAGGGTTTACAGGCCGGAAAACGACAATGATGATAACTCGAGCTCCACGTGTCAGAACGAGATGATTTCGTGGTCAGAGGTAGCCGTGGTGGAGTTACTTCGGGTGGAGGTGTCAAATGCTGACTGTATGATCGACTCAATGGCCATTCGTATGATGGTCAGAGATGAACCTGCGAAGCTTAGTGAAATAGTCTTCTTACTGCGAAGCTCAATGATTTATTTTTCTGCTGCCATCTGTTTAGGGCGTCTTTTACCCCTGCCAGGTGACACTGAAGGTTACGTAGGGTGGAGGAAAACCCAAAGGGGTGTACTCCGGAGAGAGAAAATTCTCAAGAAATTGTCGCAGATTGTCGATCATCGTGTAGTGTAGAGTTTACCGTGTAGAGACTATCGAGTAGAGAAACAATAGAGCTGAGGAGAGAATTTTACACAGAGGTTACGTCTGAAGAGATTTTTGACTGATCAGAGTTTTGACATCGAGAGATTGAGATTAGAGGACAGAAACGAGTAGAGAGGAGACTTACAACTTACGCGCACATTTTTTTGAACAGAAAACGAGAAGCTTCTAGGTGAACGCACTGGTGCTTCACAGGAGCAGTTTTCTGATATTCTGAATTACTGAGCGTGAGATTTACAGTCTGAATGATCTGGAGTTGAAGATTTACTTGCACGCCATGTGTTTTATCTTGGCCGGATCGAAATCGTGGTGGTGTGTTTTCTTGCGATCCGTATTCTGTGTGTGGGTTTCGTCCTCTTCTTCACGATCATATCACAGCTAGAAGGTTCCGCCCTTCTCAGGAAACTCTCGTCTCGACAGACAATCTGGTGCTTCCACTAAGAGGCTTCTTGGGATGATTGATCGTGAAGTAGAGTTCCAAGACGAAGAAGAAGATGGATCGAAAGAGCGGAAGCGCTGTTGATGCTACCTCTACGGCTGTTGCATCCACGTCTACTGCATCACCTTCTGTAGTGCCTATGACTGCAGCGACATCTGCATCTGGTCTCGATACAGCTGAGATTCTGAAGACGCTTGCGGCCCTGGTCCAACAGCATACGATCATTGGAGGAGGTGAGTTAAAATCCACCAAGGCTTTGCAAGCTATTGTGAATCGATGTGAAAGATTTGAGGGTAGAGATATTTCTAGATATTTGCGCGAGTACAGAGGAGATATGGAACTGGTTAGAGTTACTGATATCGAGATGATAACCAATTTTGAGTTAGCTGTAATCCCTGAGTTGCGGGACCAAGTTAGGGATGTACAGAGGAAAATCTAGGTGTCTGAATGAATTTCGAGCGATCTCTTCGAGAGGAGTTTCTCGAAGAAGATTCATAAAGAGTTACTAGAAGAACGTTTCTGGATTGGGTTGAGCAGCAACCTGGTCGTATGATGAGCCTGAATGAAATGTTGAGATATCAATTGATCGGAGATACCGTCAACTTTCGACTCTAGAGCGCATAATCTTAAATGCTAAGAGAACTGAGCTTTTTCTGCAAGCTATCGATGATGCTACGACAGATCGGTTATGCTCTATGTTGGCTGATCGATCTGTTGAAGGAGGAGTTACTACTGATTGGGAAAGAGTCGAGGATGCTGTTGCTGTGCTAACGAGACAAAGCCGTGGAAGAGTGGCCGTGAGAGGGCGTCCGCTTGCAGAAGTGGCCTCTCAACCTCGTGCTGCTCCTCTAGTACAACAACCTCCGGCTCCGGCTCCCAGACCTGTTGTCTCGGCTGCAGTACCTTTGATGCCAGTTGTGTCAGTTCCTGCACGAAGGGCACCGGTTCAGAGATCCGTGGAGAACCATGGACAACAGAACCAGATCGAAGACCTGATTTGGCAGATGCGAGAACTCAAGGTGGAGCTCGCTGGCCTGCAGAAAGAACTGCCGCCGGCGCCTGCTGCTGCACGTCCGGGAGGTGCTCCTGTTCGTAGATGCATCTGGTGTGACAGTCTTGATCATTTTTGAGAGGATTGTCAGGAGCTTATGGCTACTTTACGAGATGGTGTGGTTCGCTATCAGAACGGTAGGCTGCACTTTTCTTCGACTGGAGAGCCGTTGAACACGCAGTTTGGGCGAGGAGGCATGAGAAGTCTACTTCATATTACTGCGGTTGCAACTGTAAATGCATTGATGGCACCATCAGTAAATTCTGATGTATATGCTGGACACATTGAAGTTTCTTCCAGTCCTACGTTGCTAGATAGGACTGTTGAGAAGAAAAATGCTCAAGTTCCTTAAAAAATACTGAAGAGAGGAGCTGAGACTATCCGTAGAGTCACAGGATGGGGAGATCCTGTTGACGTTGCGTCTATCAAAGTGTTCTTGGACGTGGATAGACACGTTCATTGACGGGATGCTTCTATGGAGGAAGAGAGGCGGCGAGAAACCTCTGAACTTGATACTGGAGTTCTAGAGGAGACTGGGGACAGACAAAGAGTCACAAGGAGACGAGCAGCTCCTCCAAAAGACATCTCGTCTACTTCTGTAGCTCCTCCATCTGCACCAGGTCAGATGGAGGACGTGCAGAGATCCCAGCAAGAACCAACGACTACTGGTAGGCGGTTTGCTGCCCAAGAGAAGGAGAAGGGACCGGCTTACAAGTTGGCAGCAGACATAAAAACTTCTACTGATCTGAAGAGCATCTTGGAGTAGATGATACTTGACGCACGAATCAAGTTTTCTCTTTGAGAGGTTCTTGGTATTGCGAAGAGAGAGTTTCACGAACTAATTACCGACATCATCAAACGAAAGAGACAGGTGATGTCTGAACAAGTAGAAAGTCAGATGATAGATGCCGTAGGAGCTTCTCTGAAAGATGCAGAGTTCGGAAAGGTGCATTTTCATGAGGTTGATGATACAGAGTACCAGCAAGAAGCGTTGGTTGCTGGTACCAACACTGCTGAATTTGAGGATGAAGAAGCTGGAGACGAGAGTCCAGCTACTGACAGTGACTTCATGAAGAGACACTGGGCTCGTGCTATGACTGCTACACGAGTTCGCCTTGGAAGTCTTGAACCTGTTGCTGCTTTGGTTGATCACGGTTCTGAGATCAACATCGTGTCACGAGAGGTATATGAAAGAGGTCAGTGGTCTATCGAACTAAATCATGGTTGGGTGCTAAGAGTTGCAAACAACCAGAAGGGTGAGTTATACAACGCTTGTCCTAACGGGAGGGTGAAACTAAGTGATGTGGAGGTAGATCAGCACTTCTTCGTGCAGTCTTCAGCTTCATATCTTATGATTCTTGGTCAGTCTTATATCACTGCAGTTCGAATGGAGATCAAGGTGATGGATGATGGATCTCACTATGCTAGGATCTGTAGTCCAGATGATAGACGTTTCGTGCAATTTCTGACCGTTCGTACGAATCACGAACGAAACCGACAGACTTTGAGAGATTCTCCTATCTGTAGGAGTAAAGGTTTTCAGAAAACCACTCTTGTAGGACGGGATGACAAGAGTGATGGATCTACTACTACTATGATCCCGCTTGAGCAACCTGTGGGATCACAGGAGGAGTAGAGGATCTGACTGAGAAGAGTAGAAGGTAGATGGAGAAGTATGCAGAAAATCTGCACTGTACATGAGTTCTGGATGAAGATGAGATGATTTCAAGCGTTTACGAGGAGTTTGTAAGTATACAATCTTTTGTTCATTGGTTGGATGATGTAGATAGGTTGATGGAGCAGATGGGAGGAGGGGTGGTGATCTCCATCCACTCTTGTAAAATCTATGAGGAGGTTATCTCGTGCTTACAATCTCGTCCTCATCCGAGACTTAAGAGTGGATGGAAGGATGCAATCTGTTGGTGTGGCTCTCGTGTAGAAGCAGAGGTTCACACCATATATAAAACTGTAGCGAAGAAGGTGAAACTAGTGGCGATCTAGTTACCTATTGATTCACAGCAGCAGATGGAATTAGCGACCATTGAGCCTGTACTGAGAGATGATATGTGTTTCCGGAGGAGTCTCATCTTGGAGAGAGAGAGGCAGTTCAAGAACGAGTTCACACCCTACATGCTCTGTTTGAAAAAAGGCAAGAAGCACTGTACACGCAATACACAATACAAGCAAGGAGGAAGCAGACTTTTTACAACAAGTCATCAACACCAACGTTTCAAGAAGGATATATTGTCTTGAAGAACGACATGAACTCAACATTTCTTTCTAAGTTTTCATGCCGGTGGCTAGGACCATACATAGTGAACGAGGTGTTTGACAACGGGACATTGCAGTTAGAAACTCTCTAGGAAGAAATCCTCCATGGACAAGCAAACGTATGCAAATGTCATTTGTACAATCCTTCTATGTACCCTCAAGGAAAACCGACACCAAGATACCAACAAACACCAAGAGTGTTTTCAAGGAGAAAGTATGCAAGAAATGGAAGAAACAAGGAGAGAAGAAAGAATCCAGCAAACTACTCCAACCATGGAGAGAGTCTCAAGGAACACCACACAACGAAATACACCGAGATGTCACGTGTCAATCACCCCGGAGATGAGCATCATCAAATAAAAAAATTGAATCTTTGCAGCAGATGACGCATGACCTAAGGAAATCGTCGACAGAAAACCTTTGACCAATCATGACTAACTTGATACCTCCTTAAAGTACTTGGGTAGCAAATAAATATTCTCCACACTTAGCTATAACTAAATATCTTAATAATAGACAGACTTCCTATGTGTAACATAGGTCGTTACATTTTACCCCCAGATTAAATTTTTGCTCTGTCCTCGGAGTGAAGAGAGAATTTCGTCTATGAAACAACTTCAACTTGTCATGGTTGACGCGATCAAATCTCCTTCCTCCTAGCTCTTGAAGGTCATATGTGAAGTTGCTCCACACCTTATCTACAACAAAAGGACCAAAATATCTAAAAAGAAACATCTTCCTAGCCCTCTTGAATCTGATAGCATCATACAACATTATCCAATCTCCGACTTGAAAAAGTTTTATCTTCCTCTTGCCCAATCGTTTGTCGTAACTCTTCTTTTGATACGCCTGAGCTTGTTCCATTCGGATTATTGCTACCGCTCGGGTCTCTTTCAACCAAGATAGATGTGGTTGAAGATGTGGCTGCTCAGAAAGTCAACATCACAGTTGAGCAACTGATCGCACTCAACCTCAGTACAAACATGGATGAGCAACTCCATGAGTTGCTCCCTTCTTGATCTGACGTCTTCTCCTCTCCTCGACCTCTTCAACTATCGTTGAATAGTTTGAAAAGTATTCAATTCGAATCGGATCGGTAATTTGAGCTGCACTACATAAACAAGTCGAAATGAGGAATACCCAGTAGAAGTATTTGTTGTTGTTCGATACTCCCATAAGATGACATGTAGTCTCTTATCCCAAGTATGTTTGGCAATCTCAACGTCAACATCTTTGACAAGCATCATACAAAATGTAAGATTGATCTTCTCCGCAAGATCATTAGCATTTGGTTTGTATGACATCGTTACTCGTGGCTTGATAGAAAAGTGTTGCAACATAGCTGTAGTCATGCTCCCTACAAACTCTCCTCCTCTATCTAAGACCAACTCTAACGGACATCCAAACCTTATGATGATCCTCTCCCATAAGAATCTATCTACTTATGTTTCATTAGTCTCCTTCAAAGGTCTAGCCTTTACCCACTTGGTACAATAGTCAATGGCGAATGCAATGTATCTACTGTCTCTAGGTGTCTTATTAAGAGGACCTACAAAGTCATTACTCCACTTCTCAAATGATCTCAACACTGAAATTGATCTTAACGGAGGTGTTATAGTAGACTTTAAATGCCTTTTTCAGCTCCTCAAATGCTTCTTTTGCTTTCTGATCATGCACTATCAAGTCAAAATCAACTCCTTTTTTCATGTACATCGTCAAAGCTATTGCTTTGTTCGAGAAGAACAAGACAAACCTACGATAATATCCAACCATGCAAAAAAACTACCTGAACTTTGTCAAGTTGATCAGAAATAGAAGATCCACAATCTTCTTCACCTTCTCAAGATCTACCGCAATCCCATTCTTGGAAATGATGTGTCTTAACAGTAGACCTTCTTCGCAGCCAAAGATGCACTTCTCTGGATTTAGAGAAGCGTTGGTTTGCTCCAGCCGCTACAAAACTTTGATCACATGATCAAAGTGGTCCTCCTTTCTTCTATACACGCAAAATCGTCAATGAAATCACGAGTAAACTTCCCTATGAATGGTTCAGACACCTTGTTCATGAACCTCTGAAAGTGACCGGAGCATTACACAATCCGAATGACATCACCTGAAATGCAAATATTCTCCAAGGAGTAGTGAATGTAGTCAACTGCTGGTACTCATGTGCTATCTTGATCTGGTTATACCCACTATAATCATCATCAAAGCTGTACCACTCATGATCAACAACTTCCTCCAAAATCTCATCTATAAATGGCAGAGGATAATATCCTTCTTGGTAATTGCATTCAACTTTTTATAGTCTATGCACACTCGTAGCTTACCATTCTTTTTCTTGAAAATCATAATGGATGAAACCCATTCTGAGTTTTCCACCTCGTAGATGAAACTTGCCTCCTTCAACTTGTCTATTTCTTCTTTAACCATCATTGCTGTAGTAAGATTGACCCTTCTCTGCTTCTGTCAAATTGATCTTGCGTTCTCCTCCAACTCGATTCGATGAGTCTCTGGAGTCACCTCCTTCAAATTCTTGTAAGTGAAAGCAAACACATGGATATATTTCCGAAATATATTTAGGAATCTACTTTTCTCATCTTGAGTGACATTGATATCAAACTTTAGGGTAGAGAGTCTTCTCCCAATCTCTACCTCACTCAACTCTTTTTTATCAGGGTCTTTCTCCACTACTGGTCGAGGCAACAAGTCAATAGCACTAAGCTGATGTAATGATTCATCTCGACCAAATCCTTCATCATCAGAGGAGGATTCTTGATCATAAGAATCTCTCGTATCTACTTCTGAGACACTCTGATCATCCTCCGTATCAGATTCCCAGTAGTCACTAGTGACTCTATCGGAGTCAAGTCACAACTCAAACACCAGAAAGAGGTACTATCACTATGTGATATCTAGGTCCAATCCGTAAATATCCCTGGTGCCACCTATATGTGGTGCGCACAGCTCTCAACCAAGGCCTACCTAGGAGTAAATCATAACTAGAGTCCTTTAGTACTTGAAAAGACATCAATGTTTGAACTCTCATCACAGACAACCACCTTCTCTAACACACCAAGAGGTCTTACCCGTTGCTTGTTAGTCATCCCCACAACAGTGCTAGCTGGGCGAGTTGGTTCCATCCCCAACTTCTTCATCAACCTCTCTGATATAGCATTTACAACCGATCTTTTATCCACCAATACGTCAAAGACGTAGTGATCATTCAATCTAACTTCAATCTTTGAAGCCTTAGTGCATACTTTTGAAGCATGCACATGCACCACACCAACTCCCACAGATTTTGATGACTTGCTCTTGAATTTTTTCTTCTTGCTTCTCTTAGAACTCAGTCCTCCTCTGAGTTCCCTTCGTAAATTGAGGTTGAGTGCGATCAGTTGCCCAACCATGATGTTGACTTTTTGAGCAACCACATCTTCAACCACATCATATCTTGCTTGAGAAGACGAAATAGTGAAATCTGCCATCCCCAACTTTCTTCTTAGCTCCCTTGGTATACTCGAAACAGTACTCGAGCGAATACTTCTACTTGGTGACTCCTCCATGAAACCGGTTCATCAGAAAATCGAGTTCATTTTCTTTCTTGAGCTAAAAGCTCCACCGATGCATGAGAAGAGTTAGAGCTCTCTCCCTTCTCATAGATGAGATCTCGCACTACGTCGATAGTAGCCACTTTCTTGTCTCGTGCTTGTGATAGATTTCTTGCACCAACATTCATTCTGACAGTTTCAGCACCTCTTGCTCCGTTGTTAGGACAATTTTGTTGGAAATGAGAACCTCCACACGTCCAGCATGTGATTCCTCCAAAGTTATCTTGATTTCCTCAGTTGGGATTGTTGTCGTAATCTCTTTGACCTCTCCACCTTTGTTCTTCCATTCTCGTAACTGCACCACATATATCTTGAGATCCGCAAGAGTATTTGTGAGACTCTTCAACTCAGCATGAAAATCAGAGGTGGCAATAGACATTGTTGTAGGGACAAACGGCCTTGGCACCATCGTTGAAGTAGGAGCTGACGTTGAAGCGATCATCAATTGTGATGATGCAGATACTATTGTTGTGCCTACATCAAGAGCCGGAGTCGACACCAGAGCGGCATGATGAGGTTGGATGATATCCTTTTCATCCAAACTCTCTTTCATATTTGTCGCAATCTTGATGCCATCCGCTTTGGTTGCTGGCTTCTCGTATCTCATTTGGGTTCGAATTGAAGGTCTCAATCCTCGCACCAAATTCTTGGTCAGCATTGCTCCAATCCTCGTCAGTGTTAGCTCCACATTGTCCTCATTCTTTTGTAGGATCGTCCGAAACCGTTGCTCCAACTTATCCACTCTTTCGAACTTTCTCCTCGTCCCATTGCTTCAAATGAGTGAGTTCCACCATGAGCTTCTCATAACTCTCTTCTGGAAAAAACTCTTCGATGAGTGCGTTACTCAACGTCTCCCATGTGTCTTCAACTGTACCAGGTGTCTTGTTCTTCACTCGATCTTCATTCCACGTAAGAGCAAAATCTTCTAAAAACTTTAGCAGTAACAACACCCATTCTTCTTTCCTTCTCACGTTATTTTCGATGCAATCTCTTTTGAAGTCTCGAACAAACGGCTCTACATCTTTATTGTCCTTCCCATGAAACACTAATAGCTTCCCCATCTTGTAACTACTCTTTCTACTCTTCTAATCTTCGTGCAATAACGACTCGCTAAAAGAGTACGAACATCATCAATTTCATTCGAGAATAATCTACCATAGGTAAAATAAAAGAAAATGGTTGTAACAACACCTCTTGTGTCATTTCTTCTCTCAAGGTAATCATGAGCCTGAGTCGCATCACCACCTTCTCCACTATCCCAATGATGATCTCCATCACAACTCAGCTGAGTCCTCTTTGAAGTCGATAATTTCTCCGTCTCAGCTCTCTGAGTCTCGTCTAACTTCTCGATTACTGACATAAGTAAGGCGGCCACATCCTAGCACTTGTGTCCTCTTGATAGATCACCCACTCCACAACTTGGATAAGGATCCTCTCCTAGAAGATGAATTGACGCTGGTGAAGATAGACCCACTCAAAGACTTAAATCAGTAAACTCTTACTTTTTTTGACTCTCTCTGCTCTGATACTAGTTGGACAATTCGCTACTTTATGTCCCAACACTCTACATAAATAACACCACAAGTCGATTTCTACTCTTCTCCTCAGAGATTCTACTTGAGGTTTTGTACTAGTGTTCTCAAACTCAACAATAATCTTTCTCGAGCTCTCTCCGACACTTACTATGACATCTAAACCTTGAGGAAGGTTTCCAAATCTAACTTTCCAGTCTTTTGAACTTTCACTCATGTTCTTGCGCCTTCTTAATCATTAAGTGGACAAAATATCTTTGAGGAAAATAATTTTACATCACTTTCTTAACTCTTTTGAGCTTTATATTGAAAATCGTGTATTATACATGCTATACACGAAATAAAATCCAATCTAAAATTAACTGTCTAAGATAATATTTTCATGATCATCGTCTGTACTAATCACAGCAGACATCTTAAACTCCTTCTTGTAAAGATCCAACTCTACTTCACCGGGAGGATTCGTGATCTCCACAGTGAATGATGCTTTCAACTCAATCTTCTTCACATCTACGTCAATGGTCTCAGAAGCTTCTTGATCTAGAGCAAAGAGGGCATCTCAAGTGCTATAGATGTGTGTTTGCAACTCATCTATACTTAACTTTGGATTCTCCGTCTCCGTCCGAACTCCCAAACATCTCTTTTTCCACCTCGGCATCCGAACTTGATTCCTCATGAAATATCTTCAAGACCTCCTTGTACGCCGAAACGTATATCTCTTAGTCGGTAAGAGATCTCTCCAAGATTTTTGTGGCTTCTAGTAACTCAACCTCCAAGCTACGAACTCATGAAGTTCAACAAAAACTTCCGTAAATCAAAAGAAATGGTGCTGATTGTACAAATTTTCAAAGAACTGAAATTTGTATATTTTCACTTCACTCATGATTGTCAACTCTCTCTACTTTGAAAAATTCTATCTCTCTCTCCAAGGATCATCTTCTCATGATTTTTCTTTCCTCTAATAGCTTATCAGACAAGCTACAATCCTGGAAACTTTCACAGAAAAATAAAAAACACAGAAAAGATGATAGCGACTGTATAGCATTTTCAGAGAGCATAATTTCTAAATTTTCATGAATAAACCTCCTCAACTTTGAACATTTATAGCTCCTTCTCTAGACCTGCCCTTCCTATGATTTCTGTTGTCCAAGATAGCTTATCAGCTAAGCTAAGATACTGGAAATTTTCACAAGAAAATAAAAATCACAGAAAATCTGACAACGACTATACAAATTTTCCAAAGAGGAGAATTCATATACTCTTGCGAATAAACCCCCTCAACTTTACATATTTATATCTCCCTCTCTAGATCACCTTTTCCGGTGATTTTTGTTTTCCAAATAGCTTATCAGCCAACCTAAAATACTGGAGTGTTTCAAAGGAAAAAAAAACACAGAAAATCTGACAGCGACTGTACAAGTTTCCAGAGAGCAAAATTCTTAAATTGTCAAAGTTTTCTCCTCTAATAACTTCTTTCTCCTCCTTTCCTTACAACTCTTGTTGCATCCACTTTCAACTCTCCTCAAACCCTTTCTAAGTGAACAAGATATAAAGAATGACCTCGAGCGCATCATAGATCACTACGAGATACACGAAAGATTTTAAAGTGGCTAACATCGCGTTAGCTCTTTCTCCTCCCTACCTTCTCTCCATGTGCTCTCGCATGATCTCCTTCTGTCTAATGTTTAATTGAACTCTACACATCTTTCAAGGATCCCTCCAAGTGAGGTCCCGGTAACGGAATCAAAAATGTAAACCCTCCACGGTCCTATCGATCAACTACCTGCATCTCTCAACCTCCACGATAGTCATCCGTGAATCTGCAACATGTCGAGCATGTCGCTCACTCAAAGGTCACCTCTGATGCCTTTGATGGAAGCACACCATGAACTTGAAGAGAAAAATGCTAAGTTCAATCATTCACACACCATAAACTCATCAACTAAAACTATTCATCCTAACGACGTCTCTCAAGTTCTCACATGCTAAAATATCACACTCTCTCTATATTGCTCAAGTTGTCATTACGACGATGTGAAAACAAATATGAGGAGCTCTTCTCTACTCCTCTATTTATACATTCTAAGTTTTTACTTTGATACTCTCTAGTAACTCATCCATAACTATTTTTATCAGATTTTACTAAGATATTACTTAAGATAAAAGTATTAATCACATGGGCTTCTTACCTTTTCACATGGGTTTATTCCTTCAAAGTCAAACACTTCTAGAAGGAATCTAGAATATTCTTAAGAAATCTCAAATTTCTACCCCCTCTACACTAAGACTCAATAAAAAAGAGACATGTGGAATCTCTTCTTGTTTTTAATGTCCACAAAGTCCACAACTTTAATCCCACCACTAATATCAAGTCAAAAAGGAGATAAGACATACTTTCTATCTTTTAGACAAGATGACAAGATAGTAGTGCTCACTCTTTAGGAAATATCTGAATTTTGTCCAAAAGTACAGCTAAGTTTAACCATAACTAACTTTAGCTAATCATGACTAACTTGATACCTCCTTAAAGTACTTGGGCAGCAAATAAACATTCTCCACACTTAGCTATAACTAAACACCTTACTAATAGACAAACTTCCTATGTGTAACATAGGAAGTCGTAATTGCTCAAGAAGAGTTGCATGAACTTCGTTTCAACAAGCCCCAAGCAAATAAAAAAGAGAGAACTCATAGAGAAGATTATTCTCTCTGGTACCCAACACATCGACAAGAGATAGAAGGTAGAGGAGAAGAAGAAAAGCACTCGGGAGAAAGATGTTGAGATTATCACAATCTTGAAAGCATCCATCCTTGGAACGTCAAAACAAGGAGAAACACCTCCAGCGGGATATGTAGAGAAGGTAGCAATCCACCCAAAGGAGACGTCAGTAGCATCTCATGTAGGAGCAACGAGAGAGGAGAAAGCACAATCTCCAACAGCCATCGTGATCCCTGTAGGAGTCACTACAGTCAGAGAGTCCAAGGAGGAGGCACCAACAAAAGAGAAGTCGTCTACACCAACTCCCAAGCAAGTTCAAGAAACTCCCAATGCTTAGCAAGAACAAAGATGAGATCCGAGAACTGTTCCAGTCTTTCGATCACCCAATCAGCTCATGGGAGGAGGATAGAGAGGACGACAACATGGAGTGGGTATCTCTTGAGAGGAAATAGTGTGGTGTCCACAATTTGCAAGTTTTGGGATTTTTTCAAAATTTATAAGTTAACGTCGTATATATATAATTGAATTAACCTTGTTAGTTAAGTTTACCCCCTGCTTAATGGGAAGATGAAATTAAGATGGACTTTTGGGAAAAAGAACCAACTACTTTCGGAAATCGAAAGACGAACGTCTTCCCGGAAGATGTCTTCTGGAAGAAGGAATCCAAAAGACACCGTGTGAGTCTTCTAGGAGAGGACCGTGATCGTAACTGCGAGAGACAGCAACCTAGTACCCATTGGATGACACTATAGGTGTTTGGTGGACCTAAAGGACAGCCACCTAAGCAGTAGGTAGGACAAGGACTGACAAGGCACTTACTTAAAGCGCGAACAGTTGGGGAGTAGACAGAGAAATCACCAAATCAGAGAAGAGATACGAAAGTGCCATGTCTTTTGTTCCTTTCTCCTACTCGGACTCAAACTCACATCGAGGAAGACATCAAAGATGCACGACGAGGAATTGTAGAGAAAGTTTGTGAGGACGATCGTCTTACAACAAAAAGAGAGCTTGAAGTAGAAATAGACAGAATTTTTCAAAGATCACAAGAATTGAAACTCTGGAGTCAAAGATTGGAGCTTCAGGCTGCAAGCAGCAGAGCTCGAAGTATTACGCGAAGCCAAGTTCTTAGCAAGGAGAAGTCACTCGTGAGTTGACAGCAATCGAAGCACTCACATCAGAACATGCGTAGGAGACATTTGGAGATCGAGTAGAAACGCAGCGCATCGACGTCAGCATATTTTGAGATTCTTCTCGTTTCTTTCTCCTTCCATCGCCTTATCTCTTTTTGTTCCTACGATTCCTTCTCCGTGATTTCTTGCAGGAAGCTTGCCTACTCCTTTCCTCTTTCCTAGAATTTCCCTGGAGTGAATTGCAAGCGGAAGCGTTGTCCAATTTCTGACATCTTTTTTCCAAATCTGACTTCCTGAAATTGAATTTGATCTTTCCTTCTCTGTCTCGAAACTCTTTGTTCCTGCCCATCCACTTCCTTACCCCATTGCACTTCTGTCCCCAGAATTCATAGACAGAAGACTTTTTATAAAGTCTGGACATTTCCAGAAGCTGAATTTCGAATTCACATCAAGTAGTATGGATTTGATTTGAGTTTCGAGAATCTTGATGTGAATCCAGAGTGGAATAATGAGTTGGTAATTATTTCGAGAAGTAGGAAACTGAGATTCAGGCTAGTGCTTCCCAAGCTTCATGTCTTCCAAATCCACATCTTCCTAGAGAGCTAGAAGACTGGTAAGGATGGCAGAATGCACGAAAAGATGTGAGGGTCCTCTATGGATCTCTTCTGTCTAACCCATAGCAGTTTGTTCCTTCTTCTTCCAACCTTAGATGAGAATTGTGAGCAATCTTGTTTGCAAAATCTAGAGAGCAATGTCAAGGGTCATGTCTTCCAATTACGCAGCAAGCTTCTTCTGAGAATGTATGCGAGGTGAGGAGTCAAAAGATAGAGTGTGATGTTCAATGTTTGTTGTGAGGATAGAATTACGTGCAGGAAGCCAAAAGATAGATGAAACCAGTGATAGGAAACCTTGTAACACACAAGAAAATCAAAAGATGCTCGAAAGTAATAATTTAAGGATCAAACCCACAGAGATGCAAGTAAAGATCATCCAAAAGTACTAAACATGTGACAAAAGTGATTCTTTATGGTTATCTTTTATTCTCATGGGCAGAAATCAGTCCCGATAGAGATCAAACTCAAGTCTATCCAACAAGACAGAGTTGATAATCCTGACAAATAACATAACAGGTACTAAACAGGTCAGGGACCTCAAGACAAAGATAAACAACAAAGATACATAGCCACGGATGAAAATGTTTCAACGAAGAAGTACTGCTGAAGTGCTACTAAGTAGCTTCTAACACCATAAACGCTAAGTATCTTCACACTAAGTTATCTCTACTACTACTGTTCGTGAAAACGTCAGATCTCGTCCCCCTAGTAAGCGGAACCGAAGTCTCTACACTACCTAACTGTAAAGCTCTACCTATACTTCATAACGACAGTTTAACTGTCTCTCTGATCTCGCGAATCTCGTGCACTATCCTCTTTGTGGCTCTAACTATCCTACTCTTAGCGAAGAATCTGGTGTTGCTGTCATCTCTGCCCTAAAGTCACGTAAGAAGTTCCTTCTCTGACGAATCAAGCTCGGTGACGAAGTACGAAGTCAGTACTTCATCCACTTTGTCCCAAAGCTCTTCCATCGTCGCCTCCGTCGTGGTCTTCGCCTCCGAAGCCTTCGTGAGTTCCTTATCTTTAGTCATCAACTGCTCCTGCAAAGTATCCCTCTCTAACTTCATGTCGTGAAACCGTGAAGTCATTAAGTTCATCTTTGCTTGCAAATCTTGGATGTCCTGCGAAGCCTTCACGTGCTCTTCAGACTTCGCCTGAATCAGAGTATCGCGTTTCAATGTCAACTTCTTCACCTCCTCTGACCAACTTCTTCATGAGTTGGTCCTTCTCCTCAGCCTTCGTCTCAATCAGAGCATCGCGCTCCAATGTTAACTTCTTCGTCTCCTGCCAAAGTGTACCGCGCTAAGAAGGTCAGAGAATGTCAATGGTACCTTCGCCTCCTCCTCGTAGCTTTGTCTCTACATGTCCAATTGGATGAGGATTGGTAACGTTGTATCACTTAGAAACTCCAATGTCTGCTCAAACATCCACAACTCCTTCTCGATACTTGGATCCGTACGAGTCGAAGTCTTCGCTTTGTCTTGTTGCTGTGTAGTACGATGGATCGCTTGTGGGCTCTCCACTTGTAGCTCGGTTGCTCCTGAATGTAACCTTCTCAGAACAAACTCTTCGGGAAAGTTGTATCGAGAAAAATGAAGACGCGGACGGACAGCTCTCTGAACAATCATTTGTGGTTAAGCTGAAGTTTCACTCTAAGTGGCTCACGGAACGTCGTCTCAGAGCTGTTTTGCGGGACTATGCGGACGTTCTCAAGTGCGACATGGGATGCTCATTGGTTTACCTCGGTTCGTTCCCGGGACAAGACACAATCAGCACTTACCGGAGCATTTGCATGAAAGCTATCCCACAACTTCTTGAGCAATCTGCAGGGGAGCACTTGCTGCGTTCTCTTGACTTCGCCTTGAGCGCACTTCTCTTCCAATCTCTACTGAAGAAGACTTTGCTTGGGTTTGAAGATCTTGGGCTCCGTCGTCCGAAGTCTCAATGATCGTCTTCTTCGCCTTCTTCTTCTTGCTTGAAGTAGCTCCTCCTGACATTTCTTCATCCGTCATTCTCCTCTTCGCCCAAGTGCTTGGACCTGCCGAAGTCACTAGAGTCACCACCTCATCTCGCTGAGGTGTTGGCTCCAACATCAAGTCGTCGTCGGTCGAAGCCCTTCGTCCATACTAATCTTCTTCTTCTGACGTCAGCAAATTCATCCCTCGATAGAAGACTGTGGCGAAGACTGCGAAGTACATCGCTCCACCATCATCGGAGGTATTGTGCAACTTCTGCACATGCTGTAGTGACGAAGGATTTCTTCTTTTGCCCATTTAGTATACAAGATATCGTTCCCATAGAGGATTTGCACAAGTAACGCTGCTCTAAGTTCTAAGATCTGTTCAAACACACAAACACACGGGTTTTGCCTAGAAATCCCGTCTTCTCACAAAACCACACAAAACAACACGTCTTCCAGACACGCCAAATGGTGCTCTGGACCCAAACAAACAACTACCAATTACAATATCACACAACTATTCACAGAGAAGTTCGGGAAGACGATCTTCCTACTTCTAGATTGCTTCTTCCGGTCTTCTCGATACCATCTTCCCGAAGCGATTCTCGTCTTCTGGGGGTTCAGCTCGTCTTCTCACACCTCCAGAAGGCTGTCCTCCTTCGCAGAAGTCGACTAGCAACGGTCGTTACACCTTATTCTCACACTCACATTCCAACGGGTTAGATCAATCACATGGTGTATGCCCCCTGTAGCCTTCCCAGGTTTCTGCCTACGGAAGTTGTCTTCCTGCAGCACTACAACGACATTCACCTTCACGGAAGCTCAATAGAAGTATCGGAAACTCACTAGAAGAAGGTAAGAAGATGGGGAAGATGGGAGAAGATGAGGAAGATGAGAAAAGCCAAACAAGAGAAAACAAGATGAAAAGAGCAAATTAAGATTCCGACAGGCTTTTAGTCCGGATCCTGACTAACAAGCCATCCCTGCTTGTAATAGTTTGGGGAGGAAGACAACAAACGTGAGTACTGTTGCACCGTCTTCTACTCGAGGATGTCGTCTTCTGTTGCGAGAAGAAGGCTTCTTTCTTCTTCACTTCGCTGCTCTGACTGCTCTGTCTTCTGGGATCCCTTACCCAGAAGACCATTCGTACGTAGATCCCAAGTGCTCTACTGAACGAGTCAAGCTACACTTCCACAACTACTGACAGTCACCGCCACTCAAGAAGAACACTTCTCATGCATAATTGGGAGCGAATTCATTGAACCCACCATCCAGAAGACATGGACAAAGCTTCTGCACTCAAATCCACAATCTATTCCCCGAGAAGAAGTCACAATGGCATTGGGAAGCTCACTCCCTCTACTTCCTGCGTCTACTCCTCAACACACCAGCCTAGCTAACAGGACTGCACGAGGATGCCGTTCCCTGTTCCTAGACTGTCCACTACTTCTATCTACATCGTCAAACCATTGCTGGTGCGAGTATGCAGACCCCTCCGGTATATTCCAAGACTATTCGTATGTTTCCAACGACGGGTGGTGTGCTAAGACTGTCTCTGCTCTAATGTGTCTCGCCTGCCTGCCTGTAGAATCGGTGTGTATGTTCAGTTACTACAAAATTCTACAGAACTGGCAGAACTGGCAGAGCTCTATCTCCTACGCTGCTATCCTACTTATGCTGCCACCGTGAGAACCAGGGGAGGCGACCACCAGGGAGAGAGAGGCACTGACAGGAGGTTGTCACCTCACATGCAAGCGGTTCCCCTGCCCGAATTGGTCATCCACCTTGTCCTTCCTACCCTACCTATGCTGCCACATGATGTCCTAACTAATATTACATGGGAAAACTGCCATCCTTAAGATAGCATGTTCGATTCTACTATATTTGGAAATGGAGTTACTAACTACTCAGATTGCACGGAGGCAATCTCTACCTGATCTGCTCCTATCGGAGCTCCTAATGCGGCTTCTGATAAGCTAGAAAGCCCTGCAGTTACCTCGGGTGTCACTGAGGTGGCTTCCTCTTCTTCGCCTCTTGCTGGCTCTGCTGTCGCTGCTGCTGCGTCTTCCTCGGCTTCGGCTTCTGCGAGGGCAGTGATCTTCTCCCGCACTCGGGCGACTTCCTGATTGCGCTGCTGTACCCGCGTCTGCAACTCCTGGTTGCACTTCCGAAGCTGCATCGACTCCTTGGCAGAAGCGGCTGCTTTCGCCTTGTACCTGGCTGCAAGCTTCTCTGTAGTGCGGAGGCTAGCTTCCAGCGACTCCGTCTTCTTCTGGTCTTCCCCCAGCTGCAGCAAGGTGCGCAGGCCGAATCCAGGTTGTAAGGGCTTCTCCTGTGCCCTCGCTCTCCTCTCCAGCAACTCCATAGCTGGCTGGATCTCCTTATGGAAGTAGGCACTGAACTCCTCCAGTCGTCTTCCTGCGGAAGACAAGTTCATCTCCACCACTCACTCCATGGTGTCGACTTCGTCTTCCAGAGGCAAGGAAGCCTCTTCCACTACTACGGCCTTCATCTTCTGCGCACGAGAAGAAGCTACTCTTCTCATCTTCCGAGATGGAAGACTCCTCATGGAGGAGCGGCTCTCTTCTTTGCGCTTCCTCGCATCGCAGCAGGAGCGTCCATCCATCCTTCGTCTTCTGGAGTCTTCGGAAGACTCCCAGGCGTTGCAAAAGCAGTCTTCTGCTCCGATCGGGTACTCAGCAGGTCTTCTTCCGAGTCGGACTCCGATCCTGAGTGAATGAGGGAGATGGGTGTCCTCGGTACACTTTTGGGACCCATCTTCCTCAGTGGCGTGGCGTCTTCCGACCCACTAGACTCGTCTTCCCTCACCAGAAGCGTCTTCTGGTGAGAGCCGGGCCTCAGCTGTGGCATCAGAGTGGGAGGAGGCGTTGCTGCTGCCTCTCGGTCATCGTCTTCCGAGGTTTCCTCCTTCACCTCCTGTCGCTCCGTTGACCCATACACTGCCAGTTGATCTTCCCTAAGATCCCCCATGGCTACATACAAGTAGCAGAGGAAGGGCGTCAGGTGTCCTCCCGCCGGGGTACCCAAGTATGCTAGCTCCGTCTGTACGTAGTTGTGGATGTACGCGCCCCAGTAGATGAGCACTCCGTCATCCCATACTGATTCCAGGAACTCCACGTCCTGATCTCTTAAGTACCTTATCTTCTGCGCTTTTCCCTTGGGAAAGAGATGCAGAAATAACTTCGCCAGGAGGCGCTTCTTCGGCTCCCGGTAAGATTCTATCTTCCAACCGTTCCTCCCCTGTCTGTCTTCCACGAAAAGGCAGGTGGTGCTCCCAGGCACATGCCACGAACTCTCAATCATAGGCAAGATCTTCTTCTCGTACCAATATCCTCGGTTCTCGGACTTAGGCCTGTGAAACGCCTTACGCCATCAGTCTTCAGTCTAGGAAGACGGTCTTTCCCGAGCTACTCCTGCCTTCGCAAGTACACGGTTACGCGGAGGTAACGCTACCCACACCTCCTCCAGAAGCCCTTGATCTGCGAGGTTCCAATCCCACAGGAAGAAGTCGAGACCCAACTCCTTGAGGAAAGGAGTGGCCTCGGCCAATTCTGCCGCTGGTAACACCAAACCCCGCGGATGCATCGACATACATGGAAGATCTGTTGCACTAAACCACAAGCACCTACTATGAGCTGAAGGCTCAGTCCTTCCCGAATGCCCACAGTCTAGCTTCTACTTCTCAGAAGACGAAACTAGTCTTCCAGAAGACAGCTACTCCGTCTTCCAGGATTCTAACAGTACTTCCTAGATAGCTCTCGTCTTCCGAGCTATATCTAAACAATCCTATCTAAGCAAGGCCTCGCATGGATTACTAAGAAGACAACCCACCTTGCGTTACATCCTACTTCCTATCAGAAGATACAAGATATGCGAGAAGTAGAGTATAAGAAAGGTTCAGAAGATGGTTGCGGGCTCCTGCGGTGACAGTGGTCTCTGGGAAGACACTCGGGACAGCTTCCGATTCAATGTCTTTCTCGGAAGACTTCCCGAAGTCAGACTTCCCTTCACTGGTCTCACCTGTCTTCTTCTTCCTACGCGCAATCTATCCTCACAACAGACTCAAGACAACTGCACTCTGTTCTTCTGACTTCTCACCTCTCATACGCACTCAGAAGAAGCTTGCTGCATGATGGGAAGACATGACCCTCGACCATTCCCTCCAGATTCTGCCAGCAAGACTTCTCACAACTCTCTTCTAAGTTCGGGAAGAAGAAGGAACGGCTACTATGGATCGGACAGAAGAGACCCGAATGGACCCTCACGTCTTCTCGCTCATTTTGCCAGCCTTCCAGTCTTCTAGTCTCTCTAGGAAGATGAGGAGTTGGGAAGCTTGGAAGACCGGGAGGCACAGGCCTAGTTCCCGACTTCCAACTTCTCGAAATAACAAAACAACTCACCACACCACTCGGGATTCGTACCAACTCTCTCTAAACACAAAAGCAAAGCAAATCCACTCTTGATACGAATTGTGTTCAGTCGACTTCCGAAGACAGTCAAGTTTAAGAAGCGTCTTCCGAAGATGTTCCCATCTTCCGAATCGTCTTCTGTTCCAAGTTTCGGGGGTAGAGAGGTAGTAGGGTAGGGAAATTGATAGTTGGGGTCTCCAATTTGAGGACTAGGGGTAGGGAAGCTCGAATTGAGCTCGGGAAGAAGCAAGGAAATGTCTTGACAGAAATTGGGCAGCGCTTCCGCGCCCAATGTCTCAAATAGAAAGAATGGGGGGTGGGGGTAATCGATCAAGCTGCCTGCACACAATCAAGGAAGCGCGGGGAGTACCAGACAATGGCGAGAAGAAGTGGGAAGGGGAAAGAACAGGAGAAAGAACCTCTACAGTCTTCTTCGGCTCCCCGAGTTGCCTTCGACCTCCGCGCGCTTCTGGCTCTTGTCTTAGCTTCCAATGCGACTCCTCTCGACTGCGCCTGCTGTCAATTTCGGTCCACACCTCGATTCCACCTTCACTTCTACTCGCCACTCTCCACTGTCAACTTCTCGGAAGCTCCACAGAAACGCCTTCGCTCTCTCTGCTGTTTGTGCTCTAGCAATTCGATTTCACCCTTCGCCTAGCTGCCAACTTGTTCTCTCCTACCTCGATGTCTTACTCGATTCCTCTCTCAATGCTAGCTCGTGAAGCTCACTCTCTCAATCGATCTTCTCAAGCGCGCTGTGCTGCGGGAAGTTGAATGCGCCTAATGTGCTTCCTCACGCATCTTCCCCGCAGATTAGGGGTTCTCGTCCTTGGGTGTCTTCCTGACCTACCTATCTATTCGGTGCGCCCCAGTAGGTACACCTACTGTCTTACCCGAAAACTCGTGGTTGGTCCTTCGCGATCGCTGTCTTCTGGAAGACAGGTGTCTTCCGCCGTCTTCTCATCTTCCGCCGTCTTCTCGTCTTCTGAAGACGCAACTGGGAAGACGCTCTTCCGAAGATGGTCGTCTTCCGAAGAAGTCAACTTCTTATTACAAACAGCTATTAAGATCATCTTCCTGTTAAGGAAGACGTAACCTTAAGTAACAACGCTTCTTCAGTTATACAAACAAGTTATTATTCTTAAAAATTTCAAAAATTCGTGCATCCTGTAATTTGTGGGCACCACACATGCATAGAAGATCTTCACTCAATACGCCTTCTTCCCTGCAAGTATCCGCTCGATGAAGTGGATCTGCCAATTTGTCAAGTATGAAGTGCGATAAGGCTTAGAGATCATGTTCAAGGCCACCGCAATGTCTCTTCAAAATGGATCGATGTAGCTGTGCACCTTAAACCCATTTGACCTTACCGGCATCATAGAGAAGAGCTCGTTATACTTCGTCACTCCTCCGAAGACGGCTTACATGTGCTATGGTACATGAGGTCGTCCGGTCGTCTTGCATCGTTTATCCCAAGCACGAAGCTCTAATGTGAGAGTATCCAGTTCTGTGGTCTACCTCTCAAGTCATCCGAAGGGTGTCCTCGACAGATTAGGATCTCGATTACTAACTCCGAAGACACGACGTCTCAGTTTTACATCAGGAAAGCCATGCCCAACTCCTCAAGTTGTCGCTGATAGGGTGTGAAGTTTGACCACTTCGTCGTAATGGTCTTCAGCTTCACGGACGGCTTTCACGAAGTTTGCATCCCTCTCATCTCTCCAACTGGTGCAGTACGAAGTTCTTCTTCTTGGTCTCTAACACTCACACTTTACGAAGTCGAACTTCCCCGAACTCGCTCTTCGTCTATCGCTCACCGTTAATTCTGGAGCGCTACAGGAAACATGCAAGTGGAAATAGTAAAAGTGAATTGCTTGTGACTCTTCTTATACCTATTTTCTCTCGCCCATCACGTGCGAAGTTCCTCTTGTCCCTCGACCACGAAGTCGTGCTAACTTTCATCATGCTTTGGTCCTCCTCCTTGAGGTCATAACTTCGTCGTATGACATCTATTCTCAGCAAATGAGGTATCTCTAGAAAGCTCTTCGTCTGTAGAATGCAACCAGATTGTCATACCAAAGATAAACACTTCGTAGTTCATGTATTTTCACTCAGCATCATTTTCCGGCTAAGAAAGTCTATACTACAATTAAAACTATTCTATCTCATCATCTATACTAACTAATCTATTTCCTTACTAACAAAAACAAAAATTTACTAACAAAATGAAAATCCAAGGCTTCACACTCCCTCTCTCAATTGTGAAGCGACCCCGCGAACACTCAAGAGTAGTATCTCTTGATTCTCCATCCATTGAACTTGAGTGATTAACAATATTCCATCGAGTTCTTCCAACTGAACCGAACCATTATTATAACGATGCGTTACTTTATAAGGATCCATCCAACGTAAGTGTAACTTCCCTGGAAACTTAGTGTAGCAGTCAAGCATACCAAATCTCTCAAGCATACTGAGAGCATATTGTCGCTGTAGAAGCCAAACATCCTTCCCATCTCTAATGAACTCCACAGCAAAGAAGTACTTGAGTTCTCTTAAGTCCATGTTCTTGAACTCGGATTTCAAGTGATCCTTGATATGGGAAATAAGCTTCTCATAGTTATCGATAAGATCAAGTCATCAACATAGATGATGATCACAACAATTTGGTCTGGTATTCTTAATGAATACAAGGAGGAGTCTGAACTTGGGTGCCCACAATTTACAGGATTTACAAATTTTTGAAGTTAATAACTTGTTTGGGTAACTGAAGTAACCTTGTTGTTTAAGATTACACCTCGCTTAGAGGAAAGATGATCTTAAGATCTTTTTTAGAAGATGATTTCTTCGGAAGGCGGATATCTTTCGAGAAGACGTCTTCTCGGTTATGTCTTCCGGAAGATGGAAGACGGAAGACGCGTGTCTTCCAGAAGACAGCGACAGCGACTACATGGGCATCAGTCAGCACCACTTAGTAGAGGGGTAGGTGTACCTACCAGGTAGGCTCATGGTAGTAGGTAGGACGAAATCCCTAATCGCGCAGGAAGATACGGGAGAAGCACATTAGCACAAGATCAGCGACTGCGTCCCGCATCGAAGGCCATCGTGCGCTGAGGATCAATTTCAGAGGTACCAAATTGAGTGAGGAAAGCAAGAGTAGTGAAATCATGGACAACAAGGATTGAATCGAGGCTAGAAGTAGAGAGCGAGGACGATTTTGTGAGAGCAGGAAGTACCATCGAGCTGAAGGAGTCTCTTGTAGATTCCTGGAAGCAGACATTGAAGGGCAATTAGAGGTGGAGCAAAGATCGATTGAAGAAGCAGCAAGACGTAGCTCAGAATTGACGATAGAAGCAGTTCTGTGAGGTCGCCTTGGAGCTGAGGTGGAGATCGGAAGCGCGTAGAAGACTGAAGGTACTTCGAGAAGCAGCCAGAAGACTATTTGAGGTTCTTCCCATGTTCTTTCTCCTTCCCACCACTTCTCGCCTCTGGTTTAGTGTCCCCCGCGCTTCTCCGCTTGTTTGCAAGAAGCCCATCGATCGCTTTCTCCATCCCAAAATTTCTCTCTATGAAATTGGACGCAGAAGCACTGTCTAATTTTCGGCAGCCATCTTCCTGCTTCTTCCCAAGCTGTAATCGAGCTTCCCTGTCTTTCATTCTCAAATTCGACCTCTCAGCTATCATTTTCCCTACCCTACCGCACCTCTATTCCTGTACCTCTGGACGGAAGACGCTTCAGAAGATCTGAACATCTTCGGAAGACGCTTCTGGACGTCTGAACGTCTTCGGAAGACGCTTCTGGACGTCTGAACGTCTTCGGAAGACGACTGTGTTCAATTCATATCAAGATTGGATTGGATTTGCATTTGTGTTGAGAGAGGCTTGGTACGAATCTTGAGTGACTTGGTGAATTGATTGTTGTTTCGAGAAGCTGGAAGTTGGGAACAAGGCCTGTGCCTCCTGATCTTCCGAGCTTCTCAAATCCACATCTTCGAAGAGAGAGACTAGAAGATTGAAAAGGCTGGCAGAATGCGCGAGAAGACGTGAGGGTCTTTTACGGGTCTCTTCTGTCCGACCCATAGCAGCCTATTTCTTCTTCTTCCCGAACTTAGAAGAGAGTTGTGAGAAGTCTTGCTGGCAGAATCTGGAGAGAATGGTCGAGTGTCATGTCTTCTCGTCATGCAGCAAGCTTCTTCTGAGTGTGAATGAGAGAAGAGGAGTCGGAAGAACAGAGTATGAATGTCTCGTGTTTGTTGTGAGGTTAGATTGCGTGTCGGAAGCAAAAGACAAATGAGAACAGTGAAGAGAAGTCTGGCTGCGGGAAGTCTTCCGAGAACGTCATTGAATCGGAAGTTATCCCGGGAGTCTTCCTGGAGGCCACTGTCACAACAGGAGCCCACGATCATCTTCGGAACTTTTCATACACTCTGCTTCTCACATATCTTGTATCTTCTGTTAAGAAGTAGGATGAAATGCAAGGTGGGTTGTCTTCTTAGGAATCCATGCGATGCCTTGCTTAGTTAAGATTGTTTAGATATAGCTTGGAAGACGAGAGGAACTTAGGAAGCACTGTTAGAATCCCGGAAGACGGAATAGCTGTCTTCTGAGAGTGGAAGCTAGATTGTGAGGACTTGGGAAGGACTGAGCCTTCGGCTCACAGCAAGTACGTGTGGTTTAGTGTAACAGAGACACGAAGCATGTCAATGCATCCTCGAGGGTTGGTGTTGCCGGCAGCAGAGTTGGCAGAGGTCAAACCCTTCATCAAGGAGTTGGGTCTCGACTTCTTCCTGTGAGATTGGAACCTCGCAGACCAGGGTCTTCTAGAGGAGGTTTGGATAGCATTGCCTCCCCGCAATCGTGTACCTGCGAAGACAGGAGTTGCCCGGGGAAGATCATCTTCTTGGACAGCAAAATGATGGCGTAGGGCCTTCCACAGATCAGAAGCAGAGAACAGGAGATATGAGTTAGAGAAGAAGATCCTACCTATGGTCTCGAGGAAGTGGCACGTGCTTGGGAGCACAACTTGCCTCTTCTTGGAGGACAGACAAGGAAGGAATGGATGGAAGGTCGAGGCTTACCAGGAGCCGCGGAAACGTCTTCTGACGAAGCTATTCCTCCATCCCTTTCCCAAGGGGAAAGCACAGAAGACGAGGTATCTTGGAGACCATGACGTGGAGTTCCTGGAAGCCATTTGGGAGGGCTGCCCGTGAACTGGGACGCTTTCTTCCATGCATATGTGCAGGCAGAACTGGTGTACTTGGGCACCCCGGCAGGAGGACATCTTATTCCGTTCCTGTGCTATCTGTACGTGTCCAAGAGGGACCTAGCAGAAGATCAGTTGGCGAGGTATGGGTCAATAAGGCGTCATGAGATAAAGGAGAAGATCTCAAGAGAAGATGACCGAGCCGCGGCCATGACTCCTCCTCCCACTCTAGTGCCGCAGATGAGACCAAGCACTCATCAGAAGACGCTTCTGGTGAGAGAAGAAGACTCCAGTGGTTCGGAAGACGCGACACCACCGAGGAAGATGGGGCCTAGGAGCGTGCCTAAGAAGACCATCTCCTTCTCGATCATTCACTCTGGATCGGAGTCCGACTCTCAAGAGGAGCCACTGAGTGCCCGAGCTACGCAGAAGACCGCTTCTGCAACTACAAGGAGTCTTCCGAAGACTCCAAAAGATGAAGGTTGGATCGACATTCCTACTGCGACGCGAGGAAGCGTAGTGAAGAGAACCGCTCTTGCCATGAGAAGGGATCTTCCATCCTGGAAGATGAGAAGAGTAGTGTCTTCTCGCGCAAAAAACAGAAGGTCACAACGATGGAAGAGGCATCTTTGTCTCTGGAAGACAAGGAAGACACCTCCGATCAGATTGTGGAGATGAACCTGTCTTCCACGAGAAGAAGGTTAGAGGAATTCAGCGTCTTCTTCCATTCGGAGATTCAATCAGCTATGGAGTTGGTGGAGAAACGCGCAATGGCTCAAGAGAAGCTACTGCGACTTGGATTCGGTCTGCGCATCTTGATGCAGCAGGAAGAAGTCCAGAAGAAGGTAGAAGCGCTGGAAGCTAACCTCCGCACCACGGAGAAGCTTGTGACGAAGTACAAGAGGGAAGCAGCCACTTCTGCCAAGGAGTCAACCAGGAGTTGCAGGCACGTCTACAGCAGCGTGACCAAGAGGTTCTGCGGTCAGAGGTAAGATCAGCACCCTCGTAGAGGAGAAGACAACATGGAAAACACTACGCGAAGTCGCAGAAGCACAAGTCGCAGCAGAGAAGACGCAGCGGGAAGCAACAGAAGCTCGCGCGCAAGGATTGTTAACACAAACGATGGAAGCACTTCGCAAGAAGTTCAACTTCACTGCCGGTAGGAAGCTTCTCACCCTAGCTAAGGAGTGGGATGACGAGTCTAGAGCGATGCTAGTGGAGTGCAAGGAGAGTATGTTCCGTTACCTGGATCGGCAGATTGAGGACTTGAAGACGCTTTATGGTCTTTCTTCGATTCCACCACCAACGGCTACATCTTCCCATACTCTAGGACCAGCGATCGAGACATATTTGGAGAAGGAGGAGTTTGACCTCGCTGTCCACTTGCTAGTGATAGCGTTGGAAGCCGAGAAGACTACAGAAGAAGCCCCAGAAGACAAGGTGTCTTCTGAAAGACATGAAGAAGAGTTGTCATCCCAGGTGTTTCGAGCGGAGGAGGTGACTTCCTCGGACCACTGCGAGGTCACCACAGCTCCCAACATCGAACAAATATCACAGAAGAGCGAGGAAGCGCAAGTCAACTCAGCTTCCCAGAAGACGCTTCCGTCTTCCGAAGCCGCACCAGCTGAGCTTGCCACGAATGTTGAGGAGCAAGTCACCTCAGTGACACCCGAGGTACTCGCAGGGCTTCCCATCTTATCAGAAGCCGAGTGAGGAGTTCAGGTAGGAGCAGATCCGGAGGAGATCGCACCCCGCTGTCGTGTTGTACATGGATCTGTACAATGAAAACTAGTTGCAAAGAGATCTTTTCTTTGTTGTGTAAAGGAAGCTGCCCTGCAGCTTAACAAGCTAGGCAGGAGCTAAGCTGGGGCCATGCTTGACAAGCTGCCCCCTAGCTTGGGTTGGAGTATCACCCCTAAGGGAGTCGAAAGACACCAGGATGTAAAGCACGACGAGGAGAGCGACCTCATGCTTCTAGTTTTGACAGAAAGTGTTTTAAGCAATAGTTAGTACGAGTTTTAGGCTGTGAAATATGTGAAAGAGGGAAATCCGTCGATTCTGGCTCGAGACTCGAACTCAGAATCTGATAGCGTGGGTGTGTAGGTGTTCCTGGATACTATAGTTTTGACTCCTTGTTCATTAAAAACGGAGTTGTATAGAGGAGTTTGCACAGAAAAAGCTAGTAAAGACTTTGCAGGAAGATTTCTACAGTAAAAGCATATGTACAAAGTTTAAATCCTTTTAGAACGGAACTAGAGGCCATCCCAGTGATAGGGCGCCTGCCTAGGAGGGAAGTGGTCTCAGGATCAATCCCTCCTGGCCTCTGGTTCCTATTCTGGCATGTTGGCCTCCCGGATGGGAGTCTATGTTGGGTATTCAGCCATGTCCTGTATACCTAGGGGCGGGAGACCGGTATCTCCCTTAATCGTGGGCTTCCTGGCCTAAGCCTCCGCATGCCATCCTGAATATACTATGGGAGATACCTGGTGCGCATATGGGGGGGCTGTAAGCCCTGTGGGGCAGCCTCATAAGTGTAGGGGCTTCAGCCTACATTGGATGGCTTGTAGTATATTCAGGATGGCATCAAGATGGCATCAAGAGCACAGGAAACTTTTGTTAAATAGTTAAATAATCGTCGAGTAGGCTTGGGATGGAGAATGAGGTTATGTGAACCTTTATTAGTGTAGGTGTAGAGTTTGTGGAGACAACTGTGAAACTTGTATTAAAAAGGGGCCAACTTTGTAAAAAATGCTCTGTACGCATAAGGACAGCAGGGGGGCAGCTTAAGCAGGGGCCTTAACTTTTAGGTTTAATACCTGCGGCGGCTGGAGATCGGGGGACACTTTTCAAGGGAGTTTTTTGGAGAGAACTGAGACGGAAGGAGAAGAAAAGAGCAGAATTAGGGATTGAGAAGAGGAGACGCTGAGAAGCTTGGAGGCTAAGCAGGGATCGATTTTTCTGACAGAATTGAGTGGATTGAGGAGAGGAGACGCTGAGAAGCTTGGAGGCTGAGTGGGGATTGATTTTTCTGACAAATTTGAGTGGATTGAGGAGAGGAGACGCTGAGAAGCTTGGAGGCTGAGTGGAGATCGATTTTTCTGACAGATTTTGAGTGGATTGAGGAGAAAGGACGCTGAGAAGCTTGGAGGCTGAGTGAGGATCGATTTTTCTAGAATTGAGTAGAATTGAACGGACAGAGGTGGTTTATTGGAAAGAGATCATTTTTGACAAGGCTTTGGTTGTCGTAAGATCAAATTCCTTGGAATTTTCAGCTGAGAAAGACTTAGGATAGGAGGAGAGAGGTATTTTCTTAACAGTGAAGCAGTTGACGCTGAAATAAAGCTATTTCTACTCCGGAGAGACATATTTGTGTACCTGAGTGCGTGCTTGAGTGTTTATTTTGCAATTGGTGGGCACAAGAGTCTGTGTTTTGAGATTTCATCGCCTGCAGCGACCTATTTTCCTTTCTGGTCATTTCTCTTTGATCTATCACAGTCAGGAGGTCCGCCCTCCCCAAGAAAGACTCTCACCACGACATCGCAAATTAGAGTAGACAGCAAGCATAGAAGACAAGTTGACTTGTCTAAACTTGGTAAGAACCGAAATTGCTATCTTAGGAAGTGGCAGTTTACTTGTAATTTTAGATGACTGTCCATGTGGCAGAGTACGCAGCGCAGGAGTAGCAAAGCAAATGTCTAAACCAAGGCAGGGAGCCAACTGCATGTGTGGTGACAACCTTTTGACAGCGCCCCATCTCCCCTTGGTTGCAAGTTGAGGATTGGAGAGGATCTCCTCTGCGCCTCAAGGTAGTAGTATAAGTTAGAATGCAGAGTAGGATTCAGTGCGCACTAAACACATTACTGTATGTACACACTGGAGAGACTCAGATGAGAGACAGTGTACACACATTACACCCAATGCTAGAGACATACGAATAGATTTGGATTACACCGGAGGGGTCTACATCCTTGCTTCTAGTAGTGGATCGAAGATGTAGATAGAAGTAATGGACAGCCTAGAACAGAGAACGGCATCATCGTGTAGTCCTGTTGCTAAGCTGGTGTGTCGAGGAGTAGGAGCAGGCAGTAGAGGGAGTGAGCTTCCCAACACCAATGTACCTTCTTCTCGGGGAATGGATTTTGGATTTGAGTGCAGAAGCTTTGTCTCTGTCTTCTGGGCAGTGGGTTTCCTCGAATTCACACCCAATTGTGCATGAGAAGTCTTCTTTTGAAGTGACGGTGATTGTCAGAAGCTGTGTAGAGTCGAAGCTTGTCTCATCCAGTGGAGCACTTAGGATCCACGTACGGACGGTCCTATGGATAAGCGATCCCAGAGGACGGAGTAGTCGGAAGCAACAACAGAAGAAGAAAGAAGCCTTCTTTCCACAGCAGAAGACGACATCCTCGGGTAGAAGACTGTGTAACTGTAAGCGAATTTGTTGTCTTCCTCCCCAAATTACTACAAGCAGGGATGGCTTGTTAGTCAAGATCCGGACTAGAAGCCTATCGAAGTCTTAATTTCTCTTTCTTATCTTGTTTTCTCTTGTTTGGATTTTCCCTTCTTCCCATCTTCTTCCATCTTCCCATCTTCTTATCTTCTTCTAGTGAGCTTTTGAGACTTCTATTGAGCTTTCGTGAAGGTGAATGTCGTTGTAGTGCTGCAGGAAGACCGTTTTCATAGGCAGAAGCCTGGAAAGGCTACAAGGGGTATACACCCTATGATTGATCTAACCCGTTGGGACTTGGAAGAGCAACGTGTGACAAACGTTGCTAGTTTGACTTCTACGAACCAGGGGTAGTCTTCTGGAGGTGCGAGAAGCCGAGTTGAACCCCCAGAAGTCGAGAATTGCTTCGAGAAGACTGTGTTGAGAAGACTCGAAGAAGTGATCTGGAAGCAGGAAGCGTCTTCCCGAGCTTCCCTGTAGATATTTGTGTGATATTTTAGGTGGTAGTTGTTTGTTTAGGTCCAGAGCACCTTCTGAAGGGTCTGGAAGCCGTGTAGTTTTGTGAGAAGACGGGATTTCTAGATAAAATCCGTGTGTTTGTGTGTTTGAACAGATCTTAGAACTTAGAGCAGCGATACTTGTGCAAATCCTCTGTGAGAATGATATCTTGTATACTAAATGGGCAAAAAGAGCAATCATGCGACACTACAGAACTACAAAGGTGGAAACCAAGAGACTGCAAGTAGGAATTGATCTTTGCATACCATGCTCTGGGTGTCTGTTTCAAACCATAGAGGGCCTTCCGCAACTTACACACACGAGAAGGGAACTTAGGATCCTCATAACCTGGAGGTTGCTGCATGTAGACCTTTAATGATATACAGAATGTCTTACATGTGCCCACGTTGACTAGAAACTTGCTATCTGTAGGACAGTTGATAGAGCACGGTTTGTAAGTGCGCGTCAATAAAGATGGATGCTTTACTAAAGATGCGAATAGCACTATCATAGCTCGAGGTAGCAAGAGTGATAGGCTGTTTAAACTCGATGCCTCTACGTCTAAGTTACATGCTACCATGTATGAACAGAGTGATCAAATAGTATCTGATATTGACATTTGACACAAGCGAACTGGACACATGAACTTTCAGAGGTTAAAAAGCCTTCCGAGTTCTGACTTGGTTACAGGCCTACCCAAATTCGAATCCAGTGAGCCCACTGGAGTCTGTGCAGCATGTCAATTCGGCAAGCAAGTTAGACAGCCTTTTATGAGATCATGTAGTAGTGCGAACAAGCTTCTAGAGCTTGTTCACACTGATGTATGGACTGCTTCTCAACCAAGTTTGACCCGTTTCTAGTACTTCATGTCGTTTATTGGTGATCATTTGCATTATACTTGGATCTATTTGTTGAGAAACAAGTCCTCTGCCGAAGTACTGTCAGCATTCCAGACTTTCTGCAAGTTGGTGGAGAAACAGTCTAGAGCTTCTATCCTCTGTCTGAGATCTGATGGAGGAGACGAGTTTCTTTCTGGACAGTTCAATGCATATTTGCGTGAGCATGACATCGACATCAAAAGACATGCAGTTATAGTCCGCAGCAGAACGGGGTTGCGGAGCACAAGAATCGACACATAGCAAAAGCTGCTCATGTGATGTTGAATGAGAAGACCATGCTTAGACCTTACTGGACAAAAGTTGTTTCATGTGCAATGTATATGATGAATCGGACGCCTACAGCAGCCGTCCACAGCCAGACACCGATGGAGGTCTTCACAGACAGTAAGTTTGATTACGCTTTCCTTAAAGTTTTTGGATGTATCTGTTATGTGCACATACCTGATGAAAGACGTAAGAAACTAGATCTGAAAGCAGATAGATGTATCTTCCTTGGCTATGCTTCTAATACGAAAGGATATAGATGTTACAATCTTTCGTCCAAGCATTTCTATATCGGTAGAGATGTTATTTTTGATGAGCTATAGTCTTGGTTTGCACCTGCACCTGTCATAGCCATCCCTGTACCTATTGTAGAACCAAGCTGTTGTTAACGCTAGAGTCCACGTAACACAGCCTAGTGGAACTAGTGTAGTTTCTACACAGGATGACCGCGTGCTATTGCAGCATATGTTTGATTCGTCCAGATACGTGAATATTTCACATCCATTGGATACTTTGTCTCAGACCTTTGCATCTACGTCAGATCAGATGCAAAGGGAGGTGACTAGTGCACCTATCATCTCTCGTATGAACTGACAAAACATCTAGTGAGTAGGTATATGCATGAAGGGTTTCTTGCTGCGCATCATGCATATATGGCCAATGTTCTTCAGGAACAAGAACCGAGTTCACTTGAGGAGATGATGGACAAAGCTCAATGGATAAGTGCTATGGAAGTTGAAGTTGTTGCGCTTCATCACCAACAAACTTGAGAGTTGGTGGACTTACATGAGGGTAAGAAAGCGATTGGTTGCAGATGAGTCTTCAAGGTCAAGCGCAACTCGGATGGTACCGTGTGTCGATACAAGATCAGACTGGTAGCTAAAGGCTACGCATAACAACATGGAGTGGATTTTGAAGAGACCTTTGCTCCAGTTTTGAAGATGGTGACAGTTCGAACCGCAGTTGCAGTTGCAACTCAGAAAGGTTGGAAGACTCCGCAGTTTATGGTGACAAGAGATGACACCAAGCACAAGATCCAACACAAGGGTAACATTCTACTTGACACTGAATCACTCTCGATGAAGAGTCATGTGACTGATGGTCAGAGTCGATCACACAGTCAGTCTATGGCTCGAAAGCCGCATAACTCTGATGCGTTATAATCAACAACTGCTCTGAATAGACTTGCTCAGTGACTACATAGCCTTGTTGGTTACTGTTACCTTGCTGGAGTTGTTGTCGCACTGTTGTCTTTGATTGTTCTTCTTCTTGTAGCACTGATTCGCATTGTGGTCTTGCTTCTTGTAGTAGTTGTAGGAACCAGACACACGTCTTTGGTTGTTGTTGGAAGAACCAGACTGTTGCTGATTCTGTTGCTGATTCTGATTCTGTTGATTCTACTGCTGTTGCGATTGCTGTTGTAGTCCGCGTTGCTATCCACATCTAGCACCTTTGCCACGACCCCTACGTCGAAATCCTCCAGAACTTGCAAAATAGACGGATTCTTGCTGATCCGTTGAAGTAAAACTCCTCAATAGACGCACCTCCTCTCCTAACATCATAGGAACAAGTTCATCAAACCGCGGAAGGGGTTCTCTGGTTGAAATTGATGTTATGAATTGTTTATACTCTGCAGGCAATCCCTGCAATGTGGCTCCGATCAAGATAGTGAGATCAATCTGGACTTTGACAGAAGATAGCTGATCCGCGAGCTGCTTGACATGGTTCACGTAGTCGTTGATGCACATCGACCTCTTCTTCACGATGTTGAACTGCTGCAGCAATTGCAGCTTCCGCGCCTCTGTTCCGGATTGAAATAGACGGACGAGTGCATCCCAAGCTTTCTTGGGTGTATCACAATCCTGAATGTGACCGATCATCGATGCTAAAACTGTCAGCGCGATGTAGTGAATCGTCTGGTACGAGCGCTTCTTCCACTCCTTGAATTTCGGATCAGAAATTGGTACTTCGGGCGTTTTCTCCTCCTCAATGATAAGATCCCATAGATCTTGTCCCTGTAGGAAAGTAATCATACAGAACTTCCACACTTGGTAGTTGTTCTTGTCGAGCTTCTCTCCAGCGATCAAAGATACGGACTCCGTCATAGCTACAATGTAAAAATTGCTCTGTTCTGTATGCGGAAAATCTCACAGAACCTCCATGAAACTCGTCTGTCCACAGCACACGATCAAGAGTTGTCACAAGTCACAACAAGGCAACTCCACAAACTCCTCCTGCAGCGAGAGTGAAGAAAGAACTTGTCCGTGAACTGTAGGTGTATAAAACACGACAAAAACATCGAAAGAACACACCAAGAAACGTCGAAACTGGGCCAAATGAAGTCAAAAATGAGCTCGTGATACCTTGAAATTTTGCTAATCGGACCAGTATTTCTTTTTGACTCAAGTCTTAAAAGTTTCGTTTTGGTCAAAAAAGATCCGATTGAAAATCTGCCGCTGGAAACCTCCAAATTGGCTGAAACTTTGACGAAAGAAACGGTTGTCTCACCTGAACGCATCAGCAGGATAGTGCTCGACATCAAGCACAACTCCAGCTGCTCTTTCCTGTACTTCTCCGTGCACAAACTCCATCTTGCTCATCAGCAAGAGAGCATGCTCTCTATTGCTCTGATACCATGTAGAAAGATCGATACTTCAAGGACATTAAAAATAGGAATGAGATAGGAGAGACTTTATCTCTCCATGTATATATAGTGAAGGATGAGTACAAGAGAAACCCTAATGGTGGGTTAGCCCTCTAACTAACTATAACTATCCTAACCACTCCGGCTAATGTTAGTCGATGATCTACTAGAGCTTGGGGCTATATCAACAATAACTCATATCAAGACATCGATATTCCGAGAGAGATTACGATATTACGAGAATTCTCTGAGTAGCTTCCGGACTAGTTGCATCGGACAAGTTCTCGGAATTAGAAGGACGTCTCGAGAAAATCACCCGAGGTAGTCTCAAACCCAAATCATGAGTTCTCGGACTGAAGATCACTCTCGAGATAAGTAGGTTAAATGATACATAAGTGTATTAAGTACTTGCATACGAGTAAGTAGGACTAAATCATTATCTTCTAGTTTAGGCAGTCACATGACGATAATCAGTTAAGATTTTTCTTATATCCGGCACTTTTTTAAAATAGTGAGCGAAATAGCTCACATGATGAGAGTTTCAACAAGATAAACACAAGATACGAATGTAATCACAAATAATCTAAACACCTGACTTCTTCAAGATAACAACCACAAGTACACAAACTTGACTTAATATTCATGGGTGAATCTACAATGTCATCAACTCATTTGCAGAGTAATTGATAAGCAAGAGCAACAAAGATCAAGGAAAATCGTGTGACTTGTCGCCAAACGATTTTTTCTTGTGATTGCCGAGTGTCAATGAACTTCACAGTGTTACATCGGTACCTCCCCGAGTTATTACTACATAGAGATAGTATCTCGTCAAGTTACATTCACAACAAGACTCACAATCACGACTTAGAATACTCTTACGTACAATCACTACAATGACATAATGTTCAAAAGACGACGAGGCTTGCACCTTCGCTTTATTCAACATAGATCGATCCACAAATGAGCTTGGGTTCCACATATATAGTGAGAGAAACTCACTACCAACAAACGTACCCATTGTTATGCTACTTCACATCCAAAGGTATACCTATTTGAATCTCATCAAGTATACTGATGTGGAACTACTCTAACAAGTGTGACTCCTATTATCTTGGCAAAACATATTACTATCTACATCTTCTTTGCTATGGTTATAACTCCATCTCCTTTTCTATCTCTAACTAACTGTATTAACGCTTCTATTGTCACGTCAGTGTAGCACCTCGGTTAGGTTGATCGAGTACGGAATGGTTAATCTCGGTAGGGCCGTTTGTGCTGTTAAGACGAGTTCTTGGGATAGCCCACTAGAGGTATACTTCGCAGGTAGGGCTTGGAGGTTTTAGTTCTTCGAGTTGAGTCTTCAAGCTCCTTACTATGGTAAATAGTCTTGTTGAGTGTAACTTGGATTCTCTGCGAGCACAGAGAGGGTTTGGCTGACCATTTTGTGAGTAATAGTTGTTACCGTATTGGCATTGTGGAGATGATAATTTCTCTGTTGAGATTACTCAAAGAACTGAATGCAGGTCGAAGCGGAGTTCAATAATAGCTCGCTGATCTGAAATCATCCGCTGATATCTTCGGACGTCGTTAGTGTTTGATTGTTGATACCTTCGATCGGGGTGTGTGTAGGTGCATGATATCTTGCTGCTCGCTGATCGATTGCTGTTGTGGAGTTGATTGTGGATTTTTTTGTCATGCAGAAACGCTGTAGAAATTTTACGGAATGTTCTTGAAGTGACATGTTCGAGTCAGAGTGCGTCTTTGGAAGTGGTAGATGAAGTATTTGTCAATTTCAGGTCGAAGTGAGCTCATTGGAAGCGCGTTGGAGGGACAATTCCAGTGCACCAAGTTTCATGGAGTTTGGTCGAGTATCGACGAAGTTAAGGCATGCTGAAGTTCGCTGCAGTGGATGTCAAAAGTACAAAAAAGCTATTTACGTCAGATTTTTGCAGTTTCGAGTAGAAACTCGAGTATATGAGTTTTCTTGTAGTGGTGGTTGGTTGCAAAGTGTGAAATTTGCATTCGCGAACCTGTTGTGGTGTTTTTGGATTGGCTTTGGGTGTTCTTGCTCATTTATGTTAGATTTTTGGTTGTCTGCGTGCACCTACTAGCTGTTTTATGTCAGATTTTAGTGTAGCCGAACCTCTTTTGGTGCATTCGACGTCTTACTCCAGGGTACTCATGTGAGTACCAGTTCCTCTCCTATCCAAGCAGAGCGGAGTGGAGAATGAGTGAGAGTGGAGTCTTCGAAGAGCAGAGAGACGTGAGAGCGGAGTGCGAGAGTGCGAAGGTGGAGCTCGAGCTCGAGCTCGAGCCAGCAAGTCAACTTGCTGGCATGCGTGAGTTAAGCTCAATTTCAGGTGTGGGTGTGAGTAAAATCAGGTCACCCATCCCAACACTATTCTTGAAGACTGTGCTTAACTATTAGCTCGGCTTTACCATTAGACCAATAGCTCTTAGTGTCTTCTAGGGATGTGTGCAAGTATTTATGGACTTGTTTAAGGTAGTAGGAGACCTTTTAACCCGTTCCTAGAAGAGTGGTAGGACACCTCATAGTACTAGGAGGAAACTATCGTTGTGGTAATGCTTACTTATCTTAGAGATGCGTATGGAGGTAGTTGGTGATAATTGTCTTGGGCGAGCTAGTAGAACTACCACATAGATACTTTTGGAGCTACTAAAGATGTGGACATCTAGTTAGTGATCTTAGGTACAGGTTATGACAGTTGGTGGTCATATATTGTGCATGTGGTCACCGAAGAAGAGTCGTCAGTGCGGGTGAGGTTGGGTTATCTTTTGTGCATGTTTGAGTATGGAGAGTTATTGTTTGGACTTCTTGTGATTAGAACCCCTCCATATTAATGCTTCCTGTTTGTGCGCCGCGTTTGCTTGTGTTGACGCTTGATTTCTGAAGTGAGTTAACTCCAATGTGTTGTCGATATTGAGGCTGGAGTTGCGGACCAGTCAGACTATCTTTCTTTTTCTCATGGTCAGGTTGGACTTGTGATCAACAAACCATGAGATGCTGCATGTGGTGATGACATGTACATGTTATCTTTGCCTTGACCGTCCTAGTAGGAGATAGGTGAGCTCAGTAAGAGCGGGGTTAGGCAGGTGGGCGTCAGTGTGATGACGAGATTGCGATGCTCTAATTAGAACTTAGTGTTTGTGGTTGACACGGGGGGTTGTCACCACGGAGGTCCACGGAGGTTCTGGTGGAGATTCAGCTACAGTAAGCAGTGGGTTCACACGGAGTGGTGTGAGGTACCATCCAGTACCATCCAGTAGCACCAGTCTCATCGGCAAAGGACACCGATTCAGACGAGAACGTGGTTGGAGGTACACATAGTGTCACCACACCGTTGTTGTGGGACATGGACGAGATCTATGAGGTCACAAAAGGGTCTCGATGATACTCGTGTACGATGGATATCATTGAGCTGGATGACTTCATCAAGGAGTTTGACAGTTGATGCGATCTGCAGCAGATTCGCAACCCACAACTGTTTATATCCTTCATGGCATGAAAGAGTTTGTTCCAACACTTGGAGGGACCACCGATGGACGATTACCATGAGTTCAAGCGAGACTACAGCGTGGAGATTGAGTTGTGGAGACAACATTGGTCTCTCAACTACATTTTTGTCATTACTGGTGCAGTTTCGAGAGACGTAGCATCTACGAGTTCGGGTGCTAGTAGCAATGATACATCCACGGGTGACAGAATATCTACTACCAGCGGTGCGTCCGCTAGTAGTTGAGCAGGTGGTATTATGAGTGAGATACCACCAAGGTTTAACCTTGTGGTTCAGTTCTCTCAGTGTTTGAGGAAGAACTATCAGGGTGTGCGGACCAACAAGCTGAGGAGTCTGCAAGAGTTCCAGTGGAAGACTAGAGAGAGCATACGCCAAGCGTTTACTCGCATGAGACGGTTGATCAGCGTTACCCAAGAAATGACGAAAGCACAGACGGTCCAGTTCTTGTATGAGATACTGGACCGAGAGTTGCATAGGAGAGTCAGAGATGCGACTCTCCTTGGAGACACCGCTCTGACGTTGGCGGTCGTCTTTGGTCTAGCTGAGCGAATTGAGCTCAACATGGTAGAGGAGAGAGTGGTGACTGCTGGGTTTAGTAGGGAGGTGGCACATGAGACGACCACCTCTTCTCAAGGATCACAGGCTACGTAACAGCGTGGTGGTGGTGGTGGTGGTGGTGGTGGTAAGGATCGTGCAGAACAGTCACGATCCTAAAGAGGTGTTGGAGGACCTGGTGGACAAAAGCCCATACTGTCTTTCTCTAATCATCAACAAATGAGTCCTTGCTGGACGTGTGATGATCCTCATCAGCAAAAGGACTGCTCACAAAGGAGAGGTGGTTATGAGACATCTGGGACGTCTCAAGCGATGCCTAGGCAGTGTGAGCGACCAAGTCACAGTAGTGACGGTTGTTTTGATCTCCATCCCGAGCTACGGCAAGGAAAAGCTGATCGTGGAAGAGGTAGAGGAGCTCATGGAGGTCGTGGTAGTCAAGCTGGAGGTAGAGGTCCAGCACCCGAGAGAGGACCAGTCGGTCCACCGTCTGCTATGACGTCAGATGCAAGTATAGCTGCTCGGATTGAGCAGTTAGAGTAGAGGATAGCTAGTATGGCTACGGCTCAGCGGAGATCTGATTTAAGAACAAAGGCTACCACGTCTTACGGAGGAGAAGGAGTTGACTTCGACTTCATGGCTAGTGTGGCGTAGATTAGACATCTGTGACAGTGACTGAGGATGTAGTAAGTGCCTCTGAACCACGAGGTGCGTCGGTGGAGTTGGATCCACAATGCGGGGAGGTTGGTAGATATGCTAGGCTTCCTCAGTCGTTCACGCTATCAGAGGCATTGAGGATCATTCTTAAACGATCTATCGATGATGCAGTGGAGTTGGAGACATCGACATCTAGGAGTGAGGGTGATGCGAGTCAATCCTTGACGTCTGTGGATGCGATGTTGAACTTGATGTTGGAGACGGCTACAATAGTTCTTCGAGCCTCACTATTTTCAGCCATGGATATGAGAGCATTAGGAGTCAGCTTGGCTCCAGTGTTCCAGTTGGCGATCACGCTCAGTGGGCACGAGGATGTAGTTATCTCTAGTGCTGAGGTGGTTCAGCAAGAGACGGTAGATGTGTCTAGGGAGTCGAGGATCAGGACAGCTACCACTAGTACTTGGCAAGCGACGACTGCCAGGTTAGATGAGTTATCAGCTAGGCCGGCGATTGACCGTGCTGGTTTGACACCATGTGTGGTGTTGTTGGAGAACAGAGGTGATATCTTGTGTTTGGTCGCACCTTCAGAGAAGGTGCATCAATCGTAGAAAGTCTTGTTAGACTATGGAGCCCAACCGTTGAGAAAAGCGGCGTGCATTGGTTTGGGTTTGAGGAAGTCCGAGGTGGAAAGATGTCCATCCAGCTACAAACATCTCTAAGAGGATCAAGGGTACAGCTCTACACATGACGGTGAGAGTTTGACCAGATCATCTCACAGATGACTTTATGGTGAAGACCAATGCCATTGTTACGTTTGCGAGAGTCTTATGATGTATTGGTTGGAGGTGTTGTGTTATATCTTATGGGTTCGTGATCAACTATTGGGCGGAGAGAGCATCTTATAGACCAGGTTGGTAGTAACGTGAGAGACAAATGACCGCTTATCAGTGCGGTTCAGTGCTAGAGTTGAGACACAGAGCCTACATCAGGGACGATGGCATCCGTTGCAAGATTCAGTTCGGTCATCACTTGGTCGGACGAGTTGTTAGAGGACAATGTCCATGCGGAGGATACTTCGGTCTTTGAGGAGGTGAGGGACATGTCCAACATGACTACGGTAGTATCATCTGCCTTGGATGTTTCACTCTGGAGTTTGAGTGGAGAGTTGCAGCGATATGCTGATTGGTTGGTGCAACAGGCTTGGAGTGAAACCTTTGAACCGTCAGTAGAGAAACAAAGGGTTGTTCTTGCTACTGGCCCTGTGACTTTATCACCGTTGGATACGAATCTCATTGTGTGGCAATATCTAGAGGAGGTTATATGTATGCCGGAGCTGTTTGGAGAGATCATCACATGTTTGGCTGCGGTATTGCAAGCAAGCGTATGAGTATAGCGATACTTGTATGTGGAGAGAGATGAAATTACGAGACGCATCTCATTGGATCATGTGGCACGCTTGATGTAGAGATATCTTGAGTTGTTGTCCATATCAGCTGTCAGAAGATACCAGCAAGCATTATCATCGGATTTTCGTTGCTATGGGCGTAAGATCTCACGATTGTTGATATCATTCACGTGGTTATAGCCCGATGGCTAGCTCAGGATCACACGCATGCTGGCAGAGATAAGGGTTTACATGACTCGCGATCTAGTATATTTTGAGAGATGTTACGGATCTTACAATATTTTCAGATACATCAGATGGATTTTCTAACATACATCTTGGAGAACGTATGCTTTGTTGGGTGATGCTCGTGCATATATGATGACGAGTGTGCATCAAGTGCGGTCTTGGGTTGGACCGGCAGTGTTGTTGGATGCAACGAGAGTGAGATCTTGTGCACATCGTCCACGGTTGTGGTGGACAAACTTGTTACCGAAGGAGATGCTCAAACGCGCTGTAAACCCTCCGCGGTCTTATCGATCAACTACCCCCCGATCTCTCAACCTCCACGACCGTCATCGATGAATCTGCAAATGTCGGGTCTGTCTCTCACTCAGGGGTCACCTCTGATGGCTTTGATGGAAGCACACCATGAATCTTGAAGAGAAAAGTGCTAAGTTCACTCATTCATACACCCACAAACTTATCAACTAAAAATCTCCATAAACTCATGAACTGAAATCCTCCATTCTAACGACGTCTCTTAAGTTCTCGCATGCTAAAAATATCTCACACTCTCTATATTACTCAAGTTGTCATTACGACGATGTGAAAACAAGGATGAGGAGCTCTTCTCTACTCCTCTATTTATACATTCTAGGTTTTTACTTTGATACCTTTCGGTAACCCAGCCGTAACTACATTTATCGGGTTTTACTAAGATATTACTTAAGGTAAAAGCATTAATCACATGGGCTTTTTATCTTTTCACATGGGCTTATTTCTTCAAAGTCAACAACTTCTAGAAGGATTCTGGAATATTCTCAAGGAATCTCGAATTTCCACCCCCTCTCTACACTAGGACCCACTAAAAAGAAAACATGTGGAATCTCTTCTTGTTTTTAATGCCCACAAAGTCTACAACTTTAATCTAACCACTAATATCAAGTCAAAAAAGAGATAAGGGATACTTTCCACCTCCTTTCTACCTTTTAGACAAGATGACAAGATAGTAGTGCTCACTCTTTAGGAAATATCTGAATTCTGCCAAAAGTATAGCTAAGTTTAATCATAACTAACTTTTAGCTAGTCATGACTAACTTGATACCTCCTTAAAGTACTTGGGCAGCAAATAAACATTCTCAACACTTAGTTATAACTAAATACCTTACTAATAGACAAACTTCCTATGTGTAACATAGGTCGTTACATTTTACCCCCGGACTAAATTTTCGCTCTGTCCTCGGAGTGAAGAGAGAATTTTCGTCGATGAAACAACTTCAACTTGTCATGATTTACCCGATCGAATCTCCTTCCTCCCAGCTCCTGAAGGTCATATGTGAAGTTGCTCCACACCTTATCTACAACAAAAGGACCAAAATATCTCGGAAGAAACTTCTTCCTAGCCCTCTTGAATCTGATAGCATCATACAACATTACCCAATCTCTGACTTGAAAAGGTTTTACCTCCCTCTTGCCCAACCGTTTGTCGTAACTCTTCTTTTGATACGCTTGAGCTCGTTTCATCCGGATCATTGATATCGCTCGAGTCTCTTCCAACTCCATGAGTTGCTCCCTTCTTGATCTGACCACGTCTTCTCCTCTCGACCTCTTCAACTTTCATTGAATAGTTTGAAAAGTATCCAATTCGAATTGGATCGGCAACTTGGATTCCACTCCATAAACCAGTCGAAATGAGGAGTACCCAGTAGAAGTCTTTGTTGTCGTTCTGTAAACCCTCCGCGGTCCTTTCGATCAACTACCCCCCGATCTCTCAAAATCCCTCTCCAGTGATAACCCGCATCCAAAATCTTGAAGGCTGTTATCTTACCAGCAAAGTGACCTCCGCAAACAGTTCCGTCGTGAAACTCGTGCATTAGCTTGAACGCCTCCTTCTGACCAACTGCTCTTCTTAGTAACCCATCTGCTCCTAGATGAAACAGAATTCTCTCCACCATGGTGTAAGGTTTGTATCTCTTGATCAACGCGTTACGTTCTCGGGTATGCATACCTTCTGGAAAAGAACCATCTGCAAGGAAACTCAGATTTCCTTGTACTCTTCCGGTACCTCCTCAATGCTTGTGATGGTCATCACTTGCTCGTCTGGAAATGAATCATCAAATGGTTCTTCTCCCTCATCATCATAAGCCCTTGACAAGAGATCTACATTTGCATGCTTTTTCTCTGGTCTATCTTCAATCACGTAATCGTATTCTGTTAGAAGGATCTTCCAACGAGCAATACGACCTTCCACATTAAGCTTATTAAAGATATACTTTAAAGCCTTGTGATCTGTGACTATGGAAAATTTCCCTCCTAGCAAGTAGTGTCGAAACTTCTTCAATCCAAAAATCACAGCTAATCCTTCTCGCTCAGTCACAGAGTAATTCTTCTCCGCTGGAACCATCTGCCTACTAGCATAAGCTATAAGACGATCATGTCCATCTCCATCTAATTGACTTAATGTACATCCGATTGCTACATTGGAGGCATTTGTATACAGAATAAATGCTTTACTCCACTCAAGTTTAGCAAGTATAGGAGCTGTCACCAATGTCTTTTTCAACTCCTCAAATGCTTCCTTTGCCTTCTGATCATGCACTATCAAGTCAAAATCAACTCCCTTCTTCATGTACATCGTCAAAGCTATTGCTTTGTTCGAGAAGGACAAGACAAACCTACGATAATATCCAACCATGCCAAGAAACTACCTCAACTTTGTCAAGTTGATCGGAAATGGAAGATCCACAATCTTCTTCACCTTCTCAGGATCTACCGCAATCCCGTTCTTGGAAATGATGTGCCCTAACAGCAGACCTTCTTCGCAACCAAAGATGCACTTCTCTGGATTTAGAGAAGCGTTGGCTTGCTCCAACCGCTGCAAAACTTTGATCACATGATCAAAGTGGTCCTCTTGAAAATCGTCAATGAAATCACGAACAAACTTCCCTATGAATGGTTCAAACACCTTGTTCATGAACCTTTGAAACGTGGCCGGAGCATTACACAGTCCGAATGGCATCATCCGAAATGCAAATGTTCCCCAAGGAGTAGTGAAAGTAGTCAACTGTTGGTACTCCTGTGCTCTGGATCTGGTTATACCCACTATAACCATCACCAAAGCTGTACCACTCATGACCAGCAACTTCTTCCAAAATCTCATCTATAAATGGTAGAGGATAATAATCCTTCTTGGTAAATGCATTCAGCTTCTTATAGTCTATGCACACGCGCAGCTTACCATTCTTCTTCTTGAAAATCACAACGGGTGAAACCCATTCCGAGTTCTCCACCTCGTAGATGAAACTTGTCTCCTTCAACTTGTCTATCTCCTCCTTGACCATCATTGCCGTTGTGGGATTGACCCTTCTCTGCTTCTGTCGAACTGATCTTGCGTGCTCCTCCATTTCGATTCGATGAGTCTCAAGAGTCACCTCTTTCAAATCCTTGTAGCTGAAAGCAAACACATGGATATATTTTCGAAATATATCTAAGAATCTACTTTTCTCCTCTTGAGTGACATTGATACTAAACTTCAAGGTGGAGAGTCTTCTCACAATCTCTGCCTCACTCAACTCTTCTTTGTCAAGATCTTTCTCCACTGTTGGTCGAGGTAACAAGTCAATGGCACTAAGCTGATCAGACACGACCATCTTCTCTAACACACCAAGAGGTCTTACCCGTTGCTTGTTAGCCATCCCCACGACACGGACGAGTTGGTTCCATCCCCGACTTCTTCATCAACCTCTCTGATATGGCATTTACAGCCGACCCTCCATCCACCAATACGTCAGAGACGTAGTGACCATTCAACCGAACTTCAATCTTTGAAGCCCTAGTGCATACCTCTGAAGCATGCACATCCACCACACCAACTCCCATAGACTTCGATGTCTTGCTCTTGGGTTTCTTCTTCTTGCTTCTCTTAGAACTCAGTCCTCCTCTGAGTTCTCTTCGTAAGTTGGGATTAAGTGCGATCAGTTGCCCAACAGTGATGTTGGCTTTCTGAGCATCCACATCTTCAACCACATCATATCTCGCTTGGGAAGATGAAATGGTGAAATTCGTCATCCCCAACTTCCTTCTTGGCTCCCTTGGTGTACTCGAAACATTACTCGAACGAGTACTTCTACTTGTTGACTCCTCCATGAAAACAGATTCATCAGAAAATCGAGTTCTTTTCCTTTCTTGAGCTAAAAGCTCCACCGGTGCATGAGAAGAATTTGAACTTTCTCCTTTCTCGTAGATGAGATCTCGCACGACATCGATAGTAGCCACCCCCTTGTCTCGTCCTTGTGATGGATTTCCTCCACCTACATTCCTTCTGACAGCTTCGGCACCTCTTGCTCCGTTGTTAGGACAATTTCGCTGGAAATGAGAACCTCTACACGTCCAACACGTGATTCCCCCAAAGTTACCTTGGTTGCCTCCAAAGTTTTCTTGATTTCCTCGGTTAAGATTGTTGTCGTAACCTCTTTGACCTCCTCCTCCACGTTGTCTCCACTCTTCCGTAAGACCGTCCGAAACCGTTGCTCCAACTTATCCACCCTTTCGGCATATTGCCGAACTTTCTCGTCGTCCCGTTGCTTCAAATGAGTAAGCTCCACCATGAGCTTCTCATAACTCTCTTCTGGAAGAAATTCTTCGATGAGTGCATTACTCAATGTCTCTCATGTGTCCTCAACTGCACCAAGTGTCTTGCTCTTCACTCGATCTTCATATCACGTAAGAGCAAAATCTTCTAAAAACTCTGGCAGTAACAACATCCATTCTTCCTTCCTTCTCACGTTGTTTCCGATGCAACCTCTTTTGAAGTCTCGTACAAATGGTTCTTCATCTTCATTGTCCTTTCCATGAAACATTGGTAACTTCTCCATCTTGTAACTATTCTTTCTACCCTTCTAATTTTTGTGCAATAACTACTCACTAAAACAGTACGAACATCACCAATTTCATTCGCGAATAATCTACCATAGGTAAAATAAAAGAAAATGGTTGTAACAACACCTCTTGTGCCATCTCTTCTCCCAAGGTAATCATGAGCTTGAGTCGCATCACCGTCTTCTCCACCATCCGAATGAAGATCTCCATCACAACTCAACCGAGTCCTCTTTTGAAGTCGACAACTTCTCCGTCTCAGCTCTTTGAGTCTCGTCCAACTTCTCGACTACTGACGTAAGTAGGGCGGCCACATCGACGCACTTGTGTCCTCTTGATAGATCACCCATTCCACAACTTGGACAAAGATCTTCTCCTAGAAGATGAATTGGCGCTGGTGCGATGGACCCACTCGAAGACTTAAATCAATAAACTCCCTCCTCCCTTTAGCTCTCTCGGTTCTGATTCTAGTTGGACAATTCACTACTTTATGTCCCAACCCTCTACAGAAATAACACCACAAGTCGGTTTCTACTCTTCTCCTTGGAGATTCTACTTGAGGTTCTGTTGTAGGGTTCTCAAACTCAACGATAATCTCTTTCGAGCTCTCTCCGACGCTTACTATGACATCTAAATCTTGAGGAAGGTTTCTAAGTCTAACTTCCTAATCTTTTGACCTTCCACTCATGTTGCACCTTCTCAACCATTAAGTGAACAAAATATCTTTGAGGAAAATAACTCTACATCACTTTCTTTAACTCTTTCGAGCTTTATACTGAAAATTGTGTATTATACATGCTATATACGAAATAAAATCCAATCTAAAATTAAGAGTCCATAATGATATCCTCATGACCATCGTTTGTACTGATCCTAGCAGACATCTTAAAGTCACTCTTGTAAAGATCACACTCTACTTCGCCAGGAGCATTCGTGGCCTCCACAGTGAATGTTACTTTGAACTCAATCTTCTTCGCATCTACGCCGATGCTCGCAGAAGCTTCTTGATATAGAGCAAAAAGGGCACCCCAACTGCAATAGATGCTTGGTCGCAACGCCTCTATACTTAACTTTGGCTTTTCCGTCTCCGTTCTAACTCCCAAACGTCTCTTCTTCAACCTCGGCACTCGAACTGAATTCCTCATGATATATCGTCAAGATCTCCTTGTATGTCGAATCGTATATCTCTTAATCGATAAGAGATCTCTCCACGATTTTTGTGATCTCCAGTAGCTCAACCTCCAAGCTACTAACTAATGAAGTTTCAATAGAAAATTCCTTAATCAAAAGAGATGGTGCTGACTGTATAAATTTTCAGAGAACTGAAATTTGTATATTTTCACTTCTCTCATGACTTTCAACCCCCTCAACTTTGAAAATTCATGGCTCTCTCTCCATACCACCTTTTCTCTTGATTTCTGTTGTCCTAGATAGCTTATCAGCCAATCTAAAACAATGGAAAGTTTCTCAGGAAAATAAAATTCACAGAAAATCTGACAATGACCGTAAACTTTTTACAGAGAACAGAATTCCTCAACTCTCACGAATAGACCCCCTCAACTTCGAAATTTAATTGCTCCTTCTCTAGACCACTTTTTCCTATGATTTCTTTTGTCCTAGATAGGTTATGAGCCAAGCTACAGTCCTGGAAAGTTTCACTGGAAAATAAAATTCACAGAAAATCAGACAATGACTGTAAAAATTTTCCAGAGAGCAGAAATCCTCAAACTCGAAAATTTTTCTCCTCTAATAACTTCTCTCTCCTCCTCTCTCTACAACTCTTGTTTCATCCCCTTTCAACTCTCCTCAAACTCTTTCTAAGTGAACAAGATGTAAAGAATAACCTCGAATGCGTCATAGATCATTACGGGATACACGAAAGGTTCTAATGTTGCTAATATCGCGTTAGCTCACTCTCCTCCCAACGTTCTCTCCATGTGTTCTCTCATAATCTCCTTTTGTCTAATATAGAACTGAACTCTAAACATTTTCAATGATCCCTTCAAGTGAGGTCCGGCAACGGAACCAAAAATATAAACACTCCGCGGTCGTATCGATCAACTACCCCCCCATCTCTCAACCTCCACGATCGTCATCGATGAATCTACAAATGTCGGGTCTGTCTCTCACTCAAGGGTCACCTCTGATGGCTTTGATGGAAGCACACCATGAATCTTGAAGGGAAAAATGCTAAGTTCACTCATTCATACACTCACAAACTTATCAACTAAAAATCTCCATAAACTCATCAACTAAAATCCTCCATTCTAACGACGTCTCTCAAGTTCTCACATGCTAAAAATATCCCACATTCTCTATATTACTCAAGTTGTCATTACGACGATGTGAAAACAAGGATGAGGAGCTCTTCTCTACTCTTCTATTTATACATTCTAGGTTTTTACTTTGGTATCTTTCGATAACTCAGTCGTAACTACTTTTACTGGGTTTTACTAAGATATTACTTAAGGTAAAAGCATTAATCACATGGGTTTTTTATCTTTTCACATGGGCTTATTCTTTCAAAGTCAACAACTTCTAGAAGGGTTCTAGAATATTCTCAAGGAATCTCAAATTTCCACCCTCCCTCTACACTAGGACCCACTAAAAAGGAAACATGTAGAATCTCTTCTTGTTTTTAATGCTCACAAAGTCCACAACTTTAATCTAATCACTAATATCAAGTCAAAAAAGAGATAAGGGATACTTTCCACCTCCTTTCTATCTTTTAGACAAGATGACAAAATAATAGTGCTCACTCTTTAGAAAATATCTGAATTCTGCCAAAAGTACAGCTAAGTTTAATCATAACTAACTTTTAGCTAGTCATGACTAACTTGATATCTCCTTAAAGTACTTGGGCAGCAAATAAACATTCTCAACACTTAGTTATAACTAAATACCTTACTAATAGACAAATTTCCTATGTGTAACATAGATCGTTACAGCGCACATGATGCAATGAGACGACAAAATGCATCTCACTGTTGATGACATCTTGGATGTAGTGAGAGTCGTCGATAGGTCATCCATGACAGTGGTAAACTTAGTGAGACGGTCCATGACAACATTGTCCACTTTGGTGAGCTTTCCAATGTCACATGCTTACAGAGATGGAGGACCTTGGCTTGTGTGAGATGCTCGATTACAACAATTGGTAGAGCTTAATGTCAATGAGAGAGCGAACGATGGATTTTCCTACGGGTACGACAGCAGTAGCTTCGATGTTAGAGGCTTCACATCGTCAGGTATTGGATCAAGCAATGGACTTGAATTATTTGACGTGGATTGTTAGTCTTGGATTGGCTGAGCTACATCGGATACAATCGATGGGTGTTAGTGCTCGGACACTTATGAGCTCTTTGTCTACCGTGTAGGTGGAGACAAATGCTGGGGCGAGACATGTGAAGTTCGTCATCCTTGGACATCATGAGATGTCGTAAGAGAGAGTGTGGAGCTTGCAGCTAGGACTATAGGAGCTTTTCGCATAATGGAGGTGGAGGTTGTTGGTGGTGAGCAGAAGGAAACTGCTCTAGAGACTACAAGATAGCAGTCAACGACTTCGTCTTCAACCTTTAGCGTGGTGACAGAGGATACTTGGGAGTCGAAGATTGGATCTAAGCTTATAAGAGAGGAGAGACAAAGAGTTCAAAGATTCTGAAGAGCTACAAGAATTCTTTTGCTTTCAGTATGAAGGATTTGGGTACCTTGAAGGGATCGCTTGATCCAGAGTAAGACTCAAGACTTGTTGGAGGTTGGGTTGGTGGAGATGTCGCATAAAGAGTGCATCTGCCACAATTATGCCAGAAAAGAAGGATATCTATGACAACTACACGGATAAGCGGATGTGTGGAGACTACCATCTTATCAATCGACAGACGAAGTCCGATAAGTATGTCATGCCGACACCTGAGGAGATCTTTGATGCAGTAGGGCATGTGAAGGTCTTCAGTACTTTAGACTTTCGAGCAGAGTATCATCAGTTGTCGATGAGAGAAGAAGATAAGTCCACGACAACATTCTGAAAAATGGACTATCACGGCAAGGATTGTTTGTACCCGTGGCAGTTCTTATCATTTGGGTTGACAAACGCCTCTGCTGAGTTCCAAAGGGTGATGGACAGGATACTAGCAGGACTGGATTTTGTTCGATGTTATATTGACGACATCTTAGTCTATAGTGCTACTATGGAAGAACACGAGAGACACTTACGAGATGTGTTCGAGTGGTTGAGAGCTCATGGGTTGAAGTTACACCATGAGAAAGTGTAAGTTCTTTCAGGAGTTGATAGAGTATTTGGGTCACACCATCTACCCAGGTGGGTTGGGTGTTCAACAGACAAAAGTTGAGGCTATTGCACGTATTTCATGCCTCACAGATGTGAGTCGAGTTCGAGCATTTATTGGTTTGACAAACTTCTATCGTCGATACGTGAAAGGGTTTAGTGCAATTGCGAAGCCATTGATCAAGCTGATGAAGGTGGACCAGAAGTGACAGTGGGGAGATGAGCAGGAGCGAGCTTTTGTAGAGCTCAAGGATAAGTTGACATCTGCTCTCATCTTGAGGAGACTCTTAAGGTGCGTCCTTTCCAACTAAATACTGATTGGAGTATGTTAGGACTTAGAGTAGTGTTGATTCAACACGATCATGAGAAAAAGGAATTTGTGATGGCATATGTCAGTCGCTCCAACAATTCAGCAAAGGCGAGGTACAGTTCATACGAGAGGGAGTGTTTAGCTACAGTGTGGGCTGTTGCACACTTCTGACTGTTATCTATTTGAGATCTTTTTATTCTCATCATTGATCATCAGCCGCTCAAGTGGTTGATGGAGTCAGATAAGCTTACAGAGAAGCTTGCACGATAGAGTCTTATCTTACAAGAGTATGACTTCCATGTAGTGCATAGACATGGAGTTGCAAACCTAGATGCCGATGGGTTGAGTCGCAACACATGCACGAGTCAGCAGGATCAGATTGGAGCTTGATGACATGACGAGGTTGATGAGGAGATAGTGCTAGCTTGGCATGCATTTGTCTTTCATTGTGTGTTGATCATAAACTCTAGTATAGAGGGTCAGGTCGTGTCTTTCTCATGTCAAAGAGTAGATGATGAATCTCCAGATCTTGAGGATGGAGATGATGTTCCAGACCAGCAAGATATCCACGACGAGGTGACCGTAATAGAGTATCTACATACTGACGTGGTGGTAGGCACAGTAAGTGCCAAGGAGCGAGATCACGTTCTCCAACGAACGAAGAGATTTTGACGAGAAGGACGACATGTACTTCAAGTGTGAGATGATGAGAAGTACGAATAGTGTCACATCCATCCTAGAAGGCACAGTTCGCACGACAAGCCCATGAGGAGTTGAGATATTTTGGAGTGAAGCGTACACATAGCTTACTCCAAGAATAGTATTTGTGGCGTGGTATGCACATCGATGTGCAGCAGTTTGTCGTATGATGTGTGGTTTGTGATCGAGTAAGAGCATCGTTAATGCTCTTATTCTACAATTATATCTCTTATTTGGAATTTAAGATCGTAAATAAAATCTTGCACATACTTTTAGAACTTTCAGATCTTTCACGCACTTATTAAATTATTAAATTCTTATTTAACTCTTGGTTGAACTACGATTATGGAGTTTAGGTTACCGTTGGAGTTTGGATTTTACGGGACCCTTATCGTTGACTGTAGGTCACCACCGGTATGGGTTGGTGATGGTGGAGCACTTCTCCAAGTGGATTGAGTTGGTGGTATTACCAGACAAGGCGAATGAAGGGACAGTGTATGCTTTCTTAGATCAAGTGCTGAGTCATTTTGGAGGACCAGCCAAAGTGATGACGAACCAAAGTATAGAGTTTCTTGGTGAGTTTCATGCCTTCTTGGTGAGTGATTAGGTGCTGATTGATCATCGAACTATATCTCGAGATCATCCTGAGGTGGATGGTTTGACGGAGAGGGTAGTTCAGACAATGAAGAGAGGATCGCAAAAGTATGGTTTGCAGAAGGACTACTTGAGAGATTGGAATTTGCAGTTATCATGGTTGACTATGGACTACCGATTTAGTCGGCAAGCGTCTTTGACTTCTTTCTCACCGTATTTTCTATTGTATGACCAAGATCCAGATCTATCTTCGGCCGTTCATCGTGATTTTGCTGAAGTGCTGAACCTTGATGATCCGGATATGTGAGTCAGAGCATGTTCTCAACGAGCCGAGATATTTCGGAGAGTTATGCTTATGACTTTTGAGAACCTAGCGACTGCTCAGCATAGAGATACGTTGCGATATGCGACTATTCGAGGAGGAGGTTATCAGTCATCGATTCACATGTTTCATCCTGGCGATTATATCTATCTAGAACATACTGCAACGACGACGTTGGATGTGAGCGCATGGCGTACTATTTTACGAGTGCATGAGTTGTTACCTTCTGGAGTACTCATGTTAGAGGACCGTGATGGTGTTTTTTTAAAAGACCATGTGCGTAATTGCGTGCCATGTCATCTTCCCAATATTGATGGTATCGTTGACCCAAGCTTAGCAGTTGTACGCGCGGACTTGAGGTGTATGTTGTGTGGTGGAGCAACCTGTATATTGATATATGATGGTTGTTCGAGAGATTGACATATGTCGTGTTTGACTCCACCTCTTAGTGTCATTTTTATTGGACGGTGGATTTTTCCTCGATGTATATAGCAGGGATAGCCGATTAGATCTTTGCGTGATATGGATTGCAGACAGGCGACTAACGGTGAGACGATGTAGCACCTGGTTTCCTGATCTGTACACCCATTAAGGTATATCACGTAGTTGGGATATGGAGCTATTTGGAGTTAGAGGGATCTAACCGTCAATTAGGACACGATTGTGGTACACTTTTGAGTGTATGACATCCTCGATGTGTTATGCATATGTGTGGTGTACCTCTAACAGCCATGTATGTTGTGTAGCAATGTGTATGCGCACGACACAATGGATTCCATTAAGTCGTTATGGATCTCCTTCAAGTCCGTAGTAACTAAATCCTTCAACTCCAAGAAGTGCACAGACGTCAGACTGGCATCTTCAATCTCTGCTCTGAATTCCTTTCGTAACTCAATCAGCAGGTTCTTCTTTTCTTTTTTCATCTCGTAAGTCACGTACGTAGTCAAGCTCTACTCAACACGTCCGCTTCAGTACCTCCGCAAGTTGTTTAGTAACTTGAGCAAGTTTGATCTTCAACTCTCCCTATTCTCGTTCACTAAAACTCTAGAATTCACAGAACTTCCTTGCCATGGTTTCTTACTCCTGTTGTAAGACCTCCAACTGTTCGTCAATTGACGTAACTGATCACGAACTTGAAGAAGTTCTCTTGTGAGCTTTACAATACGACTCTCCAACACACCAAGTCTATTCTTTTGTCAAGTCTCTCTTGTCTTGAGTTGCTCCACATTCACAAGTAGTGTGGACTCACATGAATTGGACTCTCGTCTCATTACTTCAGCTCTCACACACCTTACTCGCAAAGATGTGTATCATTCTTACTAAGTCCATGAAACATCATGTATGTTCTCATTGTACATTGTACACATAGCGGATAGTTTCACAGTGCTTTAAAAGGGATAAGACATTGTTCTCCATCCAAGTAGTACGACTATCTTGATGAGGTACCTCAATTTCTAGTTCTCCTTCATGCGATACATCTTCTTCATTTACTCCGATTGGTTTAGTTATACTTTCTCCTTCGACTCTTGATCTATTCACCTTCCGCTTCTTGTGTTGCTTAGATAGACTCTTTCGTCGCATCCGCTTAGGTCTCACAGCTGCACTTGTAGATGTATGTGGATGATCTTCAAGTATTCTCGGATCTTGTTCAGGTTTAGGAGCTCGTTCAGGTTCTTGCACATATTGTCATCTTATCTCATGTGCATCATTTCACTCGGACTCCTCTCTTGACATTTCATCGGTTGATGAATCTTGTGCAAGTCATGTCAATGTCTCACTAGCATATCTATCTACACATCGGTTCCTTCTCTATTGATCATGATCTTCCTCCATTGGTGTCAGTTCCAAGGGTGGTACGGCCTCATCTAGCTCATCTCTTGTGAGGTCAATTTTGATCAAGTACAATGACTTTTCTCTTTGGAACAGATGTCATAGGTGTTACCTTCTTAGGTTTCCTCCTTCCAAGTACCTCATGCTGGACTTTTCTTGCAGTTGTTGTAACAAGATCAAGTACTCGTCTCACCTTTGAAGTTTATTGTTCAGACACCTCATCCTTTTGTTCTCCTTCATCTTGCATAGGTACATCATTCTCTGTTTCTTTTTGATAGATCTCCTCCGGTTCATTCGCTACTTGAGATATGTCGTGCTCATACACATCGTTACACAACATACATTCCTGTCTAAACTACAAAATACATAACAAATATATAGTGTCATACAAATACACAAGTATATCATAATAATATGAGAACGCATGCATAAACACTTGCCAACCAACAACAGATCACTCACGAATCAAGTCATACCAACTTTGTGCTCGCAGAGAATCCAAGTTCTACTTACTAAGCGCATCTATCATAGCTAGGAGCTTGAAGACTCAACTCGAGAAAAATGAGAGACTACAAGCTCCAACTCGGAAAATACTCCTTGGTGATCTCTATCCAAGAAACTTTGATAATGAAACTATCAGAACTACCGGAACTACCGGCACTAATGACGCTATCGTCACTTTGCATTCGGCCGAACTAACAACTTGCAAAAATGATGATATCTGTTTGCACATACACATCTGTAACACACAAGGAAACCAAAAGATGTTCGAAAGTAGTAATATTATGATCGAACCCACGGAGATGCAAATAATATCGTCCAAATACAGTTGCCAAGCGAGAGTATCGGAGAAAGAAGGTGGTGATAAGGTAAGGAGTGAGGCCACTGCCGATCATACCACCACGTAGACAACCAACAACACCTACTGTATAAGTGCCTCGTGTTCCGCTTCTTATTGTTCTTGTCCCTATAGCTTCACCATAAAGAGATGCAACAAAAGAATTGGTAAAAAGGATGAGAGACTTACGGATTAAACTAGCAAGACTGGAGGGGAAGCGAGTAGCACCTGAAACAAACTGCTCCAAGGAAAAGGTATGTGCAAAAATGTATTTGGTGCGATAGCATTGAACATCATCGAGAAGAATACGGAGACTTTGTTGATATCCTACGACAATGAGTGATTTATTGGAAGGATGGGAAAATGTCTTGAAAGACACGGATGAGATCCTCAAAACTAACTTTGGAAAAAGAGGAATGAGGTAAGTTTTAGAGGATTATCTTTCACAACATGTTGAGGCATCAGGAGAGGCCTCTGTCTATGGAATTGAGGTGTTGAAAGATAGAAATAGTACTTTTGAGAAGCAGGTAGAGGCGAGTGAAATATTGAGTCATGTTGTGACACAAAGGAGAAAGAGAAAACGAAAAAAGACAAGTTACTCGAGGTGGTCCAGACAATCATAAGTGCTATTGGATGGAGTGATCTAGTAAATATAATGTCTGTACATGCTCACTTGACCAAGAGCCAACATGAGGCTCTCATGGAGGAGAAGCGCAAGAGAGATGATGATGGTCCTAGTTAGGAGAGAAGTACTCTAAGAGGCAGTTACGGAGAGGGAAACCTTGGCAAGTTACTAGTGTGAGAAGAGACTTATGAGGAAGTCTCATCATCTACCGTAGAGAGATTAGAAAAGAATAAGAAAGATAAGCCTTCTACCTACAAGCTGCAATCGGATACTGAAGCAAATACAAATTTGAAGGGAGTGTTAGAAGAAAGAGTGCTTAATGCGAAGATTGAGTTTACTCACGAGAGATCTTCTGAATTACAAGGAAGGAGTTTCATGATGTCATCATTGACACTATCAAGCGAAGAGATAATTGACAGGAGAGACTGCTATGACTAATGCTCTAGACACGAGAATAACAAAGAAAGAAGAGCTAGAGTTAGCTGAATGTTGCACATTCACAATCCAAATGAGGGTTGTGAATTCAACCGACGTAGCTAATAATATAATGAGAAATATCTAATAAATAAAGAAGAAGAAAAAAAGAAGTCAAAAAATAATAAATATGCTAATAAGTATAGCAAGCCAGAAGAGAAAAGGATATAACTCATAGAAGAAAAGAGAGAAGAAAAGATAGAAGAATGAGAGAGGAGAAGGAAGTACGGGTGATAAAACGGAGGAGGAAGAGGAGGAGGAGGAGGAGAGAGGGAAGAGAAGGAGGGAGGAGGAGAGACTTTTAGGATTATTCCTCTTCCGTCAGCAACTAGGGCATTTTTTGTCTTAGCCGACGACGGTGGATTGTCAATAGATTTCTAAACTTTTGTCGGCGGACGGTCCTTCACCGGCGAAAGGAGACCGATCGGATCGTAGGAGGATCGTGCTGAAGGCCGACGGTCAGAATATTAGCAAATGGTGGATCATCAGCAAAAGAAGAGATCTTTTCACCGGCAAAAACAGCCTAGATAGTCTCATCTAGACTACCAATCATTCGCCGAAGGTCAGCGGATGGATCATCGACGGATGGCAGAGGATTCGTTGACGGTTTTGTTTGCCTGCAGAAATCATCCTGAATCATCTTTCGCCGGCAAAAACCATCTAAATTTTGATGGTCAAACCTTCATCCATCTAGGTCCTTACATTTTGTACATTATAAAATTTATTTTAAATAAAAAAAATAAAATCTTCAAAATTACAGGTATAGTCACCAAAATTTCACCACAGAATTTTGTCAAAACCTGGTTCTCCACTTATGTAAGTTGGATACTTGAGAAAGGTGTTTATCAACTGTTGTTCTTTCAAACTGGAAGAGAGATGCACTCATCAGAACTCTTATCGTTGAAGTCGCACCTAGAAGCAAAGAAATGAAGAGTTTGTAGAGGGTGTGAGAACCACATCAAATGCTTTACGAAATGTTTTAAGTAGAAAAAAAGATATTCAGAACACATGATACTCGTACTTCAACAAGCAAGAAAATGAATAGTGAAATCGCTGGTTCTACAAACAAGAAAATATAATGCATAACTGTTAGAAGGTCATTCGTTTGCATTATTGTCGAGTTGACAATGGCTTAAGATAGAACTGTCTTCAACCATTCAAGATGATATAACAACACCCACAGTCAGAGAGATGGAGCAAAGAGTGTTTGGAGGAAAAAGACCATTGTATGGAGGACCACATCATGATCAAGCAATGTCAATGGTTCTACATACGACAGACTACACAAGTTTGACGGCATCAAAAATTTAGTCCTAGAACAATTATTGGTAATTTTAACAGAGGTTGATCAGTCATTGGATTTGTGAAGTTCTTCAAATAATTACTCGTGGTGAGAGAGAAGAACTTTGTAGAATTGAGATAGCAGTACGTAACAAAATCGTCAGACCCTTATGTATGTAAAAGTGAAAGTTTTAGGTGGCAAAGGGAGACCAACTCTGTACCAGCAAGAAATTGATATTTCTGAAATATGAATTCTGGTTCTTGATTATCTTCTGACCACAACTAATTGGCTATGAAAGTTTACCTTCACACAAATTAGAAATCAGTTGTTTCCTTTAGAACAAGAAATAGCACATAAAAATGGATTCCGGGATGAGAACCAACGCGAAGATGATGAAAATGTTAGTGAAACTATAGAAGAGTCTGAATCAAATGGTTCTGGTCATTCTCTGGAACATTCGGACTCGTAGCAATAGAGTTTAGCAATATGTTAAATTCTAGAGAGTTTATGAAGGGGTCCTATGAGACCTCTGCATTTTGAAGGCGTGACAATTGAAGGATTCCAAAGTCGTCTGAGTCTATAATCCTTTTAGGTACGTGTTTCTTTTTCTCACAATTGTGTGGTACTGAAGAAGAGTTCAGTTGAACCTTATGTGTATTTTAGATTTAGAAAATATATCCGCAGAATTGACGAAATCGAAAGAGATGTGTCTCTAAGACAGCACAACATTTCTCGATTCGGAGCTTTCGCTCCATGAAGTTCATGGGCTGAAGTCTGGTAAATCTGATCAAGAAATATGATTTCACCGTTCATTCATAAATTTTTGTCTGCAAGTTAGTGTGATGCATGTGAACAGATTATATCTTATGGGTTCAAGTTTCCGAGACTAAACCATGTTCCACTATAAGGAATTATTAATCTTTTGGAAGTGAAATCTATTGTGCTAAAAAATGATATTACATATATATATATAACGGGTAATTATAGCAACTGAACAGTAAAAGTGATCAAAAACAAAGAATGTAAGATCAGGTAATAATTGCTCAACTATATCACATTTGAATTATCAACTGAGATCAGAGGTTGAAAAATGCTCCCCAAATGACATTATTTCAGTTACCACAGAATCTAGAATTTCTGCAGCTGACTAAGTGCAGATAGTTCTAAAACTATTCGTTTTCGGTGAAGATGAATTCTTTTAGAGCCGTTAACTTATTTAAGTTACTACTCGTTTAGAGGGTACCTGGTTGTTATTCGCGCCTGTTCACTAAAGAAGATTTAGATCAGTTGAGACATTGTTCATGAGCTAATGATAGTTCTAGACAGATTCATATGGAAGCAGTGCACCTTAGTGTGAGGTGATTAAACCTAGCATCGCCTAAAAGTTTCCTTATTCCTTCCTGTTAATCATTGAATTCTTGTACCCGAGTGAAGACTAGATAGAACGTCGTACAGACAATTCTCATCACTAGCTTCATACGAGTCTTCAGCAAACCACTTGAGGTCAGAAGTGAGAAGGAATTCCAATATGACGGTCGACGTTAGTTTCCTTCAGTGGGTACGTAAAATAGAAAGTTATAAAGTTTCCTTCAGTGGGTACGTAAAATAGAACAGCTTATAACTTTCGATTATGAAACTCAGTGTTACTCACTCGGCAGCGGAAGGAATTTGCAAGTACGAGATTATGTCATCAGTAGTACTCCTTCTTCATATATACATAGTCAGAGGACGCAGCACCTTATGAGAGCATACATTTGCACATCTCCTCGAGCTTAAATAGTTGGTATATGATTGCTCAGGTGCTGAACATGCCTAGTACACAAATGGATCATCAATCGACCCATTTGAAGAAGTTAAAGAAGAACCCATGATAGCTCTTTTCTGACTCTGCAAGCAACGATCGTAGTTTTATCGCCAGTGGCTGGAAATCGGTAGACATCGGTCGACCAGGGACAAAGCTCCATGTCTCATGTGCTGAATGGATGGAGAGACTGATCGAATCCAAGGATGCTAGGAAGTTGATCAGACCAGAGGCTCCATCGAGTAAAACCATGCAGGAACGAAGGAATACACGAATCCGAGTAGTCAGAGAGAGAAAGAGAGAGAGAGTATTGTAAACTGATAAAAGTGGGTTTAGATTCATACACCCAGAGTGTACGAGTTCCATTGCCTTTCTTTTCCGAAAGCATAAAGCATTTGGGTGACAGCTAAAACAGGTACCTGAGAGAGAGACCCTCGCAGTAATAAAGATCGTACGTCGAGAGAGCAGCTAGCAGTGGCAGCTAAAGCCTTCCTGAGGAGAGTAGGAACAGCAGGAAGAGGACGAGGAAGACGAGCTTCTCATAGACATAGTCGTAGATAGAGAGATAGACAGAAGCCTGTGCCGTGTACGTACTCAGCCAGAAACGTAATCAGGTGATCGGGTCAGTCCATCCGTCCGTCCCTCGTCCTTGCTTCATTTGGAGGAAGCAAACTGTATGAGCCTGGGGAAGATAGAGAGAGAGAAAGGAGTTGGCAACCCATTGAGTAGTAGAAGAGTATCGTTAATCGTCTCTCTTGGTCGAAGGTAATAGTTAATGATGTCTGTTGTTGAGAAGAAAAGAAAGAATAAAGCCTGAAAAAGAAAAGAAAGGAAAGGAGGATGAGGATGGACTAGGGAGGGGAGGGAAGGGAAGGGCAGGGCAGAGAAGACATCATGAGAATGATGAGGTGCTGTGCAAGGGGCCACAGGGACGGAAACTCTTCGGAAGATCTTTCAGAAAGATCTTTCAGGAAAGGAAAGCTATTATTCTTTAAAAGGGACGGGGCATATGTTACGTTGTACAAGCAATTATCAATATTTCCTGGTTACGAAATGGTGTACAACATTCTGTGAGATGAGAGAGAAAAGCTTAAAGAATGCAAATAATGTATACCTGTGCAAAGTACGAATAAGGTGTGATTATAGGCGGGGCCACGCGTGCGGTAGGAATGAGCTCCTCCAAAGATCTTATCCAATTGTTTCACGTATTTTAAACTTATTCACTGTGTCATATGTGGTCGTAGCACATCTATTCACGCTGTACGTCCATCTTGCTCTCGATTCCTTTTTTGTGAGATTAAAACTCCGCGATCATGAAGGAAAGCACAAAGTCAATTGGGCAGGCTAGCAGCTCATCTACGCAGGCAACATTGGAGTTCCAACTTTCCTTTATCCTAACGAGATGATTCCAGTTCCCCTTGTACAACAGTGCAAGTGTTTTGTTCCGTTCTTCACCTCCTGACTTATCCATCCTTGGTAGTTAGATATTGTTCAGAGCTTAGAAGATTCAGAATACTTCTTTCAGCTCGTACTGCTCGTACTGCTCATACAAAACTTTATACGCTCGATACTCCAGAAGGGAACAAAATAAACTAGTATATCGGTTGAAAGCTATGTACAGAAGCAGAGTAGTGATCAATATAATGGGTTTTGCTGAGATGAATGGTAAGTGGATGAATAATATCCTCGAGGAGGGGAGGAAATTCAAGTTGAATGATGTAGTGGTATTAAGAGGAACGAGCAGAAGATTCTAAATATTCGCTACTCCTACTTGCTTGTAAGCAGGTTCATCAACATAGTAAGACAAGAATTATTCAACTTACGGATTCAACTTACTGTTGTTGTTGCTGCTGCCATTTCTTCAGAATCTGTCATCTCTGCGTTTGATCAGAATCGGCAGCCCAGCATCTCCGCTAAGTATATACTGATGAGAGCAGCGTCAGGAGATTCTGGTTCAGCTTAGTGGTCTGGCTTTGCTGTGCAGGAGGTACACCGAGCTCGAGGGAACATTCAAAGGTAAGGATGCGACGACCAAGGAGACAAAGGCAAGAGCCCTCTCCCTTGAGTGTAAGGATATCCTCCATGCTTCCATGGAAGAGCGCTGTCTGTCGAAGAAATGGCTAAAATCTTCCCTTATAAAAACCCTAAATTCTTAAGCCGTCTCCGTTTGCCCCGTCGACCCAGTACTAACTACCAGCCTAAGAAGCTATAGCTCAGGCTGACTAGCATAAGCAGCAGCAGCCTCAGTACTAGCAGCGTTTGAGAAATGGATAGGATTGGGAATAGGACCTGGTCCAGACGTACTTGCAGAGGGAGGGAGGGCACAGCTCTTTTAAGAGTCGAGTTGTAACTAGAGAGTGATAAAGGAGGGATTGTGACGAGTGCTGCTGAAAAGGTGTCGAGAATACTGTACAAGTACATCCTGGAAGCCAGCCAGCAAGCAGCAGCATCCAGGGCATGAGGGAGGGAGGGAGGGAGGGAGGGGGGCAGCAGGAAGAAGTGGCTATGCTGATCATGAAATATCAGCTGAGTTGGGACTTTGACTTAACGATCTAGCTCGTATGATCTACCCTGTCGTCTTCACGTTTGGACAAACTTTCCGCTCGCCGTCTGCTTCTTCGGTATCCAGAGGCTCGTGGCCCATGTATGGACTTGGAAGAATGTGCCCCTCACGTCCCCTTCCGTTCCATTTCAGTCGTCAGAGAGGAGGACATTCTTCCTCACATTCTTCGTTCACATTCAGTGAACGGTGAACGCAAGAAGACAGGACCCAACAGAACCAGCGAACAGAAAAGAAGTAATCCAAGAACAAGAAATCTGGAAGAAAGCTATAATTTGATACTGTATATCCAGTCAGTGATCAATATATCAGTTCAATTGGTACTACTTCTGCATACATATCAGACCCGGATGCTGCTGATGAAAACAAAGCCAAATTAATGAGCTAGCTATCATCCGGGAGGGTTACCTTCAAACCATACCCATCTGGTCACTGACCAGTGACTCATCTCCACCTTTCTTGGGGTATGGAATCTTACGACGGGGTTCAGAACCCCAAGGTACGTACCTCCTCCCCTATCCGTATCAGACTCCTCAGGCCGACACAGCGCTAGCAACGCTACTCATGGAAATTCTTGGCAAGACGTTGGCTTGGTTCTCAAAAATGCTACTGTGTCTATCGACTGACTGACAAGATCCAGCTGCAGTCCACATGCTTCTATACAGGGATTTTGTTTAATTTTTTCAATTCTCTGTCACTGCTACTAGTTACCACCTGCTATCGATCAGTGGATGGTCTTGCTAGCAGATAGATGGAAAATGAAAGTGTTGCCCGTTTCATCAATCGATGATGACAATACCACACACGTCATTAGATGAAGATATCGACTGCCATGGCTGTGGATCAGCTCTTTGTAGTTAACGTTCGTTGAGTCGATGTCTCACAGTGTACGCTCGTCCTTAGGGCATCCTTTCCAGCAAACGAACCTACCCCACAGGGCAGACTGGAAGAGCCTCAGGAGTCAGAAGAGCCATTGACAAGCTGAATCTTCAAGGCTCAAGCTAGAGATAGTGGAATACAACATACTCAAGATTCTGACACGACTATTTTCCAATCTATACCTCGTTTCAAGAGTAAGCGGTTAGCTTTATTCTCTTCCCCGAACGCAAATTGTAAGCAGCGCTAACTACAACGATAACAGCAACTGAATGGTCGCCCCACATGATCGGCCCGCCCAGCTATGAGTTGGATGGATGAACGGCTGCCGCTGGCTACAAGACACTCTCGAGAATCTTTCTGTTCAAACCTTCGGCAAGACGCTTGCGGACCAGATCAGGAGGTAGACGTGGGATCGGAGTTGCCTGACGAATCTCTATCTTTACTAGCTAGATACTAGAAAAGATTACTGGGACAACTGCGGTCTCCTTCTTCAAGCCCGCAATTCAATCCCATCTGCATTCCAGAATCTCGTCAGAAACTCATTAACTAGCTAGCTGACTGAATATTCCACCTCTTATTCCCTTTTCGCTTAATTTCATCTCCTGTTGCTTTGAATCTTGGCGTTTGAACGGTCTGTACTGAGACCTTCGAATTCGGAGGGATCAGGATCTAGGGAGAAAACGAAAGAAAATACGACCAGCGCTAGCTTTAATTTCTTTGTGTTGACCTCAGCTGGAAATATTTCGCTTCGCTGGGCTGAGCTAGGCTGGGCTGCAACTCGGCCACGGATTGCACATATGTGCAAGATATAACACATTCAGATCTTGTCTGCAGCTATAGCTAGCCCATCTTCCGTCTTCGAAATCTTCTCGACAGCGAGCGGTGGCCCAATCCAACCTTCTTTTCTTTCTTCCCTCATGCCCTTGGTTTTCATGATCACACCAGAATACTTGACGATCATACAGCGTCACACTCTTGACCTTCCGTGCATCATCAGGTCGCTATATCTAGGCATTCTGTGGCATGTTGTGGTGACCATGGTGCAGAAAATAGCTGTTCGATGCGCATTTCTTGCTTCTGGTGTATTGCACCGCACGCGACCGACATCAAACGTAAGAAGAAGATAATTGTGGTATATCCTCTACTGTTGGTAGAACTTCGAGTCGACAGCACTAGATTGGAACAAAGAATGAAGACCAGTCGATAGTACGTGGAAAGTGAGTGGATCTAGAAGCGGGAACTACCAACATCCTCCCCGCTGGAGCTGAAACATTTGATCTGAACGTCTTTGATCATGACACAATAGAACGAACGAAATCGGAGACGGCGCTGCAGCTGAACAGTGACAAACTCGTCGTTGCTCCAAAAAACACTCGACTTCTCTTTCCTCAGCAGAAGCTTGAGTAATCCGCCGGCTTTCATTCGTTTGGACCCTACCCCACCGACCCAGGAGGTTGGTCGATCCACTCGGTAAAGGAAAATCTTGATAATCTTGTTGCCGTTAGCTGAACCTACCTTACGAGGGTTCTTGAACCTCCTTGTCCTGTCCAGTCGAGGCTCTACGATTTATCACTTCAGAAGGGGAGTACTGGACCAAAGAACAGACACTAAGCCTCGAAGCTACGGTCGTCAACTATTTAATTAGCTGCGGCAGTGCAATACTAGCTTTGAGACGCGTAAGATCTCAAATCCTGACGCAAGGGATAGTCTTCTGGTTTCAAGAATGCATCCATATCTGCAAAGAAACTTCACGAATAATTTATCAGTGGGAAGACGTTTGAGAGTTACACTCATTAAGCAGCAAGCTCTGGGCTCCTCTTGAAGTCCTTGTCACGTAAACAATCACATCCGGATACCGAGAGCAACTGCTTGCTAGCTCCTTAATAAACACAGAACACAGTAGACAAATTCTCTACCAGAATGTCACTGTGAGGCGACATGGATGGCAGGTTCCACGGAGGTATTCTGTGAGAATATAAAACAGAAGATAAGAAATAATGACTATTAGTAAGCATAATACATATGTACATCTTTCTTGAAGGGCGTTTCATTCCCCAATTCGGAGGCTTCAGCTGCAGAACTGGTGGCGCCTGAATTCTCAAGACACGTTAACATGAGTTCGAGAGGGTCGACGGTAACATTCGGACAAACCTATCAAGGCAGGCGGGAGAGAGACAGAGCAGTTCCGAACCACTGTGAGCAAATATTGATGATATCGATGTACATTGTAAGGACTTGTTTGGAAGGTAGAATCGAACCGAATACTTCGGTTGTCCGTTTTATCTCGCAAGATATGAAATGGAAGAGTCAAAACTGCTTGGACTCAGATCTGACACATGTAATGACCATCGAGCTATAAGGTCTACGACTATTATTCAAGAGTGAGCGACCGAGTCATTCATCTTGTCCATGTGAATTTCTCAGACATATTGGAGGAGCTCGAGCTATAGCACGCCTTGACTCGAAACTCGAAAGTTCCGGACCATCTCGAAGGTTTTCGACTTGCTGTTCGTGACGTTGCCAAGGCGAGCGGCTTCTGACAGCTAATTTCTTGCTCGCTGTGTACTTCTAATTCTTCTATCTGTATTTTACAAACTATCCTGAGCAGAACACGGCATAGCTTCTCATCTTCCAGTAACAGACAAACACTCTCAGAGAAAGATATAGAGTGCATCAAACCAAGAGTCAATCTTGGCGGCTCCCGTCGTCTCCTGGAGCAAGCTATGAATGACGCCGATGGATCTTTGAACAACATATTCAATGGATTTCTCGCCAAAAAACATATTACGAAAACCTGTAAGGTCAAGCGTATGATCCTGACGGCGAGCCTCCGGAGGGATACTGGCGGAGGGACACAAGGCAGAGCTTCTGCTTGAAAAGTTGTTGTTGTAGGATCTCTGAGAGAATCAGAGGGCTAGTCGTGGGCCTTCCGGGCATTGTCGGATTCGGCCGGGAGACGCCGGACGATCCGTGATAGGAGGACGAACTTGCTCCTGCACTTGGGTTTGATATCAGACAGGAAGAGGAGGAAGCCTGCTGGCCATGGGTTCTGCTGCTGTTAACGTTGTTGCTGTTGCTGTTGCTATCAGGCAGTTCTCCCAATTTCTCAAGAAGACCCACCTGCAACTGCAGAAACTTGACGTACTCAATCGCTTCATCCAGCATCGACGCCGTATCCATTTTATTTCCTCCAGGAATCAGTTTCTCCAAGACCCTGACCCGCTCACTGATCTTCTTACGCCGATGCCGAGCCGCCACGCTCTGCGGCTCGATAGAGGTAGCATTATGTTTCCGGTTCAACGTCGTCCTCGAAGAATCATGATCCATGAACGTCGTCGAATCCTTTCTGGATGCATATCTTCCTGAAACTCCTCCACCTGATACCTCCTGAATGATGCCGCCGCCAGTTTGTTGTTGCTGCTGTTGGTGGAGGCTGCTAGAAGACATTTGCTGCCGATTCGAGAAGTGGAGATCTCGGTAAAGAGCATCCGCCACATTCAATGAGGTCATGGGATAGTCGGAGCTTCCTCCTCCCACCATGTTGCGATGGTGAGTAAATGACGAGACAAGAGGCCTGCTGCTGGTGGCAATAGGCATGCTACTGCTGTTTTCTACTGCTGTAGACGATGAGTTATAACTGAGTCTAGGGCGCTTGTAAAGGGGTTGGCTCGACGTCGACGGACCACTGATGTCTTGAAAACCTGCAATGTTCAGCAGCGGATCTAGGGTTGAACAATGGTTCATGGTCATTGCTCCTACACTGCTATCTGATTCTGCGCCGGACATGGCCCAAGAAACGTTTGGTGTCCGGTTGATCAAAGCGCGCGCACTGTTGCGTTGCATTACAAGACTCAGGGACGACGACTGAGCGTTCGTGTCCGGAATCTCGACATGGCCGATAGGAGCAACTGAAGACGAGTCATCGTAGAGCTCCTCAATGTGAAATCCTGTCGACGAAGCCACAAAATTGCCTTGAACTATATCTGAATTCCGCCAGTTGATTTCGTCTGATGAGCAGGCTGTGACACAAGAGCTTGGGAGAGTATAATCTCTGGCTCCCGAACTTCCAGACGAGTCCGCATCCTGCAGGCATTCGCTGGACGAAGTATACAAGCAAGGTTGCTGAGCTGAAACGTCGGAAATCAGCTGTGGCATTTGATCACTGCTGCATCGCTCTTGTACCATAAAATGATTGAGAAGCATTTGATGCATCCAAGGATAAATCTCCCCAGCAAGCGGAAAGCTGGGGTCTCCAGCGTTGCTGCAGGTGTTATTGCTGCTACTCGTCGCTGGTAGCTGCTGCTGCTGCATGTCGAGCGGAATAAGCTGCTGACAATTGTTCGTCTGAGCAACGCTCACGACATGATGCGAGGACGTTGACGATTGACCGCACATATCATAAACTCCCCCGGCGGTGCTACTGGGCTGGGGATGTATCCGGACTCTACTGGAGTTCCATGCTGCAGCTTGCTCATTCACATGGTAAATGGCAGAATCAGTCGTTGACCACCGAGAAAGGGCCGTAGGCAGCTGCAGATGATTCGTGTCCACCCCGAGCTGCGGAAACGACCCAAATCCTCTCTCTTCCAAAAAGGGTACATCAACAACAATCTCTTGATGTCCGTACGGGTATTCCATTGTGGCCATACTCGACGACGATTGAGGCGAGGAGGGTGAGCGGTCTTGAGCAAATGCCTACGAGATTTATGCTGGCGAGATTAGTGGAGTTGGCTGGATGGCTTGCTTGCTTGCTGCTCTTAGAGGCCCGGGGCGAGTTAATTCACATGTAGATAGAACGGAAAACAGTTGGACAGGTCGATGGACGTACACAGACTTGGGACGAGGAGACCAAAGCTGTGTGAGAGTATGGATGGAAGCAGCTAGCCTTTGCAACAGGCAGACCCCCGGAGGAAGGGACAGAGAGAAACGGATAGATCAGAGCCCTCGGTCGCTCCTCAATTGAAGAGAGCTCGTCTGCTGCACAGCAGATTAGTTACTTACAGCTAGCTAAGAGAGTAAGGAACACAACAGGACCGGAGCAGGAGGACGTAGTAACAAGCCACAAGTGAGAAAAATATATTATATGAACCGAAGCAACTTCCGCAGACTAACAACTCACACATCCCATTCGAGGAAGAAGCTAGTCACAAGTCGATAGAGAATTGTCAGATGATCCACTGGGCTGAAAGGATTTTCTTCTTCTTCGTCACTTCATCTGAGGAGCCCAAGGGACGTCGAGGATCGAGCAAGAGGAGGAGGAGAGGAAGACGACGACGACGAGTTCACGAAAGAGCAAGAGAGAGCACTAGGCAGCCAAGGAGAGAGGGCTGGGGCGGAGAGGGAGAGGGAGAGGAAGAGAGGTAGTGAAAGCGGAAACGCGAAGAGGTATAAGAGTAGAGCCCGGTGGTCGATGCTGACCGGTGCCAACCGGTAAATGACGCATCAGAGATCTTAATGCAAAGTACGCGTCCGGCCCAATCAGAGCTCCATACCGCTTGTTACATAGGGTTACGTTGGCCCGTTGTGTACTTTCGCCATGGGGACGGTACAGCTCTAAGCAAGATGAAAACAGGAATCCGGTAATGCTTACTTAGTGGGCGGAGGGGAAACAAGCGAAGAGAAGAATGGACGAGCGAGTGAGTGAAACCCACCGCCAGCGAGGGTCCCACACTCGGCCGGGAGAAGGGAAGGGATTCGGGAAGGGTCCGGAAAGGACAACGAGAAGAGAAGAGAAGAGTGTTCGGTGCTTTACTTAGCCCCGTGATTAGTTACTGTTATGGAGAGAGAGAGAAGGTGGAGGCTGGGATGGGGGCACGGCTATAGCAAGCATATTAATGTGAGGAGATGGAGGCGAGAGAGAGGTTGAGGGGGCGAGAGCTGGGGCCCTAGAGAAATCCGAAGATGATGAGAGGCCCCCTTAAAAACCAGGAGTCAATTGTGTCCGAGCACGTCTGCGCCCACTGTGCATGGCAGACTTTGTCCCAACGTCTCATAAGCATTTCATCACTCGATTGGCTACTCTCAGTCTCTCTCTTACGCTCCGTCATTTATGTCGCGTCTCTCTCTTACGCACGCCACATTCCTACGACATTCTCTCCACATTGTCACTTCTCGTACCTTGTGGTGTGCCTAGTCAGGAATATGTAGCATCTTTTTTTCCGTTGCTTCTTTTTTTCCGTTGCTTCTTTTCTTTCTGCTCTCGTGGCGCTGTTCTCCTCCCTCCTCAACAACGAACTAGCACACTCACACTTCCACAACGCCCGTCCTTCCTCGTATGTATGTTCTGCTGCTGCTTCCAGTGCCCCCTGAATCTCCAAAAGCTGAAACAACAGTGGGCTATGGTAGTTACAGACAATCATTGCTATCCCGACGGCATTCTGGAAATTTTCTCGAATGCCTCTAGGCGGCAGCAGCAACCACAAAGTAGTGTCTGTGTCTCTCAATTGGATTTAACTTTCACTTCTAGCAGGCTGCTCCTTATGGCAAAAAGCTTCATTCTTTATCACATCCGTCCGACGTAGATAACTTGTGTTGTTGGCTCCCAGGACCCATGCACATTCTTTCCCTCCACCGAACAAAAGTACGAAAAGACACCTTTATCCAACGAGACCAAATTCGTTCGGGAACGGTCGCTGCTATTGCTGTTAATATTATCACACGGATCAGCAGCTTACGGAAGAGGATAAAGTGTTACAGCTGGAATATGATACACCCGCCTCCACTGCCCTTATTTTAATCGGCCGAATCGGAGTTCATTTATCCCATACCATACCCACACAAGAGGAAAATACTGTGGGAATTGAAGGAAGGCAGCACAAAAAGATAATAAGTATATTCAATGCTGCAATTTCACTTCTTCGTTTAAGTTTCGGCTTCGGAACTGATGGACAGGAATACCTCTGTCGGAGCAGCTGAGGGTTTGCAAGGACTGTAGATTCTCAAGGAGATCAAACTTCTCCTTGTGTTCACAAACACCAAGTCCAGCGACTTGCAAAGACATGGCACGACCCGACCGACCCCCAGCGCAGGATTAAGGCTGCCGGTAGGCGGGCAGGCTGGCAGATTTCTCAGTAGTACACATTTGAGTTCGTTCGTGCAATTCCTTCTCAATCGAAGTGATTGGAATCTATTACAATACTCAGTCACACGTATAAATGGTTTTTCAGCAGATTCTCTGATTCCTTGATTCGTGGGAGCATCTTTCAGGGACGAATTCCAAAGGATGCGTGTCCATTAAAATATTCTTCAGAAAGTGAAGCCCGTGTGTCAAAGTTGAAACCACGATGGCCAGGCTCGGGGACAGCACCCTAAAGGGACAAACATATATCGTTCCTATTGTATGCTCGTTCCTAAACCATGTGTGTGTGCCAAAAGTACTACCTAAATCTAGTATATCTCAATACTGTAACATGACTTAGATTTTCTGCGTTTCATTCATTAGAAGATCTTCTTTTTCTCCATGTTTTGACTAAGGTTGTCCAGATGATATTGTCACGGAGCCAATCGTTTGGGACCCTCCCAGTTTCTCTCTGCTTTGCTCTCTCACTAGGCTGGAGGCTTGGCATGTTTTTCTTCTTGACACGTAAACCCAACTCACATTTTATTGTGAGAGAAATTCGTGAAGAAGACAGCGTATGCCTCACCACTTTCGGGTCATAGGCAGAGGTAGAACAACATCATCCTGAAGTCTAGTCTATCACCATGGGCACCCAAGTTGCCAGTGGAGCAGATAGAAGCCGAAAGCAGGAGCCTCGTGGCTCGGCATGTTGCTGCAGAGTTCAACTGGCATCAAATTGCACTGTGCGTCTTAAGCATTCGGAGTTTCATTTGAGGATTTTCTTGCATTAACTGCAGTTTGATGGAATCATTCCCCCTCAGCTCAGCTCTGAGGCCAGGCCAGGTATACTTGGTCAGACAGGACTCAACCACAAGTCGCAAACTACTCGTTTTGTGTGTGACTCTTGCTCCTCCTCCTCCTCCTCCTCTTTCTCTTTCTCTTGCTCGGAATAACAACATTGTTAGTTCACTTCGGTCATGTTTAGTCGAAGTTCACCTTTATGACCGCGAGAGTAGTGGGGATGGAGAATTGTTTTCATATTGATCGTTGGGAGGTTAAGTTTGGTTCTCTACAGGGTTCCTCACGGCTCCCTGTCATTTTAGTACCGCAGTACGAAAAAGATTACAGTACCGGCCGTACCCGTTTACGAGACATGTTTGAGACTCCCTAGACTGTTAACCTCACTAACTCGCTTCCGTTCGAATACGACAATCCCTACGGCTAATAACTACAGGACGGAAACCTCACCGTATCAGCCCATAATACCATACCATAGGCTCCCTGTCCTTTTACTACCGCAGTACGAAAAAGATTACAGTACCAGCCATACCCGTTTAAGAGACATGTTTGAGACGCCCTAGACTGTTAACCTCACTAACTCGCTTCCGCTCGACTACGACAATCCCTACGGCTAATAACTACAGGACGGAAACCTCACCGTGTCATCTCATAATACCATACCATAACCCGGTTCCTTATAGATTTCCCACTTCTAATTAGCTGGGATTGCCAAGTAGTAGGCTTCATATAATGCTTCTGGTAAAATTGTTGTACTAACCAACATGGAAGCTTTTATGAATGTGTTATATTCGAGTGCTCGTTGCTGAGGAGATGGTCCAGACTACATAGATCTATAACTAGTGCAAACACTTACTTCCGCTGGGAACTGTTGTACAGGCCAAAAGTGGACACAAGTAGTCCATGGATACCAAGGCAAGCAAGGAACCAAGAGTGATCTTCTGTACAGAAGTGGGGGCTGGAAAGTGGGGGAGGAGGACAAGATGGGAGAACACGACACTGTCGAGATGTCCTGGTCAGGAGCATATAGTTGTTGCACATTTAAGCATAGGAAACCGTAACGAGGCAGTGTAGTACCCTCCGACCAGGAGGATAAGATTGAAGATTGGAAATACGGGGAAGTTTAATGAATTCAGATTCTGGGAATAAACAACTTCTGAGCTCTTATTCAGGCATCCAGAAGAAACATTGCTGTTGTATGTGTGTTGAAGTCTTGAGATACAAACTTTAGAATGGCGGAGTAGACATTGTAACTAATTAATTAATCATTTTATAATCATATCTAATAAACTGAATTCTCGTGGAACGATCTTATTAGTTAGGCTCCTGACGGCGTTCGTTCTCACCCATCGAGTGTAGTCAACTATGTTACACAAGGGAGTATAAGGAGACAAAACGGGCGTATGTCCACACGGGATTCGGGAGCTTAGGACAGATTCCGCCAGAATAAGGACTTCCCCCAGAAAGCTTTCTGGGGGAAGTCCTTTCTGCTTGGGAAGTTCCGAACAAACCTCCACAGTCCATGGCTTCCTGACCAGAATAAATTTATCCTTTTTCTTTGGTGTAGGCACTGTAGGCCCCATGGCCAGTACCCACTAGAGTTCTGGCTGCGCAAGAATTGGGGTCAACGACTGGCTGCCCGGGGAGGGAAGGCGCAAGGGGCTGACTGATAGTAGTAAAGCCCTGAGTAAAGTCAAGAAACTTGGAAACTTATGGACAACGGACGGAGGAAGGAAGAAAGAAATAAAGAAACGACCACAAGAGAAGAGACTGGTGGATAGAAAGGCGGCCCCCTCGTCCACATTTATATCTCCGTCAAGATTCACAGAAAGATCATGCTCGTAGCAGTACTTAATTAGCTGTTAATTGAGATCGAGACGAGCGGGATAGCCGCGATTCGATCTATACGTTCGTGGAAATCGGATCCGGAAAGATATACACGCCGACCGAACGTTATCCGCGTTAGCCACTGTAATTCTGGCTTTTGCCCGCTGCTGCCGCTTCCTTCGGTTCAAACCTCAAACTTCAAACACCTCCAAGCTTCTCTGCCTCCAGGCGTTTCCACCCTAGCTAGCTAAATAAATAAATAATAAATAATCATGATTATTCAATTAATTGCCCGCGAACTGGACTTTTTCCTTCCCATACAAATACAAGAACCACGCCGTCACTCGTCTAGAGTACGTACGAATGAATTGGCCGGGCCCTCTCTACTGTACTGTACGTAGTCCATAGGTATGAGTGGACCAAAGTTCTACTCATACCTATGGAAGCCACAGCCAGCAGGCCAACTGGGACTGTTAATTAACCGTATTCCAGGAAAGATTTATTCCAGGATATTTAAGTACAGGCAGGCAGCGGGGCAAGTCACATGTGATTTATTCTCTCATCCAACTTTGGGCAAAAGAGGGGAACCAGGGGCGAGTTCGGACAAACTAGAGAGAAGAAAGAAGGTTGATGCTGAATGCTTCAAGTGGGAGGATGAGATTATGCATCAATCCGAAAGTCCCACCTGTTTTCTTCTATTACTACTGCTGGAGTATCAAAGGAGGTCTGCCGAGCAGGTGGAGCTGAAATGAGAAACTTGGTATATTCCGATCCAAGCTTCCGATCGAGTCCCGACTCCGACTGGCCTCATCGATCCCCCCACGTTAGGAAAAGGTGGATCTGCAGCTGTGCGCAATCAAATATTTTGAAGCCGCAGACACACCTTCTGCAGCATTGCTCGGCATTACGGTTGTACCACCACCGCCTGGTTTTGCCCTGACATCTAGCAGGCTTGTGTATCATGTTGGACCCGCCTCAAGTGTCCCCCTGGATGTTTCATGAACACCTTTTTCTCGACCCCACTGCTGAGCACTGCTTCTGCTTTTCGCAACATACTGCTGGTTACGGAAAGAGTGAGTGTAAGTACCCGCTGCTGTCAACATTCATTTAATCCCCTCCATATTAGAAATTCTCAATCACTTTTCAGTTGGCTGGCTGGTCGGTTCATGAGTGTGTCCGCTAAGACATGTTTGTTCTGGCTAGCGTCGAGTTTCGAACATGGCCCGGCGCCTCACTTCAGACCCCAGCCCTATGTATATTGTCCTGGGAATCTATGAAACTTACTTGGATTGAACTTCATAAGTACATATCATCGTATCGAGAATGTTTTGATGAGCATAATCAGACGTTAATCCATCTATCCATCAGCTGGTTGCTGCCAAAAGTTGTTCTGTAATTTCCACTCACTTGGCTGCTCAGCTTATAGAAGTGTATGACCTAAGCTTAATCTGGTTCCTAACTTCATGGCGATGATCGATGTATGTCGATGTTTTCCCTGTCACAAGTTCTTTTATCTTCAGGAGCTTTAAATTTATTATCTAGCAAGTAGCTGTCCTTCTGTACATGCTCTTTAAGTAGAAATCACCAGCACCATGCTGACCTGGTGGAAAGAATCGACAGAGATAATTGAACTGTTTGTGTCACCCCGCGAATTGGACGAATTCAAGTACTCGTGTTGGAATCTTTACGTCATGGTCACACTACATGTCATACAGGCTCAACTCAGCTGCAAGAAAAATATCTAACCCTGGTGAAAAAGAACTTCGTCCTACGGTAGCTTGAGCAGTGAGTGAGGTCTGTCTGTGTCTTCTGTTTGGCCAACTGCTTCGTTGTAAAACCTGGCCTCTCTTTCGCTTTCCCTTGCTCCGAAAAGAGGACAAGTATATGTATGGAGAACCTAACTAGTAATCTAATGGTTCAGGATCGGAGCAAATGAAAGGTACAGCAGGAGCATAGGGGGAAGGAAAGGACGAGAGAGAGAGAGAGAGAGAGAGAGAGAGAGAGAGAGAGAGAGAGAGAGAGAGAGAGAGAAGAGTCTAATATAAACTAAAAATTGAGAGAGAAAGGAGGAAGATAATACTGTAAGTCATTTCAGGAGCCCCCCATCTTCTCTCTACCTAGAACCGTGGCAGGGCGCTGTGGAGAGGGAGAGGAACCAAATCATTGGGAGATGTACCGGAAGGAATTTGACAATAATTGTGAGATGTACGTGATGGAGAGATAACGAGAGTGTGACGGCGCTCTCATTCTTTCTCGTTGTCCACACATCTAGATAGATGGTCCGAACGTTTCCCCAACCCATCCATCTAGAAAGCTAACCGCCGCAGGGCTGAATTTTAGCACTAATGTAATGAACACTGCATTCACATCGACCAAATTCTCCATTTTCCCGGATCCGCACACACAGCTGCTCCGTTACAGTAGTTTCCGGAGAGTAGAACTGCGTGAAATTTTGGAGAGAAAGAACTGGAACCAGCCGTATACAGTAATCATATTCTTAATGATGATTAGAACACACTTCTAGGATATATACGTCACGCTGCCGAGATGAACGCACGGGAACATGTCCAATTGGCGACTTGCGCCTTCTCCCGCATGCTTAAATTCGATCAGACGGCCAGTGTGCTTCGATTAATTACCGTGCTATGTGTTATCGTAAAGCGCATCTCACTTCTTCTAAATCGGGAAGCTCAGCAGGAGGTTGTAAGCAGACTGTACTTCGTCTAACTATCACCCGCAGTTCGAACTCCTAGGTTTGCTCAGCGCCAGAAGCACGGGAGAGATTCCTCCGGACTACCGGAACGTCTTCCGTAACCCGAAGAGATTGTGTCCGATGTAAATACTAAACGAAGGTGTAAGCCAGATAATAATGACATAATTAGAATATTAATCCATTTAATCCTTCTTTCTTCCTTCCTTTCGAGAATTTCTCGCAGTATTAGAAAGGATTTTCCTGGAGCTGCATGGAATGGGGCAACCGAAATCATTTCCCGCTTCAGCCTGTCCTCTCGGGAGTTCCAGTAAGCTTAAGTGCGAAGAGGGCCCGGGGAGAGAGTGGGCCGGCGATGTGGAACGTTAACGGGAAGTGGAGACGGTACCTTCTTCCGCGTCTGATTTGATATTCCTCTAAATGACCACTATATTGCCGCATGCCATCCATCCATTCAGCCACAACTCTAATCATCACTCAAAGTTCCACTATCTACTACGTATTGATAAAGGCACTCCCCCCCTTCGTGCCCCTCGACTGGACGTCATTGCGATCGATCGATCGGGGCTGTAGTAGTGATAAGTTAATAGTAGAAGGTTGGTGGAAATGATCGACGTTACTTTAGTGCAGTGCCAGATGTTGGTGGCGCTGGAGAGTTGATCTCTTCTTCTTCGGCAAGTTAAGCCGGACTTCCTTCTTAGGGGAGCTCTAAAGAGAGCTCATAATTATCCTACTCTGTACAGGCTCTAACGACGTAAAGAAGCTCTGAGCGACGAGGACATAACCAGTGGCGTGGATTCTTGGGACGCCAGCCGTGACGAAGAATTGGAAAGCGTCCTTGAAGCACGCAACATGCGAAACCTCAATTAGGGATCCTTATTAGTGTAACGTCATGTCGCAAATCAAAACGCGGATATATACGCGACCCCAACATGGCAAAGGACTGCCAACGCACGCTGACGCGGGCCTGGCTATAGAGTCCGGTAAGCTTTGCGTCAGGAGCTGCCTCATCATCTCGGCCCACTTAGTGCTAAAACCCTGGCTAACTCCAACTAATCAATTGTGGGTAGAAAGAGACAAATTGTTGCTCATCATAGAAACCTCTTGTCTTTACTACTATTGTACTGTATCCAGTGCATTGCTCTCCGGTGAGTGAGGTGTCAACTGAAATTAGAAGCAGAAGAAGAAAAAGATGATGGGATGGTGATCGACAACAGAGCGGCTCAAAGCACAGGAAAGGAAATGAAGTTCGTTTTTCGAAGGAAAGGAAGAAGCTGCTGCTGCTGCCACTACTCAAAAACTGCAAGGATCCGGACAAGGACAGATTCTCGTTGGAGAATGTAGTCTACGTTAGTTTAGCTTGCTAGCTAGAGTTAGTTACTGTTAGTTGATGGCTCTTCCTGCGGCTCCTCTCTCTCCTCACTCCCACTCTGACATAGTTCATGCCCCTGGGGGTAATTAAGACGTGAAGAAGATGCACAGAACTTTTACTTGTACAACCTGCTGCTACAGGTGAAAGATGCCAACTCGTTTTCCCTTTTAGAAGGAAACTGTGCTATGCAAAATTGCAAATCCCGGTTTAGCTGATTTGAACAGTGATTAACTACACTGAGCAGTTATTGTGAGCACACTGACACTGGCTGTCAGTGTGCCGGCCGGCTTTCTACGGTGTATCGGCGGGAGCGATTATCGATATATGTAACTGCAGTGCTTGTCAAAGTATCACAGTCAGTACTCCGAAACCATCAGCCACCCGAACCTACGAACACTCGACCCTGAGGACACAGTCACCCTACTGTAGTACACTACTCTGAGGAATGCGGAAACGGGATGCGGAAGGAGATTCCGTTTAGGGACAAAACCCAAGACTGTGTCACAGTTTAAAGAATAATGAGCTGTATAACTTGAAATTAAAACTAAAAACTAAAAAATACGTAAGTAAATGTGAAAGTCAATACTTGGTCACTATCATCATTTATAGTTATACTTCTTAGACAGTGTTGTCAGTTTTGTCATTTAGTCTAGTATAACTAACAGTTACGGCATCTAAGATATTATTTTTTATGCATACGGTATCTCTTGCAAAACTTTTATAAAATGACGAGAGAGTCGCGAGATATCTGTTAAATATTTCCCGGTTTATCCGATAACTCCTGTAGATTAAACTCTCTCTAAATGGTTTTTATCGGAATGTTTTTATCAGCCGCGTTTCTGTCCCTGCGCAGTAAGACTTTGAGGTGTTTTTTGGTCGTCACCAAAGTATTGTGACGCTATTAGGGTGTGTCAAAGCTGGAATCTTGAAGCAATATTTTTTGCCCTCTGGAGAGTGTTACGACCGCTGCCAAGAGTACACATTAGTTTTCTATAGGTATTTTCAGAGGTGCCGTAGGAAAATGCTGTGGGTGCTGTTTATCATTTTTTTGGGGAATTTGGCTATAATTTTTTGTAACAAGGTAGTGTAGGATCTATTTAATTTACTTCTCAAAATATTTTTCTGTTAAAATTTTGAATTATTTTATTCATTCACAAATAAAGTGATAAGCGATTCACGGCTCTATATAAAACTGTCCTTGAAATACTATAGCTGTTTCGCTTCTGGATGTTAGAGAATCTTCTCTCTTAACTTTTACACGCACTATTGTGATATCTTGCTAGCGTATTTAATGAAAAGATAAATTTTAAATCAACGTTTAAATTATTTTCGTTATATGATGATAGTTAAACCATCCATGATTATATTAAGATATATAAATTAATCTATAAAAGATAATGATTTCAGTAGAGTCACGCAAACCTCTCCTCGTAACCAGAAATTTCAAGATTAAGGTAAGAAGACAGTAATCTTGATCCTGAATCTCAGACCCTGTCAAGGAGTACAAAATATCTATAGGCATCTGATTCAAAAGTTTTCAGCAATGTGCAAGAGATCAATATTGTCTACATAGACTTTCAACGTCGCTCTGGATGCAAAGGATGGAACGAGAATTCAAGGTTTTCGTTTATGCAAGATGGAGCTTAAACAAAAAAAAATGAGTTGATGGTTTGGCGTAACTCTCCTTTTTCATTCTCCCGCGAGATGTTTGAAACGCATTATTAATGATAGATGGAATGAGTCACGAAAATTCTGAAAGAGAGTGTATTTTGCGGAGACTCTCTAGAACTCTTCAAATCCACTCTAGAAGCCAAACAGCTGTAGTTTCTTCAAGGACAGCTCTTTATAGAGTCGTGAATTGTTTATCACTGTATTTGTGAATCAATATAATACTTAAAAATTATAGAAAATCATTTAAAAATTAAAGTAAGTTATCTAAATCTTACACTAACTTGTTACAAAAAGTTACTTCCTAATTTTCGGAAAGAAACGATAAGAAATGCTCGTAGGTGTCGCAAGAAACATATGTGGACTTTGGCTGCGGTCATTTTGGTGTGCGAAATTTGTTTCTTTCAAGATTGTTGTTTGTATATATATAGATAGATAGATATAAATATATATTTCAAAATTTATTTTATTTCAAGATTCCAGGTTTGAAACGCTAGCGTCACATTGCTTCGGTGAGTGGGCCTGTCGAACGCATGAAAGTCATTCTGCGCAGGGACAGAAACGCTGCTGATAAAAACATTCCGATAAAACCATTCAGAGAGAGTTTAATCTACACGAGTTATCGAATAAATTATTTATAGTTTACAGGCTATCTCACGGATCTCTCGTCATTTTAGAAAAGTTTTACAAGAGCGGCCGTACCCGTAAAATCAGTAATCTAGATGCCGTAACTGTTAGTTATACTAGACTAAATGACAAAACTGACAACTCTTTTCTCAAAAATATAAGTATAAATAATGATAGTGACCTAGTATTGACTTCCACATTTACTTACCTATTCGTTAGTTTTTCCTTTTAATTTTCAAGCTATACAGCTCATTATTCTCTAAACTCTAACACAGTCTTGGATCCTGTGCCTAAACGGAATCTCCTTCGGCATTCCGTTTCCGCATTCCTAAGAGTAGTGTACTACAGTAGGGTGACTGTGTCCTCAGGGGCGAGTGTTCGTAGGTTCGGGTGGCTGATGGTTTCGGAGTACTTACTGTGATACTTTGACAAGCACTGCAGTTACATATATCGATAATCGCTCCCGCAGATAGACCGTAGAACGCCCTCCGGCACACTGCTGGTAAAACCATCGAGCCTACCACTGTGTCCAAAATTATGCGGATTTCACTTTTGAGGAGTTTTAGAGTGTCTCCGCAAGATACACTCTTTTTTTCCAGAATTCTGCGTTTTGTGACCCATTCCATCTATCACTAATAATGCGCTTCAAACATCTCCCTCGAGAAATAAAAACCAAGAGTTACTCTAGACCATCAACTCAATTTTGTGATATTTATAGAAATATTATGGGATATTTGTGTAACTATTGGAGAATGTCAAAACTAAAATATTTTTAAAATATTCTAACGCAGCAGCCAGGGGTTACGATCACAGCCAATTTTCTTGCAGCACCTCTTGAGGCACCAACAAGAACTGAAGCAGCTATTACCTCTCCGGCACTATGAATACTATGCATCCGGCACTATGAATACTATGCATCCAAAGTGCACTTCTGGCTGAGAGAAGAAGAAAACAAACATTTGCAGAACTCAAAAAATTATCAACACGAATTGGTTGGTAACTCACTTCAAGAACAATTTAGTGAAAAATACATAATGCATCAGGAAAAAAGCACTTACAGACAAAAATACAAGAGTGGTACTTGCTAGACTGGCTTCTAAAATACTTTTAGACAGAAGGAGCAATAAGTGAAAACTTTGCTTTAAATTTACCTTATTAAATTTAGAGCACTAAACTTAAATGACTAAAATTGGAAACCTATACTGACATATAATACATGGCGCTGCAGTCACTCAAAAAACCCATAGACAAGTTACAGTTACTGATCATGATACTTCTCCTGTTATAGACACCCTTGCCCGGAACGAGTAGAAACAGTTACAATTAAAGAGCAAGTATGTTTCCTCTCTTCCGAACTTGGAAGAAGGTGAATATGCATGGAAATCATAATATGCATGTTCGATTTATTTCTGGAGAAATTTGTTTTTTTAATGATATCAAAAAATATATACGTGTGAGATGCTAATGGTATCTTAAGTTAGTAATATATGTTATTATTTTAGAGTGTTATATGTTATCTGAAGCGACAATCGCGAGAGGAGTCAGACTTAATCCATAAGTGGAGTGGATTCAGACTCACTTTTGAGAATATTAGTGTTGCAGCCTCCTCACCTCATTTAATCATTTAATGTATAGTTTAATGTATTACTTAACCTTTCCAGTATTATCTAATAAATTAAATCTCGTGTGTTTATTTCTCTCTTCTGAACTTTGGAAGAGGTGAATGAGCATGCTCAATCATCTTTGGGGAACTTTTGTTCGGTATCTGTTATCCCAAGTGAACTTTTGTCCCAGAGAAGAAAAAAGACAAGCGGTGAAAGTGGAAGAATATCTTTTGCAGTTGATGAGTGGATGTTGCATTTAGAACTTGTTTCTTATATATATGTTCTGCGTAGTGCTTATATAAACTGCAGGAGAAGTTTAATTTTTTGAGAGTCTGGCTGGGAAAACTACGGCAGAAGATGACGTTACTGAATTTAAATTGTTAAATTTAGTGCGCTAAAGTTAAAACTGTTAAATTTAATGCACTAAAGTTAAAAACTATAAATGTGTAACACTCGGTACACTTGACTACTCTCATCAGAAACTTACACTTGGCTGCTCTCGTCAAAAACATATAAATACATGATGACGAAATATTCTCTTAAGTTGTATAAAACCACGATCTTAAGTAAGTAATTATAACTTGTGCGTTAATTTATACACTAATCTTTTCAAAAAAATGCAAGTTAGTGTATAAATTAATGAATTTGCATATTCCTCTCTTCCGAACTTGGAAGAGGTGAATATACAAGGAAGTAAAAAAAAAAAAGTATAAACTAGAACTAAATAGGTCTAAAGAGTCTAAACTTAGATCATCAAAAGGATGACTGGAAACCGAAAACGTTTGTGCGGTCGCTGTACTTGAACAGGCTGCTTGCCGAACCTACCGTGACCCGTATTCCACGAAGGGACTTACAGCCCGAACACGGTGGTGCGGTCCATTCCTTAGCCATTACAAGTTTGTTTGCTCTTTTCCTTATAGATTTGTTTGTTATCCTTCCTCTAAAAGCGAGTCCCAGAAGATCCGGGCTCTATGCAAAACTGGCTGTAGATACATAGTCAAACGGTCGAAGAAGAGTCATGGACTTTATGTCTTTGGCCATTAGAGAATTTATTTCTCTCGCTTTAACTCGTCTTATTAGTGCTACTCAATCCTTGTTTTACAGGTTGTTTTTGTGCCTGGAAAAACATAATGGAATCAGAGAAAGTGAAGTAAGAGTAGACGCTGACTTATTTGGTCAAGTTTCATATGAAAGAAATGTAATACTTATGTCAATGGATGTTCAAACTCTATCCCGATATATATATCAATGCTCGGGGAGTTCTGGTTTTTAGAGTAGTGACTTCCGGTACTTTTCGAAAATTTCCGGTGTTGGTTCAAATCTGTCGGAAATTTTCCGAAGGAAAAATTTACTTTTTAGTGTAGATTTGGTAAATTTTCCGACAATTGCCGATATGCTTTGCATTCTACCGGAAATTTCCCATTTTTCACGAAAAAACTCCCCGAGCACTGATATATATGATCTGTTGCACATTGCTGAAAACTTTTGAATCAGATTCCTATAGATATTTTTTACTCCTTTGCACGATCTGACATTCAAGATCAAGCCATTACTGTCTTTTTATCTTAATCTTGTAAATTTTGGTTACGAGGAGAGATTTTCATGACTTTATTGAATCTATTATATTTTTTCTAGATAATTTATTAATATAATCATGGAAGATTTAACTATCATCGTACAATACATATAATTTCATTAAACACGATAGCAAGACATCACAATAGAGCGTGTCAAAGCTAAGAGAGAAGATTCGAAGTGTGAGTGACTTCTAAAACCATATAGCCTGCCACAGTAACCCTTCCTGAACTATGTACGAGTTTCACCTATACTGTACATGTGAATGTTACACTTACCTGGTGGAGGGATAAGCAGCTCATAGACTCCCGTCCTCCTCTCCGTTACGGACTAAGAATGCCATTTTGGTTGGATTTGGCGTGTGAGACCAAGCTACCAAATTCATTGAGTGTTCCGTACCATTTGGCGTGACGTTCAATGGTCGCGCCAAATGGTACGGAACACGCAGACTCAAGCAACTGCAGCTACTAGAACTATAGGTAATGTGTAGTAGTGACCAGCTAATATGTGCAATAACTTCTAAAATTTAGAATAAAATTTAGATTTTTCTCAAATTTTTTATTACAAGTTTATTCAAAGTTTATGTAATACAATAATACAGCGTATTTAGAACATGCACGAATAAATGTTAAAAGTACAATATCTACATAAAATAATAAAAATCCGTCATATGATCTTTGAACGTTCGAGTACGAGAGTTTGTTTTCTCTAAAAACATCTTATGAAGATCTTTAAATGTTCTAATATGCATAATATAGAAATAAGAAACTGTATTATTTATTATTTGACTCTTGCGTGAAATGTAAAATCGTATTAGTATGAATGGGTGAAAGTGAAAAATAAATTCATTTCCTTCAGTTGGTGCAAATTGGCTTCTCACCACGGTAACTCCGGTACAGTAGTAGCCAGAAACTTACATCCTGCCAGTAAATAATACATGATATATCAAGAACAACGGTTAAAGACGGATAACTGAAGTTAACTGTCGGTTCGAACCTGACATATGTCTCTTGCCCTTGACATCGAGTAGGCGAAACGATAGATCTATTTAACGTTACACGTTTATTATGCCATTTGAGCTAGAATATGCACGATATGATTCAAACTAACTTAGATGTAACTAAAACTATGGTTGATATTCCGTTATTTTCCGCTATAGAAACGCCAAACTTATTAACTTGAACGCAAAATTAGTTGTGTGAAAATTAATTAAAAGCAGCAAAAAGATAAAGAAAGAGTAAATGAGATTTAATTCCAGACAGCTGTTTGCTTTCCCATGTATAAGTAATACGAAGATCACATGTACTCCACCTAATCCCCATTTCTGTACTAGTGATCTGACCCTTGAGAATCAGCATCCTGGGGCTGCAAAAACAAGAAAGATGCTAACCAATTAGCTTTAGCTATGCATAACTGCCAGCAAAACTTGCATGTTCCTTACCTTACCTTTACCTTGGGACACGATGAACCCACCCGACCGATCAAGGCGCTGTAGAATTGCAAGCGGCTGCTGCTTGTGCTTGAGGAATCAGTCCTCTTACATCCAGACTTCCAGTCCCCCGGAAAGAGCTCAGGTCACGTTTAGACTGCAGAGTGTAGTCATGTATATATGAGCTCCGAATTGCCATACGTGATGACACGTGAATGACACGTGAATGAATTTCGATGAAGATCTGTCCCCGCTACAATTCACACGCGCTCACTTGAATCCATAACTCGTCCTGCCCGTCCCCGCCCGGCCGAGCGAAGCGTATTCCCGTCATACAGGCTCGGGTCTAGCACAACCTCCTTACGTAAGGAGGTTGTGCTAGACATCTTTGGTAGGTTGGTACTCGATTTTGCTATGCGTTAACTATATTAACGCATGTGAAAACTGAAAAGGAAAGGAGGAATTTTGTCCGTGTAGCCAATGGACGGATGGATCTGTTATGATAATCAGAAAAGGAAGTTTTCACGGATGGATTTGTTGTGAGAACTTGAAAAGAAATAGCGAAAACAGAAAGATGAAATCGTTATAAAAACTAAAAGGAGAAAAGTAATAAATAAATCCAGGTAGATCCTTAAAGCATATCCTCACAATTCCATTGTAAACCTAGTTCTATGTTATTATGTGTTAGAATAGCTATACGTAGATTTTGAATACTGGAAAAAAAGGGAGCTTTTTGTCGTGTACAAGAACAGATCGAATCGTGGTGAAAACCAGTAAAAAGTTAATTAGAACAGAAGAATAAAATCATTATAAAAATAAGAAAAGAGAAAAAAAAGAAGAAGATACGTATAAATCGCTACGCATAGCCTCAGCAATTCCATTACAAGCGGAGCTTCTCGTTCTCCTTGTTACGTTATTTTCTTTATTCCCGTCTTTCCTTGCCGCGTATGCTGTATCCCAATACTTTTAATACGGCGAGATCCTGAGGCGCAATTTCGTCGACATTTACCTCGTCGTTAAAGATAACAGCGAGGAGAATGCCATCCAGATGAAACATCTACCGTTCAAAACGGAATGGAATGCTCCTGCCAGAAGAAGAAGGAGATCGGCTGGTTCACTGCATCTACAGATTCTACACTACAGCTTTTGAGAATTCTTGGTAGTTATGGCAATCGATGCTGCACACTTTTTGTCATTATTGTCACGGCTTTAGCCACCCTCACGTCACATCGTGACTCTCTCGAAAGTTAGAGGCTCAAAAGTCCCTATATCTTTACGGGGGGATTCATGGATGCTCTTCGTTGATTTAGGACACGGACTGTGAAAGGAAGGTTTTGGCTTTATTTCCAGTTTGTGGAGAAAACCTCTTTTCTTTGGGCTCAGTACTCGAAGTTTACTTGAATCCCAAAAGCTCTTTCCACATTATCTTCCAGTGAGCTTGTCACCTATCTATCACCATCTGTTCGAGCGAGAGATATTGGGAAGACCATGCCCAAACGTATACACGTAGTCTTTTTGTTTTTCACACATGGGAACTTGAAACCAAGTTAATCGTGATCAAGCAAGAGCTTCGAAGACCGTTTTCACAAAAGTTCATTGTACCCGAATTTTTAGTTTGCTAATCGCGAAGGGATTCCTAGTCTTATTACTTTTGGAAAACTCACTCACAAGAATCCAGGTTTTTAGTCTGCCAATAGTGAACGGATTATATGAAAAGAATACATCAAGAGATGACCTTTTTTGTGGATGGTATTCTTCTATTATTATAAGCACATAGTAAATGAAGATAGTAATCGAACTTTGGTTACTGTAAACACGATAATAATCAAATGAGATTACTATTTACTGATATCAGCCTATCAGCTCTTGTATTGATAAGTTACTCGTCCTTGATAAAAAAGAACCTAATACGTTCTGAAAGTTTATTGTATTGTACAGATTGTAAGAAAATCTCACTCGATGATATAATCTCAAAAAGCACTTGCTAGATGGTAACTCCTGGATATCTCCCTTAATCTTGCTTGTTTCTTTTCGTCTGACTATCATGTTTATTCAAAATATTTGAGATGGAGTTGTATCATTGTATTTAATTGCGAACTGCTACACCCAAATCCAAGAAATTCCTCAAGTTTCAGGGAAAGTGGTATGCTATATTCGTCAAGAGGATAAGTCAACTGACATTAGGATTTAGGGTTTATTTTGTAGAACAAATTAGAACTCTTTATTTACAAAATATTCTAATATTTCCACACCAGTTGATAACTTTTGTTCCGAAATTCTTTCAACAGGAAATATCCATTCACATGTAGAAAGAACTCATCTCGAACCAAGAGAGTCTTCTAATTCTAACATTGATTGTTGACTAGCTACTACATGTTCTATTTCTTTCACATTGTGGGTGAGTTGGGATGCATATTTGGCTGATGTCAGCATGACCCTTTAACACTCTTAGTTTGCTACTATTCAATTGATCTAACTAGAAATTCAAGTTCAAGAACTTGAACAAAATACACAAAGGAAACCAATATACATAAGAAAAAAGCAAGATTAAGGGAGGTATCCATGTGTTGTCATCGAAATAATTTTTTAATATTATATCATTGAATGAGATTTTCTTATGAACAATATAATAAAGTTTTCCAAACGAATTGGAGCTTTTTTTTGAGTACAAGTAGCTTGTTATTAATTAAGAACTCATATACTAATATCAGTAAATAATAATATCGTGTTTATATTACTCAATGTTTGATTACTATCCTCTATTATTATGTGCTTATAATAATCAAGGTAGATTACAATATTCGTATAGTTATCAAGCTTTGATTTCTGTAAAAACTATAGTAATCCACCTTGATTACTATAAACCTTTTTATGGTAATCAATCGATTACTATCGTGTGATCGATAAAAATGTGAGCAATCCTTATACACTATACACTATCCACTAAATTCCTTTTAAAATATATGATAAGTTATTGATACCAAGAAAAAAATGTCTATTGAAATCAACACATCAGTTGCTGATTACTAATGTTGTTTCTTGTATCCTTCTTTCCACTTTACGTTTATTTTGCTATATTTTATTCCATAAAAGCTGATCAAGTTTGGTAATAAGCCTTCATTCATACTTTGCAATATCTAATAGAATTTTGTTATTCTTTTTGTGAAACCTTATATCTGTAGGCTCTCTTCCTCTACCTCTAGACATTTATTGCTACTTGTTGTGTTCCAGTTTCATCATCGAACCATGTTATTTCTTTTGATAAAGGTTCAGAAAAAATTTTGTGGTAAAATTTTACTTCATGAAATTTCATCAAAATTTCATCAAATTGGTAAAGTATCTAAATTTCATTATTTTATTTAGTATATCTAACGGAGATAGACGAACAGAGGTTTTAACCGTCAAAGTTAGTTGACTATCATCAAATTTTCTACTGTACATTCTATAACTAATGATCGCTTCATCCAAGACGTCTCGATCGTTTCATCTGAGGTGCTCCAGCTGAAGTCGTTCCACTTCGGTCGCTCTAGCCGGAGCACCTCAACCGTGAACAAAGATCTCTCAATTTCAGAATCCCTCTTGTATCTCTAGTATCTAGCATGGCAAAAGAGCCGTTGATGTTTTCTCCTTTTTCTTGTTTAATGTTTCATCTTGTCTCCATGTTCGCTCTCTTATCGCTTAGAAATAAACAAGAAATATCCAAATCACTCTAGTGCAATCGAGGACAGTGAATGCAGTCCACATAGCAAACGATTATCTACTTCTATAGTATATCATAGACCAATGATAATGATCAACCTTGATCACTTAGAAACAGAAAAAATTAGCCCATATGGTCAGATCATCCTAGCCCAAATGATCGTGAGTGTAATCCACGTAGCTAATGAAATGTTGAATCACAGACAACACGATCATAAACTAGAAGATGTGAGAGAAATTGACATCTGATTCTTTGAACTCTGAAGTTCAAAGAATATAATAAACTTCACACTCCAAAGCCTTCTCTTATACTACTGGTCTCAAATTGCATTTATATCAAAGACTTGAGAGTTACAGTCGAACGTTATTATAAAATCATGTGTGACATAAAGTAGTGTCGCTCCATCTCGAGACGTCCGATCATCCTATCCTTGGTTGAGTCGTTCCACCTAAGGGCACATGGTCACTCCATCCATGGTCGAGTCGCTCCATCTAGGAGCGTCCGGTCGTGTCATACATGGTCGGATCGCTCCACCTTGGTGTGTCTCATCCTTGGTCAGATTGCTCCTCCTTGGATTGCTTCATCTTGGGACGTCTAGTCGCTCCACCTTAGGTCACTTCGTCCATCACTCTACCTTAGGACGTTCCATCATGAAATATCAAAATTTTGTTCAAATCTCATTATCGACGACACAATTATAGAGATCTCTCACTTCCATCTCAATTTACTGTCTGATATTAATAGTTTTTATTAAAAATATCAAAAATAGATTTCAAAAGTTCATGAAATCTTGCTGAAATCGGCAAAATTTTGTCAGATCTTCGATCTAACAATTCTAGAACTATAGACAAAATTTTGTCAGATCTTCGATCTAGTGCCATTGTTTCTTATAGTTTTTGTCAGATCTTCGATCTAACAAAAACTTTTGACATATCAAGATGGACCGTATGCTCGGCCAAGTGATATAAGATAAATAACATGAAAAGTGAGATGAAGCCTTAGATGATCATTATCATGTGACAATGTGTGTGAAAGCTAAAATCTTCGGAAAATATTCTTGGTCCACATGGGAGTGTTACAACTTTGTCCAAGAGGTGATTGACGTTTTCTAGAGATGTCTGTAGGAAAACACCACATGCATCTCTTATTGATTTTTTTAGCGATACAGTCAAGAAGTTCAAAACTCAAAGAATTTATTCTCATTTAAGAAAAAAAATTTATTAAAAGATAAATCATTTTAGAATTCATAAATATAATCATAAGCGATCCACGTCTCTGTACAAAGCTTTTCTTCAATAAACTACATACTTTTTCTTTCTGGACTATAGGGAATCTTATGTCTTAGCTTTGACATGCTATTAAGATCACTCAAACCTGGCTTTTACGGAACTGCCATAATAGTTTTACATGTTTTGGCTGTAATATTACTTACCATCTCCAGGGGTGGTACATAAAATTTATAGTCACTTGATGTAACTATTGTATGCCCATAAAGAATTTTTTTTTAAATATCGTTGAAAAAAATTGAATTGAGTTAGTATACTCTTTATGCCTGACCATTTAAACTTACATATTCTCATCTGAACCGTGTAAATTTCATTATGAGAAAAAGTTTGAATGTCCCTATTATATCTTAGCTTTGACACGCAATATTAGCAATTGGTAGTGTAAGAACTTACTTGCAACCCATTGAGTGTCCATGCTTCTCTGCGTGGTACACTCTTGAAACCAAGTTCAATGGAGATTTTGGTATGTAACTCCCAGATGCACATTCTGTGGTAAAAGTTCCAAAGCTTTGTGACGAACTGTAATGAGTATAACAGTGAATAGAAAATTCTCATCAGAAGAGAGATTAATAATAATTGACTGATTATGGAGTATTCAATCTTGTATAGCCAAATTTGCATGCAACATGTATTTTTGGAAGAGAGAAGCAAGAAGACAAGCGTGCAAATGGGAAGTAAATCTTGGACAGTAATGGGTTGTGATAGAGTCCAACGTTAGAATTAGAAAATTTTCAACAATTTTTACAGTATTGAGTGGAGGTGTTGAGTGGATATATCTCGATTCAGAGTGTTCATGTGATAGTAAGAATCTCTGAACTATAAATGTAATATTTTTAGTTGTATTATCTTGGACCATTGCACATAAAACCTTGAAGTTATAAATGTTTTGTTCTTTATATTATAAACGCAAGTGAAGAGTTTCTGTTTATACAACATGACTGTCGTAGTGACAAGAGCTTGGGTTTAAAGAAGTATCCATCTCGGTCTGGATCCTGAATAAGATGAGAGCAAAATACTTTGCAAGAGGACAACATAACTCTATTAGATAGAGTTCACGAAGCAGATTATATCAGATTATTCGATAAGAAAGAAAACAGTTTTTCATAGTGACTTAGAGAGTTATGTTTAATATTTACTTTTCACTAGAGTCGTCTAGAGCAACACATGATTGGTTTGGAATGAAAAAATTACTCTCGTATATAAACAGTTACATTCAAATATAATAACGAACTATACATGCATTGAATAAATAAGCATCATATAATCATCCACAAATTATTAATGTATCTTACATAGGTGAGTATTTTCTACATCTAGGAGTACGGGATTTCCACTATGCATGTTTCCTAAAACGATGCTTTATGGAGACAATGCAGTTCCTCTCGTCTTGTGCAGTGAGCTTTTACGTGGCATCACGTCATGTTAGCAAAGATAAATTAGGAAGTATTTGGGCAGAAAAGCTTCTTCTTCACACTGCAACTGGAAAGTCTCGTTTCTCGTGTTCTGCACTACAAAATCCACACAAACACGAGAACATATCAACTGACATATTCGGACAAAGAAACCGCTGTCAGGTGTCAAGAAGAACCAAGATTCCCTGAAAACTTGCAGATAACAGTTCCGCTTCATGTGTCGAAAGCTGAAACTCATCTTCTCATTACACGCGTCTAGAAAGGAAATGGAGCTCATGTTGTTCACTGTCGGTCTAGAAACTTCTGTCGGGATGTCTTTCGGCAGAATCTGAACATTACGCTATTCTAAATCCAGACTCCAGACTCGAAAGTGAGTGACTGAATGAGCTGACAGTCCCTCCCGTCTCTGCAAAGAAGATTGAGATGTATCCGTGAAGATCTGAGGTTCCCTAGAAGGGTGACGGGGATAAGAAGCTCGCTGCCCCAGCCAGTTGTCGTCCACCAGTAGCAGTTCAGATGGCCCCGTCCATCTATCAGCTTTATGCTACAAATGGGTGAAACATTATTGGGAAGGAAGCTAGAAATTCTAGATACACCCAAATTCAGCATAACATCCACGAGACTGGAATCATTGTCGCATAGCTCCATTGACTTTTGTAAAGTTCAGAGTTCAGAGTTTCCAGCAGGTAACCAACTACAGAATGAGAAATCAAAGTTTCACTTTCTGCTTCAGATTAGATCCCACACGTACTCACACCCTCGACTCACAACGTCAGTACAGTATCTCGATTCTGCTAAATACGTATTGAACTTCAGATCTTCCACAATTATTCACATCATCTACATGCTTCGCTTATCAACTTTAACTTGTTACTTACTCTCTTGTGTTTATTCATTCACCTCCCAAGATGAAAAGGAAAAAGAACAAGGTTATAACTTTTACAACCCAGGTAACTTTTATTATCAAACCCTTGCTCGTGGATGGCTTTGGTAATAAACTTAGTCTAATTTAAAAAGCAAATTTTTATTTTGTCATGCTTAGAGATTTATCTCAAGCTGGACATTGGCTGTGGGATTAATTAATTATAAAACTTTCTGCAAGTGTCAGTTTCTTTTTTTGAGGTCATTCGTATTATTCGCATAACGAGAAAAAGTCATTCTTTACATTTCACGAGATCTGATAATTTATGTAGTTTCAGTGTACTCTCGTCAAAGCGAACTGTTTGATAAGTGTATAAATGAGAAGCTTTTATTTACCCTTTGTAATATGATCACGTTTCGCGTTTCGATGTACAATTAAATATTTGATGCGTGATAATATGAGGCAGTACGATACATGCCAAAGTGTAAGACCCAGCAATAATCCTCAGCAATATGCTTCTTCTTTGGATCATTAATTGCAGGAGGAGTGCATAGGAATGACTCCGTCTGCCAAGGGCTCCGGTGCTTTAACTGAATATTAATAGATAAACTATTTATCTTAGGTTGAATTTAAAATCCCAAGACGGCAGCCTGCACACAAAAAGAAGACCAAAACTTTAAGCAACTTTATATTTTATAAACTTTAAACTTATAACTTTATATTTTAAGATTCAAACTCCAGATTTATTGTTCACCGCTGCGTTACATTAAAATATTTTCAACTATATCACGATATACATTAATATTGATTGTATTGTGTCCCTGCCCTACTTCCAATGGCTTGTCCGATTCGCACGCTCTTGGCGCAAATTGAAAATTCAAAATTGAGGATTATCCTTTAAACCTCTTGATACTTGGGGTCTAGGTTGTGACTTTTGCGGAAATGAAATGCAGAATTCTAAGTTACCCAGAGCAGACTGCATCTCATTAATTCTTGTTTCGAACGGTTTTCAGTTGGTGTGCATTTTCGATACAATTTAGCAAGACTTAGTATTGATGATACATTCTAGTCTTTCATGATGATTTTGATGATAGAGAAGAAAAGCTGGAAAAAACACGTGTTAACAAGTTATTTCGCTTGTAATGGAAGCGTAGGGCTATGCATTTGAGATTTATCAGAATTCAAAATTTCTTCTCTTCTTCTAACCTTCATCTAATAAGATAAATATACTAATAATTATTATTTCTTATTTCTTATGAATTCACGAATTGAAGGATATCTATACATCATCTTCCCAAAAAACTGTTCAAACTAGTTTAGATGTACAACAAACTATACTAGATGAATTTACAATTTAAGTGTAGACAAGCTACATTAAACCCTAGGTGTAAATATAAAAGTGAAAGAAAATATACTTTCTCCTTTCACTTTGGGTTAGGAAAAAGGTACTGCCTTGTTTCAAAGAATCACCAAAATTATTGAATATTTAATTATGAAATTAACCACATCTTGTAAACCTATGGAAACGATTTGATTTAAAAAATTTGTTCCTTGTAAGAAAATTCTTTGTCCTCATATAATCCATCTACAGAATGAAAACATCCAATTCACAGTTTACGAAAACTGTGAGCATATGTAATGGTCAATGATAAATGATATTACTTGTCCCTTGGGGAATATCTATATAATGTTATAACTCATGATAGATATAGTCCAAAACTTTAGTTGTTGTTCGTACACCATAACACTCCACAAATTGAACTAGAAATTATGTTGTCTTTGAATTTACGAAAACAGTAAGGTAATAGCTAGACATCGTATCAAACGGTTTGCGCATTTTGATTTGGGACTTACAACGTATGGAAATAATAATACTTCTTTTACTACTTTCTAAGTAGTAAAAGAAGAAAATTATTTTTCAAATGAATATAAATAATTAGAATATTTTATAAATATGAACTGTTAGCACATTTTTAGAAACACGAGAAAACCAGGAGTAAAACCATAAGGCCTGATTATACAACCACGCTTCTAAACGTACAAGTCTGAGAACTTATTGTTATTAATATATTAATTTAATTATATATTAATCTATTATTTAATTATTCTTATCAGAAAGATTAGATAATAAATTAAACTCCTGCATATTTACTTTCTCCAGCAAAAGATAGAAAAAGTGATAATTGCTTGTTTGAATATGCATGCAAAGTGCCTTAATATGCAAATATGCATGCAAAGTGCCATAAAGAACATAGATAAAAAGAAAAGACAAAGGGAAAATTCAGAAGGTGGATGGGCTCTGGTCATGGAAGATCGGTAGCTGAGATGGTTGAGTCCCAGACCTCTAAGCGAAAGATCTGTGGTTCAAACCTTCTTGCTCTCGGTTGGAGGTGCAACAAAGTCACTGTCGTGTGAATCTGGTCTGGGTACGCTGTGGTTACCCACAAAGGACAGTCCGATGCCCCTTGAAAAGATAAATGGACAAGATAACAAAATTTATCATTTACCATTTACCATAAGAGAGAAGATTCTATCGTTTTGTGATATTAGAAAATATGTAAGTATTATATATAAATTCTAGATAAATTACTATAGAAGATTGAAATATATGTGAAACATAGAGGTAAAGATTTTTCTGAACATAACCCATAAAGTTAAGGTGAAAAAAATCACTTCTGAAACTACAAGACCGAGGACCGTGTCATCAAATATATATTAAATAACTTAAAGCATTAACGTATTACTCATTTTTTCTATTAAATAATAAATAACAAACTGATGCTGCATCTTGGAAGAGGAATATGCATGCTTCTTGAGTCATTACCATTTTGCTAATGAAAATACATCCCGGGGAATGGCGGATTCAGAGTTTGAAAATCGAATTCCTGGGTTTCCTTTCCTGGTTTGGATTTAAAACTGTGGTAATTAAAACTGTTTTTAATTACCACAGTTTTTAATTACGGAGTCGGTTCTTACAGAAGTTTTCCGTAGAGGTTCGTGAACGTATTTTGGCTCGGGAGAGTAGAGTCAGTACGTAGAATCCCTTCTCCGTAGAGGGCAAATTCGGGAGGAGCTACAGCGACAAGAGGTCTGTCGACATGAAGAGAATCAGACTGGGGATTGTGTAGCAAAGAGCATTTGCTTGGATTTGCATGAATTTTCGGTGGAATTCTAGTACACGTGAGTCTGAATTAGGGACTTGCGAAGAAGCGGAAGCAATCCCAAAAGCGTGAGGGATAGGCGGATAAGCGGAGTGGCGTTCCTGAATCCTTGGAGGAGAATTAGAAAGAAGACGGCAACCAGAAAAGGGTAAAGAAAAGCTGACAGCCGACTCGAAACCTGACGCCAAGAGATTCGCTTTTCAAGTCTTCACTCAGCTGAAATTCAGGTCAAGGTACAGACTCATTACTCATTCAGAAAACATTCGCGCGGAATGTCACGAGCACATGCACATGCACGTAAAATGACCAACCCCAGAATTGGCCAATACTATTCCAGTAAGCCCCCCTACCGTGAGGAGGAACGTATTTACTTGTTATATCATCTGCAATAGCTTGAATCTCAAGACGCTCTTCAAACCAAGGACAAGACATGCATGTATGCAGACAGAGCCACCTCGATATATGCAGACAGAGCCACCTCGATACGTCGTATCGAGGTGGCTCTGGCATTCTATTGCAGAAGTACAAGATCTTTTTGGATATACCGGTAAGATCAACTCTGAAAGTCTACGAGGTCTGACAAAACTAGAGCCTTTCGAAAGTCTACTCGGTCAAATATTAAAATGTCCATATAAAACATGGATCGAGAGCGCGGTCCTGCACTGGATGGAGAAGAAAAGGAGGAGATGGAGGAAAAGCGGCGCAGATTCATAATTGGGATAACATGTCCACCGCTTAAATGGTGAGTGAGCGAGTGACATCCGTTATGAGAGTTACTGGCATTTTGTCCCTTCTATTTTGGTGGGCTCGATATCTTGTGCAGCACACCCAATCTGGTGATTAATTGGTGAGCCTAAAGTAGTATAATCCGGAAGCTTGAACATAACGCATGGGAGGAGATTTAGTTAGTTCTGATTTCCAAGTTGGAGTGCGCTCAATGGGACAAAGCGCGACATACTCTACAATCTAACACTAATTGATGAGGCTTTACACGCTCAGTTCACATCGTGGCTTTGCGACCGGTTTTCGCAAATGCGGCTGGGCTCCGTCCACGGCAGCAGCCGTTGCAGTTTTCAGTTTTACAGTTCATCGTTTTACAGTTTTCACAGCCACTTTTGGCGCCAGCGCAAGTTTGTGTCGCGCCGCATCAAGAGGACTGCGCATTATGCCAGTCGACCGGTCTGAGTGACTGGCAACCGAAGGTTCGGGTCAAAGACGATTTTGTATCCAACTTTTTATGTAGATTCAACAATGACCGGTTCCCTTCACCGGCAGTGGAATTAACCCAGAGTGTCTCTAGCATTCCTGGTAAAAATTGGATAGAGACCTGCTTGGAGATGTCCGCGATCTTGGAGCCAGTTCGATCAAAAACAAGTGGAGAGCCAGTTTGAAAAGTAGTCCACCTGTACACTTTCCTCCACACTGGATATGTACCGAAAACAAGAAATGGATAACCATATCATCAAATTGACGATTTTGATTGAGACGAAATTGAAAAATGACAACGGAGTATTCGTGCTCGTTTACCTTCAGCAATAGCGGTAGAATTTAGTACCCAAGGATCCATCTTCAAAGCTCACACCTTGTACACTCACACCATGCAGCAAGAAGTCGGCAGTGACCAGACCAATGCTATAGCTATACCGTCCAACTCCGTCTGCAGCGAACTCATGAGAACCACATCGAATGCTATAGCGATACGTCAAAATGCAATAGCAGTACGTCGAAACAAGAAGACATCTGTTTTGGAGTCCCCAATAGATCTTTAAAACACCCGAATCGTGCATGTCGTCTTGCAAGAAGACCTTTGTCTTATCATAGCTTCTTACGATAGCGGCAACTACGTAAGGTCTTAGCTTTCTAGTCCTAGCCATCGTGACTCGTTTCCGTCTGTATCAATGACTCCAGAAATAAAACTTGTTAGAAACCTCCAATGCACCGAACACAATTCAACGGTGTCAAAGACGAATGAATGTTGAGAATTAACTGTCCGTTAACCACGCTTGTCGTCTGCCGAAACCTAGGGTTGCATGCATATTATTTTATTCACTGAGAGTTCATTCAGATTCATTTTGAGAGTTCATTCACTGAACCAAAATGAAGTTTGAGAGTTTCCTGAACTTTATGTTGCAAAAATCCGATATTCTTTGCAACATAAAGTACATTGGGAAGAAAAGTTTACTTTTATACTGGTACGGAGGGTTTAACCTAGGTTATATATTTTGTACTTCAACTATATCTGGTTGGCAACATAATTGTAAGTATTTAGAAAACTTCACACTGCCTTCGGCTGATTCCTTGTAGCTTTCTGGAGTTATCCAGATACTTCTGAGGAAGAATTCACCCATGAACACTTAGAAGTGTACATGAGGTGTAATTTATGAGCTAATCTTTTCCGTAGAAAAGGTTAGTTATAAATTAATATTTCATATTATTTTTATTTGTCAATAAGATTTTACTTATAGTAGGATAGGTTACGGGTTAACTCATTGTGTTTATGGGTTGTTTTTTTTCAGAGTCCTTGTGTTTCGCTCGGTTGAATTATTTAAATTTAGTAATTTAAATTTAGACTTAGACTTGTCTTTGACTTGCATTAATGTAAGAAACCAGCCGAGGACAAATTTACATTTAATCATTTAAATTTACACTTTGATTTAATGATGTTCACGCACATTATCTCTTAATGAAAAAAGACGACAGCAAATGATAGCCAAAATAATATATTTTCCTCGCTTTGTTCACTGTACAAGGCCGTGGAGAAGGATATTTGTCATTTTGTATTCTCGATCATTTCAATAAAATCTTCCATGTTTCATCACCGTACATTAAAAACATGATAAAAGAGTCAAAGTCAAACACCAAGAACATAAGTAAACCTTGGTATACAGTGGTCCCCGTAGGGTAGTTTCCTTTAAATGAGTTAAAACATAAGGTTGAAAGAAACAAGAAATATGCGAACGGATAATCGTAACCGAAATTATGAAACATGCGAACGGATATCGACTACTGAAAAGCGAAAACTGATTACCTACTTTCTACTCGGTCACTGGGACATATGGTGGTCCTACCCTAAAGTCCATGCCGTCACACGGTGTAACAGAGAGACTCGTCCAGAAAGTAATCTTTAATTAAATTGCTTTCCGGGGTTCTTTCTTACGGTGCCACCGTCAGCGTTGCTTGCCTCACTGGAGGCACGTAAGGCCTCACTGACTTGGGGATCCTGTTTGCCGGTTCTGCCAATGGTACACTGCTATGTACAACCATGTCGGCTCAAGTGGACTTCTCTCGGGGTGACTGTTTGGACTCACTCAGGCTCAGGTCCCATGAGACGAAAAACGCCGTCAGTCCCAAGGCTTCAGGCGCGCAAGTGGGGAGTTGAGTCCAGAGATCGGACAGTACCGGCTGTCTTTGTATACTTCGCCGGCTAAACTTTTCGATAGTCGGTTCTCCCGGCTTCTTCCCTGTAGAAGTTATCAGATATGGACAAATTATCCGTTAATTTTGAATATAAGAAGCGACTCCCGAGTGAAAATAACCGACTACTAATTACTATCGCCGGAAACCCAACAAAACCTACCAGGGCGCTACTCCCAATCACTTCAGCAACTTGTGACTGGAGAGCTCTTTGTGGTGTGGTGTTTTGCCCGAAGCCAGCCCTACCGTGTAGGACGGACGAAAGTGGTAGGGCCGATTAGAGGGACCAAGCGTCCCTACGGAGTACAGGGGTTGTCAAATCCGGAACCTTTCATAAATATTACGGCTGCGGCCAGGTGCACGCGAGCGTTTCCTGTGGCACTTCTGGAGATGCGCGTAAGAAATACCCGTAGGTAACTTTAATTTATTTTTTGTTCATTTCGGACGTCAATTTCAGCCATAAGTAAATTCAGTAGATAAAAGATTTAATATAATTTTAAAAAATATAAAAAATCAAAAAGATTGATACTTAGAGTGAGACAAAGATAACGACCTAAGGATATGGAAAAAGTTACCATTGGATAAACTATAGCTTTTTCTCTTTTGGTAGTTAGAGAATCTTTTGCTTTAGTTTTGACTTGTCCTATTAGCAGCATTAATAGGTTCCACTAACATTTTGATTTCAACTTTGAACACCCTCTAATATTGAAAAATTGTATTCGTGGTTTCAGTAATGATAATCTATGGGATAATTACTTGAGCACACCCCTATAGAATTTAGTTTTCTTGGTAACACCTTTGACTTGGTGAGTACATCTTGTCCACACCGCATGACAGTCTACTGATCTCAGATCTTACATGGAGTTCCAGTGCTGTTAAGAGAGTCTTTCTCAGGACGGGCGAGTCTTCTAACTGTGATTAATTGCAAGATAAAGATTGAATAAGAAAACAAGGGCCAGCCAACTTGCCTACAACAGCCAAAGTCTCTCGCAGATATCAATCTCTGTCTTATAATCGATTCTTACTCAATAAAATCAATTCTCATTCATCAGAAGACAGATTCGTCTCCAAACACAACAATAGATGAAATTCGAACTCCCAATGCTTTATTTCTCTTCTTACGGCAGCTAAAGTCTTCCATAGATATCAATTCTTATCTAACAGTCGATCCTTACTCAATAAGATCATCTTCTGTTCACCAGAAGATGATTTACTTCCGATCCTCACTCAATAAGATCGTCCCTCATTCATCAAAAGATAGATTTACTTCCAAACGGTCAATCTTCGCTCACTAAGATCATCTCTCGTTCACCAGAAGGCAGATTTACTTCCAAACACAATGATAGATGAAATTTGAACTCCCAAAAATCTTATTCTCTTTCTGCGAAAACCTCACACTTGAAATCCTCAGAAATCTGATCTCCTCAATCTTTGTCTTCCTCCTGTGCGTTTCGACGACTCTCCTTGGTGAAAAAAAATACAATACATCTCCTCGCATGATGCCGGCAGTTTTCTATCCTAACATCTCAGCTAACATTCCAACTAAGCTAGGGTCTTTATAAGCAAATCAACCAAAAAAACCCCTGCTAAGCTAAGCCTTTGCTTATTAAAAAATTCCTACCTCTTGATGTCATCTCTATGCCACTTCAGTTATATTACAGGTCATCCGATGTAGATTGAAGTTACAGCTACGAAGTCACCCACAATGCTTATAGCCCCCATAGCCACACCAAATAACTCTTGACTAATAATCGAAGTGACATGCAAAGACTTAGGTCAGGAAGCTCACGATTAAAGAGGATATCGGTCCTCCGCCCCTGCATATGCAAGACGTAGTCACATATCCAACATAGACTCCCATCCAGGAGGTCAACATGCCAGAATAGAGAACATAAGTCAGGATAATTTGATCTTGAGACCTCTTCTTCCTAGGTGGGTGTCTCTATCACTGAAGATGGTCTCTGTTCTCATTAGAAAGAGAAGTAAAACTCATACGTAAACCTAAAAGAAATTACTTTTACATTCTTGATTAATTTCTCTACGTCAATTTTTCTATATAACTCTATTTTTAATGAATGAAGAGTCAAAAATATAATACTCACTAACCTTACGCACTTGTACCTTCAGATTACTGATCCAAGTCACGAGCTAGAATCGACGGATTTCTCTCTTTCACATTTTTCAAAATTTATAAACTGCACTAACTATTACATAGAACGCTATTTCTCACAATGAAGACACGATGTCACTCTTCTCAACGAGCATTCTGATACTTTCATTCAAAATGATACTTTAACTCAAGCTAGGGGGCTTTGTCTAGCTCAGCTCTAGCTTAGCTCGAGTGCAGCTTCTTGTGGAAATGTCACTCACGTGGTTTCTAGAGACATGTTTCATTGTATGGGACGTCTCGTAGCACATTCATCACCTCCAAACTTGCACATCCTCTGATATGTGTCACTCTTCCACTAGTTCCCAAGACTTTCTAAGTTGCCATCGTTCTCTTCAACATCTCCATCAAGTAGAAGATCTTCATCAATATCCATGATCTGTCTTGACTCCAATAATTTGACTAACTCAACAGATTCTCTTCTCTTTTTGAACAACTTGATGTGCTTATCGACGATAAGAAGTCTTAAAGGTGTATGATCAAGCTCCTACAAAGAATAAGTAGCATTCTGATGTACATCTGAGACAACATATGGACCAAATCACCTCTTAGAAAAATTTTCGAATTGTAGAGAGTTGGTTTTCTAGAGTACTGTCATACACCAAAATCCAATCTTTAGCGTGTATGATTTTGGTCGGAGCTTATGGGTCTTGTCAAACCTGTCTTTATTCTTGAGACAAGTCTCTTTCAGCTTCTGTTGTGCCTCTATAAGATCCTCCTCTCTATGTTCTAACTGCCTGATACGAAGTGCAAGAAGCTGTACACGAGTCATTCCATCTCCTCATGGAAAAGTAGCCTATGTATGGAAGTCTTCTTCTATTGGCATAATCGGCTTTTGACCCGACATCATTTCAATGTACATGTACCCAGTAATAGTGAAATGAGTCGTCCTGTCAACCCATAGAGCAAAGAGGAGCAACCTAGGCAACTCTCTATGTCTATCATTGCATGCTTTCACAAAGGTTTGAACTATCAATGGATGCCCTCGTTCGCTCTTGCCAATCCCCTCTAGATTCATGACACTAGTGAGTTTATGGGTATCTTTGGAAGCGTTTGAAGAGAAGAGATGGAGAGCTTCTACGAGTTATAGATGATATGCAGACCAAGCAATAACTGATGAAAGAATTTCATGACACCTTGTGGGTCGGACATAGGGGAGCTTGAGCTACCTACACAAAATTAAAGGAACGATACTGGTGGAAAGGTTTGTATCACGATGTGGTGAACTTTGTGAGCTCATGCTTGCACTGTCAATTTTACTCGAATGTGCATTACAGAGATGGTCTGGTGCATACTTATCTGCCTAGTATTCACTTCCAATGGATTTTTGTATGGTGTGATGCTTCCGAGGTTATGAGATATGAGGTACTTGGTGTTAGCTCGTGAAGACCTCTCCAAATTTGTAGAAGGACGAGCTCTAGAGAACGAAGATCACATAAGATATGTGTAGGTTTGTTGGAGAATATTATCTCTAAATATGGATTTATCGGAAGATTGCGTGTAGACAGAGAAGAGTTACGTGGTACAGAAGTGAAGGAGTTCTTTGCTCGATACGAAGTTTCACAGATAGGACCTAATTTCACGTAATCTTCTTGTGTAGAACTCCTCTTTGAACGACAGTGGCTCCAAGTCTGAAGTCTGCTAACCAACTTGACACCAAACATTTCTCTTCTCTTCATCCTTAACTTCTGCTACAATCTTATCCTCATCTACATAGCGAACCCTAGATATCATGTTTGATGCTGGATTTCCTTTCCTGGCTATGTGTTTCAGCTCAGGGTTCAAACTCTAGATGTGAGCAATCCACCGCAACATTGCTATATCTGACGTATTGTAGTTTGCTATCATACCAAGCAAAGATAAAGAATCCATTTCTAAAACCACACGAGCTCCAATAAAAAAACTCTCGATTTATCTTCATAGAAGTAAGAGCTCCCCACGCTTCACTTGAGGATAGTTACGTTATCTCTATGTCAAGATTCGGACTCCAAATCTAGAAATAAATCGCACACCATCTGCATCTTCCTGACCTATTACCCATCGAATCACTTTTGAACCCGTTGTAGAGTTGAGAGTTTTCCTCGGGAAGGGCAGAACCTCCTGGCTGTGATATGATCGTGAAGGTTGTGGGAAGACTACTTGGGAAAGTGCTGGGCTTCAGGTTTTGGTTGTTTACTATCCAGAGGTAGGCTTCAGGTCATAAGGGGCACTATAAACCTTCACACAGGTCGAATGGATCCTCCAGTACGTTCAGGAAGTGAAAATCAGATCAGACTAACAGTAATAAGGTTCGCCAGCGAACTTTAACAGTCAAGAATCAGAAACATAAGATGGTTTAGGCTTCAGAACTCCTCCTACATGTAAATTAGGTCCTAAGGATTTGCAGTACACAGCTTGCTGAACACTCCTGTGAAGTTAGACCTCCTGATTGTACACAGAACTCCAGATTTCATTCTCTGAAGTTGCTGTTCTAGATTGCGAGCTTTACAGACCCCCTCTACTTCAGAGGCCGCCCTGAATTACTCAGTAACTCAAATCACTTGAAACTTTTTTGACAGTCGTAGCCCGGCTGACAGTAAACGCAACCACGAAGGTTTGACGCGATTTCCTCAATTCTGCTGCAATTGACACTCAAAACCCCAAAATCAACAAAAGTGATGCAGTTTTGGCACAATCCGAACTTCAATTGGGCATAACTCTTTGTTTATTGATCCAAATCGATCAAAAATTTCACTGACAGTGCTTGGCTCGACGAGCTCTATCTCCCTGTGCTCTCAGATTTCGCAGTGTCCTCACCAATTGCTCGAAATCCACTCTAGAGCTCTGTTTCTAAACTTAGAGTTTTACAAAAGACAAAAATGGACCAATGGGAGTTCATAGCTCCATTTGGTTGTCATTTTGTGCCTTAAACTACCTGGTAACTTATCTACACTCATAGACTACCACGTCAAGCCCCCTAGAATGTCAGCGTAAAACTTAAACTACCTAAAACGACACGCAGTCCCGAAAAATAACTTAAATCAGCTAGAAAGCGTGCATGGGCGACACGTAAATGAGCTTAAACCCTATCAACATGGTAATCAACCTACTAAGACTCAAAATATATAACATCTTCCAAAAGTGGATTTCTCTGAGGTCTTAACTTCACTCAGAGAGACTAACGCCTGAGAAATTATTCACATCACGACATCCACCCCCTCCAAACCTGCACATCCTCCGGTATGTGCCAATCTCCTCAGTCTTCTGTTTGATCTTCATCATCATCGCTCTCCTCCGCCTCAGCCTCATCAGACACTGGGACGTCTCCGTCTCTTGTTGTCCTCAGCTCTGACTCCAGAAAGTTGAATAACTCAACTGACCCTCCGCGTCTCTTGAACAGTTTCACACGTTTGCCAGCCACAGATAGCTTCAAAGGAGTACCATCCAACTCACGCAAACTATAAATGGCATTCTCATACACATCTAGCAGAACATAAGGCCCGAACCATCTTCGAGAGAACTTACGAAGTGTAGAATGCTGATTCTCCAACGTGCTATCATATACCAGAACCCAGTCACCAACATGTATTGGCTTCGGTCGTAGTCGGTGAGTCTTGTCAAAACGTTCCTTGTTTCTGACTCGAGCCATCTTCAGCCTCTCTTGCGCATCAGCAAGATCCTCCTCCCTTCGCTCCAACTACCTAATACGTAATTTAGGAGTGAAGCACGATCTATACCATCTTCCCACGGTACCGTAGCCTACATAGGAAAGTACTCCTCAGCAGGTATGATCGGTTTCTGACCCAACATAAGCTCAACTGGCATATAACAAGTCGTGGTACAGTGTGTAGTTCTATCAGCCCACAAAGCAAATAAAAGTAGTCTCGGCCATTCTCTAGGCTTACCATCGCATGCTTTCACTAAAGCGTGAACAATAGAAGGGTGTCCTCGTTCACTCTTACCGATGTCCTCTGGATTCATAGCAGTAGTAAGTCGAAGCTTTACTCCATAACGAACAAAAAACTCCTTCACTTCAGCGCCTCTCAACTCGTCTCTATCTGCACGTAATCTCCCAACCGATCCATAACGATAGATGATATCTTCAAGCACGAACCTGCAGATATTCTCTGTAGTCTTCGTCCGTAGTGCTCGTCCCTCCACATAGTTGGAAAGATCATCTCGAGCTAACACCAAATAACGCATCTCCCATAGCCCCGGTGGCATCATCACAAGATCAAGAACCCACTGAAAATGGATACTAGGTGGATAGGTAGGTACAAGCCCATCTTTGTAACGGATCTTAGAGTAGAATTGGCAGTGCAGACACGATCCAACAAAATCCACTACGTCTTGATACAAACCCTTCCACCAGTATCGCTCTTTCATCTTCGTGTATGTAGCCCAGACTCCACGGTGTCCAGCCCACAAGGTGTCATGAAACTCCTTAAGCAGCTTTAGCTTCGTCGGTTGATCATCCACCACTCTAGCAAGCATCCCGTCTCTTCTCTTCGGACGTCTCCACAGATAACCCTCACGTAGAAGATAACTGTACGTCTTCCGTCTGATCTCCTTGAACTCTACATCACTCCATCCTTCTCTTCTGCATAACGAACTCAGATAAAATCCAATACGGCGGAACTTTTCTGAGTAGAACTCCTCATTGAACGGCAGTGGTTCCAAGTATGAAGTCTGCTGACCAACTTGGCACCAAACGTCTCTCTTCTCTTCATTCTCCACCTCTGCAAACATCTCATCCTCATCTGTATAACGAGCCCTAGATAACATATCTGCAACTGGATTGTCCTTCCCTACTATATGCTTTAGCTCAGGATTCAGACTCCGGACATAAGCAATCCATCGCAGCATTGCTATGTCTAGTGTATTGCAGTTCGCTATCGTACCCAACAAAGACAAACAATCTGTTTCTAATATCACACGGACTCCTATCAATCAATCAATCACCCCAAGAGCTCTCAGTGGAAGCACCAGATGTAGAGTTGAGAGTTTTTCTCGAGAAGGGCGGAACCTTCTGGCTGTGATATGATCGTGAAGGTTGTGGGAAGACTACTTGGGAAAGTGCTGGGCTTCAGGTTCTGGTTGTTTACTATCCAGAGGTAGGCTTCAGGTCATTAGGGGCACTATAAACCTTCACACAGGTCGAATGGATCCTCCAGTACGTTCAGGAAGTGAAAATCAGATCAGACTAACAGTAATAAGGTTCGCCAGCGAACTTTAACAGTCAAGAATCAGAAACATAAGATGGTTTAGGCTTCAGAACTCCTCCTACATGTAAATTAGGTCCTAAGGATTTGCAGTACACAGCTTGCTGAACACTCCTGTGAAGTTGGACCTCCTGATTGTACACAGAACTCCAGATTTCGTTCTCTGAAGTTGCTGTTCTAGATTGTGAGCTTTACAGACCCCCTCTGCTTCAGCGGCCACCCTGAATTACTCAGTAACTCAAATCACTTGAAACTTTTTTGACAGTCGTAGCCCGGCTGACATTGAACGCAACCACGAAGGTTTGAAGCAATTTCCTCAATTCTGCTGCAATTGACACTCAAAACTCCAAAATCAACAAAAGTGATGCAGTTTTGGCACAATCCGAACTTCAATTGGGCATAACTCCTTGTTTATTGATCCAAATCGATCAAAAATTCCACTGACAGTGCTTGGCTCGACGAGCTCTATCTCCCTGTGCTCTCAGATTTCGCAGTGTCCTCACCATTTGCTCGAAATCCACTCTAGAGCTCTATTTCTAAACTTAGAGTTTTACAAAAGACAAAAATGGACCAATGGAGTTCATAGCTCCATTTGGTTGTCATTTTGTGCCTTAAACTACCTGGTAACTTATCTACACTCATAGGCTACCACGTCAAGCCCCCTAGAGTGCCAGCGTAAAACTTAAACTACCTAAAATGACACGCAGCCCCGAAAAATAACTTAAATCAGCTAGAAAGCGTGCATGGACGACACGCAAATACAACCCATGAGCTTAAACCCTATCAACATGGTAATCAACCTACTAAGACTCAAAATATATAACATCTTCCAAAAGTGGATTTCTTTGAGGTCGTAACTTCACTCAGAGAGACTAACGCCTGACAGAGAAGTGAATTATTTACTATGTGAAATTATTCACATCACGACACCGTATCCACAGTTAGTATCACTGGTCTCTCGCTCTCATAGTTAAGTCTCCTTAGTATAGGTGGAGACGATCATGAGACGATGAAGCGGTTGAAGGAGATTCTTCAACCGCTTCATCGTCTCATGATCGTCTTGTCGCCAAGTAAACCTCTTCTCTTTTCTCAAGAGTGCATATAGAGGCTCGGCAACGTATGAAGAATACTTACACGAAAGAACACACAAGCTCCTAAGAAACATCGAACCTCAGTGATATTAGTATAGTTTGCTATCCTTGCTATAACATCTACTTTCTCTAGATTCGACCACCTCCCAGAAGTATCGCACAAATGGTCAACCACCACAATTTTTGATATTCCAAAACTATACTTGGTGCTTGACAAAGTGAGGTGTTCTTCCTCCAAACGTGTTAGAATTTGACCCACGAATATGATTTGCAACAAATCTTATGCAACCATCAGAAGTCATAGTTTCGTCCTTGTTTTCTACAAGACAACCTTTCATGAGGATATCATCTAGAAATGAGATAATGACCTCATATACAAACTCTCGTAACATCTTATGCATTGTGTTTTGCATATGAACTACTGAGTTTGTCGCTCTCTGAGAAAGAATGCACATCCGCACAATCCTAAAGGTGTGCACATGGTAGTCAAATCTCTACTCTCCAAAGCAAGTTGAAATTGATCATAGCTTGAAAACAGATCTCCAATAGAATAGACTGACCTTCCAGCAAACACCTCAGCTACCTCATCAACTACATGTCCTATCCCTTAATGTTATCGTGACATTGTTGACAAATCGTACATCCTGGATAAAGCGCAAAGCTCTGATCTTCTTAGATATTGTGAATCATCGGCTAGAGTACGGAGCCATAGATAGATCAAGAATAAGCATCTGCATCTTTTCCTTCAATAGCTCAATGAGCTTCCGTAACAAGACACGAGGGACTAGAATCGACTTCAAGTCCTAAGGTACGTGAAGAATAGTGAAAATAACCATCGGATCTATCACACTAGGATCTACACAACCAATCTCCTCAGTTGAGAAGGAAAATGCTTTACCATGGCTAACAATCATCTACTCAAAAGTCTTTTTCTCTACTTCAGTCAGGAAACCACGCCCTCATGTTTGGAGTTGTTCGAGTGTCTACCGAGTAAAATGAGGTCTTATTTGTGCAAGATTTCTAAGTACAAGCTCAGTAGTCTCTGACTCCATCTGTTGTTGTGATTGAACAGATAATTGAGTCGCCCCTAGCTTCACCTTCCTTGCTACCGCTTTATATTTGATGTGTGCCTTTGCTTCTTAGCGAGAACCACACCAGCAGATTGCATCTTTACATCCACTCTCTAATCTCAGATGAGGACGATATTGCAAGATAATTTCCTCACAGACTTTAGGAGAATGGATGGGGATCACCACCCTACCTCCCATATGCTCCATCATCCTATCTACATCTTCTAACGAACAAACAAAAGAATGTACACTGACAAATTTCTCGTACACAACAGAAATCATCTCATCTTCTTTCAGAACTCCTGTACAACATAGATCTACTAGATGCTTCTCCATCTACCTCCTACTCTTTACAGTCAAATCCTCTACTCGTGTGAACTCACTCCAATCATATGAACTAAAAATCGTCAAACTAGATCTCCAACTCTGTACATCATAGACACTCTCATAATCTTGAGCAGTCTCTTTGTTAGTCTCATGTGATCTTTTGAGTTGCTCAAGCGAGATCATAGTAGTAGTTGATCCTTCACTCTTGCTTTCTTGTCTTACAAGAGTGGGTTTTGAAAACCCTTACTTCTCAAGATCTATCTATTTTGTCCGTGGTTCGTACGAATGATCAAAAATTGAATAGAGCGTCTATCATCTGGACTACAAATCTTAGCATAGTGAGATCCATCCACCATCACCTCTCTCTCTCCATCCGCACGGTAGTGATATAAGACTGACCAAGAATGACAAGATACGAAGCAGAAGATTGCATGAAGAAGTGCTGATCTACCTCCACATCGTCTATTTTCATCTTCACATTAGGACAGGCGTCGTATAACTCACCCTTCTGGTTATTGACAGCATGTAGCATCCAACCATGATTCAGTTCGTTCCACTGTCCTCTCTCGTACACCTCTCGCGACATGATGTTCATCTTAGATCCGTGATCAACTAAAGCAGCAACAGATTCAGACAAACTCCCAAGACGTACTTGTGTAGTAGTCGTAGCATGAGCCCAATGCCTCTTTCTGAAGTCATTATTAGTAGCTAGACTCTCCTCACTAGCTTCTTCATCATCAAACTCGATAGTGTTGGTATCAGCAAGCAACGCTTCCTGCTGGTATCCCTTGTCATCAACCTCTTGAAAGTGCACCTTTGCAAATTCTACATCATTCACAGAAGCTCCAATCACATCTATCTTCTGACTCTATACTTGCTCGGCCGTCACTCGTCTCTCCTGTTTGATGATGTTGAGGATCAGCTCGTGAAACTCTCTCTTCGCAATACCAAGAACCTCTCGAAGAGGAAACTCAACTTGTGCATCTAGTATCCTCTGCTCCAAAATGCTCTTAAGATCAGTAGAAGTTTCAATATTTGCAGCCAACTTGTAAGCTGTCCTTTCCCTTTCTCTTGGACAATAAACCGTCTACCAATAGTCGTTGGCTCCTATTGAGACCTCTACACGTCCTCCGCCGGATCTGATGCAAGTGGAGGAGCTTGAGAAATAGACGAGACGTCTTCTAGAGAGCTGCTCGTCTCTTTGTGACTCTCTAGAACTCCAGTATCAAGCTCAGAGGCATCTCGTTGTCTCTTTTCTTTCACAGAAGCATCTTGCTAGTGAACGTGTCTATCTATGTCGAAGAATGCTTTGATGACGTAGTGTCTACTGGATCTTTCCACCCTGTGATCTTATGGATAGTCTCAACTCCTCTCTTCAGCACCTCAGAAGGAACTTTAACATTAGCCTTCTCAACAGTCTTATCTAGAAAAGTAGAGCCAGCAAAAACTTCAATATGTCTAGCATATACATCAAGATTCACCGGTGATATCATCAAAGTAGTTATTGTTGTTGTCGTTGCGATCTGAGGTAGACTCCTCATGTCTCCTTGCCCAAACTGCATGCTCAACAGCTCTCTAGTAGAAATAAGATGCAATCTATCATTCTGGTAGCGAACCACACCATCACGTAGAGCGGCCATAAACTCTTGACAGTCTCCTCAAAGATGATCTAGACTGTCACACCATATACATCTACATACAGGAGCACTTCTTAGACGTGGAGCAGCAGACGTTGGTGGTTGCTCTCTTTGCAAACTAGCCAGCTCTATCTTCAACTCTCGCATATGTCGGATCAGATCTTCGATTTGATTCTATTGATCATGGTTCTCTACATGTCTCCGAACTGGCACAACTAGCACTAGAGAGACTTCTACAAGTCAAGTCTGGGAGCATGAGTCGGAAGTTGTTGTACTTGAGGAGTAATGTGAGATTGAGAGATCACTTTTGCAAGCGGACGCCTCTCTAAAATCACTCTACCTAGTCTCTACCTCGTTAGAATAGCCACGACATCCTCAACTCTCTCCCAATCGGTAGTAACACCCCCTTCAGCCAATCGATCTACTAACATGAAGCATAATCGATCTGCCGTGACCTCATCGATAGCTTGCAAGAGAAGCTCTGTCCTTCTAGCATCCAAGGTTATAAGTTCAAGCATTGAAAGCTGCCAGTATCTCTGATCGAATTCTCTCAACAACTCGTTCAGTCTCATCATACGACCAGGTTGTCGCTCAACCCACTCTAGAAACGTTCTCTTAGTAACCCTCTCAGAATCCTCTTCAAAAATTCTTCTCGGAGAGCTCATTCAAAACTCAACCAAACACTAAGATTTCTCCTCTATACATCCCTAACTTGATTTCTCAACTCAAGAATCACAGTCAACTCAAAATTTCCGATCATCTCCACATCAATCACCTCACAAGCTCCATCTCTCTTCTATACTCACTTAGATACTTGGAAATATCCTTATCTTCAAATCTTTCGCATCTATTTACAATCGCTTGCAAAGCCTTCGTAGATTTTAACTCACCCCCTCCGAGGATCGGATGTTGTTGAACAAGGGCTGCAAACGTCTTCAAATCTCAATAGTATCAAGACTCGATGTTGCAATCGTTGTAGAAGGTGTGATAGTAGATGTTGATGCAACAGTCGTAGAGGTCGTAGCAACACTTCCGCTCTTACGATCCATCTCTTCTTTGTGTGAGAACCTCAACCTCCACGACCAATCATCCCAAGACGACTCTGAGTGGAAGCATCAGATTTATGTCAAGGAGAGTCCTTCTCAGGAAAGGTGAGCCTTCTAACTATGATTAATCACGAAGTAGAGACTGAATAAGAAGACAAGGGCCAACCAGCTTTTCCTACAACAACCAAAGTCTCTCGCAGATACCAATCTCAGTCAGTCAGTCGATTCCTACTCAATAAGATCAATTCTCAATCACCAAAAGATATCTCCAAACACAACAATAGATGAAATTTGAACTCCCAATACTTTATTTCTCTTCCTGTGATAGCTAAAGTCTTCCATAAATACCAATTCATGTCTAACAGTCGATCCCTATTGAATAAGATAGTCTTTCGTTCACTAGAAGGCGGATTTATCTCCAAACACAACAGTAGATGAAATTTGAACTCCCAAAACCTTATTTCTCTTCCTATGACAGCCTCACACTTGAAATCCTCAAGACTATGATCTCCTCAATCCTTGTCTTCCTCTCGTGCGTCTCGATGACTCTCTTGTTGAAAAAAACTACAATATCCTTCATCACGCGATGCCGGCAGTTTTTTATCCTAACACCTCAGCTAAGATAGAGTCTTTATAAGCAGACGTGTGTATCAAACCAGCAGCCGTATGCTAAGCTAAGCCCTTGCTTATTAAAAATTTCTCTACTCTTGATGACATCCTGATGAGAAGTAAAACTCATACGTAAACCTAAAGGAAATTACTTTTACATTCTTGATTAATTTTCTCTACGTCAATTTTTCTATATAGCTCCATTTTTAATGAACGAAGAGTCAAAACTATAGTACTCACTAACACCTACGCTCTTGTATCTTCAGATTGTGGATCAAAGTCACGAGCCAGAATCGACAGATTTCTCTCTTTCACATTTTTCATAATTTATAAATTGCACTAACTATTGCATAGAATGCTATTTCTCACAATGAAAGCACGAGGTCACTCTCCTCAATGAGCTCTACATTCTGGTACTTGCATTCTTCTTCAAAGTGATACTTTAACTCAAGCTTATGGACAGCTTGTCTAGCTCAGTCTTAGCTTGGCTCCTTCCAAGCTTGGTAAGCTCGGGCGCAACATCTTGTAGAAATGTCACTCGGAGATCTGGAGATCTGGAGGTCTATTTCATCGTATGGGACGTCAAGTAGCACAACAACTTGCAGGAGGGTGGATGCATGGGGAGCAAAAGGTCTCATTCTATTAGATATCTTGCACTATGCAGGTATATTTCTGAGGTGGATCACATGACCATTGTGGATTGACAAAACTGGGACAATAGCCCTCAAACTTTCTGCCGAGCTTTCATCGCACCCAATGCTTGCAAGTTTATACTTCAGTTCTGCCAAAAGAACGTTGCTATTGATACGTGTCACAGCAAGAATAGAAAATTTTCATGTCATCGTAATGACGTTTGTGCTTGATGGAGGTAATAAATCTATCATATTAGCTTATGTAGTGGTCCCAGTCAAGAATTATGACACTTGGTGATATTTTTCTGGAATTAAGAGAAGCAAGTGGGAGTAAGATGAGCTCAAAGACTGTATAATATTGGATCTACACAAGGGGTTGGAAGCTACCATTGCGGAAGTATTTCCAAACATAGTTTATGGGCATTGTACTTATGATCTGTAAATGAACGTGGGAAGCCGTTTTAGAAAGCATGCAGAGAGATTGTTCAAGGAGTTGCTACATGTGAGCAGCATTGTACAGTTGAGTGTTCTATTGCTACCATTTCGTGTTTGATTATTCATGTGTTGGCTTCATGTTGTTGGCTTTCTATCCGATTCTACGTTTTAATAGTAGAATGATCTGATTATATCATTCAGATGTATAAATTTATAGCAAAATGATCCAAACTAGTCATTCAGAAGGCTCGTGTTATAGTGGAATTACCAAGACGAGTCATTCTGAAGGATGGTTTTAGAGTGGAATGTCCTGATCGTGTCATTGAGATGCTTGTTGTTATAGTAAAATGATCTAAACGTGTCATTCGAGTTGATACAACTTTTGTTGCATGATGTGAACTTGTCACTTCACAATTCATGCATTCTCGTGGTTTTTGCTACCAAAGTCTCCACTAAGCTTCATTGACTACGGAATGACATGATCTTATCGTTTGGTTCATTATTATACTCTATTTGCGATTGTGGTCATAGATGGCAAATATAGAGCAACAAGAGGTGACGAAAAAAGACATACACTGAGATCAAATCCATGTCGAGCAAAATCTGAAGAGGTTGATTTATCGATGTTTGATTGTCAATTCATACAATTACACAACTTGGAAAGATGAAGTGGTATTTTTGCGCACCTACCGCCTTGTTGCGTCAGCGGAAGCTCTTGTTCAGTAGGTCCCGAAATTCAAACCGCTAACCTGCAAACACAATCACAAGTTAGCGCCCATGCACCACTTACCTTAGTTCTGTTTGGTCCGGACCGGAGCCGGACCGTCTCCTTAATCATCAAGCTCAGCTGTTCCTAAGTCCCGACCTAGATCCGCCTAGGTCGGCCCCAAACATGAGCAAGTCACAAGATGACTTGGGGCGGACTTCCCATAAAGTCCAGGGTCCTAAACGGTGCCTCCAGCACACCTAACGGTCCAACCGCCCGTGATGTCCGTCTGGGTCTAGGCTCCCAAACGGTGGTCTACCCCGCCGACTCGTTCCCTAGTCTTGCCCCAGCCCTTATATCGTTCCTATGTCAAGACGTCCAAGTCTAGATCGGAACGTACCTTGGAACTGGCCTAGCCATCACCTCATGCCCCCAGAGTCCGCCCGTCGAACCCTGGGGTCGGGTGACTCGTCCTGGCCCACCCAGGCATCGAGCCCCCCTCATATATACTTCTGGGGATCGGCGGCCCCGCCCTCCTCTTTGGTCCCTGAAAATTATACCACAACCCGATTGTGATTCGGCCATAACTTCCAGCTCGGAGGTCAGATCGAGGACTGATTTGACTTAGACGCGAGACTAAGTTTACTTTGCAGTTCGAAAACCGCAAAGCAAGATCACCCCAAGCCCCAAGACAAGTATGAAAGTTCATACTTGCTTTGCCAACGCTACGGCAAACCTAAGTCTTAACATCAAGACTTAGTCTTGATTTAGATGCTTATCCAAACCAGTTCGCTTCCTTTGAGTGTGCTTCGTTCCTCCTCTTGACAACATCCTAGGCATCTGATCAGAACAATCATAGCCATGCACTACCAATACACTTAGACAAAATTTCAAGAAAGAAAATCTTTATTCCCAAACACAAGTCAAAGCTACAAAGTCCATCGGCCCAAATCGCCTCAAGTTGCTACTCGTATGGTTCGACGTTTCTTCACTCCTCGCTGGAAGGAGATGTCCTCATCTTGCTAACGCCCTTGTTGTCCTTGTCGCCGTTTGAAGAGGTCTAATACGTCGCGCGCATGTGCGAGATCTTCCTCTGGCACCCAAGTTATTTCCTTCAAATGGTAACCACGCCATTTGACCAAGTACTCCATCCGGTTTGATTTGCGTCGAGATCGCAAAATGGACTCCACCTCATATTCTGCTTCGCCTTGCACGACATCAGGTTGAGGCCAAAGAACCTGTTTGCGCTCCGGTCGCAAATCATCCTTGAAGTATTTCTTTAATAAAGAAACATGGAAAGTCGGATGCAACTGCCACTCGCGAGGAAGGTCTAAGGTATATAGACATCTTTGTGCGGATTCTTGACAATGACAAAAGGTCCCGCGAACTTCGATGAAAACTTCGCCGATATTTCCTTCGGAAGTGTGAAGTTTTTCGCACTTAACCATACTTCTTCGCCCACTTGAAACTTCACTTGCCGTCGATGCTTGTTTACTTGCTTCGTGTATCGTTGCTGCGCCTTCTCAAGGTTCTTCTTTACTTGATCCTCGCGCCGCTGCATTACCGCCATCAACTCTTCAGCTGATGTTTGCCGTGTTCTTGGTCGTGCCGATGTAGAACTCCCTGCAAGAGTCAAGTCAAGAGGCCCTTCTGGCTCACGTCCGTAAGCCAGCAAGAAAGACGATTCGCCGGTTGCCGAATGCTTCGTGGAATTGTAGCAGTACTCCGCATGACTGAGCCACTCCGCCCAATCACTTTGGTCCGCGCTCACATAATTCCTCAAGTATTGATTCAGAACCGAGTTAACTCGTTCCGTTTGTCCATCTGTTTCCGGATGAAAGGCGGTACTAAATTTTAGTTTAGTCCCCAATTTTTGGAACAAGTGTTTCCAAAAGGCACTTGTGAACTTAGAGTCTCTATCTGAAATAATACTCCGGGGCAATCCATGTGAACGCCACCAAGTATCTAAGAACAACCAAGAAGTCGTGAACGCTGTTGTAGTATCCAAGGTCGGGGCAAACTTTGCTAGTTTGCTAAACCGGTCAACTATCACAAAGATTGCATTGTATCCATTCGAGTCAGGCAGAGAGGTAATGAAGTCCATGCTAATGCTTTCCCAAGGTCTGGCTGGAATCGGCAGAGGATGAAGCAACCCTTGTTTCTTCTCATAAGAAACGCGGTTCGCTTGACAGGTTATACATGTTTTTACAAAGTGGCAACATCGTCTTTCATGTGGGGCCAATAGAACCTTTTAGCTATCACTGCTTAAGTGGACTTTTTTCCTTTATGGTCTGATAAGGGCGCATCATGGCATTCTTTTAACAACTTAGTCCTAAGTTTTCCTTGTCCCACATAAACCCGACTTTGCTTGAACATGAGTAAACCATGTCTTAGCTGCATGTTCTGCAACTTCACTCCTCGCTTGAGTTGTTCTTGGTACTCCTTCGCTTGATCGTCGCCCATGTAACCTTCACGTATTCGCCTCTCCAAGTCTGACTCCTTAGGATACATAGCTCACAAAATCTGTGTTGACGATGGAAGATATTCCTCCTTGCGACTCAAGGCGTCAGGAACCACATTGTCCTTTCCCGCTTTGTGGATTAACTCCACATTCATGAGCGCCAAGGTATCATGCCACCGTAGTTGCTTTGGCGTCACCCGATCTTGTGTCTCAAAGTACTTGAGCGAAATATTGTCAGTATACACTTGGGTTTTGTGAAGTCCCAAGTAATGCCGCCATTTCCTCAAGCAATGAACCACCGCAAACAGTTCCTTCTCGTGAGTCGGCCATCGACTCTCCGTCCCAGATAGCTTCTTGCTTTCGTACGCTACAGGTTTTCCATCCTGCACCAGCACTCCGCCAATCGCATAGTCGCTCGCGTCCGTGTGCACCTCGAATAGTTTGTCGAACTTCAGCAGCTTCAAAACTGGCGCCTTTGACAAAATAGTTTTGATCGTCTGAAACGCATCATCCACCTCCTTGGTCCAACTTACCTGTGCGTCTTTGCCCGTCCAGTCCGTCAGCGGCTTCATGATCTTTGAAAACCCCTTCACATACTTGCGGTAGAACTGCACCAATCCTAAGAATCGCCGCATCCCCTTCACTGTAGTCGGAGGCTCCCAAGTCACAATCGCGTCCACCTTCTGCATATCCAGGCCGACTCCTTCTGCACTAATTACATGTCCCAAGAAGTTAATGCGCTCGAAACCAAACTCACTCTTGTCAATATTGGCAAACAGCTTATGCTCCCGCAGCTTCGTCAACACCACCCTTAGCTGCTCCGAGTGCGACTCCAAGGTTTTGGAGTAGATCAAGATGTCGTCGATGTAAACGATGACAAACTCATCCATCTCCTCACGAAAAATTGTGTTCATCAATGTAGTGAACGTCGAAGGGGCGTTGCAGAGTCCAAATGGCATCACCACGAATTCAAACGATCCGTATCTAGTTCGACAAGCGGTCTTCTCAACATCTGGGTCAGCTATCCGGATCTGGTAATATTCTGACTTCAAGTCTATCCTGCTGAAGTACTTTGCGCCCGCTAACCTATCAAAGAGGTCGTCTATCCTTGGCAAGGGATAATTATTCTTCACCGTCACCTTATTGAGTGCACGATAATCTACGCAGAGTCGTAACTTCCCATCCTTCTTCTTTGCGAAAAGAACTGGGGCTCCATAAGGTGACTTACTGGTTCGAATATATCCCCGCGCTAATAGCTCGCCGAGTTGCCTTTTCAACTCAAGGAGTTCCACCTGATTGAGTCGGTAAGGGACTTTGGAAGGTGGTTCCGATCCTGGCAAGACTTCGATCTTGTGATCCACCACCCGCCTTGGAGGTAACTCAACAGGTAACTCATCTATCAAGACATCCTCAAACTCCTTAATCACTTCGCGAAGCACCTCCGAAAGTTTAGTCGCGTCTCCTGATGTTTCCTCTTGTCCGTCATCCGCCATCAAACCTGCAACCCGCATCAAACACATGACCCCGTCGTTGAAGTCCATCTGTTTGCCTTTGATCAGATTCACTGCAAAGTCGTCAATTTTCCGCGCCTTCCGGATCAGCCTCACTCCCAGCTTCCGCCCTTTAACTCTGACATTCAACCTCAAAGGTCTCCGTCTAAGTTCCACGTCGAACCTATCTAAGAAAGTGTTCCCCAAAACCGCATGGATATCATCCATCTCGCACACCGTGAAATTCTCTGTGAACTCCAACTTCCCACACTCAAATCGTACGTCCAAGGCCACTTCAGAAGTTTGGTACGTCTTGCCCTTGGCAAAGCGTACCTGAATAGGCTTGTCTGCCTTGGAGGTAGACAAGCCCAACTTCTTCACCAACTTTGGACTTATGAAGGAGTGAGTCGCTCATGTGTCCACAAGAAAAGTAACATCACGGTTAGCAACCTTGGCTTGTAGAAACATCAATCCCGACGTCTTCTTCTTGGTTCTCAAGGTCACAGTCATCTGGCCCTCCAACAAGTCCTTAGCAACAAACGCATTCATGCTACAGTTACTAACCTTAGGTTTCGTGCATCTCTTAGCAATATGACCCGTCTCGCCACAATTGTAGCAAGTGAACTTAGCGCCATTGCCCTTCTGAGGTGTTTGCCCCTTAGGTTTTACTCCTGTTTGATGCCGCTTTGCTGCCAGGGCAGAAGTATCCTTCCGATCCTTCTCACCCCCATCCCATTGCCGCTTGAAGCCCTTGTTCTTCTTCTGGAACTTGTCCGTGCTGCGTGGTTCAAAGGGTTTCTGTTGCTGGACTTCGTCGTCCCCAATTCGCTCCGCTAGCTTCAAAAGTTCAGCAGATGTCTCAGGTAGCTTCGGCATCCGAAAGAGAGCCTTCTCCGAGTTGGACTTGAGTCCCCCCATGAATATACATACCTTGGTCTCCTCAGTCCACTTGGAGAACGAGTCTAGTTTGGCACTAAACTCGCGCACATAAGCACTTAAGGTCCCCGTCTGCCTCAGTCTCACCAACTCAACACCGTCCCGAATCCTTTGATACTCCGGAGTGAATCGTCCCGCGAGCAACTCCTTGAACTCCTGCCAACTAAGCGCCGAGACGGTCAGGGCATGTTCATCCTTGTATGCAGTCCACCAGAGAAGCGCATGGTCCTTCAGGAACGTAACCGCCGCTCTCACCTTGTGAGACTCCTTAGCCTGTTGCGCCTCAAAGTATAGATCCAACTCAGTTAAGAAATCCTTAACCTTACGGGCTCGTCCTATACCTGAAAACGGAGTCGGCAGATTTGTCTTACAAAGCTTCCTGGTAGACGAAGAGCTCCCTTGGCCTGTCTCAAGCTCAGCGATACGTTTATCCCTGGAGACCATGCCTTCTTGCATGGTCTTCATCATCTTGACGAGTTCCGCATACAAAGCTCCTTGACTTCCCGCGCCTGAATCGTTGGGCACCGTTGGCAAGATTCCATCTTGCTGCAGCGGTGCCGCAGCTGGTACAGGGCTTCCTTGACGTTGGGGCGAAGCTTGTCGGTTATCGTCCCCTGACTGTGCCTCGGGGTTAGCTCGAGTCGATCTGGTCTCGGTGTCAGCCGCCGCTCGTCTCTTGGTCTTCCTCCTGGAACTCTGTCCTACGTCGGCCATCGCTCCAAGTGTTCACCTAGAAACGCTGATCCGCTTCGTGTCTCGCGTCTCTCCTCAAGCGTCCAGCCTTATGCCGCTATCTCAAGTTCTCGCTCACCGAAGCGTCGGCTCTGATACCACGTTTCGCGCACCTACCGCCTTGTTGCGCCAGCGGAAGCTCTTGCTCAGTAGGTCCCGAAATTCAAACCGCTAACCTGCAAACACAATCACAAGTTAGCGTCCATGCACCACTTACCTTAGTTCTGTTTGGTCCGGACCGGAGCCGGACCGTCTCCCTAATCATCGAGCTCAGCTGTTCCTAAGTCCCGACCTAGATCTGCCTAGGTCGGCCCCAAACATGAGCAAGTCACAAGATGACTTGGGGCGGACTTCCCATAAAGTCCAGGGTCCTAAACGGTGCCTCCAGCACACCTAACGGCCCAACCGCCCGTGATGTCCGTCTGGGTCTAGGCTCCCGAACGGTGGTCTACCCCGCCGACTCGTTCCCTAGTCTTGCCCCAACCCTTATATCGTTCTTATGTCAAGACGTCCAAGTCTAGATCGGAACGTACCTTGGAACTGGCCTAGCCATCACCTCATGCCCCCAGAGTCCGTCCGTCGAACCCTGGGGTCGGGTGACTCGTCCTGGCCCACCCAGGCATCGAGCCCCCCTCATATATACTTCTGGGGATCGGCGGCCCCGCCCTCCTCTTTGGTCCCTGAAAATTATACCACAACCCGATTGTGATTCGGCCATAACTTCCAGCTCGGAGGTCAGATCGAGGAGTGTTATATATCACTGGAAAGCTCTCGACGAGATCTTTCCAATTATACCTCACTCGCCTCGAGATCTTTACGTGGAGCTCCGTCCACGACCTAAAACGTCCCTGGAGCTCCAACACTTAGTCATTTTTCCGAGAACCTGTGGTCCAGACCCAGACTCGAACCCTGTGGTTGGACCAGCGTCCGAACCACGGTCCGTCTGCGTCTCGGACCCACGTCTCGGACCCACGTCTCAGACCTTTGTCTCAGACTCATGTTTCGGTCCATTTCCAGACTTGTCCCCTTAGGTCAGCGTTCGTCCGGGGTTGTCTTGGGGTAGGCCCTTAGGTCCTAGCCCAATGTTCCAACCTTGGTTCAGAGAACCACTTAGGGTTCATCTGATCCCGACTTCCTGGCCAAGCCGTTCAGTCCTACTCGCAGCGTTCGCAACCTAGCGCAAGTCCACTAGGGTTCCGTTGCTCGCGCCTGCGCCCGATCTTGAGACTGAGGGTCGCGACAGGTATTCAGTAAACACTTTGAACAGGTCCATGGAACGGTTATTGAGAAGCCGATGGAGAGGTAGACCTCCGCTTAAGGAGCGCATTCGGCCTTGAATGAAGGACAACAATGTCATTGATCGAAGCGGTGGACACTTCCTTACAAAATGGTACCGCATGTTGTCTTGTTGCATGAGGGTCTGTATAGTGAAAGTTGATACCAAAAAGGAGTTTTCTTCCACTGGGTACGTAGTTGTAAAAGAAGCTACCCATGAGCTTATTAATCTGGGCAGGTGCTATCAAAAAGGAGTTTTCTTCCACTGGGTATGTAGTTGTAAAAGAAGTTGCCTAGGAGCTTGTTAAGTTGGACATGTGCTAAGCTAGGACTAAGCTAGACAAGCTGTTCCAAAGAACGACTAAGAAGCCACGAAGGTACCAGGTGGAAGCTCTTCTTGAATAGAGCAGGCACGTGTTTTCATTTATGCGAAATAAGGATATACTTAGATATTTGTGTCACCTCTAGATTAAAAAAGTGACAAAAGAGAAAACTTTGTCGTTTTCTGTTAGTGACTCATATTCATTACTTGATGACATCATCACGTAGGTGTTCTTAAGTAGTATAGTTTTGGTTCTTTCGTTACTAGAAACAGAGGTGTATAGTGGACATAGCACCTGAAAAGCTAGCAAAGAAGATAAAGGTGAGTTTTATAAGTATGTGTACAAGTTTCTTTATTGTATTTAACGGAAACATGAGCCACCTTAGTGAAAGAGACGCCCACCTAGGAAGAAGAGCTCCTTGGATCAAATCCTCTTGACTCATGTTTCCTATCTCAGCGTGTTGGCCTCTTGGATGAGATTCTATGTTGGGTGTGTGGCTACGTCCTCCACATCTAAATGTGGACTTCCTAGCCTAAGCCTCCACATGCAACCGAGATTATGAGTTGAGAGATACCTGATACAGCTATGGGAGGGCTGTAAGCCATGTGAGGTGGTCCTGTAGTTGTGGCCTAGGCTGTAAAATCGTGACTTAGTTATAATATGGGTTGCATCAAGATGGCATCGAGGGTTGAGAAATTTTTATTTAACAAGGGGTTAGCTTGGCTAAGGGGTTGCTTAGCAAGAGGGCTGCTTGATAAGTGAGTGTGAGTACAAGGACATAAAGGGATCTGCTTAGCTAGGGGGTTGCTTAGCAGGAGGCTTGAGTTTTAGATAACTCGACGTGCGGCGGCAGTTCAAGGACATTACAGAGAACTATGCTGAGAGAGAAAGAGACGCGAGCAAGAGACAGAGGGGAAGATTCTGATAGTTGAAGACCTTGATGTTAAAATTTGAGACGTGAATAAAGTTCTAGGGTCTTGAGATTGGATGTCTAATTTGATTTGGTGGATGCAGGAGATCGAATTTGAGTTCTGATCGTTGGCAGCAGTTTGTTTTTCTTTTGATCGATCTCACAATCAATCACAATAAGGAGGTACGCCCTCCTCAAGAAAGACTCTCACCACGATAACATGCAAATACAAGCTCGAGAAGATGGTGTCACAGATAAGAGTTCTTTTATCAATTCAATTGATTATACAACTACATTAAAGCATCGGAGCTTGTAGCTGAACTGCTGATCGATCCTATTACATCTATGATGCACACGGGATGATCCAATTCCACCACAAAGGTAAAACTACATTTGGTCCCATTGCTTCAAATGCTACTGATTATTAGCGACGAAGATGTACCAACGAACTTGGTGTTCGAGCTTGGCATAATTGACGAACAAAGGGTTTACCTAAACAAGATGTAGCTCTTTTCGTTCCTTCGTGAATTTATTTGTTACTGTTAGTAAATGTAATGGTATTTGGTAGCATTTTGAACTCGTGTGCATTAGTAACTATGTACTTATCTGGTTGTAGGCAGAAATACTGCCTGACTTTGAAGCTGAAATTGTAGAAATTGATGGTCCTATGGTGAAAGAAGCCTCAAATGACAAATTCAAATTTCATCTGTGAAAGTGAACGCAAAGGCTCGAAGAAGCCAACTGACACTCCTATGTTTCATCTCGAGATGAAGCAGATTCTATAGCACATCAGATGGTGAGAACTCTAATTCTACATCCAGTTCTTCTGACGATGACATCGAGCTTGTGTTGGTAGAAGAAGAGGTGAATAAGAGCTTCATGACGTTCTTGTCGTGACACAAGAGCTCGAAGATATTTTCCCTAGAGATATAGTCTCCTCATAGCGAATCTCCACATGTACTAGTCGTAACACACCGAATATTGATCTTGATGAACAATATTTGTAGGTGTAGCTTTATCCTACCACAGCTCCACCTTCGACTTACAACAACGAGGATAGTGGTTTGGAGGACTATGATGGAGAAGATACTGAGATGGTTAGTCTTGTTGACAGTGAGTCGTCTCAATCTGAAACTAGATTTCTCATACCAGCTAAGCACGGACCTCAACCGTACACAGGAAGCTTCAAATCCGAATGAGAGGTGTTGGACGAGCAACAAATCTCATCCCAGCAGCGAGAAAAGTTGTAGACTTGACCTTATCTACACGTCGCTGTCGCGCTACATGGCGGCTACATGCTTGACTTCTACTCCGACGCTTAGGTTTAGTAGTTCTAGAAGTTAGCTCATATTACTTCTAGTCCTTTATGTATATGTGTGACACCTTTGCATACGGTGTTAACACTATTTTGAGTCCTAGTAGGTTGATAGTATGTTAGTTATCTTGTTCAGGCATTTGTGCGCTTGTGCAAGTGACTTCTTACTTGTCCATGACGTTCCATGTACATAACTTAGGGTTTCCATGCTGATAGGGGTTTGAGCTCATGGGTTATACTTACTTGTCGTCCATGCACGCTTTCTAGCTGATTTAAGTTATTTTTCGGGGCTGCGTGTCGTTTTAGGTAGTTTAAGTTTTACGTTGGCACTCTAGGGAGCTTGACGTGGTAGCCTATGAGTAAAACTAAGTTGCCACGTGGTTTAGGGTACTAAAGGACAACCAAGTGGAGCTATGAACTCCCATTGGTCTGTTTTTGTCTTTTGTTAAACTCTAAATTTAGAAACAGAGCTCTAGAGTGGAGTTCGAGCATTTGGTGGGGGATCTTCGAAATCTGAGAACACAGGGGGAGAGGGCTCGTCATGCCAAGCACTTCCAGTGAAAATTTCGATCGATTTGAGTCAATAAAGACGGAGTTATGAGCAATTGAAGTTCGGATTGTGCTAGAATTGAATCATTTTGGTTGGATTTAGGGTTTTCAGTGTCACTCGCAGCAGATTTGAGGAAATTGCTTCAAAACTTCGAGGTTGTGTTCTCCGCCAGCAGGGCTACGATTTCACAAAAAGTTTCATATCGATTGAGTGACTGAGTAATTCAGGGCGGCCGCTGAAGCCGAGGGGGTCTGAAAAGCTCTTAATCTAGAGCAGCGACTTCAAGGAAGGAGATCTGGAGTTCTACAAACAATCAGGAGTCCCAACTTCACAGGAGTGTTCAGCAAGCTGTGAACTGCAAATCCTGTAAGAAACTTTGAAATTGATCGAGCCAAACTCCTGTTATAGGTCGAAATAGCCATCTAGGTACCAGAAATTGCCGTAGTTTTCTTGCTCAAAACTTTTCTGTTCATATCTCCGTGTCAGAATTCGATCTCAGGTTGAAATTTCGTCTGTGAGTTCAGTAGTACCTCATTTGCATGTAGGGGAAGTTTAGAGGTCTAAACCTTCATAGTTTTCCTCTCCGTGAGTGTCAAAGTTCACCGCCGGATCCTATTACTGCCAGCTAGACCTGAATTTCGCCTTCAGGGTATATTACTAGATCTTACACATCTGTGTGAGTGTTTATAGCCCTGTTGTAACCTGAAAGCCAACCTCTTGAGTGAACAACCACAGCCAGAAGCCCGGCGTTTTCCTAGGTAGACGGATTACACTCCGACATACTCTCTTTTGGTGAACTCGACGTGAAACACCTAGGGTGGGAGTTTTCTTGAGAGTGTTACATGATCAGATACCATGGCCAACCAAGGATCATCAAGTGGAGGTGCTGCTGCTGCTCAACAACCTGCTCAGTTGGATGCTGCTACGATGAAGATGTTCCAAGCTTTTCACATGTTTATGCAGCAGCAGCAGAGCACAGAGAGGAAGGAGGTATTAGCAACCAAGGCGTTGCAATCTGTGGTGCACCAGATGGATCAGTTCAAGGGTACAGATATTTCCAAGTACGTGCGATACTATGCTAGGGAGATGGAGGTGAACAAGGTACCTGAGAAGGAGATGGTGGAGAACTTTGAACTTGCTGTTGTGCTTGAGATTCGTGGGCGTGTGAAGGAGCTCAAGCTGCAGCAAGGACAGAGTTGGGAGAGCTTTATGCGCGCTTTGAAGGAGGAGTACTACACTGAAGATTCAGAGAGGGTGACCAAGAGAACGTTCTTGGAGTGGGTGGTTAAGCCTAACAAAGGTTTGTCTGTAAATGAGTTGTTAAGGGAGTTTGATCGTCAGTATGCTCAGCTTTCTAGGACAGAGAAGCTTACACTAGAGGTGGAGAAGACCGAGCTTTTCCTACAAGCAGCGGACGTGACTATTCAGGAGAAGCTTGAGCTGTTGCTGGAAGACAAGAGTGAGGAGAGAGGATTGAAGACTGATTGGAAGGAGGTTGAAGAGGCTGTTTCTTTGCTGACCAAGAGACAGAGAAGAAGGGACAAGGTGGTGGTAAGTGAAGCAGCACCTCTGATAATTCCTGTCAAGCAGTTGCCTACTAAGCCTGCTTTGGTAATTGCTAGAGAGGAAGACTCGCCGCTTGATGAGTTGATTAAGGGTATGAAGGAGCTTAAACTTAAGCTCACTAGGTTAGAAGAGAAGGAGCAGAATGTACAGCCTGCTATGCAGAGACCTCAGATGAGAGAAGGCTTTGTTCATCGTTGTATATGGTGTGATAGCTTAGACCATGTAAGAAGAGATTGTGGAGAGTTTTCAGATGCCTTGAGGAAAGATCTGATCTTCTTCAAAGATGGTAAGATCCATCTGAGAGAGACTGGGATGATGTTGGGAACCAACTTTGGCAAGGGTGGTATGAAGAGACTTGTGAATGAGATATCAGCATCACATGCTGTTTCTCTTGTGAATGCTGCTACCTGTGGAGTGAAAGTGGAGATGGAGAGAGAGAAAGGGACTACTGGGTTGTGGTCAGATGTAGTGCGGTCCGTAGCTAGAACAGAGCTAGACAAGGATGTGCTACGAAGGGTTGGCAACTCAATTAGAGAAACTACAGGATGGAATGACCCTGTGGATACTATGTCAGTGCATGCTTATGTTGCAAGAAGTCAGCATGAAGCTGTACTAGAAGAAAAACGCAGAAGGGAGGATGCAGGTGAGGCTTCTACAGCCAAACGACCTGCTACAAGGAGTGAAAGGGCTAGACCAGAGGCAAGACAGGAGACAACACCTACTCGAGAGGAAACTATGGAGGATCTACCACCTACAACACCAAAGGAGAAGGAGAGAAGCAAGGAGAAGGGTAAGATGCCTGCATACAAACTTCAGTCTGACACTGAGATTGCTACAGACTTGAAGCAGGTGTTAGAGAACCGTATCTTGAATGGGAAAGTTGAGTTTACTTTGGGTGAGATTCTTGGGATTGCAAAGCGTGAGTTCCATGAGGTTATCATAGATATCATCAAGAGGAAACGTCAGATTTTGGGTGAAGCAGCTACGCTTAACGCTCTAGGGACCAAACTGTCGGATGATGAGGAAGATGAGATTGCTGGTTACTGCTCTCAAGTGTCAGAGGGGAGATCCTATCAGCACGTTGTCGTGGCGAGAGTCTTTCTTGGGGAGGGCGGACCTCCTGACTGTGATAGATCAAAGAGAAATGACCAGAAGGGAAAATATGTCGCTGCAGACGATGAAATCTCAAAACCCAGTCTCTTGTATCCACCAATTGCAAAACAAACACTCAAGCACGCACTCAGGTACACAAATATGTCTCTCCGGAGTAGAAATAGCTTTATTACAGTGTCAACTGCTTCACTGTTAAGAAAATATCTCTCTCCTCCTCTCCTAAGTCCTTCTCAGCTGAAAATTCCAAGGAATTTGATCTTACGACAACCAAAGCCTTGTCAAAAACGATCTCCTTCAAATAAACCACCTCTGTCCGTTCAATTCTACTGCTTCCAAACCCCAAACTGTATATCAGATGAAGCTCCAACCTCCAAACGTTTGTCTATCCCTCTGTCACGAAGTCACCATCCACCTTCTCAATTCTGTCCAGAAAATTTCCTCTCTCCCTGTCTCCCAGCTTCTCATGCGCTTCCCTGATCCTAAATCCCTAATTCCCTTCCTTCTGCTTCAGCTCCCGGCTCTCAATCCAAAAATCGTTTGCAAATGAGGTTCTTGTCTCCAAAACACTTTCTTGCCTCTCTCACGATCTCCCCTGCTCATTCTACTCAATTTTGTCTGAAAAATCGATCTTCACTCAGCCTCCAAGCTTCTCAGCGTCTCCTCCCCTCAATCCACTCAATTCTGTCAGAAAATTCGATCCCCACTCAGCCTCCAAGCTTCTCAGCGTCTCCTCCCCTCAATCCACTCAATTCTGTCAGAAAATTCGATCCCCACTCAGCCTCCAAGCTTCTCAGCGTCTCCTCCCCTCAATCCCTAATTCTGCTCCTTTCTCCTCCTTCCGCCTCCACTCACTCAGAAAACTCCTCTGCCAAACTGTTTGAAAAGTCCCCCGATCTTCAGCCGTCGCAAGTATTTAACCTAAAAGCTAAGGGCCCAGCTTAAGCTGCCCCCCTGCTGTCCTTATAAGCACAGTTGCTTATCACAAGCAGGCCCCCAGCTTAAGCTGCCCCCTTGCTGTCCTTATGCGTACAAAGCATTTTTTACAAAGTTGACCCTTTTTTAATATAAGTTTGGCAGTTGTCTCTACAAACTCTATCTCTACACTGATAAAGGTTCACATAACCTCATTCCTCATCGCAAGCCTACTCGATGATTATTTAACTACTTAGCAAAAGTTTCCTGTGCTCTTGATGCCATCTTGATGCCATCCTGAATATACTACAAGCCATCCAATGTAGGCCGAAGCCCTAACACTTATGAGGCTGCCTCACAGGGCTTACAGCCCCCCCATATGCGCACCAGGTATCTCCCATAGTATATTCAGGATGGCATGCGGAGGCTTAGGCCAGGAAGCCCACGATTAAGGGAGATACCGGTCTCCCGTCCCTAGGTAATCAGGACATGGCTGAATACCCAACATAGACTCCCATCCGGGAGGCCAACACGCCAGAATAGGAACCAGAGGCCAGGAGGGATTGATCCTGAGACCACTTCCCTCCTAGGCAGGCGCCCTATCACTGGGATGGCCTCTAGTTCCGTTCTAAAAGGATTTAAACTTTGTACATATGCTTTTACTGTAGAAATCTTCCTGCAAAGTCTTTACTAACCTTTTCTGTGCAAACTCTTCTATACAACTCCGTTTTTAATGAACAAGGAGTCAAAACTATAGTATTCAGGAACACCTACACACCCACGCTATCAGATTCTGAGTTCGAGTCTCGAGCCAGAATCGACGGAATTCCCTCTTTCACATATTTCACAGCCTAAAACTCGTACTAATTATTGCTTAAAACACTTTCTGTCAAAACTAGAAGCATGAGGTCGCTCTCCTCGTCGTGCTTTACATCCTGGTGTCTTTCGACTCCCTTAGGGGTGATACTCCAACCCAAGCTAGGGGGCAGCTTGTCAAGCATGGCCCCAGCTTAGCTCCAGCCTAGCTTGTTAAGCTGCAAGGCAGCTTCCTTTACACAACAAAGAAAAGATCTCTTTGCAACTAGTTTTCATTGTACAGACCCATGTACAACACGACATTCACCCCCTCCAAACCTGCACATCCTCTGGTATGTGCCAATCCGTCACCGATCCTCGTGGTCCTCCAAATCGTCCTCGCTCTCTTCGACCGCCTCAGAAAGGTCTTCATTTGCTCCTGTCTGCTCTGAACCTAAGAACTCAGCTAACTCTACAGCCTCCCCTCTTTTCTTGAATAACTTCACTCGTTTCCCAGCAACTGGAAGTCTTAAAGGCGTGCCATCTAACTCTTGCAAGGAATAAGTAGCATTCTGATGTACATCAGAGACAAGGTACGGGCCAAACCACCTTCTCGAAAACTTTCGGATTGTAGAGTGTTGGTTCTCCAATGTGCTGTCGTATACCAACACCCAGTCCCCAACTTGTATCGGTTTTGGCCGAAGTCTATGAGTCCTATCAAACCTCTCCTTGTTCCCAAGTCGAGCCGCCTTCAGCCGGAGCTGCGCTTCAGCGAGATCCTCCTCTCTACATTCTAGCTGTCTGATTCGTAGTGAGAGAAGTTGCACACGGTCCACATTGTCCTCCCATGGCAAGGTAGCCCAGGTAGGAAAGTCTTCTTCTGCTGGCATCATCGGTTTTTGCCCTAACATCAACTCTACAGGCATGTACCCTGTAGTCGAACAGTGAGTTGTTCTATCTGCCCATAAAGCAAAAGGGAGTAACCTAGGCCACTCTCTACGCTTACCATCACACGCCTTCACCAAAGCCTGAACTATCGATGGATGTCCTCGTTCGCTCTTGCCAATCCCCTCTGGATTCATTGCAGTAGTAAGCTTAAGCTTCACACCATATCGAGCAAAAAACTCTTTCGCTTCCGTACCCCGTAGTTCTCCCCTATCTGCCCGTAGCCTTCCTACAGACCCATACCTGCAGATAATATCTTCAAGAACAAACTTACATATCCCCTCTGTGGTCTTCGTCCTCAAAGCTCGCCCTTCTACAAAGTTGGAGAGATCCTCACGAGCCAAAACCAAATATCGCATGCCCCATAACCCCAGAGGCATTACCACCAAGTCGAGAACCCACTGGAAATGAATGCAAGGCGGATAAGTTGGCACAAGACCGTCCCTATACCGGATCTTTGAGTAGAACTGACAATGCAAGCAGGAGCTGACGTAGTTTACCACATCCTGATACAGACCTTTCCACCAGTACCTCTCCTTCAACTTGGTGTAGGTAGCCCAAATCCCTCGATGTCCGGCCCATAAGGTATCATGGAACTCCTTCATTAGTTGCTGCTTAGTCTCTTGATCGTCCACTACCCGTATGAACATCCCATCTCTCCTCTGTGGTCGTCTCCAAAGATACCCATCATGCAGAAGATAGTTGTAAGCTTGTTTTCTTATCTCCCTGAACTCTACTTTGCTCCATCTCTCCTGCCTCTCCAACAAGCTCAGATAATATCCTATGTCACGAAGTCTACCCGTGTAAAGCTCTTCTCTAAACATCAACGGCTCCAAGTTTGTAGCCCGTCGATTAACCTGACACTGAGCATCCTTTCTCTCTTCTTCCTCAGCTTCTGAAATCATGACATCCTCATCCACAAATCGAGCCCTTGACAACATATCTGCAACCATATTCTCCTTTCCTTTTATATGCTTCAGCTCTGGATTCAAGCTTCTAATATAAGCAATCCAACGTAACATTGCTATGTCTGGTGTGGTACAGTTGGATATCATGCCTAATAGAGGTAGACAATCCGTTTCCAGGACTACATGAGCACCAATCAGAAACTCACGATCTGTCTTCATTGCTGTCACCGCTCCCCACAACTCACGCTTCACCTGAGGATAATCCCGTTGCCTGTCTGTCAAGATCCTAGCTCCAAACCTAGAGGTAAGCCGCAATCCATCCGCATCATCTTGACCTATCGCCCAGCCAATTGCCTTTGGGCTAGTATCTACTGTGACAATGACAGGTCTCCCACATCCATAGTCTACTCTTCTCAAAACAGGCGGAGACTGTAAAGCCTCCTTCAACCTATTCATAGCTTCTCGATGGACTGAAGTCCATATAAACCTCTTACCCTTCCTCAATAATGCATACAAAGGCTCAGCAACATGAGCATAATGAGGAATGGATAAACGATAAAATACACAAGCACCTAGAAAGCGCCGAACCTCTGTGATATTCCTACAGTCTGCCATCCTAGCTATGGCTTCAACCTTCTCCGGGTTTGGTCGCCTTCCAAAAGCTCCACACAGATGTCCAACCACTAAAATCTCAGACACACCAAACTTGGACTTAGCTCCGGATAGGGTGAGATGTACCTCCTCCAAGCGAGTCAAGATACGTTCTACATCCCTGATATGATCCGCAACAAACCTTCTACATCCATTCGCAAGTATTGCTTCGTCCTTGTCTTCAACCGCACAACCCTTTATAGGAATATCATCTAGAAATGGAATGGTAACATCAGGCACAAACTCCCTTAGTACCTTATGCATCGCATTCTGCATATGAGCCACCGAGTTCGTCGCTCCTTGTGGAAGAGTACACATCCGCATCAATCCCAAGGGCGTACGCATAGTAGTTAAATCCCTACTCTCCACAGCCAGCTGGAACTGATCATAACCAGAATATAGATCTCCTATTGAATAGATAGCTCTCCCTGCAAATGCCTCTGCTACCTCTTCAATCACAGGACCCGTCCCAACGTTACGAATGGTTACGTTATTCGCAGGCTGTAGGTCTTGAATAAAACGCAAAGCTCCTGACTTCTTGGGTACAGTGAACCACCTGCTAGAATATGGCCCCATAGACGGCTCAAGTATCCCCATCTGTACCTTTTCCTTCAACAACTCGATGAGTTTAGGCAACAAAGCACGAGGAACTGGGATCGGTTTCAGGTCCCAAGGCACATGAGGGATTGTGAATATAACCATAGGCGCTATAACCTGCGGGTCCACACAACCTATCTCCTCTGCTGAAAAAGAGAATGCTTTACCATGCTTTACTACCATCTGTTCAAACACTGTCTTCTCGACCTCAGTCAAGAATTCACCCCCTCCTATCTGGAGCTCCTTCAATGTCTCCTCAGTAAATTGGTGCCCTACTCGTCTATGATCACGCAATATAGGTTCAGTCCCCACTAACTGTACTTGCTCCTGGGAGTTAGCAGGTAGTTGAGCTGCTACCGGTCTTACCTTTCTCAGTACAGATTTGTATTTCGCATGGACGTCTGCTTCCTGAGGGAGTGCACACCAACAACTTGCTTCTCTCCCTTCATTATTCTGCATCGGATGAGGAAAGAACCGCAGGTATGTAGCAATCTCCTTATATATGCATCGAGAGTGGATAGGGATCACCACCACACTATTTTTCCCCTCCATCAATCTACTCACATTGTCTAACCAACCAACAGCTGACTGTACAGACATAAACTCTTCAAACAAACCAGAAACCACTTCGTCTTCAGATAGAACTCCTACACGCCACAACCCTGATACCTGTTTTACCATCCATCTTTTTGTATTTTCCTCCATATCTTCAACTCTTGTAAATCGGCTCCACCCATCTGTCTCAAACATCAGCAATCCAGACTGCCAACTCTGTACACCACACATGTATCCAGACCTTTGTACATGTCTCGCTTCCAACTCTGACGGGACCTCAACAGTAGGTTCTACACCCCTGTCTTCCCGCTCTACAGGAGTGGATTGCGAAAAACCTTACATCTCTTCGTCTGAGAATCTCTAAGGGTTTGTCTGTTCCGCTCATGTCTTGAACGAACCGTCAAAAACTGTACTGAGTACTTGTCATCAGGACTCCGAACTCTAGCATAATGAGACCCATCGTTCATCACCTTTGTCTCCATCCGAACAGCGGTGATGTATGGTTGGCCCAATATGACAGGATAGGAGGCAGATGACTGTACAAAGAAATGCTGATCAACCTCTACATCCCCAATCCTTACACGCATATTGGGACAAGCTCCGTATAACTCACCCTTTTGGTTATTTGCTGCTCGAAGCACCCAACCATGATTTCTTTCGATTGGCCACTGTCCCTTTTCATACACCTCCTTGGAAATGATGTTGATCTCCGATCCGTGATCCACAAGTGCAGGTACTGGCTCAGAAAGTCCTCCAAGCCGAACTTGCGTCTCTGTTGTCGCTCTTGCCCAGTGCTTCTCCTTGAAATCGCTGTCTGCGCCTGACCCATCCTCTTCAAACTCTTCATCTTCATTCTCAATAACAGCAGGACCAGCAACCCACGCCTCATACTTATCATCTCCGAACTGATCAACACCAATAGCATCTACTGCTCCAACCATCTGACTACTTACTTGTTCAGTCAATACCTGTCTCTTTCTCTTCATGATGTCTATTATCAACTCATGAAACTCTCTCTTTGCGATACCAAGCACTTCACGAAGAGTAAATTCAACTCTAGCATCCAAAATGCGTTGCTCTAGAACAGCACGCAAGTCTGTTGTTGTTTCGATGTCTGCCGCTAACTTGTAAGCTGGAGCTTTTCCCTTCTCCTGTGCTGTAAACCTCTTTCCCCGTACTCTATCTGTAGCAGTAGTCTCCTGTGGCAAATCCTGCACACCTTCCATAGGATCTACTGCAGGTGGTGGAGCTGTAGAGGTAGAAGGTATATCCTCTGCAGCAGGAAATCTTCCAGCTGGTACAGATGGTAATGGTTCCGCTGCTCTCCTCCTTGTAACCCTCCGACGGTCACTGTCCTCTGGTACTCCTGCATCTAAATCAGAAGCGTCCCGTCTTCTTTTGTCTTCGATCATGACATCTTGTTCACCACTCGTCTCTAAAAACGCTCGAATAGAAGTTGCATCTACTGGGTCTCTCCATCCAGTAGCTCTCCTAATGCTTTCAGCACCTCTCTTCATCATTTCAACCGGAACCTCAACAGCCTGCTCAACCATAGTTGGATTAGAGCGCACCTCAACTCTCCCAGTATATACATCAGCCTCCGCAGGACCCGCAGTCATCGCTGTAGTATTCGCACCAGTAAGTGCTGGAAGAGAACTCCTCATTCCTCCTCTTCCAAAGTATGTGTTCAAAGGCTGCCCAGTGGCGGTTAGATACAACCTGTTGTTCTGATAGTTGACTACGCCCTCTCGCAAGGCAACCGCCAAGTCTTGACAGTCTCCTCTGAGATGATCTGGACTATCACACCAAATACATCTCCTGGTAAAGGTTCCTCCTACAGGTCGGGCACCTGGTGCAACAGGTCGTTGATCTCTCCTCAAGTCTGCCATCTCAACCCTCAAATCTCTCAACTGTTGAGTAAGTTCTTCTATCAAGTTATGTTGATTTCGGTTCTCAACAGGTCGCTGCTGCTGTCTAGGTCCTCTCTGTGCTGGGATAGGTACTGCAGGCGCTTGAGGAACCACTTGGGGAACCACTATAGGTGCTTGAGGAATCACAATAGGTGCTTGAGGTATTGCAGGAGGAGCTACAGGAACATGAGGAGCTACTCTCTGCTCTGGCAAGGTCTCTGGCTGCAGTACCATCCTACCACGACGTTGTCTAGCAAGGGTGGATACAGCCTCTTCTACTCTCCTCCAATCAGATGTAACTCCCCCTTCAGCCCCTCGATCAGCCAACATGAAACAAAGCCTATCTGCTGTGAACTCATCCAGAGCCCCTAAGAACAACTCTGTCTTCCTCGCATCCAACGTCAACCTCTCTAGACCAGAAAGCTGAGAGTACCTCTTCTCAAACTCACGAATTATCTCATTCAATCCCATTGAACGTCCAGGTTGACGCTCTATCCAGTCCATGAGGGTTCTTCTGGTGACTCTTTCAGAATCCTCTTCTAGAAACTCTTCTCTCAGTGCACGTTCAAACAGAGTCCACCCACCTAAATGTCTTCTCTGTAAATTTCTAACCTTCTCTCTCAATTCAGGGACAACAGTCAACTCAAAGCTTAGAATTACCTCAACTTCAGGTGCCCTGACTAACTCCATCTCGCCCACATACTCCCGCAGGTACCTTGTAACATCTCTTCCATCAAATCGCCCACACCGACCTACAATTGCTTGTAATGCCCTTGTGGACTTCTGCTCAGCTCCCCCAATTGCAGGCTGCTGCTGAATCAAAGCAGCCAACGCCTGAAGAATCTGAGACGTGTCTACAGCAGGTTGTGCTGTTGCTGGAACCGCCGTAGGTCCTCCTTGAGAACCAATTCCTTCCTGAACAGGAGTCCCTTGAACAGGAGCACCTTGAGCAGCAGCCACACCCTGTACAGCAGCACTGTGATCCATTTTCTCTCTCAATCTAGTCAATTCTCCAATCAATCACCCCAATTGCTCTCAGTGGAAGCACCAGATGTCGTGGCGAGAGTCTTTCTTGGGGAGGGCGGACCTCCTGACTGTGATAGATCAAAGAGAAATGACCAGAAGGGAAAATATGTCGCTGCAGACGATGAAATCTCAAAACCCAGTCTCTTGTATCCACCAATTGCAAAACAAACACTCAAGCACGCACTCAGGTACACAAATATGTCTCTCCGGAGTAGAAATAGCTTTATTACAGTGTCAACTGCTTCACTGTTAAGAAAATATCTCTCTCCTCCTCTCCTAAGTCCTTCTCAGCTGAAAATTCCAAGGAATTTGATCTTACGACAACCAAAGCCTTGTCAAAAACGATCTCCTTCAAATAAACCACCTCTGTCCGTTCAATTCTACTGCTTCCAAACCCCAAACTGTATATCAGATGAAGCTCCAACCTCCAAACGTTTGTCTATCCCTCTGTCACGAAGTCACCATCCACCTTCTCAATTCTGTCCAGAAAATTTCCTCTCTCCCTGTCTCCCAGCTTCTCATGCGCTTCCCTGATCCTAAATCCCTAATTCCCTTCCTTCTGCTTCAGCTCCCGGCTCTCAATCCAAAAATCGTTTGCAAATGAGGTTCTTGTCTCCAAAACACTTTCTTGCCTCTCTCACGATCTCCCCTGCTCATTCTACTCAATTTTGTCTGAAAAATCGATCTTCACTCAGCCTCCAAGCTTCTCAGCGTCTCCTCCCCTCAATCCACTCAATTCTGTCAGAAAATTCGATCCCCACTCAGCCTCCAAGCTTCTCAGCGTCTCCTCCCCTCAATCCACTCAATTCTGTCAGAAAATTCGATCCCCACTCAGCCTCCAAGCTTCTCAGCGTCTCCTCCCCTCAATCCCTAATTCTGCTCCTTTCTCCTCCTTCCGCCTCCACTCACTCAGAAAACTCCTCTGCCAAACTGTTTGAAAAGTCCCCCGATCTTCAGCCGTCGCAAGTATTTAACCTAAAAGCTAAGGGCCCAGCTTAAGCTGCCCCCCTGCTGTCCTTATAAGCACAGTTGCTTATCACAAGCAGGCCCCCAGCTTAAGCTGCCCCCTTGCTGTCCTTATGCGTACAAAGCATTTTTTACAAAGTTGACCCTTTTTTAATATAAGTTTGGCAGTTGTCTCTACAAACTCTATCTCTACACTGATAAAGGTTCACATAACCTCATTCCTCATCGCAAGCCTACTCGATGATTATTTAACTACTTAGCAAAAGTTTCCTGTGCTCTTGATGCCATCTTGATGCCATCCTGAATATACTACAAGCCATCCAATGTAGGCCGAAGCCCTAACACTTATGAGGCTGCCCCACAGGGCTTACAGCCCCCCCATATGCGCACCAGGTATCTCCCATAGTATATTCAGGATGGCATGCGGAGGCTTAGGCCAGGAAGCCCACGATTAAGGGAGATACCGGTCTCCCGTCCCTAGGTAATCAGGACATGGCTGAATACCCAACATAGACTCCCATCCGGGAGGCCAACACGCCAGAATAGGAACCAGAGGCCAGGAGGGATTGATCCTGAGACCACTTCCCTCCTAGGCAGGCGCCCTATCACTGGGATGGCCTCTAGTTCCGTTCTAAAAGGATTTAAACTTTGTACATATGCTTTTACTGTAGAAATCTTCCTGCAAAGTCTTTACTAACCTTTTCTGTGCAAACTCTTCTATACAACTCCGTTTTTAATGAACAAGGAGTCAAAACTATAGTATTCAGGAACACCTACACACCCACGCTATCAGATTCTGAGTTCGAGTCTCGAGCCAGAATCGACGGAATTCCCTCTTTCACATATTTCACAGCCTAAAACTCGTACTAATTATTGCTTAAAACACTTTCTGTCAAAACTAGAAGCATGAGGTCGCTCTCCTCGTCGTGCTTTACATCCTGGTGTCTTTCGACTCCCTTAGGGGTGATACTCCAACCCAAGCTAGGGGGCAGCTTGTCAAGCATGGCCCCAGCTTAGCTCCAGCCTAGCTTGTTAAGCTGCAGGGCAGCTTCCTTTACACAACAAAGAAAAGATCTCTTTGCAACTAGTTTTCATTGTACAGACCCATGTACAACACGACAACGTGAGGTTTGAAGATGAGGTGGAAGCATCACAAAAGAGCCATTACTCTCACAACCATTGGGCAAGAGCAACCACAGAGACCTTAGTGAAGCTGGGAGATCTAGAGGAACCTGTGGTGGCGTTGATTGATCATGGCTCAGAGATTAATCTGATGTCTAAGGAGCTGTACAAGCGTGGGAGATGGTCCATAGACACTGACCATGGATGGCTTATTCGTGCTGCCAACAATCAGCGAGGAGAACTCTATGGTGCTTGCCCCAACATCAAGGTAACTGTGGGTGACATCAGTGATGTTCAAAATTTCTTTGTGCAAGACATGTCAACCTATCCTATCATTCTAGGGCAGCCTTACATTACTGCTGTTAGAATGGAGACACGAGTTATGGATGATGGTTCAACCTATGCTAGGATACGTAGTAGAGACGGCAAAAGAGCTGTTCAGTTTTTGACCGTTGCTGCAGAACATGAGAGGAATCGTGATAGCTTGAGAGACCGTCCACTGCCTAAGATTACTCAAGAGTTTAGAGAGTCTAGGGGTTTTGGCAGAGTACCATTGAAGAGCGAGACTTCAACGGTACAGTAGAGCTAGGATTCTCGCCTGATCCAATAGAGCAGGAAGCTTTATCCACTGGCTTCTTAGGACTGACATCATGTGGATCAGTGTGTTATAGGAAGGTTGAAAATCTGAAGAGGTTTGAGAGACAACATGTGAAGTATGTACAGCAGTCTTTGTGGGATAGTGGAGAGTTAGCCAAAGATGAATACATATCTGGAGTGTTTGAAGAGCAGTATTTGATAGATACCATAGGGGAGTTGAAGTCTATAGTAGAAAGTTCTATAGATGATGTAGATAGAGTGGTGAGAGTGAGCTCCAAGGAGCTTTATGATGTAATTGATAAGTTTATAGATCGACAAGAGGTGTATGTGGAGACCAAGTACAAGTCAGTGGCAAAGAAAGTCAAACCAGTGGCTTTGTCTTTACCACCCGACTACAATCAGAAGATGGAGCAAGCTGCACGAGAACCGACGCTCAAAGGACCGAGAAGAATTGGGCACCAGTTCACAGAAACAACACTGAAGGAGCTGAGGATTGGAGGTGATGGATTTCTTACTGAGCAAGAGAAGAAGAGCTTCAGGGAGATGCTATCTAGGCATGGTAAGGCGTTTGCGTTTGAGTCACATGAAGTAGGATGTGTAGATCCAAGTGTAGTTGCACCTATGGTAATCTTTACTATACCGCATGTGCCTTGGAATCTACGTCCTATCCCTGTACCTAGAGCTCATCTACCAAAGCTGATAGACTTGCTCAATGAGAGGATTAGGATGGGTATCTTGGAACCATCTATAGCTCCCTACTCTAGCAGATGGTTTACTGTTCCGAAGAAGAGTGGAGCTTTGAGATTCATCCAAGATATGCAACCAGTTAACAAGGTGACTATCAGGAATATGGGTATAGGACCTATTGTAGACGAGTTTGCAGAGGCTTTTGCTGGTCGTGCTATCTATTCAATGGGAGACTTATATTCAGGGTATGATCAGTTTCAGTTATCCTCTGAAAGTAGAGACTTGACTACAATGAGGACGCCTTTGGGGTTACTAAGGATGTGCACCTTGCCACAAGGTGCTACCAATTCTGTAGCACATATGATGAATGGCATGAACAAAGTTTTGAGGGACTTCATTCCTGAAAAAACTATGCCATTCCTTGATGATGTGCCGATCAAAGGATGTGCTGAGGAGGAGAAGAATGAGGTAATGGATCAGAGGGGGTGCCGTAAGTTTGTTGCAGATCACATAGCTGACTGTGATAAGATACTGAGTCGACTGGAGGAGGTTCATTTGACTTTATCAGGAGCAAAGTCTGTATTTGGAGAACAGGAGGTGTTAATAGTGGGGCACCTTTGTGGATCTTATGGTCGGAAACCTTGTCCAAACAAGGTTGATGCCATTCGAAGAATGAAGAAGACGTGTGGATCGGTTACTGAGGTGAGAAGATTTCTAGGTGCATGTGTGTTTTATCATATATGGATTCCACACTTTGCACATGTAGCAGATCCGTTGTACAAGTTGCTGAGGAAGGGGCAAAGATTTCAGTGGCAAGAGGAGCAAAGCGAGTCTATGAAGAAGTTGAAAGATCTTTTGGCTTCACCACCAACTCTACGGAAGGTAACATATGAGTTGGGGAGATCTGTTATCCTTACTGTTGATACTAGTCCTATTGGCATTGGATGGGCTGTAGGGCAAGACGATGAGGATGGGAATAGATATGTGGTGCGTTTTGGTGCTAAGGTATTAAGTTCACGGCAGAGAGACTACCCTCATGTCAAGAGAGAGCTATGGGGAGTAGTTACTACGATGAAGAGTGACAAGGAATACTTGATAGGAGCACCTGTGGTTGTGGAGACAGATTGTTTACCTCTCTTGGGAATGATTACTAGCTGTACAACTCCAGACCTTGCTATGTTGAGGTGGATAGCATATATCAAGTCCTTGAACCCAGAGTTTAGACATATTGCAGGAAAAGACAATCCTGTGACAGATATGTTATCAAGGGCTAGGTATTACGATGAGAAGGAAATGATAGATGATCAGGAGGATGTGGGACCTGAGTTCTATTCTAGTGCTCTTGCTAGAAAGGATGGAAGCTGTTTTGCAGCTCCATTGGAGTTATTTGAGGAAACTATGTATGATGGCGAGTGGTTGGATCTTGGGCGCTATTTGAGTTCACTGGAAAGGCAAGAAGGCTGGTCTGATGCAGATTTCAAGAGGATCCGTAGAATAGCTTATGGGTACTTTTTACATGGAGGACATCTATGGAAGCGCCCTAAGCTACAAGGAGGTGTACCACAGCGGGTGATATGTGACCTGGAATTGCAGCAGAAGCTGATCAAGGAGTTTCATGAGAGTCTATGGGCTGGTGTCGGAGTGTGATCCGTCTACCTAGGAAAGCGCCGGGCTTCTGGCTGTGGTTGTTTACTCAAGAGGTTGGCTTTCAGGTCACAGCAGGAGCTATAAACACTCACACAGGAGTGTAGGATCCTCTGATATGCTCAAAAAGCGAAATTTAGGTTTAACTAGTAGTAATAGGTTTAAGCGGTGAACTTTCACACTCAAAGAGAGGAAAACTATGAAGGTTTAGACTTCTAAACTTCCCCTACATGCAAATGAGGTACTACTGAACTCACAGACGAAGTTTCAACCTGAGATCAAATTCTGACACGGAGATATGAACAGAAAAGTTCTGAATAAGAGAATTATGGCAATTTCTGGTACCTAGATAGCTATTCAGACATAGAACAGAGAATTGGCTCGATGAATTTCAAATCTTCTCACAGTATTTGAAGTCTACAGGGTGCTGAACATCCCTGTGAAGTTGGGACTCTTGATTGTTTGTAGAACTCCAGATCTCCTTCTCTAAAGTCGCTGCTCTAGATTAAGAGCTTTTCAGACCCCCTCTGCTTCAGCGGCCGCCCTGAATTACTCAATTAATCAAATGATTTGAAACTTTTTGGACAGTCGTAGCCCTCCTGACAGTGAACGCAACCACGAAGTTTTGAAGTGATTTCCTCAATTCTGCTGCAATTGGCACTGAAAACCCCAAAATCAACAAAAGTGATGCAGTTTTGGCACAATCCGAACTTCAATTGGGCATAACTTCTTGTTTATTGATCCAAATCGAGCAAAAATTTCACTGACAGTGCTTGGCACGACGAGCTCTCTCTTCCTGTGTTCTCAGATTTCGAAGATACCTCACCAATTGCTCGAACTCTCCTCTAGAGCTCTGTTTCTAAACTTAGAGTTTTACAAAAGACAAAAATGGACCAATGGGAGTTCATAGCTCCACTTGACCGTCCTTTTGTGCCTTAAACTACCTGGTAACTTATCTACACTCATAGGCTACCACGTCAAGCCCCCTAGAGTGCCAGCGTAATACTTAAACTACCTAAAACGACACGTAGCCCCGAAAAATAACTTAAATCAGCTAGAAAGCGTGCATGGGCGACAAGTAGGTACAACCCATGAGCAATTAGGGTTTAAACCCTAAACCCTAAACCCTAAACCCAACCCCTATCAGCATGGAAACCCTAAGTTATGTACATTGAACGTCATAGACAAGTAAGAAGTCACTTGCACAAGCGCACAAATGCTTGAACAAGACAACTAACATACTATCAGCCTGCTAGGACTCAAAATAGTGTTAACACCATATGCAAAGGTGTCAAACATATACATAAAGGACTAGAAGTAATATGAGCTAACTTCTAGAACTACTAAACCTAAGCGTCGGAGTAGAAGTCAAGCATGTAGCCGTCAAATGGCGCGACATCCACCCCCTCTGAACCTGCACATCCTCCGGTATGTGCCAAATCCAGATCAAGACCCTTCAGCTTCAGCTTCAAATTCATCTTCAACCTCCATTGAGTCTTCAGCTTCATCCTCAGTAAGTTCTGCAATGTTCTGGTCCTCTCCTCTTCTTCTAAAGAGCTTGATTCTCTTCCCTGCGACTGGTATCTTGAGCACTACACCATCTAACTCTCTCAAAGAGTATGTGGCATTATCATAAACTTCTAACACGACATAAGGTCCGAACCATCTCTTGGAAAACTTTCTGATAGCGCTATGCTGATTATCAAGACTACTATCATAGACTAACACCCAATCACATTCCTTAACTGGTTTGGGTCGTAATCTATGCGTTCTATCAAGTCTGCCTTTGTTTCTCTCTCTAGCAGTCTTTAACCTTTCCACAGCTTTGGCAACATCCTCAGGTCTTCGTTCTAACTGCTGGATCCTTAATGCAAGAAGATCCTCCGTACTTCTACCATCTTCCCATGGCAAAACATTCCAAGTAGGCACAACCTCCTCAATCGGCATCACAGGTTTTTGTCCTAGTATCAACTCTGCTGGCATGTAACCTGTAACGGTACTATGAGTTGTACGATCTGCCCATAAAGCAAATGGTAGCAGTCTAGGCCATTCACGGATCTTACCCTTGCAAGCTTTTACCAAAGCTTTGATGATTGGCGGATGACCTCTTTCGCTCTTGCCATTCCCTTCAGGATTGTAAGCAGTGGTTAACGCCAACTTGATTCCCAATCGCTTGAAGAACTCAACTGCTTCTTGTGCATCCAACTCACCCCTATCTGCAGTGATCTTTCCCACACACCCATACCTACAAATAACATCTTCAAGTAGAAAGCGGCAGACACTAGCAGTGGTCTTCGTCCTCAGAGCACGGCCTTCGACTTGGTTAGATAGATCTTCTCTAGCCAAGACTAGATACCTCATTTGTCCAAGTCCAAATGGCATAGTTACCAGATCAACTACCCATTTGTAATGGATAGCTAAAGGATAAGTAGGATGCAATCCATCACGATGACGTACGTTGGAATACATCTGGCAGGATATACAGGATGAAACAAACTGTACTACCCCCTTATACATACCCTTCCACCAATACTTTTCCTTCATCTTGGCAAATGTAGCCCAAACTCCTCTATGACCGGCCCATAAACTCTCATGGAACTCTTTGATCAGCTTCTGCTGCAATTCCAAGTCACATACCACCCGCTGCGGTATACCTCCTTGTAGCTTAGGGCGTTTCCATAGATGTCCTCCATGTAAAAAGTAACCATAAGCTATTCTACGGATCCTCTTGAAATCTGCATCAGACCAGTCTTCTTGCCTTTCCAGTGAACTCAAATAGCGTCCAAGATCCAACCACTCGCCATCATACATAGTTTCCTCAAAAAACTCCAACGAGGCTGCAAAACAGCTTCTATCTCTTCTAGCAAGAGCACTAGAATAGAACTCTGTTCCAACATCCTCCTGGTCATCTATCATTTCCTTCTCATCATAATACCTAGCCCTTGATAACATATCTGCCACAGGATTGTCTTTTCCTGCAATATGTCTAAACTTTGGGTTCAAGGACTTGATATATGCTATCCACCTCAACATAGCAATATCTGGAGTTGTACAGCTAGTGATCATTCCCAAGAGAGGTAAACAATCTGTCTCCACAACCACAGGTGCTCCTATCAAGTATTCCTTGTCACTCTTCATCGCAGTAACTACTCCCCATAGCTCTCTTTTTACTTGAGGGTAGTCTCTCTGCCGTGAACTTAACACCTTAGCTCCAAAACGCACCACATATCTATTTCCATCCTCATCGTCTTGCCCTACAGCCCATCCAATGCCAATAGGACTAGTATCAACAGTAAGGATAACAGATCTCCCCAACTCATATGTTACCTTTCGTAGAGTTGGTGGTGAAGCCAAAAGATCCTTCAACTTCCTCATAGACTCGCTTTGCTCCTCTTGCCACTGAAATCTTTGTCCCTTCCTCAGCAACTTGTACAACGGATCTGCTACATGTGCAAAGTGTGGAATCCATATATGATAAAACACACATGCTCCTAGAAACCTTCTCACCTCAGTAACCGATCCACATGTCTCCTTCATCCTTCGGATGACATCAACCTTGTTTGGACAAGGTTTCCGACCATAAGATCCACACAGATGTCCCACTATTAACACCTCTTGTACTCCAAACACAGACTTGGCTCCTGATAAAGTCAAATGAACCTCTTCCAGTCGACTCAATATCTTATCACAGTCAGCTATGTGATCTGCAACAAACTTACGGCACCCCCTCTGATCCATTACCTCATTCTTCTCCTCCTCAGCACACCCTTTGATCGGCACATCATCAAGGAATGGCATAGTTTTTTCAGGAATGAAATCCCTCAAAACTTTATTCATGCCATTCATCATATGTGCTACAGAATTGGTAGCACCTTGTGGCAAGGTGCACATCCTTAGTAACCCCAAAGGTGTCCTCATTGTAGTCAAGTCTCTACTCTCAGAGGATAACTGAAATTGATCGTAACCTGAATATAAGTCTCCCATTGAATAGATAGCACGACCAGCAAAAGCCTCTGCAAACTCGTCTACAATAGGTCCTATACCCATATTCCTGATAGTCACCTTGTTAACTGGCTGCATATCTTGAATGAATCTCAAAGCTCCACTCTTCTTCGGAACAGTAAACCATCTGCTAGAATAGGGAGCTATAGATGGTTCCAAGATACCCATCCTAATCCTCTCATTGAGCAAGTCTATCAGCTTTGGCAGATGAGCTCTAGGCACAAGGATAGGACGTAGATTCCAAGGCACATGCGGTATAGTAAAGATTACCATAGGTGCAACTACACTTGGATCTACACATCCTACTTCATGTGACTCAAATGCAAACGCCTTACCATGCCTAGATAGCATCTCCCTGAAGCTCTTCTTCTCTTGCTCGGTAAGAAATCCATCACCTCCAATCCTCAGCTCCTTCAGTGTTGTTTCTGTGAACTGGTGCCCAATTCTTCTCGGTCCTCTGAGCGTCGGTTCTCGTGCAGCTTGCTCCATCTTCTGATTGTAATCAAGTGGTAAAGGCAAAGCCACTGGTTTGACTTTCTTTGCCACTGACTTGTACTTGGTCTCCACATACACCTCTTGCCGATCTATAAACTTATCAATTACATCATAAAGCTCCTTGGAGCTCACTCTCACCACTCTATCTACATCATCTATAGAACTTTCTACTATAGATTTCAACTCCCCTATAGTATCTACCAAATACTGCTCTTCAAACACTCCAGATATGTATTCATCTCCTGCTAACTCTCCACTATCTCTCAAAGACTGATGTACATACTTCACATGTTGCCTCTCAAACCTCTTCAGATTCTCAACCTTCCTATAACACACTGATCCACATGATGTCTGTCCCAAGAAGCCAGTGGATAAAGCTTCCTGCTCTATTGGATCAGGCGAGAATCCTAGCTCTACTGTACCGTTGAAGTCTCGCTCTTCAATGGTACTCTGCCAAAACCCCTAGACTCTCTAAACTCTTGAGTAATCTTAGGTAGTGGACGGTCTCTCAAGCTATCACGATTCCTCTCATGTTCTGCAGCAACGGTCAAAAACTGAACAGCTCTTTTGCCATCTCTACTACGTATCCTAGCATAAGCTGAACCATCATCCATAACTCGTGTCTCCATTCTAACAGCAGTAATGTAAGGCTGCCCTAGAATGATAGGATAGGTTGACATGTCTTGCACAAAGAAATTCTGAACATCACTGATGTCACCCACAGTTACCTTGATGTTGGGACAAGCACCATACAGTTCTCCCCTCTGGTTGTTGGCAGCACGGATAAGCCATCCATGGTCGGTGTCTATGGGCCACCTCCCACGCTTGTACAGCTCCTTAGACATCAGATTAATCTCTGAGCCATGATCAATCAATGCCACCACAGGTTCCTCCAGATCTCCCAACTTCACCAAGGTCTCTGTGGTTGCTCTTGCCCAATGGTTGTGAGAGTAATGGCTCTTCTGCGATGCTTCCACCTCATCTTCAAACCTCACGTGCTGATCTGATCTTTCCTCTGATACTTGAGAACAATAACCAGCAATCTCATCTTCCTCATCTTCCGACAGTTTGGTCCCTAGAGCGTTAAGTGTAGCTGCTTCACCCAAAATCTGACGTTTCCTCTTGATGATATCTATGATAACCTCATGGAACTCACGCTTTGCAATCCCAAGAATCTCACCCAGAGTAAACTCAACCTTCCCATTCAAGATACGATTCTCTAACATCTGCTTCAAGTCTGTAGCAATCTCAATGTCAGACTGAAGTTTGTATGCAGGCATCTTACCCTTCTCCTTGCTTCTCTCCTTCTCCTTTGGTGTTGTAGGTGGTAGATCCTCCATAGTCTCCTCCCGTGTTGTCTCCTGCCTTGCCTCTGGTCTAGCCCTTTCACTCCTTGTAGCAGGTCGTTTGGCTGTAGAAGCTTCACCTGCATCCTCCCTTCTGCGTTTTTCTTCTAGTACAGCTTCATGCTGACTTCTTGCAACATAAGCATGCACTGACATAGTATCCACAGGGTCATTCCATCCTGTAGTTTCTCTAATTGAGTTGCCAACCCTTCGTAGCACATCCTTATCTAGCTTTGTTCTAGATACGGACCGCACTACATCAGACCACAACCCAGTAGTCCCTTTCTCTCTCTCCATCTCCACTTTCACTCCACAAGTAGCAGCATTCACAAGAGAAACAGCATGTGATGCTGATATTTCATTCACAAGTCTCTTCATACCACCCTTGCCAAAGTTGGTTCCCAACATCATCCCAGTTTCTCTCAGATGGATCTTACCATCTTTGAAGAAGATCAGATCCTTCCTCAATGCATCTAAAAACTCTCCACAGTCTCTCCTTACATGGTCTAGGCTATCACACCATATACAACAATGAACAAAGCTTTCTCTCATCTGAGGTCTCTGCATAGCAGGTTGTACATTCTGCTCCTTCTCTTCTAACCTAGTGAGCTTAAGCTTAAGCTCCTTCATACCCTTAATCAACTCATCAAGCGGTGAGTCTTCCTCTCTAGCAATTACCAAAGCGGGCTTAGCAGGCAACTGCTTGACAGGAATTATCAGAGGTGCTGCTGCACTTACCACCACCTTGTCCCTTCTTCTCTGTCTCTTGGTCAACAAAGAAACAGCCTCTTCAACCTCCTTCCAGTCAGTCTTCAATCCTCTCTCCTCACTCTTGTCTTCCAGCAACAGCTCAAGCTTCTCCTGAATAGTCACGTCCGCTGCTTGTAGGAAAAGCTCGGTCTTCTCAACCTCTAGTGTAAGCTTCTCTGTCCTAGAAAGCTGAGCATATTGACGATCAAACTCCCTTAACAACTCATTTACAGACAAACCTTTGTTAAGCTTCACCACCCACTCCAAGAACGTTCTCTTGGTCACCCTTTTTGAATCTTCAGTGTAGTACTCCTCCTTCAAAGCTCGCATAAAGCTCTCCCAACTCTGTCCTTGCTGCTGCTTGAGCTCCTTCACACGCCCACGAATCTCAGGAACAACAGCAAGCTCAAAGTTCTCCACCATCTCCTTCTCAGGTACCTTGTTCACCTCCATCTCCCTGGCATAGTATCGCACATACTTGGAAATATCTGTCCCCTTGAACTGATCCATCTGATGCACCACAGATTGCAACGCCTTGGTTGCTAATACCTCCTTCCTCTCTGTGCTCTGCTGCTGCTGCATAAACATGGAAAAAGCTTGGAACATCTTCATCGTAGCAGCATCCAACTGAGCAGGTTGCTGAGCAGCAGCAGCACCTCCACTTGATGATCCTTGGTTGGCCATGATATCTGATCCTGTAACACTCTCAAGAAAACTCCCACCCTAGGTGTTTCACGTCGAGTTCACCAAAAGAGAGTATGTCGGAGTGTGATCCGTCTACCTAGGAAAGCGCCGGGCTTCTGGCTGTGGTTGTTTACTCAAGAGGTTGGCTTTCAGGTCACAGCAGGAGCTATAAACACTCACACAGGAGTGTAGGATCCTCTGATATGCTCAAAAAGCGAAATTTAGGTTTAACTAGTAGTAATAGGTTTAAGCGGTGAACTTTCACACTCAAAGAGAGGAAAACTATGAAGGTTTAGACTTCTAAACTTCCCCTACATGCAAATGAGGTACTACTGAACTCACAGACGAAGTTTCAACCTGAGATCAAATTCTGACACGGAGATATGAACAGAAAAGTTCTGAATAAGAGAATTATGGCAATTTCTGGTACCTAGATAGCTATTCAGACATAGAACAGAGAATTGGCTCGATGAATTTCAAATCTTCTCACAGTATTTGAAGTCTACAGGGTGCTGAACATCCCTGTGAAGTTGGGACTCTTGATTGTTTGTAGAACTCCAGATCTCCTTCTCTAAAGTCGCTGCTCTAGATTAAGAGCTTTTCAGATCCCCTCTGCTTCAGCGGCCGCCCTGAATTACTCAATTAATCAAATGATTTGAAACTTTTTGGACAGTCGTAGCCCTCCTGACAGTGAACGCAACCACGAAGTTTTGAAGTGATTTCCTCAATTCTGCTGCAATTGGCACTGAAAACCCCAAAATCAACAAAAGTGATGCAGTTTTGGCACAATCCGAACTTCAATTGGGCATAACTTCTTGTTTATTGATCCAAATCGAGCAAAAATTTCACTGACAGTGCTTGGCACGACGAGCTCTCTCTTCCTGTGTTCTCAGATTTCGAAGATACCTCACCAATTGCTCGAACTCTCCTCTAGAGCTCTGTTTCTAAACTTAGAGTTTTACAAAAGACAAAAATGGACCAATGGGAGTTCATAGCTCCACTTGACTGTCCTTTTGTGCCTTAAACTACCTGGTAACTTATCTACACTCATAGGCTACCACGTCAAGCCCCCTAGAGTGCCAGCGTAATACTTAAACTACCTAAAACGACACGTAGCCCCGAAAAATAACTTAAATCAGCTAGAAAGCGTGCATGGGCGACAAGTAGGTACAACCCATGAGCTCAAACCCCTATCAGCATGGAAACCCTAAGTTATGTACATTGAACGTCATAGACAAGTAAGAAGTCACTTGCACAAGCGCACAAATGCTTGAACAAGACAACTAACATACTATCAGCCTGCTAGGACTCAAAATAGTGTTAACACCATATGCAAAGGTGTCAAACATATACATAAAGGACTAGAAGTAATATGAGCTAACTTCTAGAACTACTAAACCTAAGCGTCGGAGTAGAAGTCAAGCATGTAGCCGTCAAATGACGCGACACCGGTCATAGAGGAGTTTGGGCTACATTTGCCAAGATGAAGGAGAAGTATTGGTGGAAGGGTATGTATAAGGATGTAGTACAGCTTGTTTCATCCTGTATACCTTGGCAGATGTATTCCAACGTACGCCATCGTGATGGATTGCATCCTACTTATCCTTTAGCCATTCATTATAAATGGGTAGTTGATCTGGTAACTATGCCATTTGGACTTGGACAAATGAGATATCTAGTCTTGGCTAGAGAAGATCTATCTAACCAAGTCGAAGGCCGTGCTCTGAGGACGAAGACCACTGTTAGTGTCTGCCGCTTTCTACTTGAAGATGTTATTTGTAGATATGGGTGTGCGGGAAAGATCACTGCAGATAGGGGTGAGCTGGATGCACAAGAAGCAGTTGAGTTCTTCAAGCGATTGGGAATCAAGTTGGCGTTAACCACTGCTTACAATCCTGAAGGGAATGGCAAGAGCGAAAGAGGTCATCCGCCAATCATCAAAGCTTTGGTAAAAGCTTGCAAGGGTAAGATCCGTGAATGGCCTAGACTGCTACCATTTGCTTTGTGGGCAGATCGTACAACTCATAGTACCGTTACAGGTTACATGCCAGCAGAGTTGATACTAGGACAAAAACCTATGATGCCGATTGAGGAGGTTGTGCCTACTTGGAATGTTTTGCCATGGGAAGATGGTAGAAGTACGGAGGATCTTCTTGCATTAAGGATCCAGCAGTTAGAACGAAGACCTGAGGATGTTGCCAAAGCTGTGGAAAGGTTAAAGGCTGCTAGAGAGAGAAACAAAGGCAGATTTGATAGAACGCATAGATTACGACCCAAACCAGTTAAAGAAGGTGATTGGGTGTTAGTCTATGATAGTAGTCTTGATAATCAGCATAGCGCTATCAGAAAGTTTTCCAAGAGATGGTTCGGACCTTATGTGGTGTTAGAAGTTTATGATAATGCCACATACTATTTGAGAGAGTTAGATGGTGCAATGCTCAAGATACCAGTCGCAGGGAAGAGAATCAAGCTCTTTAGAAGGAGAGGGGAGGACCAGAACATTGCAGAGCTTACTGAAGATGAAGCTGAAGACTCAATGGAGGTTGAAGATGAATTTGAAGCTGAAGCTGAAGAGTCTTGATCTGGATATGGCACATACCGGAGGATGTGCAGGTTCAGAGGGGGTGGATGTCGCGCTACATGGCGGCTACATGCTTGACTTCTACTCCGACGCTTAGGTTTAGTAGTTCTAGAAGTTAGCTCATATTACTTCTAGTCCTTTATGTATATGTGTGACACCTTTGCATACGGTGTTAACACTATTTTGAGTCATAGTAGGTTGATAGTATGTTAGTTATCTTGTTCAGGCATTTGTGCGCTTGTGCAAGTGACTTCTTACTTGTCCATGACGTTCCATGTACATAACTTAGGGTTTCCATGCTGATAGGGGTTTGAGCTCATGGGTTATACTTACTTGTCGTCCATGCACGCTTTCTAGCTGATTTAAGTTATTTTTCGGGGCTGCGTGTCGTTTTAGGTAGTTTAAGTTTTACGTTGGCACTCTAGGGAGCTTGACGTGGTAGCCTATGAGTAAAACTAAGTTGCCACGTGGTTTAGGGTACTAAAGGACAACCAAGTGGAGCTATGAACTCCCATTGGTCTGTTTTTGTCTTTTGTTAAACTCTAAATTTAGAAACAGAGCTCTAGAGTGGAGTTCGAGCATTTGGTGGGGGATCTTCGAAATCTGAGAACATAGGGGGAGAGGGCTCGTCATGCCAAGCACTTCCAGTGAAAATTTCGATCGATTTGAGTCAATAAAGACGGAGTTATGAGCAATTGAAGTTCGGATTGTGCTAGAATTGAATCATTTTGGTTGGATTTAGGGTTTTCAGTGTCACTCGCAGCAGATTTGAGGAAATTGCTTCAAAACTTCGAGGTTGTGTTCTCCGCCAGCAGGGCTACGATTTCACAAAAAGTTTCATATCGATTGAGTGACTGAGTAATTCAGGGCGGCCGCTGAAGCCGAGGGGGTCTGAAAAGCTCTTAATCTAGAGCAGCGACTTCAAGGAAGGAGATCTGGAGTTCTACAAACAATCAGGAGTCCCAACTTCACAGGAGTGTTCAGCAAGCTGTGAACTGCAAATCCTGTAAGAAACTTTGAAATTGATCGAGCCAAACTCCTGTTATAGGTCGAAATAGCCATCTAGGTACCAGAAATTGCCGTAGTTTTCTTGCTCAGAAAAGCAAGAAAGGGGGAAGTTTAGAGGTCTAAACCTTCATAGTTTTCCTCTCCGTGAGTGTCAAAGTTCACCGCCGGATCCTATTACTGCCAGCTAGACCTGAATTTCGCCTTCAGGGTATATTACTAGATCTTACACATCTGTGTGAGTGTTTATAGCCCTGTTGTAACCTGAAAGCCAACCTCTTGAGTGAACAACCACAGCCAGAAGCCCGGCGCTTTCCTAGGTAGACGGATTACACTCCGACATCGTCGCTCGATAATAAGTTCTCATATTATTGCAGAGGACGACGACTAGATAGTCATTCAAGAGCAAAACAAGATTAGATGTTGATGCTGCAGCAGATGAAGACCACTAGAACACATGAACAGTTTCTCAGTCCATCAAAAGATCTTGTGACCATACTGTAATTCTACGCATGAGAGATGTGTGTGCTTGTTTGGATATGATTTCATTGTTTTCTTGTCTTATCAAACCTTCACAGTGATTCTCGTGCCCCAACCTTGTTGTACATTGTCACTATCGAGCATTTGTATCATTTTCAACTATCAGAGTCCAACTTGGACTCCACGTAAGATCACTATAGGCTTTTAACTCCATGTTGGAACTCCACATAAGATCTGTGATTGAGAGACTGCCATGCGGTGTCACCAAGTCACGAGTGTGATCAAGGAAATAAAGTTTTGCAGGGGTGTGGTCAAGTAATTATCTTGATAATCTGTGGAAAGCATCTTAAGTGCGCTTTTTGACTTAGGATCTCTTTACACACTGTAGCGAGTCAAACGTCATCTATCCAGAAAGCAAGATCGTATATAAGTTTATTTTAAATTATATTTAAAAATAAAACTAAGGATGACATATTTATTTTTTCCACATTGTAAAGTGTCTAGAGACGATGTGTTCACTCTCCAAAGACTTCCATTATGAGGACTATAGAAGTTTAAAAGTCTAACTTTCTTGCATATTCACCTCTGTTGATAAAATATGCTTGGTGGTAATCAGCATCTCACATATGTCTTGTGGGGAGCGTGTCTGTGAGCTCCCCTTACTGTTTATGTCTAGGTCTTCATGTGTCACCAAGTTGGCTAACATTTAATATCTATAAAATCTTTTGATCTTAAAATCAGCTTGGCTTGAACAGGATTTGTGCTTAAAACTTATTTTTTTTCCTGATAACAACAAGGGGGCAAAATTTCCTTGAAGTTTATCTTGCATGCATATTCACAGCCTGTCTAGTCCTCGACTTTTTCTCCACACAAGATATTAAAAACCACTCTCGTTAAAAACAGACGAGCACTTGATATGCATACCAGATGAACTTCTGGGGAACTTTTGCTCCTTTAATGATATAGGAAAAGAAATATATGTTAGATAATAATTACATCTTAAGTAGATAAAATAATTAAACGATTTTTTAACTGATATATCTTAGTTGGACCAAGGGGTCCAGACACGCATTGGAGGATATACATGCGACAGTATGCTAAGCTCAAATAATCAATATATTAATTTATTATCTATCCCTTGATGTTGAAAGAGTTAGGTAATAAACTAAACCGCATGTGAATATTCTCTCTAAGACTTTGAAAACTTTGGAAGAGGTGAATATACGTGCACGATGAAAGTCAATCTCCATGTATCTCCATCTACGAGAGAAACAACGGATTTTTCTCATGTTATCAGTCTTGCTGGTTTTGAGAATGATTATGGTGAGATAGATACAAGAATTTCAAGTGACTCACTTTAGGCATACGAGATTTGTAGCCATAGATGAGAGCTCTTCGTGCACTTTGGCCGTATGAAGGTCAAGGACACACGTCTGCTGAACTCTTATTCGGAGAAAGAGTTCAAGAAGCAGTCGAGAGTAAGTCGTATGACTTTCAAATCTTTATGCTCCGCAAAATGTTCCAAAACATGCCTTCGAAGTGCCATAGCTTCTCTCTGAACGAGTCTGAAGAGAGAAGCTATGGCACTATACCAGATAACAAATCGTCCGACCCAAACAACTACAAAAATTATAACTATCAGGACAAAAATCGTGCATATTGAGCTCGGATTTGATGTCTGAGATTTCGATTTTGGTAAGAAACGCAGATGCTAGTGGGGAAACGCTCTAACTCATTTCTTTAGAGGTTGTTAATTTTGAAGCTCAAATTCTGGACTTGGAGTACGTTTCTAGGTCCAAAAGGCTATGAACCAGTGCTCAGCTAGCACACTCGTCACCTTTCAGCTCACACTTTCGTCAGCGGCTCAGCGCTCGGGAAAGATTTTGGGTGAGAACTTTCCGGTACGAGCGGTTGTCGCTAGAGGAGAAAATGAATCGGGAAAAGTAGGAACTTACCCTTTGAGTTAGAAATATGTCTCGGAAATTTCGCCAGAGCTTTGGTTGAATACCGGAAATTCCGAAAAGTAAAACCGGCATTCCCGTCACTAAATAGTGGAATTTCCCGAGCATTGCGTCAGCCCCATCTGCGATGACTCGGAGCTACTATGTAAACTTACCAAGCTGGTAGTTCTTTATAACGCACGGCCACTCTGAAGAAGATTGTGATGTGATGGATCAGTTCATTAAATTCATTCACTTCCCTTCGTTGCAATAAAACCCAGATAAGAGCACAAATAGGACAGCTGCAGCGATGGTATTCATTCTAATAAGATCGAAGAAGCCCTTTTAAATATAATATATACTACAAATGGTGCATGTGTCATCTCATGAACCACTCTTAATAAAGGTGGAAAACTCCGTACTTAAAACTTTATACTTATTCTGAACCTTCATTTTGGATTTTAAACACCACACTGTTTTGTTGTAACTCTATAGTTAATATTGTTGAACTTTACTGCAAGTAGGAGAGTGTAGAAGACTTCAAGAGAAAACTATGACAGATAAATGTAAATTATGAAATAACCAAATGTAGATGAATGTAAATGTGAAATCACATAGTTCTTCTTCATATATGTTGAAATCACACAGAACCCTTCAGTTCTAAATAGTTCGAATTCAAAGCGATTTTGTTTCAGTTCAGTCGTGAATATTGACCTCTGATAAGCATGCATAGTCACCCTCTTCCGAGTTCGAAAGAGAAAGGAATGCATGTTCGTTAAATTTAATACCTAACTCTTCCAGCAAGAAGGGTTAGGTATTAAATTAAACGCCAGAGTAAAGTAATGTATTCATGAGTACAGCATCCCGGTCTTGTACTTTCTGAAGCGCAGAGCGGACTCAATAGTTATGATTTTTCTCCTGCTCTCCCCGTGTTTCCAGGCACGAGTTAACAAATAATGTTTATAGAATTTTTTAATTCTTTACCTCTACTTAGTATATATTTAATATTTAATATTTAAATATTTTCTTGATAACAATAAACAAAAAAATTCCGCGAAGTTAATCGAGCATGCATATTGACCTTTTCGATCTTCGGAAAAGAGGAATAATGCACAGCGGTTTACTTTATCACCTAACTTTTCTTGCGAGAAAGGTAGGTGATAAACTAAACCTATAACAAAGTCTAATTTTTTACAAAACAAGAACTTGGTATTATGTTCCTGTGGCGCGCTTCAACCTACATGGTTTATAGGTTTTTTCTAAAAGTTCTTGTATGCACTATGTATATAACATATAGTAGTTATATTTAAAATATATGTTGATTTAGAGATTTATTTTTATTTTTAATACTCATAAACTAATAAATAATAAATAATCATAATCTGACACTTATAATAGGTCCAGAAATTCAATAATCCTCCATTGCATTGTCCGGTCCAATTTGCTACTAGATTTTGCTTTCCTCGCAACGCTTGTCTTTTTCTTCCGAAAGGGCAAAAGTTCATGTTGGATGCATATTTATTTGGTTCCATCTTGAAGCGAGTCAAAATCTAAACACTGGAAAATGTGTTTTGATTTAATTTATTAATAGCAACATGTTTCTAGACTTGTACGTTTAGAAGCATAGTAGTATAATCAAGTCTTATGCTTTTACTCTTGGTCTTCTCGTGTTTCCAGGCATGTGTTAATAGTTAATATTTATGGAATAATTTGATTATTTATATTTACTTGGTAAATAATTTTCGTTTAAATTTTAAATTTTAAACACGTTAAACACTTTTAAATTTCCCCGATAACAGCATGTGAACAAAAGTTCCCGAAAGTTCATCGAGCATGCATATTTCGCCCAAAGTTAGAAGTTAGGATACGGTTATCATTTTGGATGAGACTCTACTCTGGCACACCTTGATGCAAAGAGCCCTTTAGATAGGCTTTAGTGTAGAATCCCAAAGTCAATAGCATACTGTATTATTGTAATGCAGAGTAATGTTCCGATAATAATTACGAACAACGGTGTAGCGAGCGAGCCACAGTGGTTTGTCGCTCTGCCTGCCCCCTCTTGGGGAATCTAGCTTAGCTACAGCAGCCCGCTCGATACAGTACCTACGTAGGTAGCAGCTAGCAGCTAGCTGATGCGGCCGCAGGACAAGGGGGGACTTGAATGTGATGGTGAATGATAAACGGGTTTCCGCACCTGCGCGGTACAGTGACGCTATTGACGTGAAAGAAGGATGGCCCATACCCACGATGACGCCAGGAACGTATCAATGTACGCACGCCAATCTAGATCTCGTGTACTTCTGGGAAATATTATCATTTAAACACCCGAAACTCGAACAGCTCGCTGGAAAACCCTAGTTTTGCATTTTTGCCCACTGCTCATTACTCGTTACCATAACTCGTTCGTTCGTTCCCCTCCTTGTCTCCATTGTTGTCATCAAACGCTCTTGCTTGCTGGTTATGGAAGTGGATGTCCATCCCCTCTTTCAGGATTACCAACAAGACAATAATAACCCGAAACGTGGTCATCAGGTTCTCATCAGGCCGAGCCCGTCATCAATGGCGGAAACCCACGAGAGGCCTTTTATTGGCATACTGCGGTCCGCTTCCAAACCTTTAACCTACACGTCATTTTCAGAAGCACGAAAGGAGATTAGCCAAGCACGGCCTCAGCTCGAGTGGCCTCGTGGTGGTGCTTGAAGAGGTTTCGCCATCGCCAGCAGCCGGTCCGTTTAATTAGAACTCCCCTCTTAATCGTCCCACGTCACCGGTAACCTTCTTGGGCTGTCCATGCTTCCCCCTGAGACGAGTAGACACAATCAGAGGAAGTGAAGGCGCACGCTTACGTCAGTCTAGCAACATCCAGTTCCTATAAAGACAACTTTGTCGTATTCATGTGCTCCCCGAAAATCTACATGTGTCATGTGACGCTCATCAGGCTCCTGTCAGCAGTTCAGGTATAGCGAGTCTCGGGCAGCAAACCGTGTACCACGTATTTCAGAAGATTCTTGAGGAAGAGAATATGCATCATAGGCGTGCTCGTTTCTAACGTTTTGCATATACAGATATATATAGAAAATTCTATATTGTACATGGATGGACAGAAGAGAAATGACGACCTCACGATGAAGCATCTTAGGTCCGTCAGTTGATGGTATGTTCAGGCTGCACCACGAAAATCTGTGCTGGTCCATTTACTCATCTGCCTTCCACGTCAGCACTGCTCATTCTCGAGAGTATGCGCAGCGGCTGCCGGTAGCGATACCCGAACGACCGACTCACGCAAACTGAGCGATTACTCATGTTCCGCACGGAAGGAGGCAGTCACCGTGACCGCGGTTTGTAGGATTACAGATCCAGCGCCTAGTGCATTTTCTTTGGCAGCCTTTTGGAGATTTCATATCGCTGCTGCTTGGCGCCTGGTGTCGAGTGTACCTGCACGTACCAGTACCTGATGACATGGAGATTCGTTTCTGTTACTTGCCTATATCAGGCGGAACATGCCGTTCAGCGGCAGATTCCGCCAGGGACCTTTGCGAAGGAAGAGGAAAGCTGTGGAGTTGGTGACGGTTAGTCCTTGCTAGGGGCTCCGTCGCCGTTCCTAACAGAAAAAAATCAAAGAGATAGAGAAAAAGAAAAGAGAAAAAGAAAAAAGACTAAATAGCTTAACGTTTACCTATCAGCATTTCGCTGTTCGTTCGGACATGCCCCGCGCTCTTCTTTTAGAATAGCAAGGAAGTTGTTCGCGGACTGTGATGACGTGCAGTACTGTATTAGTGAGCAGCGGTACCACCTCAGATAAGGATAACCATAGCTAGAGTGGACTATCAGAATAATAAAATTCTGATAGTTCACTCAATCCAGCTCACTGCACGACTTGCGTCTCATCTCCTTATTCAATACACACTACAAGATTGTGGTTAAAATTTTTGCTTGTCGTTTAGTGTTTTTCTTCTCTCCGTTCGTATTATCCCAGCAGTATTATCGGAAGCAAAGATGGAGGATACAACAATCTTCAGCAAAGGGACTTCAGAAGAACCAGCACTTGGTGAGAACGACAAGTTTCAGAAGGCGATGCTCTACGGCGAAGAGGTAGTAGTCCCCATCCTTAGACTTCTGGAGGAGAATAGGACAAAGTATGAAGACGAAGTCGAGAAGAAGCTATCTTTGCCCGAATTGCTCACCGTGGTATACTTCAACAAGGGTAATTGACGGCAGGAGAAGAATAATCTTTGCGAAGAGACGAGGAATGCTACGAAGCTTCGGTAGGAGGCTGAGAAGGAGCTAGAACACCTTCGGCGCCAATGCGAGGAGCTCAAGACCACAGTGAAGACAAAGGACGAGGAGCTTAAGATGTCGATGAAGAGCTTTTCCGACCGGCCAAGGACTTAGCAGATCAGAAGGCGGACTTGCAGCGAAGTGGTGAAGAATACTAGATCACTGTTGCTGAACTCACGAAAGAGAAGGAAGATCTTTGGGGGAAGGTAGAAGACTCCGAAGACTTTCAGAAGAAGTTGATGTTAGTGTTATCTGCGTACGTGACTTCGGGGTTAGATTCTGAAGAGCTTGATCTTCTTCGAACATTGAAGGCGGAGGTAGTTCAAGCGGATACGAACCCCGATGGTGTGAAAGTGCGTCTTTCTCGACTTAGACAGAAAGTAGATAGGGAGCTAGGAGAGATACGAGCGAACGCAAAGGTGCAGTTAGAAGAGTTTAGAGCACAGTTAGGCTTAGGAGTGTAGATTCCGTGAAGATGAAAACAGATCGTAGGATAGTGAACGTCTTCCGCCTTCTTAAGAAGAAAAGTAATTAGCTTAAGAAAGAAGCAGTTAGGTTAAGACGATGAGTATATAAGTGATTCAACCTTTTGAAGTTGGGTCTTTTCCCATGTTTTAAGTTCTGTGTTATTTAATTTTCATTTCCCAAAAGTGCGGAGCAATGTTGTGAATGTTTTGGACGAAGATATTTTCTTCCGAATATTCGGAGTTTGTTGTTGCAAGAGTAATTCTGATTGATGAAGATCTTCGTAGGTAGACTTCGGCGAAAGGACTTGAAGGAAGAGTCTTCGACGGAAGACGAACTTGTGTTCTCGCAAATGAGAGTTCGAACGAATATCTGAGAACAAACCAGTTACTGTGAAGTGGAAGAGATAAGTTAAATTGTAAGGAGAGTTTGGAAGATGGTGGCTTCTTCTTGAGAATGCCTTCTTCAAATAAGTGGGGTCTTTAAGAGTGAGGATTTAGTTGGAAGAACACTTCTTATGAAGAGTAGGGGCTTATTCTTTGAGCCTTGATGTGAAGTCTGTATTCTTTTGTCTTTTCAGAAGAAGACTAGTAACATTTCAGCAGTATTTTACATTCTTCATTCATTCACACATTGTTTTCTTGAATCTTTTGTTTGTATTGTTAGAAGGGTCTGTGACCGTCAAGAACTATTTCATTGTTGTTTGTATTCAATTTATCAGGTTATGCTTGGGTTTGGTTTCTTATCAGACTTAAACTCTCATCCGGATATTATTCCATTCCGTGAGAATAACAGAAAACTATCAGAATTATCATTGTGACGTTGTAGTACTATGTTTTGTGTAATTGTTAATTGTATCTTCGTAAGAACGATCCTTAATTTACTATTTCCGATACCTCGTGTTTCTCTGGGTTGTTACATAAAGAAACATATAAACTTTTGGCGCCGCTGCCGGAGATACAAATATAACTTTTACTTGAATTCAGTACATTTTAATCGTAGACATGTATGTCGGGGGAGTACGAGCGTCTTCTGAAGAAGATCAGAAGATGAGAAGGACCAGGCGAGCGCTGAAAAGAAGATTGATCCGTGAACAACTGTTGGAAGAAGTCCAACGTCAGAAGGAAGCTACAAAGGAGCGAAGGCGTCAAACATCTCAGAAGTGACAGGAGATAAAAAGTTTATCTGAAGGGACTTCATTTTCGCTTGAAAGAAGCTCAGTACCTATTTCACCACGAACTCATTACGAGAAGGACGAGCGGAAATATTGAAAGAAGAAGATTGATATCAGATCTCCAAGCTCGAGTGGGAGAAGTAGAGAGAGTTCGCCTAAAGACATCTCATGGCTACCATTCCCTTCAAAGACCACAAGTTTGCATGAATCTATGTTCAAACCAACATAAAAAGACAAAGGTATTCAAGCTGAAGACGAAGAGACAGATATAGAAGAAACTCCTTCTCTTCAAAGAGTGGAGCCATTTCAATCTTCATCTTCATCTTCAAGTTCAGATAAGTCTGAACCCCATATTTTGACTACTCTTGCGGACGATCCAAATCCGAGAGCAGAAGCTGTCTTAGAATTGATCGTTAAACATGGACCAGCAATCACAAGTTTTGTGGAACTCCTGAAGAAACAGAAGGGAGAGGATTTAATTTGAGAATTGTTGCCGTTGAGATCACTTGCGCTTCAAATCCCGAATCTCAGACCTCACGGGACTCCAAGAGTATCACTTTTCAAATTACGGAGCCAAGAGACCTCCACATCGTCTTCACCAAAAAAAAAATGAAGTTCGCGGAGAAGAGAGCAAATCAACTGAAGATCATTCGACCGAAGTCCATTCATCCGAAGCGGATCTTCTTGATATAGGAGCAAGTAACGTTGTTGTAAATGCTTTTGCTAATCTGACTCTTCAACTGTCAGGAAATTTGTTCAGTACTAGATCAGTGGTGCTTTCATCTTTGCCAATACAACAAATATACAGACGGAAGCAGCACTCATCAGTCCCACTCCCGACAGTACCTCATTCGATGACTGAGGTACCACCACTGTCAAGAGCGCTACCGTTCACTCGTCAAAACTATCCTAAATTTGACGATGAAGATTCAGATAGTGATGGAGACGGAGAGAATGCCGATTCCTTCTTTAAGCAATTTGAAGCGGTATCACACGCGAATAAAGAAGACAATGATCCTGATCGGACAAAGATTTTCCTCAGTTTGTTGAAACACGCAGCCGAAAATGATACAGTCATGCCAATCTAACACCCGCAATCATATCTACCCGGGATTTAATGAAAAATGAATTCCTTAAGAGATTCAGGGAGCTGAATTATAACAAGCATGTACTGCACTAATAGCAATCAATTTTAGGACAGAGAAGTTCAAAGATAAGCCACACCGAAGGAATGGTATTGAAGTCAGCAACAGTGGATTTGGTCCTCGAAGAAGGGAAGATCTTGAAGATCACATCAAAGTTACATGGAGCGGAATTGGAGGTGTACCATGACATGTTAACCTACTACCAGGATGTCTTCGCCTGGAAGATAGAAGACATGAAGGGTATTCCTGCGAAGTGGGGTCAACATCGAATTGACCTGTTGGAAAACTCTGTACCTGTGAGACAAAGGCAATATCGGCAAAACCTGAAGTACTCTCTCTTAGTCAAGGATGAGATTGATAAGTACTTAAGTGCTGGTATTATCTTTCATGTCCTTAGCAGTGAATGAGTATCACCTATAGTGATAGTACCCAAGAAGAAGTCTCGTAAAATTAGAGTATGTCAAGATTTTCAAAAACTGAATGCAGCAACCAGGAAAGACCATCACCCCTTATCTTTTACAGATTCTATTTTGGATAGGGTAGCTGGTCATGAGTGCTATAGTTTTCTCGATGGATTTTCAAGATATAATCAGATATCCATTAGAGAAGAAGACAAAGACAAGACTACTTTTACCACTAACTGGGGTACTTTTGCATATCACAAGATGCCCTTTGGTTTGTGTAATGCTCCTGCCACATTTCAGAGAATGATGACAAACATTTTCCGGGAGTATCTTAGGAAGTTCCTAGAAATTTTTATAGATGATTTTTGTGTTTTTGGTCCAAGGGAAGATCATATAAATTCCTTGGCTGTAGTTTTTCAGCGTTGTAGAGATGCTCAGTTGGCATTACATCCAGAAAAATGTTTCTTTGCCATGACAGAAGGCATCCTATTAGGACGTAGAGTCTCGCAGCGAGGCATTGAAGTAGATGTACATAAAGTTCAAGTTATAGTAGCTTTGGATCCTCCTTCTAATGTTAGCGAGTTGTGAGGATTCTTAGGACATGTTGGTTACTATCGGAGGTTTATCAAAGACTATGCAACCTTGGCAGCACCACTAACAGAATTGTTGAAGAAGTCCACAGAGTACGTTTGGCAAGAACAGAGACAGAAGGCTTTTGAAACAAGACGAAGTTGATTGAAGTCCTAGTCATGAGAGCATCGGATTGGAGTCAACCTTTTCAAGTGTATGTAGATACATCAGCATTCGCTAACGGAGTGGTACTGAGTCAGAAAGATAGTGAAAAGAAGGACCACCCGATTTATTATGCAAGTAGACAGCTGTTTGCTGCAGAGAAGAATTACTCTACTACAGAACGTGAAGCTCTAGGAATGGTGTATTCAGTTAGAAAATTTTGAAACTACTTGTTGGGTTGCGAGTTTGTATTCTACATAGATCACCATGCTTTAAAACATCTGGTGCAAAAGTCTGATTTGTCGGGAAGAATAGCACGATGGATGTTGTTTCTGCAGGAGTTCAAATTCACAGTTCAAACTCGGGCAGATAAACATCATGAGAATGCAGACTACCTGTCCCGATTGCGAACAGGAGAAAGATAGACAACGTAGCAGATGATTTTCCAGATGAAGAACTTTTTCAACTGACAGCCGCTCCTTCGAGTAGGTATCATGAGATATACAGATATTGTCTACATTGCAGTGTCCTGAAGGAATGGATGTTGAGCAGCATACAGTGTTCATACACAAAGTCAGACCGTATGAGCTAAAGAGTGACATTCTGTTCGAGAAGGATGAGTTGCGAAGATTCCTGGAGGAGGAAGAAGTACCAAGAGTAGTCGAAGCCATGCATTCTGAATCAGCAGGAGGACATTATGCCTTTCGCAACACAGTGAAGAAGATTTTGGATGCAAGATACTAGTGGTCCACCATGTACAAAGATGTGCAAGCGATCATTAAGAGGTGTGACGTTGTCAGCGAGTAGGTAAGCTTACTCGAACTACTCAGTTGTCACTCCATCCTATCTTATCTTTTGTACCATTCGAGAATTGAGGAATTGATTTTGTGGGACCTATTCAGCCAGCAACAAGAAAAGCACGTAGAAGATACATATTCGTTGCTACAGATTATGCAACCAAGTGGGTGGAATTTGAAGCAACAAAGAAAGATGATGAGATGACAGTGACAGCTTTTCTACATAAGAATATCATCACCAAGTTTGGATGTCCATTGGAACTGGTGATATTTTTCTGTGGGGGCATCTCTTATCCCTTTTCTTGGGTGATAGAGATACATATTTTTTGAACAATACCATAGAGACATTGACAGAGTATTTTCAGATCAAGCATCGAAAGACTACTACTCCGTATAACGTTAAGATCAATGGACTTACTGAGAAAAGCAATGGGTTGTTGTGTAAGATTTTGAACAAAGTGACTGTCAATCATACTTATGATTGGGACACCAACTTGGATGTAGCGCTGTGGGCATTCAGAAATATAGAGAAGGTAACAACGCGACAGACTCCGTTCTTCTCAGCTTAAGAAATGCACCCCATTATGCCTATTGAATTTGAAACCTCTACTTACAGGATTCTGTCGCAGGATAGATTGTCTGCAAAAGATAGTCAACTCATCAGACTGCAAAATTTGATGGCATTAGAAGAAAATAGCAAGGCGTCTTTGGAATTAACTAAGGACATACAAGAGAAACGAAAAGAGATATATGATAAGAAGTTGAGGAAGGTGGATGTGAATAACGGAGATTTAATCTTGCTACACGATAGTAGACATATTAAGTTTCCAGGAAAGTTACAGCTATGATGGATGGGACCATACAACGTTTCAGAATGTTACGGTAATGGATCAGTCCAACTTGAAGACTTGGAAGAAAATCTTTTTGCTACTCGAGTGAATGGAGGAAGAATCAAGCAGTATTACTGCTAATGTGTGCACGGGGTCGCTCACATCTGGGGAGAGAAGTATGTAGAGCCCACTTTTTCAAATTTTGATAGAAGAAGCTTGAAATGTAGAAGTTCGTAGAAGAAATAATGAAGATAGAAGACGAATAGCGTAATTTTTAGTGAAGAAGAGCAATTGTAAAGAGTCTTCAGAAGAAGACCTTCACAAGAAAATATTTGGAAATAGAAGATAGAGAAAGAAGACTTCTTAACAATGCATTCCTTGAGTATAATCTCTTCACGAATAGTCAGTAGTATTTATAGCAGAGAAGACGGTCGAAGTAAGATAGAACGAGCTATCTAGCCGAAGAGAGCAGGAAATGCATAGTGGCGAAGACGAAGAGAGTGCGCATACCCTTGTCAGGCCTGTAGCGAGGAACGAGTGGCAACTTCGGCACGTGTGAGGAGTTCGGACCTAACTATATACTCAGAAACCCAACTCATTATCCAAATCTACTTTTAGCACACAGAGATTTTACATTTGCGGAGAGAGTTCAGACGGAGATAGAGAATTTGGACGAAGGCTCACATTTGGGCGAAGGCTAGCACATTTAGGCGAAGTTCATCCCAAAGCTCATACAACCATCTTCGTAGGAAGCGATGTCTGTCACTTTGAAGTTACCACGCATTCGAGCCTTTGAGTTAGATCAGGAGGAGTTAAGGCATCTTCGGCCGAAGCTGAAGCAATTAGGCTTGAGCTTCTTGACATGGGGAGGTTGGACCTGAGTGTCTGGAAAATTTATCAGCCAGATACGAATGTGCGAAGTAGCAACACAAATATGCAAGACCCGGGAACTGGACGGTCGAGAATTGAGAGAAGGTTTTGCTCGATGAGGCGGACGAGAAGGGAGATCTGCTCTTCGACTATGCGTCGATGAAGAGCCTGGTGAAGGAAGGCCAAGACTATGGGGAGCTCTTCGTCCACCCAGTTCATCCGACAAATGACTACAAGTTAACAGATTACCGAGATCTTGTGAAGAGGAAGATCATCGAAGCGGTGATGTTGATCTTAAGTCCGAGACGGACAACATACTTAGCAGCATGGAAGGTCTGTTTCTTCAAGAACCTCTTCGCCGATAAGTGTGCACATTGGGCGAAGATCTTTCACGAGGAGGTACAACGCATATGGACGAAGCAGGACTACGTCTACTTAGGAGGATATGTTAGTGTGCTCTACTTCGGTATGAGGTGGCTCACAAGGAAGGATCCGAAGCAGTTGGGCTTCGATGAAGACGAAGAATGCGATAGAGAAGATCTTTCGCCAGTCTGGGAAAAAGAAGGAGCGAAGGCAAGGGAAGACACACAAGCGAAGCAACAATTACTAAGAGTTAAAGTGATAGTGCAAAAACCTCTTAGTTTATGCGCTGCAACTTCCTCCCGGACACTAAGAGATCCATAACCGATACTTGTCCTCAGTTTGATGGGTGTGATTGTGGTATCGAGGTCTTGAAATGTTGTGAATCTTGGCACGAGTTAATTTTTGGGTTCAAAGAGACTACTAGGAAGAGAGGTTTGGGAGGTGAAAAATATCATGTTTCACGTTTCTACACGTAACTCCATCTAGTGAGCTCTATTCGAGCCATAAATCTGATAGAGGAGTATATTATAAGTATGAAAACATCACCATGAATGTTAGTTGCTCTGACCATCTGTGCAAGATCTTTGACATTTGTTCTGTTTCTTCATACCGACCACAACTAGAGGGTTCTATCCCTCCCAAGAGACTCTCGCTTCGGTAGCACCGAGAGGCTATCCAATTTGCATGAGGCATCGTGCAGATTTACTCAAGAGAGTGTGATCAACAACTTTGAAACCGATGTAGTTCTTTGTAGATAACTCCATTTGGATCATGTTTGGCATCAATAGAAAAAAAGAGTTGAGACATTCTCAACACTACACTAAATGTTTAATATCAACTTGTGATTAGAATATCACAAAGTTTGAAGTTAATCGTGTATTTTGAGTCGAAGACGTCTAGTGTCATTAGCAGCATAAGATCAATCACCATGTGTGGATCATGAGGAACTTTGGTGAGGAGTAATGTAATCAAGTGATGACTTTCTCATTTCTTTTTGTTGTACTTTTCATCATATGTCAATTTAAGGTCATTTTCTTGACTTTATATTGAACCTAATGTATTTTCATGTCATTATTATCTCTATCGCTCGGTGAGGGTGATTATCTTATGTTAAGTTTGGGATCCGAACTATTTTGGCTCACAAGCTTTGAAGGTGTGAGTGTTTTGGAGTTACAAGTCGATCTATAGTGCCAAGTAGGAGATAAAGTGATATCCAATCTTTTGTCTCATTGGTTGAGTTTTTATCAATCAAGTTCATCCAAGTTCCAAAGACAATTTTGGCGTCACTCCAGGGATCATTCGAGGAGTGTGATATCTTGTTGGAAAGCACTCAAGCTGAGCTACAATATGGAGGAAAAGATTGATCCGTTTTGAGTTTTGAATGTGGAGTTATGATCACTCAAAGTCAACGGGGTTGAATCGATACCCTGAGTCATGTTTCTGAGTGCCTCAAGAGTTTGAGAGATGATCTTTCGATATTTGTCAAGGGATTGGATAGTTGATTGGATAGTTGGCTGCATCGATGTAAACTAATCCTACATTTGGTTTGATTTGATCTTGAAATGATCGATAGAAGATCCAGCTCGGATCAATCCTCCGTCCATGAGTATAACTCTCACAGTTCCTCACCCTCCATGTAAGACATTGAGAACACACGTGAAATATCAAGCAATAAAGAATGTCTCACGAACATGTCTCGACCCACCATCTTTTATCTGGATCCAACGACAAGGACAATTGAAGTGATGCACATAAATTGCTGATTTGCACGTTTCACTATCGTGCTATCACTCAAACAAATAGTTACAATCGTGACACCCATCACACCATTCGACAAGATACACGATAAGATTCATGAAACGATAAAAAAACACAACCTAAGTTCTACGAGAATTTCACACAAGAGCTGCACCACAACACGATACTGTAACTCGAGCTAGAGTCGTAAATTAAAAGAGGATTTGGTATTGTTGAAAAAAACACATCGAGAGCTTTCTAGGGACATCAAAATCAACCGATTTAGATGTATTAGGAGAAAACTATACGAGTTTAAAGTTGAAACTGAAGTTCAAGATGCACCATGCGCTCTGTGCGCCAAGTGCCATGTGCTATCTGCTATCTGCACCAACTTGTTCTATGGAGCTTGAAACCTTTCTGGTGAAAATCCTTCTCCAACACAAGTTTGCACAAGCCCTCTCATAGATTTCTCACCTCAATCTTGAACTTCAGTTTCAACTTTAAATCCTTGTAGTTTTTTCTTATTCAGGGTGAGTGGTAATCTCATCAAGTTGCCAAGGGGTGAGATCCTACATCTCACTTAAATGTATAATGAATAGAGAAGCTTCTAATGAATGGAGACACCTCCGTCTAGCCCAAGCACGAATGCAGATCAAATGTTAACAATGAGATTAACACCCATTCAGAAATGACGTCTATTCTATTCATTGTACTTCAGTTTCAAATTTAAACCTGTATAGTTTTCTCCTCATACATTCTCCTCACAGTTGATGCACAGAGATGCGCCATGTGCTATATGTGTCAAGTTTCGAGCTCCTTAGAATTGGATTTTGATAAATAAGGTGAGAATTTTTGAGATTGAAGGCATGGAATTTGTGAATGATGTAACTTCTTCTATGGAATTCCGCACGAGACATACTGGATGTCGTTGGAATTTTGAACAGTTATGTAGAAAAAGTATTTAGGATTTTAGGTACATTGTGTAAAGATCATAGACTATTAAGTCTATTTGTAAATTTTATTGATAACTGAAGAAAGAAAAAGGTAAGCACAAGATTTTTCGTGTTTTTGAACCCTAAACACTTTCTAAATTCAAATATCTTACGTACTGAATTTCCAAGATACATCTTTCACATAATATAATACGATTACATCTTACTACCCAATACTTAGAAATAGAACAATATCTTGTCATCTTGTTATCCAAGACTTAGAAATGTAATATCCATCATTCGTACTAATTTCCATGCATCTCTAGTGCGAGCTAGAAGGATTTGATCTGAACATGTGTAATTTCAGAATGGATGGTAATCTCATTGTTAGCATTTGGACATTTGGTCTACATTTGTGCTTGGGCTAGACATAGGTGTCTCCATTCACTGGAAGCGTTTCTATTCATTGTACATTCAAATGAAATCCAAGATCTCAACCCTCGGCAACTTGACTCTTGATGTTATTCCTTAAACAGATCAAAATACTATGTCAAAATCAATGATGAGTCTCAAGAAATTAGAGATCTAGATCTCTTCTCTATGTATTTGTTCAACTACCCACGACAACCAATCTCAGAAATGTTTAGTAAGGTTAATGTTAAGAATTATAAGCTTGCTGATTATGCTATTTTGTATCCTTTAGTGACATACATTTCATACTTTCTGCATACATGATAATATTTCACCATTTAAATCTTTAGAGTACAATACACACAATAATATGTATGTTGACATCTGACATTCTCCACTCAGAGCTCGATGCAGTTTTGTGCACACTTCTCGCCTTCATAATTCTTATCAAATTGCACCAAATAGTTTTTCTCTATAAGTCTGTTTCACATGTTTCGATACTCACTAAGATAATCAGCACGACCAGTTCTGAGAAGTGATATTTTAGTTGCTGGAATGCTCATTTTCTCTCCTTTTAAGCTAAGATTTTTACTTCTTAAACTTAACCTAAGGTGTTGCTAAAGTCTGGCTTGTCTAGCAAGGGTCGAGCTTCTCACTATATCTTTGCTGATGAACTTTTCATCACATGAATCAGTCTGCATCGCAGTAATGTACATGCTTTCCTAAAAGAATATATGTTTTAGTAACAAGAAATGTTATCGCAAAGCATTTTCGAGAAGAGTTTCCAAGAGTCAGTAATAGAACTAGAAACTTCCAAGAGTTCAATTGTAAATTCATTGTTAATTTAGTGTACAATCAAAAAGTTGAGGTATAACATTTATTGTACAATAACTATTGATTTTTCTTGAAAGATTAACTTTTGATCTTTCAAAGATTCGATGTGAGCTTTTTCTTCTCATGATCATGATGTCTTAAAGTATGACTTTCTCCACAACCAAAAGCTTGATATTATCCTAGCAAATCTTTTAAGGAAGACAATACATGAAATTTATTTTTATGGATGTTTCTTGAGTTGAGTTTATAAGTCCCAAGTAAGTAGACTAAACCACATCTTAAGCTTGTAGTTGAAACAAATATCATCTCAAATGAAGCGCAGACGACTGAATCATGACCTTCAGAAGATTATCATAGCTCAGTATTGAAATCTCTCTTTGGGAATATCTCGTTAACCCATATGTCAAGTCACCAATAACTTATTCTAATACTAAATTTTGACTAATACCTATTCTAGAGCTTATCTTTTCTCATAATGTACTATCACTACACTAGTTAAAATCTATGCTCCATCAGGTACATTCGAAAGGGTATCATAGACTCATCACATCAACACCCCTAAACTGTTACGTACTTTTTGTTACAAGAAATCTCACAACTAACTTAAAACCTTCACAACTTCCTAATCTGAACCTTTGGCTCTCTACTCCTTGTAAATTCTTTTTAGTACTTCAGAATTGAGCCCTGTACTGAAATGATATTTTGGTTTGACAAACAAATAAATATATATCAGTTGACAAGCGATCAGTTTGCATAATGTTATCTCCATTGGGCAACTAGTGCAAACAATATGCAACTTGTGAAGTGAATAGATAGAACTTTAACTTTTAGTCATAATATTAAATATTTGATGCTATCAATGAATTACTTAATTCCCTTTTATATCATATATTTGTTAATAGAATCATCTTGGTGTGGACGACTAGGATGTCTTTGTTGTACTAGCATAAAAGAGTCTTAAAGTTCATATTCGACACTAACTTTCTTGAATAATGCATTGTTTGTTTTTGAATTCAAGATGGACATGCATATTCAAGCAGATGTCAAAGTCTATTAGAGATGGGATTTGTCAAATCCCATCTTGAATTCAGATAATCAACTTGCTATTCCACAAATGAGTGAAATTTTGTAGAATTTACTTATTTTTCTAACTAATATACATATAAGAGATATTATACAGATAAAGAATTTAGCATCGAATTTTATTGACTACCGTTTTAATTTTAACTATACAAAATCCATCAAGTAACGAGCCGTTCCACTCCACTAGTTCGTTCTAGTACCTCGGACGTTCCACTTGAAGCAATTGTCTCACCTTGGACCAACAATCAAAGTGAAGTAGAGCGATAAGTTGCTCTACCTTGATCGTCTCATCTTGGAGCAACTTTTATAATGGAGCAAACGAATACAACAAACTCATTCGCTAAGGAGAGAAGGAGGAGCCGAGCGCTCTAGGATAGAGCAATATGAGATGATCATCTCAAATGGAGTGCTCCGAGAGGGAGAATGGAGCCGAGTGCTCAAGGATGGAATAAGAGAATGAGAGACGGAGGAGTCGCATGCTCCGATGTGGAGTGATCGAGATGGAGGAAGGAAAGGATGGAAAAGTGGGATGCTCTGGGATGGAACGATCAAGAGGGGGAAAAAGAAGGAGTTGGATATTAGGGTTGGATCAGAATTGGAATCCCCCTTCAAGTTGTATCTCTAGTATCTAACATCATAATAGAGTAGTAGATTTTCTCCCCCTCCTCATCTTCTAATGCTCCATCTCATCTTTGTTGATATAGTCCCAAGCTCAAGTTGATCGACGGCAGATACCATCCGGAGTAGTTAAGATTGTTAAGTACAGTTAGTTAGCAGGCTAACCCACCATTAAGATTTTCCTTGTACTCATCCGCTATATATACATGGAGAGACGAAACCTATCTCATCTCATTCCTATTTACTTCTTTGTCTATTCTAGCTCTCTTCTTGGAGCGTCTTCTTACAAATATCGATCTTTCGATCTAGTATCATAGAAGTAGAGAGTGTGTGTCCAATGTTGATGAGCATGAAGAAGTACCGGAGAGAGCAGCTGGAGTGGTTCATGATGTTGAGAACTATCTTGCTAATGCATTCGGACGAGGCAAAATTGTTTCTTTTACCACCAAAAACTTTGAATGTGATATTGGAGGTCTAGATGATTTTTTCTCACTGAAATCTGTCAATCAATCCTTGTCTTTTTTAGAAGGTGCGAATTGCATATAGAACCAAGTTTTAGCCAATTTAAAGCTTTCCAGCGGCAGATTTTCAAACAGATTTTTTTTGATCGAAATGAAAGTTTTATGACTTGAGTCAAAACTAATACTAGTTTGATTAGTATTTTCAAGTATTGCGCTTACATTTTTTATCTCATTTGGTCAAGTTTCCACTTTTCTTAGTTTGTTCTTTCGACATTTCTGTCTTGTTTTGTACATCTACAGTTTGCATACATTTTCTTTCTCCATTTTTCACTATAGGAGGACTAGACAGAGTTGTTCTTTCGTGACCTTATGACCAACTCTTGATCATGAGGTGTGGACAAATTGTTTGTCCAATTCATACTTCATAATTTTTCTCTAAATCATACTTTCATAATTTTTACTCGTATTACTGAATATATTTTTCTATTTTCTTCCAGTTCATCTAAGGGCACTTATTAACTTTTGAACTCCTCATTTAATTTGACAATGTCTCCTACTTTGGTCGCATACTTTTGTTATAGAAAGGATGGAAACATAAGATAAAATCCCTCAAGAAAAAGATAAAATTAATTGAAAGTCCAAATTATTCACTTTCGTTCTACCTCGCACGAACCTTCCACATAGAGAAGTTTGACAAGAAGTCATAAACTCTTACTAGCATCAAGCTAAACAAGATATTATTTCTTGATGTGATTGTGTTGGATAAGACAAGAAGTTGTCATAATCCTTATAAGCAAAAAAAGGATGAATGTAATGTTTTGACATAAATCTGAAAATTTGACTTGTCATGCGCTGAACTCTTGATCATCGAGAGTTATGTTACAGAAGACTAAAACGTAAGAAGTAAGAAAATAAGAAAAGTTAGAAAATAAAAATTTAGGTTTGAGAAGATAATTTTTTGTTAAAACAATAAACAAGAACTAAACTCTCAATCGTCGAGAGTTATTCAATAAAAAATCAATTTAAAACTATATTCTTGATCATTGAGGCTTATGCTACAGAAGAATGAGTGACAAAAAAAGAACCAATTCTCTATCATTGAGAGTTATGTTCAAAAGAGTAAATAATAAAAATATTTAGAAAAAGAGAAGAAAAAGAATTAAATCCTTAAAAGTATTCAAAAATAGAAGAAAAAAAGCATAGTCTTCACTCAAAATGCAATATAGCTTGTTTTATTTTAAATTTGTCCTTGATTGGAGAAAGTAAGTTAAAGTTCATATTGAACTTTACTAATCACCCCAACTCTCGATCATCGAGAGTACAGTTCATGAAGAAGATTGGGAAAATTAGATTAAATTTTTGAGATAGAAATTTCTAATTACCTCTACTCTCATCTTCGAGAGTAGAGTTCAAGAAGAATGGAGAAAATAAAATAAATTTTCATTCATAATTTTTTAACCTCTTTCACTCTCGATCGTCCAGATTAACGTTTAGGAAGAAAAGTAAAAACGTTAGTCAAAGTTTCATAATAATTTCCTAATCTAGGAGTGGAGACTTTACATTTCTTTCAAAATTTTGTAATCATCTCCACTCTCTATCATCGAGAGTAGAGTTCAAGTTGAAAAGTGAGAAAAGTTACTTAAAGTTTTGATGTTAATTTTCTCGTCGAGAAGCAAAATGATGAATATAATTTAAAGTTCCAAAGTATATTTTATAAGCACATCCACTCTCGATAATCGAGAGTGGAGTTTACTAAGTTCTATAACCCAGAAAAGATCACATTCATATTTTGCACCGAGAGATGAGTGTTTTGAGAAAAAACATGAAACATTCAGGTTTTAACACTTTACTTTAAATGTCATAAATGGATTAATTCAAATAAATTTTAGAGTTTCTATAGTGAGAAAAAAGCTAACATAACTAAAACAAACATTGGATGCAATCTAGATTGTGCAAGACTTCATAACATCATCATAACTTGTTATATGCAGTAATGCAAAACAAAATATTAATATTGTTGAAGTAAAATATATTAAAAGAATAAATCGTTCAAAACAAAATGATAAAGAAAAATAGAACTTGACTGATGTAGTTGCAACGTCCAGTTATCCTCCACTTATATCTATCGATATTTTTTATTACGTTATTATTTCACAACTTGGTGATTATTGGTACTTTCCTCCCAACTTATGCTTTCACAGATCAACAACATGGGTTTATAATCCAAGTATCACCATTTCCAAGCGTGATACGATCATAACTAAGGCATCTTATCATAACACATCATATTGAATAGATCTCTCGATGACCAAGAGATCAAGGACCCTTCGGACTAAGATTTTAAAACTAATTATTATTGTTAGATTTTTTGTCTCTCAATAGAATAAATTGATTATAATGTCGAAGCAAATATTAGAATATGTTATATTTCTTATCTGATCTTGACATCGAGAGCCCTTTATGAAAATTTAACTCTCAATATCGAGAGTTGGTAGAGAGTTCAGCCTATTCTAATATTTGCATCGATACTACTACATGTTACATGCCTGCAATTTACATACTACATATCAATTAGACAACTCCTTTAGCTAAAACAGTACTATGCATGCCGAAATATGCATGCACTTGTGTATACTCATCCGGTTATATATAGAACATAGTTACAACCCATCATGAGTGTCAGATCATGATGAGGATAATCTAATCCGGAGAGATAAAGCATGTTCTGATGTGTTATTACAAAGGTGAGCCTTGCTATTATACATTGTATGTTACATAACCAAATACATCACATCTGGGGTATCAATGGTATGTTAAGCTAACATCTATCTTCTCTGAAAGCAAAGCGATTCCACACGCGTTTCCTTTGTTTCGGTGAAATTAACTTCTAAGTCTAGATTCAGAGGAGGGTTCCACCTCAAGATGATCAGATCGTGGCTGAACAGTAGAAGTAGCTCACGTTTTTCTTTTACGAAGTTCTCTCCGAGTGATCACCAGTTGATCTTCGGCTTCTTTATGAGATTCTTCCGTCATACTTACTTTGAGTTCAAGCGCCCGGATACCTTCCTTGGATTCTCGCAGTTGTCACTCTAGCTTGAGTAGCTTCTACACCTCTGAATCCAATTCTTGTTCCAAAGCTTCTAAGACTTCGACATCTCTGAGATTTGTTATGACATCGGTGACGACCGTCGCTTTCTCCATTGCTAACTTTCGGTTATCGACCTTTATGTGCTCAATCTCGACATTTAGTATAGAGATCTTTCTCCGGAGAAGCTAGTCTACGAGCTGGTGCATTTTTGTTGTTGCTTCCTCTATTTCTCGTAATAAGGATTCTAGTTTCACAATCCGAGATTGTGTTGTCCTAGCTACTGCCTCAGATCTTGAGCTTTGGTTGCTCTGCTGTCGCCATCCATTTGATACTCCAACTATATTTTCTTCATCTCAGTCAACTCTGTAAGCGCTTCGGTCAGTTGTACTTGTAACTGCAAAGCTTGTGCCATTGAGAACTCAACTTCTCGGACTAATGCCGCTTTCTCCCGTTGAGTCACTTCCTATGCTTCCTCAAACTAGAGCTTGGTTGACTCTTGTTTTACCGTTTGTTGGGCAAGAAGGACCTGCAACTCAACTAACTGGTTCTCCGTAGTCTTTCAATATTTCCACAACATGGTCTGCTCATAGATAAGAATACATTGGTTGAAGCGATCAAATTTTGTCTCAACAAGTCCATGAAATTTGGTGAATGAAGCTCGAATCTCATCTAAGTAGAGTGTCTCATTATTCCTTGCTTCTTCTATACTTACTGATTGTAGTTTTTTTTCTAAAGCTTCAATCTGGCTGGCTATGGCCCTAGATAACAAAACAAGATGGTCAGTCGAATGGTCAAAACATCATGCTCCAAAGAGTAAAAGTTGAAAGTGAGATTGGAAAACGAATTTCCCCAATTTCTCAAAATGATAATTTGAAGACACCATTATGTAGGGCTCTTTGTAAGATCAGTTTTCGTCTTTGAACGGACGCAAACAAAGCTTAGATGAAAAAAATGTGAGGTGTTCAAGTTTCGACGAGGTGATGGAATGACGATGCTAATTATACATTTTTGCTGATGTGGCACGGTTGACTTACATTTAATTGACGTGGTGTTGTTGACTAGATGGATTGCTGAATAGGCTTGCACAATGACATCGTGCTTACTTGGCACGTGATGACAAGACAGTTAGGTTGATGTGACTATCTTCATGATTGTCACTTGGAGTCTATCATGTGGTAATCATTTGGGAGGTTGCATGCGTGCTACTGTGGCATGACTACATGAAGGACATTTGACGAGGTCTGATGTTGACACGTCTACCTAGGTGACTCGGGAGAGTATAAAAGTAGAGCCTTCAAGGACTCAAGGGGGTTCATTTGGTTTTAAGACGTCGTCATGCTAATGATTTTATATCATGGATTTCGGAGTTTTAGAGCAACTCCTCCGAAAGAGAGTTAGTCCTCTAGCATAAGGTCCATTTCGAAATCCGGCGGTAACCTCTCTCTAGTATCCACACCAGGTGCAATGAGTCCTCTAGCATAGAGTCCATTTCGAAATCTGGCGTAACCTCCCTTTAGCATCCACACCATGTGACTGCACTAGTGCAGTGATAATGCTAGGATCCATTTCAAAATCCGGCGATAACCTCTCTCTAGCGTCCACAGTAGGTGATTGCACTAGTGCAGAGATAGACGGAGGTATCTCACATTCACGATACGTTTAAGGGACAACTAGTGTCTCGCCTCTTTGCAACTTGACGTCGCACATATTCTCCCGAATGGACCAACCTACTCCAAGCCGGTTGTGAATCTGAGGAGATTTGATCCTGAGACCTCCTCCCTACATGTTTACTCAGCTACCCACAGAAGCCAATCTCAAAACTAGTTCTAGAGATCAGTTTCTAAGCTTATATGCTAGTGAAGCACAATATTCCATCTTCCCTTCACTAACTCGAACCACCATAACTATCTCAAGATGTGGTCTATTTTTACATTTTAAGATACAAATATATACTATACACAATAATCTACATAATGAAATTCTAAAACATAAATTTTGAAGTCACTCAGATTTATGGTACATATCTCGGTTTTAGAAATCTTGTAAAAGTACTCTAAATAACTTTCCGCCTGCAACTCTTTTGTAACTTTTTTAGCATACCACAATGATCTCCGTGATGAGACTTATGCCATGCTGTTTTTAGATTCTCAAATGCTCACTTCTTCCAAAATCAACTTCTCTGAGGTCTTAACTTGACTTAGAGAGTCTAACTTCTGATAAAAAAGTGAATTATTTACCATGTGAAAGAATTCACATCACGACAGCGGAAAGAAGCATTGGCCAGAAGGCGCTACATGCGGTTGTGAGAGAAAGGTGGATCAGTTTCATAGAAGGGATGTCTCAAAATACTTGACACATTATCTTAAGGAGATGGAGTTGAATAGGGTGCTCGAGAACGAGATGATCAAAACTACAATGAGGCTTCTCATCCTGCAGGTGATTCCATCACGAAGCGATGGTTGTCTCACCTCAAGGATGGACTGAATAGCAATCGCATTACTAAACTCGTCTCACACAGAGCGATCGAGAGATGGTCGTCTCACCTCAAGGATAGAGTTACTAGAGAGTGCACCACTGAAATCGTATCACTCAGAACGATCAACTTGAGTTAGAATGAACAAAATCTAAAATTTGAATAGCTCACTGGATTTGAACTCAACACCTCTCAGTTGCTAGAGAGTTCTTGAGTTCAAATATATATATATATATAATACATATAGTACTTGATACACATGTCTTAAGGTGTTATTTTATGATATTTATGCTAAGGTAAATTATATAAATATTTATAACGGCTGTAATAGTCATCTCATCTAATCGTCCTACCCCATGATAGAGCGACCTTGTGGAACGACCACAAAATTTCAGGTTCGTTATTACCGTAAATGGCACAGATATATAGACCTCCCACTTCCGTTTGTTTTTAGCATTTATAAAAAAATACCAAAATTATATAAATACTAAATAAAAAATACCAGAAAATAAGTCGGTCAAATTTTGTGAAATTTTGAGTAGTTCGAACCTAGATACAAATTAATATTTATAGAGTGTTAAGCTAAGGTGCTTTGCTAATATGTGGGTAGAAGTGAATATAAGTGCATCGTAAAAACATTCTTTGGTACTAGCGAAAGAAGGTTAAACAATAAAAATTATATCAAAAGATCACATGAGAAAGACATACTTAGATATCTCATGTTACATATCATGGACAAGATAAATCATCCCATATATAATTCAGTAGCTATCAGTACACAATATACGGGAGCATGGTGTGTTCTTATCTAAATTATGTGTAAGTACATCCACGACATTTGGTAATGATATTTACATGACCTTTTTATCGTTGTAAATATTTTTTCTTTGTGCTAAAATTGTAGACTTTTTAATTATAAAATATCGATGTATAAAAGATATTGATAAGTAATCTTATAAATATAAGATTTTTAATAATAAAATATATTTTTGTGACGTTTACAAGCTTAGGGTTTCACCGTTTGTATTTGTTGAGAACTTGTGCGAGTGAAAATGTATTCCTTGGGTCTCGAGTGTATTTAATTTATGAACTACTTGAGAACATCTGAAGGGTATTTTAATAGATTTGAATGTAAATTTTAGTTGAAATTTAATAATATAAAAAATATATATAATTTTAAATTATTAAAGTTGATGGAATTTTTATTTCAGAAACATAAATCTTTGCATCAATATCCATAAATCTTATATTTTGGATAGATGTTATGGATCTTTGACAAAATATTGTAATAAAAATTTAAAATTTAAAATTTAAAAAACTCTATAGTATATAAAGATATATAAAATCAAAATTTTCTTATACTTTTAATAGACAAAATGGTGTTTTAACATAATAACTAGAATATTTAAGATTTTAAAGGTTAAAATTTATTAAATAATTATAAATATCTAAAATCTCATGATATTCGCATGTAAGAAAGATAAAAATGAGAAGTCAGGGACCAAAGGAATTATATTAAAAGAGATTTCTATAACTTTTTAAAATAAAAATTAACTCTAATTTATCTTATTTTAAGTAAATAATATATATATATTGCTTCATTTTGGAAAATTTGAATTTCTATAATTATGATATATCTTATGTTATAGAAAAATATTCATGTGTGAAGTTGATTTGTCCACGATGTTATAATTGTTTTTAAGCCAACATATGTCAACTAATCCTACTCAAAATCATATTTAGATCAACTATGAAATACAAGGTTTTGGCAGAGCAATGACAAAGTGCATCTTTTCAACATAAAACTTAAAAGTTATATTAGATTCAGTGAATTAGTTTATAAAAATATTATTCTTTCTGTTCCAATGAAGATTCGTTGTTAATTACTTTGACAACTGACATGTAACTTCTTCATCAACATTTGAGTTCAGATTGAGTCGATTTAATCATCCAAGCATAATAAATGAGCCATCTCTTTAGATTACATGAGACATTAACAAGATTCTTCCAAGAATTACATATTGAAAGTTCTTATCACACGAGATTGTGTTAATAATCTAAAGATAAAACATAAATTCAAAGAACGTGGTTTTTATTCGTGTATCAGATTATTATATTTATTAATAAACATATATTCATTGGGTAAATTCTAGAAAAATAGAATTCAAACTATTCTTCCAACAAATCAACATTTGAACTTTGATCACTACATGCATATGTTTCCTATGAAATATGGAGAGTTACCACCCGAGTTCGCACTAGATTAATGAAACTAAAGTAATATAAGAACCATTGATCTGAAATCGGATTGGCTAATATCCCCATGAAAGGTTTACGCGTAACGTATCCTAAACTCTTCGTCGTGGTAGTATTTCAAGTTAGGGTTCCAAATTTCTTTTATTGTCGTGCAACTCTGATCTGAGTTTGCAGTTAATTGTCTAAGTTATGCCTTTCAGACGAGATATACCGTAGTGGTTAGTCTATTCGCTCTAAAATAGATTCGCTCTAGTCGGGTGCGGGAGAAATTACAAAAAGTTTCTTAAAGCGCGAATAGAGCAAAGTGAATGATTTTAAAATATACATATATTTTTATCACATAAATTATTATACAAATAATATTATTTATTTAGTAACACGAAGAGCTGCGTGAAAATATGTTACATCATTACTCATTCGTGCTAATATTATCAGACGTGTGTTCTAAACTATCGCGCACTTCTGTGTGCGAATAGACTAGTCGATACGGTCTCGAGCTCACTGCACCATCTCTATCCGGAATGTCACATCAAGTTTATTCCTGTCTATGCTACACACTGAAGGTCACCACATAAGAAGTTCGATATGATTAAGTTGTCATACAACGAACTACAAACTCCAAGAAGGTAATTCATAACTCCATCTGGGCTCGGATTCAGTCGATTAAAGAACTCAGGGGTAGCTTATGTAAAGCTTTATGTATAGCATAAACCACGAGAGGGAGTGGTTTCTCTGTTGTAAACCACTCCTCGAGGTGGAACAGAGGAGAGTAGAATGTTTAGGAATTAGAAGTCACTATTATAGTAGCTTCTGTAACGTAAAGAATGAAAAGAAATATAAAATCTAGACTAGTTTGCAAAGAAATCTATAGACTCAATTGTGTTTCTAAAAATACCATGTAAAGATTATGATTTATCAAATTAATATATAAAGGTCATGGTTTACATATATTTTATCTCATAATCTACTATGAAAAATGATGTATCATACATAAAACCACTCCAAAATACAAAAGAAAAGACTTCATATTTCCAAAATCCTTGACGTCACTGTATACTCTCAATCTCCCAATGGATTTTCTTTTACGAAGAACATCTAGAATTACATAGTCTTCATTCCACACATTAGTTGAATACGTAGATTTGACTACAATTTACAAAAGACTTATAGATTTGAGTATAATGTAATTCTAGTGTAGTTCTAATGATTCTAATAATGTAATTCTATTATTTGAATTTATAATTTTAGTGTTTAAAATAATACTGTAGTAAATTGTCTATAACTAATTTTTGTAGTACGTAATATTTACTTCTACACTCTAAGTAAGTCAAGATGTAATTCTGAATTCAGATAACATTTGCTATAATTTACATACTCGGAAAATATGATTATGCTATATATATATAGCATAATCATACTTTCCGTTAGATGGAGATTGTACATACAAAGAACAAAATAAGTAAGAGTGAATTGAGTTTTCACTACAGAATATTTGCTACCGCAGGCTGCTACAGTACTGATTGCAATCGTGATCTCGCTGAAGCTACAGTAATCAGAGTAGTCAGACCAGCTCCAGAGGACGGAGTACTCATTCAGGCCAAGGATCCCCATTTCACTAGGATTCACTGTTCTCGAGGAAAATTAAGTATTTATTCCCTTAGGCAATCGATCGCGATGGAGGGAGGGGAATCTAACGTAGTGAACGGAGCGATGGATGGACGCTAGGAGTGTAGGACATTCGGCCTGAGAAGTAGTTGTGTTTTGTCTACGGTCAAGTCTAGACTCCAGAGTCCAGTTCTGGCAGGCAGGCAGGGAGGCGCCCGACCGACGTCATGTTTCACCAATAAGAGAAATTTTCGGTGTTCTATCGAGTAGTATCGACTACCGAGGTTGTATGTCGTCCGTGTTGTTGCGCAAAGCAATTCATATCAGATCAGATGCGAGCGAACCTAGCCAGCAGGCTCAGGGTCCCAGAGACCCAGAGCAGAGAGACCCAGCCACATGCACTCGTCCCGTCCGTCCTGGAAATGATGAAATGCGTCAAGGAGTCGCATAAGTTTCCATTTTCAGCGCAATCTACAAACATGTGCTCTTTAGGTAGCTAGCAAGGCAATCGGTGCCGTGCCATGCCATGCCAGACAAGAGCAGGGAGGGGACGGGAGGGAGAGAGGCCGCCTGCAGTTCCACTCGTGACTACTGTAGTCACGAGTGATACCATTCGAGTACTCTCACAGGCCCCGAGATTAGTCATCAGCCATCCTTCACATGCAAACTTGCAAACTTGTGCTAGATTTTGAATTTGTTGCGAGATGCATGAACTATGCTGCTGACGTCTCGCAGCCTACGACGTTTCTAGACTTCGTTCCGACATGTAGATGACACCGCGAAGCACGCTTGGGTAGGTCCTGCTGCCTCCTCTTGAATTTTGTTTTGGCACTGTGAACCAGGCTTACGTAAGACGTCCAGGTCACGCGACGGTCGGATGGTGAAATTCATTCCAAATTCACACCAACACGTGGGCAGACCCTACGTTAGGGTGGTCAATGAAGAAACACGTCTGAAATTTACATGGAGGAGCTGCTAGGTACATGTATATGGAATCTTATGGATTCTAGCTGCCGATGGCCCTGATGACATACATACAGCGAGACGGAAAGGTGGTAGAGGAGGAGTTGGTGATCAGCCATCTTTGCACAGTTTCAGTCTTTCAGAGCACAGACGAGGCGAGGGAAGAGTACGTACAGTGACTACGAAGTACCTACAGTACAGCTGGCGTAGCGTATCGACCGGAGAGATACACTTCAGTACATTCCAACAGAGAGAAAGCGAGGGAAACTCGCTTTCGACTTTGGACGGCATAAGAATGAGTGAGACTGTACCGTACCCTTAGCCCAGTTACGTTTCTGCCTACTCGAACTTGAGAAAACGACGAAGCGACGGAGGAGAAGCAGAGAGAGCTGGTCCAATTTTTGTCCAAGAGGAGAAAAAGAAAGCAAACGAACTCGCGAACGTGGCAATTGGGAAGAAAGTATAATTGGCTGCACGTGATGGTGCGTGTGAAGGGTGGTGAGCAAGGGACGTGCAGTTACCAGCGGGCGTAAGCCGCATCATCTTATCATCGGTACTACGTATGGGCGTATCACTGTTCGTTAGATTTATGTCCGCTGTACTGACGGACTTGTGTTCCTGTACGTCCATCCTGGCGTTCTTCTACTGTTCCCTCTCCTCTCATCAAATTTGTGGCCGGACGGATCCCAACTGCAGCTAATTCTAGTGTTCTAGAGGAAGAATCAGAATCGGTCTGAATTCTACCTTATTCAGGAAAGGTTGAAATCGGCCGAGCGTACAGAGGAACTCTCCGGTACATAAAGCTGATTTGCTTTGCTGGCTGGCTACTGCCTACTGCCTTGAGTGTACTTACCTTACCTCCTACTATCCTGATACTGGGGCGATTCTCCCCAGCTTTTCTTGAGGAGAGTATGATGTCAGAGCAGTCGTTCATTGTGGATCATGTCAGTTCATTTGGCAACAGTGTCATCATGGAAGGCTTCTAAATTTAACGGAATTGGCCGCACGGCTCTCAAGAAGCAGCACCTGGCGTCACAGATCAACCTATTTGCCTGATAAACCAGGGGTGTCAAAGTTGGGAACCATTTTCAAATATTTCTAACCTGCTGTGGAGTTACGAATTCGGCGAGAAGTCACCGGATGTTTCTTATTTGCTTTTCACTCGTTTCGGCCGTGAAATTTAATATTCGAGGAAATGATTCCAAGTTTAAGAGGAAGAAGCAAATTCACAAGAACGAATACTGTAAACTCACAAGAATTCCCGTAAGCGATCCACGGTTCTTACGAAGTTATCCTTTGATAAACTACAGCTTTAGTCTTTCTTCCCCGTTAAGGAATCTTCCTGTTTAACTTTGATAAGTCGATAATGACGTCACGTGTTTAGCACCCGAAGACATTGGAAGGGACCGTCTGGCAATATTGTCATCTCCAGGTAAAGATCTACCGGGTTTGCCTGTGAGAAATGCTGGTCTTCTTCTGGCATCCTTCATAATCTAATAACATCCGCAGGAGGTTACCTTCATCTTGTAATCTCCGGTGAGTTCAGACCGCAGCTACTCATTTTGAATGTGCTTAAACTTTGAAGTTCGGATTGGCTAGGTCGACTTTCACATGTTTGACGATGTTCAAATGTTTCACGCTCGCGCGCCTACCCCAACAAAGAAAAACTGCTGCACTGACTAGATCGAGGGATCGTACGTACAAGCTGTTTTACATACCTGTTTCTGCCGGTAGATAGTACTGTCTTGCGACTGGCTGGCTGGCTGGCTGGTTAGGTCTGGCGCTGCGGAGCCTCCTTCCTCAGCCATCATGCATGCAGTCAAGGGTCAGTTTGAAAACACCCGCCTGGTTCAAAATTCACACAGAAGTGTTACAGTATGATGAACAATCATATGTAGTTCATCCTCCCAGATATTACGGTAGTTGATGTTTTCAGTAGTATAGTGTGATCCCAACAGCACAGCGCTTTCGTTTTTTCAAGAAATCACCCGATTCCCCACGCAGCAGCAGCAGCGTCGTAATTAGGTCGACCAGCGCGCGGCCTCATCTGAAGCTCATTCGACGGTCACGAGACCTTCTGGACTTTCATCTCCAGATTATGGTGACTGTGCTGTAGGCTAAGCGAGTCAAGTCAAGTCAAGTCAAGGCGCGGCCGTCTGATAGTTTCGCCCGTTTCAAGCAAGATGCACAAGCTAGAGCTACAAGGATTCTCTGGGATCCGTTAGCCATTTGCATGATGATGATGTCGATGTTTAGTAGAAGTCAACCACGCATTCTCTTCTCATTCTTCAAGACGTACAATTTCCAGACGAGTTTCGCCCTGAATTTACACCAATTTCGTTTGCATTTTCTACGTCGCAGGTCATGGGGAACAGTTGGTACTCTGGATTACAAATTCGTTTCAGGACAGCAGCAAAGCGCAGTTTTACTGTATCTGTTTGTTGACGCTTCTCCCAGCTCTCTCGCGAAATGGCATATGCTCTCATCCGTACCCAGCTGTCTAGCATGTCGCGCTTGAGCAGTGCAAGGATCAGTCATGAATGCATACATTCGATCAAATCAAATTAGCTAGAAATTTGAATCTGACATGTAGCTACAGTTCTCCGGTCTGTACCGTACCTGCGATGGTGCGTGGAGTTCATTTCCTCTTCAGTCGTTTCATTTGACATAATTTCATATCGAATGTCATGAACCTACATGTAGAGAGAAAGGTGCCAGTCAAAAGAGGATGCAAATCTTCACTGGGCTCTTGCCTTCCAGTCTCCAAACGATGATTCATTCTCAACAGTGACTTGGAACTTGGAGTTGAACGCTCTATAGCTTGAAACAACGCTCGATGGCTACCGACTCGTGGAAGTGGTCCAACTTTTTGGAGGAAGAATACAGTTCTAAGCGGACGCCGGATGGCATGGACATTCTGCCGGCCGCATCTGCACAATGATGCGCGGGGGTAATGATGCGAATTGATCAATGTATCTATCGCGTGCCATGCTCCTCCTCCTCCTCGCCCAGCCAAGCTGCCAAAGCAGCCAAACCCTTCCGCTGCGCTGGCGCTTGAGGGCCAGCGGCAATACCGGTATTCAATACTCCTACGTAGGCGACAGGCAGATATATGTCACAAGACCCCAATCATGCTAATCTCTCCAGGAGATCCAGAACCAAATCCTCCGTATGTGTCAAGCTGCGGTGCCAGGCTACCGTAATGCCTTTCCCTCCTGTACTGATTCCATCCGGTACCGTATTATGGACTGTACATGTACCGACCCTATGGTCGGAAAGTTGTTTTACTGTTTGGTTTGGTGGAATCTAAATTGTCGTACGTATCGAAGGTATAGACGGCGGGCACCTGGTCATGATTTGCTCGGGTACTATCTTGGCTCATTAGTCTTTTCTCGAGTATTCGTATCTTTGACAACTAAATCCAACAAATGCTTTTCCCCAGCTTTCAGCCAGGCGCCACGTCGTCGATTGTGCATTCTTCCTTGACTTGACTTTCCAGAATAGCTCACATCCACTTCATTCTTCTCGTTCTCTCAAGTCTCGACGGCCTCCTCAGCATTTCCCCACTGACCGCGCTCGACCACCATCCGTCGAGAGTCGAGACTCGAGGGTTGCCTCATGACTGCGAGGAAGATTCATCATTCATCCATCCATCGATCAAGAAACCTAGCCCGTTGCACACTGGACTGTCGTCTGCAACCCGTCCTTACATGTGCAGAGAGAAAGAGAGTGAACAGCTTTTGGTCTCCTCGACCTTCTGGTGACTCTCGAGTATACGAGTAGTGTATACAAAAGTATGACCCTCCGGAACGACAGCCGAGCCAGATGACTTGTACGTACCTTGCTTCCGGTTAGTGGTACGGTTGAAAGCGGTAGTGTAGTAATATAGATCTATAGGTCTATACGATCGCGGCTGCCAACTTCTTGATCACTGATTCGTCCGCTGCTGATTCTTTGGAGGTTGGAACTACCAGCCAGCAGCAGAGTAGATAGACAGGATCCACATTGCAGAGTGTGCACGCTGACTGCGTTTTCCCTTCCACCTTTCAAACCTGCACCAGATTCATACAGAGCTAGCTCAAGAGAAAACTTCCGAATCGAGACTGATTGAGTTAGCGCTTCCTTTCAGAATTCGGAAAGGACCTAGGATCCGATATATTTTCATGATGATACAGTCTTGCAAGCTAGTTTCTACGTGAAATCATTGAACGATTCTTCCTCGAACTACCCAAGAGGATCGTACTGTCAAACTTCTCCATGCAGAAAACTATTACACAGCATCTCCAGCGGAACCCCATCTTTATCTCATACTCCAGCGTTATTTTCGAGTGTAATTCTTCCAGTGGCTACTGTATACCGAAAGGTTTGGTGCTAATCCAATCCCTATCTTGGAGTTTCATATACGATGTTCTTTATTTATTCTCACCTTCTTCAAGAGTCTTACTAGGTACTACCGCCACTACCGGTAGTGTTTCGTGGAGAACCTTGAAAATAGAGTTTTGCAGCTAGAGAGAACCATCTCTGATAACGCAAAATACTCCATACAGTGACGGACGTAAACAAATGGACTGGACGGAAACAAATGCAATTCACTGGAAACGGAACTGTAAAAGGTCAAGGAAATGCGACATACGGTAAGCCGCTGGAAATATTCCTCCACCCCTAACGCATGGACTAACCCCTCCCCACCATTTCTGTCCTGCTGCTGTAGAATGGAAAGCCAATTATTTCCCATTTTATGAGGACTATATTTGCATCCAAGATGAACCGTTCGCCGAACAGTAGAAAGCTCCTTCCTCCCTGCGATCTGCACCATAAAACATCGTTCTAATCATAAGTTGTGTAGCAGTGGAAGAATTTATTCACGATGATTTCATTTAACCTTACGTCTACAGTTTGATCACATAAGTGCACCGCCACTTGTCGCGTAGCCATGCTATTTCCCGATATGATGTGTTCGCATGTTTTAATAACATATGGCAATTTCCACCGGAAGAGGTTTATAGGTCATATTTGACTCAAATTTTAGATTTAGATTCAACATAACTTAATATAATTTTTCTCATTATATATTAGTTTTAATATGAAAAATATTCGAAAATAGCTTTTAGCGTGCATAGCGGATAGTCCAGTAGAAATTTTTAGGGTATTTTATCAGAGTGACTCTGACACTATTGGAGCATTTCCACCGGAACACTGTAAATGCCCTCGTACAGTAAACAACCAGTGATAACCAGTGATCTTCTTGGCATAATGTGTGAGGAAAAGACAATAAACGACAATAAACGTACACGCTAAATGAATGAAGACAAAACATTGGTATATTTTTTCTCTCTCACGTCTTTGGTTTTGAAGAGACTGGGAACTGGATCTTCCGGGGCTGCTTTCTTCCGTGTTGGAGTCGAGATGTTAGGTTACCTGTATATTAACCAGATGTATGTATATATTCACCCCGGTGAACTCCTCTACGTGTATTTCAATGTTGGTTTATTTTTGAGATTATTTATAGAAGTAACCAATCCAGAGACATCTTGGGAGGTTTATTACAGAATCAATTTTCAATGACACCCCTATAAACCATTCAGTTATATGGAATTAACTTTTTCTGTTTAAACCTAACTCTAGAGGAGAAGACGAGTTTTTTTTTGTTTTCATGAGTTATTTGGAGAGGATTCGAACTCCGGTTGCCAACTCCCCACGCACAGCCTGTTTACAATGACCCATGCACATCCTGGGAACAGTTCTTACGTACAGTTGATATTACCTATAGACTTCACCGCTTCTCCAGAAAACCAGGCAGGGAACACGACTTCCCGGAAAAAGAGGGAAAGTCTAGGAAGAGAAAATAGTATGTATTCTGTATTAAGCACCACTAAACAAAAAAAACTGATCAGGTAAATCCGATGAACAAGCACTGCCAAGCAAAGAAAGTCGAGGATTGAGTAGCCTGTATCATGTATTGACGAATCCGGTTTCCTGATTTTTTCTTCCGTGCCGTCCGGTTGTCCTTTTCCTTGTTTTTCACAGAAGTGCGCTTGGGATGTATATTGGTTTGGAACTCAAACGGGGAAGGAACTGAAATCCAAATTCATTAGAATTCCACGCTCATGCATGATGGATGTAATGGGCAGGATCATGATTTCAACGCTCAAGCAGCCGCTAGAGAAGAGATGTATGGATAGTTGATGGATCCGTGAGATCCGAAATCCGTCAAACAGGTTAGTCTGATATACAGTAAAAGCAAGAATCTTCTTCCACCGTCGGAGTATAACTTACATTACGTACGCACGCACTTCTGTAGATCTATAGACGACTCTGCCCTGGCCCACAGCCCTATGTACGTTGATCCACTCCGGACCACGTAGTCAACTAGACAACTCCTCTAGCTAGTGGTCCTAAACTGGACCACAAGGTATTACAGTAGGTGATATAATTTTAGACTGAATTTGCGGGTTAACGATATACAGGGGTTGTTTGCATCCCCCTCCGCCCGTAGTCGAGGGGTCTGGCGTGAAGTCCTCCAGTCGGGAAGGGTTCAATCCCTCCCGGGGCAACAGCGTCCGGTTGCAGAACGTCCCACTGCGAAAAGAGGTGTAAATAAAAGCATTGCGGTCAAAACTGGCTTCTTACTTGATAAGAATAAAAACCAGATTAAATTTGAATGTTTATCTATATACAGTAGCTAGCGCTCTTCAGGTTTTAGCCATGGCTTCCATAATAGCTATGTATATTAACCAGATGTACACTTGAGTTCTAAGTTAGGGCCCGTGGATCGAAAATATTGTATTTTCCTCCTGCTTTGTGTGTATTGTAGCCTTCCTGAGGGCTATAATAAATGAAGAGTTTTCTTTTCCGCTCTTACTCTAACGGCTGACAATTGAACGGTTTTTTAACACTGTTCGCGACTTGGAAAAATAATTTTTTTCCGAAGGCGTAAGCATTCACCTCTGTTAAATAATTTTGCGTACGATAGCAGTTTGGGAAAATGGAAAGGGCTTCGGGGAGCTCAGGAGAATTTTATTTTTTTGGGTAAATCTCACATTTTGCATATGGTCCTCTATGGACATCAATGAGATACTGCTCGTCAGAATCCCATTCCACTGTCTACTGCTACTGCTAAAACAGAAGGTACAAGGCCATAAGGCAAGGAACAAGTGGCCTTATCACCTCAGGTATGCGCTCAGAAGTTTGCTGAGCGCATACCTGAGGTCATAAGGCGAAACATTAACACTCTCCGTTCATAAACGTGTTCGCTACAATCTCAATCCAATCTCTACTGCTATCATAAAACCGAACCTAGAAGTTGTAAGCTGTACACATGTACACAGTCTCCGTCCCTGTCATGTGTTGGCTAGAATCTGAATCCAGTCTGTACTGCTATCATAAAACCGAACCTAGAAGCTGTAAGCATATCGCTCCACACATGTACAGTGAAGTAAGCTGTGGAGCTGTGAAGTTAGTCGTAACGATATATTCGAGAACGGCACGCTCGCGGTAATCAACTGTGACTCGGGTGCACTTCAGCCATGCCTGCAGAAGACAACGAATGATGAAAACAAGGAAAACAGCGTTAAAACTAACAGAGAAAGCCGTCAGAAAATCGAATGATTACTTTCGTGCAGTCTGGTGCGGTCCAACGTGCTGCAGATTGGCATGTATTCAGGTAGCATGTCCACATCCTGAAAGTTGGACACCGTTCTGGATCTGGGAGTTGCAGATGACGCTGCGAGAATGAACTCCTCCTCATCCAGCAAGTCAGACTTAGATTGTTCGACAGTAAAGTACCGGGCGCGAGTTTGTGCAAAGAAGACATTATCAATATCTGCAATAGTGACGGTTTCGGACCGAACAATTGCTTTCCACAAGGAATCACTACGTGTCTTCTGAATATCATACGCCATCAGCCACCGACAAGAAGGAGTGTACTTACCAGACCTTATCATGGACCTCAAGCACGTCCTTAGAGTAGTACCCAGTGGATGCCTGCTGCGGAATTTGTTAAACTGGAAGGCCCTCTGAAGGATGTTGGTGTAATTGAGTTCGACTCTATTCTTCGTATCTGCGGCACCTAAGAGAAAAAGCAGTTCTTCACCGTCTTCCAACATACTGTTAGTGATGTTCTTCATGCTGCACTGATGGTGCACCTCAGCCTTGTCTTTCATACAGTAGCCAACCATATCCACGAAGATATGGAGGCCTCTGTTTGTTAATTGTTTCACACAAACTTCCCCTCCGGGCGGCCTATCGGTTCCCCTCCAGTCAAGAACAGTGAGAATGCGTTGCTTCACCTGGAGAGTGCTAGTTGCCTGAAGCGAAAGCACCCCCTGGACATGCAAGTGCAGAAGACTACCTCCTCTCTCAATGGACAAGAGCCCACAGCTGCACTCATGGCGGAGAAAAGAACACAAAACAAGCCAACATTTCTCCACGTCAAGGTCAGCACCTGTACAGTTAACTGTAAGTGAGATTTCAAGCTGCTTGGGAAGTGGTACTCGACACGTCCCTGCCGCTAGAGGCGGGACAGGGACGCGGTTGGTCCTCGCTGCCCTTCTCAGCAGCATGCTTCAGAAACGGATGGTGCTTGCAAGCAAACTTGAACAGTTTCGGATCTACGTCTTCACAGATGCAATGAACACACTTGAGGCGAAAGACCGCAGCCACTGTGGGCTTCAGAAGATGCGGATCGATGAGAAACTGAAAGAACTTTGGATAAGAGAAGAAACTGGATCTACAGTCGCGTAAGGTTATCCAAGCTCCTTCGGAGTTGATATAGTGGAAGGGTCCAACGAGGGCTTGGAGGCAAGTGGCCGATACACAAAATGACTTGGCAATAATCGAACCCATCGAGCAAGAACTCAGGCGGAACACGCACAAAAAGAAAATCTAGATATATGTAGGATCTGTTCCTATAAAGATGAAGATCAAAGAATGACAACAGCGTACCAGAATACAGAGGAGAAGGAGGTAAAGTAGCCGGTCTTTGAAAGCGATCTACAGTACACGCTGAAAGTACATCAGAACGGTGAGAGAAAACAGCCTCAAAGCAGCAAAACGACAAATCGATATCGGCAACAAGTTGAGGTGGAGGGGTAGCGGGAATAGAGACAAGAAGATCATCATCGGCGAGAATTTCATCATCCGCAGAAGAAACTGAGTCAGCGTCCTCGGATTTGGCAGAACCTTGTTGCGACATGACCGAAACGAGCAATGCAAGCGAAAGAAAGAAACTTCCTTGGAGTGATCGCCGCAATTTGTCCGTGGAAAACGATCGGCACAGCACACAGCTCCATGACAGAGTTCCATGCGTGAGTCCAGGTAACCTACAACCTTGTCGCGGAGTGGCAATATCAGTCGTCCCATCCCGGCCGTCCACAGGAACGAAGGAAACATGCAATAGGTTGCTATCGCGTCGGACAAGAATGAAGCGAAACAATGAAAGAAAAGACAGATACAAGAAGAAAGAACGAAGCAATGGCGGAGAGCGAGCAACGAAGCACGAGCGAAAGCAAACGATCGTCACAGCGAGCGTCCAATCGTGAAAATGAGAAGCCACGTCGCACATCGTGAAAAAAGAACTCCACGTGAAGACGAAGACGCAAAGACAGAGGCGACAACTTCACTCGTGATATTAATGACACTCGCACGACAACGGCCAAAATTTGAAAACACCGCGACGATACCGTTAAATCCGTGACAGCCAATGTCCGTCGCGGATTTTTCATGGTCTTTTCCTGGCCCCCGCGTCCCCTGTACAAGGCCGTGGGGCAAGATATGATCTTATAGCGTTAAAACTCACGGAGATGTCCCACCGGAGACAATAACTATACATTGTTTTGCGTCAAAAATGTAAGACTGGATTGCAAACTCTAAATTAGAGTTTTCTGTAGACTTCCACTATTCTGATATACCTTGAAAAACTGCCATTTAGTTGTAGTATGGTGTGTCCATTCTTTTTGTCCAAGTAGAAATCGTTACTGACCTAAAAGAGAAAGATAAATCTTTTATCGTGATGGAAAACTTGATGAACACCCTGAGAAGTCATTTCGGAAACCAAAGTGGATTTTCAACAATCTTTGTGAATTTCTCGAAGTGTTTGAAATCACAGGTAATATTTGTTAATGATGAAGCATGATGTTCCTCATATCTTCTATGTGACAAAGCCGCAAAGAGGCCTTCCAGATATTTTATGGAATTTTAATTAATTATGAGCGGACAAATATACCAAAAATTACAGCATTTATTTTGTGCATCCGAGAAATCCACTTCTAGATGGCAATCAATGTGCTTCGGTAAATCTCAAGTAAGCGCCGTTTGAGCCACTGCCGTTCGGATTAGGCCCAAGCCGCACCACTCTTGACTGCAAACATTTATGCCTCTTTTCCGGCCTTCCGACCTGAGCGTACTCCCAGTCATTTGCGACGAAAGAAATCGAAAGAAAAAAGAGCAAAATGAATGAAAATAATAAAAATAATAAATGATGTGTGACGGTAGATAATATTATCATTTTTACTGTTAAATATACAAAAGGAACATGCGGAAGTTTAAAAGATAAAATACAAAAAACAGAAGAGGTGACTAGTGACATGAAAAGGACGGTTATATTTGTTGATAGCAGTAAGTCAAGACACTTTGAAATGGTAACAGGTATGTATTTTCAATATGTTAATTTATTAAGTTGTTTGTATAATAAGTACGAGTTAGAGTCTCTCTAAAGGTATACCATATCAAGAGTTTATAAGATGTTTTCTGTCTATCTATGCATTGTTAGACCTTCCATGTAAGCCCGGTAATAAGTATCGAGTGCATTTTTAATTTATTTTGTTTAGTATATTTTAGAACTCTTGTCTTTTGTGAGGATCATTGTTATATGACTTGTTTCTTATTTATGGTTCTGAATCGGTTGGCTCTAATTGAACTCTGAATCTAAATTTTTTCTCTCTACCTTCTCTCACTTTCCATCCACAACAAACCAACTTGTTCTCGTTTAGCATTCTACATCTTTGAACATCTTTGAACTCCACGGCTACAGTTTCAGATCGACTGATCTCCAAATGCAGCTTGCAGTACACCATCATCTTCGAAAAATTCCAATAAAATAAATCATGCACACTTCATGGCAAGATTCAGTTCACAACATAACACCAAAGTTGGTGGTACCTGGAAATTTTAAAATTTAATCATCGACATTCAACATGATGTGACTCTTTGCTCTTTCATCACCTTGAGCTCAAATTTGATCCATATCTTTACATAGTAGTCCTTATACGTCACTGAAAGTTCAGCAATAATTCCTTCTTTGATTGCTCGAAAAAAATTGGAACAGTAGGTATGATCAAAATTTCTAAACTGCTCATGATAGAAATTTCTTTGAACTTTGAAACATAAGACCTCCCAACCCAACAGACCAGTAGTGCTCTAACTTCACAAGAAACTCTATTAGGCCCTTCACTCCTACTTTATAAATTTCCAGATAAAAGTCTCGGATCAAATCTCAATCTGTATTAAATTCAAGGCTTTACAGGCCCAAGTATGTTTCATCGAAGACTTAGAATAACCTATTTAACCATCTAAGATGAAATATCATCTTACTTATAAGGTAACGCACAATCCTAGAAAGTTTCACTCAAAAGTTTGACCTAGAACTCGAGATAAAATCAACCTCCCATCAAGATCAAAGTTCGTACTACTTATAGTATCACATCCAAACCCTCCAGTCGATCGACTGACAATCCCAAATGATAAAAATATCATCTCTACTTGAAATCAAAATGATCAAAGCTCAAGAGCTTTCCACCATGACCTTGTCCTCCTCAAATGACCTCTAAGAAGATCTCTGAAACTCCAAAAATATCAATTAGACGTGATAGAAGCTTATTGGTCCAAAATAGACCAATGAGAGGGAAGCTTCATCGAAAATAAATGCTCGACGAGTGATTTTTGGCATGCAATGACATTGGATGTCAACCCAAAACGTTGAAAGTAACGTTAGTGAGGAAGTTTAAGATTATCAAGTCAAAGCATGATGTACATCCTTAGACCTCAAGTCACCTCGTTCATAATTATTGAGAGAATCAATGGAGTAGGCATGTCCATCATGTTTCACCAAGAAGCCATCTCCGGAGAAAAAGACCAACCATTGTCAAAGTGATCACAATGGATACAATGAAGCTTGACGAAGAATGAATTCAAAATAGGAAGGTCTGGAGATAAGATCAATCCTTTATCCATAGTCATCACTCTCACATCTTTTCACTCGTCCACGTAGAACACTTAGAAACACTCACGAAAAATCAAGCAATGAAGAGAATGTTCTCATGAACCTTAGAGTCACCATCTTATAACCAAATTCGACAACAAAAGTCACTAATGTGAACGGACATGGAATGTCGTTATTCATTACTGCTTGCATACAATATGGTGGAGTAAGACTTGTAAGAGTTCTCCTATGCTTACAACTGCTTCTTGTGGCATATTATGGTCAGCTACATGTTTTGCAATTTCCTTCCTACTGATAAGTTTATCTGATTCTGTTGGAGTTGTAATTTCTTTTATATCTGTACTGATTCATTTCTGATTGATGTACATACAATATCTTGATCATTTAGATTATGTTTTCTTCTTGTTATGTTTGAACTACCATAATTTGTGAAAAAGAGTCGGATCCGGAAGAATCTAAATCTTCGAGATTCATCTTCTCATTTCTCTGGTCATGATCTTACATTCTCCTATCTCTTTTTCTTTACATATATAGTCTTAGTTCCTATCATCTTACCTTCTTCTTCAACATGTCGTCTGTCTCGCTGATGTTAAGTGAACAACGGACATTGTGGACCTCGGATGTGTCTTTTTTGTAGAAGAAACAAGTCATATTTTCCACATTGGACAGTGGTTTGTTTGGATCTCTCCGTCCACCACCACGAACCCTACCTCGTCCTATTTCTCCTTGAGGATTGTTTTTTGATTCGTTGGATTTGGTTCATTGGAATGTCTTTTTGTTTGTTTCTAGGATTGTAATAACACTCGTGAGTATTATGATAGCATATATTGCACAAGCACTTGGTAAATTTCTTTGGTTTCGATCATTCTCTTCATTTGGTCTCCATCGTTTCTCATAAGCTTCTTGAGTTAAAGTAAAAATATGTTTTCTCTCTTTTGCCTGCATTTTCTTGTTTCTTCTTTTTTGTTCCTCCTCTTGATATTTTCCTCATCTGTATATCATCTCGAAGTGCAAAAGCTCTTTGTTGTCGTAATCCAACTTCCAATTCATCTTCATTGGGCATAAACTCTATCTTCTACCAAAAGTATTTGGAACGAACTGCACTTCGTAACCAAGTTATACAAAGATCATCTAGAACAAAAACGGTTAATCTCGATGAAACTATTCAAAAACAGATTAAGAGTCACAAGTATTTTCTTTTTCTCCTTGCTTCATGCTTCCAAGTTTGAACGTGATGTCTACATCTTCTTTTGCCACCCAAATTTCCTTCAGAAATAGCGTTTCTACTTGGTCTCAAGACGTGAGATCATCAATTCACTTTGAGTGTACCAGCCAAATGCTCGCTTCTTGAGTGTACATGTTAACAAAGCTACTTTGTCAACTGGATCTTCCTTCTTAAAGATCATATAGCGCTCAAAAGCTACTATATGCGAATATGGATCTTCATGTGATTTTCCTTTGAAAAATGACATGGACATACGAAGTCGTGTCGTCATTGTGGTTGAATTTGGATTTTGTTGTAGGATTTATAAGGGTTGGTAGGGTTTGAAGTATGGAGGTGTGTTTGACCTCCTTTTAGAGGAGGCATCCCTTCTCCTCACTTGTTTAAGGTCATTTGAGTGGGTCCGATGTAGATATTGAGATTGAAGGAATATTTTTCATATTAGTTCCAATGTTGGTTTATGTGTTTGGTTGAGTTGTGCTTGGTATACGGAATGTGCTAGGAGTATGAGAACTATTGTTATCATTGGTAGAGAGAGGATATGAGAAGGTATTTGTAACTGAATTCTCTCAACTTTCGCTTCTTTTTCCTAATCGTGTGTAAGATAAAACTTTTCTTTGATAGTATTCAATCTCGACATAACTTTTGATCTCTCTTCTGGTTGTCATGCGCATACGCATCGCTACATAATTTATGTCGCTGTCAGAGATAAACCACACATACACATAACACATGGACGATCTCATACACATACACAAGTGTATCACAATGATAAACGGTATGTATTCACTCCACCATGCCAATCGGCACTAAACAATCACCAAAGTCGAGCCAAATCCACTCTGTGCTCGCAGAGAATCCAGATTGACTACTCATCATAGCTAGGAGCTTGAAGGCTCAACTCGAAGAACTAAGGTCTCCAAGCCCTACTTGCAAAGTATACTTCTAGTGGGTTATCCCAAGAACTCGTCCTAACGGCACTAACGGCCCTACCGGGATTAGCCACTCCGCACTCGACCAACCTAGCCGAGGTGCTAAACTGACATGACAGCTGTCTTGCGCATACACATCGTCACACAACATACATTGCTTTTTGAGATACACCACACATACACATACACACGGACGATCTCATACACATACACAAGTGTACCACAATCGCCCCCCTAATTGACGGTTAGGTCCCTCTAACTCTAGATAGCCCCGTATCTCAACTACGTGATATACACCTTCATGTGTGCAAATATCAGGAGGCCGGGTGCTACATCGCCTCATTGTTAGTCGCATGTCTGCAACCCATATCACGCAAAGATCTAATCGGCTATCTCTGCTATATACATCGAAGACAAACCCACCGTCCACTAAGAATGACATTGAGAGGTGGAGTCAAACACGACATGTGCCAACTTCTCAAACAACCATCACACATCAACATACGGGCTGCTCCACCAACAGATCCACACAACATACACCTCAAGCCCACGAGTACAACTGCTAAGCTCGTATCAACGGTATCATTGATGTTGGAAAGATGACATGACGTGCAATTACGCACATGGTCCTTCCAAACAACACCATCACGACCCTCTAACATGAGTATTCCAGAAGGTAACACCTCACGCACTCATAAAATAATGCGTCTTGCGATCACATCCAACGTCATCGGTGCAATCTGCTACAGATAGATATAATCGTCAAGATGAAACTTGCGAATCGATGGTCGATAACCCCCTCCTCGAATAGTCGCATAATCGCAACGTGTCTCTATGCTGAGCAATCACTAAGTTCTCAAAAGCCATGGACATAACTCTCCGAAATGTCTTTTCTTGTTAAGAACATGCTCTCACTCACATATCCGGGTCATCAAGGTTCAGCACCTCATCAGAATCACGACGAATGACCGAAGGTAGATCTAGATCTCGATCATACAATAGAAAATACGGTGAGAAGGAAGCCAAAGACGCTTGTCGGCTAAAACAGTAACCCATAGCCAACCATGATAACTGCACATCCCAATCTCTCAAGTGATCCTTCTGCAAACCATACTTGTGCAAGCCATACTTGTGCAATCCTCTCTTCACCGTCTAAGCTACCCTCTCCGTCAAACCATCCGTCTCAAGATGATCTCGAGATGTAGTCCGATGATCAATCAGCGCATGATCACACAAGACCTGAAACTCACCAAGAAACTCTGTACCTTGGTTCGTTAACACTTCAGCTGGTGCTCCAAAACGACTCAGCATTCGATCTAAGAACGCATACGCTGTCTCCTCACTCGCCTTGTCAGGTAATGTCACCAACTCAATCCACTTGGAGAAGTGCTCCATCATCACAACACATACCGGTGGTGATGTACGGTCAACGGTAAAGATCCCGTAATCCAAACTCCAACGGTAAATCCAACCTCATAATCAGTGGACTGTAACTGTGGAGTAGGAGCATTGAACGATGTTCGTACTCGATCACAAACTACACATCGTGCGACAAACTGCTACACATCGATGTGCATACCACGCCACCAATATTGTCATTGGAGTAAGCTATACGTATGCTTCACTCTAATGTCCCAACTCCTCATGGGCATGTCGTACTAACTGTGCCCTCTGGGATGGATGTGGCACTATCCGTACTCGCTCATCATCCCACACTCGAAGAAGCGTGAGGTTGAGAGATCACTTCTGCAAACGAACATCCTCCCAGGATCACTCTTCCACGCCTTTGTCTTGTTAGTACAGCAACAGCATCCTCGACTCTTCTCCATTCAGTAGTAATTCCTCTTTCAGCCGATCGATCGGTCAACATAAAATATAACCGATCTGTCGTAGCATCATCGGTAGCTTGTAGGAAAAACTCTGTTTTCCTAACATCTAAGATTATTCGTTTCATAGTTGAAAGTTGTCGGCATCTCTGATCAAACTCTCTCAACATCTCGTTCAGTCTCATCATACGATCAAGTTGCTGCTCAACCCAATCAAGAAACGTTCTCCTAGTAACTCTCTCTGAATCCTCTTCAAGAAATTCCTCTCGAAGAGATCGTCCAAAACTCATCCAGATACCAAGATTTCTTCTCTACACATCCCTAACTTGGTCTCGCAATTCAAGAATCTCATCTAACTCGAAACTGGCTATCATCTCAACATCAGTAACTCTAACCAATTCCATCTCTCCTCTATACTCATGCAGATATCTAGAAATATCTCTATCCTCAAATCTTCCACACTTATTCACAATCTCTTGTAAAGCCTTGGTGGATTTTAAGTCAACTTCTTCAACGATCGGATGCCGTTGGACCAGGGCCGCAAGCGTCTTCAAGACCTCAGCCGTATCCAAACCAGATGTAGATGTTGATGCAGAAGACGTAGGTGCAGCTGAAGGTGCAACAGTGAGTGTTGATGCTTCAGTCGTAGAGGCAGTAGCAGCACTTCCGATGTTGCGATCCATCTCTTCTTTGTATAAGAGTCTCAACCTCCACGATCAATCACTCCAAGACTCTCAGTGGAATGACCAGATGTCGAGGTGAGAGTTTCTTGGGAAAGACGGAACCTTCTAGCTGTGATATGGTCATGAAGACCGTGATACGTCTATCTAGGAAAGAGCTTGGGCTTCTTGCTGTGGTTGTCTACTCAAGAGATAGACCTCAGGTTATAACGTGGCACTATAAACACTCACACAGGTTTGTTGGGTCCTCTAATACGTTTAGAAAGTGAAAACATGACTGACTAGTAGTAGTAAGGTCAGACGGCGAACTTTAACACTCAAGAATAAGAAATATTTGATGGCTTCAAAACTTCTCCTGCATGTAAATTAAGGACTATTGAACACACATACAAACTTTCAGCCTGAGAACAAATCTGAGCATTGAGATGTGGGCAAAAACGTTCGGAGTAAAGACATTACGGCAATTTCTGATACCCAGATAGCTACTTGACTTAGAACAAAGAATTGGTTCGATAACTTTAGAGTGATTTACATAGATTTAGACTGATCTCTTACATGATTTAGAATCTACAGCATGCTGAACACCCCTGTGAAATTTGACCTGCTGGTTGTACACATTTCTCCAGATCTTGAGCTCTGAAGTTGCTGCTCCAGATTGAGAGCTTTTCAGACCCCCTCTGCTTCAACGATTGCCCTGGATACTCACTCATTCAAATGACATGAAACTTTTTAGACAATCGTAGCCATGCCAACAGTGAACGCAACCATGAAGGTTTGAAGAGATTATCTCAATTCTTCTGTAGTTGACACCAAAAGCCGTAAAATCACCAACTGTGATGCACTTCCAGCCCAATCCAAACTTCAAACTGGCATAACTCCTTCTTTATTGCTTGAAATCGATCTAAACTTTCACTAACAGTGATTGGCACGACAAGCTTTATCCCCTTGTGTTCTCAGATTTCTGAATTTCTCTATCAAAAGCTCAAACTCTCCTTAAGATCCCTGCTTCTAAGTTTAGAGTTTCACAAAGGACAAAAATGGATCAGTGGGAGTTCATAGCTCCACTTCTCTGTCCTTTTGTGCCCCAATCCACGTGGTAACTTAATTTCACACATAGGTTACCACGTCAAGTCTCTAAGTGCCAACGTAAACCTTAAACTACTTACGAAGACATGTAAAATGACACGTAACTTTGAAAGATAACTTAAACCAACTAAAAAGCATGCATGGGCGACATGTAAATACAACCCATGAGCTTAAACTCTATCAACATGGTAAACCTAAGTTATGTACTTCGAACATCATAGATAAGTATGAAGTCACTTGCACAACCGTACGAATGCTTGAACAAGATAAATAACATACTATCAACATACTAGGATTCAAAATATATAGCATAATAGTGTTAACACTACAAAGGTGTCAAACATATGTATAAAGGACTAAAAACAATATTGAGCTAATTTCTAGGACTACTAAACTCAAATGTCAGAGTAGAAGTGTAACATGCAACCGCTAAGTAACACGATAATAGTGATCAACGCGATGAGACTAACTCCTGACAGAGAGGTGAATTATTTACTATGTGAAATGTTTCACATCATCACATCCCCGCTCCTACTGAGCTCACATATCTCTTATTAGGACGGTCAAGGTAAGGACAACATGCACCTGTCATCACCAAAGACAGCCTCTCACGGTCTGTTGGTCGCTAGTCCAACCTCATCGTGAGAGAGACAAAGATAGTCTGACTAGTCCGCAACTCCAGTCTCACTATCGAACAACACACTAGAGTGAACTCACTCCGAAAATCAAGCGCCAACACAAGAAAACATGACTCATAAACAAGAAGCAGAATATGGAGGGATTCCAATCACAAGAAGTCCAAACGATAACCCTCCACACTCAAACATTCACGTAACGAGAAACCCAGCCTCACCCGGATTGACGACTCCTCTTCGGTGATCACATGTACAATATATGATCACCAACTGTCATAACTTATACCTAAGGTCACTAACTAGATGTCCACACCTCTAGTAGCTCCAAAAGTATCTCCGTGGTAGCTCTACTAGCTCACCCAAGACAATTGCCACCAACTGCTTTCATACGAGTCTTTACGATATAGACAAACACTACCACAACAACAGCTTCCTCTTAGTACTATAGGTCGCCCTACCACTCCTCTAGGAACGTGCGAGAAAGTCTCCTACTACCTTAAACAAGTCCATAAGTACTTGCACGCATCCCTAGAAGACACCAAGAGCTATTGGTCTAGTGATAAAGCCAAAGCTAAGAACTGCAGAGTTAAGTGTGCAAGTTCAGGAATAGTATTGGGATAGGTGACCTGCTGGTTTTACACTTGTCACACAACTAAAGCTTGCATACCTCTCTCACGCATGTCAGCAAGCTGGCAAGCTGACATACGACGGGCTCAGGTTCGGGTTCCGCTCTGCCTCCGCACTCTTGAACTCCGCTTCTCATGCCTCCGCATCCACGCACCTCTCCTCCTCTACTTCTCCTCCTCCGCACTCACGCACCTCTGCTCCACACCGCGACACCTCCGTTCACTCTCTGCTCCGCTCCGCTTGGAGTAGAATACAAACTCGAGCCAAACAACACAAGAAGGACGCGCATGAACAGAACATCCCAAAACAGAGATCGAAACACACTCCACAAGGTCAAAATCTGTCAAATTGACACTCGTAGGCGAGATTACGTCTGATTTTGGACCACTCACGACCTTCTTCTCCTTGTAACTCCTTCGATCTTCACCAAATCGAACACTTTTTGGTGTGTTGGAATCATCTTCTCAACGCACACCTACTACACTCCTCAATGCCAGAAATTGCTGACCCACACCTATCTTACGTCCGTCGATGCACTTTTACCGATCTCAAATTGACCTCAAAATCTATCACAGGAAATTCCAGCAGCGCTTCTGCACTACCTCAACACAAATCTGACCAAGAAAATGCCCAACCACCACTAATCTACACAGTGATCAACCACACGATCAAAAAGAACCACTCCGTGCTCGCACACACCCGCAAATTGAAGATACCAACGATCTGCAAACTCCGGAGATACCACCGGCAGAAATCTGCGACCTAAAATTTCTCAATCTCGCAATTCGAGTTCTTCAAGTGATAAACGGTATGTATTCACTCCACCATGTCAACTGGCACTAAACAATCATTAAAGTCGAGCTAAATCCACTATGTGCTCGCAGAGAATCCAGATTACACTCACCAAGACTACCCACCATAGCCAGGAGCTTGAAGGCTCAACTCGAAGAACTAAGACCTCCAAGCCCTATCTGCGAAGTATACCCCTAGTGGGCTATCTCAAGAACTCGTCCTACAACACTAACGGTCCTACCGGGATTAGTCACTCCGCACTCGGTCAACCTAGCCGAGGTGCTAAACTGACGTGACATGGTTCCGTTGTAAACAAGCCTCTGCGTTGGATCTTTTCTTACTCTTTTCTTTCTAATCTGGATATGGGATCAAAGAATTCCTCCAGATTTGTATGAGAGATTGTAGTTTAAGATTCACTTGTCAACTAATATCCAGATTTCAACTTCAAACATTTCATTTCTTCTTTAAGTACTTCTTGTTTGTTGTATCTTTGTAGGAGGACGGTGAATTTCTCTCGTAATTTTTTCAGATCTTTATGGTTCTTGGTTTCTATTCGGCTTCTTTGGTCAATAAGACATCCAGTATCACATGTAAATTGCTAGCATTAACATTCAAGATCTTTTGATGAAAAGTTTGTCTGTTGACGATTTGTATGACTAATTGTCTGAATGATTTCATCTTTGACGTTCCACCAGACATTGTATAGGACGAACGGTCTGAGCTTATTTTCTATGTTTTATAGGGCTATCTTAAAGATTCCATATTTGATCTTTGTATAGAACAACACTTCACTGTGAGTCTTTGTAATGGATAACAACTTTAAGAATTCATCAACAGAGTTGTAGTAAGATGCTAAGATCTCATTCCATTGGATTAAGTAACAACATATCATCAGTGAAGAAATAATTACGGATGAAAATAGTACTATATTGTTTTCATTAGATTCTAATCAAATATACACATATCATGTCACGATTGGGTTCCGGTGGTATGGAATGTAATCTGTATCGAGAATTAAGATTGACATTTTGTTTGCAAATTCTCTACCTTGTTGTAATTTTTCTTCTTCATCCGTTTCATAGACTGATTCTTCTGACTGTAGAGAGTTTACTTTCACAATTTCTCATTTTGGTTCTTCATCAAACCTAATCATCAGTTGTCTTTCATTCACCGTCTTACTATCACATTGTCTCTGCAATCTTCTTTCATGTTGCAACTCGACCGGCTCCAAGTCTGTTGCTAATGATTTCGCTGGTTACAACTTGCACTTGTGTTATTCTCCAACATGATTGCCAAAATGTTACTGTTGTTGGACACAAGTACGCTAGAGGTCCTTGTTATCGAATGAGAGTATGCAAGTTAGTTAACTCCATCATATCATCATACATTCAAGCATACAGATTCAGTATTCAAGTTTCCCTCAAAATTATAAATCACCTTTATACAATTTTCTCTATACAGTTGATTGATCAGATCGATGAATGTGATCTTCAGAGCAAAGCCCCTTATATACTAATCGAGTAGCAATGCGCTTGCAACCCGTTAAGACATAATCAAAAACTGCATAACGGTCTAACTGTAAGATTTATCTAGACACTATCCGTACAACTAATTCAGCTCAACTCGTATCATGTACGATTCTGAAACTATTCTAAGGAAATTATCCATACTCATCCGACCAACCATCCGTATACTTCCTTAGTGTACTCCATATAAGACTCCTGGACTAATCTCCGAATTACATGTGAAGACTGAAGGTAACAGTGATCTTGGAGCTAGCAGTAGTGTGAGAGAACCGGGTGGGACGACGATCAATCCTGATGGAATGATGACAAACGAGATGTCTCATGATGGAGAGCGTTAAGATGAGATGATAGGACTGGCCGACTGAAACTTGAAGACGAAACAATCAGTCTATGATAAATTTAACAGAATGATCAAGGTAAAACGATCCTTAATATTACAAGCATTTCACTCCAACCTAACGTTCATTAGGGGACCAAAATTTACATATCGAGGCAGATGAACTACCATATAACCATCATTTTTCTTAAGTTCTGTTTCAAAACTCCAAATATGTTGTATCATGTGTCTTTTTTTGCTACTCTACATAGGGTAGTAATTTTTATGACGAGTATGATGGTTATTTTTCCAACCACCAAAAAAAATGTATTTTGTATTAGAGTTGGTTGCAATATTAAGTAGTCTCCATATGATACAGATTTTGAATTAAATGCATATTTTTAACCCATAGTATAAGACGAAGAGAAACAAGAATGAAGAATTCATTCGTTTATTCACATGTTTCTAACTCGTCTGGTTCAAATGTTGTGCACATATATGTATTCCCACAAACTGCAACTCGCCATTCAAGTTTGATGAACAACAAAAGTACTAGTAATGTCAGTCTCGATGAGAATGGGAGTTAGATCTCCATTTCCTCAAAAATCTCCAATTGACTATAAAATCAATACAATACAGTTAGACAGTATAACATTTGCGGATGGAGGTGGAGATACACTTATATGCGATGTGGTTCTGATTGAATTATTTCTTCTATACATATATAACTTATTAGGAAAACTTTGATGTTAGTTTTCTAACACATTGTTTATAATGTATATCGATAAAGTCATTCGTGTTAATCTATGGTGAGAGAGCGACAAATAAAAAAAATTTGAGAAAATATAAGTTCACATTTCAATGATTAGCCGTCCTTTCACACTTGCGTCACTTAATTCATTACTTTCATTCAAATCAGAATCATCTACCTAAGTATCTATCTCACTGCTAAAGACCAATGTAATTCCCTTCACTATACTTTCTCTGGAGAAGATGGTTATGGAACCCCAAATCCACTAGTGCCCTTTAAGAGCTCTTGCGATACATAAGTTGGTCATTTGTACAAGAAAAATTAATGTGCTTGAAAACTGGATGACATGTGGATACTAACCACGAAGGTAGGTTAGTTGAAAACCTTGTCTACAAAGTTCTATATTTTGCAGTGCATGATCTTAAAAGACGGAATGGAATGCTAGATTTTGATGGAAGTGTCAATCTTTGAAAGCGCTTGGAGAGAATGTTTTCTACAGAATTTTGTTTTCTACAATGTATGAGCTTAAAGATGAGTTTCGTGAATCCTAGATTTTGATATAAACCTCAATCTTCGAAATTATTTATCGACTAGAAAACGTTCACTGTAAAAACCAAAGACAATATGACATGCTTTTGTGCCCAAGCGCATGTCCAAATACCACGTGAGATATGTCGGCTCTTATCTCTTAGGGTCTTATATACATGTACTAGGGGTCAAGTAAATGATTGCCTAGGCAATAGCATTTTCTTCTTGGTGATCTACTTTCTGCTTTATCAACTCTCCTACATAAATAAGATAACATTGATATCACTCTTCTAGAGGAAGCGTTGTCCTTGAATAGCTATCTCATAGCCTTCAGAATGTGGTATAAGATCATACCAGATCCACACGTTGTGAGCAGGAGCCCCCAAAAGTTCGTCTATAGTCAAGAAACCACTGAATGGTTTCTTGACTGTAGACGAACTTTAGACTTTGGAGAGTTTCCAGTGAAACGCTTTCAATACTTCGATATAACAGAAGTCGCAAATGCCTCAAAACAAGACAAATAAGTTTAGAACACTTAGAGATTAAGATAAGCTATTGTTTCATGTCATTCGAGTCATGATTGATTGAAATCCAAAGCGAATTTGAAAGAAGTCACTTTGATCATCATGGAGCATTCAGACATTCAAGATGACATCATTCAAGAATTTGTTAATGTCTTGGCTTCTTGCTTTGAGCTAGGGTAAAATAAATTTTTACAAAGAGATCCAAAGTATTACGAAGAAATTCAAAGACCACCTTCACTTGGTTTTTTGTTTTGAAATAAAATTTCAAAAGGTAACATATGGAGGCAAGACCGTTTGTAAGTAAGGCGGTATACACACAAAGATGAATTCATTCTTTCAATTGAGAAGCAAAATGTTTCAGCAACAAATTTGCTTGGTATATCAACATTTTTTCTGCATGATAAATGTTTTTGTTTCTGACAAACAAGATCTGACACAAACAAGCCACAAAATTGAACATTGTTATGCTGACAGTCTGAATGAGATCTCCATAAAACTTCGTTCGATAAAATATATTATACACTTGTGATAACATTTACTGAAGTTTTGACCGGCACAAGGAAAGAATTCCACTTTCTAAAGATTTAAGTGATATATAATTTGTTATCTATTATTTTTACAGTTAAATGTTTACTTAATACCAAGCTGGTATGACGAAGCCATAGTCAAAACTAGATTCTCGTCTCTTCGATCATTTTTTAGCCTTTTCTGAAACGATAACTGAAAGACCAGCTGGGTGACCAATTTACCTATATGGAGAAGAGTGACTATTACAAACGTGTGTCAAAAGGCACGCTGCAGAAAATGCGATCAGGGCGCGCATAAGGAACCAACACTGTACTGATTGAACGTCTTGCGGCATCGCTCTCATGGACAAAAACCACACATATCCAGTTAGGTAGTTAGGGTACACACATACACTTACGGCTTCCAACTGAAACTGAACCAACAGAAGCACATACTGGGAAGCAAGGGCGTTGACGTTTCGACAGATTTATCTACCTCTTTTGCGATCGTATTTTCATACCAGTTCGCGAATGTGTAGCAAACGCGAACATTGTAGCAATGAATACGTATATATGAATAGCGTATATATGGTTGTGGATCCGATATACGCAACATAACACGCGACGCAATGAATAGCGTATGCATGGAATAGCGTATGCATGGTTGTGGACCCGATATACAAGATATCCAAATCCTCATACCAGGTGATCTTGTCCCTGGCAATTATACGCTATTCATTGCGTCGCGTGTTAACTATACAGCACACATACATAGAAGCTGTACGAAAATTCCTGTTGTAGGTTAAGAAAGTACCTGAACGGACCGGGTTAACGATTTATTATCTCGATTAGCTTGCCCAGCCTTCGACTTGATATACTGCGCGCAGATGCTCAAGCGAGACGTTGGCGGCAAAACACCCTAATACTATTTGCACAAAATCTATTCAGGAAAGATTCAGAAGCAAGGAAAAACCAAAACAGGAGTGAAGACCCTGATACTAATTGCACAAAATCTATTCAGGAAAGCTTCAGAAGCAAGGAAAAATCAAAACAGGAGTGAAGAAGCAAGGCTTTTACATCAGACTCGAGGACCTGGTTGCCCACTAATCAGGCAGTATAAAACGGGAGACAAACGAGCAAACACCTCGGCCCAACTGACGGCAGATACCAACTGCAGATCGGACTTCGCAGCAATTTATATCACAGCGATTCCAGGCCAAGTTGAACAAATCTTCAAAAAGAGCCAGGTGCAGCTCAAAATGTATCATTCGTGCACAAGGCTTGGTACAGCCCACCTTTCAGCGGGCTGTAATCAGACCAGAACAAGGGCAGTACATATATCATTTTACAGTACTGAACAAGAGTTGTAATTACAGCCTGGGTCAAACACATGGAATTCCGGCTATCATAAAATCTCATCCCTTCACTCTAACCGTTCGCACACGTTGAGCGCACTTTCCAGCTGGCTACCGCAATCCGGAGCATACTAGAATACATCGTATTCCAGGAGCCATGCTCGTCAACAAGGACTCCGCGGGACAAGAGTCAGTGCAATGCACAATCTGGTCCTTAACGACCAGATTTCACTGCGGGCCGGATTATAAATCAAGCCAGGAAGATCCGGTTTACAGTAGTTGAAAGGAATTTGGTACAGTGGTTGTCAAGATTGATAGAAATTAAATAATTTCTCAACTCTACAAAGAATGGTCAAACTGCTTCTACTTCGTCTCTCCCAGAAATACGGGTGTGTTCTATCACCCAAGTTCTCCGCTTTGATAGACACCTGTCAGAGCAGCTCCTGCTGGTGCTAATCCCAAATGAGACATGGCAAATATACACTAAAAAGCAGTAACCTCTGATAGTTAGCAGATCCCATGGTTGCTTTGGCTTAATTAAACTCCCGTACAAGGGAATGCGCCAAAGACACTACCTACCTAGGCCACATTACTGGACTAAATACTATGCATAACGGCGAAGAAAAGATCCACTTACTTACACATTACCCCTCTTCCCCCACCATTTCTTCTTAGTCTTCTCCACAGCATCCATGCTCCCAAGCTTATGGAGTACTGTCTTTGTTTCCCTTAACCTTACCTTAAAATCTTTCTTCCATACATCAAATCGATGCTTTAGCTTTCTCAGCTCCTCGTCAGGGTTCAAATTGGCCTCCGTCTGACCAGACTTCACCTCTACTAAGAAGTCAGCATCATCATTGAAGACCTGGGTCCGCTGATCAAACTCCTTGACCAGGTGCCCTACTAACGACCTCCCCGCATCAAGCTCACCCCGACTTAACGGGTACTCCACGGGAGGGTGAGGGGGATACTTTCTAGGAGTAACGCTCATGTCTGGAGACTTCGTTCCCAAAGTCGTCGAGTCGTCCCAGTCAAAGTCATCGTCGTCCTGAGGTATAATATGCCGAGAAGCGCGGTGCTGCCTAGAAACACTAATTCGTAGATTCAAACGCTCCTCTTCGCGCTGAATAACGGTTGTTGGCTCATCATTGGCCAGACTCTTCTTTGCAGCTGCTAGACTTAACTGTAAAGAGGTCATTTGCTTCTGCCACATCTCCTCCATGGACTCCATCTTCGCTTGGTGTTCCAGCCACCGTGCTTCAAACTGCTGTAGCCGATGCTTCAAGAGCGCATTGTCCTCTTCCTTTTCCCTTAAAGACTTCTCCGCTGCGAGAGCACGTTTCTGTAGCTCCAGTAACACAGAGGGCTGGACCTTAATGCTCGTGTCCACCTCAACATCCTGAGAAAGTAGATACATCGTTAACTATTGAGGAAAACGATTTGGTTCAAAACCATCTGCTGGAGCAGCTTGACAGTGAGAAGGGACGCTGCGAGACGAGAAATTCGAGAAGTACGATCCTCCACTGCTAAGGCAAGGAAAACTTCAAAGCATTCCCACCCAAATGGTGCGCTACTTCTGACTACGACCTAACCTACTGACACTTCAATCGCGATTGACAACGTGCACACTACCTCAACACCTACCTTCACCTTATAGTCGTTTTGTAGCGGCCCGGTACTGTCTTTGACTGGAGGAGAGTTGCCTGCATTTTTAGCAGCAGCCGCTTCTTCTGCTAGACGAACTTCACGAGCCTTTAGTTCACGAGCCGCCAACTCAGCCGCCTCTGCAGCTGCTTTCTGTGCAGCCAAAATCTTTGCAGCTCTATCTGCTTCAGCTTTTCGCAGACGAAGTTCTTCTAATTCTTTCACAGCAAACCACTTCCGAACAGCTGCCAAGTGAAACATTTGAATGTCAAAACGCGGCAAAGGGGACCTCAGACGCTCGCTCAAACCGTACCTATCAAAACCATGAACTCGAGAGAAGTCCGCCTCGTGACAAATACCAATCAGGAACAAAATAGTTTAGTATCGTTGCAACTCTCATCAGGCTGAATGCCATACTCATCCATGAGAGCATATGACGGGATTGTGTATCCAAAGGAGCGCGAATGGAAGGGACCAAATTTACCGAATGAATGTATCACCAAGAAGAAATGCAGTTAAAACTTCTATCCGTAATAGTTGAAGGCTAACACATACCAAGCTAGAAACAACAAGTGAAAGGAGAAGGTGCGGCGAAAGAGGAAGCATTCAGCGAATTAAGTGTACTGAATAACGAAATAATAAAATGTAGAACCTGAAAAATAGCTGAGAAGAGAAAAGGGGGTGCGCGTCTCACTTATTGCAGAAACAATGGGAGCACAGAGCAAACAATAAGCAAAGGTCCGGTCCCAGAAGCCAGTCGATCAGCCTTTCGCTCGTATTCACTGACACTGCCGTAGGTAGTGAGTAAATGTGATTTTAAAGACCTAATTACCACAACCACGCCAAGCGCACTGGTATGGACACTTCACCGGCATGCACCTCAACCTTAGACTCTGACTTAAACGGCCCCATTGTGACGCTCCCATGAAACAGCACCAACAAGACCCCAACGGTGTAAGGACGCAAACAGCAGAGGGTCATGATATACTTCGGGTATGGAAGTGCAATATAGATGACATGCACAATATGCAGTGCTGACAGAACTATGGGCATGATCTTCCTGATGCAGAAGTGACACCATGGTCAAAGTGCAGAAGGAGCTAGCATTTGGTTAGAATGGAACATACTGAATGAGCGAATTATTTAGTAACTTGAAGAACGGGAAAAAAGGAAGCGAGTGCATCTCTTCATAAACAATCAGTGCAAGCAACAAGCATAGGTCTCTGCCCGGCAAATATTCGAACAGTTCTCTGCTAAATATTACAGCACAGCTGTACGAAATGAGTAGGTGTACACTCTTAACACCTAAGTACCACTGCTACACGCAGAGGATGTCGGCAATTCACACTTCCCCTGCATGCACCTCCACCTTGTCTCTGAATTCATCAGCACCTAGCAGACAGGGTTAGGCTACAAATCAGGGGTGATAAAACCCAAGAAAGGTAATCAATCGAAGTTGGACACATTTCCACCTCAGCAGGTCCTGGTCCGCCAAGGGTTCTATTCAAATGCATCCATCGATTCAGTAATATTTCGGTAAATACATTTCGAGCTAGAGCAACAACTGAAAGGAGAAAGTTCGGTGAAAGCAAATATTGCGCGAGTATTTTGGTTGAACTGAATACATATCTCGGTCCATGAATGTAGTTAGTGTAGAATCTCATAATAATTAAGAAAGGAGAAGAGGGCGTGCATCTCAGTTATGCCAGTAAACAACAGGAAGCAGAACAAGCAACAAGCACACAGGTCCATGTTCCAGAAGCCTTCAGCTCAAGATTCATTGAAACCGAAAGTAGGTAATCGATAGGTGCGCAATAAATACATACGTACAACCTACAAGCCGAGCATACAGGTTGCCTGACCTCCCTGGCATGCATCGTTCCAATGTTATACAGTGACAGGGATTGTGAGGTGACAGAAGTTCACCTGACTGTAACACTACGACCAACTGCAGAACCCTTTTGTACTTCGAAGTTGCCGCTTTTCTTCTAGAATGCTTTTGAATCGTGATTGCGGCGTAGTGCCTCTCCTTCAAAATCTTGAATTCTCGCCTTGCCTTAGCTCCTCTAACCACTGAATGGACCCACAGAGATCGTGCAGTATCAGAGTCTTCGTCCTTGAATAACGTCAGTATGCTAAGCTACTAACCTCCCTCACTCACGGGATCAGAAAGCTGAAAACGTCCAGCAGTTTACAGATTGGTGGAAGCCTGCAAGTATACTATTTTTATATGTTGAATGACGAGACTCTTGTGTTCGATACTGCTGACTCCGTGAGACCATAACTACCGATTCCGTAAGCGTGACGTCTCGTCAGGCAATTTTGGTATCGGCAGACTTACAAGCTTGACAGAATATTGCTGCGTGCCTCAAAAGCCTGTACCAAGTTCGGACTTTGTAGCCTCTGTAGAGTGACTGCACCCCAATGACCCCTTGAAGGGTGTGAAGTCTAGTATCTTCTAGTTGACCAATCTGTAAAACACCACCAGACGTCAGTTCCAATGCACGCAACACATACGGAAAGTAAAGGAACCTCTCAGAAGGAAGTAAACATCACCACGAAGTACCTGTCCTGCACGGAAGAACAACTTTGTGATTCCAACTTGGTACATTTCTTGTGGAATTCCAAACTGCTTGAGAATTGCAAGACACACACTGAGGGCGCTCTCTTTCGGCGACATCGGTTTTGGAAGTAGAAAGGAATATCTGCGACCCCACAAAATTATATTAGACAAACAATCCCAACCACATGCTACCATGTTTTTGTTGGTACACGGGAATGGCATTTTCGATCAGGAACCACGCCCACACACATGGTACCCTGTTTGCAAATGTGCAACATCAACCAGAAATTCAGCTAAAGAAACGGACCTGTCTGCAAACTGTTGGAAGGAATGGCGAGTCGGATAACCAGAACGGGAAATCCGCACCACTTCTAACACTCCACAGCATCGCAGCTGCTGTAGAACGAGGTCCTGCTCATATATGCTGGGTAGCTGCATGCTATTGGGCTTGATGCACCGTATGAAATGAGGTTCGGTGCTCTCCAACCTTTGCATCAACTTGAACAGTTGCCCCTGTAAACGTCAACATACGAGGTGACAACCGAGTCTAAATCCTTGATCCGGTGCTTGCACATGACTCTATCATTCAAAAGTCAGAAAATGCAGGTTATTTGAGAAGCAACACCGAATGAAAGCTCGACCATTGTCCCTAACAAGTGCTCACGCAAATGTCCGTAAGTTGGCATAAAACTTTAGTCGAGAACTTCAACTAGATACAAAAAAGTCCAATCTCCGCGGGGTCCTTTACTCGATCAACAACACGTTCCAGAGGAAGTTATCTTCGACTTGACATGTCCTCCTCAAGAGAAAGCAGAAAAGCTGCTCGAGCAAAGGCGTGAACGATCAAACAACGCACTCAAAAGCTATTGACCCTTCCCAAAGTATATCAACTCAAAACCGGTAATCGCTAACAAGTGGACCTCTTCCTCTCAATCACAGAAGCCGTACAATAAAGAAGCAACCGTTAAGACTCGAGACACATAAACATACCTTCATTCATCACACACATGTATTTCAAAGTCAATTCATGAAAACAGGCCATCACACCTTGAATTTCGTGGCAACGCTTTGTTTTTGTGACTGGTTCTGCGATTCAGTCCCATTGGCTTTTCGAGTTGGACTGAGCAATCTCTGGACATTCTCACCGATGTTGGCGGCAAATAACTGGGGCAAAGAGTTGTTACACGAGGCTAACAACTGCACCAGATCACCATGAAGCAAATCTCGATTCTTCTCCAAGAAGCCACTAGTGTCATAGGTAACCTGCATAAATCACGGAATGACTTCTCTGAGGAATAACGCGGTTACTCGGACACAGAATGCTTAAATACATAAATAATACAACTAATTAGGACTAAATCTTCGAGTATCACCGTGACAGGAAACTTGAATTCCCAGTGATTCAGTGATTGCCGTTGCAACATCCAAAGGTAACCTGAATGAAGTTAATCTATGGTCGGGAGTGCCGGGGTTTCTGTCTGCCAGGGCTGTCGGATGGAAACGGCGGTTCCAAGAAAAGACTGTTCCGGAGCTCCAAACCGGAAAAAAAAATAACAAGCAATCCGACTATAACAAACTACGACAAGGTTACTCCTGAGTGTCTCCTGCTCCTCTTGCTAAAAGGACGTAAAGACCTGATACCACTAGATCAGAAATCTCGTACTAGGCTAGAATCCTTCCCGCGTAGCCTGCTCCTAGCGGGAAAGTAAATTACCTCTCCGGCGTAGTGAAGAATCCGAAACGCTTTGGTGCGCTCTCCTTTGAAGCATGCATTCCCTTTGAGATGTTCCTTGAGTTTGTTGGCGAACGTGAGACTGGACGCCCTCGGAAAAGTGCACTCCTCATCCAGCAACGAAATCAAGCCGAGAGGTTTCTGCCAAGTGCCCCAGTTGGAGTCCGCAGACAGAACAAAGCGTATATAAGAGAGCTACTCCTGTGGTTGCCCATTAAATTCAAGAACTAAAAGTATTTCAATCGATTCTCGAATTGGATCACAGATAAAAGGTGGAAAGTACACTTAACATTCATGCTGGCTGAACCAGATCAGATCATGATCGAGACAGAACTATTCAACCACAATACGAGATAATGGCAATGGGGTATGCTTGTATACTAAAACAGGTCGCTTACAGGAGCTTACCTTCTCAATAAGGTCCAAGCATTCTTGGTTATCTTCAAAGTCAACCCTTGTCCAATCAATATGTTCTTGAGTGTACTCCTGCACCGTTACCATGTGACACTTATAAAAAAGGATACTATTTCAAACCGGACCCGTGAGGTACGATACTGCAGACACAAGTACGGCGCAATTTAAACGGAAACCAAGGATTGTAACAAGAAGAAAGTCATATACCTCTTGCTCGAGTTTGAACAGGTGACGGTTGAAATGCTGCTGCAGCCTCTCATTAGCGTAGTTTATGCATAACTGTTCAAAACTATTTTTCTGAGCATTGCGTACAAGGAACCTGTCAGAAAGACTGATGGAACGGCAATAGTTATCAGGCGTTTGTATAAGATGGGACACGCACTGAACTGAGTTCCATAACCACGTACTTGGAATGATTCAAAGCCGTAGATGTCCAGTATGCTGATTGATCTTCCTGTCCGACGTTTACCGACCTCCAGCGACTTGTTTATACGGTCCACGAGCCAATCAAACAAGTTTGCGTATATTGCTTTGGCCAAAGCATCCCGAGAATCAATTGCCTGTTACCAGGGACATGTGTTTTGTATAGTCACTTGTCATCGCGTGACTGATCAGCGAAAACACTTCTCTGACTGAATCAAAAATTGACGAACTATTTCTCAACCCCAGTGTAATGTAACACAAAATGTTAAAGGACAGAAAGAATGTTCACTCAACCCTGGTGATCGTAACTCAGCTCAGAGAAGAGGAAGCGAGACCACTACCTGGGCATGTGTCAGCGTTTGTACTATATCCTCGTTTCCAGCCCGAATTCGACGGGTAGAGAGAGCTGCAACTAGCTTCTCCACCTTGCAATTCAAGAGTGCTGCGGCCTGCTTGACCGCTGTAACAATAGCAATATTCCACGTTAAGGCAAAGAAATGAGTACGGAGTGCACTTATGGGCTCCTTCAGGAACGACGGATATGACGTAAGTAACGCAAGTATCCCGATACGAGCAGAATCATTCGGAACACAAAATGAGTAACACAACGTAGTCAGATCAGTCTATCGAGCCTATTTACAACTAAGCTGTTACTCACAAAAACAAAAGAAAGAGATGTGGTACAAACGGGCAACAACTGCAGAAAACTACTAGCATGTCCATACTGTTCCGAACCAGTCACCAAGAGAAATATTCGAAGGACATTATACTCACCCTCTTTGTCCGCGATGGTCACATGGTTTTCAGTGTCGATCACCGAGAAGTCGATATTACCAATCCATAAAACAGCTGCAAGCATCGCAAACGCACTCTCTTGATCTGTCTGACTGATCTGCACAACCTTCATCGCATTCTGAACAGACCACATCGATTGCAGCTTCAATATACTCGGCTCAAGTTCTCAGTCGATATAATCTGCTCAATATTTCAAGTTGAATAACCAATAGAGCTTTCAAGAGGTCGGTGTGAACGTTCTCCAAACTCTCAAGTATGAACCACTGATATACAAGTACCCAATAAATCACGAATCTGTACGAACCTTCATCAACCGAAATTGTTCCACATCATCCACGTTATCGATGGTCATGCAGTTGCTTTGGTTCAGGTAACTGTACTCTTCTGCCGACAGTAGATTCAAGCGTTCTGCATATCCATCACAATCTCTCTTATAACCGTAAATGCTGATGATTCCGTGCAGCCTCAACAGTAGATGCCTGGTTAGCATTCTCTTTTCCAGATGTCGACAACACGACTTATAAGAGATGCTGAAAAGCAAATACCTCGTAGTTTCGGATCAGCCCCAGTACAAAGCTGATAAAAGATATGGTACGAACGTTCCCCGTTTGATTGTTGCACTACTCTCGACTGTGTTTCAAACCGAATGTCAACACGTTAGCAACATCTTAACACAGAGCGAGAACCTGTCCTGTACAGGAATAAGGACTGCAACAATTCTCATCATTACGCAACATGACCTTAAAAGGTTGCGATGTAATGCAGAAATAATGCCTGTTAGTCCGCTTCGGGAATTGGATAATGCACGAGCTTTCGGATTGGTTCTAAAACGTTGCTAGTCCGCATTTCTAGAGAAGAGAGTGGCAGAAGATCTCTCAACTTTGAACCTCACTACGAGTTATACAAAGAGCGAGCAGGCAGAGGTCTCACCTTCTCAAGAAGGTCTATATCCGTTTGACAGCGCCCATCACAACACCCATGGCAGACGAAGTATAAGATGTCAGGAAGTTAGAACCCTCAGAAGTGTGTGAGTGTAAAGGGGTAGCTGCTACATGAAAGGGTAATTATTACAGTGAGGTGGTCGAGTACCCCATCCTTCCCACAAACCTATGGACTAACAACCTCTTGGGAGTTTCACCAATACTGCATACCGGAGCCCGATCGAACGACACTAGGAAGATCACCAATACAAAACTCTAACAGGAAACCGCAATAGGTCGTGCTCACAAGTTTGTATTTTCGCGCCGCAGATTTTGCCAGCTCTGTCAAAATGGATGTCAATCAACTTCCCCTGCACGAAACAGAATGTAAGAGTCAGTAAAAGAAATCTTCAAGCAGTTATGCAACGTGTGCTTTCCAAAGTTAGAATCTTCATATGCGAGTATAGTCGTTCTCTCGACTTTCTTCACAACTCTGAGCAACATATTGTGAAAACCATATGGTAATCGATGGTAATCACAGCGGAACGACCTGGGTTGAGAGCGAACACGAGAGATCCCGCGAAAAAGAGATTTTGCATCATCATGAGCTAATCCGCTCCATCCGATAGCTTTCTACTCTTTACATTATAAGTAATCTATACGAAGCGCAAGCTCACCTAGATCGGACTGAAAGGCCCCCTCCTAAAGAACATCAAGCAACTTTCACCTACGAACTGGAAGCTTAAGTCCGAGAGACAGATAACTCCATAACGAGGTCCTTAGAAGTTAATTTCTTACAAAACGACTAGAGTTATCATTTCTCAGAGTCTTTGCGTTGCCAAATGCTTCCAGGATTGGGTTGGTTTGCAGAATCTCGTTTTCCACCCCTCCGCCACCTCCAAGAGCTGCCAGATACTGCATGGCAATCTTCGCTGTTTCTGTCTTGCCCGCACCACTCTCGCCACTGCAATTCAGAGCTCGTGTCAGAAACAGAAACAATGTCTCTCATGCGCAAAGCCACCCCTACTCACAAGATTTCTTAGCCTACCGAAAATAACGTTACGAACATCATAATCTAGTAAATTATGAATCTCTTACTCTGGCACAATTCCAGTTCCCGGGAGAACTGGACGACAGGATGACAATCTCCGACCCAAACGTAACTACACACGACAACCAGTTCCAATCATGTGCATTATACACTTTTCTTAGTACCTGATGATAATCGCTTGGTTGACTCCGTCTGCACGAAAACAGAATTGGGGAAAAGAGAAAAGTTACGGAGCATTTTGGGTAAGCCGCTGAAAGACACACGATTTTCTCGAAAGACTGGGTGACATGAGATTGAAATACTGGGTTCAATACCTTTGACCATGGCTCCATAGGCACAATCTGCAGTAACATACACATGAGGTCCCAAAGTGTCCTCGGCCTTCGGTTGTCTGTACGCGTAGACAAGATCAGGGGTGTAGATCGGGACCTTCTTGAAAGGGTTGATGGCGATCAGTACAGGTCCAGCTTTCGTCTGCAGAGATAACGAACTCAGATCCTTGCGAAGGTACACGATAACAGTTTGGAAAAAGCCTTTGACATAGAAATCTTGAACGAAAATGAAATAAACATTAATTTTGCAGGATATAATTGAAACGGTTATGATCCCGACAAAATTCCATATCCTCCCAGCGAAGAGCAGCTCTTATCCGATATTATCCCTTTCGGAACTTATATTCCACCAGCTGCTTCTTCGACCATATGGTAAACACTTACATAAATTTTGTCCTGAGCATATCGAAACTCAAGATTGTGCAGCACAGCAGGCTCGTTCAGGTAACTAAGCTGTACAAGGTCGTCCACTCCCTCAAGAATATCTGGGTTCGCCGGAAGGATGCTTGGAGTTGCTGCTTTCAGGAGCTGCGTCCGAACACACAGATCATCAATCCCATGAACAAAACTTGAGAACCAAGAGGATGCTACGCAGGAACAAAAGATACGCAAAGAGCAAGTCAGCATACCTGCCCATCAAGGGTCCGCACGACGGATTCTGTGTCTTTAGTGGAGTGGATGAGGCCGAGGGTCCAAATCTTGTCGGGAGTAAGGCACCATACACGGGAATTCTGCGGAAAAGGATCATACAACACGCATTCAGCATATCGTCTACCAAACTGCGAGTAGTTCGCTAAGATGGCGGTTAGATCCGTGACAGGTATCCAGCACCAAGTGATAGTGCAAGAGTGCAAGAGTGCCAAGCCCGAGCCCTACTAAATCACATCAAGTAACAGATCTTCCAACCAGAACTGCTATCCAGTAACCAAGTTCCACAGGAACAAGTTACCAATAACAGACATAAACAAGGTGAAAGCGAAGACTGCCCCTGAGCGCGACAAATAAGCTGCCATTATCTCGTTCGGAAACATCAAACTAAGATACCTACAAAACAGGAAACTGATGACTGCGCAGGCCAACGATCATAAAACACCGCCTCCACTGAATCCTAGCAATTCGTCAATAAGTTTGTGGAGTTCAACAAACACCAGTACAAGGAGATGATGGACGGCGCATTTCTTCACGTCTGCGATTTTTGATGTCAAAAACACTGGAGCATAATGCGGCGATCAGTCAATGGGCTACGGACGAAAAGGTCGCAAGTACCTTCTTCAGGCCTGCCAATGACTCGTCCTTCCATTTCCTTGAGTTAGCAGCAGCTGCATTGCTCGAGGAGGCCGTAAGGGGAGTGCTTAAACCATTCTCGGACACCCTCCCTCCAGAAGTTGAGTTCCTAACTGTATGATCGTTATTGATCTTATGACCATTGCTATTCACTTCGGCTTCGTCCTTGTCTTTACTCGATCGGCCTATGTTGACACTAACTGATGGAGAGTTCGAAGAAGAAGCGGACCTGCTTCTAGGCGATGCAGGTTTAGTCCCGTTAACTACACGGCCGCTCTCGACGCTGCGTTCGCTCTTGGGTGGGCTACCGCCGACTGAAGTACCGGGAGATTCAGAGTTGGACCCTGTCTTACAAGGTCTTGAGATTTTCGAATGATTATCAACGGATTGTCTCGACTTGTCGGATGAAGAGCTAGAGGACTTTCTCGCACGAACTGATGACGGCAGACGGGCTCTTGAAGTTGGCCTCTGTGGCAGCGCGGGTGGCATATCCCTCTTGTTGTCATCCGTCTTCTTAATCGACTCTAACATTTCCTCCAAAGTGCTTCGAGGAACAGTCGGAGCCATCCTCAATGAAACTGGCCTGACCGGGTGTCTAATTCTCCGTTATCATCAATCAACGAAAAGTGTCAAGTTCCTGTTCCGGTTTCCTCTCGGACCAAGAAGAAAACACTAGGCTGGCTCAATCACGAGGTCTGATGCTCGCAACAGCAAAAGTAGGGCTATCTAGATGCCGAAATCATAAATCAATCACAGCCAGAATGGGTCTGTCAAGTAGATACTCATACAGGCTTCTAAAGGCTACATTCGCGAGCCTCTACTGACCACTCTGTCCTGCGGAAAGAAAAACAAACGGCGTTGACATTCGGCCCTGATCCGCTCCGGTATCCACATTTCCCAGAAATAAGATTCGCGTCCAAGGAGAGAAGTGCACTCTACTACAGTCCACTGTTCAGCGGTATGAGTCATCTACATGTCATTGACTCCGCCCAGCTAGTGATGGGAAAATCTGGCGATCCCATTCCTGGACAGGCGATCTTCCATCAGTTGCACCCCAATTTCTCGTCATTGTCTTAGCTTGTGTACTCGTCTATCACGAATAAAATCTGTCCGATTGTGAAACCTGAACATCTGATGAGAAACGTGCATCAGCTGAGAACTCCACATCTAATCTTCTCGCGATTACAAAAAACTTATGCAGACCCTACCGGCTCCTAGAGTCTTTTCTAACAACTTGAAGAACAGGTACTCAATCCTCAATGTTGAAGTCAACCGACTCGCACCCTGCCTTGGCATCCTTTAACACAATGTCTCAGAATGCCACCCCGTCACCTGTCTCATCGTACAACCTTCAAGACCCGCGCACAGATCACCGCCTACAATTTCACCAGATCCGCCTCCTCTCTCAACATTTACGGGGACACTCGCCTCCCAGCCTCTTCCTGACCTTCGCCGCTTCCCCGGCTTTCCTTCATCAAGCATTCATAAACCAAAACTGAAACCAAAACTACGAGAGACTGAACTTCTGCTCTTGCTCGGTGCCGCTCGGGCCCACGAAGAAAAGAAGTAGATTACCACCACCACCATTCTCTATTCTCTCCTGTCAAACCCGCGCTAGCAAATCGCCGACCGACCGCCCGTACTACGCTAGATCTCCGTTTTCCGCCCCCTATTTCTCTCAATCAATCTCTCTCACCCAACAAAAATACACAACGCAATAGTAGTGCTTCCGTTTGTTCGCGGGACGAGTGCACCCTAGTTGCACAACGCGTCGAGCTCTCACGTATCCCTGTTTTCTCTTTCTCTCCGTCTGTGTACTTCTCTCGCTTCGCTCGCCCGGCTCTTCTCCTCCCCAACTCGTCCTTCTTCTTTCCTTCCTCCGCTAAGCTCTCGTGTTGCGTAGGGGAAGCGAAAGCACGAAGTCTCTCCTCTTCGTACTCTCTCTCCCTAGAACACTTGCATACCAGTGCCGCGGAGAAACAGAGCAAAGAAAGCAGAACCAGAGCACCTCCCAACCCACCCCCACCCATCCTAGGCATCCCTAGCCTAGGAAGCGTTGCATGCTATGTCATGGCATAGCATGCATGGTTCATCCATCAATCGAGCAGGCCAGGTATGTCACGATTCATGACATGTCAGGTCAGGCTCAACGGTCCACTGCCACATCCATACCGTACTTCCATACATCCTTCCGATATGGGTGGGTCCCAGCTAATCGAGCATGTCCAGCATGGTCTGTCCCCTCGAACCCTGGCCCATGTTCCGCCTGATGACGTACTACTTTCCCGGATGTAGCCGGTAATCTTGTGAGAATTCACCTCTTCAGTATAGTCAAAACTCATCGGGGATATAACATGTTCTGTTCCATGTTCTGAATGAATCACCGAGGAGACTTGGGGCCGGGTGCTCTTCTTCGTCTTTCTCAGTACAGTACTGACTCCTGAGTCTTCTGACCACAAACTGTAGCTTGTCATAGTTGGTAACAGTCAATCATGAATACATACCTTTCCCAAAACGCATATGCTAGTGGGATCGTTTCCTCCGTTTTTCCCTTTCAGGATACTACTTTGTGGAGTAAAAAAGATCTGTCTCCCTAAACCGTCGTCTTCGTTTCTCACACGATATTCGTGGGAATGGCTGGAGGGAAAGATGGCAAGGTCGCAGTGATCACTTACACAAGGGCGTGTTCCCAACTTCCCCCCTTATTCTCGTCGGTAAGGAGTTCAGTTTTTAGAATCAGCTTTTTCTTAGCGAAAACATCTCGACGTATTGTCATGTGGCTACGCAAGACAGCAAGATGCGCACGATGCAAACTTTTGACCAGACTTTGAAATTTACTGTAGCTAATGACCTGCTGCTGTAGTCATACAGCAGTCCGTTTTGTTGAACAAGATACATGGTTGCATCATCCAAAGAGCCGGCCTAACGTTCTTGCAATATGTGGACAACGGCATGAGGGCGTGTTTCCCTTCTTTGGAACAGGGTCAAATTCCGTAAAGCACAAGATGCAGGTTGTCAATAGTGCAAGTCAACAGGCACACACCTTTCGGTGAATAGAAACAAGTAAAATCTCGTTCGACACAACAATGGTACAACTTTGGCATAAGTAAGCGTCATGCTCTGTACAATTTAAAGTCAAGTGTGTACACACCTGGAGACCTTGCCCGAATGATTGAATTGAAGGGGAACTCTTCACGGTATTACGACATATAAATTCGCTCCTATCTCCTGTTTCGATAACTTGGAACTATTTCCTGGCACCAATGGACGTAGCCATGTTGAGCGATTACATTTCCTATTTTACCAGCTACGACAGACGATCAATCGGGTCGTACTTCTCCCCGACTTCCAGTAGGATGCCCATTTCAGCGCCTTGGCTCCTCGAAGCCCTCCTCCTTAGACCTCCACCCTCGAGTTTGGCTCCCAGCGCTCTCGAATTGGATAGAGAATATTCGCTTTTTCTCACGAATCGGATGTTTTCCTCGTACTTGCGCTTACATATCTATATCTTCGAAGTGACAAAGACATTGCGTCGCGTGTTACATCTTCGATGTGTCAAATAAGTTCTTGAGCTTACAAAGAAGTTACATGTCTGTCCGAGCACAGGTGCAATGTATTCCGCTGCTTATGATACTGATATGGTAGTATGATCCTGGTATGGCCCATAGGAATAGAGCTGCTAATAGGGCAGGGGGTTGCCGCTGGCGGCACTGTACCGGGGAGTGGGTCCTTCACCAATCACAGGAGCGGGTTGTGCAGATTCATGATACTTCCACGTTCCTTACAGGCTTACACTGCTTGAACCTGCCATTTATGACAAGAAAGGACCTCCAACAAGAGTCAAACATAGGACCGACTGACTCAAAGAGCCGTCGCTATATGTCAGCCCAAATCCTGGACCAGATTCAAACAGCGCCAATGCCCAAAAGTGAGGAATTCCGTCAACGTCTCTAACTCTAGTCGCTTTACTAAGATCAGGTTCCTTCGTTTCTTCGACCAGAAACCACAAGGCGTAGCAGCCCGTAGATATTTCCTTCCACTTTGCGATTTGCCAACGACGAGACGGTCATCGATGTCACAGATTGTCGTTCTCTTATACTCTACTGATGACCACGTCGACACTGCTTTCTAGGCCCTCGCCTGAAGGAAGCAAGTCCAGAACGGAATGTGAGTTGGTCCAACATCTCTCGACCAGGGATCCGGATTCAGTTCCGCTAAAGTATCCTCCGACGATCGTTGTCTTCTGTCTTTTCGTTGCATCGATTTGGCGCTCGCGCTCAACAAACGAAAGAACATGAGCTAATGAACGGGCCCCTATAGAATATGCTAAGAAATACCAAAAACTTGGAACCCAACATGCATGAACATCCCTATCACGCTAATCCGGATTGTATTCATCTTATGCACCGAGCATGCATATTATTTCACCTCTAATTTAATTTATTACCTAATCTTTCTAAATGGAAGGTTAGGTAATAATTTAAGCTGTTAATGTAATAAATCTGCCTCAAGGTGTGCCTCAACGTGCTGCACTTATGGTTTAAGTAAAACTGATTGTTCGTTAGAGAGAGCCGATGCTTAGAAATTCAGAAAGAACAATAGACAAGAACCAGATTTCAATAATAAAATATCTAAATACTGAATACTTCAATAGTCTTCTTTTGTCTTCTCCACCTCTCCTGGGTGCGGGGTAGTATCCGTACTATGAGAGCTTCATGTTCTACCTGATAAATAAAAGTTAAAATTTTTTTCTCCACCTTCTCCTTGTTCTGAGTTTGTATTCGGACTGAATCTGAATTTCATATTCGGACTGAATCTGAATTTATTTCCGCTGTTGACGTTTTTTCTCTTCTCGTCTTTGCACAAAACTATGCTTTGTTACATCGAGCCGGACGTTACGTTGTCAAAGTTAGTGGCCGTGGTGATTATTCTACTCCCCGTGGGCATGAGTTCCGGACAACGGTCATTTCAATTGCGGGTATCTCAAGAAGTACCCGTCAGAAAGTAGCCACGGCTGTTCTCTCCTTCTCCGTTGTAGTTTTGGCCGTGAATTAAATGCGTTGAGTATTACATGGTTATTAAATGCGTTGAGTAGTACATGGTTACTGAGAAATATTTAAATCTTGCTTTTTTATTTCAAAATGAAAACAAACTCCACACGCAACTAAAGTTGGTGCTCCGTTAGCGCCTGAGAGCGTTTCAGTGTTACATTGTTTGTGACATCCAAGTGTTATTTTCAGCATCGCAGTCTAGCACTCGAAGTGAACATCTCACCATTTCACCATGCCTCGTGTTTCAGAGAGAAAGAAATTGTTAAGAAATTTGAAATAAGTTTTAGAGATGCGTGTTATGTTAGCATCATCTAGCTCCGATTGTTCATCTAGTTCGAGCGATTAGGATGAAGATGAAAGAAAAACGTCAGAGGGGTTGCAGAGCTAGTTTCTCACCGGAGATGAGAGAAGAAGACCCGAGGGGAGAGAGCGGTTGCAGAGCGAGAATTTCACCAGTTCTTATGAGGACAAGGAGAATGTATTTTGATTCAGATAATGAATATTTGGAGTTCTACAAGATTAAATGTACTTCGCGTTATTTATAAAGACCGCAACAATTTATGTTCTTGAAGAGTCAAGATTTTTATCAAAAATATTTTGAAAATCTTCTTACTGATGCTTTCCGCCAACTCACAAGGATGGATCGGAGAAGTTTTGCTACGCTGATAGCTTTAGTTGGTATCTAAAATATCTTGAAACAACTTGAACATTGACGTGTGATTTGTGCCAAATGCGTGACGAACTACGGTTTTCATTGGAGCTAGGTCCGATATCAGTAACTATAAAGTCGTCTATCGTTTCTAAAACATTATCTAAAATAATTAAAATATCCTGAAATTTATATTTATATATAAAATATCTTGAAACAACTTGATCATTAACGTGTGGTTTGTGTCAAATGCGTGAAAAACAACAATTTTTGTGTCATTAATTCACAAGCATCTAGCACCGATATTAGTATCTCTAAAGTCACATATCGCTCCTAAAATATCACTTGAAACAACTAAAATGTTTTGAAATCTACATCTAAAATATCCTGAAACAACTTGACCATTGTCACGTGGTTCGCGTCGAATGCTTGATGGACAACGGTTTTCGTGCCCCTCATTCACAAGCATGCATATTCACCTCCTCCATCTTCCAATGGAAGAGGCAAATATACATGTGGTTAATTTAATACCTAACCCTTCCGGCAAGAAGGGTTAGGTATTAAATTAACACTAGAGTACATTAACGTATTAACGAGTGTGGACTCCCGCACTTGTACCGTCTGAAGCGCGGCACTCAACGCAAAACTTATGGGTTATCTCCTACTCTTCTCGTGTTTCTAGGCATAGATAATAGATAACAATTATAAAATATTTTAATTTTTTATGTCTAATTAGTATATATTTTTTACTTAACACTTATATATATTTTTGATATCATTAAGCGAGCAAAGATTCCCGGAGTTCATCCAACATGCATACTCACCCTCTTCCAGGTTCAGAACAGGAGGAATATACATATGCTTTGATTTATGTACTTACCTTTTTTCTTGGAAGAGTTGAGTTATAAATTAAAATTGTTAACTAAATTTATTTTTATTTATACAAAAGATTTTACTTATAGTAAAAAAGATTATGTTTTAACGCATCGCGCTTCTAGGTTTTTTCTCTTCCAAGAGTTCACGTGTTCCGTTAAGCTCAGAAGTAGAAGGGGTTACGTTTTAACTCACTACGCTTGTATGTTCCTTTTCCCAGAGTTCACATGAGATCGCAATTTAGAAAATTAAATTTAAGAGTTTAATTTATATTTAGTTTTATCTTTGATTTTAACTGTGCTCCGTACACTAAGCAAACGTTGCGCATGTTTCCTTATTGCACGAAAGTTTTACTTTTAAAAAAAAAAAACTCTATCAAAATGATCATTTACAGCGAATCATTTCAACAAAATTATATTTATATTTTGGGTTATCTTTTTTATCTCTTTTCGCTCACACTCATTTGAGATGCATATTCGTTTTTTCCTTCTGAATTAATTTATTATTTAACTTTTCGACAGAAAAACTTAGATAATAAATTAAAATAATCATTGAAAATAATCATTTTAGTCACTACTACCGGCCGGATTTATATCGTTAGAGGCGCGTTGATGTGGACTTCACTTATGAGTTCTCTGGACGTTTCTGCAGTTCTCTGTGTGACTAATATTTAACAGTTATACTTTATGATTTTTAATAAAAAATAATATTTAATTATTATTTAATTATTATTCTTTTTTCGATAACAGATACAAGCAAAAGTTGCGAACAGTTGGTTGAGCATGCTTATTCATCGAGGTTACTTACCGACAGGCCGTCTTTCTCATCGCTCATTCGGAGTCTGGACCACATCCATGATTCTAACATGGTGCAGAAAGTAAACAACTAGAATTCGGGATGTAAATCTTAGGAAACGACCGTCCCAACCAACGAGATGGACATTCGGCCATTGTGGGAGAGCGGTCGGGTAGTACGACGGGTACTCATGATATCTATCTAATTGTGATTCCTGCTGCTCTATTTTCTCAAACAGGTAAAAGAACTGAGAAAATAATTTCCTCTGTATAGAATATATAGAAGAACTCTAGAGTTTGGATTAATCGATAAAGTTAATCGATATACATTCAAGATCTAGCACCTTAGGTCTTTAATTACCATCATAGTGACCCATTTCAAACTATCTTTTCTCACTAAATGTTGGGTGAACTTTTCTAGATGAAACTTTCCGGCACAGCCACTTTTTAACATATTTGTCTAGTTTGACACTCTTTAATATTGCTTATAACAAGACCTCTCATGGAACATTAAGGAGTGTGAATTGTTGAAAAGTGATACTCCAGATAGTTTTATCTGGCAGGTTTCGCTTTGCCAAGCGAGATACCTTAAGGGGAACTCACCTTGGCTGAGTGGTGAAAAACGTTTTGAGCGTTTCGGCCACTGTCATTAAAGATCTATGCATGAATTTTATGTTATTTCAAATATGAACTGATAATGCATATGGATGAGTGAAACTCTATACTTCTTACAAAAGACACTACCTAGCGAGATACCTCAGCAAACAACTTACTTTGGTTGAGTGGTGAAAGACGGTTGAACTTGATAATTATAATTAAAGATCTAAATATAAACTTCACGTTATTTAAATATAGGTTGATTACTGCGTTGGATTAGTGTAAACTCTAGATTGCTTATAAAGACATTACTTTCCGTCGCTTTACTTTTGTAGCTTTACTTGGGGGAAATTGACACGAGATCCGCCTAAACGGTTGAACTATGCATGTGCACTTCCTTGTTTATTCACTCGTCCATCCGAAGATGGAAGAGGGTTGCAACCTTAACCTTGATTTATTACCTAACTCTTTCGACGGGAAGAGTTAGATAATAAATCAATGCATTTATATATTCATGAATTCAGTGTAACACCTTCCTGCACTTGTATCTTGTGAAGCGCAAAGAACCACACTGCACTTATGGGTTTTATAAAGAAGTTTTCAACGTTATTGGAGTAAGTAACAATTAACATTTAAATATTGTTTTGATTTTTGATTTTACTTGATCTAAAATATTTATATTATTTCAGATATCTTAAAGAGAGCAAAAGTACGGAAGTTGATTGAGCATGCTTATTTTCTTAAACCCCGAGTGGAGTATAAAAGCACGAAAAGGAATAGTCTCTGTTTCCTCACAATGTTATTTGACAAAAGATTCTTTTTTGTTCCAAAATACTTCGATATTCTTTTTATAATATTTTTCTCTCGATACTAACTAGTTTATTTTGAGATGGACGATAACTTGTAAAGCTGATAAATAGTTTTGATTTGATTTCCATTTCACATATTCCAAAGTTGAGATGAAAATAGAATCACCAAAGTATTTTTAGCATAACGGTTAAATTGCTCAGTTTTCTAAAAGCAAACTCGCAAATAAGTTATTCTGGGTCATCCGGAGCACTTGTACTCATACTCGGGGTTTAAACTGGTGTAACATCCATCTTGCAGGTAGTGATTCTCTACTCCCTAGTTTTAACACCTCTATCCTCATTCGGACTTTACATCACAAGTCGATTTCTGTCCATAGTCCATATGAATGCACCACTTTATCAAAACAGTTCACAAGTAGCTGTGACTCAGTGAATCAAAAGAATATAGCTTTAGGCGCTGCTAGGGAACTTTTAGTCAGTCTGTGTTGTCAGCTCGGTCGTACTATCTCATTGTATCAAACATAAGTCAATTAACTAATTGGTGCACAGGCACTGTTAGACGATGACCAAATGCCACTTTTAAATGAAGAGTTTCGGTGCCTCTGGATGTTGTGTCAATTCAGCGTCCATACAGTACTCCATGCTTGTTCCGGTACGAACCAGGGAAGTTTGTTAGTTTACATGTCGACCCACCGACTACGACCAAGGACGATCTTGGCCGGTCGGGGAAAGGCTCACTGACGGTCTTTTATCGGGCCCTTCGCAAAGCAGTACTCCAACGTACGTATGTGACGTAGTCTGGATGAACTGACTTGACGTCAGTAACACTGGCTACGCAGTCACGAGGTGCAGTACTAAACTAGGTAACGTGGACACCCAGCGTGGCTTATAGTAGAACTTGACAGAGGAAGTAGATATAGAACCCCTGGTTAACGTCCTAGAAACATATAGTTGACCAGTTCTTTGCAGGAAGAGTACATGAATTCATGTAAAAGAAAACTGGTAGACAAAGGACTACTAATAGGGGTATCAATGTTGGAACCTTCCCGAAAGATTCTTGACCCGAGAGAAAGAATTACGAGTTCGTCCGTACTTTGGCGGGTGTTTCTTATAAGTATTTTTGGAGGTGTTCGTTAAAAACACCGAAGGTGTTTTTTTAGTGAGTTCTCACTCGTTTCGTCTGTTTGCTTTTGCGTAGAGATAATTATTCGTCATAGTAATGATTGCAGATGACAAAAGTAAAAAGTTAATCAATGAAAACATTCTACTGGAAGTTCAAAAAGGTGATCTGAAATAAATCACGATTCAATAAAAAGCTAGTCATCTAAAAGTTTCGCTCTTTTGTCTTTCACCCATCTTTAATATTTCCACTTTACATTGATACCTCTAATAGTAAACTAGTATGGTTTACATTAGTATCTAATGAAATTAATAATATGCGTGCAATATCGGCTTCGGGGAACGTTTGTTCTTGTAGAAGGTACTAAATTGACAGGAAATCAAACTCTTTCTAAATATTAAATGATACCTAGACATAGAAATACAAAAAAGTCTAGACATCCTCCATAAACGGAGCGATGACAAACGTATTTCCAGAACTACGTATCCTGGAGGTTGATCCCAAATCCTGGAGGTTTTCTTATAATTTTAACTTATTATCTAATATTTTCCAACAAATGAATTAGATAGTAAATTAAACCGTTGTATATTTCATAAGATGGTGAAATATGCAAAAAAAGACCTTAACCGGAGAAAGTAACGAGTAACTGGTTATAACAAATGTTTTTCCCAGGACATTTCTGTCAGGTATTGAAGCGGAGATCTCTGTTACAAGATTCGTTTTACAACTGTGTAGAGTTCTCGGAGGTACACTGCAGACAGAAACTTTATGAAACCGAGGGAATCTTGCAGTAGCTACTGTAACGTGGCCCAGGTTATCCACAATATCTGGATGCTGACTAAGAGCCCATTCGCACCAGGTTGAAAGGCGCGAGGTTGAAAGTCTCTCTGTTTTGGTAATAAGAAAAGATTGCTCACTAGATAAATAATTTAACTGAAGAGAAAAGTTATTGGGAAAATTGATGCAACTTTAAGAGGTCTCCGAAAGATAATCATTTCTGGGTTTATCTGACATGACAGCACTAGAAGTGAAAAGCATGTGCGTGCCACCTGTGCACTTAGTATGACGGAGAGAGTGACTTGGTACTCTTATTGAGTTTTTGCATCTTTCTTACTTTGAATACCACGTCTGGTGGGAAAGCATTTATCGTTTCACATCTTAGAGTAGCAAAACCAATAAATTCATGAGACAAGAACTATGAGTTGCCACGTTTAAATGAACTCAAAACTGACTGTTTTCCATTTCCTATAAACTTTTCAAGATTCAAATAACAGACCACATACCAAACCTGAGTTCCAACATACATGCGCATGCCAATTCTACGTGACAGCATACAGGATATATTCTATATCAGTCAGGAGTTATTGTATATTTTATTTTGTCAAATTATGAATTGGCAATACGATTAAATGAGACTGTAATTGACTTCTCCCTTTTCCCTACTTATATTATAAAATAAAGCTGCGTTTGATGTGGTTTCTCCACATAAATCATTTCTACCTTGTTGTAATTTTCAGTGGCTTATATCGATCTTAACCTTTTCTGTGGCTTAACATCGATCTTATTTCCGTACACCACGGTCTAGGTTTCGCCAACTAATAAAGCACAATTTGGATCCGAAAATTGATAACCCATTATTTAGTCACGGTTTTTAAGGTCCAAAATCTTTTATGCTTATTTTCTATTCAGAAGGTCATAAAACTGATATATGCCATTGTTTAAATTAGATTTTGATTAAGAAAACTGATAAACCACTGTTAAGGTTAAAGTTCGTAAGATTATATGCCACTGTTGAAGCTCAATTTGGGTTTGTGTGATTGATGTCTATTTTTATCTTTTATCTATCTTTTACTTATCCTTTGTCAAACTTTTTATTTATGGTTAAAGAAAAAAACAGACATTAAACGATTATCGTGAAACCGCGATTAGCATACTTAAGGCATGCATGGTCCATGGTATATTGAACATCCAAAGGTCGTGATTTAATAATAAATGATACTCTGTTTATTTAGTACATAAACCATCGCTCCCGAGGTGGTGACGCGGAGTGGTGGGAATAAGGTAAAAGAAAAGAGAACGATAAACGCAATTTTATGCCGCTGAAAGGTTTGATAACTTTTTTGCAGCATCGCTCAGTTTATTATTTAACCTTTTTGTTAATATATATAGAATAAATGATTGTTTATTTGTTACTAAATCCTTGCACTTGTAGTTTTGGTAGTGTGTGCGCTTTTTTTAAAGGTTATGTTCGGGTCTCTTTGTAATTCTCAGTTTGGTTAATATTAAACACTAACAATAAGTTAAAACTAACATTTTTAGAATTTATAGATAACCCCTATACATTCATGATAACACAAAGCTAGCAAAATATTCCCATAGGCGGTCGGGGATGCTTATTTCACTAGGGGAGGTTTTAGTTCAACGCTGGAAAATGGAGAATGTACAAGTAAAAACCTAGGAGATTAGTCTTGGTGCCAACTTGTCGGGTCAGTAACTTGCGATGAGATGTTGAAATAGGACGAAGAATAAGTGCTTCCCATGAACTTTAAAGCCCCCTACGAGAGAAAGAAAAACACGTGGTTAGGGGCAATCACTTTTGTGGTAGAAAGCGAAAATTATATTTCCTGTAAAATCTCAAAGCTAAAAGCTATCGCCTTGGGCAAAGAGAAACTCCTTGGTCGAACCGCGTGACAAAATACATTAGGTAGGAGTCAGGACTTAGCGGCGTTTTACAGTTGTTTAGGGGCAACATGATCTCTAACGCAAGAGCGATTGGTCGATTGAGCACCCATCGAGTGATTTCACCTTCTCCCGGGTTTGGTGTTGCAGAGAGGTACATAGAACCCTACAGCAATGTCACGGTTTCTCTAATCAATGTTGCTAAACTCGTGTGAGATTAAATGGTACTTAATGAGCGAGCACAGTCACCGCGAGGCCGTTTGGAGCCGTTCACTGCGACGTGGCACCACGCAGTTACTCGACCGCGACCGCGACCGCGTAACTGTACCACGCCGTTTTACCACGTCTGACACCGCAGTTTTATCGCAGTTTCCCTTTTCGCAGTTCGCAGTTTCCTTTCCAGTCACCTGCGGCGAATGCGATAGTAAAACGGGTAGATTCAAATCAAAGTTCAAACCTGCGCAAGTTCAAATCGCCGCTGGTTCGTTCGCCCGTTCGCCCTCCGCGTCGCAGTATCGTGGTATCATATCGAGCGAGGCAGGAAGAGTGTTGGAGTGTGCACATTTACAGCGTTTACAGTGTTCACAGCGCATCATCGAGTGTTCACAGCGTTCTTCGAACTTGGCATTTGAGGTCGTGATGCAAGAGGAAGGAGCTCATGATCAGAGGTCGGGCGCGGAGCGCGGGCGAGAGAATTGCACGAGTTCAGAGTGGCAGAAACTTCAAGCTGCAATCGACTGGCTACAAATCGGAACTCATAGCAGAGCTTATCGATTATGAGTTCAAGTTGCACGATATGACACGGATGGATTCCGCACGTATAATGGATGTGAATCATGCTGTAAAAAACTCGATGCTGCGCTTGATTATTGCTCGAAATGCAAACGAATTAGTCATTGTATGAAACGTTGTTTCAGGTTGCAGGTGCTACTGACGGACGACTCTGCGGAGGCATGGGCCGTGGCATGGAACGCTGCAAGAGATTTCGTTGGAGTGTCAGCTGACGAGTTCAGTGTGTTGGAGTTGAAGCGAGAGGACTCTGCTGTCTTGGATAAATTAGTTGGACATTTTTGGATGGTGAGGCTAACTGCGGTGTACAACAAGACACCTGAGTCGCGCTACCTCCGAATTGAACGTGCATATCGATGTGCACAACGAGAACTTGTTCCATCACTATCTCCTAGTATAAGTTCAACATCGACTACGGAGCACAGTGTAGACGTTCGTTTAGAGGGTCGACGGACCACTGTAGCATCGTCACAGTTATGCGATAGTCGTTCAGAGAGGTTTAATTTGAAGAGAAATTCGACAGAGTTTTATCACGGATATTTTCTAGGGTCTTTGAGTACTATCATTTTATGTATTATAGCAGGTATCGTTGTATGGCTGGGTAGGCATTGATGAATTAAAGTCTTCATTGCCTTCTGATCTTCTGATCTGCACTCCTGTCCATTCGTGAGTAGCGACCCCATCGTTAGTAGCGACCCCTCTGTAATGGCTGTAGTGTGAGCTGTGGTCGGCTCGTGACATGAGATGTAACTATCGAACCATCCGGGGTTTTAGATTTCGGCATCTATTTTTTCCCGTTTTCCACTAAATTAAGTTACATCTCTTGGACCAGATTTCAAACTCGTCTATTCTCAAGCACAGAGCAGCTTAGGTGTGATGGGAAGCGATGGGGATGAGAAAGTGTTTAGTGTAGGGTAAAAGACTACATTGTAACTTATGAAGGAGAGCTTTACAGTATTGTAAGGGATGAAGGAGAGCTTTACAAAATTGTAAGGGTCCAGAAGCAATCAATCAGCGATGCATCTCTTCTGCAGGACTGTGTTCAGGAGACAGTTCAATGCACGGCAGCATGTTTACACTGCGGCCTTTTCTTCACCTCTCAACACCTAGGCACTACACTGGAATTGACGCTCCTAAGGCATTCCGTAAGCGAATGCGAAGAATCGCTGGTGCGCATCCAAAACTGAGAATTTTCTTTGAATGCTGTCACATTGTGGAGGTAGTACTAACCCTTCTGAAATTCGAATAGTGGAGACGCACGGTATGTAGAGCTGGTAGCGCGACGTACAGCATGTCGAGTACAAAGACTACACTTCCCTACAACCTATGCACGAAAGCACGAAAGTGGTCTTGCTTTCTTCGTATTGTTGCATTGCTGTGAGATGGTCGTCAGCCTTTTAGCAGAACGGTACTTTCACGAAAGAATACATTATTTGGTGAAAGCCCCTTTCCTGGCGGCGAGCGCCTGTTCCAGTAAGTTTCCGAGTGCATTTTCGAGTACGCGTCCTCTTCAGATCTCGGCCACTCGTGCGGTAAGCGAAGGGGATGGCAAAGTGTAGGGTAAAAGACTAATTTGTAACTTATGAAGGAGAGCTTTACAGTATCTCGTATATGCTACAGAAACCACTTGCTCCAAAAAAGGTTGGATCAGTTCTCAACTTGATATGAGTTTTCAAATTATAGCAGACCAGGAAGGGTTCATATCAGAAGGGTCCCGTTCTGACCTTCGAAGGTTCGTAGAAAGTAAAGAACCTTTCACAAGGACTGTTTTCAGTTGGGGCACGTGCACGGTCATTGGCTCGTAAGCTCGTAAGCTCGTAAGCTCGTTACATAACATAAGCTCGTAAGCTCGTTACATAAGCTCGTAAACGTAAGCTGTTTACGAAGCTCGTTTATGTTCATTTATGTTTCAGAAGCTCACGAACTTGACTCAGATTCACTAAATCAGTCTCCACTGCCTACACGTGGGTACAGATCACATATGATCTCGAAGGTGGCACGACAATGAACCGCTCTCTCCAGTTCGGTTCAGAGAGCTCTTAACGTGAACGTGTAAAGACCTAAACATCCAAAGAGAGTCCATGAGTTTAGGGTGTAAAGAACAAGCAAACAAGACATTAAGAAAACAAGCAAACAAGACAAACAAGATAGACTTTAGGCAAACAAGTGCCTAGCCCTTAACGTGGTCACGATGGGTTAATCACAGCAAATTCAACAAATTAATTCTTCATGTGGACAGCCTTAAAATTTGCAAAGGAAGTTTACAGATCTTTTCCTCTGAGTACTGCTTCCAACTCGTAAAGCTCATGAAGTTGACTTGCCTCTACTGTTCTGGAAAGATAAGAGTGATGAGTGAGCAGCTGTCTTACTGCTAAGCGACTTAGTGCTAAGCGACTACACCTTGAGCACCCCCTTGAGAGTTGAACTCAAGCAGACCTCCATGGTCTGGACCGTCTGGGTAATCTGAGTAACAAGCGATAAATTAAACGGAAGAAGCAAGTTTGTGGTCATCGACAATTATATTGATATCAAACAATATTATCTACCCTAAACTGCATCCTAAACGCCATCGACAACAACTACAACAGTATCTGAAGTATACCTCCACAGTTTCGACATCGATGACTTTATACTGTACAACTACAACAGTATATACCGTAAACGCCATCGACAACACTACCCTAAACATCGACAACACCTGCTGAAAACATCGACAACACCTGCTGAAACAGCGACCACACCTGAAACACACAGTAAGTAAACAGTTTCGGTATAGGCATACTCATCGTGAAGAGCTGATAGTTGCGATGCTACTCATCGCATATACAGTGAGGGACCGGTAGACTCCCAAGTAGGTTGTTGTCGTCGCGACCGTAGTCGCATCACACAATCTCTGATTTTCCGCTCGAAGACAAAAAAGGCTCGGTCGAGTTCCATCAAAAACATAATATTGTCTCCTTCGATCTGTAGAAGATCTCTGACATGACCAAAAGTTGTATTAACTCGTCGTAAAAAATCCTCCTTTGTTGGAACGTTGTCTCTCAGATGTCTACGCTCTTCGGATAAATCCTCCTCCTCAGCGGACATGACTGATGATGAGAGGTCCTGGTCGTAAGTAACATCATTAGGCTGTGATGATACCTGCACATATTCAGTCCAAGGATTGAGAGAACACGGGACGACCTCTCGTTGAAAGAACTGACTCTCACTGTCAAAGCAATAGAAAGGGTGTGCACACCTCCTGTAAGTAGACATGAATCGAGGTGGTACCGATTCACTTTGACCATAAGTGCTAACTAGATGCTTGCAGAGAAGATAAGGCGAGTTCAAGTATTGCGGACACGAGCAAGTCCATCGCTGAACCGAGGAGTGATTTACGATGCCGCTCGATGGTGACAAGGTCCCCAACTTACGCCAGGTCACTCTAAACGTCTCCCACCATGATGGATGAGAGCGCCCATTAAGAACCTGTTGCAAGACTTTTAACATGTCCCCAACTAGACTCTCTGCAATTATCAGTGTCAAACGATATCGTGTCGGATATTTTGTGCGTGAAGGATGTCCAGGAAAACGCGAGGTTCCTGGCTGTGGAGATGCTGTGTGCCAAACAGAGACAAGACAGAGAAGAACAACCACGAAAAAGGAATGCTGCGATATATACCACTCTGAAAGTATGTACACTGTCGATTCTTTCTCCAAACAGCACAAAACTGAGGAAAAGACCAGAGCGGTCTGTAACCTACTTCAGAAGCCCTAAAACAAACCCCTGAAACGTAACCCTAGTCTGAAATCGCCAAAACGTAGCTCAAAGCAAGAGGAACTTCTCTTTGCTAACAACCAGAGCCACAACAGTATCATGCGATCCAAACCCAAGTCCAAACCACATCCACACACTAGCTCTTGGCTAAAGCTAGCTACCACAAGCCATACACAACCAACTAAGTCCTTAACGAACTCAAAAGGACGAAACCTGTAGCGAAGGAACCGAAAAAGACCTATCTGGGAACTTTCTCTTTTCGCCAAACGATCTTCAAATGTTGATAGGGTCTCCTTCCCTGACTCCGTTGGCCCAAGAAACCTTCAGATCCGGCTCCCGATAGTTGAGATATCGCTAATTTTCGGTCGCAGGTGACCGAACCTTCAAAAACTCCTCCCTGCGGCTTAAAACCGCTCACACCGCACAAACGGATCGTCTAAACTGATATCCGTCTTAGCTGGTAGGTAGATCTGGCTACTCTGAACCCAACAAGACTCCAAACAAGCCGTTTGGAGTTCCCTTTGCAAAACTACTCGAGAAATTTGGTCGCATGCTACAAAAAACTGACGTAAATCGGCTCCCTGCGGCTCAAATTTGCTCACCACACCCAAACCAACAATCCAATTCACTTACAGTCTTCTCCTATGCGTACATGAGGACTCCCTGATCGCGTAGGCACCAAGAACGAAGAGCTTGGCTCACCGATCGCGAAGAACAATCCAATCTCAGGTCGCAGGCGATGAAAACCTGACGCAAGCGCTTCCCTGCGAGTCAATTTCTCTCACAACTCTCAAACCGCCCGATAAAACTTTGTATCGTCTTCAATTTCCTGAAGAACTCGTTGTTCTGATCCCGATGGATCCAAGGACAGCAAGTTTGGACTCCGGAACGGCCCGAACGGTCCAACTCTCCTTCACAGGTAACTGAAAACCCCAATTCTGCTCCCTGCGTCTCAATTTCTCCCAGAACACAACCCCCGATCCGTCTCTTCAAGAACCGTCTTAACCTGTGCGTAGCCTGCACAGATCTGAACCCGATGACACCTTGCGCGCGTGTATTGGACTTCCCAATTCTCCAAAACATCCACCGACAGGTCGCAGGAACAAGCAAGCCCCTTAAGCAGCCCCCTTGCAACAGTCTGTACGTACGAAGTTCAACTCTCAATAATAAGAAGCAGGCCCCTTGCGTCTTTGATATAACGCCTAAAGCCCTAAATACCCAGTCAGCAAGTAACTAGGGGTCTAGCTTGATTTTACCTTCTTTCGAATCGCATAACTTTTTCTCTGGATGTCCAAACGAAGTAAACAAGATGCCCATGGAAAGCTGACAACGAGCTCTACCCATCTATGTGATGAAAGTGAAGATCCGAAGTTGCGCCAAAAGCCCGTAAGCTGGGGCTTAGTTTGTTTTCTCCATCTTTCGAGTCCTGTAACTTCTTCACTATGCGTCCAAACGAAGTAGACAAAGTGCCTATGGAATGCTGACAAGGAGCTCTATCCACTGATGCGATAAAAACGAAGATCCGAAGTGGTGCCAAAAACCTGTAAGCTGGGGCCTAGCTTGTTTTCTCCATCTTCCGAGTCTTGTAACTTCTCCACTAGGCGCCCAAACGAAGTAGACAAGATGCCTATGGAAAGCTGACAAGGAGCTCTACCCATCTATGCGATGAAAATGGAGATCTGAGATTGTGCCAAAATCCCGTAAGCTGGGGCCTAGCTTGTCTTCTCATGAGTGTCTTTGGAGAGACAAGCATCGAAGTTTGAATTTCAGGTAGGAGCCGGTCCACGACACGACATCCACCCCCTCTGAACCTGTGCATCCTCCAGTATGCACCAGAGATACCAACCAAGGAGTGGACCGGCTTATCGTCCTACTTCCCATCGTAACCAACCTCACCTTCAAGATCTTCTGTATAATCCTCGTCCTCAAACTGAAACTCCGTCAAGATATCTGCTAAATCGACCTCCTCATCTCTCTTTTTGAAAATCTTGACGCGTTTACCTGCCACTGGTACCTTCAAGCTTGTTCCATCCAACTCTTGCAAGGCGTAAGTTGCGTTGTCATGAACCTTCTTCACCACATACGGACCAAACCATCTTCTGGAAAACTTCCGGAGTGCACTATGCTGGTTGTCTAGACTGTTGTCATAGACTAACACCCAATCACCTTCCTTGATATCCCTAGGTCTCAAACGATGTCGCTGATCAAATCTGACCTTGTTCTTCAACCGTGCTTCTCGCAGCCTATCCAAAGCAGTTTGGATATCCTCTGGTCTTCTCTCTAACTGCCTAATTCGAATAGCAAGAAGCTCTTCTCTAGTCAAATTGTCCTCCCAAGGTAACACACTCCATGTCAGAACATGTTCTTCAATCGACATGATAGGCTTCTGACCTGTGATGAGTTCCACCGGCATGTAACCTGTCACCGAGCTGTGCGTCGTTCTATCTGCCCATAATGCAAATGGTAAGAGTCGAGGCCACTCGCGCACCCTTCCGTTGCAAGCCTTCACCAAAGCCTTCACAATGGGTGGATGACCACGTTCACTCTTGGCATTCCCTTCGGGGTTATAAGCAGTTGTCAGTGACAACCTCACCCCACACCTTGCAAAGAATTCACGAGCCTCATGTGCATCTAGCTCTCCCCGATCTGCAGTGATCTTCCCCACACATCCATATCGACAAACAACCTCTTCCAAGAGAAATCTACATACCCCTTCAGTTGTCTTCGTCCGAAGCGCCCTACCCTCGACTTGATTTGAAAGATCCTCTCTAGCAAGTACCAAGTATCTCATCTGCCATAATCCAACCGGCATAATCACCAAGTCTACCACCCACTTGAAGTGGATTGCCAACGGATAAGTCGGATGTAATCCGTCACGATGTCGGATATTCGAATACATCTGACATGTCAAACAAGACTCCACAAAAGATACAACATCCTTGTACATGTTTTTCCACCAATACCGCTTTTTCATCTTTGTAAAAGTGGCCCAAATCCCTCGATGTCCAGCCCAAAGACTCTCATGGAACGCCTTGAGCAACTTCTGCTGATCTTCCTTGTTGCAAATCACCCGTAGCGGTACTCCACCTTTTTGCTTCGATCGCTTCCAAAGAAACCCATCCTGCAACATGAAGTTGTAGGCCTTCCTTCTAACTCTCCGAAACCTCTCATCTGTCCAACCTGTCTGCTTAACCATCGTACTAAGGTACCTCCCGATATCAAGCAAATCACCATCATACAACCCTTCAACAAACAACTCATCTTCTCTTCCTGTCTGTGCAATCGAATAGAACTCTGTACCCACGTCGTCAATGTCTTCTACCATCTCATCTTCCCCATCATATCGAGCCCGAGACAACATATCCGTCATCAGATTATCCTTCCCTGCGATATGTCTAAACTCCGGGTTCAACGACTTGATATATGCGATCCATCGTAACATCGCAATATCAGGAGTTGAACAATTCATGATCATCCCTAACAACGGCAAGCAATCAGTTTCAACCACCACTACTGCTCCAATCAAATACTCTTTCTCAGTTTTCATAGCTGAAACAATACCCCACAATTCTCTCTTCACTTGCGGGTAAGCACGTTGTCGAGCACTTAACACCTTCGCTCCGAACCTAACCGCAAACCTGTCTCCATCCTCATCATCCTGTCCGACTGCCCATCCAATTGCAACTGGACTTGTATCCATAGTAAGAACCACCGGCCTAGCACCCTTGTAATCAATCCTTCCCAGAACTGGAGGAGATGATAGTAAAGACTTCAGCTTCCTTACCGCATCAGTATGCTCTTCCTCCCATCTGAATTTATGACCCTTACGCAACAATCCATACAACGGATCCGCCACATGCGCATAATGAGGAATCCAAATGTGGTAGAATACACAAGCACCCAAAAATCTTCTTACTTCTGTCAGCGAGTTGCAAACCTCCTTCATCCTTCCAATCGCATCCACCTTGTTCGGATCTGGCTTCCGACCAAACGATCCACACAAATGACCAACGATCAAAACCTCTCTAACTCCAAATGTAGACTTCGCACCTGACAGCGTAAGATGAACTTCCTCAAGTCGAGATAAGATCTTCTCACAGTCTGCGATGTGATCAGTGACGTATCGCCGACACCCCCTCTGATCTAATGCTTCATCCTTCTCATCTTCCACACATCCTTTGATGGGGATGTCATCCAAGAATGGCATCGTCTTTTCGGGGATGAAGTCCCTTAGAACTCGATTCATCCCGTTCATCATGTGTGCTACCGAGTTGGTAGCTCCCTGCGGTAAGGTACACATCCTAACCAACCCCAAAGGTGTCCTCATTGTCGTGAAGCTTCTGCTCTCCTCCGCTAGTTGAAACTGATCATACCCCGAGTAAAGATCTCCCATTGAGTAAATCGCTCTTCCTGCAAATGCTTCTGCAAACTCATCCACAATCGGTCCCACCCCAGCATTTCTGATTGTTACTGCGTTCACTGGCTGCATGTCTTGGATGAACCGCAGCGACCCATTCTTCTTTGGTACTGTAAACCATCTGCTTGAATATGGTGCAAACGACGGCTCCAAGATCTTCATCCGCATCTTCTCCTTCAGCAACTCCACTAGTTTGGGCAAGTGAGCCCGCGGTACTGGAATTGGTCTCAGGTTCCATGGCACATGCGGTACCGTGAAGATAACCATCGGGGTAACAACGTACGGATCTACACATCCAATCTCAAGTGGCTCAAAAGCAAATGCTTTCCCATGTCTTGAAAGCATCTCCTTGAAGCACATCCTCTCTTCTGGTAGAAGAGACCCATCAGATCCAATCTTCAGCTCTTCAAGGGTCTTCTCCGTGAACTTGTGTCCTATCATTGCAGGATCTCTCAAACTCTTCTCCTTTGAAGCTCGATCCATCTGTTGGTTGGTGTCTTCCGGCAAAGGACCAGCAATTGGCTTTACTTTCCTATCCACTATCTTGTACCTTGTCTCAACTCGAACCTCCGGCGCACGGAATGATTCGATCACCGAATAGACCTCCCTTGAATGAATCTGCACGACCTTATCCATATCCTCCCATCCAATAGACATGATCTCTCGCAAGGGATCTTCCAACCCATCCTCTTCATAAACACCAGAAATCCATTCATCCCTTTCTAGCTCACCCAACTCTTTCAACATCAACTCAACACCACGCAAATGTTTTTGTTCTTTTCTTCTCAGCTCTTCTATCTTCTTGTAGACAGCAATCCCACACTCTGAAAATCCAATAAACCCTGTACAAAAGGCACTATCTCCATCAAGCGAGAGTACCTTCTCTTGCGCACCACCACAATCCCGCTCTATAGTGGTACTCAACGAAAATCCTTGAACTCTTCACTCACCCTTGGAAGCGGCTTCTCCTTCAAACGATCTCGGTTGCGCTCGTGGTTGGACGGTACAGTCAGGAACTGTACCGCTCTCTTCCCATCTTGACTTCGGATCCTAGCATACGCAGATCCGTCGTCCAGTACCTTTGTCTCCATCCGGGTTGCTATGATGAAAGGTTGACCCAGAATGAGTGGGTATGATGTTGCTTCCTGAACAAAGAAGTTTTGCTCAATAGCAACATCACCTACGCGCACTCTGATGTCTGGACAAGCTCCATACAAGTCTCCTCTCGTGTTGTTGGCTGCTCTTATGACCCATCCATGCTCTGTGTCGATCGGCCACTTCTTCCTCTTGTACAGCTCCTTCGACATGATGTTGATTTCTGATCCATGATCGATCAGAGCAACCACCGGCTCATCCAAGTCCTCGATCCTCACCAACGTCTCCGTCGTAGCTCGAGCCCAGTGACTGTGGCTGTAATGACTTGAGCTCCGCTTCCCATCCTCCTCTTCATCCTCGAAATGCACCTTGCGTCTTCGATCTCTTTCTTCCTCTGGAGAATAGACACTGCACCTTGCAAGCTCTCTCTCCTCATCCACTGACATCCTAGTATCCAAAGCATGTGATAAACCAGTCTCACCCGTAATTTGTCGTTTCCGTTTGATGACATCGATGATGACATCATGAAACTCACGCTTGGCGATGCCTAACACTTCTCTCAAAGTAAACTCCACCTTCGCATTCAGAATGCGATCTTCCAAGACTCCCTTCAAGTCTGTTGAAGCCTCGATATCCGACTGTAGCTTGTACGCAGTCGGCTTACCCTTCTCCTTCTGAGATTTCTCTTTCGATGGAGAAGGAGCATCGTCCATCGGTAGGTCTTGAGCTCCTGCATCCCGAAGCTCTTGGCGAACCTTCTCCCCTCGAGTCTGTCTCTTTGAAGAAGTCCCTTCTCCTGAATCCTCTGAATCTCGCATTCTCTTCTCTTCCAACAACGCTTCGTGTTGGTTCTTGGCGATGTACGCATGCACCGATAGAGCTTCTATCGGATCCTCCCATCCAGTATCCCTTCTGATCGTTGCAGCTGTCCTCTGCAACGTCTCACGTGCCATCTTCCCTTTCTGTTTCATGGAGATGGCAGATGACCACAACTCACTTGGCTCAACTTGCTTGTTGAAACTCCTCTCAGCCTGATCCTCAACCCTTGTGCCATAAGTTCCAGCTTCCACCATTGCAACTGCTTGCGCTGATAGGTGGTCCTCAACCAACTTCTTCATCCCTCCCCTACCAAAGTTGGTCTGAAGAAGTGCACCAGTATCCCTCAACGCTACCTTCCCATCCTTCCAGAAGATCACTCCTTGCTGCAGAATATCTGTGAACTCCTTGCAATCTCTGCGCGGATGATCAGTACCATCGCACCAGATACACCGCTGGATCCAGCCTTGCTTCTCAACCGGTCTTACTCCACTTGTAGATCCCTTCTCTTCCAATCTGGTGAGCTTGATCTGCAGATCTCTCATTCCACGCAATATCTCCTCAAGGTTTGAGTCATCCTTCTTCGGAGATACCATGGGTGCCTGAACAACTGGAACAACCGGAACAACAGGAACAGCTGGAGCAACAGGTACTACTTGTCTAGCAACAGGAACTGATCGGACTACAGGAACAGGTGTTACAGCTGTAGGTGTTGGCGCCAGTCTCCTAACAGGAACTTTCTCTCGTCTCCGCTCCCTCTTGGTAAGCAGACCAACAGCTTCCTCAACCTTCTTCCAGCTGCTGGTCAATCCATCGTCCTCGTCCCGGTCTTCCAGAAGTACCTCTAGCTTCTCCTGCAACTTCTCATCTGCAGCCCGAAGAAATAGCTCTGTCTTGTTGGACTGCAACGTCAACTTCTCCATCCTGGTCAGCCGTGAAAATTGCTTCTCAAACTCTCTGAGCAACTCAGTAGCTTGTAAACCCTTCCTTGGTTGCTCAACCCACTCCAAGAATGACTTCTTGGTGACTCGATCAGAGTCCTCCAAGAAGTACTCATCCATCAAGGCACGAGCAAAAGTCTCCCAATCCTTGTTAAAATGCTTCGTTAGCATTTTAACATGATCCCTAATCTCTGGAGCTGCTGCCAACTCAAACGTCTCAATCATCTCATCTTCTGAGACCCGGTTCAGCTCCATCTCCTTCACATAATGTCTCAGATACCTTGAGACATCTCTTCCATCAAACTGGTCAATCCTGCTGACCACCGCTTGTAGCGCCTTTGTTGCCAAAGCTTCCTTCCGCTCATCAGATTGTTGCTGCCGTAAGAACATAGTGAAAGCTTGGAACATCGATGCAGTCGCTGGATCCAACTGCACCTTCGGCAACCCACTTGAACCACTAGCTCCATCTCCATCACCTTTCCCATCCCCACTCATGACTGCCAATCCCTTCTTCAAAGTTCACACACAGAAGAAATCTCCACCCCAGACCTTCACGTCGAGTTCACCACCGTATCGTGTCGGATATTTTGTGCGTGAAGGATGTCCAGGAAAACACGAGGTTCCTGGCTGTGGAGATGCTGTGTGCCAAACAGAGACAAGACAGAGAAGAACAACCACGAAAAAGGAATGCTGCGATATATACCACTCTGAAAGTATGTACACTGTCGATTCTTTCTCCAAACAGCACAAAACTGAGGAAAAGACCAGAGCGGTCTGTAACCTACTTCAGAAGCCCTAAAACAAACCCCTGAAACGTAACCCTAGTCTGAAATCGCCAAAACGTAGCTCAAAGCAAGAGGAACTTCTCTTTGCTAACAACCAGAGCCACAACAGTATCATGCGATCCAAACCCAAGTCCAAACCACATCCACACACTAGCTCTTGGCTAAAGCTAGCTACCACAAGCCATACATAACCAACTAAGTCCTTAACGAACTCAAAAGGACGAAACCTGTAGCGAAGGAACCGAAAAAGACCTATCTGGGAACTTTCTCTTTTCGCCAAACGATCTTCAAATGTTGATAGGGTCTCCTTCCCTGACTCCGTTGGTCCAAGAAACCTTCAGATCCGGCTCCCGATAGTTGAGATATCGCTAATTTTCGGTCGCAGGTGACCGAACCTTCAAAAACTCCTCCCTGCGGCTTAAAACCGCTCACACCGCACAAACTGATCGTCTAAACTGATATCCGTCTTAGCTGGTAGGTAGATCTGGCTACTCTGAACCCAACAAGACTCCAAACAAGCCGTTTGGAGTTCCCCTTGCAAAACTACTCGAGAAATTTGGTCGCAGGCTACAAAAAACTGACGTAAATCGGCTCCCTGCGGCTCAAATTTGCTCACCACACCCAAACCAACAATCCAATTCACTTACAGTCTTCTCCTATGCGTACATGAGGACTCCCTGATCGCGTAGGCACCAAGAACGAAGAGCTTGGCTCACCGATCGCGAAGAACAATCCAATCTCAGGTCGCAGGCGATGAAAACCTGACGCAAGCGCTTCCCTGCGAGCCAATTTCTCTCACAACTCTCAAACCGCCCGATAAAACTTTGTATCGTCTTCAATTTCCTGAAGAACTCGTTGTTCTGATCCCGATGGATCCAAGGACAGCAAGTTTGGACTCCGGAACGGCCCGAACGGTCCAACTCTCCTTCACAGGTAACTGAAAACCCCAATTCTGCTCCCTGCGTCTCAATTTCTCCCAGAACACAACCCCCGATCCGTCTCTTCAAGAACCGTCTTAACCTGTGCGTAGCCTGCACAGATCTGAACCCGATGACACCTTGCGCGCGTGTATTGGACTTCCCAATTCTTCAAAACATCCACCGACAGGTCGCAGGAACAAGCAAGCCCCTTAAGCAGCCCCCTTGCAACAGTCTGTACGTACGAAGTTCAACTCTCAATAATAAGAAGCAGGCCCCTTGCGTCTTTGATATAACGCCTGAAGCCCTAAATACCCAGTCAGCAAGTAACTAGGGGTCTAGCTTGATTTTACCTTCTTTCGAATCGCATAACTTTTTCTCTGGATGTCCAAACGAAGTAAACAAGATGCCCATGGAAAGCTGACAACGAGCTCTACCCATCTATGTGATGAAAGTGAAGATCCGAAGTTGCGCCAAAAGCCCGTAAGCTGGGGCCTAGCTTGTTTTCTCCATCTTTCGAGTCCTGTAACTTCTTCACTATGCGTCCAAACGAAGTAGACAAAGTGCCTATGGAATGCTGACAAGGAGCTCTATCCACTGATGCGATAAAAACGAAGATCCGAAGTGGTGCCAAAAACCCGTAAGCTGGGGCCTAGCTTGTTTTCTCCATCTTCCGAGTCTTGTAACTTCTCCACTAGGCGCCCAAACGAAGTAGACAAGATGCCTATGGAAAGCTGACAAGGAGCTCTACCCATCTATGCGATGAAAATGGAGATCTGAGATTGTGCCAAAATCCCGTAAGCTGGGGCCTAGCTTGTCTTCTCATGAGTGTCTTTGGAGAGACAAGCATCGAAGTTTGAATTTCAGGTAGGAGCCGGTCCACGACACGACAACGGTCTAGACGAGGTCTATTCAATGCGTATTTGTAACCGTGTTTCAGCTTCCTCCAGTGAGATTCAACTATGTTTGTAGTTCTCGACAAGCACAGAATCGGTTTAGATGATCGACTAAACAGCTTGAACTTAGACGGAGTATACCATTCTCTCCACAGGTACCCCACAAGAGTGGCAAGTTGTGAGTTCTACAGAGCTCATACATCTCAAGCACGGCCTTGGAATGAAGCGCTTCAGAAGTTTCGAACTCACCTGCAGAATTTGGAATGAGACTATGCAAGTTATAATGCCGAGTCAGCAAGGTAAGAATCTCCTTTCTAATAGCGGGAGAAGGTGAGATATTACGACCCTGCGTAGAACTTGAGCCCTGCGTAGAACCCTGCGTAGAACTTGAACCCCACTCTGGATCGATGAAAGGAAAACGATTATTTGCCTCGATACTTTGATAAGAACAAGTGGCCTTCCCTAAGCACATACACTTCACCTCAACAGCAGCCTGTGCATGCTTCATGCATAGCTGAACGTACATAGGAACAAAAGCAGCTTGCAAAGCACTTATTTGCCCACTGTCCTTATCAGTGAGCGCGAAGACAGGCTTTAGACCAAGGTTTCGGAGTGCAACAAACCAAGCAGTCAACACACCCTTTCGATGTTGTTCAATCTCCAACCCACTGCCCTTCTTACCTTCGCCTACCCTCAGATAAAAGAGATAGGAGAGTGGTACGCCAAAGCCTCCGAAGTTGGCAGCCACGACAAACAACTCGAACCGCATAGAATTCGTCTTAAACGTGGAATCTACAACAATCTCAACGACTGAGCTAACACGCTCAAAAAAAGGGGTGCAAAAACCGAATGCCATGAAGTTGTCTGTGTGTTCATACAGAACCTGAGAGAACTTTCTGTCAGCAAAGGTTGAGCTCCTTATCAACAAAGACGCGCTCCTCACTTGGTCATCGATATCTCGTAAGTACTGTCTCGACTGAATTTCGCTGATCCAAAAGTTTACCTGGGCCCTAGTGATGCTCAAAGGATTAATCATACCTCTATCGCAAAGCATCCGATATACCTCAGGCTTCCGGACGTTCATGTTAGCAATCCCCTCTAAGAACGTAATAGCCTCACCTGGGAAGATGTTCAATTTATACGTAGGTTTCTCGTGCACCAACAGATGCTGACAAGTTAGTATAACAACTTTCTGAACAGTGTCTACTGTGATGCGGACATTACCCCCACATTCAAACCGATTTATCTTACGTTTCTTCTCCTGCACTCGCTGATTGTCTACTGATACTTCACGTTGCAGGTATGTAATTCTATCGCTCCGTGATGCACACCAACACGTAGTTCTGTACAATGAGGTCTGCTTCATTGAAACTCGTGGGTTCCGAATATCCTAGTAATACCCACTGGCCATCTCAAACTCCGGAATGACATACTGCTTCAACCAGTGCGATAACGCTGAAGCAGCATTATGCGGGTTCCAACTCGTGAATTCTCCAGTCATACTATCGTCCGTCAGAGAAACGGTCAAGCGGAAGAAGATAACTGAGTCCTCGATGTCCTCAGCCGCGAAAAGCTCTCTCCGTTGATCGACAAGTTCTGTGTATTGACACTCGACAGACACCAACAAACTTGCATCTTCTTCATCATCCGCGTCTACACTACCGGACGTACCCTCGACTCTTCTATAACACTCATTACACGTTTTGAAGATATTCAAGTCTAGAAGGTTGTGCCCTTTACGAGCACGAGTAAACGCGGATAGAGCGAGCTCTCGAGAACATCGATAACAAATCTGATTATCCATCACAAGGTACAGCAAGACGACTCACAGATTGCGGCCAAAGAGATCGACTTCACTTCGCGAGCAAACTGTTCTCATTCACAAGAGGAAAAGCAGGAACCACTCACAAATACCGCTGATCGTCCTCTCGTCCGCTGATCGCCCTCTCGTCCGTCACAAAGGCACCAGCTCACCTCGTCACATTGTTTACGTTCACCACGAATGAACCGTGTCAAAATTGAATAACATCTCGCACGAGTTGTCGATTCGAGGACGCTTACTCGTGGTGAACCTAAACACTGCAAGATCGCAAACACTGAACAGCACGGATTTGATAGCACGGAAAGCACGAAAGAAACGACCGATGAGCGAGCGAATGAATTCAAATGAACGACGACCGAGCGGATTCAATAACGTCAACAACGGAAAGCACGAAAGAAACGAGCGATGAGCGAGCGATTGAATTCAAATGAACGACGAGCGAGCGTTGTCAAATGAAAGACGAGCAAGCAAAGACGTCAACACCTCAACCTAAACCGCACGACGAGACCTAAACACCAAAAACAATTTCCGGAACAGCGTACGAGCGACAATAAACTCACGACGAGACCTAATCACGTAGTACGCGATACCGATTTGATATCCGGAACAGCGTACGATCGAGCTCGACCGCGACCTAAACACCTATAGACGCAAATTGACGCAAATTGACGAGTACGAGCAAATAAATTGAAGCGAGCGAGTACGCGAACAAGCGAATTGAACGAGCGAATTGAACGAGCGATGACGAACATCGCGAACGAGCGAACGAGCGAAGGAGACACTAACGAGCGAACTCCCGAATTGAACAGTGAAGGAAGGAAACAACCCGCCATACGAGAAGTGAACTGCGAGCAACTGCGCACGAAAGAAACGAGCGATGCGGAGCGGAGTACTGGCATGCGGAGCGAACGGGCTACTGCCACTCACAGGCTGAACAGGCTAACGGCTCCAAACGCTGTACGCGCGAATGGCGTTACTGGCGGGCGAATGTCGCCGCGGGTTACAAGTCGCCGCGGGTTACTGGCGGGCGAATGCAAACAAGGAACAGGGAAACTGCGATCAGGTGGAAACTGCGAACAGTGAGACTGCGACCAGGGAAACTACGACCACGTCGAGTGCCACTCGAGAAACCACGTCGAGTGCCACGTCGCAGTGAACGGCTCCAAACAACCTCGCGGTGACTGTGCTCGCTCATTAAGTACCATTTAATCTCACACGAGTTTAGCAACATTGATTAGAGAAACCGTGACATTGCTGTAGGGTTCGGTACAGAAGTGTTCCAGTTCTCGGTAGGAACCCTCGACAGCGCTCGGGGTAAAAAATTTCACGAACCGGAAATTATCCGAAGATAATAAACGGAACCAGTTTTTTCCAGTCATTTATTAATCCTCCCGGTTTCTCTAACAGGTAACTTGTCGTTTTGCAAAATTTTAACCTACAAATTATCCGGCTAGACATCATTTCAACCCGACTTTTCAAAATTCCAAGCGGTTGAGAATACAAAGAATGCCGGTTAGCTCCGAGCCCTGACCCTCGGGCCTTGTTAGGGATTGAAGTGGTGTCAGTCGTAAGATGCGCTGACGCCGCGGGAAGCATCGGAATGCGGTATTGTACTTTTTCACCGATTCTGACTGCGATTTTGGACTTGGCAGCTGTTGTCGTGCAAATTGTGTGACATGCAATGTTCGTTGGCCGACCTAGCGTTGCATCGAGTCACTCGTCGAGGATTAAGCGAATTTGCTCTTCTACTCACATACAAGTTACTGCCTCGCTTGAGCTCTTGAAATGGACAGGTTTGAGTGGCGGGATCGATCGACGCGTGATTTAAGCTGACGGTGAAGACGAAGGATCAGGAGAGTTGGTAGGTTAGAAGACAGAGTGGAGGGTTTGCGAGCAAGAGAAACATGGGAATGGAGGTACCTACGATTGCCGAGGAGCCAAGGCGGGGTGACGAGCCGGAGGCCGGGAGTTTGATGGTACTAACAACGAGGCCTAGTATTCTGTTGGTGGGTCCTCCGGCTGTCGGCAAACGTTCTCTTCTTAATCGTGTGTGCCGCATTTCCTTTCCTGGCCTTTCCTTGCTCCTGTTACGCTTCTGTCCGGTTTTGAGTAATATATGAAACTCAGCGATTCATCGTATAGGATTCACATGAATTGTGGGTTCTTAACTTCCAAAGAAACTGCTCATCCTTTTGAAGTTTGGGCATTGCACAGTTCTCGGAACAAATGTGTCTTGTCAGCACAGTGGTGCAGCTCGAATAATCTTGTTTGTGCTCTCTGCAGGGCTTGTTGCGAAGAAAACATCTACTTTCGATGCATCGGACTCTGGAGCATCTTGCCATGGGTATGTACTTCCGTCCTTACCGAGGGAGCTTGACCTCCATTTCGAGACTTTAAACTGACATTCATAGTAGTGATACTCAACGTCCCACGCAGTCTTGTTCGATAACAGCAGTTTAGGTGGTCATTAAATTGACCATGCGTGATGTGCTGGCTGCAGGTGGACAATCGATACTAAGTACTACACCGCAGATGTCTGTATCTGGAAGGCTCGGCTTGACAGCTCTTTCTTGGAGGATTCAAATTACCAACAAGCCCAGTACGGCCATAGTGAAGCTCTGGTCATGGTGTTTGATCTGAGCAAGGTATGACCTTGCTTTCACATCGGACTAGATCACGTTGTAAAGTATTTATGTTCCGGCGGTATCCTCTGAGTTTTCACCTGAGTATACCTCGTAGACTGCAGAAATATAAAGAGTAGCTTCTAGTAGCAACCCCTGCAGAAAGCATTTGGATGGGATTGGCTGAAATGAAATGTAAGCCTAATAATGACTGAAATGGTTTTCCACTTATAACTTGGATTGATATCAGACGATAAGAGCTGCGCAATCAGGGTCTCGAGTCCAGCATGAGGGCTTAAATAAGAGAGTTCATGAATCTGCAGGATTCTACTTTCAAGGAATTGCAGGAATGGGCGGCACGAGTTCAGCTGGACAGTTTCGAGATATTGCTATGTGTTGGTAACAAAGCTGATCATGTCCCTGATCACTTCGCTCATACCGAGTATCGCCGAAAACTCCAAAAGGGAGGCGAATCATCAAGCGATCCACATACAGAATTCTGGGATTTCGGTATCGATCGGTCAGAGGGCAGCAGTCTGCTCGTGGAGGACAGCCTACCTTATGCGGAGGATGGACGACGCTCACGCATAGAGTGGTGTAGCGAGCGGGGAATTGAGTACATCGAAGCTTGTGCCATAAATGAAGTATTTGACAAATGTACGTATGCTACTGAGTCGAAAGTTTACAAGTAGTTTCTTACGAGCAGAGATCTTGGCACTTTCAGCCTGGATTCGATCTAGCTGGAAGAGGATTTCATGTCGCGGAAAAGTATATATCTGGTGAGGGCAAAACAACTTGGACGAGATATCCCCTGTTTACCTAGTGTCTTCCTGCTGAGGAACTAGATCCTTGATAGAAACTTGCTTGCTAGCAATAACTGAGTTTGAAATTCACACTTCCCTGAAAGGAGCATTACAGATTCCATGATAATCGCCCTTTGTTACGCGGGTAGAAGTGTGTAGGTTTCCGTAGGATGTTCACAATTAAACATAAACCAATCTGTGTGAATGATATCCTGGCAGGCATGTCAGTTGATGGTGATCTTCAGGGCGTTGCGAGAATACATGGAGCTCTCTCTGCCCACATGTGGCCGGGGTTGGTTATGAAGGATAGCAATCAAAGGCAGGAGATGTCAGATTCGCAGCCTGGAGAAGAAGGTACGTCTGTTTGAGTTATGTACGAACATTCAGTCGTACTGGTTAGTACAGAAAGTTATCACGATAGTGACCGACCCAGTTATTTGTGGAGTTGTGTTTAACCTTGTCATTGGTATGGCATCTGAAGGGTCGACGACTGATGACGATTCGGACTACTATATCGAGTATGAGCTTCTTTCAAACGGTTCAGCTGAACCCTGGGATGGATCTGGATGGGAAGAGCAGTGGACACAAGCTCCCGAAGCCCAGGATGTATCTGCGTTGGAAACTAGCGGAGAGATCGTGATCTTAAATGAGGATCCAGATGCTCACCATGATAATTCGGTATCTTCGTTGCCTGTCGAGAATCAAAGCGGTAATGAGCCCCAGTCCGTCCAGGTCGTCAACCAGGAGGTGGAGACACAGCGAAATGGACCCGTGGAAATCACCGGGGAGGTCGAAAGTGGGGCTGGAAGGGAAGGTGCTGGTTTAAATCTTGGTCCTAATGCTCATGTCGAAGCTGACTTTGATGAGGTGGAGCAACTCATGCACGAGATGGCTGCGATGCGGGAGAACATGCGTGGTGTATCTGATCACCACAGACGAGAGATGGCTGCACAGTTAGCCATGCGAATGGCAGCCATGTTCGACGAGGATGACGAGGGTGACGATAGTGAGTAGTCTGTGGGGTTGCCAGAATGGTTATCCTACTTTGTGGGTCCTCCCTCCCCTTGGGACATTGTTCAGGAGAAACAGGTACTAAGGGACATGTATCACCCAGCCTTTAGTTGGGCCAACGACTCCGGCTCCGTCGAGTTGCTTCGTCCACTCTTGGTATACCTGTTCCGTTGATTCACAGACACTAATTCTAGAGGAGGACCTCGACAGGGGACTATTTGCCCGATAAGCACGTAAATTCCCTTACTGTTTATGAACGTTCAGGTATATTACTGGGATATTACAGTAGGTGCAAATCTCGTGAACGGGGTTCATACTGTAGTCTCCTGGATACATCACTTGGTTTCACGGGCTCTCTTTTGTCGTAGCCGACCAGGAGAAGTTGGTGGTTAAACTTGCACCCCAAGTGCTCCTTATCGACGTTCGCGCTCTGGCGTGATTATGGTCTCGGTCTTGACGGCCCTGTCTCATTAGTGAGCGGTGCCCTCGTATGTATATGACAACACTGACACAAAACTCGTATTGATTCAGATCTTTGCTTTAGGGTTGTGTTCAAGAGGTGCACACTGAAGGACCCTTAAAAGAACCACGGGGGCATGATTAGGCTGTTCGTGCACATGAATTAGCTTGACGCAGCAGCAGGTAGCGTTACGAAGATCAACACGCAATAGAGAACCGCAGCGCACACTAATCCCAACAAATTTTCGTACTACAAACGTTTGCCAGACTCGAACCACGTATATGATTCCAGATGTTTTACGCACGCGGAATGCCTGATGCCACCTGACCATCAGTTGTTTATGTTGGCTAGGAAGGTTGGATTCGTTGGAACAAGTAAGTTGAAAACCGCATTCAGTTAAGAGTACGAGGTAATGCCTATACACGAACCCTCTGCACGCGGTTGTATTTCTTGGTTGCACGATTGTGTCACTTTTGAGTCTTTCTGTTCTTTTCAGGTCATAGTGTCCTTTGGCCTTGAAAGGTAGGTCGAAGTTAGGAATTTGGCAGAATTTGTTCACTTGTGTTCTCTATCAGGCATCAAGGAAGATAGGGAGATCTTCAACGGGAACAAGGAGTTCCTCATAACGGATGCTCTCGTCGATAGAATTTGGAGACAAACTCCGTTTTTAAATTTCACAGGGACTTGAATATATTATTGTGATTTGGGCCTCGTCTGCTGTGGGGCTTTCTGCAGCCGGGCGTTGTAGCCCTATCTATCACAGGCTGAGCCGCGAGGGAACTCGACCTCTCCGGCGGATGGGATGCTATCAAGCAAGGTCTGAAGATATGTTCCGTTCATTGCGAAACATAATGCAAACCGTTCAAAAGGATTTCCCGATTATTCATACACTCCACATCAAAATAGATTTTTCGGTTGCTCATCATTATTTGTAACGAGTTCTATACTTTTGTCAAAAATGAAATCGAAACTCAAGATATAGGTTAACATCACATGTAGATTCAGAAGTTGAGAAGTGAGCATCTGAAAAGATTCCGAAGTGGTAGTTACATCAATTCACATCGTGTTTCACCAAGCGGAACCCAACCGTCGTGGAAACCCAACGGATTTGGGCGCGAGAACTAACATGTTTCTCTACGGTCAGCAAAGTAACTCATGAAAGTTGGATCAAGGCTGAACTTCTCCAAATTTGACCTCTCTAAAGTGGAGTTGAAGGTTCAGTACATTAAAGTGTGATCTCCACATTTTCTTGATTATACCTGCTCACGGAGTAGGTAGAAGAAGAGCTCTTATTTAGAGAATGTACTAGGTACCCTTGAATACAAGTAATGTTGGAAACTCAAAATGTTTTCCTAATGATTTTAGATCCTTGCACAGAGTAGATTTGGTCAATTATTCTTGAGAGAAAATTCTGTACACTGTCGGGATGTTTAAAACTAAAGTCAGAAGATAACTTGATATAATTCTTCTCAAATAAGAATCTATAAATTAAGTATTCGAACATGTTTAAGCCGATTAATACTCGCTGCTTTCTAATAGTAAAAGAGCTATCATGAAATGAAAATGAAAATATAATCTTTATAGTTAAATGATTTATTGCAATTAAACTCAGAACTGGTTCAAATTGTATAATGGTCATTTGGTTTCAGAAATTGACATGTTTCTTAAATTCAGAAAATTATAACTGAGAGTTAGATCTACATTGAATGTCGAAATTCTCTGAGTTAGGTTTGACTCTTGGAAGTTACAACTCAAATCTCATTGCATTTAATCAATCCCAAAAGAATTCCTAGACCCACCAAAAGAAGGGAAATTTGATGCTCTATATAAGTAAATGGTGGTGGGGAAAATGACTATAAAGCGGAATCCTCAATTACAGAGGATAGATCGCACACTTATAAAAGAACTAAAATATGAGGCAAAACTTATACAAAAGGATACAACATTTTAAACAATTTATTTTCTGATTTAGATACAGATGTCGTTCATCATGTTTATCTATTTTGAGCCGTTCCGAGGTAACGATAAAGATTCTTTAACCGGAAAGCATACAACAACAATCTCATCACGGGCAAATTAGGAAACTAAGGACCGGTAATGTAAAAGTGCTAATGTAAAGGTTTAAAAATGCTCCAACTTTGCCCAGAATTTGATACGGGCAATCACATCTATAGAGAAAAGCAAAACACTCGCGGGTTTCTCGACAGGCACGCGCGTGACTCAAATGAAAGATGGGATATTTTCAGAATGTTCAGGTTTGACACACCCTATTACAGAAGATTCTTTTAAAGTTGCATGCTTCCGGAGCTTCCGACATTAGGGAAGATAGAAGAAAAATGAGAGAGAACTCCGTATACTAGAAAAATGAGAGAGAACTCCGAACTCCGTATACTAGAAAAATGAGAGAGAACTCCGAACTCCACTCTGCTATGGTCACGGTTAGACTAGGTTTTGCAATTGTGTTTCACATACCACAAAAAGTAAAATTCTCTTCAATAAATGTATAATATTTAGTATAGTGTTTATTTTATATCATTACAAATAATTAAATAAAATTTAAAAATAATTAAATCAAAACTAAATTTTTAAAAAATATTACGAGAGCGATGCAAAAATCCCAACATAACAGATAAGACAAGAACACACCAACACGCTTCTTAAAGTACAACTCTGAGATCCTGATACCAAATACACAAATATCTGATTTGATTTATTATCTAACATTTCTTTGCAAAAGTTCCAATAGAGTTAGATAATAAATTACAACCCCTGCATACATCTCCTCCATCTGAACTTGGAGGAAGTGATAATGCATGATTAAATTGCAAACTAGATTTATGAAAGCTCTTCACCAACTAGAGTTTCTAGTGGTTGTAAGGTCAAAAGCATTTCACTAGACACCAAATTTCAAGAACCGATAAGCATGCTTGATGAGACTATGAGAAGAAGAGGGTACTGTATGTATCAACCAGAAGCAGAACGAGCATGGGATTTAGCACCTGGCATTGTAAAGCCACCCGAGGTTACCGAGCGGAGATTGAATCCGCAAGATTGGTACTGGTACAGTACATATCGTCAGCTTACGAAAGAAGGCTTATTGCGAATAACGTCAGGTCTATAACCAAGTTAAGGTCCAGATAAAACAGTGAACATGCCAAACATCTAATGTATTTGGATTTTAGTCTCTACTGCGATGCTGCACAGTGACAACATATTTGGTGATCTTTGAATTTACAAACACTGTGAAGATTTTAACCTTGACTGCAGCGAGAGGCGCAGTACTGGTTTTCTATGAAGTAACATGTGAGTTGAGATCGTGCGTTGCGAAGACTTGTCTACTCAGATCGGAGAACATGCGAATTTCTATCTCGCAACTACAGTAACGATGACGCCCCGCTATGACTAGAATGGGTAAGAAATATGCTACGGGAACTAATGTGAGTGACCGCTCCAACTATTTACTTGACAGGCCCTGTGCGCACACATTACAATACTTGACAGGATGTCTTATCGGTCTCAGTCGACGACTGCTAACGACACTATAGTCTGACGAGGCAGCAAGCAGACATGTTTAGTATGATGCACGAATTATGAATACGTGGCGTGAAGTTTCAGTTTAAGGTGAAAAGCCGAGGTGTGTCTAAATAATAACGTACTGTTATTCACAATTTCACACGTGTGAACACCCTGTCATAAAACCCGAGAAAAACTCGATCTTAAAACTCCAGTTGAATAACAACAAGATGTTATTTACACTTCCCATGTGTGAAACTCGTGTGCGAAATCCGACTTCGGAAATGTGGTTAAACATTTTAACTCAAAAATCCGGACCTCTGATCAACAACTTAATGTTATTATTTTGGGCAATCCGGACCTTCCAGTTGCGTTGCGGAGGCCCGCCCGGTATTCCATTGCGATGACCCACAATAATAACAACAGGTTGTTAATCAGAGATTCGGATTTTTGAGTTCAAATTCCGATGTTTAATGACAATCCTGAACCTGGACTTCGCACGTGCGAGTTTCAGACATGGTTCATGTCTGAAACTCGCACACGTGTAAATAACATCTTGTTGTTATTCAACTGGAGTTTTAAGATCGAGTTTTTCTCGGGTTTTAGGACAGGGTGTTCACATGTGTGAAATTGTGAATAACAATACGTTGTTATTTAGATACGCACACCTCGTCCTTTCCACGTCACCTTAAACTGAAACTTTACGTCACGCAATTTTATAATGCATATCACATCATCTTAAACCTCCCTGCTGGCTGCCTCGTCAAACTTTAGTGCCACGTCTACAGTCGCCGACTGACTGTGACCGGTAAGGAGTCTGTCAAGTATTGTATTGTGCGCGCGAGGTCTGTTGCGCGCACAGGGCCTGTCAAGGAAATAGCTGGTGACCGCTCAGAGCTGCCAATACGGTCAACCGTGGACGCAACACAAGAAGTGTACACACTCGAAGTTCAGTCATGTGACACCTCCTAATAAGGTGTCACAGTTGAAGAATAACTGAAATATTCGGGAGCCGCAGGCATGAGTTACGGATTCGGCAAGTCTGCGGCCAGTGTTTCCTGCGGGTACCTCAAGAGGTACCCGCAGGAAAACACCGCGGGCGTTTTCTTAACGGCTATTCACTGGTTTTTCTTGATTTTTTTTGCAATAGATTCTCTGCTACTCTGAGTACTTATCTTGAGTGTAAAAACGGAAAAATAATCAATGATAAAATCTTGATGTTGAATCTCGAGCGCGATCTAGAATGAACCGCGATTTTATACAAACTTACCCGTGACAATTTTGTCCAGTTACCTCTCAACCGTTGAAGAATCTTTTTTCTAAACTCTGACACCCCCTAAATTAGTTCGAACTATGGGTTTTGCATATGAGGGCAAGGAGCGGAGAGGACGTATGGCTGACCTTAGGAAACCAATAGTGCTGTTGTCATGAAAGGCAGCAGCAATCGTTCACAATCTACATGCCCGACAAACTCCGTACTAAGTCCCAAACCGTTCTAGAGTCTTGTCATGTACTGTAATCCTTGAGTTGGTGAGCAAAATCAGCCGAAAGGAGTTTTATTACACTTATGATGGGGCTCCTCGGATGATTGTCGTATCCAGTGACTAGACTTGGGACTCGGGACTCTTGACAGCGTGTTCAGAAGCCCATTATCTTCCACCAACCGGTGAAGACATCAACCAGTCAAGTCAGTAGTCAGTCACTGAGTCAGTTCCGAGTCTGGAGGCCCGAGGCTGGCTGCAGGACTTTAATTTCCGTGTACGATCATCGCGGAGACGAGTGATTGTCTCAGCATCCTGCCAATCAGCTTGCTCTAGTGTTGTCTCCCAAGAACTCTCATGTGCACTTTCTCGGCTTGCCCTTCCCTCAGTCTGAGCTTTTGGTTGGGAGAATGTGATTTTATAATGCATTAAGCATTCAATCTTATCCGTCCTGTGAAAATCGAGCATTTCTGCAGAGCCCAGTTTTATGGTCAGAATCGGTCGATGTAGGTGCTGTTTATGTCTTTGCGGCGTGTGCTCAAGCTACTTATGGTCATTGTTTGTTCTTACGCGTCCGATCTCCACTGAATAAGAAGAGAAACAGTCTATTTGCGAATGGACGATCCTCATATTTGAGCCATCCCTTCGCACTCGTAACAGAAGCAGGTGCATTCTCGTCAATTTCGCAATGCTTGCTGAGCAGGGGGGCGCCTTAAAGTTTGTGCTCCACGTGCGTGCGTCATATGTCTTCCATTCAAACTCGAAAATTCTTAGTTGGTGTTGTAGTCTGATTTGTGATCTCTTCACTGGCATTGGATTGAAGTGTTCAACTTAAGAGTCTCAAACTTGAAAGAGGAAAGTTGAGAGCCACTCGGCCATCTCTCCTACAGTAATCATTTTTTTTCCGAATGTAGTTTGTCTGCAGGTGAATATATTCGCTGCTTATCTCTGCTGTAGGATTTGTTAAAACGTCGTGCGTAATTGAAAATGCATTTGGTTGAACGTGAAGATTGTTTGTTTGGTAGACAAAATGCCACGAGTCCAAAATCGACCGACTCAGATCCTTCAAAACTTAAGAACGACCTTGGAAGGCGCGACGAGTAGATTGACGGGCGTTCCTGCTACTCTGTGCGGCAGTTCGCGTGCGAGTTCAGCCGATTTGAAAAACAGCTATCATGATGACGCCTGGGAAAAGTCCGATGACAATGTCTCGGAGAGGCCAGCGACTCCATGGGTGCGAACCGTACAGAGGTGAGACCATTCTCCTGTTAATCGGTCGGTCCTTCAGTTGAATGACATTCCTTTTTCGAAACTTTTACAGTGTGTATTTACCACCATTGTGAACGATGGCTGGATTTCGCCTTGGGACGTGCTCAGTGTGGTCTTTTAGCAGCTCTGAGGATAGGGGAAATGTTTCAGTTCTATCGTTTGAGCTCGTTTCTTATATTACAGTGGTATTGATGGTGGATAAAAGTGGAATTGAGCTGCTGCGAAACCCGAAGTACAATAAGGGCATGGCTTTTTCGAAATCGGAGCGTGATAGACATTATCTTCACGGACTGCTGCCACCAGCGTACATGAATCAAGATTTGCAGGTATAGCTTGAGATATTGCGCGGGGTCATATATTATCAGACGTTATGTAAGCCGAAGATATTCCGATAGGTAACAATCCTTACCATTGTTAAGATCTCTGCGCTAGATGTCATATTTCCGGATTGGATCTGAAAGTGTTTGTGACTATGTGCAGGTCCTTCGGGTGATGTCTAACCTTCGCGAGTATACATCCGACCTTATGAAGTACAATCACCTCATGGCTTTGCAGGTTTATAGTCCATTAATGGAATTTTTCGGCTTGTAAAGGAGTAGGGATTGTACTCGTTGTGTTGGTTTAGATGGCAAAGTTTCCCAGAAATATTGTTTTTGCCCATTTCTGTCCGGCATAGTCCTTCCAGACGTATCAACTTGGTGGACCTCTTGGAAAAGCATGATGCGCGGAGCTCATGCACAAGGAGTGCTGCATTTACAGCTCTCAACAGTTCCTGACACTTCATGATCATTAACTCGCACCGCCATTTTTCCAATTTCTGAGAAACTTTCGTGATTCGCAGGAGCGGAACGAGCGACTCTTTTACAGAGTGCTTATGGAGCACATCGAAGAGCTTCTTCCAATTGTTTACACTCCAACTGTAGGTCTGGTCTGTCAGCAATACGGGCTTTTGTTCCGCAGACCAAGGGGTCTTTTTATCAGCAGTCGGGACAAGGGGAGAGTAATGGAACTTCTGAAAAACTGGCCTGAGCGAAGAGTTCGAGTGATTGTAGTCACTGATGGTGAGCGAATTCTTGGGCTCGGTGACCTTGGAGTGCAGGTCAGTTATCATTCTGGTTCTATTTGATTATTCCGACTAAACGGGTAGACCTTTCTATAAGTTCCGGACAACATCCCGTTCCACTCCGCTGAAGGATAGCAGATGTTCAGTGGTGTCGTGTAAAAGTGGTGTATCTCACCTGTTCTGATGTTACACCGTGATCACAACTGTGTAGGGTATGGGTATCCCAGTCGGCAAATTGACCCTCTACACCGCAATTGGAGGATTGCATCCATCAGAGGTAGTTCTCAGCACCATTAGTTCAGCAGTGAGTTCTCTGTTAGGTTCGTTGAATCCTTTAATAATAGGGAGTGTCTACTGTTATGGGATCTTCCTTCAGGATCACGCCTACTGCTGCTTATAACGAAAGCATACCTCAAGAGAGGAATATATAATACGTGATGTATGATGAGTTTGAGTTAGTTATGTTGCACTTCTGTTCTCGCGGGTTTATGTTACACTGTTTTAACACCGAGCGTAGCGTAAATCTTGGAATAAGTTCCTTTCAAGATTTTTGTCTCTATACAGCTTCACACTATCAAGATGAACCTAAATCCAACATCTAAGTATAAGTGTCTGTAAAAGTAGCTTGATGACAGAACTGGTCGATGGTTTTAGTGCTTGCCAGTGACACTGGATGTCGGAACCAACAACAAATCTCTGCTGGAACACCCTTTCTATCCTGGGCTGCGACAGCCCCGAGTCGTCGGAGAGGTCAGTGCAATTTCTGTTAGCGGATCGTTTTATGACGGTCGTTCTCTTGTTTTGCGTATTCTTGGATTTACTGTTCTCCGTCAAAAAGGTAGGTTCACACAACGTACGAAAGAATTCAACTTTTCAATCATGAGTGTGTGGTCTGAGTTACAGGAGTACGATGAACTGGTTGATGAATTCATGGAAGCCTGCAAGGCACGGTACGGCAGCAGGGTTCTAATACAGGTACAACATAAGATTGTAGTTCACTTTACTGCAGTTGAATGAAGGAAGTAGCCCTCTGACTGTATTGGGGCCTTACTAAGATTCAGAGGGTAGGCGTTACACGTTAGTTGTTACCGTTGATTGTTCTTGTTTAGGTTATTTGGCCGGATTGAGTAGAGATCACAGACAAGATTCGTCTACTTGGCCTTGAGAATTTGAGAGAGAATAGGAATGTTATTTGAAAGTTGAGAAACTGCATGTCTGGATCTGCAATTCCAGTTTGAGGACTTTGCGAACCACAATGCATTTCGACTACTCTTCCAGTACCGGGGCACCCACCTTGTTTTCAATGATGACATACAGGTAAGTTAATTTCAGGTTATCAGAGAAAATCTGGCACTATGTAAATTTGTATACGTATGGATTGTCTAAAAGGTTTAGGGCATTTAAAAGCCTAACATTCTATCCTTCTGTACAGGGGACAGCAGCTGTGGCACTGGCAGGAATGATTGCTGCACTCCCTCTGACTGGGGGAAAACTCTCTGACCATACATTTTTGTTCAATGGAGCAGGAGAGGTAATGGTAGATCAGAGGCGTGGTCTAAAATCTGGCGTAGACAGATCTATTTTCCTTGTGAACATGTTTCAGACATAACAACTTTGTCTGTGATAGGCTGGTACAGGAATAGCAGAAATGGTGGCCTTATACATCAGCAAAGAGGTAAGCTACTATCAACGGGAAGATGTTGTAGAATATGTCGGAAGTCCGTGAAATAAGGGAAGATGAGTAACTTGTATCAACAGCTTTACTTCTCCTCCTTTCTCTGTTGGGTCTATGGTCGAAGGCTACGGCATGCAGTTCTGATTGAGTACATCCTCCTTTCTCTGGTTTCAACTACACCAAACCTCTTTCTTGCACAGAAGGATCCAGCCTCCGATCGGCTTGCGCATGTTAGTGATTTGAGATCGTCCTGTGCTCTCTTTTTCAGGCTAATATCACAATACCAGAAGCACGAGAGAAGATATGGATGGTTGATTCTAAGGTAAAAGGTTGAGGCAAAGTTCATTGCCTCACATCACTAAATGTTGGTATTAGCTCCAAGCAGATGCACAGAGCTGGCATACAGTAACGTCCTGATCCCGTGAAGAATGATGAACCAACACTGCAGGGCCTTGTGGTCAAGTCGCGAATGGACAGCTTACAAAGTCATAAGATACCATTTGTGAAAGAGTTCCCAGCACATTCGTCTCTGTTAGACTGCGTCAAGGTAATCGGTTATATCCATACAATCTGATTATCGCGCATCTCGTATTCTCAATTTCGTTTCTTAAGCTTGTCGGCAAGAAGACTCGGTGTTTAAAGAATTGATACCGGAATTGCTGGATTTTGTAGGCAATCCGTCCAACAGCCCTTATTGGTGTGTCAGGAAAAGCTGGCTCCTTCACAGAGGAGATATGCGTGGCGATGACCGAGTTTAACAAGGTATTTACTTTCGTTGCGACCCTGCATTGAAAGTTAAGATCCTCAAGGTATCCGACAGCATAGGAGTATCACACCGGAACCGAAATTGTAACCCGGATGAGCCGCAGAGAGACTTTCTCATCGAGTAGACTGAAATGTTTTCACAGGATCATAACTTGATCCACATTATAAGTTAATTATCAGTATGTGAGTTCTCTGACTCTAGATTTATGATCCAGATTTCTTGTGTATTGGGAGAGATTCGTCGTTACCGGCTGAACCTTTTGACTGGTAGTATTGCCGGGACGCACTGACTGATTTAACTATTTGTTATTTATCTTCTCGGAAACGGTGACGGTACACCGGATGCTCTGTTATTACTGGACAAACATGAAGTACATTTGTAAAAACATCCCAGTAGCGTCATGCGACCGCCGGCAAGTGGGGCCGTTTACGCAGTATCTCTGCAGGGCCTCTGTTTACCGGAGGTCAGTGCGAAGAGCTTGATGCCTACTTCCGTTATGGACTTACATATATTATCGTGTCCGTGTCTGTCATTCAGAGACCGATCATATTTCCTCTTTCGAATCCGACTTCAAATTCAGAGTGCACAGCTGAGCAAGCATACTCATGGACACAGGTAAGAATCGCAGTGCGCTCCGCAGATTCATGTGAGACTAGAAGTCCAGAGTCCATCTTAAACTCTAATGTTGTGGTGCTTACGTGCAGGGAAAATGCATTTTTGCTAGTGGCAGTCCTTTCTCTCCGGTTGAAGTAAATGGGCAATGGCACCATCCAGGCCAGGTAATCATTCTAACTTGAAGGCTCCTTCCAAGCGAGCATTCTTACATCTCATGTCCTTGCCACACGAGGGAGTACAAGAGGTCTACTGACCTTATCTAAAAACGTCACATGGTCCCCGGCATGTGTGATTTCTATGTTTGGAAGCACGTTTTTCTTCTATCTGGATTATGTCGTCTCGTTACATCTATGGCTTGCTCCCTAACTCATAGCACTCAAATTTTAGGGCAATAACGCTTACATCTTTCCGGGCTTCGGTCTTGGCTGCATTATTGCCGGGACGACACGAGTAAGAGATGAAATGTTCCTAGCTGCCGGTAATATCGCTACCCAACCACTCGAAGCCTCTAATGATGGATAAAGTTTGGTAACTACCGGTGCATAAATTGGACAATAAGAGTGTTTTAGCCTGATGTTCTTGACCACGTTCAGTTTGGCTGCAGTAGCAATGGCGAAAACTTGGGATTGCCTCCACACCAGTGCTTCCGTATCAGTGCATCTATACCGATGCTGAAGAGTAAGGAGTGGGATCTTGACAGTGTGGAGTTCCCATTTTGCAGCTGAAACATTGGCAGGGTCAGTGACAGACGATGATAGACTCAAGGGACTCGTGTATCCTCCTCTGTGGAAAGTCCGTCCGGTCTCAGCACAAATTGCTAAAGCTGTCGCCGCAAAGGCATACGAACATGGTATGCGTTCACTGATGGACCGTAGTAGATCACCGCTGGGACTCAGTAGAAGTAGATAAAGAGGTCGATCTTGAGGCGTGCTCTTATTTAAGAATGTATTGAGTATCCTTGGAGGGAATTGATTTAACTGATAGAGAGTTTGTCCATCAACTTTTTAGTTCCTCATGCTGTGCACGTAAGCTCGTGATCCTGGTTTACCACTATTTGAAAGCTTAGAATTCCCTACTATCTGAAACCCATTTTATCTTTCATTTGTGCCCCATTCTTAGGCCTCTTTCGCTGTAGGGCTTTCTCTACCCCACGCACCCCGCTGGATTGGAAGAAGTCTTACAGACTGAATCACTAGTTTCTGGTTGATGCTGATTTGCAGGGGTGGCAACAAACCTACCGAAGCCAGCAGATTTATTGGAGACTGCGGAGAAACGCATGTGGACCCCGCAGTACAGACGTTATAGGTGACATACGCATAGCGGGTGTTTTGGTGACGAAGTAACCGATCTTCTCTCCAGGGGATCCTCTTATTATTCTGAGGCAACAGACTGCCCTTAACCAGGAACAAGATTGGCCGTGGTTCTATTCTGTTCAGAAGTGCAGCCATACCTGTTTAGTGCTGACAACAACTGGAGGATCTCTCACTCAACATTATACATCAGATCATTCAGATGATATCACTGGTGTACAGCTGTAGTGAGGTAGAGAAAACCATGAATTGCGGCCGAGATCCAAACTTAGTTATTCGAGGGCTGTTTCTGATCAATGATTGTTCTGTTCAAGCACTGTTAATGCTGTAACCAGGGCTTTTTCTGAGGAATTTGTTTCCGTAGGTTTCTGGAGAGACCGCTAGCTTCAGCTCATACAAAATCATGGAAACTTACCTTCGTTGCTACTTCGCCAGGAAACTTGGCTTTGCTCCCCGGATAAAACTCTGCTACGTAGAAGAACGTCTTCATCAACTTCAGGCCAGAATTCATTATCCGACTAGAAACTCTAGGTTACATGAGCACTGCCATCGAGAGGAGAATGTCAATGTACCGAACTCTTTAGGAAGTATTTAGGATGCCTGAACATTCACCTAAAAACTTCTTCTTGACCCACCGCACGATAAGGAGGTAAGCACCCCGTCACGGTTAGAAGACATTTACACCGGCAAACATCGCCTCGACGTGTACTTTGAGATGTTTCGCGGAGAGAACACGTCGGACATGAGCAGATAGAGTGCGCAATGCGTGCAAGGCACAGGTTCCTGTATTCAACTCGGCGATAGAAGATACATCGACGACCAATCTTGATAGCTTCCACAGCTGAGTTGAGACTGTGTGCAGTAGCCCTCGACTTGACCAGCACAACCCCTTCGATGTTCAAACCTCAGCACTATATTTCAAACTTTCATCTTTCTCTTTTAGGCTTTTGAAAGGGCCTCCTGGGGGTTAATCACAAGAGAACGAGCTTAGCATATATCCCGATGTAAAACCCCTTCGGTATGGATGCGCACCTAACCCAGAAGAACCCCGTTTTGCAGTGGGCCCATAGACCTATAGGGTAGCTCCCTAGACTATCGTCTGTCAAGACACACGCAACATCTGTTTCCAGTGTCCTTATCTCACTCATCATTTCCATCAGCTTGTGAGGCTTCCAAACAGAAAAGTCGCAGAACAGTGCGACGCCAGTCTGAAGAGGAACCGCGTCAAATAAAACAAACCACCAACAACAGAGCATGTCTCTGTCCACTGGACAGATTCGAACGTACAACTGGATTCCACTGACTAGTACTAGTACAAGCCGGGAATAATTCTCCACGGAACCTTTTTGCAGTACTCGGTCCACACCTCCTTGTATTTCTCTCTACATTTCGCTTCGTCTCTTCTCTCGCGCCAAAGGAGCAGGATAAGGAGATAGGTTGGATAGAAGTAAGGCACGATGGAACTCAAGCCACAAGGCAAACTGAAGCTGAAAGCCACAAGCAGATCTCCTAAGTAGTTGCAATGTCTTGCAATTCCCCAGTAACCAGAAACCAGGAGTCTCCCCCTGACGGCTTGGGGGGTCTGACCCCATATCAAAGCCTTAGGATCCTTTTTGAAAATGTGCTTCTGCTTGTTTGAACCACGAAAAACTGTGTACCCGATAAGAAATATAAGCACATCCATAAGGGCGGCTACCTTAGTCAGCTGTACACGATTCGTCATAAGCCACCAGGCCTGGATACTGAAGGTGAATGGGATCCAAACGAGATCCCCCATTACCAACATGAAACCGAAATGTTCAGCGATTATGTCCCACGTCGAGGTCATGTACTCCTCATACCAAAAGTAATCCAGGACATAAATTAGAGTGAAAACTTGGAAAAGCACCATGGACACACTGAGGGAGCCCTGTTCAAAAAACATTCTCGCTGCGATAGACAAGTTGATCAGCAGCCATCCCATCATGCCCGCTCGGATCCAGAAAAATTTTAGGTCAAGCCCCAGAAGACTGGGATTCAGCTGCACTCCATACCACCAGTCATGGACAATGTTGCCGGTCACATGAGGCTTCAACGAAGTGCTCTGACTCCTAGACAGAGAACCCGCAACCTGTAAGTAAATCGAGAACACGAAGCACAAAATGAATGTGGCAACGAACAATTCTCCGCCCCGATCCGCAACAATCGAAGCAGGAAAAATCCCGGCGTACGAACCACCGGCCAGCATTGCCAAAAGAACCAGCAACACACTAAGTCCATTGCACTTGTAGATGATTCGAGTTTTATCACCCAAGACCGTTCCTTGCACTTTCGCCCCGGGAGCAACAAGCCCTAGAATAGCCAAACCAACCAAATATCCAGCCAACAGTCCAACCGAGCTCGACGATGGCATAGCGGGGCGAAATCCATGCTCCTCCATAGACTTCACAACCTTTGCCGCCATATCCACCAACATCCTCACCAACATCCTCTCTCTCTCTCTCGATCACAATGTAGCCCTCCTCAACTTCTGAAACGCGGTCCAGATCTTGATTTCCACTTCTCTACACAGATCTCATCGTGGGATGCTTAGAATTTGAATTTCACCGGGAGGCGAAGAGAGGGACGTTAAGATCAGAACCAACGACCTCTATAGCCCACTCCACCGTGGTACCAATTCAAATATACGACCGGGTTGAGAGTTTCCGGATTTTCCCTTGTTGAGAGTTTCTTTAAGATGGAGAAAAGCAAAGGTCGGTTGGGAATGCAGATTCTCTCCAAATTTGAAAGGCATGCCAAGGAGCAGCGCTCACGTCCATTATACCGCTAACGTCGCCAGCAGCACCTCTAGCACCAGATGAAACGAAGCACCTGATGGCCCTCGCCTAACCACCTCACAGCACAAATCACCATCTTCGTTTGACGACCGCATGAAGTGCCTAAAGCTGCTATTGATTGCCAACTCCCATGCACTCTCCAAACCAGTCCCCGCACTGTCAGAACCCGGAAGCGGCGTCCTTCTCCATTGCTGAGTGTTGCTCAGCAAAAGACCACAAGAGGCAGTCACCAGCCTTACCAGCCAGTCACCCTTTCACCAGGACGGGGTGGGGGAGGAGAAGAGCGAATGCTGATGGACAATCGAAAAGAAAAGGTTGGATGCAGCTGCAAGCGTGAGTAACAACGTCCATGAGGGAAGTACAACACGAATAGAGGATTGACTGCATTACGTAGTCGAAAGAGAAGAAAACGGTGTTGAACACCCTACCGAACGCCATAACTTTCGCGCCTTACGGACATATGGTAGCAAGTTGGGCTCTGCAGTGAAAGTAATCATGGTGGAAGTGCTGAAATCGCGGGCCGTGCTGAAGAAGGCTAAGAGATGAATGGACGGAGACGTACAGTCCTCGTGTGGCCTCGACTGGAATGTTACTACGAGCTCTCGATCTTATTTAGATTCATATCTAGATGATAAATGAAAATATGAAGATGATCTCACAGTAGATAGAAGAGGTAGAGGGACGGAGAGCTCTAATGGAGAAATCAAAGATGATAAGTTCACATTACGTGATGTCATTTCTTCCATGATCTCTGTTCGAGCGAGTAGAGGTATAAGGGTAAGAATTGTGGGTTAGGTTTGAAGGTTACCGTGAGCTTAACCCGCGGGTAGTGTACGTGAGAAATTAACTTTTTCTTTTTGAACGAAATCTCGAGTTAAAAGATGTCAGTCTCAACCTACCGAACTCACTGTCCAGATTCTGGAATTTGACCGTGAGTATAAGCCACGAGAGGAGAAATAATTGTTGAGCATCACCCGTGAAGAGAATGAAGGAAGCACGAGGTCGGATGCCGCGGACATTGCCGTCCTAGCTAAACTGAAGAAATGACACCCCCTATTTTGTGTATGGAAATCTGACGGGCCGTGGAAGTGCATGTGGGCTCTGGCTCTCTAGCAGAGTCTTCGCTCACAAAAGGAGTTAGAGTTGAAGAGAAGCGGAGAATAGTGTGAGGAATTTGTTTCCTCTCTACGGTTGATCACTTTTTCCTCCATATTTATTTGTCTATATTTTTTAAATGGTCAATTTATAATGTTCATTAATTTAATATTTTTCTAATTTACTTTCTGTTGAGTTTTTCCAAGCTTGCATCCTCTTTCGAATAACTCGTGATACTGTTTGGTTAAAAAACATTCCAGACTTTCTGCAAGTTGGTGGAGAAACAATCTAGAGAATCTATCCTCTTCTTAGATTTGATGGAGGAGGTGAGTTTCATTTTGAAGAGTTCCATGCATAATTGCGTGAGCATGGCATCCGACATCATAAGACCTACAATTACAAGCCATAATAGAACGGGGTTGTGGAGCGCAAGAATCGACGCATAGCAGAAGTTGCTTTTGCGATGTTGAACGAGAAGACCATACCTAGATCTTACTGGGCAGAAGTTATTTCATGTGCGGTGTATCTCATGAATCGGATGCCTACAGCGGCAGTCCACAGTCAAACCCGATGGAGATCTTCACATGTAGTAAGTCTTATTACTCTTTACTTAAAGTTTTTGTATGTATCGGTTATGTGCACATACCTGATGAGAGACGTAAGAAACTAAATCTGAAAGCACATAGATGTATCTTCCTTGGATATGTTTCTGATATGAAAAGATATAGATGTTACAATCCTTCATGGAAGCAGTTCTATCAATAGAGATGTTGTCTTCGATGAGCTACAATCTTGGTTTGCTCTTGCACCTATCGTAGCCATTCTTGTATATACTGTAGAACCAAATAGTCAGTCCATTATGTCACTTCAGTTTGGCACCTCGACTAGGTTAGTGCTGTTAGGGCGAGTTGCTGGGATAGCCCACTAGGGGTATACTTTGCAGGTAAGGCTTGGTGGCCTTAGTTCTTCGAGTTGAACCTTCAAGCTCATGGCAATGGTGGATAGTCTTGGTGAGTGCAATCTGGATTCTCTGTTAGCACAAAGTGGATTTGGCTCGAATTTAGTGATTGTTTAGTGCCCGTTGTCGTGATGTGAATCATTTCACAGTGTAAATAATTCACCTCTCTGTCAAGCGTTAGTCTCTCTGAGTGAAATTAGGACCTCAGAGAAGTCGACACTGGAGGATGTTATATATTTTGAGTCTTAGTAGGTTGATTATCGTGTAGATGGAGTTAAGCTCATGGGTTGTAATTACGTGTCGTCCATGCATGCTTCCTAGCGAGGTTAGGTTATCTTTCGGGATTATGTGTCGTTTTACATGTCTTCGCATGTAGTTTAGGGTCTATGCTGGCACTTTAGGGGCTTAACGTGGTAGCCTATGTGCAAATTCAAGTCACCACGTGGTTTGAGACACAAAAGGACAGAGGAGTGAAGCTATGAACTCCCATTGGTCCAATTTTGTCTTTATGTACTACTAAACTTAGTAGTAGAGGTCTTAAGAGGAGTTCGAGCATTTGGAGAGGGGTTTTCGAAATCTGAGAGCATAGGGAGATAGGGTTTGTCGTGCCAAGCACTGTCAGTGAAATTTTTGATCGATTTGGAGCAATAAAGAAAGAGTTATGGCTGATTGAAGTTCGATTTGTGCCAGAATTGCAGCACTTCTGTTGATTTTGGGGTTTTCGGTCTCAATCGCAGTAGATTTGAGAAAATCGCTTCAAACCTTCGAGGTCTCGTTCATTGTCAGCAGGGCTACAACTGCCCTTAAATTTTCATGTCAATTGAAATTGTGAGTAATTCAAGGCGACCGCTGAAGCAGAGGGGGTCCGAAAAGCTCTCAATCTAGAGCATCAACTTCACAGAGCGAGATCTGGAGTTCTGTGTACAATCAGGAGGTCCAACTTCACAGGAGTGTTCAGCAAGCTGTTTACTGCAAATCCTGTAAGAATCTTCGAAAGTGATCGAGCCAATTCTCGGTTCTAGGTCGAAATAGCTGTCTGGGTACCAGAAATTGCCGTAATTTCTCTGCTCAGAATGTTTCTGCCCATATCTCGACACTCTGATTTGATCTCAAGCTTAAACTTCGTGTGTATGGTCAATAGGGCCTCATTTACATGTATGAGGAGTTCTGAAGTCTGAACCATCATATGTTTCTGATTCTGGACCGTTAAAGTTTGCTGTCTGACCTTATTACTGCTAGTCTGATCTGATCTTCGCTACCTGAACATACTGGAGGGTCCATTCGACCTGAGTGAGTGTTTATACTGTTCCCTTTTGATCTGAAGCCTACCTCTGTATAGTAAGAAACCATAGCCTGAAGTCCAACGCTTCCCTGAGTAGACTAAACACAACCTTCAAGATCTATCACAGCCAGAAGGTTTCGCTCTTCCCAGGAAAACTCTCAACTCGACATCTGGTGCTTCCACTGAGAGCTCTTGGGGTGATTGATTGAGAAGGTTGAGTTTGTAGTGACGCAAGATTACTCCTTTTGCCCATTTAGTATACAAGATATCGTTCCCACAGAGGATTTACGTAAGTAATCGCTGCTCTAAGTTCTAGGATCTGTTCAAACACACAAACACACGGGTTTTGCCTAAAAATCTCGTCTTCTCACAAAACCACACCAAACCACACGTCTTCCAGACACGCCACATGGTGCTCTGGAACTAAACAAACAACTACCAACTAAAATATCACACAATTATTCACAGAGAAGCTCGGGAAGACGATCTTCCTGCTTCCAGGTTGCTTCTTCCGGTCTTCTCAATACCGTCTTCCCGAAGCGATTCTCGTCTTCTGGGGGTTCAGCTCGTCTTCTCACACCTCCAGAAGGCTGTCCTGCTTCACAGAAGTCGACTATTAACGGTCGTTACACCTTCTTCTCACACTCACATTCCAACGGGTTAGATTAATCACAGGGTGTATGCCCCCTGTAGCCTTCCCAGGCTTCTGCCTACGGAAGTTGTCTTCCTGCAGCACTACAACGACATTCACCTTCACGAAAGCTCAATAGAAGTCTCGGAAGCTCACTAGAAGAAGGTAAGAGGATGGGGAAGATGAGGGAAGATGGGAAAGAAGAGAAAATCCAAACAAGAGAAAACAAGATGAAAAGAGTAAATTAAGATTCCGACAGGCTTCTAGTCCGGATCCTGACTAACAAGCCATCCCTGCTTGTAATAGTTTGGGGAGGAAAACAACAAACGTGAGTACTGTTGCACCGTCTTCTACTCGAGGATGTCGTCCTCTGTTGCGGGAAGAAGGCTTCTTTCTTCTTCACTTCACTGCTCTGACTGCTCTGTCTTCTAGGATCCCTTACCCAGAAGACCGTTCGTACGTAGATCCCAAGTGCTCTACTGAACGAGTCAAGCTACACTTCCACAACTGCTGACAGTCACCGCCACTCAAGAAGAACACTTCCCATGCACAATTGGGAGCGAATTCAATGAACCCACCATCCAGAAGACATGGACAAAGCTTCTGCACTCAAATCCACAATCTATTCCCCGAGAAGAAGTCACAATGGCATTGGGAAGCTCACTCCCTCTACTTCCTGCGTCTACTCCTCGACACACCAGCCTAGCTAACAGGACTGCACGAGGATGCCGTTCCATGTTCCTAGACTGTCCACTACTTCTATCTACATCGTCGAACCACTGCTGGTGCGAGTATGCAGACCCCTCCTGTATATTCCAAGACTATTCGTATGTTTCCAATGACGGGTGTAGTGCGCTAAGACTGTCTCTGCTCTAATGTGTCTCGCCTGCCTGCCTGTAGAATCGGTGTGTATGTTCAGTTACTACAGAATCCTACAGAACTAGCAGAACTGGCAGAGCCCTTTTTCCTACGCTGCTATCCTACTTATGCTGCCACCGTGAGAACCAAGGGAGGCGACCACCAGGGAGATAGAGGCGCTGACAGGAGGTTGTCACCTCACATGCAAGCGGTTCCCCTGCCCGAATTGGTCGTCCACCTTGTCCTTCCTATGGTATCTATGCTGCCACATGGTGTCTTAACTAATATTACATGGGAAAACTGCCATCCTTAAGATAGCATGTTCGATTCTACTATATTTGGAATTGGAGTTACTAACTACTCAGATTGCACGGAGGCAATCTCTACTTGATCTGCTCCTATCGGAGCTCCTAATGCGGCTTCTGATAAGCTAGAGAGCCCTGCAGTTACCTCGGGTGTCACTGAGGTGGCTTCCTCTTCATCGCCTCTTGCTGGCTCGGCTGTCGCTGCTGCTGCGTCTTCCTCGGCTTCGGCTTCTGCTTCGGAAGACAGAAGCGTCTTCTGAGAAGCGGAGTCGACCGGTGCTTCTTCCGTCTTCCGAGGCACGGGTGCGGGACTAGGGACCATGGGGACCTCATGGGGATCCGTGGAAGTCGCTTCCTCCATGCGGAATATCTGGGAAGACGGCTCGTCTTCCTGTCTTCCAGAAGACATCTTGTCTTCCGGGGCGTCTTCTGGAGTCTTCTCGTCTTCCAACGCTGTCACCATCAAGTGCACAGCGAGATCGAACTCCTCCTTCTTCATTCCGGATCTAGTCGATGGTGCTGGAGCGTGGGAAGATGCGATTGCAGGTGTAGGAAGCGAGGGAAGACCATAAAGTGTCTTCACTCCTTCGATCTGTCGATCCAAGTACCTGAACATGCTCTCCCGGCATTCCACCAACATCGCTTTGGACTCGCTGTCCCATCCTCTAGCTAAGGTAAGTAACTTCTTACCCGCGGTGTAGTTGAACTTCTTCCGAAGCGCTTCCACCGACTGTGCCAACATCTTCTGTGCACGGGCCTCTGCTGCTTCCCTCTGCGTCTTCTCAACTGCAGCTCGCGCTTCCGCGGCTTCTCGGTGCGTCTTCCATATGGCCTGCTCTTCTGCGAGGGCGGTGATCTTCTCCCGCACTCGGGTGACTTTTTGATTGCGCTGCTGTACCCGCGCCTGCAACTCCTGATTGCCCTTCCGAAGTTGCATCGACTCCTTGGCAGAAGCGGCTGCTTCCGCCTTGTACCTGGCTGCAAGCTTCTCCGTAGTGCGGAGGCTAGCTTCCAGCGACTCCGTCTTCTTCTGGTCCTCCCCTGTCGCAGCAAGGTGCGCAGGACGAATCCAGGTTGTAAGGGCTTCTCCTGTGCCCTCGCTCTCCTCTCCAGCAACTCCATAGCTGGCTGGATCTCCTTCTGGAAGTAGGCACTGAACTCCTCCAGTCGTCTTCCTGTGGAAGACAAGTTCATCTCCACCACTCGCTCCATGGTGTCGACTTCGTCTTCCAGAGGCAAGGAAGCCTCTTCCACCACTACGGCCTTCATCTTCTGCGCACGAGAAGAAGCTACTCTTCTCATCTTCCGGGGTGGAAGACTCCTCATGGCAGGAGCGGCTCTCCTTTGCGCTTCTTCGCATCGCAGCAGGAGCGTCCATCCATCCTTCGTCTTCTGGAGTCTTCGAAAGACTCCCAGGCATTGCAGAAGCAGTCTTCTGCTCTGATCGGGTACTCAGCAGGTCTTCTTCCGAGTCGGACTCCGATCCTGAGTGAATGAGGGAGATGGGTGTCCTCGGTACACTTCTGGGACCCATCTTCCTCTGTGGCGTGGCGTCTTCCGACCCACTAGACTCATCTTCCCTCACCAGAAGCGTCTTCTGATGAGAGCCGGGCCTCAGCTGTGGCATCAGAGTGGGAGGGGGCGTTGCTGCTGCCTCTCGGTCATCCTCTTCCGAGGTCTCCTCCTTCACCTCCTGTCGCTCCGTTGGCCCATACGCTGCCAGCTGATCTTCCCTAAGATCCCCCATGGCTACATACAAGTAGCAGAGGAAGGGCGTCAGGTGGCCTCCCGCCGGGGTACCCAAGTATGCTAGCTCCATCTGCACGTAGTTGTGGATGTACGCGCCCAGTAGATGGACACTCTGTCATCCCACACGATTCCAGGAACTCCACGTCCTGATCTCCTAAGTACCTTGTCTTCTGTGCTTTCCCCTTGGGAAAGAGATGCAGAAATAACTTCGCCAGGAGGCGCTTCTTCGGCTCCCGATAAGATTCTATCTTCCAACCGTTCCTCCCCTGCCTGTCTTCCACGAAAAGACAGGTGGTGCTCCCAGGTACATGCCATGAACTCACGATCCTAGGCAAGATCTTCTTCTCGTATCAGTATCCTCGGTTCTCGGACTCAGGTCTGTGAAACGTCTTACGCCACCAGTCTTCAGTCCAGGAAGACGGTCTTCCCCGAGCTACTCCTGCCTTCGCAGGTACACGGTTACGCGGTGGTAACGCTGCCCATACTTCCTCCAGAAGCCCTTGATCTGCGAGGTTCCAATCCCACAGGAAGAAGTCGAGACCCAACTCCTTGAGGAAAGGAGTGGCCTCGGCCAATTCTGCCGCGGGTAACACCAAGCCCCGCGGATGCATCGACATACATGGAAGATCTGTTGCACTAAACCACAAGCACCTACTATGAGCTGAAGGCTCAGTCCTTCTCGAAGGCCCACAGTCTAGCTTCTACTTCTCAGAAGACGAATCTAGTCTTCCAGAAGACAGCTACTCCGTCTTCCGGGATTCTAACAGTACTTCCTAGATAGCTCTCGTCTTCCGAGCTATATCTAAACAATCCTATCTAAGCAAGGCCTCGCATGGATTACCAAGAAGACAACCCACCTTGCATTACATCCTACTTCCTACCAGAAGATACAAGATATGCGAGAAGTTGAGTATAAGAAAGGTTCAGTAGATGGTTGCGGGCTCCTGCGGTGACAGTGGCCTCTGGGAAGACACTCGGGACAGCTTCCGATTAAATGTCTTTCTCGGAAGACTTCCCGAAGTTGGGCTTCCCTTCACTGGTCTCACCTGTCTTCGTCTTCCTACGCGCAATCTATCCTCACAACAGACTCAAGACAACTGCACTCTGTTCTTCTGACTTCTCACCTCTCATACGCACTCAGAAGAAGCTTGCTGCATGATGAGAAGACATGACCCTCGACCATTCCCTCCAGATTTTGCCAGCAAGACTTCTCACAACTCTCTTCTAAGTTCGGGAAGAAGAAGGAACGGCTGCTATGGATCGGACAGAAGAGACCCGAATGGACCCTCACGTCTTCTCGCTCATTTTGCCAGCCTTCCAGTCTTCTAGTCTCTCTAGGAAGATGGGGAGTTGAGAAGCTTGGAAGACCGGGAGGCACAGGCCTAGTTCCCGACTTTCAACTTCTCGAAATAACAAAACAACTCACCACACCACTCAGGATTCGTACCAAGTCTCTCTAAACACAAAAGCAAAGCAAATCCACTCTTGATACGAATGGTGTTCAGTCGACTTCCGAAGACGGTCTTCCGAAGATAGTCAAATCTAAGAAGCGTCTTCCGAAGATGTTCCCATCTTCCGAATCGTCTTCTGTTCCAAGTTTCGGGAGTAGAGAGGTAGTAAGGTAGGGAAATTGATAGTTGGGGTCTCCAATTTGAGGGCTAGGGGTAGGGAAGCTCGAATTGAGCTCGGGAAGAAGCAAAGAGATGTCTTGACAGAAATTGGGCAGCGCTTCCGCGCCCAATGTCTCAAATAGAAAGAATGGGGGTGGGGGTGATCGATCAGGCTGCCTGCACACAATCAAGGAAGCGCGGGGAGTACCAGACAATGGTGAGAAGAAGTGGGAAGGGGAAAGAACAAGAGAAAGAACCTCTACAGTCTTCTTCGGCTCCCTGAGTTGCCTTCGACCTCCACGCGCTTCTGGCTCTTGTACTAGCTTCCAATGCGACTCCTCTCGACTGCGTCTGCTGTCAATTTCGGTCCACACCTCGATTCTATCTTCGCTTCTACTCGCCACTCTCCACTATCAACTTCTCGGAAGCTCCACAGAAACGCCTTCGCTCTCTCTGCTGTTTGTGCTCCCGCAATTCGATCTCACCCTTCGCCTAGCTACCAACTTGTTCTCTCCTACCTCGATGTCCTCTCTCAATGCTAGCTCGCGAAGCTCACTCTCTCAATCGATCTTCTTCAAGCGCGCTGTGCTACGGGAAGTTGAATGTGCCTAATGTGCTTCCTCACGCATCTTCCCCGCAGATTAGGGGTTCTCGTCCTTGGTGTCTTCCTGACCTACCTACCTATTCGGTGCGCTCCAGTAGGTACACCTACTGTCTTACCCGAAAAATCGTGGTTGGTCCTTCGCGGTCGCTGTCTTCTGGAAGATAGGTGTCTTCCGCCGTCTTCCCATCTTCCGTCGTCTTCTCGTCTTCTGAAGACGCAACTGGGAAGACGATCTTCCGAAGACGGTCGTCTTTTGAAGAAGTCAACTTCTTATTACAAACAGCTCTTAAGATCATCTTCCTGTTAAGGAAGACGTAACCTTAAGTAACAACGCTTCTTCAGTTATACAAACAAGTCATTATTCTTAAAAATTTCAAAAATTCGTGCATCCTGTAATTTGTGGGCACCACATACGCCCACCCTCAAATGTTTGCGTCCCCGCAAACATCAGTGGTTTCTGCACTTCTGTTTACGTCCAGTACTTCTTGACGCGCCACCCATTAACACGAGTGGTCATCAGTGTACCGTCCAACTCTTCCAACTGCAAGGAGCCATTGTCGAAGACCTCTAAGACACGGTAAGGTCCCATCCAGCGAAGATGAAGTTTCCCGGAGAACTTAATATGACGGTTGTCATAGAGAAGCACCAAGTCCCCATCCACAACAGTCTTTTGTCAATTTCGGTCCACACCTCGATTCTACCTTCGCTTCTACTCGCCACTCTCCACTGTCAACTTCTCGGAAGCTCCACAGAAACGCCTTCGCTCTCTCTGCTGTTTGTGCTCTCGCAATTCGATCTCACCCTTCGCCTAGCTACCAACTTGTTCTCTCCTACCTCGATGTCCTCTCTCAATGCTAGCTCGCGAAGCTCACTCTCTCAATCGATCTTCTTCAAGCGCGCTGTGCTGCGGGAAGTTGAATGTGCCTAATGTGCTTCCTCACGCATCTTCCCCGCAGATTAGGGGTTCTCGTCCTTGGTGTCTTCCTGACCTACCTACCTATTCGGTGCGCTCCAGTAGGTACACCTACTGTCTTACCCGAAAACTCGTGGTTGGTCCTTCGCGGTCGCTGTCTTCTAGAAGATAGGTGTCTTCCGCCGTCTTCCCATCTTCCGTCGTCTTCTCGTCTTCTGAAGACGCAACTGGGAAGACGATCTTCCGAAGACGGTCGTCTTCCGAAGAAGTCAACTTCTTATTACAAACAGCTCTTAAGATCATCTTCCTGTTAAGGAAGACGTAACCTTAAGTAACAACGCTTCTTCAGTTATACAAACAAGTCATTATTCTTAAAAATTTCAAAAATTCGTGCATCCTGTAATTTGTGGGCACCACATACGCCCACCCTCAAATGTTTGCGTCCCCGCAAACATCAGTGGTTTCTGCACTTCTGTTTACGTCCAGTACTTCTTGACGCGCCACCCATTAACACGAGTGGTCATCAGTGTACCGTCCAACTCTTCCAACTGCAAGGAGCCATTGTCGAAGATCTCTAAGACACGGTAAGGTCCCATCCAGCGAAGATGAAGTTTCCCGGAGAACTTAATATGACGGTTGTCATAGAGAAGCACCAAGTCCCCATCCACAACAGTCATCTTCCTCAACTTGCTATCGTAGTTTACCTTACGTTGCGCTTGCACCTCGTACGTCTTCTCCAAAGCTGCATTCCTGTCTTCTTCAAACTCTACGAAGTTCAGAAGGCGCTGCTCCTGGCTTTCTTCTTCTCCCATGCGTTCGGATAGACTAACCGGTATGTTGGGACCTCTAACTCAATGGGCACAATGGATGTCATGCCGTAAGTTAGGTAGAAAGGAGTCTTCTGGGTTGTGACTTTAGGTGAAATCCTAAAAGTCCATAACAGAGATGACAGTTTCGTGTCCCAGTCATACGCATGGTTAACAGTTACCTTGTTCAGGATGTTACACAGAAGACCGTTCGACTTCTCCGTCAGCCCATTCGCTTTCGGGTTGTATGGCGTCGTCTTCCGATGCTTAATCCTAAAGTATTGGGTCAGGAGGGAGATAGTCTCATTTAAGAAATGAGTACCCCTATCTGATACCAATTCCAGGGCACATCCGTACCTAGTGATGATGTTATGCCAAAGGAACCTTGCTACTACTGCGGCATCGTTCTTCCTCGTGGCCTCGCCTTCCATCATCTTGGTGGCATAGTCGGTAGCTATTAAGATGTACCTTGCTCGTGTTCTTCTCGCCACCGGGGCGATAGGACCCACAAAGTCGATTCCCCGCTGTGAAGCCTTGGTTTTTCATTTTTGTTAATTAATTGATTAGTTGTAAAGTAAGTAAGAAGAATAGATGATAGAAGATAAACGATATGAGTAGAATAGTGTTAATTAGAAGTTTAGTGAAGAATCTCAGTTCTGGAGGAATTTATCGAATCTATGGAGACACTGAAAGATGATTTTCTCATAGATGAATTCCTCGGACGAAGAGCTTTCTAACGATATGTTGTGCGAGGCAATCGGAGACCGAACGATGAAGTTACAGCCGACTGAAGAATGTCAGTCGTCAAGAGGAAAATCCTAACTTCGGCACGTGCAGGAAAGCCTATCGCGGGATATAAGCAAGGTAACAAGTTGTTTACTTTACTGTTTTACTATTCCCAGAGCGAGCGATAGCAGGGCGCAGAGAGCCGCATTTACCGAACGCCGAAGTACATCAGTTACGGGCGAGGAAGCCAATTTGCGAAGAAGTACATCAGTTACGGGCGAGGAAAGGATTGCAGCGAGGAATCCGTTTGTAGCGAAGATCGTTGCAGTGATCCTAGGGATGCGCGGGATGCAGACGACTAAGGCGCCGAGGCTCCGATCGTTTGAAGTTAATCGACTGGCTCTTCGCCGCTATGACAAAGAGCTCGAGGAAATGGGGTTATCGTTCCTCTTGCTTCCTTGGTGGGGGATGGTTTCCTCCAAATTGGTGCACGAGTTGAAGGTCTGCAAGCAGCATCCGGCCGATGAGCACTATGGACGACCGAATAACTGGACCGAAGCTCACTGGTCCGCTGTTTTGGGAATCGACGATGCAGGTCGGGAAGGTGATCTTCTGTTTGACACCACCTCTGCCGCTGCTTCGCCCGAAGCAGTGAAGACCTTCCCGAATCTGTTCAAGGAATTACCTCTGGGGAGGAACGGCTACCGAACAAGCGATTACTGCGATCCGAAGAAGAGAGAAGTAGCCGATGCGATTATGGCGATCTTCAAGCCACGAAGAACGACATACTTGTCGAACTGGCAAATCAACTTCATCGAGCAGCTCTTCGCCGGACGAAGAGCACATTGGGCGAGGATCATCCACCGACATGTGCTGAAGCTTTGGAATGCGAATGACTTGGCATACATAGGACCGTTTGTATCAGTGTTCTATATGGGGATGGGGTTGCTATCTGAGGCACAGCAGACGAAGTTAGGTTTTACCGCAGCTGCCGAGGATGATGAATTTCAGGTGGTACAGACTCCAGCACGGGATGTACAACTCGAGAGGTTCTTCGACGAAGTCGAAGCCGAAGGAGCACAAGCCGAAGTAGCAGTGGAGGTAACGAAGAAGAACGAGGCATCGACTTCAACGCCAACTCCAGAGAAGACGTCAGAAGCAGATACTCCGGCCGAGGACGAAGATGTAGTCGAGGTATCTCCTCCGATTCGCAGGAGTGGAAGGAAGAAACCTCTGGAGGAGACGCCGAGGTCTGTGCAGAAGTCTCGGAAGAAGATGAAGATGACGAAGACGGTTCGAATTGATGATGAAGCAGTTGAAGAGGCGACCGAGGAAGCCGAGGAAGGGAGTACTCCTCAGATGGAGAAGGACGTTGCCACTACACCGAAGAGCGCTGTTTCTCCATCGACAGTTGGTGAGATCGAACGATTAGCTTCTTCGGCGGACTACCTCAAAGATGTAGTTGTACCGCTACTGTACAACTTGGAAGCGAACCGCGGAACCTACGAGGAAGTCGTCGGTAGGAAGCTGAACCTGGCAGAGTTAGTGCATACGATGCACTTCGGCCGAGGTAACTGGAAGGAAGAGAAGGAGAATCTGAGAGCTGCACTTCGCATGGCCCAGAAGGAGGCGCAGACGAGGACCGATGAACTGAAGAGTGTGACATCAGAGAAGGAGGAACTTCTTCGGCAGAAGATTGATCGCGACAACGAGCATGAGAAGGTTCTGTCTTTGATGAAGAAGGAGTTGGACGAGGTACGACTTCAGCGGGACAGGAACCTGGATGTCGTCGCGGAGATGACGCAGGAGATCGAGGATCTGAAGCGGCGCACCGTCAAGACCGAGGAACTGAGTGCTCAACTTCGGAGTAGGGTCGAGCCGGTGCTGAAGAACTACTTCGCCGTTGAGATAGACGCCGAAGAAGTGGGATTTCTTCGCCAGGTTAGAGAGGAGTTCTTAGCTGCAGATGCGGAGGGTACTTCAGCTAGGAACCGGGTAGCTAGGTTAGGACAGCGAGTAGTTAGAGAGCTTAGGGAGGTTAGAGCAACTGTAGAGTTCTCAGTTTGCGAGATAGGTAGAGAGCTAGCGGTAGAAAGCGGTGTCGTTCCTGGTGTCGTTTCGGACACAGGACCTTCATCCGACGGTCCAGAAGTACGCCCGACTTCTTAGGAAGAAGATCCGTCATCTTCGGGAAAATCTGTATATAAGCGTTGTGTTGTTCGTATTCAGGACCTCTATGTGTTTTATCATTTTTGAGTTTTCTATTTCCTGAGTTTACGGAGCCATTGAGTGTTTTGTCTTCTGCGAAGGATTTACCTACGAAGTATCGTAGTTTGCTGTGGTAGGAATTAGTCTGGGTGCCGAAGAATTTGCTGTCGACATTTGAAATCAGAGTAGAACGTTTACGGCGAAGACTGAGAATAGACCAGCATCTGCGGAGTTAGTTTCCTACGAAGACGTTCTTGGGCGAAGTTGAATTCGGAAGAAGTTGTTCTTTGGTGGAACACTTAGGAAGGAGTTCAGTCTGGTACTTCGGCGGAAGAAGAGTCTTCTTCGCCAGAGTTTTCCGAGAGCAGTAGTAGTGAAAATAACTTAGTGTGAAGATACTTAGCGTTTATGGTGTTAGAGGCTACCTAGTAGCACTTCAGCAGTACTTCCTCGTGTGACATTTCCGTCTGTGGCTTTGTTTCTCTGTTGTTCATCTATTTCTTGAGGTCCCTGACCTGTTCAGTACCTGTTATGTTTGTTTGTCAGGATTATCAACTCTGTCTTGTTGGATAGACTTGAGTTTGATCTCTACCGGGACTGATTTCTGCCCGTGAGAATAAAAGACAACTATAAAGAATCACCTTTGTCACGTGTTTACTACTATTGGATGATCTTTACTTGCATCTCTGTGGGTTCGATCCTTAAATTACTACTTTCGAGCATCTTTTGGTTTTCTTGTGTGTTACATATAGAAGGCTGAATAAATTTTGGCGCCGCTGCCGGGGATGCGAATGCTGAAATCATCCAAGATCAGTGAACAGAAGTCCAGAGACATGTATGTCGACGGGCAAGCCTGATCCTCCTGGAAACGTGCAATATGAGAGAGACAGGAGGCGAGAAAGACGAGCAGAATATCGAGAACAGATTCTGGAAGAAGCTCGTCGGTTAAAAGAAGAGCATAAGAAGAGAGAACGAGGTTGGAGAACACCTAACTCAAAAGAATGGAAGAGGAAGGAACCAAGCCTTGGTGAATCAAGTTCACCCCGGACACCAAAGTCATTACCTCCAACCCCTTTCGAATCTGCTCAAAGAGAACTTGACTTCGAAGAAGTTACCACTCGGCTAAGTGCTGAGAACGAACATCCAGAAAGTGAAGTAGGGTGGAAACCTTTCCCCGAAGTCAATACCGTTTTATATCCGCAATTGTTTACTACTGACCCAGAGATAGGAAGTACTTCTGCAGATCAAGATCAGTTTACTTCTTCGAATGAAGAAGCTGCGACTAAGGCAGTAGAAGTTGTTACTACCTTAGTGGAACTTTTACAGGCGCAGGAACTTATTCCTCAAGCACTGGTGCGGGAAATCCTTCCGTTAACTCCAGTGACTCAGAAAGACAGCGCTGCTCCTTACTTACAGCCAACCACAGGACCGTCCATATTCAAGAAGAGACAAGCCCAAGCAGCTGCTGCTGCGGGTATTGCCCCTGCTGTCCTCGTTCAAGCTGCAGTACCAGCGCCGATTCCAGCCCCTGCCAAGATAGCAACTCAAGTTCCAAGGGCTCCTTTTGTTCGAAGTATGGCAGGCCAACCTATCACGAAACATGGATACCCAAAGTTCAGAGGAGGATCTTCAGATGACGATGAGGATGCAAATGCTTACATTAAATTGTTTGAATCTGTATCTGTCACTAATAAGGAAGATGCTGAACCAGATCGTCTGCGAATCTTTCCGAGTCTTCTCAGGAAGAGAGCACGCAGCTGGTACAATCATGCAAATAGAGTACCAGGAGACATCGATACTTGGGACAAGCTGAGGACAAAGTTCTTAGAGCGATTCTGGGAAATTGGGTACAATCGTCAAGTTTTAGGAAAGCTGACCAGACTGATCAGAGGAAAGAAAGAGAGCTTAAAAGATTATGTTCAAAGATTCTACAATCTACTGGACAGAATTCCGAGGATAGGTACAGCCAACCCATACTCTATGGATCAAGCCACAGAATGGCTAGTTACAGGCTTACCGATTGAGATGGAGATCTGGTGTCGCAGAGGAAAGATGGACGCCATCGAAGAGGTTGTTGCTTCAGCAGAAGCATTTGAAGCGTCCACCCTCGGAAGTAAAGGAGGATGGATAAAAGGGAAGAAGAAAGGAAAGAGAGAAAGGAAGGAAGGTAAAACGACTCGAAGGAAGAAGCAGAAGAAGGGTCGCAGAGAACCTTCTTCCTCCGAGGAATCTTCTGACGATGAGTCTTCTTCGGCCGAAGCCGAAGAGTCTTCATCGGCGAGTTCATCTTCTTCGAGCGAAGAAGAACGAAGAATGAAACGCAGTTCTTCGTCCAAAGAAAAGAAAAGCTCGAAGGAAAAGAAGGGAAAGAAAAAGGGGGATAGTAATCAACTCATGGAGGAGATGATTAAAGGGTTTGCAGACTTGAAAGTGCAGATGGTACGATCTCCTGAAGGGAGAAAATCACCTGCTACATCCCGTGTAAGCTTATGGTGTACGACATGAGGCAAATCAGGACATGCTAATACGGAATGTAAGAACAACAGAACATTTCAGGCACAATCACTTGAATGGGCACCAGCATTCGAATCATATTATAGCTCATTCTTTGTGGAAACTCCGGACGAAGTATATGGAGTATTAACGAATCCACCCCCAACACAGCCAGCAATTACCCCAATTCAACCCATACCAATTCAAAGGTTTGCACCAAAAGAGAGGGCCCTGAATGTATCTCAGAAACGTTTGATGAGTCCGCCAGGAGCAAATAAACCACCACCCCATGGGTCTTGTTTTAATTGTGGCAGTTTGGAACATTGGTCACCAAACTGCCCTCAACCAAAGAAATCGATGGGATATGTAGCACTTTGTGGAAGGTGTCATCAGCCAGGACATGCCACAGCAGATTGTACTAACCCACCCGCAGAGAAGAGAGGGGTTCGCTTTGATCCCAAAACAGACCGTCCTGCGGAAGCACAACTGCACAAGGTGGACTTAGAAGAATGGAAAGCCGCTGGAGATGAAGGATGGCCACCAGAAGAAACTTGGGTTTGCAAAGTGGACACCAGAAGCTCTTTCAAATCTAAGAGGAAAGCGGAAGAGGCACCTCTAAAAACTCAATCGAAGAAAGAGTTGAAGAAGCAGAAGAAGGCTAAAGAGAAAGCCAAGAAGAAGATAGTTGAGGAGGAAACCGAAGAAGAGGAAGAAGAAATACTGAAAAGCGTAAATTCTCCGAGACTACCAGTTGACATTACGGACGAAGTTCGTGAACTACTGAAGAAGGAGTTACTACGAGCAGGAACTTCGGCAAGAGAAGCTGATACAACTTCGGCCGAAGTACCAGAACAATCAACTTCGTCCGCACCCAAGATTTTCCGTACTTCGGCCACTGAAGACAAGACTGCGGCCAAGAACGAGGAGGTTCCGAAGAAGCACAGTCGACCGGAACCTGTGAAGAAAGAACCTGCAACAGTACCACACTATGATGTGGTAGCTGATCTAGAAACACAGAAGGCTAACATAAGTTTCAAACAGCTGATTGAAGATAACAAAATTTACAGAAAATTGTTACTTCGAGCACTGAAGAAACCCACTAAAGCAAGAAGATCAAAGTTGCCTTCTCTGTTTCACATCGAGGCAGAAGACCTGGGATCTCCAGAAGTGGAAGTGGAGGTTGCAGGTTGTGTAATTAGGAAAGTGCCAATTGACTCCGGATCAGGAGTCAACATAATAACAGAAGACACGGCACACGCGTTGGGTTTCAGCAAGTTTGAAGAAACTCAGCGGGTGTTATGGCTGGCAGATCAAACGAGAAGACGACCACTTGGGCTACTGCGCAACATCCCCACCTTAATAGACGGAATTTCTTTTAAACTCACCTATGTTGTGCTGCGCCCTTTGGTTAAGTCTGGTTATCAAATTTTGATTGGGAGGCCATGGTTGTATGGTGCCAAAGTACTAACAGATTGGTACCGGCACCGTTTACAGTTCAAAGATCCACAGAAACCAACTGATAAGGCTGTGATGGTTTCCTGGAAGAAGATAACACATCAGGGTGAAACAGAGTCGACTGATGAGGGTTATACTTCAAGATCTGATTCATCAACAAGCAGCGCAGAAGAAAGGAAAGGAGACCCTTATTCGATGGTCAACTATCTACAGTGCTATGAAATTGACGAAGAAGAAGATATGAACGAGGCCGAATAGCAATCACAGCTAGGTCACGGGAGTGCAGAGACCAGTCATACAGATGGTATAGTCCTTCCAGGAGCATCCCAAGACCTACTAATAAGCGAAGGTAAGAGCCTCAAGATTTCTGTTGTGGTACAAGGAGAAGAGTTGGAAGTGTATCGTCAGATGCTGATCCATTACCAAGATGTCTTCGCCTGGACTGTGGAGGACATGAAGGGGATACCTGCACAATGGGGAGAACATCGTATCGACCTCATTGAAGGATCAGTACCTGTACGACAGAGGCAGTACCGACTCAACCCAAAATACTCTTTGATGGTTAAAGACGAGATAGATAAGTACCTAAAGGCAGGTATTATTTTTCCTGTGTTAAGCAGCGAATGGGTAGCACCCATAGTAGTGGTACCCAAGAAGCAAAC